>OZ022229.1:7165503-9565503 GCA_963978835.1 Tenthredo scrophulariae
TCTTGTAAACTGACAATGAGGCATACCTCTGTATACGTACCTTGATCAATCTGTGAACGAGTAATGTTCGTTGTATACTTGTATTAGTAAATCGGTGAATTGAGTTGCAGGTGCAGCAGCTTTGTTAGTATAAATTAATACATACTGTTTAACGATAGTAGTCGCGCTGTTAGGAAATGGAAATTTGCTTCATTTAATCCTTTGATGATGCAGTAATATATATAGTATCTAGATACTTAAGTATTTTCTGAGGATTCATCCGCGCATACATATATAGATATACATATAAGTATATGTATGAAACCGCGATTTAATACGATCGTGAGTTGGTAATTCATTTTCATATGTATGTATAGACATGCTCCTATATAAATATAAACAAGAAAGGTTTTATTTGAAGAAATCAGCTACTCAGTGAGTCACTTCTGGTATATAATAAGATTGAAATTCATTTCATTCGCGGGGGTTTCGCCTTGTCACGTGTTACAATATAGCGAAACGCTAGACGCGAAAGTTTAGCAAAAACAGATATATAGCTACAGTTATAAATGTCCTTGTTTTCTTTATATACCTATATACTTATTTTCATTATTCTCGAAAATTACGAAATGTATGAATATCGATGAAAGAAAAAAAAAAGTATATTAATTTATTATTTTTAAAGTATGAACATTAATTAATGAGTCAATTCTCGCGTTTGTAATTAACTTCGTAAGTATACCTATCGTTCATTTTCTTCCTCGATATATATGAGTATTATTGAGGAAATATCGCGATTAGTCATTGAATCACGCGATGATATATATAAAGTATCATTATTAAAATAAATCACAGGATTTTCTAGGTAATAAAATTTGTTTCAAATTTCGATTAGAGATTTTAATCGCTTTCAAACTCTCAGAGAAGAAATTTACGATGATTTATATACTTGAGATACGATATACGCGCATATACATTATATAGTATAGTTGTTTATATAGCTATAACTCAATCTACTACCAGATACAGAGAAAGTCATAATATACATGTATAGATGTGAATAGACATAGATATACCACTAACATAGCAAACGACAGCTTTTAATGTATCATATCTATTATGTAGCTAACATAAGTTGAATCTGCGTTTTATGCGATCAAAGAACTCCGTAAATTAACTATGGATTAATAATAATTCAAATTCACTGTTGCGTATCGTGTTTGAAGATATTATACATAACGGAATGATACCGTAAACTTGCATATCTCTCACTCGCTATACACGCCCGGCAATGTCTATCTCTCCTACGTATTTTCTTCGGTGTGGGTTGATCTCTATATTTATTATTAAACATGGTTTGCGACCGGCTTATACTATTGAGTATTGACAATCAAAATAGTGTTCTTCTGCACTGAAGTGAATTAAGAATCAATACCATATCATATATAGTTCATATTATAATTAAGTTATTGCTGTTATTGCAACATCCATGATTACTGTAGTACGTCGAGGTCAGCAAATTCATTCCAAAACCCAGATATCACGATGAAGAAAGTGTTGCCTAAGCAAAAGAAGAACAAAATAAATTTCACAGTATTCTTATGTATTTTATACAAATTCTTTCTTTTCTTTTTCATCCAAAGATGAGCCCCGTTCGAGATGTAGATCATGGGATGACGTAGGCACAGCTAGAATGGAGTCCGCTAGCCAACAGCACAGGAATCCTCATCCTCCTTTGGAGGGAATGAGATCTACACAGTCTGCACGAAGCGAGGATTCTTGGTGCTCAGCCTCTGATCATGACCTCTCTTCTGATGATGAGAGCGAGAAAAGTAATATCAGTATTAAGTGAGTATTTTCATTTTTTTTTCAAAGATCTTCATTCTTATTCATTCACTAGCAGCTGTATATCACAAGGAATATTCATAATCACTCTTTGAATTACCATCAGAAGTAATGGCCAGTTAAGGAGCACTTTGCACAAGGCAAGGACTCTCTGCGATAAATGGAGATCTCAAAATTTGAGAGTCAACAATGCCGAACCATTGGAATCGCCTAGTAGCCAAGGCAGACTATCGAGATGGTTCAGTATGCGAAGGGGATCTGCTCATCAGTATGACATAGATACCTCGGATACCACTTCCTTGACTAGTCCTATGAAAGCTTCGCAAATGCCGCAGTTATGCGAGGTAGAGTTTTGTTCACTCGTTATTTTTTACCCTAATTTAGCTTGAAACATAATTTATCTCTCAACCGACTGTAATAACTTTTGAATTTTTAGGTCGAAGAAGAAAATGGAGCTATGGTACAATTCCAATGCATGCAACAGCGCAGACAAGCACCACCCACTCTTCCTCCAGTACCTTCAAACTTGACCCCTCAACAGCTTAAACGACGACATATCGTGGCCGCGATTGTGCATTCGGAAAATAGCTATGTTGCAACTCTGCAGAGGCTCGTTAATGTACGTTTTTTCATTTGATAGACATTTGAGATTGTTGAAATTGATTTTGTGGAGTACAATCTTTCATCAAAGAGTCTATAGAGACTTCAGATGTTAATTTTACAAGCCTTTTTCATTCCCTCTGGACTCTTGATGTAAAAAACGAACAGCTAGTCTTAATTTATTGTACTTTTTATTTCACAGGATTACAAAAAACCCTTAGAAGAATCGACACCGCCTGTTTTAGGCCAGTCGAAAATATCAACGTTATTTCACAGGCTACCAGAAATTCTGCAATGTCATACGCTGTTCAGAATTGCTCTTGCCGAGTGCGTTCGTTCTTGGGATAAGGACGAAAAATTGGGCGACGTGTTTGTTGCTAGTTTCAGTAAAGCTATTGTATTAGATATATACAGCGGATTTATTAACAATTTTTCTGTCGCAATGGACCTGGCCAAGCAAGAATCTAAGCGAAAGACTGCACTTTCAGACTTTTTCAAGGTTTTTAAATTTCTAACTCACTTTTAGAAGATTACTGACTTTGATTAACTTGTTCTAATAAATTTTCTGCTTTTTTAGGTCAAACAAATTAGCGCACATGACAGACTGTCGTTTTTTGGACTGATGGTGAAACCGGTTCAGAGGTTTCCACAATTTATATTATTTTTACAAGTAAGATATTCTGTTATTTATATTTAATTGTAAATTTATCTAGGCTTTCGTTCTTATTAGTTATTATAACTTTTTATTATCTTTTCAGGACTTATTAAAACACACACCTCAGGGTCACCACGACAGAATGTCTTTGCAATTGGCATTGACCCAACTAGAGAGTCTGGCCGAAATGTTAAACGAGAGGAAACGAGAGGCTGAACAATTCCAAGCATTTAAGGAAATGTTGCGTCATGTTTCTGGCAAACTATCTCACCGTCCCCTTTCATCCTCTTCTCGTTATCTAATCAGAGAGGATAATGTTACGCAATTGGTATGCATGATAATTACAACGAATTATCTCCTCCCAAAAACTTTTTCCAATACAATTTTTATTCTTACAGGAATTCAATCAGAATGGAATGATAACTAAATCTAAAAGAAGGAGACTCTTGCTATTGAATGATTTAGTGGTATGCGTATCCGTCGCACCAAGATCCACAGAAGATTTCTCTGGCAGTGAACGTCTGAGCTTAAAGTGGACATATCCTGTTGCCGATGTCGAGGTATATTTAGAACCTTCATTAATCATTCTGTTTACGCGAATATTTCTCTCTTCGAAAATTGTTACGGAAATAAAATCGATGATTACAGATTCAGGATACAAGTACCTCACCAACATTGAGCCGCTTGCTCACTGCCGGTCTGAACAAAGGCGGAAGTTTAAAATCCGATCGGAGCGGAGAAGGCGGACAAGCGGGAGCAGATAGTTTGTGCGCTGAGATGAGCGATTTAATGCAAGATTACGAGGTCATGTCAAGAATTAGTGATCTCGTTGCTCAACTTAAGGGATCTTACAATGTGAGTCTATTCAATCCGGAGACTTTAGTTAATCGCCTCCCATTATTATTTCATATTAATTCACTCTCCAACAATTTCAGGGAATGACTCCAGAGAATACTAAGAAGATTCTCCAGTCCATCCAGTCGTCGATACAACAAAAGGACGAAGACATGATTTGGGCGGACAGCTGTTCTCTACAATTAACTACAAAACAGGGCCAGATATACACATTTCAGACCGAAAATCCTTTCGTAAAGAAAGATTGGGTTACTGAATTAAGGCTGGCCCAGCTAGCTCTAGATCCGAACAATTCACCGGCTTGGGAAGTTCCTGAACAAGAACAAAGACCCTCGACAAAAATGCCGCTGTTTGTTAGCTCCCAGCCAGTATATCAATCGCAACATCAATCCGAGGTAGATTTCGGAATCATTGTAGACTTAAGATCACAAGGTCTAAAATATGCACCCTTACTAATTCCATGTCGTTTGATTTTGCAAACAGGTACGCTGCGGGTGTTATTACACGACGCAAAATCCTCGGCCAACAAGACGACGGGGTAGAACTCAGAGCTATTTGTGGATCTGTACTAGCGACGGAGTTTCCAGCCATGTTACGGTGTTCGGACAATCGACCACCGCTACAGCCACAGCTCTAAAACAACTGACTTCTTTCGATCTAGTCGAAACTAGAGTTGCTGCTATCGAATTTGTCAAGGGTCTTTACAACGAGCCTGTTACACTGGCCAGTGATCTTGTCTGGATGGGTACAGACTCTAGGAAATTGATAATCTACGCAGCTTCAGAGCCTGAGAAACAAGAAGAACTTGGAAGTTACCCGGTCGCGGGTCCCGTAGTACAAATAAAACACCATTGCGACAACGTCTTTGTCGCTCTGGGTACCGGATCCCTGCTAATGTTCAAGAGACAATTTGATGGGAGTTGGCTTCTCAGAGATCCCTTGGTGATATCGTTAGGTAGCGATCCGGTCTCCTGCCTGATGCCCATTAATTCATTCGTTTATGCGGCATGTGGTAAAAAGGTCTGGGTCCTTAATGGAAACAGCGGAGAAATCACAAAGAGCTTTAGTGCTCAGCACGAGCACGTAGGCAACGTTAAACTCATGGCTCATTCTGGAGTAGGACTCTGGGTTTCATTGAAAAATTCTAGCACAGTTTGCCTCTATCATACAGAGACTTTCAAACATCTTCAGGACATTAACATCGCCTCTAATGTACTCAGGGTCACAAAGCCCAGCAGTTCGAACAATTCTTGTGGCGATAATTTGAACAATAATCAAAGTGTGGTCACTGTTACTGCCTTGATGGCTTGTAAGGGATTATTGTGGGTGGGAACTAACGTCGGGATAAGTCTCACCATTCCGCTTCCTCGATTGGAAGGAGTTCCTATAATAAGTGGCCGTGTTAACATATCATATCACGCTCACTTTGGTCCGATAACTTTCTTACTGGCCATACAGAGTAACAAAAATCCTGCCAACTGTCCGAAGGAAGAAATCATCGAAGAAGAAACTGTCCAGCTCAGAAACAAAGACTCAGAACACAACCATCGGCCAAGGGATAGAGCGAGTCTGGATGCTTCTCTTTCTAGCAACATGGCTAAGCTGAAACAACAACTTACTAGCAGCCCTGTTATGCTGCGGCGTAAAAGAAGCAAAGAGAATGAATACAGAGGGTCTAAGACTCTGCCTCGGGGTCTTGGATGCGGCGGATGTTTGCTCTCTAGTTCTATAACAAGCTCGCAGAGCTCGGGAGAGAATTGCGACGTTTATGGCCTCTACGGTGAACTGATGTATGTTAAAGATTACGAGAACGAAAATAGCTCCGGTATAGATCCTATCTACGAAACTTTAAGACAAAGTGATCCAGAGCTTGCAGCTATACCAAACAAAGTCAGTACTTTGGACCGGAGGTTGAAGATGAAAATCACTAGGCCCAGATCTTTGGACTTGTCTAATTGGTCTGTAGATTCACACGCTAGTTCTTTATACACTTCGTCCGGTTCAGAAGAAAACTTGTCACTAAAGGCTGGAAAGTTGTCAAGAAATAGCAGCAGTGCGAGCAGAAATACTCCTTATGAGATGGCGATATCTGCTAGCAGCAGTATACCGCCTGTAAAAGAAATGACGCCTATACCAAAGCCGAAAGGTAATCCAAAAAAGAATAACAAAGGGGCTCAGCAAGTTGATCAGCCGAAACGCACGGTTTTGACTTTAATGGGAGGAAGAGGATACATCAACTGGAGACTGCCAAATGTACAATCTGTTGCGGATAAAAATCCAAAGTCACCTTACACGTTTAAAGATCCTAATAGCAACGACGCTCATATTGTATTATGGGAAATGAAATTATGATACCCATTCATCTTAGATCTAATGGATCTCTTGTAGTTGAGGCATTATTCACCTTTGGTACGGATTAGTGAATAATATTGATCCAAATTTGAAATTGCAGTTGTGGGAATAACGATGTGAGTTCAAAATAGTCGGATTGCAATACACTCGGTCTGCCAAATGTTTATTGTTGTATAGACTGTTACTGTTTTTATACTGATCTTTACAGTCTTGATAATTTAACAGTAAAGACTTTGATTGTAGACAATGTCGGGACTCTTGACTTAGAGAGAATAAGTAAACCAGTGTAAACTAAACTTCGGTTTTAATAATGGAATAATGATACGGAATTTTTTCACCGTATTTAATATTGCAGTTGCTATTACGCTATGACAGTGAATAGTGTTGATGGATTATTATCGAGGTATTACCAAACTCAAATCATCTGAAATATGGATATATTACGTTAGGAGATACCCACTGTGAAAGGAAATGTAGCAGTTTGCTGCTTAATATTTATAATTAAATTACAATGAGAGAATATGTTACAAAAAAATCAGGCAGGTGCTAATGCTTTGTTTCGTTAACGTTATCTACCCATAGGTATACATATACATATAACTACACACATAGAACGTTTTACTTTTTGTGAAACCGATGTAACATAGAAGTATAGGACTGATTAAAAATTCATTACGTTTTTTATAAAACCTAAGGAAGGAAGAGAGGAAGAAAAAATTTTATATATGTTTGATCTATACATATAATATTATTGTACCTATTTAAAAACAAGGCCTGTTATTAGCATATATGTGTATGTATTATCTGAGTGACTGTTTTTTAAATCATTGTCGTCAGAATGTTTGGTAATAATACCACTGTGCTTTCACCTGGTGAATATAATATATCAATCGATAAGGATTATATGAACGAATATCAAACCCACGAGAACATTTACATGTCTTTGATAATACATATTTTAGATTTCGAGTTATGAAAGTCGCAGACTTATTGATAGAAATTATCAGTTTTTGATAAACCAAAACCATGTTTTACGCGTTGAATCTCTTTAGATGTTTATCAAAGTTGAGATTATTATTATTTTTTTTCTTCTCTCAATAAGGAGTATTTATTGGCCAATTGTGACAAAGACTATAGGAAATGTTGATCTCTGACTAGGAAAATGATTACACAGACTATAACTATATGCTGTAGCATTAATTTCCACCATTAGACAAGAACAAAACAAACTAGATCTGATTTTTTGCTACCCTTACTTCAACACTAGCAAAGAGTTATTTTTACATATTGCCAAATATACATCCGGACATTCATATTCTGTTACGAATATGATGCTCTGTATTCCGATAAATAGAATCTACTCAATTAACATAATTCAAAACTAGACACTGCGAACATGGTATATGCTATTGGATATTCAAGTCAAGATTTCAAAAATTATTCTTTAATTATTTGTATGTAAAGAATTGAGATGAAATGACTAACAAGACTATGAAACCAGCCGGTATGGTTTTCAATCAATAACAAAAGTGGACACATATCCAAATACTGACCATAGTTGAAAAGCATGCTTTGATTTATCTGTTTGACAAAGTGTCATGGAAATATGACGTGTTTTCTAACTAGTTAAATCATGGGTTTGTACTGTTTTAACAAATGTGTCTATATTTTGCATATTTATAACTTTGAAGGAGACTGAAGATAAAAATTGTTTTTTTTTTTGACATTAGCTTTTAGTTTTGTCGTGAACAAACAAATTTGACTGAATTTCTTCTATGTTATACCTTATGTATTTACTTATTGATGGATTGTGAATCATATGCCTTGAATATCGAGGTAATATACCTCAGAGTGATGAAAATTTTCTGGAATCTCTTATACATTTAGTAATGTAAAAATTTGATATCCAATTGCACTTATCTTGTGTAATCAATAAACATACTACTATATCGAGAATAAGTATAAGTATTTGAAATTGTACATAGCGTTAAACTAAATACATAGTATTAAAAGAAAAACAAAAAAAAAAAAAAACAGAAAAAAAAACTAGTGTTGCCATACAGTATTTCACATTGTGTTACTAAACAATTGAAATAACTATTGTTCACTCATGCAACTATGAAATAAACACTGTCCGGGTTACTAATCAGAGCATTATGTCCCTACTCTGCATTAAGAATTAAGAAATATATGAGAAATGAAAATATTGAAAATTCTTTTTTGATCAAAGAAATTTGTTATAAATTATAATGAAGTATTAGTGAAATATGTTAATTCAATCGGTGGTTTTCTTTCTTTTTCTTTTTTGCTTTCTTTACTTTTCATTCCATGTCGCGGCAATTAACTTTGTGTAATTTTTCTTTTTTTCTTTTTTTATTTCCTTTGATGAAATTTCAGAGAAAGCTTTATGCACATGTTTAATACCCGCTAATTTTAGCAGAGTTGAAATTAATGCTTTAAATTAGAAAAAAAAAAACTATGTTCTGATTTCAACTACATAATATACTGCCGAAATATGACTAAAAATTTAAATACAAAAGGATAAACTAATGCGTTGAATTTATATGTATACGTCTATGTATAATCGCCAGATATGTGAAACATTTTATACGTTCTTACAATTAGTAACACCTATAGTATATGTATGTAATATTATACAAATGTTAAGGATGTTGAAATAGATCTGATAATGTTAAAATTATGAATAATGAAATGTTTGCCACCTTTTATATTTTATTAATGTTAGCGCGCGTTAAATGATTTCACATTTCAAACTGAAAATTCTACCCTCGGTATAATTATTATTATTATAAAGTTGAGTAAAAAGCGAAAAATAAGGACTCTTCTGTTACAGTTTTATTTTCATATTGAATAAACATACGTAAATAATAATTCGAAACGCAAATAGACAACATTAAAACTGTCCATGTTCTGTTGTGATAAAAAGATTTGGAAATTTATGTGTTACCCAGTGATCGAGCGTATTGTACTTTTCGTAAAAACAAAATACCAAGTTTGCTAAAAAGTTTGCTGACACAAATTAGCATAAGTGATGTATATACATATATATGATCTTGTAAATCAAGGCCAATTTTATATGTACACTGTTTAGCTAAAAACATGTTCGTATTTTGTACACAATTTCCTCTTTGAAAAAACAAAAAAAAAAAAAAACATGCATATAAAGTTTTTTTTCTATTTATATAATAATACGTAAATTAGTCTCACTAATTAATAATAATGCGGTGATACTTGATCATGTATATTTATTATTTAAATAAATATAGCATTATTTCTTCGTAAAAATAATCATTTTTGTCATTCAACAGTCCGGATAAAAAGAAAAAAGATCTACTACTCGCTTTCTGAATAGATAAAGCGAATACAGCTCAATCATCATACTAGTTATATCTAGAAGGCTATACTCAATACAAGGTAGCTTCGAATCAATAAACGCATAAGTATTTTTTCTCAATCAATCTTTTATTCTTATACGTATTTGTGAACAGTATAAATTTTATAATATTGTTCAGACTGATTCAACACGTTGCATATAGGTCCTGATGCAAATCAGATCCTCGGAAAAAATGCAGTTATCCTGGAAACCTAGAATGAAAAAATGAAAAAATTGGTATTAGTCGTCTTCAAAACTGTTTCATTAATTTATTATAACTAAAAGGCTTCTTCAGTTGGTAGTGCATGTGTTGATTAATCATAATCTCATTCTATATTCGGTAAAGAGTATCATCATTTAATAAGCCTCGTGAATTTCCATGTCAAATTAAGCATTTTCCGAGTCTAAGAAAGAACGCGATGATGAGTGATATACACATACATATAAAATTGCGGTTTGTAGCCTGTTATCCCTCCGCAGTTCCCATCAGCTTCATCTCAGTATCAATGAACGCATGATGAAACAGGATCTGAAAAATCAAAAATTAAAGGTTTTTATTCACCAGTTAAAGCACAATAGGTGACGGGAATGTGGGGAAAAATAATAGTTCTTCAGTTGGTAGTGCATGTATGAGTTAATCAGGATTTCATACGTTTCGGTAATGGGTATCATCATTTTTTAGTTCTTTTGCATGTAATTATATCTGCGAACGTCTGTTAGTGGATAGAGAATTATTCAAACTTACAAACTATTGTCATGAACCTCAATGACTTCTGTTTAGCACAAAGTCCCTCAGGTCACAACATCTCTTGCATCTCCAAGTTTAATCTGTAAAATTTGAATCATTGTTAAAAACTAGATTGCATGTTCGAAATAATCATAATTTCATTAAAAAAAATCGGTTAGTAGTTTCATCAATTTTTTTTTCTTAATATTTCAAATGCGTTGTAGAAAACATAAAATATATACCTAATGTTTTTCCGTCAAGTATTTAACCACTGCTTTTGGCGATCACCAGCATGAGGTACATTCCTGTAAGAGAAAAACATTTTTAAACGATGTGCTGCATGTTAAATAAATAGTGATTAATTTTCATAGGTTATCAGTTGGTAGTGCATGTTTGTATTAATCACAAATTCATAGATATTCGGTAATTGTATCATCATATTTTATTTATCTAACGACACACCCAGAGTCGTACTTAATCGAGGTTTCATTGAAATAATTCACTGTTCGCTGATGCTACAAGCGTGCGGGAAAAAACAAAGACAAACATAACCTATACCATAATTTGAAGAAAATCCTAAAACTAATTCTTCAAGTGATTCTAATACTCTCTGCGATATTATAAATACAATTTAATTTTCTTTGAAAGCTCACCAAAACACCGATGTATTTAGATTTCTCAACCGCGATTCGATCACACACGAATTCATGGCCACGGATCAGTCGAAGACCGGAAGACGAACACGAACTGGCCTGAATTGGTGTACTTCCTGTGTGGCATACTGTGAGCAAAGATGAGAAGTTTAGCGGGTTACCAAAGTGTTCCTAAAAGTTACTTTAACCAAACATGTGTTCCTACTCCGATTAAATAGCTACGCGTCTAGTTAGACGACGCGGTGATTCACACTTCACGGATCGTGAGTTAACATTGCAGCTGTACATCCATACGATTGATATGTTTATGGCCAAGAATGCACAATGCACGCACGCCATTAGTATGTTATATCGAGAAAACTCAGATGTTTACTTTTTTCTTTCTCTCTTTGTACATCGTAATGTCATATACCTTGTGACCTCGAATATTTAGGTTAATATAAACAATTAAAACGTCTATGACCGGGGGTTAGTGATGGATAGAAACAATTCATCCCAATTATAATCAACGAGTATTCAACTCGGTGACTAATATTTTCATTGTGATTAATGATTACGTGAATTTTCCCTGTATTGTCGAAGTGGTAAGCGAGTAAACGCCGTAAGTGAAATGCATTCCTTATTCTACTACTTATTTTCATACATTTTTCTCTGTATATATTCATTGCTTATGATATACGGTTGATGATCATTCTTATTTTGAGTTTAGATTCTTGTTCATCAAACATTTTCGGATTTATTCGAAAGAACTGTGAATTATTGACTACCCTTTGTCTGTTGAATTGAAATGATCCTCACTCTACCTATCTGTCACTTTATATGTATAATATATTTGTTTTTACAAGAATTTTCCTATTAGTTTAACAATTATTCGACATTTCATATTGTCAATACTCTTCGAAAAATTATTCCTTTTTTTTTCTCAATCTATTTAGCTCTTCTACTTTTAGAATTCCTCCGTCATATTATCATTACGAATGATTCATTCTATGAATATATATGTCAATTATCAATAGAAAGCAAATAAATTTAAATTCTTAGTTTTTTCTATTTTTTTTTTTTTTTCATCCTGATTACAGAATACTTATACTACCAACTACAATGGCACAAACTACTACGATCGAAACTGTTACCATCACCAGGCCGCTGAAGGTACTTGAATATTTAATTAAAATATAATTTATAACCCTGTCGTTAATTAATATTCACCTTTCTCATATTCATGCATTTCTTAGTACTATAGCAAGACTTGAACTCTCCGAAAAAAATCTAGACCCTTTCGCTCGACCTCTCTCTCTCTTTCTCCCTCCCTCTCTAGGATTTCACAACTAATTCATACATCTGATAATTTTTTATTCATTTACTACACTAATAAGAAAAGATAAAAATCCTAATCTCGTATTTTAGCATCGAGAATGATTAAATTTAATTTTATCTCGTACCTATATGTATGAAAGAAATTATTTCGTCCCACGGAAACGAGTTCACACAAGATCCTTTCAATGCTGCTACAGCTCTTCAGATCAAACCCATCATAACGTAATCTGCTGCAACCCACTTGAATAGTTTTTCTTTTCCTTTTCTTTATATTCATCTCATGCACTAGAGTTCAAAGAATTATATAGAGCGAAATAAGCTGAGATCTTTGATTATAAATACGATTCAACGAAGAAAAGGTTCTCTCGATTATTCACTTTCTACCGTATTATTAACGAATGAATGAATTTTCGTAATACTTCGCGAATGTTTTTTTTTTTTTTTTCACTTTTTTTCTCACCGTTTGAGTTTTATCAATCTTTTCTAAATATCGGTAATATATTTCTTTTATACAATAATACCCCTTCGTTAATTTATTCGTCACATCGCTGCGGCAAGACTGGTTTAACTAAATCGCGAATTATACTGTAAAACTCAATAAAGAAAAGACAACGTCGATGGATGTTGCAGGCGACGATAAAAGGGCGAGGGTGGTAAGCGGGTAAAATCGAGTCGAGTAAAAGCATCCCTCGCGCAATGCGCCGCGACCTTTACTCGCGGATGAGGAGTGACCCCCCTTTCCTCCCGTCGAATAACCTGGGGTCTCAGTGAAGATGGCTGCTATCCGTGTCTATACATAAAGATTCGGGATGATTCCCTTAATTCGGGATTAAAGTTTAGTGTATTTTTTCAACATCGCGATCTTAAGAGTTGATTAAGATTTGTTTTTTTTTTTATATATATTTATATATATACATATATAAATATATGTATATAACATACGGTACGATCGACGAAAACCATCGTGGATAAGGGCGAAAGTGAATTCGCGGTGATCGCAGGTTGTCGTCGAAATAAACTAAATGCTTGCGACACACCTTCGTCGACATGGCGCGGTCTACGACGTTCCTTAAATTTTAATACATATCCAATACGCGCATATAATTAATAACAAACAATACTATAGCTTGGGATTCGAAATGGAAAGAATTTTTTAAACCTTAAACGTACTTTTATTAGTTTAATACATACACATACATAGACACACACATAGGTATACATATACATATACATATATAGATCCCTATCGCGCTCGCTCTACCCGCGCACAATAATTCAATATGATTATGTACACCGCCGCTGATGACCGCATGGGTCAAAACGAGATCGCTCAGGTATAAAAAGTAGAATTTATTATCTATTATTTGAATATATTTCACGAATTCATTACATGCGGAACTTTTGATCTCTTCGATTAAACTTCATTCATTCGATTATATACCGTACAAAAATTACACCTCTCTGCGATCTATAAGGTATTGCATATATAGGTAACATCGTATATCGCTGTGTTAACAAATTGTCACTGTTGATATATACTATGTTTCAATTTGTGCAGTCTTTTCATAAAATGATTGGGGGGTGTAGAAAAAAATATCACGCAATAATAAAGCGAAAAAAAAAAACAAATAAATATTCATTTTACTTATACTTGTGTATAAAAATGTTATATATCTATTCAATTAATTTAATTGTACTATAACTTTATTCTAAAACGTTGAGGGCGGGGGAGCGTATATTCTCGATGTAGTACGCCCCCTTCTGATGATTACGAATTTTTTAAATGCCATTTCTGATGGTAATTCTCATTGAAATTTCAGTTCATTTTATTACTCAGTATCATCTGAAATCATTTGTCACTCGATATCATTGAATTCAAAAATCCGAAAATTTTACAAAAATTGTTAAATTTTTTTTTTTTTTCGTTAAATTTATTCCTCTTATTTCCTGAATTTCTCATTCTCACGCGCATTTTTCTTTTTCCTCGAATTTTCGAAATATTTTTATCAATTTGAAGTTTTTTTTTACAATTTTACAGAATTTTTTTACTATTTTTTTTTTTCTTCGAATTATATTCTAATACAGAAATATAAAAAAATAATAATAATGCAAACACTGCATGAAATCTATTTTCCTGAAAAATTTCTCCCATTTCATATTCGGGCCTCTTATCATATTCAGAAACTCCCATTAAAACGTAACTATCATGCTTCAGTCATATACTATTACTCTCAAACTAATCGGAATCATAATTACAGGTAATAGCGTTCATATGTGGAGTCATAGTCATTTTATTAATGATAATGGGACTCGCCTCTACCGACTGGTTGATGGCATTAGGATGGAGACAGGGTCTCTTTGCACATTGTATTGAAGAGGATGCCCCGACTCCATTGCCATTTAATATGGTCGATCCAGCCGGGTGTTACCAAGCTCGGGATGTCGGTGAGATCTTTTATCAATTGATAAATTCAACATGATACAAAATCCCAACAATTCTAGGAACTAATATTTCTTATCCCAAATTTTCGCAGCTTACATTAGAGCAGCGGCTGCATTATGCGTCGTATGTCTTCTGGCTGATATTGCAGCGACTATTCTAACGGGACTTGGTCTCAGGTCTCAGGATCATAGAGACAAACACAAGTACTACCGCTTCGCCGTATTTTGTATGGGAATTGCTCGTAAGTTGGTCGTTCATTCTGCTTTATTTTCTATTATTAGATTTTTCAGCGCTGATATTTTACCAATGATTACTTTAATCAACCATTCTCTCATTTTCAGTCGCATCTCTACTGATTGCACTCGTCGTTTATCCTGTCTGTTTTGCCGCTGAACTTAATCACGGTAAGCTTCCAGGTATCTTACGTAACTCGCTTTGACACTATCTTATCTTGTTCAAAGCCGAAGACTGACGTACAAATCATAATGTATACATTGCTGTGAAAGAACCAACTGTATCTTATTTTCTTTTTTCTAAAGCTATTCAGAGATGCTTCTGATAATTCATAGCGCTTCGTCTCACAGGGTGATTCATTTATACAACGATCAGAATTTCTAGTCAAGTTCTTCTTCTGCTACAGGAAAAAAAAAAAAGGAAAGGAGATTTATGGACTAAAGTTCTTTATTAATTTCATAGGAAATCGGACGATGTGGGAATTCGGCTGGGCCTACGGCGTTGGATGGGGAGCAGCAATTTTTTTATTCGGAGGAGCGGTTTTACTCCTGTGTGACAAAGAAAGTGAAGAAATTTATTACAAAGAGAGAAAAATAGTACGAGACGACATAGTAGGCGGAGGTGGAGGATCGATGATTGGAGTAGGGCATCACGGAGGAAGAAGTGGCACTGCGCTTGCCTAGTGGCATTGCTCCCTGCCCGACGTTGTCCTCTAGGTGACTGGTTACTTTTATTCTTCTGTCCACAATGTGCGCCGCGCACTAATATACCTAATATATTTGTCAATGTTTTTCACGCGGGTTATAATATTTGGATAAAGTAACAACATAGGTATGTCTGCTACTGTTTCTGAGAGTGAATGATTTTTTATACAAGAAAAACGTGTCTTTAAAAATATATATATGTATGCTGTAACATATACATATGTATATTATATGTATATGAGAAAAAGGGAAATTATTACTCTCAAGAATACCAATGTTTGCAAACAACAAAGTCCCAAATCTAATATGAAAATTTCATCACTGTAAGGCAGAGATGTAATCGCCAAATCAATTTAATTACAGATTACCTACTTTATTTATTTTTTAACATACAAGACGTTTGTTTTTTTTATTTTTTTTTCTATTTTTTATTTTCTTTTTTTTTCCAAATTTCGGGACCATTGACGTACAATGCTGACTGTTTAATTTCATTGATCAAATTGAAACAGTGATAAATTACTAATTTTATTCCTCATTTTTTTTTTTACAATTTATCACCAGCTATGCATAATTACTCGATTTTTAATACTCGATTAGGTTTCACGACTGGGTCTGTAGATTCAATTGAATTGCCTGTACAGCAATGATAAGAAACAAACAATTATGGGAATAGAAGCAGAGGGCTAAAGTAAAATAAGTTTTTGTGACTAAATTAAAAAAAAAAAAAAAACGAAAAAACAAAAAAAAAAAAATATATATAAAAATGAAAAGAAAAAAAGGAAAAAAAGATTTACTGTTTAGTATTGAATATGGTGAGAAATGAATATCTTCATTTATGTAGATACGAAAATTCGTGGCTTCTCGCAAAATCCTACAATTTAAGGTACATAATCTTCTATTGTAATGCGCTTGAATAGTTTAACACAGCATTACTCACTTGCTCACAGGCTGTTGTAATTGATTTTTATTTTACATTTAAAAAAGAAATTCATCCATTTTTCTTCAAAGACTAGAGATACCTATTTTCTTTAGCTCGAAAATTACTGTCATTCATTTCTAATTTATACCATCATTATGGTAAATAATTACTATATTGTTTTTATACTCAAAATTAGACAGTTAATTATTGTTATTCTTTTTTTATTTTTCATTCATTTTGCAATGTATATACGCATTATAAAACATTAACTTATTGCATTTGAAGATTTTCAATTGAAATTAGTATCTAATATGATAAATTATAATCAACAATTAATGAGGGATTATACTGCCGATATACCTACCTTTATAGTTTTTCTCTTTTGTTTTTCAACAGTATTTAACAGGGTTTGTAAATTTTTACTCTAATCAAAGCTGTTTAATCAATCTTTAAATAATCACAACACAGTGATGGATTAGACAATAAGGCAGAGTGAAGTTATAGATTGTTTTTAAACTTTCCGATACCATTATTGTTCTTCATTATTCAGTATTATTTACACTCGGTGATAATTTAACTAGAGTACAAGGTAGTTTTACACTCTTAAGACACGAGCACAAATGCAGCTATACAGTATTTTGGTATCTATAAATCACAAATGCATATTTCAAGTCACGGCAACTTCTTAACACATTGTTATCCCCCCTTGCCCCTGCAATGCACATAGCGTGTTATTTGTTACGACAATTATTTTACCTTCTGATAAATATTTGACAGTAATATTATCTAGGTGTATGAATTGGTTTACAAAAGTAAGAGATAACATTCCGCAATTGCATTTGAAAAAAAAAAAAAGAAAAAAGAAAACAAATTTCCAATCGATTTTTCTTCCTCTCCGACATTCCGCGCTAGTTCAATTGAGTTTTACTTCAAAGTTTGACTATAAACAGCTGAGAAGTGACATTGAAATTCCTGCGCATCGCATAAATCAATATCAAGACTTATATATATTTGACTGGCTTGTTTCTTTCTATTTTTTATTATTTTCTCATGTGTGTATTTTTGGTTCAACGGAGTGCTAAGTGTTTGAGTGTATGAGAAATATTATGAAAGAGGAAAGAAAAAGAGGCAGCTCGGGCAGGCATTACTGATCCATCGTGTTACCTGTGTCACACGTATACTTGTGTACATACATATACATGAATACAAATAGTAGAGATTTTACAAATGCTTGTAACGACGCAATGCAACTAAATGATTATTATTATTATCATTATTATTATCATTATTATTATAGTTATCGGCTGATATTAAGAGTTGCACTTATATGAAAAACAAATAAAAAATAAAAAAATAAGGGCAACTTAGCTATCGTATATATCAATATAATAATATGTAGATATATATAGTTTGCCACGAATAAGTAGGGAGAGAGAGAGAGAGAGAGAGAACGAGACAGAGACAGAGACAGAGACAGAGGGAAAGAAAAAGAGAAGTGAAAGAGCAGCTATGTAATAGTATATATATATTTAAAAATATTTTCAATAATTTTTTTTTTCTTCGTTTTTAATCAATTTTACAAGAGAATATAAATTTTACTCTGACGTCAGCGTTTTAAGCTGAAAGTTTGTTGAAACAGAAACAAAAAATAACTATCAATGAAATTCCAATCCAATTTTATTTCATATTTGAAATTTTATAAAACACTACTATATGCAACTAATTTATGACCATTTGAAACTTAATTCATATCAACATTAAACTGTTATCAATATTTAATAATAATACTACACGCCATTGTGTGTCAGATTATTGAACATATAGGTACTTTATTTTTCGTTCAAGAATTTTATTTATTAAATACTATATAATATATATATATATATATTATATATATATTTTTTTTTTGTTCCGAGGATAAATTATCCAGTAAATCTGTATCTGTAGACTGATGATTATTATCGAACGTTATTATATTATACGTCACGTAAAAAAAAAAAAGAAAAAAAAACAATATATATACATAAAAATAGAGTTTCTATATATATATATATATATATATATAAATTATTATATGATACTGTGGCAGCTGAGCATGTAGCATTGAATAATAACCTTCCATATCAGAAAACGTTTAAATATGTAGTTAATTAATAAATTAGTAAGCATCTTTATTATCGGTTGTAATATAGTGTAGAAATATTCTAATTAATGAATGGATATTTCTCAACATTTTCATATCAGATAGTATATGCATATCATAAAAAAAAAAAAAAGAAATCAAGTCAATGATTATTAAATTGATATTATAATGTTATTTAATGATATTGTATTCATATAAATACACATAACTTCCGTGTTTCCTACCAACATATGACATAACACATACTATAATAAAATCTAACTTAAACATAACATAACATAACATAGAATAGTTATGTAGTATTATCTGTCACCGATGTTTGTATAACATTTATTTGATGTATACACATCACAGTATTGTACAAAGAATAATATAGATATGAAAAAAAAAAAAAAATTAAATCATTCCTTGCTTGATTATTATTTGATTTGTAAATATTCAAATATACCGAAATTCCCGCTCTGATAATATAAAAAAATACATAACTATTAATGTTTTTCTTAAATAAATTTTTGCGTTTTTAATTTTTGACGATTGTATGAAATTATGCAGAAATAAAATCGTTGAAATATGATTGTCAAATATCGTATTTGTTGAATTAGAAAATAAAAGGTATAGTAAAATGAATTCAAAAGTGATAATTTAACTGGACAAGTTCCCGCGGTATAATAGTGTCGCCAAATACGTCGAGTTTATCGTCTTCATTGTTTGTTATGGTTCGTGGCGAGCGATGCATCCGCCATTTTGTTAAATATATTTCTAAACGCATCCCCTCCAAATTGAAAACAACCGAAGGTCGACGCTGTTCTCGATCTCCATAGGCATAAAGTATTTTTGGTTAGGTTAATAGCTGTGTTAAGGATATTAAACAGTAAGTAAAAAACTGTGATTACGTTTGTGGTAAATATTTATTAATTGATTATTAAAATATTTAATGTGACCTAGCTGAAACGTTTGTTCGTGTCAGTTTATAACGTGTAATTGGGTGGAAGAAGGCTTGGCATAAAGAGAGGCTATGGCTACTGCCTTGATTCGTATGTAAAATATTTATTGCGTCTTCGACCACATTTTGTTTTATAATCATAAAACATCTACAATATAGAAAATTTTTATTTACCGGTTAACGTTATGCAACTATTATCATTATTTCACATCGTATTTATAACCTATAAACTCATAACCTATATAATATAACCTTAGATGTCAACAGTATTACACTAGTCAGTAACATTCATCAAAAGATATTTCGATTCAGGGTTGAAATGACCAAAAACTAAGCTCAATTCAACTAATCAATGAAATCATTTTCTTATTTTATTCAACAAATCTTCATCAGTCATGAAATGTCTTTATATCTAATCACTAATTACAAACATCAGAACTGGAATCCACCGACTATGATGATTGAGTTCAACAATTAACGTAATTTATGAATTTATTAAAATTAAAATTTGTCAAAATTCAGTTCTTACATTGATTAAATTGATCGATTAGAAATTTGTGTCAAATCGTTTCGAGAATATTTACTAATTCATCTTTTCGCAATTTTGGTATCAACGTTGTTATCGAGATAGTCGAATGATCAACGTGATATTATGAATAATTTATTTTCAATTTCATTTCACATTTTCATTGACAGTAGTTGGTCATCTTAAACAAGAAGTCTAAGGATTAGACGCACGTTCGTAGATCATTTTTAGTCACAAAACGCTATGTAATGATGTGAATGTAACTTACGATCGCAGCAATTTAGCTCCAATATTTAAATATAAGCTTTCATGTATAGAAATAAGACTTTATTTTATGCATTTCAATGTTTCAGCTATTATAAAAATGAATTTATCAAATTAGTGCACTCTTACTAAAAAGCTAAATTTTAATTGTACATTAACATATAGTATAAAAATTTGCTAAGAAAAACTTGTTATGTAATTTACCGAATCGACGAAGTTCTTCTAACACCTCGTTTTAACTCTCAACTCTTCCTGTGACGCTGAATTAAGTAAAGGAAACATTAGTTTTAATTCTAGAGTCAGCAACGTCTATTCAGATCCAAAATTCAAGTTTGTCTTTTCAAATGATTTGGCTCCTGCCTTTGATTACTAGAAGTAGTATATAACTATTCAAGACCTGGAGATAAAGTAACTGAAATATTTTCAGTGATCAAATAAATACTCTGGTCGTCAAGATGGATGTAGCTAATGATTTGGCCCTGCAATGGGTCGAAGAAGTAGGGAATGTCGTTCATGAAGAAGTAATATGTGGCTTAGAAGCGGAGCTAACAACTCCCGAGCAGGAGGTAATCGGAGCCTGCGAAGAAGTCGGCGTAGAGGACGCGGTAGAGACTGTTGCCGAGTCTTGTGCTCCCCCTGATTCTGAAATCCTGCTCGTGCCACAGTCCAATGATATGGAATCTATTTATATCGTACCACAGGATGGGCAAGGTCATGATTATCTTAATATTCAAGTTACTGAGGAAGTCATTACCGATAATTGGGACAGACCGGGGCAACACGATGGGTAATATTCAACTTCCATCCTTTCTACTTCTATTATTCCAACTTTAGGAGTAGAGATAGACATGTGGGATCGAGAACACTATTTAATATTACAGAAACTGTAATAAAAGACCAAACAATTCATACTGTTTGTGCCTTTGATGGTCTATTACTTTTTTCAATTAAATAACAGTGTTAGTTATGTTTGAGTACCTTGACTTTGTCTTATACTAATTATGAATGTGATTTTCGATCCATGTAGCATGTTTATGGCGATTATTTCAAGGCTTAATTCATAAATTTTGAATTTTTTTTATATCCAGCATTGAAATTCCCGAGACGAAAGTGTCTCATGACAATTTGCTCGAGTACGACGACATGGAGATACCGTTGCCAATTGATCAAGATTCTTACACAAATACACGACCGTATCCCTGCGATTTCTGCAGTCGTAGATTCAGGAAAAAGGCAAATCTGATGAACCACATGGTAGCTCATCAGACCGATCGTCCACATGGATGCAATTTATGTGGCGCTCGATACGTTCGCAAGTGTGATTTAATGAATCACTTAAAGATTCATGCGTATGCACCGGCTCGTGACGGAATGGAAGATGATTTGAACGACGAAGATTCTCTAGCACCCGAAGAGGAGGAGACTAACAAAGGAAGACGCAAGAAAGTCCAATCAAACGCGCCGAGAAAGCGAAAGAACAATGCCGCAGCCGCGAAAAGAGCCGCACCAGAAATGAAAGTCGATATGGGAAAATATGTCAACAAATCTTATGACTACGTAGATGAAGATATGCGACTCTTGGAAGTAATGACTAGCCGGAATTCGGCGAGAGGAAATAATTATGCTTCTAGCTCTAGGTGGGGAGGGGAACAAATGTCCCCCGAACAAACCGAAGCACAACCACCTCGTTGGCCTATAACAGATCCTACTAAACCCTATGTCTGCCAACATTGCGGTGTTGGATTTGCCAGGGAAAAGGCTCTGGCTTCTCACGCTCGTGTACACGGAGGGGATAGCCCTTTCGAATGCACATCTTGCGGAGATATGTTCTGGGATGTTAACACTCTGCGCGAACATGTTAGGATAAAACACGGAGGAGCTGTGCAATCGGATTTAGAAGAATACGATAACGACGCAACTTATACTGGAGACGAAAGATTCGGCGAATTCTTTTGCGATACTTGCGGAGTACCTTTCCATCGATTAGATCTTCTCAAACGACATAGAAAGTAAGGAATCAATCACAGTTCTCGGATTATCGATGAATAATCAAATCGGCTCATAAATATAAATCATTTTATTTTCATAGAATTCATGTAAAGCAAGAATCTGACGTCATCACTGAGGGCTCCAGTCAACATCACGTATGCAATGTTTGTGGCGAGTGGTTTGAGGAGGCTTTGGCATTGCTCGCACATGCGGAGCTACACGCTAGGTACTTTGAGCAGAGTTTTTTGTATAAAAAGAAATTATTGAAAGACTGAACATTCAAGATCATTTATTTTTTGTTACAGGTCGCCTACTCGCCGCTGCTTGTTGTGTGGTCAGAGGTGTAGAGACGATGCCGAAGTGGCCGAGCACGTTCGTCAAAATCATGCCGAAGATGCGCCTCCTAATACTTGCACACTTTGCGGTAAAACTTGCAAAGATAAACGGAGTTTGATAAAACACTCCTGGGTGCACAACGCCGACAAGACATTTGGCTGCACAAAGTGCGGTAAAAGATTCCACAGCAAAGCTAGACTGCGAAGGTATATAATAATCAATTCCAGATACAAATTTCACTCATATAAACCTGTCGCCAATTCATTCTGAGAGAAAACTATTTCTAAATGTATTCAACAGGCACATGGTATCGCATCGTAATAAAATGGTAGCCTGTGACGAATGCGGTGAAGAATTTCCAGACGGAAGAGCTTTGGTCAGCCATCGTCATTCCCATAATAAGGATTTGGGCGGTCGCTCTTTTCCCTGTAGAGAATGCGGCAAAACATTTGGCAGCCGTAGCTCGCAGCAAATTCATATCCGTATTCATACTGGCGAAAGACCTTACGGATGTAGATTTTGTTGGAAGGCATTTGCCGATGGAGGTACACTGAGGAAACACGAACGTATACATACTGGCGAAAAACCGTATGGTTGCGCCATTTGCCCTAGAGCTTTTAATCAACGTGTAAGACTCATTTTATTACTGTTTATTTATTTATTTATTTATTTATTTATCTATTTATTTCTTTCTTGCTTTCTTTCTTTCTTTATGATAATTTAAAAACAGCCACTTTCTAATAAGATGAAAAACATTCCAGGTGGTCTTGCGGGAACATGTTAGAGCTCATCATTCGGGACCAGATCCAAAATGCCACGGTAGTATGACGCCGTATCTTTGCAAAGTGTGCGGAGATTCTTACGGTACTTCTGAGGAAATAGTGGCACACATAGTGCAGCATTGCGATGACAATACGGCGTTACGTCGACAGCCGCAAACCGGTCCTAGGAAGTATAAACGAAGGCGTAAACTTAAGCCTTATGAAACTAACGCTATTCCTCCCCGAATGGCTGCGAGTTACGATACCCCAGATGTTGCTTCTGACTCTGATGATAATACCAAGCGAAAACTTGGAAAGAAGAATAAACAACAGCACAGGTCGAACGTCGAGGAAGGGTATCAGAACGTTTTGAAAAGCTTTGAAACTTCGCTGCAGAATATAAGCTCTATAGTAAGCAATTCTAAGGCTAATCCAGCGAAGTCTAAATTTTCTAAGAGGAAGCTTAAAAAGGATGAAAAGAAGAGTGAAACTCAGACATCGGCTCAGCCTGGAAGACCAAAAATGATTCATACTCAGAAGACTAGGGTTCCTGTACAAGTCGGTAGTGACGGAGTAAAGAAGGGTCAAAAAACAAAGACCATGGTTACCAGAACTCCTAAAGTTATGCCCAACGAACATAAAGGCGGTGTTTTTCCTGGCGGTGAAAGGAATAGACCAAGGACTAAAAATGTCAGCTATCATATCGAAGGAAAGCTTCAACTTACCCCAGCAACATTCCCAAAACCAAATGACGAGGCTGAAAAAGCGAACGTTAATGTTTCTCATAACATTAAGCTAGAGCCAGGATTGCAAAAGGGTAGCGGGGGGATACACAGTAATAATAACGGTAATATTTCAGCTGCGGAACGCAAGCCGGAACCTGCGCCTAGAAAGAAGCCAGTTGTTGTGAAGAGAATGAGGAAGCAAAAGCAAGTTACGATAAAAGTTGAACCGCGAGAGGACGAACTTAGCCAGGAGGAATCACAGAATAATAATAACGCAATTGAAATGAACCAGACTACTCATGTGCTTGATAATGCAGCTATGGATGGTAATAATCTAGAAGTTGCTTATGAGGCAAGCATAGTTACTGCCGAAGAGGAATCTATACTTCCTGATTTAGTAGACACGCAACCAGTTCGTACCGAAGTTATTCAGAAAGAAAACTTTCAACTAAGTGTTAAAATGCTTGAGTCAACATCGCCCCATAGAATGTTAGCCGTTCATCACGTTATAACACCGGTAGATGAAGTGCCAGAGACCATTATACCAGACGCTGTTGAATACACATGCGAAATGTGTTCCGCTGTGTTTTCAAGCCGCGCAGAGCTATTGGTTCATGTTCCGATACATATTTGATTGAATTGTATTCATTTAACGGGATAAAGGTCAAGGTTTGCTCTATCTTAGGCCGTTCGATGGTCTCTTAAGAGTTTTATTTCAATGCCATTATAACATAGATTGATGCCGAGGATAATATCGGCTCATATGTTCATTTCAATTGGTAATAGATTTTTAAGCCAAAGTAATACCCCCCTATGCTTGTTGCTCTATGAGTTATACCACGTTTTATTTGTTGCTTGTTATACAGTTTCATTCTATTCAGTTCAGAAGAAGAAAGAAAGAAAGAAAGAACTTAGTTTCAGTCGACTATAAAAGGCGATTTATACCTAGTTGAGCCAAGTCAATGAGTTAATGCACCCCCCATCTCCCCCGCCCCCATTGTCCTACTCTCAATTCGTACTTTGTTCAACGCTGAATGAAAATCATGAGACTAGCTGATTTTGTCGGCAAATTTATTTGTGAAAATGATAAAATGAAAGTTTCAATGCATTTAGACTAGATAATTGAAATAGAGTTGAGTTTCGGCATTAAATAATGACTGTAAAGAAGATAATGAAAAAAAAAAAAACAACAAAATATCTATGTGAATGTAATCATTAATGTTTTACTTAGGTAAATTCAAAATTAATGTATATTACCTAAATTTATTATCACCAATTGTAATTATAAAATGTATATTATATAATTACATCTATATTCAATTCTTATTTAAAGAGATTCTCCGCTCCATCGCTCTCGATATCGTCTTGGCTTAAATTTTCATTTGGTGTTTTATTATTAAAATTATAATTAATGTAATTATTTTTCTCAGTTTTAAGAATATAGTAGTTTATCAAATTCGAAGTTAATATTATTTCAATAATAAATTCATTTTCAGATACTGGCAAGGTAATGATGCCATAATATAGGAATATTAATAAATATATAATTAATTAAAATTAGTTGAATAAAAAAATAAGAAAAAAAAAATCGTTAAGAATTTATAGATGAATAGTTTGTAATGAAGATTTTGGAAAAAAGGCCAAATACCATAGCCAAATGCTCATCGTATTAGTTTTTTTTTTTTCCTTAACGCTGCAATAGATTATTCAAGTCTTATTAGTACATAAAACTTTTATTTCATTATTTTATTCTACGATTGAAAATAAAAAAATAAAAAACACATCTGATATAGTTCGCTCGTAAAGCGCCAACTCCATAGGTGAATCTATTTTACATTAATTATCATTGAGAAAGATGGATAATAGTGTCATTACCCCTCTCTTAACTATTCTAACTACTTAGTGTCTCTTCGTTTTGTGTACATACATACATCAGACATAGATACAATACATACATACTTAAAGTATCGATTATATATTCTCTGACATTTCGGACTAATATAATTCGCATTGAATTTTTATCATTGAAATTGAATATAAAAAGATTTTTTGTTTAAGGTGAAAAAAAAAAAAATATATAACTCAAACATACAGCAGCGATAGATATAAAGAAATAAAAATAAATGATGATAATAATTGAGGATAAAAAAGAAAAAAAAAAAGAACTTATTAAATGTTTATTAGTGTGTTATATTTGTTAATGATAATATATATACTATGAAATGATGCAAATTTATAAACATACTCTCCTGAATTAATTTGCATGCGAATTACTGTGGATTTATGGTTTAGCAGGATATTTCAAATATTTTATAATCACATAGATGCCAATAAAAATTAAATAAATAAAATTAAAAAACAAAAACTACGGATCATACAAATATCATAAGATACAGTTTTTCAATCTATCTTTGTTCGAAATTAACAAATGATATTAATTTAGATTAAACAGTATCTATTATTCTCAAAACTACTAACTAACACATCATCCAATATCCTGTGAAGCTTTTTCAAACTTTACGCAGCATATTCATCACATAAGGCCTTGGCAGTATCACTCTATCATAAATGACACTTTGTTTCAATTTGTTCTTTGTCAAATGGTAAATTATGATAAATAATATCGTTGATGAAAAGATAGAGAGGACAACATGTATTGTTTATAAATACTAGTTTCTACGCGATTTTATTGTTACATTTAAATATTTCCTGTTTGTTATGTTGAAGATATGAAAATTCTAATTATCAAAAAGGCTGTTTTATCATTCAGAAGTATCATCTTCATAATATAAATGAAGAAATATTATGTAGTAGAGAAATTTCCAGACAAAATTCTCACCTTCCAATATCATTCGATAGATTCGAAGATAAAGACATTGTTGAAAGTCGCACTAATACACTGACTACATACTTACATTGCTTATAGGTATTGTAGTAGAAGTATTATAGTACCACATTTTTAGTCTTTATGTAACAGAGCTGGCAGATTTATCTTGTCATTAGAAAAGAAAAAAAAAAAAAAAACAAAACACGCATTACAAATAATATTTCTGTATAGTCTGTACACCAAATTTTCAGTTCTGTAAGCCTAGAGTTTAAGTTATTCATATATTTCACACTGTTCAGCTTTATAGGATTCAAAATCGATGATATGAAAAATCAGCGACGTTAAAAAGCTGTCAATTATTTATGAGTTACAGTAACCACTCAAATTTGGATTAGTAAAACATTGATTAATTGATGCGTAAATTCATTATGGCATACAAGAGACCAAAGCTGCCTTGCCAGGCTGAAAGATAATTTGTTTGAATGCGTTACAACTTTGAATAATACTATTAGTTTGGTCTTAGAAAAACATTTAACACTTAGGATTTATGGAGTTATAATTTTCATTCTGCACGTAATTTAACTGGCTTTTCTATATCCAAAAATAATTCTCAATTATCCTATGTTGTAGAAAATTTGGGATGTGGTATTGCGCTAGGATTATAAATTGGAACTAAATTTAATGAAAATAATTGGACACGATTCAGTTATACATGAATTATTATCGGGCTTCTTATTATTTATTTTTAATAATCGCATAGAGCAGCCAGTACAGCGGAGAAATAGGAAATCTAACAATATCAAATATGCGAACTGTTATGTAATAAAATTAATTAAAAGTGTATTTAAAATCATGAGATATCATGAATGTGTAAGTAACTATCGTTTATCTTTATATTAAAATTAGAAGATGAAGTGAAGAAGTAGAGGGAAAAAAAAAACACGACAAACAATTAATCAATCTGTAGGATAATAACGTGCTGTATGGTAAAACTTTTAATCAATTTAAGGAATGACTTATAATATTATAAATATGTACGAGTTCAGTTGTAATTTATACTCTACGATACACGTATAATTAATTATCAATATATTCTATAAAGATTGAGTCAAGATTCCCAATGTAGGGATATTATCAGATTGCTTTCACCGGGAAAGAGTAATGAGTTGTAAATATTATTATCTTGGGTTTAGTACGGTGGTGCAATTTACTGTTAATCGTAGTTGTATTTTTCTTTGAATAAAACATTATTAGATATATGTTTTATGTACAGAAAATGTTAATAATGCCTGAGCCTGCTCAAGTTCTCGGGTAATTGAACTCACATTGTTATTTAGTTCAGATGATTGCAAAGGGCGTCAATTCTCTATTGAATCTATTACAGATAAGTTTTAATAGAAATTGTGAAAATGATCGTACTGAATAAGGACTTAGATTACACCATGCAGAATGTGCAATCTAACTCAGTCTCAGCAGCCGAAAAAATGTACTATTCATTATTGCGATGTCCAACTGAAAATCGATTTGGATACTTCAGAATTTATTATGGAATAATATCACATACTCCATATATCTCTTTTTCAAAGCCCATACAGATTACCGATACAAGAACTAGTACCGCGCCGATAATGCTGGTCTGGGTGGGTACTTCTCCAAAGAAATATATCTGGACGATATAAGCTAGTATTATATCCAGAGATCTCGTTACGGAGACCTTTCCTGCCCCTTCGATCTTCAACGCCTTAGCAACTAAGACTTGACCTGACAGTCCTGAAACTGCGACGGCAAAAATTTGTCCCCATTCGAACCAATTGTGTGGAAGATCAAGCTTGTACTTGTGATTTTCAGATGTTACAAGAAAGAAAAATATCGCTGTTAGCAGAGTCCATACTGATAGAATGAAGACTATCGAGGAGTAATGTACATCTACGCATTTTCTCATTACCACTATGTTCATAGCAGTGAACAGAGTAGCTAGGATCGCATAAACGTAGCCCATAAGATCGTAAGGAACTGTTCGTTGCATCTGAAAATTATAATTCTAATTAGTCCTTCTCTTCTCTGGTGTAAGTTTCAGTAGTATGAAGAGATGGTTCACAATATACCTGAAATATGAATGGTGGTTTTGCAACCAAGGTGACACCCAAGAGCAGGGCGCAAATGACTACGATACGCAGTAGTCCACATGGTTCTTTTAGGAAAATGAATGATAGCGCTATTACAATCACAGGAGAACTGAATATTATCGTAGTCGCATCGCCCAAGGGAAGTTTCCTGAAGCTGTAGTAGAGCAGGGATAGAGTCATGCCACCGATCAAGCCCTGGGTAATAAATGTACACGATTTGATTTGGATGTTGTGTTTTTTACTATACTTAATGCGACGGCATACTTATTGAGAGAAGCTAGTAACGAGTAACGAGTAAGCTCACCTGAAATTGTACGAGTAGTCTCTGCCCTTTAGGACCCAATAAGTTTTTTGAACTACAACAAGCTACAACCATCATAGCTGAAATTTGTAGAACTGCTCTTATAGCTAGTAAAACCATTGGATCAACAGTTTTTATGGCTTTGACGAGAGCGGAGCTGATAGTGAAGAATGTGCCAGACAAAAATGCCAAGAAAACACCAAACCACTTGGTACCTTCGTGATATATTTCAACATTATTATTGAAACGTTCGGTGTACAAATACGATGGTGGAATACTATTGTAAGATGAAGTTGCGTCGATACTGAACTTCATTCTATGATGTATTTGAACAATTTATTAATATAACTAAGTTCGATAAACGACTTCCAATGAAATACTGATTGCTTTACACCTGCTGTCTGATACAATTGCATTCAAGCTTTGCATGTTGAATAGATTATTACTTAGGATTAAAAGAAGCTTGTAGTCAAGACAGGGAGAGATTGATTCATCTGGAATTATGAGTGCATTTCATACCAAGTCACTCAAAAGAATTAATCCCTAGCTTATTCTGTTTCTCTGTGTTGTTGAAAGCAACATATAAGTGATATAAAAAATAAGTAAGTCTTGTTTGTAAAACATGAATCGGATTTATTAACGAAACAAAAATTATACATCGAAAAATAGTTTATAGTATATTGCATATAATTAATATCCCAGTATTGTTCGAAGCTTCATATACACTGATTCGTCTTAATTAGTCTTTTCCAAAGGCTTGCGCAAGTGGAGGTTTATCTATTCTATAGAGAGCTTCACCAACGTTGAAATAGCCCAGATATTCAACTATGTCTGGAGTTGTGTCGTAATGATAATGCCCTCCCTCACCATGATGAGAGAAATCATGGAAATGTTGAACTCTCAGATCCAAGTCCTATCATACAAATAATTATTCAAGTAATTATGCCTCATTCAACATTACAAATACAGTAAAAGAAAGTATACTGTTCCAATTTACAGTATAATTTGAAGAAATAATTTGTTAATGAACTTCTAGTGAACTAACGCAATTCGGTCAAAGGTCAGATTGCCTGTCAAGAACTTACAGGTGTTTCGGCAGTAACGAAAGTACCAACTGCTATCAGTGGGGCAGACATTTCATAGAAATTCAGCCACTCATTTAAGTGGTCATCGCTAGTCAAGGGGGTCTTGGAAAAATCTGGCATCACGTGTTGTTTCGATTTGCCTTGCTTGAGAAGGAACGTGCCGCCCAAGCCTGAATAAAAATTATTTATAAGGATGAGAGAGGGTGCCAGTTAGAATGTAAGTCATCCATGAAAATAGAAGACAACAATTGTCTGATTGTTAGTAATTATTGGATTCTTTTCCAACATTTTCTAACAATGTACAAACTCACCAACAAGTTGTTCCGTGAAATGGGCTGAGAGTGCTTTCCTCATGCTAGCAATAAAGTCATCATTACTGATGCGCTTCTTAGCATGAACTTTCAATACCTTGCCGGGTTTTCCCTCGCTTAGAAAGAAATTAGCTAGTAAAGCAAAGCGGGTTTCATTGGCAGGTACGATTTTGTGAATACATTTCCCATCTTCTGTATCTACCACAGAGATACGAGTTAGATTTTTAACTTCTGACGGAGAAATTGATGCATTCATTATTAACTGTAAAAATATTGCATGATCTCGGTTAAAAGAATAACTGCTTTAAACCTAAACTAGTTAAACTAGTTATGTGGTAAATTTACTTCGCAATTTGTATTCACAAGTGGCCATGGCCCAGCTCCGGCACCAACAACAAATGCTCGACCGCTGTGGTCCACATGTTGAACTATTGTTTTAACGTCGTACACCTTGTCTCTGTTGACAGAAGGTAGCAGGTACGGCGGACCACCAATTTCAAGAAGTTTGGTACCACCTCCAAGGCCTTTGAAAGCATGGAGACGGTTTTTAATTTATAAAGAGGAATGAATTATTAGTTTCAAAGAAACTACAACGATTTTATAAAGGTATGGAAGATTATACAATGCTTCTGTTATATCTTGCGCAATACATCAGTTCATGAAAATTCGTAGATAAATAATGCTTGAAAATGTTTCATTCAAAGTAAATGAACTTTGATGTAAAAGTATATGTTATCGTGAAGTAAGTATATGAACTGATGGATTAAATTGATTCATATCATTTAACTTAAATAAGTAAGTCACCTGGCTCAGCAAGAGTGAATGGTTGCTGAGTAAGATCCGGGCAATCGACTATCTCCACTGTTACCTCAGCAAAATTTCCAGGTAAAGCGCGAGTTAGAACTGTAAGTTACCAAATGAATTTTCAAACGTTATACAATATGAAATTCTTGGTAATACTAATATGTCTTTGTATTAGTAATCCATACGCAAAGCGTAATTATTACCATCTCTTATTTCCTCCAGAGGTGGAACGTGCAAGGTTCTCTTTATTATTGGAAGTTTAGAAGTATCCAAAGTCGTCATGGTCTGCAATATCATGGATATAAACCAAATACTTAATCTTAGTTGTTTTAAAGCTCTATTACTCTCGGATAAAGATAACGAGGAAGTAATCTCTTCAATCTATAACTTTTCTGCTGGGTGAAATCAATTTGATCTTATTATCGAATATATGCCTTATTGAGCGATAACAGACACTCTGTTATTTTCAGTTATGTAATCCAAAGAAACTTATCTTTACGTGGAATTATACCCTTTAAAGACACATAGTAAATATGATACCTACAAATTGAATATTGTGAAATGACTATGCATGATATGTTTCCATCTACTCTTCTTATATTACAATTTCTTATACGTAGTTCTATTTGATAGTGGTTATACCGATGCAAGGGGAGATTGGAGCTTGAACTTTGGTATCAATAAAATTGAGATTGAAGCAACTCTGGCTTGGATGCTTTTCTGTATGAAAAATTCCATGGTGCTAATATGTGATACAGAAGTAGAATCGGAGATGTAATTACAAAAAGATAAAGTTGAGGTTTTTGAAAAATAAACTTACGTATTTTAAGGGTATTATTCTGTGCGTATTTTGGCAAAATTATTTATTATGAGAATTGGAAGAACGTATTCACGGAATTTATTCCGCCCAAGCTCTGAGCACAAACTGATTTATTGTTTCTTATAGATCTTTGAATACCGAGTGAAAGACTTTATCTTATCAAGTGTAATATAACGTAATATGCTTATACTCAAGAACCTTATTTTTCTTAATCCAGAGATGTGAATATTTTATTGTGTCAATAAGAGTTACAATCAATTTATTACATCAGATTCAGATATAAAGATGAAAAAAAAAAAAAAACTAATCATAAGATGAATCGCAGATAATCATTTACCAATTCCAGAACAAATAGTAAACTTATTAATAGAATTGAGTGAGTTATTCATACGTTATTAATTAATAAACTATAATTTATTCGAAAATGTGAGGCATATGGATAGCACCTGGCTATACTGCTGTTCGGGGTCAGTTCTATTCAACGAGAAGAAAAAATCGCTCGTCAATTTACCATAAATATTTATTTATTTAAACTGATCATTAATGGCTTACAAAATAAAGTCGTATCAACAGGTGGTTTTATATAATTAATCTCTTTTTACCAGACGGCTACGCGCTTGAACGGTGTGTTCAACGTTCGAAAAAGTTTCCACTAAATGATACTTGATTAAGTTTCGTACAGGTTATATAATTATGATGAAAAATCAATCGCTAAGTGCTTTTGCCTTTTGCCTATACTTAAATCATTTTTATTTTCATTTCATCTCGTCTCCGTCGTTAACCTCCAAATGCGTTTACGTGGGTATTCCAAAATCTATTTTATTCATGCATACACTAGAGCTCGACGTCACTTTTCTACCGACCGGGTACCAACTGGTATCACCATCTCAAGGGTGAATTGACGAACTACGCTTGCGACGAATATCTACCCCCTAATTATATGCAATCTCAAGCTTAGAAACACAGGAATGGCATGCGGGTGGTCACAACAAGGCGTACCGACGTGTGACGCGACTTGTCGGGTAAGGAGCACTGGCCTAACGTACGAGCTTCGGTTGAGTGATTTATTGTATGGTAGTGATGTTGTAATACTCGTTTTCTGTTACAGACAAATAAACATCCGCCTCCGAATACTTCCGTGCCGCGGGGTTCTGTTCGAATTGCAACAAACGTGTGTATAATCGAGCTCGGGCTTTGCAGAATTAGTTATATTAGTTATAGTATGATAATACCCATGTAGTTTCTTTATAATAACTGGTATGGCAAAACGCAAATAAAGAGACTCGATCAAATGCCAATGTTATATATTAATTTTTAAGGAACAATTATATATTGCACACAACTGTAACATTGAGTAATATTGTACCGATGCTGCAGCAATAAATTCCGAAATATACAAACATTCGATTACTTCTTTATTTTATACCCTCCTCTTCTTACGACTTTTTATTCTAAACAGCCTAAGTGAACCAGTGAATGCACGGGAGGAGTAGTAAATACCAATTAAACGCATTTTCAGCTTTTTTATAAATATAATTTATAAAATTCAAATTTTCAAATTTTTGTTGGGGGGAAAAGAGTAGTCTATCGATAGAGGCATGCATACGTCGCTTTATATATCTTATCTATACTAGCATTTTTAAGAGTTAAAATAATTTTAAGTCGAAAAATGCTCCTGGTATCAGGAGAACATCTGACCCAAGGAGGTGTTCTAAAATTTTTGGTGGGGGGAAAAGAGTAATGCATCGATATAGGCATGCATACGCTGCTTCATGCACGTCGCTATTAGCTTATCTATACTAGCATTTCTAAGAGTTAGAATAATTTTGAGTCGAAAAATGCGCCTGGTATCAGGAGAACATCTTACCCAAGGAGGTGTTCTAAAATTTTCAAGAGTTAGAATAATTTTAAGTCGAAAAATGCTCCTGGTATCAGGAGAACATCTGACCCGAGGAGGTGTTCTAAAATTTTTGGCGGGGGAAATGAGTGCCTATCGATACAGGCATGCATACGCTGCTTCATGCACGTCACTATTAGCTTATCTATACTAGCATTTTTAAGAGTTAGAATAATTTTAAGTCGAAAAATGCTCCTGGTATCAGGAGAACATCTGACCCAAGGAGGTGTTCTAAAATTTTTGGTCGCCTATCGACATCGGCATGCATACGCTGCTTCATGCAGTCGCTATATAGCTTACCTATACTATCATTTTTAAGAAAATGGAGTGATATTTCCGGCAGTTGAGACTTTTTTCGGAGCGATATTTCTGGCAGTTGAGACTTTTGTCGAGGGTCGTACGTCTGGCAGTTGACACCTCATTTTTAGGAGTTAATTTTGAAGTGTCAACTGCCAGACATACGACCCTCGAAAAAAGTCTCAACTGCCAGAAATATCGCTCCGAAAAAAGTCTCAACTGCCGGAAATATCACTCCGAAAATAGTCTCTTCATGCAGTCGCTGCTTCACGCAGTCGCTATATAGCTTATCTATACTATCATAGAGTAATTTTAAGTCAAAAATTGCTCCTGGTATCAGGAGAACATCTGACCCAAGGAGGTGTTCTAAAATTTTTGGTGGGGGGAAAAGAGTAATGCATCGATATAGGCATGCATACGCTGCTTCATGCACGTCGCTATTAGCTTATCTATACTAGCATTTCTAAGAGTTAGAATAATTTTAAGTCGAAAAATGCTCCTGGTATCAGGAGAACGTCTGACCCAAGGAGGTGTTCTAAAATTTTTGGTGGGGGGAAAAGAGTAATGCATCGATATAGGCATGCATACGCTGCTTCATGCACGTCGCTATTAGTTTATCTATACTAGCATTTTTAAGAGTTAGAATAATTTTAAGTCGAAAAATGCTCCTGGTATCAAGAGAACATCTGACCCGAGGAGATTTGCAGAAATTTTCGGTGTGAAAGAGGAATAGCGTATCTCGGGTGTCCTCGCTTACATCGCAGTCATTTGGGTATGATATATATAGATATACAACTCTGTGCTCTGACGGTCCGCTACCCGCATCACTGTGATGTAAGCGAGTAATCACCTGGTAGCATGAGCATGCGTACGTTACTTCATGAACGTCGTTGTGTGAATAGTTTATTAGCGAATTTTGGAGTAACGATAATTCCAAGTCGCAAAATACTCTGTCAGGAGAACATCTGACTGCATAAGGCGGCGCAAACTTTTAAGCAGCTGAAGATGCGTTTAATTCGTATTTACTACTCCTCCGGTGCGTTCGCTGGTTCACTCAGCCTGTTTAGAATAAAAAGTATCGTAGGGAGAGGAGAGTACAAAATAAAAAAGTAATCGAATATTAATATATCTCAGAATTTATTGCTACAGCATCGGTACAATATTACTTAATGTTAAAGTTGTGTGTAATATATAATTGTTCCTTAAAAATGAATATGTATCATTCGCATTTGATCCCCCTTTCCCGGCAAGTCGCATATAGACGGAATGATAAATGGTATTGCCATCTCGCGATCAAATTGACCAACAACTTTTGCGACATACTTTGGTACGCCCGATAGTAGCAGCCCACATGCCTTTCTTGTGATCATTGAACTGAGATTGCATACCATAAGGCGCACCATGTCGGGGCAAAAGTAGTTCATCAATTCGACTGCGATAGGGCGAGATCATTCGACATCCCGTTGGCACGACCTTCGAGCAAGAGGGTACACTGACCTTGATTTGGATTAATAGAGATACTCCAGGATTCCGTTCCACTTGCAAGGAACGACTGTATTTTGAACTCGGTCTATGAGATGATTCTAGTAATCCGACAAGTTTTATGCTGTAATTGATAATGGTATTATGAAGTTAGTGGTTTTATGAGATTCGAGCTAATGAATGAAAGATTAACTATACAGTGAGAACGATAAAAGTATTGAGACTTACGGTACTGCAAGTTAATAATTATACACAAGTGTATAATTATAATACTCAATTTATGAAGTTATACTGTTTATGAACGTATACATTATCAGTGCATGTAACGAATAAATTTCTGTCCCCTCACTCAGTGATATTTGTTATGACATCTGAATTTTTACCGATCGTAAATATTTAGTAGCAATTTCATAAATATTATGATATTACCTAATATCGGCAAGCTTACGCGAATAAAAATAGTCTATTATAATAGTAGAAATAAATACATAAATATCTGTTTATCAAAACTGAATTACAGACAGACGCTACTCTACGAATGGTGATAAAGAAAGAATTTATTGTATTTTATTTCAAGCGTTTCTTAAGCCATCATTTTAACTGCGATTACGTATTCATAGATTTGCGAATGTAGCGAATCCTGCAGGATAAGAAAGCGGATATTTTACACGGTCATAAACCGAACAAACCGCAATTGCGTGATATGTACACTTGTGAATATCTGAAACCGTCGCCCCTGAGCATCCGAGACTGAGTGTACATCGTGTTTAAGTTGTCAATACCACTAAGCAAAAGCTGACTTGTCACTTGAGAGTTCACATAACGGAGTTCGGCGTAAAGAGCGAAGCTCGCGTCGTTTCATGTGTCATAATCTCGAAAGGAGTCTATTGCCTAGAGTTTTACCAACTTAAACACGATGTACACTCGGTCTCGGATGCTCAGGAGCTACAGTTTCAGATATTGTTAGTGTACTACATATATTAAAATTTCAAGTATCGCAAAGGGTAGAATATACGTTGATCCGTGTATCAGTTATAACCATTCAATGTTGAAGTTTTCAATTATTTGTTCATTTATATTTAATAATCTTAAAACTTAAGATAGTATATTCAATAAAATTAAGACAATAAATAATCATATAGAAGTCGATGAAAATTGTTGTTTTTATTCAATAATTGAAACGTAATTTACTTTAGAAATATTCATATAAATAATGATTTTAAAATCTAAGTATAATCAGACCAAAGAATTTTCTATTTATCCTATTCTATATCTAAATAATAATTTAGAATTAAATAAAAATAAATTTTTTTCAGTCAAACACGGTGTAGAATTATATATCATATAGTACATTGTTGTATGTTGAATTTTGTGTGTATACTAAATCTACAAAGAGATATCGACCTCTTCAATAGTCGAAATCAAGTTATCTAATCCAAGTAAAAATCCTTCCTCATGATTTCCTTCTTCCCACGCTAATCTATGCGTGAGTTTCTGGTCGTCCGAAACTTTACAGGTCTTAGCAAAGTCTATCAGCCAGACTCCGACCTTATCTTCATCGTATATCATAAAAATGCTGCTGCCAATCACCTGGAAAATGAGGAAAAAATAAATAAAATAAGTAATCAGATTGCATAACAGTAGCATAAGATCAAATTTAATGCTGAGATGAAACAATCCAAATAATTTACCTCGTGATTTGTGAAATACGTTGACTCTTCGAACTTTGTTCGTAGATTTTTAAGTCGTTGGAGTAATTTGTTCCTCGTTATTTCCCTTCCTTTTAAAAAACCGGCCATTGTATTAAGGACCTCGTCATGTGACTTGACTTTTTTAAGATCGGTAATCGGCGGTGCTCCAGGTAGCTTCATCGCCTCAATTCTGAACCCGTGACTACAAGTGGAACTCTGTTGTTCTCTAAACTGCATATATCGCAATTTGGTAACAGCTCTTTGCTCGTGTTCCTGCACAGTGGGTGCTTCCGGATCAACAGCGACCATTTTTTCATAAAGATCTGGTCTAGCCGTAGTCTTAGAGACTTCAGACTCCAGGAAAGTTCGCGTTCCCATCTTGATGTCCATCACGTGTGGATCGTTAAAACCAAAGAGCAGATCTTGAAGCTCGATAAACGTGTATCCTTTGTACTCAACTTCTCGATAATATCGCGGCACGCAATCCCTCATTGTTTCGTCTTTGCTTAATGCTTCGTAAACCATTCTCTCAGTGTTCTCCGTGCCTCCGGTACGTTTTTTCCAAACTGTCCCAGGACCAGCTGGCGCGAAACCGTCCTTATGTCCGGTTAATTGAAACCATGACTTCAGTCGATTTTTCAACAAAACATCGCTAGCCGGAGCTGTGAGATCCAACGCGTTCTGTAAAGTAATAAAAATAAAAATCCGAGAATAAGAAATATATTATCAATAAAATTTCATTCTTTTTTCATTCTCGTTTAGTTTCAAAAATGAATAGGTATGATCGTACCAAGGCAAGAAATTTGAGGGATAAATCCTCATCTGGCATTGATGTGTCGGAAAGCAGAATGGGAAATTGTTCGAGTCTTCGTACCGTAGCAGGATCGTTGGGTAGTTTATTGGCGTTTGTTGTAGAACCGGAACTTGCGACAGAAGTAGATCGATTACCAACGGAAGTGCTTCTCCTCCATTGTCGGAAGGCGCTAACTGCCGAATAAGAACCGGGGGTTTCTCTTTGACGTCGTGATTCCTTAGGCGATGATGATCCATGCCTTATACGAGGTTGTTCCTTGTTATTGTTGGAGGGCTGAAAATATAAAAACCTATTGAAAATTCAACGAATTCAAAAATCATGAAACAGTTTAACTGATCCGTGGTAATATTTTATGTATTAAAATTGACTGTGTTGAAATTTTAGTGAAATAAATTAGTTTCTCTTTTGTCCCTTCGATTAAACAAAGAAAGAGTTACGACGATACGATATTGATTAATAAATTATACACGCCACTTATGGGATACGAGATGTTCGACTGATTTTTTTCAGGAATTTATTGTTTTATCTGACCACGTGTGTATAGTATGAGTAAAACTATGAACGAATAAGAGAACTCGCGTTTTAAATAAAAGAATAATATACATACACCGATCATTGATCGTACCCTGTGCGTGCGGACCGCGACGATAGCCGCGCAAGTCGACTAGTAAATGCAGCAAGGTTCTACTACGGTAGATAATTGTCGTTCTTTCGGTTGGTTTACTTATAATTATAGCTACGCTATTCTCGTTATCTAAAGCCGTAATATATCTTCGTGTAAATCTTCTTCAATCAGAGTTTTGTATTTGGTTTGAATTTTGACTGGTTCTAAAAACAACCAGCTTACCTCCACCTCCAATTCCATCTCCCCATCGCATCGCCCCGTTACTCCCACTATACCATTTATGTTTGTCGTAGGTAAAAACGCGATGATATTGTATAAGAATAGATCGAAGTAAGATAAGGGATAAGGAGAGAGAGAGAAAAAAATAGAAAAAAAATCATTAATTCACTGAGTAATGATAATAAAGTTCATATGTAAAAATGTCTGCATAGAATCTCTACCACACCTTATAATTTTACCATTTTTTACAATGTACTTTTTTCTTTTTCTAATTATTCTTCCATCTTATATTTTTTATCACAACTTATTATAGGCATTTTTTTTTTATCTCTTCCTCGTCCTACCAATTTAATTGACATTTTATATCATCGCACGAGTATATATACGTATCTCAAATCTTATATGCGACAAGAAAAAAAAAAAAAAAAAAAAAAATCTTGCGAAATTCAAAGCTCTGCGTAAGTTAATGTGTTTTCTGATGAAACTTTAATGAAATATAAGAAAAGTAAGAAAAAAAAAAATTAGGTATGCGTGGAAGATATGTAGGTATATTTGAGTGTATGTATAAACAAGATTTTTCACTTTGCTTAGTATCTGTGATAAATCTTTTACATAGATAACAATCTGCTTATGAGATGAGAGTTGCATGTATGAAGCAAGTGTGTCAATGTTTCGTTAAATTAATTCAATACCAAAATTGGGCTAACGATTTTTTTCCTCTCTCTTTCTCTCTCTGCCTCTTTCGCGATATTTTATCAAGCCAAATTCATATGTAACCATAGTAAGATTGATTTTAAATCATCGATTTGCTGACAACCTTTCGGTAGCATAAAATTAACGTATCCAATCTACAATTTTTTTTTTCTTAATCTAAATCGATCTCAACGATCGCGCGGAGAATTTTACAAATTCTTATCTACTTCGCAATTTGAGGGATAAAATTTAAATGTAGATAAATCTAAAACCGAGGTCTTTTTATTGATTTAAATTCGCATAGTATAAACCGCTGCGATATAGCTAACGGCGCTTTATTTTTTGTTCAACAGTAGCGATAAGTATCTTCTAATATATCTTTACATTTTATGGTATTAGCGCGATTAGGTTCTAAGCAGGATTATCGATTTAATTTAAAGCACTATAAAACCGGAATCCTGCATATAATATCGACCATTAAACAAAGTAATGTAAATTTCAAATCACATACGGTTTTCATTACTAAATAAATTTGAAAATTTATCTTGAATCCATAAAGAAATAAATATATATTATATACCTATGTCATAGTCCTTATACATATTCAAGTAATTAAACAAAAAACTAATCAATCAATTAAGTTTTGATTCGCGTGATCAAAAGGAGCAATTCTACAAATATTTGCATCACTAATTATTTGATACATTGATATATCACCGTTTCTCCGAAGTTTATATAATTTTATTTAAATTTCTGCATATTTATAGGAAGAAAAGACCTACACATTCGTTACCTACATTCGTTCTTGTTATCCATAAAAATTTGATTTAATTTAAATAATGCGAATTGTTATCCTCATTAAGAATCCTATATCCTAATACGTAGTGAACAAATGAACTCCATAGATTATTAGTAAGAATATCTCGTAGTGTGTTATATACTCGTATACATATAGTGTTGCAGCAGCAGATATATAGGTATATATAGAGGTATATAAGGTATTTTCCGTGACAAAATTACGGAAGTTTTTATACACAATCTTATCGTTAATCCGAATCGTAGTTTGTATAGAAACATGACGCGAAGGTGTATAGGCAATGAGTATATACGTGTAGTTAACTCGAGAGAATAAAGCGTATAAACTGACGGTACCAGGAAATCATTGTAAATTCGGAAAATCCCTGAACGATGAACGTCATTCCATTATATTACAATCGTGTATCCTTAAAGATTCGCGTTTATTTATTGCATGGTAAACTTGAAGCCGCATATATATATATATATGCTATATATATACTGTACAGGGTTATTAACTAGACAAGACTTGCCTATAAATTGCATAGTTATAACAATATTTGTCGCGTATTGAAAGTCAATCTTCAACATATCGTGTAGTTTCATCTTTGATAGTTTAACGATCGAAATTTGATTATACATTTGTTGACGAACCTGCAGGAATTCGTACGGTCGAAATAGATACGTAGTAGTAAGCCCGTTCGTCGAAGGGAAATAGGTAAATGGTAAAAGGAAAAAAAAAGGGAAAAACTAAACCGATGTATACCATGTCCCAGAAAGCTCGTCACGTATGTTACATATGGGAAATAATTCGCGGGGATTAATGAAACCGAGTATTACGATTCATTTTCCGAAAATCTATACAGCTGCTAATCGCGTATATTTAATTTAATCGTATTTCATTTTAATCGAGACGATCGAAGGAATGAAAAAAAAAATCAAAAAGAACCTCGCCATGTATGGACAAATATATTTATATATATGAAAGTTTTTAGACCCGTGGCGAATACTGTAATGGATCGTGCGAGTAATAATTATTATCGACAGTTTATTTTTAAATAGAGTCATAAAGCCTGGTGTTGATTGTACGTAGGTATATAGGTATATAGATATCGGCATTTCGCGCATTTGTATTTTCTGCACACGAGATATCCGCGTGTTATACCCCCCCGAGTACCCCGGCCTTAAAAATATCGTAGTTGATAGTTCCTGAAGCAATTCGCGAGTCAAGAACCGTAATTCATACGTACGTCTATATGATTTGTTTTTTGGTATGGTATATAGTACCTAGCTGCTAATTTTGAATGGAAAACGCGTGCCAAAGCCAAAAAACAATGACAACGTCCGGCTATCTTTATCAGGGCCTACAGCCTCGTATATAAATATTTTTTGATCGTTTAACGAATCGATGAGTGATATGAATAAAACGGAGTATATCCTCATGCTCATACTTTTGTGTGTATTCACTGCACACTTGTGTACAGTAAAATAACATCGAAGTATGAGCATGAGCCTATACTCCGTTTTATTCGTATCACCCAATATTTATTTAACTTATAAGACACAACGCGGATAGGATATAAAATTTCATCTCTAACTATAGGCGCGACAGGCCATTAATTTTAATTTTAATTGCAAGGTTTTAGACTATAAATATTCTTGCATAATAAAGTTAAGGAAATTATCCCTCTTCGAGGCCCGACCCCCAATAGCCAATAAGACATTGACTTTAATTATTTGAATTACAATCGCTGTATACCGTATGCAAAATCAGTCTGATTCATCAACTCGATTTCGTTATAAACTTTGACTATATTTCGCCTTTATACCAACTGAATACTGCATCAATATTCCAATTTGACTCAAAGCGTTTAACCATTCTAAATGTAAGAAAAAAAATAGGGGATATAAATTTAAAACGGTTCAAAGTTTGTGCAGTTTGAATTTATAATTATACCTATTTTCGTGAATACGATATCGATGCATCCATATACTTTTAATACACAGATATTGAACTTCAAGGTTCTAAAATGATTGCCTATTTAGATTTGAAAGAAAAAACTGGAGCTAGTTTTAATAGAATTTTACAGCGATAGTACTGGTGTTAAATTTTTATTACCTATATATAAAGAGCACCACGACCACGGACGCGATAAGATTGAAATTTGGAACGGCCGTGGCACCTTGGAGCTGATAAGCTACCGGATTAACGACTCTGTTGTGTTTTACTACACCTATAGCTAGCGAGCTTACAAGATGATCAATTTACGCGTAGAAAACGATAGATACGCCGAAGATCCAGGAAAAGTAGATAAACTCAGCTGAAAAAAGTTGGAAAATAAGTTTTCTATAATTTTTCGAAGAAAAACGATTTTCGAGAAAATTTTAATTTTTAATTTTATTTTTTCATCAATTTTCAGCTGAGGTTTCCACTTTGCCCCGATCTTCCCTATAAGAGTATATGATGTGGGAATCGGTTGCGGTTTAGTAGTAATCGATTTCTGGTTAGAAGTGAAAAAAAAAAAAAAAAATGAAAAAATAAATACCCGCCGACCATCGCTTATCGCTTATCGCTTATCGCTTAGCAATAATCAACGTCAACGCGGTTAGCTGTCCGAATATGGAGTCAGAGGTGATACCGCATAGCGTAACTTATTTTACGCCAGTAACAGATTATGTGTATCATAAGCGTAGCCATATATGCTTCTTAATTTTTTCTTATCCGCTATATTATGACAATGATTTCTGCAGGATGATGATAGTGAGAAAAAAGAAAAGAAAAGAAAAGAAAAGAAAAAAAAATAACCGGTTTTTCAATGATTTAGCAAAATTATTATTAGTACTTTTATTTTTATCTATAAAGCATTATTTTTATTACTATCATTATGTAGTTTGATTTGAGATTTTTATACCGGAAAAACCATTGACCCTTCAATCCATATAATGCAATTATAACGACGCATATTATCTCGGCTGTAAATATAATACTCACATGCGTATATCCGTTATAAAAAGGATTGACGTATATTGATATTGGAGAAAAACTTTTCCACTGATAGTTGTCATATAATACGTATGACCAACGTAGGTTACTAATATATTATTGGGTGTTAATTTTTTCTTGTTTTTTTGGTAGGTGAAAAATTCTTTTCGAGATAGGTTTTTGTATGTAAACGTATAGGTATATGTATGTATGTATACCAATATATGTATGGTTTGTGTTGACACAGATAGTTCACGCTTTGCTTTTTTCTCGTCTTCTACTTCTTCTACTACTCTTTCAATATCTCCAATCGCATACGCTTAAAACTACGTAAATTTAATGAAATTTATCAAATATAATGTGACGAAAATTTTAAGTCACATTTTGCAACCGTACTCATTTATATTACAGTTAATATTTCATTTCATTTCATTTGTTTATACTTACAATTATTACGAGACGTAAGAGAAAGAAAAAACTGTCTAGCTATACGGCAGATGAAGCACAAAAAACACTTGAACGACCCATCACTCTCGCGCACTTAGCAAGACGCAACATTTGATAAAACAGCTGCTAACGAATGATGTTAGATTAGGTGGTTGCATATTTAAACTTAAATTCATCTGACATATAATTATTCTCTATACGGTATTGAAAAACGTTTTTTTTTTTTTTTCGTCAATCATACGAGACGAGAAAAACTAAACCGTAGATAGTTTTCTTTTCTTTTCTACGAATCTATAAGAAACAATGTTCCATGCGGAATTCCGATATCTGTAAGCTTGTAGTACAATAATAATTGAATGACGTAGGTATTCCCGTATATCTATTATGTAGGAGTCAGCCGTAGTGTATAAGCTCTGGGAATCTGGGTCTACCGCGTTTCAAAGAAAGAAGGTTGAACCGTTCGTTGCATGACCTCGTTCTCGAGGCAAGATAAGAATTTTCCCCCGCATATCCGGATACATGTCGGGTTGAGAAACTCATATATTGATTTTGTACAAGAAAGAATTAGTTGAATAGAAATTTCAATTCAAATTTTACGCCCTGACTACTTTAGTGTATAAAACAGTCGAAGGAAAGAAGAACAAAGGAGAATAGTAGGTAGAGAAAAAAATAAAATGAATAAATAATTAATACACAAACGAGTTAAACAATCATCATTGTAAAAGCTCACGGAACGAGTGCAGCGTATAAAAGGTATAGATAAATTTTTCTGACGTGCAACCCATACATGCAATACATACATTATACCTATAGAATATTTGAATATATCGTTTAAAGGTTCTCTGACGTCTATTTTGACGAGTTAATTTGCGTATAGCACGATCGATTGTGATCAGTAAACAATAAGGAGCGAATTGAAGTTAGCTGATTATCAACGGATCGGTAATTACCTGCCATGCAATACTATAAACTTTGAGAGAACTTACTATGTGTGTACATACATGTATAAACAGTTTATGCGTACACTTAGAGAAACTATATTCAAATGAAATCATTTTCATAATTTATTCTAGATTAGATTCTCGATATACATTGAGATAATAAAGATCTGGGGATTAATGCGTCTATATAATACTACGTATAACATTATGTACGGTTTAAGACAGTCAATCAAATTCTCCTATTCCTTTAGAGTCTAAAAGTTTAGACGACAGGTTTCCACCGACAAAAAAAACCCTCGCAAAAAAAAAAAGACAGAAAAAAGGAACAACGTGCCGAAACTTTATCATCGACCTGTCGACCTGTCAACGTCCCTAATTAACGTCATCCTTATATCACGCAGGGTTCTCAGTCGACTAATATACTACACGTAGGTATATGACCCAGGTCGTTATAATAATGGGATAAAATTTACCTCATCAAAGACAAATGCGCACCGATAATAAACAAGAGATAAGTTAAATGAAAATGCGTTCGAAAACACGATTAAAATTTCTCTACTCGTACCCTGTTACTGTGTAATAACTTTGGCCCGACTAAAGGCTATAGTCCAAAACGTTGAAGTCTAAATGTGCAGTTGGACCGCAAGAATCGGTATGACAGAATAGGGGCAATGAACGTGGTTCACTTGTTCTTCGGGAGGTTTAATTAGAGTGTGAGGTTAATGATTGAATTCACTGTACCGAAGAATGAGCGTGTATGTGATATAAGCCTATGTGTAGAATGAGTTTTCACTTGTTGCAATGATAACATAATGTAAAAGTTGTAACTTTTATATACCTTGTTAAAGTGAGCTTGCAGAAGCCGTTCATATTGGTCAACAGCACGTAGACAGAGCCTCGTGGTAAACGCTTCCATTCGTGCTGGTAGCGGTGCATGACACACGCTACTTGACATTATATTCCTACAGGGTAAAAATCCTCGACTTTGCACACAGTCAATGAATGAGAATTCGTAGTTTTATTTATAGAAATTTTCTTTATAAATATTAATGGTTATTTGATAAACCGTATCGTTGTATCGATGGGACACTTATTGCACTCACTGAATTCTTTACAGATATATATATAACGTCGTATTAATGCACGTGATGAAATAAGTAATTATTATTCAATATATGTATTTTGTATACGACAATAAACTCTTCCCACAACTCTGTATCGTATATCATATGTGCATACGTAAAACATACTCTCTCCTCTGCGGTAGGATTACTACTGAAGGCTTGCCGCCTTTCGAACTAGCCTCATTGCGTTGGTTCTTCGATATAAGTATGTAAGCAGGATTGTAGTGGTTGTCGATTGTGCAGTGGTGGTGCTGCTGCTAGCTGGCTGTTGCTGATGCTGATGATGGTTTTCGCCGGGAGTTTACGCACGTAGAAATCGTTACACGGGTGCTTGATGATGGCCGCTAGATACTACATACTAGGTGCTAGTTGCTACTGCTATTAGCTCGATACATGTTTCAGACATAGTAGGTATAGGCATCGGATAACCAGCTTCGAGCATCGAGACGTCGATGCAATACTGAGAGCATCAAGTCATTTCATTGTTCACTCGGCGCTTACCTGTAGCTTAGCACAGTTGTGTCTATTGCTATTGGTCTTCTCTCACAAAGATGAACCAAATGTTCGGTAATAAATTTGCATCACCTAAAAACCCTTTGATTAATCATCCCTGAGAATATTATGGCACCGACCATGACACCACTTCGAGTTCCATCGCGTCCTTCGAAACCAAACGATGCCAACTGCTCTGCTCTGCTCTCTAATTTTACGTAATAACTAGATGGTTGGCCTCAAGTACAGCTTCCTCTGTGAGCTTCAGTGCGAGGGGCTTGATGTATCGTCGTTGTGCAGGGAGAGAAAATATAAGCTATGATACGAGTTGTAGAATGTCCTCAGTTCAGAGTATCAGATTTTATCAAGGTTCTGAAGAGATTAAGTAGGTATATACTTTAGAAATGGTCTTTAGACGTCTCGTAGATCGCAGAGATATTTTTCGTGGTATTTTTGGCGCAACTGCAGCAGCCGGTATCTGATTTTATCGAAGCTCTCTGTGTGATCGGATACGGTAGGATTATAAAAAAGATTTCTATAGATAAGAAAATTGAATGAAGTCAGTGATGATGAGATGTCAAGTTCGACCCCACTTGCTGAACGTACCAAGAACCTCGAACACGAATGTCATGCTTCATCCATGAAAGCACCAAAGTCAGATGAAGAAAATTTTCGAAAAAATTTGCATTTATGTTTGGCGTTATCAACAATTCGAGTAGAATTGTTATATCCGATAGTTATAAACTCAGTCGACAACAAACTCGATCTTTGTAACTGTCCGGTTATTACCAGTCCCAAATGCGGACTTCTTATCTTAGGGAACACTGCTTAATCAAATCTCTGTAAAGATACGAAGTTCGGCATTCGACGCAACGTTATACCGTTAATATGAGTTCATGTGAACGGATGCAAACGAGAATTGATCATCTTGTTTGGCTGCATTGGCGATACGTCTGCGCTTGAGTAAATAAAAATATATTGCGCAGATGCAGTACAGACATTGAGAAGGCAAATTTTGACTATTTATTATTTATTCGTATATTGAGCAAGCATATGTTCACCTTGCTGCTTCCTTACGGGCTCACAATAGAGCCGGTGTAGTATTTTTGAATAAGGAACGATTTTGAAAAGAGGCAAAAATGAAAGATCAAGGTATTAGTCTCAAGTAAAATGAATCAGGATTGGTCTTTTTATCTGGTAACTTGGCAGAACCAAAGGTGCTAACAAATAATGCAAACGAAAAGCAAAGCTAACCGCGCCGCATGAATATCCATCCGTACATAAATGCATAAGTATTTATTTGTATGATTCACGAATGTCGCTACTGTAACGAATTCGAATCTTTATTCTTAGGAATTGTACACCTTAGTGTATTCTCATTATCTTTTATTCTTTTGGATCATCGCTGATTTACTTAATGACGCGCTCGATGAAACTTGCATTAATTCTTACTCATACCATTCTTGATAATATGCTTTGTCATGACCTCAAAATCCTGTATCTAATACCAGTACTGACGAGTACCATCTCGCCGTTATTCTTGTGGTTAGAGAACCCAGTTGTACAATCATTCACTGACTACAATGGAAATAAACTCATTATTCGTCTAGATTGTAAATAAAACAAATCACGATATGTGTAAACACGATGTTACTGCTTTTTCTGCAACTCTCTCTCTACCATTGATAAAACAAAATTGAACTGTAAAAATAAATCTCTCAATTTACGACCAATTACCTAGTTTCGATAAAATAAACAGAGTATAAAGTATAAACCATACCATAACGTTTCGGTTCGTGTACGCAAGTCAATTGACAATATTGTCAACATTGGCTAAATTGCCCGGCTGAACGCTGTGGGCTTGAGAATAAATAGATGTATGGATGTATGATGTATCTGCTATATTCGTACATATGTGTACGTCTGTGTATAAATAAATACCTAAGAGCCATACCCATACGTATATGTTTGTAGTTGTAGGCCAAAACGTGCGTCAATTGGCGAGTTTGGTAGAACCAGCAGCGTTGGGCATAGGTTGGCATTCAGTATACTTGTTTTAGATGTAGCAAAAGAAAAGTACGTAAAAAAGGTTGTTAATCTCTGAAATAAATGCGGAATGCATCATAAGAATAATAACTGCACGACGTCATGAAAAAAAAAAAATTATTTTTATATTAAAAACTCACCGAAGGACACCATTATAGTTACAGGACCGGGAGAACGCCAATGATGATGATAAATATCTTATTACATATAGCAATACCAATAGCAATACTCCATACTTACCTACCTGCTAGCGGGAAGGAATGACGCGACGATTAGATTGATCGTTAGATTCCTTTGAAAATAATATTACGTTTGATGGAAAATTAGCTTATATTTTTTTCAATTATTTTGCGTCAATGATTAGTCATTAAAAGCCCAAGAAATATACGTTTCAGAGACTCACAAAGCCTAGGCTGATTGAGTAACTTCGTGAAATGATGTAGAGATTATTCTTACACTATACTCAAACTCTCAAATCTATTTTACCTCTTCTTTATATTTTTGAATCTACATATACATACCTGATAATGCGCTCGTGGGTATTTCTTGGAAGATATAGCTTCCGGTTTCTCATTGATTGTCGCATTAAAAGGATTCCAATTAATATCCCACATTTACTCACGCCGTGGAATCATGCCACATATATGTAATGATTATAGCTGGATCATTTGGGTTTGAGAATCTTCAATAAGTCATTATATCAAAAGTTCGTGCCGTTGATCACGTAACCAGTGAAACGATTCGTATTACGTTATTATACGTAACATAGGAAATTTGAAATCGGGGAATTGAGCAAATCGCTTTTTGCTATATGAGTAATATATTTATTGCACATGGAATTCGAGCTAATCAAGCTCAACCATCATTTCAGTTTGCATGATAAGTTAACGAGCCGCAATTTCCGCTTTTGAATGTTAGATAACGAATATATTACGCCTTTTATACAAACTTGAGTGCTCAAAATCACTCTAAATTCTCCCAAAAAGGGCTTTACTCGGAACACCCCCCCCCCCTATTTTCTTAATAAATGAGATCATTGGTCCGAGTCGTAAAGGCTAAAAATTTTGTGTGATTGAGACTCAATTAATATTCGTAACGCAGAGTCCGCAATGCGGTTTTATTTTTGCAATTTTTTTCATTTTCCACTCAGTAATGAGTCGTAACTTGGTCATATAAAGTAACCGCGTCAGTCATCACCCTTAATCGTATGTGCGAGTGGATATAAAAACCGGAAACATTCACAGCTGAAGCGATAACGTTGCACGATATTAATGTCTGTGGTATAAAATTCGAAGGTTAAAACGCCTTTTAAGACCTTCTATGCGGGCAAAAATGAAATTATTGTCTAAGAAACAAAGGCGTGTGACGAAATCCCGAGGAGGCGCGCTGCGAAACGCGTGATTTATTGACGCAAATGTTTGCGGTTTGATAAGGAGTTAGTTCTCCGTAGTATAAACTGCGGTAAAACATTAATAATTCAACAAATTCAGAAAAAAGGAAAAGAAGAAGAAGAAGAAAAAAAAAACAGGTTAAATATATTACAAACGAAATTATACAACGCGGATGTAAATTATTTTGGCATATCTTCTCCGTGGAACATATTGTAATTTTTTTTTCTTTCTTTTTCTTCTTGCACTTTTCTGTTTAATTCAGTTCATCCATAAAACATGATATAACCGAAATTGATGATTCCGATTTAATATCATGAAGAAAAATTGAATTTCTGCGAATATAAGCACGGTTTAATCTATGGAATCAATGAAACTATCGAATTAACATGTTAGCTTTCAAGGTCGTGATTTCACGCCAACGCAATACGGCGACAAGAAAAACAAACATGAATTTCTCATTTGAATTAAACAAATTTTTGGGCACGCGGTGTTAAAACTATTTATTTTTGTTATATATTTGAATTACAAACTATTATCACATGTCACACGTCAGCCACGTGGGTATAATAATGAATATGTATAAAGCGAATTAAAGAGACGTAAAGAAAAGTTGTTACGAAAAAAAAAATCATACTACATAGAAAGTGAAATTTCACGAATCTCTGTATATTTATCGAAGTTGTATTTTCCCAAATCCAAAGATTAAATTAAAAAGTGCCTAATATTTGACCCCTCTTTACGTATTACATGCATTTGATGAAGATTAACGTTCAAAAGTTCGAAGTTTGAAAGTGGAATATGTTCTTCGAACGTAAAATCTAAAGGATACTCATATTTACTGAAGATTTCTGTTTACGAATCCAAGGTTCAAACTAGAACTTGATCTTGAATTGATGATACTTTTTGTCATCTCATCACCTCTCTTCATTTGAATACATTGCCGAATGTAACGATTATCTACATAAGGCGAATCATTCATTAACAAGAAGATTTGATCTTTATTGAAGTTGTGAAGGACTTGGGCCTATAGGTAATAAGTGACGGTGTAAGAAACTGCGTAGGTATTTTGGCAACGATTGAATAAAAAAAAAGAGGTACATAATAGAAAAAAGAAAACGACTAAACAAACTTGAAAGTGAGATAAAAAAAAAACAACCAATGATAGACATTATGATGCTGTACCTTGTGCGAACGTTAAACTTTTTAATAAGCTCTTCTACATTTTGCAAACACTCGCCAAATCCTCACATACTTGTTATACGCACGGTAAAAATTTTCGGTTTCAACAGCTCAATTGAAATTAATGATACCTATGAAAAGTGTGGGTGAATTTTATTTGGATTGTGGGTCGTAATATCACTCTTGAACGATTTTCAGAATATAAAACGTAGATCGATATGCGTATAGAAAACGAAATTGAAAAATATAAATCAAATTTTGCCTCGAGTTCTGTTATTCCGTTTTTTTTTGTTTTTTTTTTTTTTTTATTTAACACCTCATTGGTGTGTGGCTTTGAAAATGTCATCCCCACTGCAAGTATTATGGGAACCAACTTATAAACGTGCGTTTTATATTTTAACCAAGGCAGTTCCGATCTCGTGTATTTTTATGCAAAATTCAAAGTCATTGATGACGTTCGTTTGAATGATGTCTGACGAAAGTGTAACCCCGATTAAATGGCGTTGACATATTTGCGGCATAAATTAAAATCTAGTATTAATTAATTATGCGATGTGGGCCGGTCCGTGTGACTTACCAATAAGAATCGTCAACGAATTTCCTCTGCGAATATATTCTATGCCTACTGTTACACCTTATGACTATTCATAATTAATAAACTATGAGAACCCCAATGACGCATCATTTTACAAGGAGAAAAAGAAAAATATACATTTCCCGTATCACATCTTTCAATGTAACTTCCTGTACCCACAACGAGTACAGTCCAAAGGGTAGTAGTCCATACCGATTATTCCTCTTTCTTCGTATAAGATCTCTGGCCGCGGGAAAAACTGATACATTAAGTCACGTTATTATTTTTTTTTTTTTTTTACATCGAAAATCGAATTATTCTTGTCTTGACCGAAGTCCATAGACTCCAGCGGACCCTCATCAGAACAGGAAATTAATTTTGAAAGAAAAAAATCTGACTTGCGTCATTTATTCCTTATAGCCTCGATCGTACAGGGAATTTTTACGAAGCGTAGTGAGTTCCGTAAGCACTACATATCGAACGGCAAAGTTCATAGATTTTTTTAGAGCAATGTTTCCTTATTCGTAATCTCTCGAGATTGACGTATGTTATATACGAGATTGCAAATTTTTTGTTGAAAATTTGCCGAATGTGTATCCGAAAAATCATCTAGAAATAAGTATCCAAATTTCCGCTCAAACATTGATGGTGCTACAAAGCTTTTTTACTACACGAGTTTTTTCAAGCCATATACTTATTCTATTTTTCTACTCTTAAAGATTTCGGGTTCCTCCTTTTTCCTTTTCTTTTTTCCTATACCCGGTCATTCTACACACGTAGCTTTATGCCTACCGAAATTCATGCACACTCAGGTACGCGTAGGCACTATACGCACGTGATACAACATACGGACACTTTCAAGAATGTGTATTTACTACTTGGGAATTTTACGAAGTGATTCCATGCCAACGGGAATCGAAACGTCTAATTTTATCCGATAGTTTTGCAAAATCTACGAGACCGCGTCACGACCTCTTCTTGACGTCATGTCAGGAACATTGAACGTACTTAAAAGTGAAACGAACGGGAGGCGGTGTATGATCATAATAATAAAAACAAGATCTTATTGAAAGTTGGATCCGGATTCCTATATTCACCCATATACTTGCGCTTCGATGGACTCCAGAATCCAGATCCAGATACATAATACAAATAATATATTAGATATATGCAAGGATACGCGGTCACGATGAATTATACTGCGATACTGTAGTAAGTACGTACAACAAATCAGGCGTGACATTTATTCGCGGTATATAAGTTTTAAATGTAGATATTATTATTAATTATATATGTCTCATGTTATTGATACGCGAATGAATAAATTACGAATGCCCAACCCTCAGCTTCGACCGTCAATCATATTGATTTTTTTTTATCAACCTTAAATGTTAAAAAAAAAAATGAGTTTCTACGGTGCAATATAATAATTCGAAACCAATTGTCAAGAGGTTTATTCAAACCGTGTAGATCATCTATGTATGCGCATACATGTGTAGTAAATATTTGGTAAAGTAGCTGAACAAATCGCGTACTATAATGAGATAAAAACATAAACATGACGTCAAATACCGGCGCACTATACACATAGGTATATACGGCGCCATATAAATTTTCGACCGATCCTAAAAGATTTGCATTTTTTTCGCGTTCTTCGCGGAATTAAGATTCCTGTTTTTGGCAACACTGAAAATTTATGATTATGAGCTTTTGTATAATCGCATATTATGGGTATGGTAGTACCTATACGCTGATTTCCAATGATCAAGAAATTCATATCAATCCGGGCATATATACATATGTAACAGCTGTACGAGACTGACAATTATTCTTATAATCGCAGATTTCAGACGAACAACAACCAATTTTTTTTTTCACAATTTGCAAGCGGATTAAATAAGGTAAATATAGAAGTTTGATTTTCTACCCACGCAGTTTTTTTTTTTGTCAATAATAATAATAATTGTTATAGTTATTAATCAGAACCCTCTGCACAGCCCTGAGAAATAATTCCCGAGTATCAAACTGGTGTTTACTAAGGCATTATAATACGCTCTGATTGTCGTACATCGACATTGCGGTAGTGACGTCAATCCGAAATCCCCCTTAACCATAACCCTGCATAGAATAAAAGTAACAGTATACGTAAACAGTAGTTCAAGTAAATAATTAAGAGAGCTGTAGGTTCTCTATATAGCTTAAAAAGACACGTGGTGTTTCAATGATTTGTTTGAAGAAAATATTCCACTATATGATATAAATCATATATGGATACACCCGAAGCTGTAATAACGGCGTCGAAACGCATATATGGGCAGTAGATAAACGCCGAGAAAACATGATATTATTATTGAATGGTCCAGAAAACGATCTTGTAAACCGATCATTGAGCTTTGGGGAGTTGTTTGAACGCTCGGAACCCGGATCACCTAGTATCCTCAAGTGACGCTATATGCACGTCGTTGTTTGATGTGTCTGAAATACGTATCATATATCGAATGACGACACAGTCTTGGAAAATCATAATATGTATAGTATAAATTCTAAATTGCGGGAGGTGTGCGCTGCTCCGAGCGCGTTGCTCATAAGCGATTGTTTTTGGAACGGTATGGTCATGGCGGTGGAAAAACAAAATAATATCGTGCGCAGCGGTAGTTACATCACTTTCGTGACCAACGCCCCTTAGAGTCGGTACTTCTCTTCTTACTCGTGAAATATGTCATATACTATCGTAGTATAGGCACAGATTTGTTACGCGTGACTCATACTCGCTATACTATCGTCCTTTTATCGCGTTGGGCAATAGAATCGAACTATATTAAGGGTCCGGGTGCAGAACGAAGCGCTTCTTTTTAGTCATGAACTTAAAGAAATATCGTAAAGTACAGTAGTATAGATGAAGACTGAGGTATATAGAAAAACTGTTTAAATAAGTAGAATATAGAGTTTAGGTCAGACTTTGAAAGACTTGAAACCAGGCTGTCTATCCTGGACACGCCTCCCAGCCTCGGTTGTCGGCCACCGTTCGCTGGCCACCGCTCTTCGCCGCTCCTCGTCCGCTCGGTATGCGTGGACACAACTCCGGAGGTCACCATTGACGCAAATCCATCCGATGTCACGTGGCTCGGTCACAATACCGTCCGAGAGACCACCTTTCATTAAATTTATGCCTACATGTATTTATAGAGGGGCCACCCACGCTTTCGTAATAGACAATTAACCGCACTCGTTCTTTGCATGCTAAGAGTGCATCTAGACAAATAATCTCACATCTAGTATATTAAAGGTGTGAATCTATGGTTTTTTTAATAGACACGATGCGGTTAATCGATTACTGGAAAATTGAAAAATATCAAATAAACTAACTGCTCGTGTTATACACGGGCGTTCTGAGTTTTGACGCGTGAGAAAAATCTAATCAGCGTAAATATTTACCGTGCTAACTATACGTTTCTTATACATTCTCCCGTCCGCGATTATTACCTTTTTTCTTCTTCTTCTTCTTCTTCTTCTTCTTCTTATACCTGATAGAATCCGTGAGAAACGGTATAGAGCTTCGAAGGTTGTAAGATTTATGTATGCATTATAGGTATACAAACAATTCGCTACATAGGTAGTCCGCGTCATTTCTGTGACCCCATACTACTGCCGGAGGGTTGAAAGACTTCTTTCAGTAATTTCAGAACATATAGGATTTAGGATGACTTTGATGAATCTTTTCTATGCTTCTGTATTACGAATTGTTACCAAATTACTGGATAATGAAGGATACGAATTTTTAGAAAATTATCTCTACAAACGTCGAGAGCTTTGTCCTTAGTTATTCGTCTCGATTATGAGAAAGCTGACCGTTATTAAATAGTAAAATACAACGTTGTGCGAAAGTTCGATCTTTCTTTTAATCTACGAAGTAGCTATAATATCTACACGCTCATAGTACCGAGGTTGATTTCTTGCTTTGGGTATTGCCCGATTTTAACGTATCAAAATATGTAAAATAAATATTTACCTAATATTGGCTCATACCAAGTTATCTAATCTTTATAATAGACAAAAGACAAAGATAAACAACAGTTTTTGTTTCTATCAAGATAATAGATAAAAGATCGGTCAGCTGGTTTATTTCATATATACGAATTAAACTGTATACGAATAGCGTGTGGAACGAGGTCCAGAATGAATAGAGACATTCTATAGCAGTGGGTTCTCTTGACCCGATATAATATAGACACACGGTTATCTGCGAGTCGTTAAACATTCAATATTATGTCCACACACGTGTAATATACATATCACATCGTTTACGTATAGTATAAAAAAAAAAAAAAAATGATTAAGAGACGTATATATAAGATAAGAATAAGAGAAAAAGAAAGAATGACGTCTGTCTCGTGATATTATCTGCTATTACGATATTGATATGGGTGGTATTGAGATCATCAAACTCAATTATGACCCGAAGTTTGAGTTCGGTAGTATCTATCAAATGACACATCGCATGTCTCGCCGTTTATAGCTATAACTATGTTTGGCTTATAAAATGCGAGTGTACATACGCACGTGGGGTAAAATCCGCTATGTTATATTCGTAGAAATTTAGCACACTAATTATTTTCCCCATTACGAAAATATTGTTATTATAACGAAGAGGAAATAAGGAAGTGCGTTACGTAGGTTATTTAAGTTATTGAGGAAAAAGGATAATCGCTGGTGACAAAAAACGCGATAAATAATTGGAAAAAATGTGTATATGTATAGGTACACACAAATGTGACGTCTCATGCAGAATTGAGAGACTCTATAGTGTTGTATAAGCAAATGTTTTAAATGCCACTGATCCAGTCGGTGAAAGTTACCTTCCCACTGATTATCGGCTGACAATAACGATTCAAGTCTGCAATCTCAACGTCTAATTTATTCGTCTGTATTTAATACCACTTTTCAACGGTTAAAGACCAGACGAATAAGAATATTCAATTGGACGCCTGAGTGTCATTTACTACGCTGAATAATATCTGGTTCTTTTCTTCCAAATGGGAAATATTTGAATCAAAAGCTTCTCGTGTTTTTGACAAACTTACTTACCTACATGCAAAATGATTGAAGATATAGTTTAAATCGAATTTAATTATCGATGGTAAAGTACCGATATATTTAGGGATTTCAGTAAACCCGAAATGTAAAGAAAATAAAAAGCAACAACCACGGAGGAAAAAAGTTGTTTGATATTGTTTTACGCGCGGGTTTGGCCAACAACCGATAAACAATCTAATCTTATAATAATCTCCGTACACGTATGCGACTATTTATGGCATTTATGCTACAGCGATAAATAAACAAAAAGCAAAAAACAAAAGACCACCGCTTAACATAACTGCATCCTGTTTAAATTTATTCATAACTTGATATTAGTGCCGATTCTCTGAGACGTTAATAATTAATATTATCAACGGTTACTAAATGAGCGTAGAAAATAATAAAAAAAAAATTCGCTTCATTTGTCGCCGATGTAAAAAGGCCCGAAAATAACGGACGGTAAAGTAGCGCGTATATAGGTCGATTATAAGATTCTATATACAGAAAATGACCGTTTGAGTTTATTTAGAAATCGTAATATGCCCGATTTCTTTCCCAGATTCAAATTAATGGGATGGTTTTATCGAATTTTATAACTGCCCGAATATATTTATCAGTTTCATTTTAAATACTAAAAGACCGTTGCGATAGTAGTATGGATATAGTATACGTAAGGAAAGAACGTTTCTTTGATTTTAGTTACGACGTGTTAGGTGATAAAATTTGTCAAACAATTTTAAATTGGCAACAAAATAAACGCTTCGATATACATATAATCAGAACAATACGGCGTGATCGTAACGTTGGACTTATACAAGCATATTATATGAAGAGTGAAAGGTGAGAGAAACGAGGAAAGCATCTTTGCAATGCGGTATAAAAAAAATCGTTTAAACATATTATGCAACGGTGAAATTGACTAGCGAATATGAATAATCTGCACTTAAGTGTGATTTTGGCACGCAAAATTTCGCCCTCGAAACGTTGTACGAGGCATATTATGCAAATTCGTTTGAATTTAGAACACTTAAGAATGTAAACGAGACAGTGAAATTGATCATTCAATGTCTGAAAAGAAAAGAAAAGAAAGAGGTCGATAGTTTCATACGAAATAATAAAGTGCTGAGACTTATTTGTCTAAACTAGCTCAATATCTGTGATCCTTTATCGGTTACTCGCGTCAAAATATATTAGATCATCAATTTTTGAATCTTTCGTATGTGGAATATCGTTATTGTTAAAAACAAGATTCTAGGAAAAACTAGAATAACAATTTAGAACATCATCTGGCTCAAACAATTTTGTATAATTATATGTACTGTATATTGTAATAAAAACGAAATATGAAAATTTGAAATGGTTTTCTTTTTCCCCACGTTGAAAAACAAAAAAATAAAAATGAAACATTTTCCGGATGCGTTGTTTGAAATACCAACGAGCTGATGTTTAGACACAGATTAATCTGATCAAATAACAAAGGTTACTATCACCTCTGTAAATCTTTATAATTTACATAGATATACATATACACAGTTTGATAGATCAAACAAAACGGTGTGAGAAGTTTGAAAAATATTTAACTAATAAAACGCACGCGATTTATACATGTATACGAAAGTTCTTTTTTAATACTGTATACTATAAATTAATAATTCTATTCGATAGGTATAAAAATTACATTAGTTTATATAGTTAGTTACTCTTATAAAAATTGATTACTAAAATAGTCAGTCTATCGTAATCATTTCTAGTTACAAAAGTAAATAATACGTTAAATGAATCTCATAACAATTCGAATAAAAGATATTTACAAAATTCGTTTAGTATTTGATCAAAACAAACGTTCTTACCTTCGGGATAAAATCGGATTTTCGTTACGTACCATGACTCGTATTTTCGGAAATACTCAATATGCGTATCAAATATTCCAGCATCTTTATCAATTCTTGCTCTTGCTCCGCATGAGGAATCGACAATGTTAAACGCCCCAGAACTTCTTGTATACTTTGAAGAAATCCAGCGTTACGAGTAATTAATTTACCCTTTTGATTGTTACTGATCAAAGACCAGAGCGTAGCACCGGCTACTCCAATCTCAGTCAAAGAACCTTTTCTGAATACGTTGTGGAGTAGGTTGATAAAGTCAACTGCAACATGAAGTAAAAACCATGATAATTCATCTGTGTATAATTATTTTCACTTTGAGTTTAATGAGGTGAGAAGTTTTTTTCTGAACGTTTAAAATATCTTTTTTTCTATGGGTTTTTTCTTATTCATTAACGATGTGTTTATGGAGTTGAGTCCTTGTTTCACCAATGTAATTCATTAACATGTAATGCCTTTAATTTAGTTAATCTAAACTCTAGAGGACTCATTTAATACCAAATAACTGAATAAGAACTTGAAATCTAATAGTCTCACTTTACATTGAATAACTGAATAATAACATGAAACCTAATAGGGTAGAGGTTAATAAACCAGGATGCAAATCAGTTGCTTTGTAGAATATGAATCTGATTGATTGATATTAAATATTCATATCTATATAGTAAAATAATGAAAATAGCACATGTGAATGTAACATTGAAAATGCTCATTGAATTACATTATGTCTTGTACTCGTATTCCATGAGTAATTTTTACTACTATTTGAATTTCAACAGATCATTTTATCAATGGCGCAAAATGCTTTATCTCAAACGATGAATCAATTAAACGATTATCCTAATGTGAAATTGAGATTTATCACAATTAATAGAAGTTTAAATTCGAATAGACATACACAAGTATGTATAAGGTCATTCCCGCTAGCTGTTTGATCAGTTAGTTTTCATAAAAATAGAAGAAAAAAGCTAACGATTCAGTAGTAGTTATAGCCACTGTGTAATCTGTAGTTAAAATATTCTGTACAGCTAGTTAGTGTCCGAGGTATTAGGCCGTGAATTATTTGAGAAAAACTTCAGACTTGGCTGGGTGATAATTTGGGAATAAATTAGTCTGCGTATGTTGAGAAATTTTACAAAGTGGCAACAAGTTAGGTGAAAAAAAAGACGGGGTATTTTACCTATTGTGACTTAAAGCAGACCGGTGTAAATGGACTATAAATATTATTCGAGAATGAAAACAGGTATAGTTACCTGAACTCAGAAGCCTTGGCCTATTTGTTGAGTTAAAAGCCAAGTTGCGCAATATTGATACAGCCAAAATCCTGATTGATGATGATGAGCACTTAGCTAAGTGGATCAGAACGTCTAAACCATCTGTAGCCTGGAATTGAGTAATCATAAACTGTTAGACTTATTATAAACCTACATATGAAATGGATTAAAAGATTGATAGTCTTGACTGAGCAGTAATATTATGATATAATAAACTGTGCAATCATATTAAACATACTTTTGATACAGATATCTGTCCCTCCTCATAATACGTAAAATCAATCAGAAATTCCAAGCAATACATCTCCACCAAGGGCCAAGGTTTTACTCTCTTGGTAGTAAGTGGGTGAATTTTTGAAAAAAACTGCAGCAAATTACTCTGGAAATTCATACAAATTATGATAAGATGGGTATAGAGCTTGTCCATGCTTGCATTACAGTAAGAAATATTATCAATACCTTCGATATTGATACTCTGCACTCGTGGATATGAGTTGCATTACGCAATATGTGGAAAGCGAAATGCAGCTTTTGATTGTCGAACCGACTACCAGCCTTCTCAATTTCTTTAGAAGCTAAATGCACCGTAACATGAATCAAGGCGACAGTATTTGGTGTTTTTCTGAGCCCTACGCCAGGCAGTGTTGTTGTTAATATCAGCGATTGGGCAGCTGGAAGTAGAAGAACATAATTAGTCAAATAACATTACATATTACAGTCTGTGTTTCACTTTGTATAGAAAATCATAAAAATTCTGCAATACTTATTATACCTTCGTGGCAATGAGTTGTAAAAGTTGCTAACAATTTGAGCGCAGAAATAGTCACGGATTTATTCATTGAAACCCAAGCCCAAAGCTTGTGTAAAACGTCAGCTAGTCCAGCTTTTGCCATAGTTTCTTTAACTTGTGAACCATTGTACATGAAATTCATCAGTAATGTGAAGATACAGTTGACCTCATGGAGTAATGGATTCATCTGAAAAAAATTATAAGTTGTTTATAACTGAAATAGAGAGTATCCCAATTCTTTAGTAAAAAATCGCCTTCGTACCTTGCTTTCTCTGTCCGTTCCGTTCTTCTGGAGTTCCAAAGGCTGCAGATTGAGTTTAACATACAACTCTTTCAACTGCATCAAGGTAGTTTCAGCCAAGCCTTCCTCGAGCGCAGTTTTCTTAGCTTCTGCTGATACGCACAATAGATTTGTCAACGCTCCAACTATCAGGTGTTTGTCATCTGTTTGTTTACGGTTTTTTTTCACCCTGGTATAGCTGTGTGCGATATAAAGTTGTAGCAATGTTTTACAGATTTCTGAACCAACAAGGGCAAATTTTTCATCCTGTATTCTCCTCCCGTTCTTATTACGATAATTATCTGCATTCAGTATCTCATTTTCGTCTAATTTCTTTGAGTGGATGTTAACATTTTTTATAGAGAGTTTATTTATGTCCGACAAAACATTTCTCAAATTTATTTCCTTCTGTCTATCTGAAACTGTAGTTTGGCTTGTATCCAGTATGAATTTTAGGGACGCGCTTTTCTTCACTTCCACATCACTCTGTACTTCATGTGAGAGCAAAGAGGCAAGTGAGCCAATCGCGCTTATCTGAAGTTCAGAAGTGGAGTTTTTCATTGCAATACACATCGAAGACACGACCAATTCTGGTCCGCATAATTCAATTGCTGATTGCACTGCTTCGGAGCATTGATTTTCAGAAATAGCAAGCACAGATAGTAGTTTGTAGATCTCTGTCCACAGTTGATTACGGAGATAAACTAATCTCGGCTTGTGAGTATCTGTGAAGAGAAATGTTATATGTGATATCAGGTCAGAGGGATGAATTTCCTGAATGCAGAAACAGGATCCAATAATTCCATCAATTGCCTTTCAGAAATTGATATGTATAGGATGTAATCCAGGGAATATGATACTTACAATATAAGCTATGATTCAAGAGGCTTATGACCAAATAAAGCGAGTCTGGTGAAAAGTTTGCAGCATTTGTGATCGTGTTATTGTGTGTAACGCATTTGGTGATTACTGTACACAAGCCGGTGTACATTTCAAGAACATCGCAATAATGAATTAAACTCTTTCGGGATTCTATGTTCCGTGGTATACCGTTGAAGCACCTATGGGACAAGAAGAGATATCGATAACTGATGGAATGTTAAAAATCGATAAAATTCAGCTGCGAAACATACCCGAATAAATATTTGTCGATAGAATGGTCGTAGAAATGTTTTATGACATTATGCTGATCAACAGATATCAAATTTGTAAGTAAAGTGCAGATGGCTGTGATCAGCGAAGGCGTAGATACAAACTGCGAAGAGTTATCGTCCTCCATAATTTCACAATCCTTTACTGATACTGAAATTTTTTTATGTAAGATCAGAGGTGAGATGTGTGTCATAAATTTGTTAGTCAATTTATGGCAAAATGACTTACACAAATGATATTCATCGTGACAATTATAAATGTGAGAAACGTGCTTTCGCACTAACAAAGTGCCTCCGGATACAGTGCTACGCTCAGATTGCGTTTGCATAACTTCTTCATTAACAGCGATTGATGGGTTCGGGTTCAAGGTTGATAGCATATAAATATTAGAACATAAGACGCTAATTTCATAATAGATATTGCTCTGTTCAGCAAATATGAGGATAGCTTCGGACTTCAGAGAATCTGCCTGAAAGGTAATGAGTAGAAATCGTGAGTTAGCATCTGTAGCCTCGACTCAAACTAGTTTTATGAAGAAGAATGTTTGAAAAATGCTTACATATCGATACGCAGAACTTTTACAATGTCTTAAAACGTTGCTGAGAGCTATGGCTGCTTGTTCTCTGACTATACAAGCCTCTGTTCTGTTGGTGATATGATCTAGCAACGTATGGCACAGTTCATTCGGAGCTAATGCAATAGCGTTTAATAATTGGGGGGCTGTATGTTGGGCGGCGGTCAATCCAGCCAGTAGCTGCAATGCCGAAGCTCTAACTAACGGGTCACGATTCTGCCATAGCATTGGAAGCCAGCTTAAACAGCGTCCTTCGTCGTACCAAAACGTCGTCCATATCTATGGAGCATTATGTGTGTCATGAATATTGCTGGAAGTAGATTGTACGAGGCTTGTTAAACTCACGCTCTTATCAAAATTCTTTTGCATCTGATACAGCAAATGATTCAAACACAGAATAGAATTCCTAGTTATGGAAAGCCCCATGTAACTGTAAGTCCCTGCTCCATGAAATGATATGATAAGCTCAATCAACGCATTGCCGAGCGAGATTAAGAGGTTCTTGTGTTTATTCCACTGGCATTTTCCGGTCAAGTAAGAAAGGCATGTGAGAAGCCAGTCGAGGTATGCTGGAAATCAGTAGGATCAGAATAATTGAACGTAGATATACGAGGCTGATCATTTCTCCTCAAAATTGAAGAATATCTAACATACCCAAATTGTAAAAGTGCTGTTGATCACCGAAACAGAGATTAGAGACAACAAGTTCGATGAAATTAATCCATGATTCGTCATTAGATTCGCTAACAGTTTCATCCACAGGCTCCGTCGCCGAACATGCTCGAGCCAGCTTGAGCACGGACTGATGAACATCCTGGTTGTTAGTATTAAGATTCCGCAGTAAATCGGAGAGAGATTTGGTCATATTTTTCATAATTTTACTCAGCCAAGCATTATTCCCTGTAAATTTGGTAAAGCAATGTAAGAGTTCAATCTGTGAATGAGTATCTAATAATTGCTAGACTGTATTATTACCATTCTTTGTTGTATTTACAAAAGAATAAAGAAACGTTAAAACGTGAACGAATAGATCGCAGTCCTCTTTGCTGGTTGGATGGGAGAGTAAGAATCGTTCAAATGACTGTTCCCAAGGCAGCGAAGTAACTTCAGACAATTCGCTACACTTTGAGATATCATACAGCTTCAGATACCTGCGAGATGAGGATTGATTATAATAAATTTAGGAATTGTGAATATGTTCATTGAGCCTTTTTGATACTGACATGGTAAGAAAATCAAGTGCGCATATAACGCCACCGTGAGTAGTAGAGTTTTGTATATTGTATAATTGCTGCTGACAACAATATCGGACTGAACTCAGTCTGAGACACATAAATTCAGATTCTTTGATCATTAATTTTTCCGATATTTGAGAGTCGTTTATAACATCAAACGATTTCCACAGACTATTGGATTCGTCATTCCATTCCCAGGCCCAAAATTGTCTCACAAACGTTATCGCCCTTTCGTTGCTACTGTGTAGAACTGATAAAACAAAATTAGACACATGGTGATCGAATCAAATCACCAATTCATTTGTCTGAATGAATTCTAGTAACTCGTTCAACTTACCTGATAGATCTGACCGTCTGTGAACACTAGTCTTCCAATGGCATTTGCTTGTAAAAGGCAGTCTCATCCTTGCCACAATTAGATAAGGGAGTGATATGTTTACCGGATTGAATCTATCCGTTTCTTTATCGCCGGCTCTGAGAATGTATTCGCTGTATAATAGCAGACATAGAAGATGAGCTCCGTCTATCTTCACACAATCGTTATTTGGGAATAGGAATAAGCCTGTAAACAGCACAAAGGAATATAAGAAATTGTTAAATTCATAAAGTGCGTTATTCAACCGTAGGATAATTACTTCGAAGAATATTGAGGTATATATCCGAACGCACTGATAGCTCGTGTCTTATGGAACTATCTGCTGAACAAATCAACTTTAGTATAGTCAATATCGGGATAACTGAGTCAGGATAATTCGCATATTCCCGTTCAATCTGAAACAAAATTCAGAATGACTACCGGCTAGAAGCTGGCGACGGTGAATTGTCATCAGTTCCATACTCACCAAGGCACTATTAAAGATCTTTAGAATCAACTTCAAACCGTTTTCGGTAATGAAAACGTTGTGCAAAGATGAATCGGTGAGCATTACACTGATCTGCACCAATGCAGACTTACGCATTTTCGGTTCAACTCCAGGTGCGTTTAGCATCTCCATCACAGATAGCAAACTACTTCTCTGAAATATATTCATGATTCATAAGACAGGAAAAAACAGTCGCTAAATAATGATCGAAAGCCTCGATAAGCGGCTTGACTCTTTCTTTGATGATTAATTTTCGGATTAAATGTACGGCGAATAAACTGTTGATACTAATTCAACTCAATGATTAAAATTCCAATAGCAAATAAATCAGTAAGTAACCTGATAGTTGCCTTGGCTTTGCCTAACTGATGTATTTCTATCAAATACACAGACAGAACTGAGTGGCAGTCCATGGAGTGAAGATAACCGAGGTAATTTCTTTACTGAGTCAGTTTCCTTTCCGAGTAACCAGATAAGTCGACAAACCGCCTCTTCTCTAACTTCTGAATCAAGGGCGAACAAGAACCTTGTATTACCCCTCAGAACCTTGGGCAAAGAAAGGTCTGTTGTTATAGAAATGATATCCTAGAGACATCGGGTAGAAATTCCACATCTTTCCCCATCAATTTACCTCGATATATGGGAGCTGAATACTAGACCACAAATCAGGGTCCAACATCTTCAAGACACACAAGCCTAAAGTTGTTTTTGTACTTGCAAAGCATTGCAATAGTGCATGCGCCGGACCGAGGACTTCTAAAAATGTTAGCCATCCCTCTTCTCCTAGTTGAGTTTTAGCTTTGAGTAAATAGACCATTATTTCCTCTGCTAAATGTCTCAGCTGAAAAATGTATGCAAGTTTAGATAATTTGAAATTATTTGGAAAGATGCAATCAGTGGTTTATTACACTGGCTTATATTTACCTCTGGATTCTCGCTACCTACGCCATGACAAATGATTTCTATCAGAACACTTTGCTCTAAAAGAAACGATATCTTACTCCAGGAATGTTTTCCTTTATTCGAAGTTACTCCCAGAGTATCGACGACTAATTTATGGCATTCCACATACATGGCTAGTTGTACTTCGGTCTCGTTATTAGATAATAGATTAAGGATTAATTTAGTAGCTATCGCTTGATCATTGGAATCCATATGGCAGCTTGAAGAACGTTTAAATATGTTTAAGAAATATAATAGAGAGTATAAATCGTGAAGTTGAGACACATAGTGTCTATACTAACTCGTTAAGGGTTTGTAAAACTGCGACTGCTTGATTAATGATACTGAAATTCTTGTGATAGGAGAAACACAGCTTAGAAGAGTATATCTTTTTCATTGCAAGTGGCACTGATAATTCGGCACGATTTTTCAGCAACGAAATAGCAGCCTTCATTGACTTTATTATCAGACAAGTTTCGTCGAACAAATTCATACCCTCACGTTCTTCTTTGCCATTAAATTGCTGTAAGGACAAAAAATATTTAACATCATTGAATTCATTAAAGAGCGATCAGTATTTTTCTCAAGAATACTTACTCTCGTATATTCTTGAAGTATTGTATGCACCTGAGGGTACATCAAGTATATCGGTGCATCCATGACAGCTGCTACGATCGCTAGCTTTAGCGGTTTAGCGAGTACCAAATCTGCTAGTTCTAATGGAACAACATTGCTAAGTAGCTTCGTCGTGATGCATATGAGATGCAAATAGGACACTCTGCAATGGTCGATACTAATATAGGATCCTAAATACTCCATAACTTCGCCAAGGAGTTTTAAAAAAACTTTCAAGTTTTCGTTTATTCTTAGGGACTCGCTGTCTCCGCAGAGCCAAATGTTGGGTAAAATGCTCGTGTTTATTAGCCGTACAAGCTCGTACGCCAGATCTGTTATGTCTTTGATAATTGTTAACGGAAATGCAGGATCGATTGGAATGCCCAATAGCATTATGACGTTCTTCAAAGTCTCTATACAGTAAGTTGGAATGGTCATTTGTTGCAACTGTAAAACAGACTCTTCTATATTATCTGTTATACTTTGGCTTCGTTCGCTTGTACCCTGAATGAAAAATACCTATTTTACTAACGTCTCACGACCCAGAAAAATTGAAACAGTCTTCGTACTTTGTGAAACTCACCGCTGATTGATACGCGTGATAAGTAGCTTCTGGTAGACCTGCATCTGGGCTGTCCCGTTCTTCAGAAGATGGATAAGCAGTGCTCTCCACATTTTCGGCCAGAAGCTGTGACAAAAAAGTAACACATATTGCTAATAAAGTGTTGTTGAACTTTAGGAAAGAAAAAAGATGAATAAAGGTTGCCAATAATTCACCTTTTGCTTTTTGTTTGCAACACAAGGATCGCAGTAATAGTAAATACGAAATCTAAGAGAACGAGTTAATTTGTACAAAGTTTTTAACAGCGCCGAAGCTATCTCTGAGAAATTTCCATCCTCGTAATCTTCGTTGGCTAAAATAAGACTATGCAAGACCTGTAAGACACAATTATTGATTACTGAAACATATTTAAAATATCAAAAACTAATATTTATTCTGAAATCTCCGCTCTTCTGAGTTTTAGGAGAGAAGTTTAAGACCCATGAATCAAAAGGGGAAATTTCACCATTACAATAGCTGGTCTTTGCAGGAAAACTTCAGCGGGAAAATCCTGCAGCATAACATTAGTTATAAATTGGCATGTGTGAAGTATCAGAGTCGTATCCGTCACGTTGTGTAACGCTTCTTCTATAGCGGCGAGCACACCTCTGTCCGAAGTGACGAGTGGCTGCCAGGGCATAACTAGCCACTTTATACCACCATCTGTTTTCTTATCTATGTGAGTACCGTCTCCACATTGGAGGGTGGTATCAAACGATGTGCTAAATAGAAAACAAGTTTATTAATATATTCATTCGTTTTCTCAAGTCAATTTAATGAATAAAAGAACGATTTTTGCTCAGATCCACTTGTGGAGAAGTTCTATCTTGTGGATTCATATTAGCTGTGAGTTTATTGGAGTTGCTATGAAACACAGGCACAGAAATTATTTCTAATGATTTCTATGCTTGAGAATTCTTCTTCCTTTTCTTAATAGAATCAAAGCAGCTAAAAAATTCTTGTTCGATAATAAAACCACGATGAACTGTGTTTCCTTAATAATCAAGTAAAGATAGTAAGAAAAAATTATAAATTCGATTTTTTTTAGCGTTATACCTAGTAAACGAATTGGCTTTTGTAGAAGAGGAGTGCAAAACGCTGGCTTCTTCTCCCTGCCCATATTGATGATTTCCTGTATCTGTAGAAGATGTATTGAAACGATTTGGTGCCTAGAAATATTATGTTAGTTTATTTAATAATTTTACATGTATAAAACGGAGATATAAATTGCTGAATAAATTTCTGCATATGTAATCAAAGTTTTAAACTAAAATAAAAGATACAGGAGTTATTTGAATCGCAAAAAGGCACCTTTAGAGTTTGTACTTCCATGTTGGAGGACTTTTGGGAATTATTGGTAGTCGTAATCGCAGCCTCAATTTGATACAATTTATTATGATAAGTTGTGTCGAGGTTAGATCGTAGCTCACGTAATTCATTTTGAAATCTAAGTTTTCCAAAAGCGTTGGTGTAGTTTTCTCTGCTTGACTTTCGATGATAAAAACAGACGATAGAGAAAATTATTGACGATATTTAAAATGCAAAAATTAATTATTGTGACGGAATAATTCCGAAGAATTTCCTACATTAAACAAAAAAAAAAGAAGAAAAATGCAATGAAGAAATTTTTTGACTAACGAGATGATTTTTAATCGCAATATTGATCGATAATATTTAATAGAAAATATCTCCTGGACTCACCTGAATAAGACGTAGTATTAAATCGAGAACTTTTCCCGACTCTGGTACGTTTGGAAATGTGAACCAATTGAATAGTTTAACGACTAGTTCCTTCTTTACAGCCTCACAATCGCAGCCAAATCCACGATCGAATTTTGATATTATGTTATCTAGTGCTCTCAGTCGTATTTCATCCAAGGAATGTCCTGATAATAAAATATCGAATGTTATGTTTATCATGTAGTTTTAGGTTAGAAGAATTTCAGAAGATTTAGATACACGTGAAATTATGGTCGGGGGTTAAAATCACCTAATTTTTTCACGTGAACTGAAGTTATTGTGTTAATATTACTCATTTTAGACAATAATTATACGATATTCAGATCTTTCGGTCTCATAGAACAACATCATAGGTTTTTCATGGTTATAAATTATTTGAATCTATTCTCCGCCAAAATAAAAACAAAACAAAACAATGCCGACAAGACTGGACTCATGTGTTCGCAAAGTTTTCAGGACCAACGCGCCTCGACATCTTGTGGTGAAATTCGAAAGCTCCGATGCTTCGAAAACATTTACTAGTTTGGTTAGGTTAGGTCGCCTAACCTTAATATTTATCCTTCAGTCTCGAAATAAAGAAAAATGTGTTTTGTGTTTATCTTGTGACTTCCACGCAGAGTATATTTGGATTAAAAATACCAGTGTATAAAATAACTGGGTTGAATTGATTCCGAAAAAGACTGATATAACGTCAATCGTAAATATGTCGGAGGATCCTGACCTGTACAGGTTAGAGGGTGAATCGAATCAAACCGGAGGTTTAATAATTCGTAAAAAGGCATCTGATCACACGTTCAAAAAGCCGCAAGTATCTATTCTCGGTTTAGACAAATTGGCGGAGCGTAAACGACGCGAAAATTCGCAAGAACCTTACAGCCCAAGGGCTAGCCCTAGCACAAGCCAATCTCCAGACCACAACTCAGACTATAAAGAAAGAAAGTATCGATTACATGAAGAAGAAACTCCCACTCATACTGGCGGAGTTAATTCAGAAGCTAGGCAAAGATTCGAAGACAGGTTAAGCCGACAGAGACTAGACGCCCAGGATAGATTGTACAGAGAAAGACGAAGGAAAGATAGAGAACGAGACAGAGACCGGAGTCGGAGTAGAGACAGCGCTAGACAAACACCGATGAGATTTAAAGACGAGCCACAAACTCCGAAGTTCAGAACGAAGGTAAATATTCCAGTTCAAGATAGAAATTTGTAAGATTTATCTTCTTTTGGTGAGAAAGGGCTGGAAATTATTGAATTTTTCATGATTCATGCCATTGTTTTATCCAGGATTCGACTTCTCGGAGTAATTGGGATGACGACGATGATTTTGAACCCAGAAAATCTACCTGGGATCATCCAACGCCTAAATTGTACGGATCTAAAGATCCTAAGGAAAGCGTTAGGAGCGAATGGACACCTTCTTATAAATTTAATTCTTGGAATAAAGAGCGGAAGGCTTCTGGAGCCACTCCTATGACCGATGGAGAAGAGAAAGAACTGTGGGAAGAAGAGCAGAAGAGGTATAAATACTGATAGAATTAATCGAGCTAACAGTCGGCTAATATTTTCGTCAAATTAGAGAAGAAAATTCAGAATTTGAAACAAAAGCAGCAACACTATGCTTGAGTGAAAATTGAAATCCGCGTATCTAAGATCTAGACATTGACAAGCCATCTGAATTTCAGATTAGATCGGGAATGGTATGCCTTAGACGATGGAGAGAATCGTCCGTTTGCAGATGTTTCCGAGGAATATGCACAGAAAAAGGAAATGGAGATGGAAGCAAAACGTGAAAGACGAGTATCGGCTCAACAGAGACAAATAAACAAGGATAACGAGTTGTGGGAACGCAATAGGATGTTGACTTCAGGTGTGGTCAGTTCTCTGGAACATGACGACGATCCTGATGACGAAGGAGAAGCCAGAGTTCATCTTCTCGTTCACAATGTTGTTCCGCCCTTCTTAGATGGTGAGAAACTGATTTCAATAAATTTTATAGTTTCGGGAAACGATCATTTACTATATATTACAACGTGTTTCTGAATCTGAACCTAAAGACCCGATTCATATTTTATCCCAACAAAGTTTAATTCATTGAAAACGTAAATGATATGAGTTTTATTAGGTCGCATTGTGTTCACCAAGCAGCCAGAGCCAGTGGTACCAGTCAGAGATCCGAGTTCCGACATGGCAGTCGTAGCTCGTAAAGGGTCGGCCTTAGTGCGAGCGTACAGGGAGCAGAAGGAACGTCGCAGAGCACAGCGTAAACATTGGGAATTGGCCGGAACTGCGATTGGTAACATAATGGGTGTTAGCGGTAAAGACGGTCAGCCAGGAGCTGAGGGAGATCAGCAAGGTCAAGAGACGGACTTCAAGGCAGGGCAGAAGTATGCTCGTCATATAAACACTGGGGAAAGTTCAGGCGACTTTAAACACAAGACAATTCAGAACCAGCGGAGAAGCTTGCCGGTTTTTGCAGTCAGACAAGAACTCCTAAATGTTATTAGAGAAAACAGTGTGGTTGTTATCGTTGGTGAAACTGGTAGCGGTAAAACCACACAGCTAACACAGTACCTGCACGAAGATGGATACAGCCGTTATGGTATCATCGGCTGCACGCAGCCCAGAAGAGTCGCTGCTATGTCCGTCGCTAAAAGAGTTTCAGATGAAATGGCTACACCGTTGGGTGAGAAAGTGGGATACGCAATACGTTTCGAAGATTGTACTTCAAAGGAGGTGTGTTTGATGATTTCTTATCATTTGTATGCCTCTTTTGAACCGTTTATTGATGGTATGAACAGGTATGGGTTGATGTTCGGTGATAAGGATATTGACAAACATTTTAATCCAACAGACGGTCATCAAGTATATGACGGACGGAATTCTTTTGCGAGAGAGCTTAAGAGAGGGAGATTTGGATCGATATAGCGTTGTTATTATGGACGAGGCTCATGAACGGTCCTTATCCACTGATGTACTATTCGGGTTGCTGAGAGAGGTAACAATCCAGCTTTCTTATTACATGATTATAGATAATTTTCAGATTATCTAAGCGGGTAAGAAGTTGAGAATCACAATGCGGAAATTCAGCATTTTCCTTGAACATTTTTGGCGAGAAGTTATCACAAGGTTTGCGTAATCAATACAAAAGATGGTATCTTATTGCTAAACATTAGACGTCGTAATCATAAACGTGAAGATAAGTAGAAGGGTCAGACAAGTTATGTAACACTGCTTTGCCATCTAGTATGAAAAAGAAAATAGAAATTAAATTTAATGACTATTCAGAAGCTCGCTTACATTTCTCAAGCTGTGATTACATCTTTCTATAATTTTAAACTAGTATCTACTTCAAGTTACTTCATATTAAAAATTTCATACTTTATCACCTGCTACATTATTATACACAGCGACTTGAATTCTTAAGATATCCCTTTATGCGATTATCAGTAACTTATTTAAGATGTTGTCGTTGATTTCTTGAAAAATAGTACAGCGCTGCCGTGCTGGTTGAAACTCCTCCCCAACGTATTGCAGCATTACAGATCTGCCTTTTATTAGTAGTTTCTTCTAGAGGAATAGGATTGCCGTAACGGCACCAGTGAACGAAGGAATAACTATCGCTCCATTTGTAGGATCCCTCTGACGCACACTTTACTCGTTCAGTAATTTTTGATGTAGTATCTGGCCTCTCTTCGCGATCGTCCATGTTATTTATACGAATTTCTGTACCATCGCGCCAGAAGCTTTCCAAACTATTGCATTTTACTCCTTGGGATGAAGTTCTTCCACTTTCATCCATCCTCCTTACAAGGTGTGTCACAACCGCTCGTCTCTTTTTCCCAGCTACTTTGAACAATTTTTTTAAATTTAGAACTATCAATACTGTAATGGCTCAGCTGTTATTTTGAAGAAATTAAGTCTTTCTCACATATCCATATCTTATCATGAAGCAGGCATTTATGCAGGCTTTGTTTTCGTTTTTACGTTCATTTTTCAATGTTATAGTTTCCGATGATTCGCGTTCGTTCATATTCGTTATGCCAAATGAAATACGAATAGGTTTTTGATTGCACTGATTGCACTGATTGCACGTTAGATGATGAATCAGCGTTGTTCAATTGATTACATCCACCGAATCTGATTGATTTGCTATATTATTTGTTAAATCCTAAATTACGTACCGGGCTTTTCCATCCATAGAACTATTCCATACTCTAAGGTGGCAGCTGACTCCTTGTTAACATAGCGCTCATTGTTCCCACTAGCAATCCGCAATTCAAGTATATATCCAGAGTCGAGTACATTTTCAAACAAGTTAGATTCCTCCTTTGTAAACCAGCGGGATTCTTTCAAAGCAAATAATCTCGTACTTCCAAATCTCTTTTCATGTCCGTCGGTTTTCTGCTTCTTTTCTGAAAATAATGATTTGAAAATTCTTGACGCCATCGACCGTAATCTACGCTTTGCGACTAAACATTAATGAAAATAAATATACCTTATAAGACATGAATTTCTACTGCTATCTAATCTTTATCGTACCGTGTCATGAACAATATCTTAGATCATATTCGGTATATTCATGATTTAAGATTACTTTATCTGATTAGTCACTGGCTATTGAATTATGATGCAGGTAGTCGCACGTCGTCATGACCTCAAGCTGATAGTAACTTCCGCGACTATGGACTCAACCAAATTTTCTGCATTTTTTGGAAATGCAGCAACATTTGCCATCCCGGGACGAACTTTTCCCGTAGAAATAATACACTCGAAAAATTCTGTAGAAGATTACGTCGATGCAGCTGTAAAACAGGTCTTACAAATCCATCTTCAACCTCGCAGTGGAGATGTTTTAGTATTCATGCCTGGACAAGAGGACATTGAAGTAACATGCGAGGCGCTTAAAGAACGACTTGGAGAAATTGACTCAGCACCTCCTCTCTCCATTCTCCCAATTTATTCCCAGTTGCCTTCAGATCTACAAGCCAAAATCTTCCAGCGGGCAGAAGGAGGATTTCGGAAGTGCGTTGTGGCGACAAACATTGCAGAAACATCCCTCACTGTAGACGGAATTGTATTTGTAGTAGACTCTGGTTATTGCAAGCTAAAAGTCTACAATCCAAGAATAGGCATGGACGCTTTACAGGTCTATCCTGTCTCAAGAGCAAACGCTGATCAGAGAGCAGGCCGAGCCGGTCGTACCGGCCCAGGTCATTGCTATCGACTTTATACGCGACGGCAATATATGGACGAACTTTTATTCACTGGAGTGCCAGAGATCCAGAGAACCAACTTAGCCAACACAGTTCTACTCCTCAAATCTCTTGGGGTTCAGGATTTGCTCGCTTTTCACTTTATGGATCCTCCTCCGCAAGACAATATACTTAATTCTTTGTACCAGCTGTGGATATTGGGAGCTCTTGATCACACCGGACGCCTAACTCCTCTGGGAAGACAGATGGCAGAGTTTCCTCTGGATCCTCCTCAATGCCAGATGCTTATCGTAGCTTCTCAGCTCGGTTGCACAGCTGATATTCTCATCATAGGTATGTCTTATGCATAGAATGTACTTTTCTGATCATTTTTTTCTTTGTAATCACAGTTATTGACCATATACGTGTTTACAGTTTCGATGCTCTCTGTACCGTCCATATTCTATAGACCAAAAGGTCGCGAAGAGGACTCAGACTCAGCAAGAGAAAAATTCCAAGTTCCAGAATCCGACCATTTAACTTTCCTCAATGTATACAACCAGTGGAAATCTAACGGTTATTCAACGTCCTGGTGTAACGATCATTTCATACATGGTAAAGCGATGCGTAAAGTAAGAGAAGTGAGACAACAGTTAGAGGAGATTCTCAAACAACAAAAAATTGAAGTTATTAGCTGCGGCACGGACTGGGATGTAGTAAGGAAGTGCATTTGTTCAGCGTATTTCCATCAGGCTGCACGTCTAAAGGGTATAGGAGAGTACGTTAACTGCCGTACAGGTATGCCTTGCCACTTACATCCGACTTCGGCATTGTTTGGTATGGGATTTACTCCCGACTATGTCGTTTATCACGAGTTAGTCATGACTGCTAAGGAATACATGCAATGTGTTACTGCCGTTGATGGTCATTGGCTAGCTGAACTTGGCCCAATGTTCTTTAGTGTTAAAGAAACTGGGCGCAGTGGTAGAGCTAAACGACGACAAGCGCTACAACATCTGCATGAAATGGAAGGACAGATGAAGGTCGCTGAAGAAGAAATGAAATTGAGAGCTCAGGAGCAGCTCGAAAGGGAACAGGCTTCAGTTAGAAAGTAAGAAATTTTCAAATTCTCGTTTTGGATTGAGAATCAATTGCATTGAGTTGATCTTTGATTTGAACTTATTGATGCCAGAAGCTAAATTACAAAATACTTAAAATATTCTGCATGAAAAGTGGTTAATTCGTTTTCAGGCTACAGGATTATACCAAAATTGATGAATTGTGTTACAACTAATCAGCTAACTATAACAATATTTAATAACTAAATAATATTTTTAAATAATCAATTATTTTCCATTCTTCTATGTTACAGGAAAGAAATTTTGACTCCTGGTTCAAGGGAGCCGGGAACACCTGCAAGTCATAAAAAAACTCCTGGCCGTTTCGGATTATAATTAATAATATTTTCATATATTTATTAGAAAAGAGAAAATAATGATACATCATTTTCTTTTACATAGATAATTGTATGACTTATATTTTTCGGCTAAAGTTTTTAAATACAATAATCATTCAGGAAAATACCGATAATCAATTCGAGCGTATTTTGCCTTACAAATCATTTCTATTCAGGATCAGAGTATCTCGTAATAGGTACGTTATTTCGTCATTTTTCAAATTCTACTTTATATCCATAGCGTATAGTATCTGATTCCATATCATAGGATCTAAGCATTTGTGTAATGAAATATGAATTAAATTAAAACTGAAAAATTCGACAACATTTATTATCTCAGCTCATTCATTCAAATATCATTCTATTTCCCGCTTTTTTTTTTATTATAATTCAAGTGTTCATGTTGCTATGTTCACTTTCCTCGCTACTTCAATCTCGTCATGAATCGACTAACCATCAGTTCAGAACTTCAGATTGGTTCAGATTGCGTCGTATACCCGTGTGCGTGTGACAGCAATCACCGGCTTAAGAATCTACATAATTCTGTCCCGGGATCAAAAAGTCTTAAAAAAAAATGTATTAAATACACAAAAAATATCGCATTAGTGATTTACAGGAATTAATCGATAGGCAAGTATCTATTCAAACAATTCCAATAAGGAATGATAATGAAATATTTTTGGAGGTTACATGTACTGAAATAATTTCACATTCTTGCATAAATATTTCTAATATTTCTAATATTTCTAATTTTTTAATCTCATCAATTAAGTGAGTGAAACTCAATGCAAGATTTTATTAAACTGTTACATAAAGTGAACCTATTTATCTCCTTTTGCCTAATCAAAAACCCGTTTCTCACTTTGTCTCAAATATTTTTTATACTTTATTATTCGTTATCTATTAATTGGTCCATTTTTTATAGAAATCATGGTCGTCCGTCAATATCAGGAAGAACTTCAGTACTTAGAAAAAATCAATGATTATAGTTGGAGGATTAAGAAGGGTTTTCAGCCCAACATGAATGTAAGAGAGAGAATATCACAAATGAAAGTTAATACATCGAATTTAAGTGTCATAAGAATCGATTTTTTATTACCATATTTTCAAATTTGACTTTTACCTTATCTTTTTCTCAAAAATATTTCATAATGCGTTAACACGTGATTTTTGAAACAAAAAAAAACTAGGTCGAAGGTGTATTTTACGTAAACAGTACACTGGAACGTTTGATGCTTGAAGAACTGCGTAATTCTTGCCGGCCGGGAGCAATAGGTGGTTTTCTTCCCGGAGTTAAACAAATCGCTAATGTAGCTGCTCTGCCTGGAATTGTTGGGAGGTCTGTGGGCTTACCGGATGTGCATTCTGGCTATGGTTTTGCCATTGGTAAGAAATCCTAGTTAGTTTTTACCCTCATCGATAATTATCTTCGCAGAGAGTAAGTCTGAGAGTCGAATAGGCACATATAAGTTTTATTCAACGATTAACAATAGCAAATATTCCCACAAAGGTAATATGGCAGCTTTCGATATGAACGATCCAAAGTCAATTGTATCTCCCGGAGGAGTTGGATTCGATATAAACTGCGGTGTAAGACTTCTCCGGACCAATCTATGGGAGAAAGATGTTCAGCCAGTAAAAGTAAGCCAAGAGATGATCAGAGTTGGAACTTGATATTCGAATCAGAGAAAAGGAACTCTAAAACTCAAGGAAAATTACAATTCTAGGAACAGTTAGCGCAGAGTATGTTCGATCATATTCCAGTTGGGGTTGGATCGAAGGGAATCATCCCTATGAATGCCAAAGATTTGGAAGAGGCTTTGGAAATGGGAATGGACTGGTCTCTGCGAGAAGGTTCTTTCCCAGAAGCTGGAATATAGTTTTAAAAAGACTTTACTTTGTGTATCGGTACATAAACCTATGATTTTTAATTCCCCAGGGTACATTTGGGCAGAGGACAAGGAGCACTGCGAGGAATATGGTCGTATGTTGAATGCAGATCCATCTAAAGTGTCCATGAGAGCTAAGAAGCGCGGTCTTCCACAGGTAACGCTTCGATCACAATTCCCTGTGATAATTATGAACGAGTTTCTGAATGTATTGTCTTCATTTCCAGTTGGGTACGCTAGGTGCTGGCAATCATTATGCAGAAATTCAAGTAGTAGAAGAAATCTACGACAAATGGGCTGCCAGTAAAATGGGCATTGAAGATAAGGGACAAATTTGTATAATGATTCATTCTGGGAGCCGAGGATTTGGGCATCAAGTTGCAACTGGTATATTTCACGTTGAGTTTATGAAAGTTCCTAACTAGCTACTAGCTAGAATCATCAATTTGAATACTTGATCAGGTTTTATTCAAACGTTTAGGGAGTTTCTGACCTATAAATATCCTAAATACTTAGCATAACTTATCAACAAAGATGTTTATGATCCACAGACGCTCTTGTACAAATGGAAAAAGCCATGAAACGAGATAACATAGAAACAAATGACAGGCAGCTGGCTTGTGCGCACATAAACTCTACAGAGGGACAAGACTACCTAAAATCGATGGCCGCAGCAGCTAATTTTGCGTGGGTTAATCGTAGCTCAATGACTTTCTTGAGTAGGCAGGTGTGTTGGACTTTGAATAAAAAATCTTACAATCTAACGACAGAAATTACAATTCAAAGCATTATTTTTAATCATGAATATTCATTCAGGCGTTTGCAAAGCAGTTTCACATGTCCCCCGACGACCTGGATATGCATGTTATCTACGACGTATCTCACAACATAGCTAAAATAGAGGAACACATCGTAGATGGCAAACAAAAAACGCTGTTAGTTCATAGAAAGGTAATGCGAACCGTGGTGCTAAAGCCATGAATACTTTCTTGCCGGTTTCTGTGTTACTTATTTTATAAATCTCTTTTTCTTAGGGTTCAACACGCGCATTTCCACCTCACCATCCTCTCATTCCAGTGGATTATCAGTTAACTGGACAGCCTGTTTTGATTGGAGGTACGATGGGTACTTGTAGTTATGTTCTGACAGGAACAGAAGCAGGCATGAGAGAGACTTTCGGTTCAACGTGCCACGGGGCGGTAAGTTCGATGTAAAATTTTCGCGTGTTGGGTTTTTGTTACGTAATTAGATATCGGATCATCGTGGGAGCAGAGAGTATTGATGTTAATTTTGGGTTTCCAGGGGAGAGCGTTATCTCGTGCAAAGGCAAGGCGTAATTTGGATTACAAAGATGTCTTGGCCAAATTAGAACAGTCTGGGATATCGATCAGAGTGGCATCGCCGAATCTAGTCATGGAAGAGGCTCCTGAATCCTACAAAAACGTAACTGATGTTGTAGACACCTGCCACGCAGCTGGGATATCTCGAAAATGCATTAAACTCAGACCAATTGCAGTTATAAAAGGATAGTTTCGTCTGAAATAATAAAAACTGATCCTAATTTGAATACGATTTAACTGTGATAATATACCTATTTATGCTTTACCATTATAATTTTCTATTTAATATAGTTTTTCGTTCGTTATTATTTGGAACTGAACTACTAATTTAGTGTCATTAGTTTTGCTAAGCTTATTAAACGCTCTTAAATAAACAATAATATAGCATTATTTGATGACCATATTATCGTCCGAATTCACGAAACTACGTTGAATGGTAAATGTACGAAAGTATAATGATTATTGTATGTGAAATTTCAATTGACTAACATTTTATTTACCTTTTCGTTAACATTTAAAGAAAAAGTAATAATATTGTACAGAAATAACTAAATATGAACTATGAATATACCTCGATGACAACAACAGTAACAGTAGCAGTAGTAGTATCAGTATCAGCAGCAAATACAGCAATAGAGATTTGTCATTTTAGTTGAAAAATATTTGTACAAGAAAATTTCATTTCAGTATTCAGATATACGTGTGTTACTAATAATTTTCACAATATTGTACGAAATCAAATCTCTATGAAACTGTTTGGGGGATTGAAATTTTCATACATGTCAACGATTAGGAGACGACAAATCTATCTCTAAAAGAGTTAGTTTCGATAATGCAGAAGTACATCTGGCCATTTAAGAAAAGAAACGAAAAAAAATGCAACTACACTTTCTAAGTAGGTAAATAACAAACAAATGAATCTTTTCATCTGGCGCTCGTAAACCTCTATTTAGTTTATTAGTTTAATTATCTTAAATGCCATTAATAAATGATACGAATTCATTGATTTCGTTTTTCTTTTCTTTTTCTTTTTTGAGATATCTAGATCTGGAACTATGAGACACACATGCAATTTTAATAATATTTAATATGTAATGATCAGAGAATTGTTCTTGTTGTTGTTGACTGTTTTATCTTTTTCTCTTATCTCGGCAAGTAGCAATTGACCTATGCGCGACTTGTAGAATGGTAGTGTTTGATAATAATCATTAGTTTGTTTCATATTTCATTATGTTGTTACCATAAAAATTGAGTCCATAAACTCAATGATCTGCCATTTTACGACATTGAGCTGCGATAAATAATAATTACAGCCTATCGCTGGACTGGCGGAGACATTGGAAGGCCCGGTGACACCATATTAGATACCGCTGAATTTGGCCCCAAAAGAACCTGCTTCTGTTGCGTTCGCTGTACTTCTTCCATCTGTGCTCTCTCCACCTCGAATATTATTGGCGCAAATAAAATTGCCGAAGAACTGAAAAACAGCCATGTCGCCGAACACGAAAACCCGTACAAACCTAGAAGGATAAGAAAAACAAAATAATTATTTAATCATTTTATTAAGACAGCGTCGTCAATTCAACAGAATTTTATTTACCTTTCACAAAACTGCAGAGGCTCGATCCCAGGGTATTTCCCAGTCTCCTAACATCCTCTGGGAACATTTCTGTGAGACCGACCAATCTTTCCACAATACTTTCGTCCTAAATGAATAATTTCTTCATATTTTATCCAAGTTTATTGTGATCTCGAAATACTGGCGATAACATAGGTACTACTTCACATTCAACCTTAGCCAAGTTTTTCTCGACACATTGAATATCTTTCGTTTACGAAAAAGTTTTGTAATAAAGGTTAATGTTCTAAGTTACATTGGGTCAATATTGAATCCCACGTTAATATTGCGGTATAGGAAATTAGGAAGAATCTGTGATGGTACGAATTGATATTGAGGATATAAACGCGATTAAGATTAATCGGGTATGTAGAATGAACCTGATTTATGATTTTTGGATAAATTTTATGCATGAAATAGGCTAAAAGTTATAAAACCATGAAGGTGAATTATGAATTGTGGAATTACCTCTTCATCATCGTCATCGTCAGGGAGGATCGACTTTACTTCAGGAGAGCGTGCGTCGCTGCTACCCATTCCGCTGTCCAACTGATCCAATTCTTCAATTGAAGCCATATACGTAAACGAAATGTTTATTGATATTATATCAAGTTATTATTTTCACTTTATTAATTGTTTCGATCGGAGTATGAACTCTTTTCAAGATATCCTCGTGCAGACGGCTTTTTCGCTCAACTTTCACCCCCACTTCGGATACTTACGGCAAATGCCGCCACATAGTGAGTCAAATCAAATACGAAACACGAATATTTACGAAATGGCGCGAGAATCGAATTCTATATTATATATGTTATATTACTTACTGGACCCGTTGTCGAATCGCTTTTCAGAGGACAGATCATAAGTTTTATCAAAAATGCATTTAATATTTGGTATTTATATACATGAAAAATATCAAGTTTATATTTTGTTGTTTCTATAAACAAAACTATACGCTCTAATCGATATATTATTTTCCAAAATTTCGCCAACTCATTTCACATCTATATCCCGATGCATGTTAGTATTCTCGTTTTCAGTAGACGTGTACAGTCATATAGTTTTACGAGTTTTACTTATGCTAGGGCAAAGGCGTTAAGTACGCGGTCTGCAATACCGGTTTATCCGACTGATATACCAGCGGCGTCGACTGAAGATTCCAGCGTTTGCGGCAACAATAGTTCTTCAATTTACTGCAAGATGCCGATGCCTATGTTACTTTAATATTTATAGCGTTTTTGTAGGGAACCCATCAACCCAGGGAATTATAAAATCTGTTTTGAATATTGATTAAAGCTATATACAAAGATAACAGGTCTGGATTTTCATCTAGTTGTAATAAAACGTTTTCGAATTTTCTCGTAAAATTTATTCTCCAATTGTCCCATAAATTATTTAAATGCTGACGTCAGTCGCCGCATACGCATGCACACACACACACACATATGCATTCTATTCTAGCTATCATGTTTTCGTCTTCGGACTATTTCGGACACTCCTCTTAGAACCTGATATCATTTGATATCAGGATTTATGTCGTATAATTATTTCGAATATAGATTTCTATCCGCTGTACAGTATCATCAGAGTGTTAGATGATTAAAAAACTGCAGCTATGTCAAAGTTTCGAGATATAATAAATGATTGATTGATCATAACGAGGAGACAGTCACTATTCGTACGACATAACCTCTCGTAAGAATATATTTAAAAACAAGTTAAACCATTCGACAAGTTGAATGACCGCCTTATTTCAATAACTATACACAACAAATATACACCCAACACACATCCTTCAAATAATACATTTTAACATATTAAACACTCGGATATTATTCGTGTAAACAATGGCAAACACTGGTGTTTTACCATTTGTACGAGGAGTAGATTTCAGCAGCAACGATTTTAGCGTAAGTAAATTATCTCCTTTCTCATTCATTTATTCGTAATAAAATATCAATAAGAAACCTTTATTTCGTTCCATTTATTAACATCGAACAGTTCTTATTTTTTATATAATCAAATTAACGCAGCATCAACGCCTTATCCGTATTTTTCGTTGATTTACGATAACATTATCGCTATTTTACAGGATGGTAAATTTCCGGAATCCGTACGCTTGATGACCGGAATACAATGGCTGAAATTAGACAAAACAAATTTGACTGAGATACCGGAAGAAATGGGAAAATTATTGAAACTGGTAAAGAGAGAAAAGACGTATTTGAAAGAGACGCTAAATCATTTTCATCTATTTAGTAACATTGAAACTTGTCATTATTTTTACATTATTTAAAGAATGTACTACACCGAAATTTTCATCTTCAACAATTTTCCTCACATCTAGGAACACCTTTCTCTTGTTAAAAATAAACTCGAACGTTTATACGGGGAATTGACTGAACTAGGCTGTCTTAGAACTTTGAATATTAGACACAACAATATAAAGAGCAGCGGGATACCTACGGAATTATTTCATCTGGAAGAATTAACAACTCTTGATCTCAGTCACAATAATCTAAAGGAAGTCCCTGAGGGCTTAGAGAGAGCTCGGTCTCTCCTCAATCTCAACCTTAGCCATAATCAGTAGGAATTTATTTATTCATTTATTAATCAGTTTGATATTATGGGAAATTATTTCGCAGGACACGTTTTACATACATGTATGTTTTTTTTTTGCTATCGATGATTTTAAACTGTTTTTTCTTATCCACAGTATCGAAGCGATCCCAAACACCCTGTTCATACATTTAACAGACCTACTTTTCTTGGATCTGAGTCACAATCAGCTAGAAACTTTACCTCCACAAACTAGGCGGTTGGCCAATTTGCAGACTCTAAATTTGAACCACAATCCTCTTGGACATTTTCAATTGAGGTCTTTATGTGTGCTTTTTATAAATTTCTATAATCAATTATTATTCTTTATTACAGTTTACCGTAAAGTAAGGCCTCACACAAAATATTTGGCGAAGCTTTACCTAGTTGTAAGATTTTCATGTCCTTAATCACTTTTAATCTTTTCATGCTTTTGTCCTGTTAGGCAATTGCCTTCGCTAATGAATTTGACCACTCTACAAATGCGAGACACTCAACGAACGGTTAATAACATTCCCTCCAGTCTTGAGAGTCTGACAAATCTTCAGGAGCTTGATCTTTCGCAAAATGAACTCCCGCGTGTACCAGACGCCCTTTATTCACTTCCAAATTTACGCAGACTTAATCTCAGTGATAATCAAATCACCGAACTCTCAACAGCTATTGGTAATACATTTATTTTTCACGTATATTCATACGATGTTTTATAGCATACAGAAATCGTTAAATTCTTCTGGTTGTCTTATAGATTCATGGCAAAAATTAGAGACTTTGAATCTCTGCAGAAATAAATTAACAGCCTTGCCAAGTTCGTTGTGCAAAATAAACACACTGCGAAGACTTTACTTGAATGATAATGAGCTAGACTTCGAAGGCATTCCTTCGGGGATAGGCAAGCTATCTTCTCTACAAGTTTTTTCTGCTGCTAAAAATCATCTGGAAATGATACCGGAGGGTTTGTGCAGGTATACAAAGTGGCATATGAATATAAAACCGTTCAATCTTGAGTCTTCCTTAATTATGTGATTTCTTATTATATAATTACAGATGCGGATCTCTCAAACAATTGATACTGACTTCTAATCGACTGATAACAGTCCCTGATGCGATACATTTACTCACCGATTTAGATCAGCTTGACTTAAGAGACAATCCGAATTTAGTTATGCCCCCAAAACCAACCGAGGTTCAAAGAGGATCAGGAATCGAATTTTACAACATTGATTTCTCGCTTCAACATCAGCTAAGACTTGCCGGAGCTAACGTTCCTGCTCCGGTTCAAACAGCTAGTATGTTTTTTTTCTTGTATTGAAAAGATTTTATGTTGAATTCAGGTGTTCCAATCGAATCAGTTCAATCAATCCACAATATTTCGTTTCAGATAGCAGTAAGGATCCAATCGCTCGTAAAATGAGATTGCGAAGACGTAGAGATCAGGAGGAAGCTGATCAAGATCAAGCGAAAATCCTTAAGGTAATTTATTGGTGTCTGTGATTCATAGAATCTGAATATAATCTGTATTCATTCCTAACATGATATGATTGTCAATTTTTAGGGGATGAAAGACATTGCTAAAGAAAAGAATAAGGATAAAGGAGCAGAAGATGCGAAGGCAGAGTCATTGAAGTTAGTTTATATGAACGTTTCTTAGTAAAAGAGGCTGAATTCCATATCAAAATTACTTATCATTTTCTTTTGCGCTATTAACAGGCCAAAGAGGTGGGATGAAAGACTTGAAAAACCTCCGCTAGATTATTCGGAGATATTTGATGACGATGCTGGTCAAATTCCTGGACTTTCAATTTGGGAAATAGAGAATTTTCTTCCAAATCAAATAGACGAAGTCGCTCATGGAAAATTTTACGAAGGAGATTGTTACATCGTACTAAAAACTGGAGTAGATGAACAAGGCTCGCTTACTTGGTCCATTTATTTTTGGATTGGCGAAAAAGCTACGGTAATCCATTCCTCATCTTTACTCTTTTGAGTAATTGAGTTAATCGAGCTCTATAAAATTCTTCGAAGAACAAAACTTGGCTCTGTTGATCATAAAATTAATAACACTTTTCATTATTACAGTTGGACAAGCGTGCCTGTGCTGCTATTCATGCTGTAAATCTCCGCAACTATCTTGGCGCTCAATGTCGCACTATAAGGGAAGAACAAAGCGATGAGTCGGACGAGTTTCTTCTACTGTTTGATTCTGAAATCACATATATCGAAGGAGGTAGAACTTCTTCCGGCTTTTACACCGTCGAAGATCCAGTATGTTGAATCAATCTCGATTGTATGCTGTGAATTTTTTTATCACAGAGTAACTTTCCTCCTTGTGAAAACTAAAAATATATCATCAATCTACGAAGCTATGTTTCATATATAAACAAATTGATGTTGTTCACAGCCTGCTATTGCACGATTATACAGAGTCCATGCAGCAGGGGCATCGATTCACTTGGAGCCAGTTCCGGTTGCTATAGAATCCTTGGATTCCCAATTTGTCTTCGTATTGGATAAAGGAACTAAGATATTCATGTGGTACGGAACCAAAGCAAAGAACACACTGAAATCAAAAGCGAGATTATTGGCAGAGAAGATAAATAAAAACGAACGTAAAAACAAGGCGGATATTATCACCGAGATGATGGGTTCAGAGTCTGAAGACTTTTGGAAATCTATTGATGAAACTAGCGAGCATCCTCCAGAAAACGGAATCATAGTCAGTATCAAACTAAATTTTTTAAACACAGTTTCAGCATTATTCAGCAAGGTTCTTCTTTCCAGGAACACGTTGACCCAGAATTCACCCCTGTTACTCCACGTTTATATCAAGTGCGGCTCGGTATGGGATACTTGGAATTACCACAGGTGGAAGTACCCCATGGAAAGTTGATCAATACTCTACTCAACAATCGCAATGTTTACATACTGGATTGTTACTTGGATGTATTTGTTTGGTGAGAAATTTGTCTAAAACTTCATCATTATTAAAAATTGTTGAATCTTTTTGCCAAAACCACGCAAGTGTTTATCCTGAGTTTGCCTACTGTACTCTGAACGATGTTTTTTTCTATAGGTTTGGGAAAAAATCTACTAGACTTGTACGCGCTGCTGCTGTAAAACTCTCTCAAGAATTATTCAACATGATTGAACGGCCCAAATATGCTATGGTAACAAGATTGCAAGAAGGAACGGAGTCTCAGGTGTCTATAAAGCTAACTATGTTCTACTATGAAATTGAAATCAATCTTTACACTCATGTTTAATAATCCCCGCAGATATTCAAGTCCAAATTCACAGGATGGGATGAAGTTATTGCAGTTGATTTCACAAGAACTGCGGAATCTGTGGCTAAGACTGGTGCAGATCTCACAAAATGGGCTAAACAGCAAGACACTAAAGTATGCAGTTGAAAATCTGTGTGACACATTCGTTTTCATGATTTCACACGAGCTTAATTTTATTATTCTGGATACAGGCAGATCTTGCGGCGCTGTTTATGCCTCGTCAGCCACTTATGTCCGCGGCAGAAGCTCAGCAATTAATGGTCGACTGGAATGACGACTTGGAAGCAATGGAAGCTTTCGTATTAGAAGGAAGGAAGTTCGTTCGTCTTCCAGAGGAAGAACTCGGCCACTTCTACAGCGGAGATTGTTATGTGTTTTTATGCAGATATTGGATTGTGAGTATAAAATACGATGAATGTATACCCGGAACTAAATAGTGTTCCAAATTGATGAGTTCTTTTGCTTTAAATCGATTATAAATCATACAAAACTCATATTTACCTTAACGCTACTATTTTCTATCATCAGCCTTTGGACATAAACGGAAGTGACGAAGGGGATGATCAGTGCGAAGACGATTTCCAGTGTGTGGTATACTTCTGGCAAGGTAGAGACGCGGGGAATATGGGCTGGCTCACATTTACTTTTAGGTATTCGAGTAGATTCGTGTAATCAACATTCATCGTTTTTACTACGAGGCAATTCTGTTCATTTTTTAAATAGTTTACAGAAAAAGTTCAAGTCTTTATTTGGTGAGAAGCTTGAGGTGGTCAGAACACATCAACAACAAGAGAATTTAAAATTCATGGCTCATTTCAAACGCAAGTTTATCATCCGTCATGGAAGACGCAAGCAGCCGAAGTCTCCTGCTAATAACAAAGTCGAATTTTACCATCTTAGAAGCAACGGTAGCGCTTTATGTACCAGATTGATTCAAGTCAATCCAGATGCCATGTTGTTAAATTCTGCCTTTTGGTAAGCTACTGTGTGATGACTCCGCATCTTTATTTCCTACTGCAAATAATCAGAAAATTGCAAGCCTTGATCATCCACATCTAACTTTGCAGCTACATTTTAAATGTCCCATTCAACAACGACGACGAAACTGGGATAGTTTACGTTTGGATTGGGTCTAAAGCGGACAGTGAAGAAGCCAGACTTGTGGAAGAGGTAGCAGAGGAAATGTTCAACAACGTATGTTCAATACATATTTATTTTCTCTGTCTCTCCCTCTGATTGAGCCACCACTAATAATAATTTTTTTTCTTTCATACAGCCATGGATAAGCTTGCAAGTATTAAACGAGGGCGAAGAACCAGACAACTTTTTCTGGGTTGGAATAGGAGGGAAAAAACCATACGATACCAACGCTGACTACATGAACTATACTAGGCTATTTAGGTGCTCTAACGAAAAGGGGTACTTTACGATAAGTGAAAAGTGCACAGATTTCTGCCAGGTAATATAACTTCTTTACTATAAAAGAACAAGTACTTCTAACGAATTGAAAAAAAAAACAATTATCAAATTATTGGATTTCGTTTCACAGGATGATTTAGCTGACGATGATATCATGGTGCTAGATAATGGCGAGCAAGTGTTTCTCTGGCTTGGAGCCAGATGTTCCGAAGTTGAAATTAAGCTCGCGTTCAAATCTGCTCAGGTGAGAAAATATCTACCAGCTATCAATCAATTGGTGTTTAATTTATAACTAATGAAAAATTCTATCAATCTAAAAGGTCTACATTCAACACTTGAGAGTTAAGCAGCCAGAAAGACCTAGGAAATTATTTCTCACAGCTAAAAGCAAGGAGTCTAGAAGATTCACAAAATGCTTTCATGGCTGGGGATTGCACAAGAGACCACCCGAGTAGAAAATTCATATATTAAATATTAAGGAGCGTTATAACGCAGTGCTTCCATTCTACATTTTATTTATAATAATTTTAATTGAACTGATTCTTAAAAAAGAAAAAAAAAAAGAAAATAATGATAACAAGCCTGCAGAAATCGGTTATCATCGCTTGATGACTATGATTATAAAGTTTATATAGCTGTTGAGGAGTTTCTTTCTGTTTTCAGTATGCTTTATATAAGATATTTATCCATATTATCTATTATCTTTCTTTGACACGCTATACATTGACATTGAATATTTTATTATTGTGATTCATTTCAAAGCTCTCTTGAGTAGTATTCAATTTATTTTACACGAAGCTTAATTCAAAACTTTTGAATTAACACATGGAAGACAGACGTCTTTTGATTATTGAAAAAATAGAATATAGTCCAGAAGTTGGAAGCCAAGCTAGTATTCTTTGAGTTTTTAAATCGACTCGACTACCCCTTTAATATCAAACATTGTCTTCCATACTCTATCTTATTCAATCGATTGATTATACAGTTAAATTATGCTCGATTTTCTTATCTTATAAAAATCCTATTTGCACAGCTCTCTCAGTTTACTTGTATTTTCAATTTTATTCGAAAAAAAAAAAAAAAAATTGTTTAATTTTTTCTTTTCTTTTTCCAAAACTTAAACTGAATAAATTTTCGTGTTTTAAATAACGTATTAATCTTCAAGAGTCTTTATGTAGAAAAGAACATTTCTTTTTTGACCAAATATCGTATTTATTAAATCTTCTTAACTTTTTTTTGTCGAAGATGAGAGAAAAAAACTCAAAATAAAAAAAAAAAAACTAAATTTTTATCGTAAGAGACACGTAGAAGAGGGAGTAGAATTTATAGCTATATTGTATACATGTATTTATTATTTGTCATTAATTAATTTATTAAACATCCATGCAAACAAAGTTGTAATTTGTACAATATTCTCTACTAATAGTACTATATGTATTATTGTTTGCAATTACTAAAAAAAAAAAAAAGAAAAAAAAAATATATATATATATAAACTTTGTCATTTTTCTAAATAAATATACAATAATAATAAATAAAATAAACTATATTTATTTATTTTTTCATCAAAATATTTCGACTCGTAATCTTAAATCCGTTAGAGATCGGAGATCGTTGTCTTCCTACCGGTATATAAAAAAAAAAAAGAAACAGGTGAGTGCCAGTGTTTCTAAAAGCAACATACACCTGGAATATATAAAGATCATTTGTTACGTTAGAACGAAATTAGATAAAAAAAAAAAAATAGAGTAATAGTTTGATTTAGTATACCTTCAAATTTTTATACTACGATCCCATAGCTTAATCATCGTCGTCATCGTCGTCAGACGGAACGAAGAGCTCGTTCTCTTCGAGGAAATTAGCCATATTTTTACTTATCGTAGCACCGATAAGAAGCCCGGGTATTACGGCACATATTATACCGAGAAATCCAAAAGGTGTTTTGGGAGGTTCTGGGCGAAGACTTCCTGACGGTGTACTTATCGCTGTTCGTTTTATTTCTTGATACAATTTTTGGTTAGATTTTAAGAGGCTCGGCCCTCGTAGGAGCAATCTTACCCCAGCGAGCGACATTTTTATCGGAACGATCCTAGTCACACACAAATTTAGGCGAAATTCATCATCCGCGACTATGATCAAAGTCTGATCGTATTTTCGTTGTTTTTTCCAAAAATAAATCAGACTTTATCTGACCAAGGATTCCGTCTGCACTCGGTCACTGAGGTGGTGATATTATAGAATGTAAACAACCTTAGTATGTGAATTTGTTGATAGATATATGGCATTCGAGTTCGATTTATTCTTTACGAAAAGCAAGAGCACGAAATAATTTTCTTTGTTTTTTTTTTCAAATTCATTTTTACAGGAAATACTTCCTTTTGCGAGCTGTATAAACGGAGTTTCGAAATTTCAAAATCGGTGAAAATACAAGAAGTCGGTAATGCAGAAATTCTGACGCCATTTTCAGCGTTTCAGTTATTTATTAATAGCCCCAGTTGAAAGCGCTATGAAGCAACATTATTGATGATTTTGAACGAGAATTTTGATTGTTCAGATCCATAAAAAGCACCGATATCATTTCTATCAAAACGTTTTTGTAATGAGAAAAAAAAGTAATAAGCAATTGCTATACAATTGTATAGCGTATCGTAGAGAGTCCCTTGGTATTTCAGTGTTTTGTTTTATCGGTTGAACCCGAAAATAGGTATTTTTATTTCGAGTTATTCCGCTGAGTATGGATGAAAGGCTGAGATATTACCCACCATGTTATTATCTATAAATACTCAACGGTTGAATGCGGTCCGCAATTCATGATAAGAAAAAATGTTTTATTTCATACTATCTTATGTTTTTTGTATTGAACAGTTTAATCGGACGTGCGGCAAACATCTTTAATTAATAACTCGGTGTTTCGTTAAACAATTACAAATGTAAAACCGTGAAAAATATTATCAATTTATAATTAACAGATAATAAATAAAAATGGTGTCGGTATATACTTAACAATATTTGACTACATCACGTTCAGTGTAACTATTTATCGCCTCAACTAACAATAAATACAACAAACTGCGTTCTAAAAAAAAAGAAAAAAAACACAGAACCTATTTCAAACGCCGCAAGTTTTCGCGGTATTTAATCTGTCAGTATCGAATTCACATGACTGCAAACAACAGTGAATAAATAAAATACGAAGATGGATGTAGTCACGACGAGTCTTGAGGCTCTGATACGTAAGTCTTTATTTTTTTCAAACATTTACACTTCAATATTATCCAAATTAAATTCAAATCGAATTCACTTGGATCTTTATTCCATAAACTATTTTAATGAATGAAAAAAAGGCAAATTTTATGACGTGTAATCGACCCAACCCACGTTTCAAATATCCCGAATATATTCACTCTAATTTAATAAAACAGTTTGAAGACAAACACCGATATATTCATTAAAAAATTTACAGAGAGGGTTACAAATCCTCAAAATCAATTCGCAGACATAGCGGCTATAGAAGCATTCTGCGTTATGTTAAGCAAGGAGTCCGAGGGCGCTCATATTGCCAGTAAATTATTGGCTACGCATATTCAATCTCCTACAGAATGGGAGGCTCTCCAAGCTCTTGCTGTACGTCAACAACGTGATAATCACTTTTTTACATATTAATTTTAACGTTATACATTAAATAAATTTGATCAAACTTCTGTTCAACATAAGTCTGGAGTGAATCAGCTGTTTCAACTCTATTATACAAACATACGCATATTTTATTTTCATTATTTCTTATCTATACTGCAATGAATTATATAAACACAAAGAAAATTGTATGAATTTCTTTTTTTTTCACCAAATAATGCAATGAAATATCAACAACAGTGACAATGACGAACCAACTGTTTTTTTGAATGATTATGTTAGCAGTTTTTAATCCAATAGTCGGTTCGTTACTTTGTCTAAATTTGATGTAAACAATTAAACTATGTTTACAGCTACTCGATGCTTGTATGAGAAGATGCGGGCCGTCGTTTCATGCCGAAGTTGGAAAGTTTCGTTTTTTAAATGAAATGATTAAATTAGTATCCCCAAAGTATCTTGGGAGTAGGACCCCAGCCACTGTACAACAAATGGTATTAAAGCTTCTTTATTCATGGACTAAGGAGTACCCTGGAGAAGTTAAGATCAAGGAGGCTTATGATATGCTCAAAAAACAGGGAGTCGTTAAGGTCAGCAATTGGTGCTAGGATATATTGACTCTGATTTTAAGAATTCTCAAGAAAAAGAGTCCCTTGTTGTCCTTTGGAGAATCTATAGCAATATTCTTGATCATAGTATAATATTTGTCAGTATCACCAGTGCGCACATTTACTTTCTTGCACTAAAATACCTATAAACATGGTTTCAAGTCTTTCCGCTGAATGCAATGAAAGATTTGATTATTCTCATATTTAATTGAATGATGTTTTCTTTGGGTTTACGAACAGGAGGATATCGCAGCGATTTCAACTGATTCAGAGGACTCTAGTAAAGCCTCTAAATCCAAACATCCGATATTTGAAGATGACGAAAAATCAAAACTTTTACAAAAATTATTGCAGAGTAAAAATCCTGACGATTTACTAGCTGCTAATAGACTTATTAAGACTATGGTGAAAGAGGTTTGTGCGATTAAAAAATTGACCTAATTATCTTCGAATTTTATGCATTTTTACAAACGTAGGAGGATTAGAAATTCTAACTTTTACACACCGACTAACACATTTGATATTTCATATTTTCAGGATGAGAGAAGAGTGCAACAAAATTCGCGCAGAATCATGGAACTAGAATCTGTTCATAATAATGTCAGGCTCTTATCCGAGATGTTGGATTCTTATAACAGGAGTCAAGCTAGTGCTGATGATCTTGAACTAATGAAAGAGCTTTATCAAGCCTGCGAACGTTTGAGGCCAAACGTTTTCAGATTAGCTAACGAATCGCAAGACAATCAAGAAATGCTTAGTAGGTATCCATACTGTGCAAAACTTATGGAATCTGATCAGAAATCTCGGATTCTAAGTTCTATATTCGAATATTTGAGAGTAGATTGCAAAAACAACATCTAAAATATAATTCGGTAATCTTTCAGACGAAGTTTTAGCTGCGAACGACGAGCTGGGTCAGGTCTTTGATAAATATATAGCAGTCATTGTGCTTGGTCAGCCACCCGACAAGGCAAAGAGTAGCGCCGCTACAGGATCCTCGTTGTTAGATCTCTCAGCTTCCAATGATCTTGACTTATCCTCAATTACCTTACCTGTTGAAAAAAAAATCGAATCTGATTCAACGCCAAAGAATGCACAGACTGACCTTGAGATGTTGGGGGATATCTTTAGCTCGCTGGAAGCAAGCACAACAACTACGCAAAATACATCTTCGTTATTATCAGACACTAGTATTATGCAGCCAGTCAGTATTTCTCCTCTAGTTCCAAAAGGTGTGCCTCATTCTCGCAGACCACGTTTCTTTGTTGAAGTTATTCCTAATTCGAGTCATTTTAAAACGTGATAACTACCTCCTACTGATTTGTTGAATTGCTCTCTACCTAACAACTTCTCTTTATCGCAATAGCGCAAGACACCAGTGACTCTGTGAAGGTAGATAGCAAGGCCAAAGCACTTGAAGACTTAGACGCCCTAGGAGAGTCTTTACTCAAACAAAATCTTACTTCATTCTCTGTTCCTCGTACTCAGTTTAATTTGTCCAGGTTGGTGCCCCAGTTTTATGTAATATAAACTTCATCTGACCAGCTCAAGCCGATTTGATTTTGGAATTATTCTATACAATGTTATATTTCGATAATTCGTAATTATTACAGTAAACCTCCTGCAAGGGTGCCGATGAATAGTATGGCAAAGCCCCCTCTAACGGTGAACCTGAATGGTCCATCTACAGTGAATTTTTCATCAGGAGATCCTGCCCCGGTTGATATTTTAGAAGCTTCAAGACTTAGACCAGAATTAGAGGCAAAAGATCAGTCCCGCAATGGCTCAAGGGAATTGTTAAACGGCGATGATACTCTGGTGGATATCACTTGCAATGTTACAGAGGAACGAAACGCGGAAGTGAAAACTGGCGACGTTTTAAAAGCCACAGATGTAAGAGCTGCGACGCCTGCCTGTATAGAAACAGAAATAAAACCATTGACCGACATCAATGTTACACTTGAAACAATCAAGCCAGGTAATGAAATGATCCTTTCAAAGTCTAGTACTCTATTAGAATCATTCGAGTAATGAATAGGAGTTGGAAAAGCGATCTCTTTGATATTTTCATGCCATATTTTACACAGGTACTATTCCTCCTCTGATGGTGATAGAAGAAAAGAACGGGATATCAGTAGTCTTACATTTTGCTAGAGACAGCCCGCGACCAGATGTGTCTGTTATTGTGGTGACGACAATGAGCAAGAATTCCAATCCACTTAGTAATTATTTATTCCAAGCTGTTGTACCCAAGGTAAGATTTGTTCTTTTAACTTTTGTATTATGGATGTTTTACGTGAATTGAAACGTTTTTGGGGCACATATTTCATACATTGATATAGTAATTGATTGTCATTCAACAGACGTGTAAATGTAGGCTTCAACCACCATCGGGAACGAACTTGCCTGCTCACAACCCGTTTTTACCACCTTCAGCAATAACGCAGATAATGCTTGTCGCCAATCCAAATAAGGTATTAGAAAATTTGAATTCAATTCATTAAATTGTATAAGAGCTGTTCTTTGTGCCCTGGATCATGCTTGGTATATAATTACAGGTTTCTATATCGCTGAAATTCATGCTGAGCTATACGATGGAAGATGAGACGGTAACTGAGATGGGAGAAGTAGATAAGCTACCGAATACTACATAAGATCAGAACTTGAGACGCTTCGATTATTTGAATCGGCTACTTGATCCTAATTAGATAGCAAAGTATATAATGGTATAGAAGTTGAAACTTTAGAGACTTACACGGAGTGGTCTATAAATTAGTAGTGAATAAGTCTCAAGTGATGGATCTTTTTGATTATTATATTATTTGCGATTCATAATGGCAAGTCATCTTAATTATAATTGGAAAACTTAAAACTGCGGATTAATAATATCGTACTAGATCTTCAGTTACAATTGTACATTAATACTAAAAACGTGATATCTATATATTGGAAAATTGTGTAAACTTATTTTAAGACCGGTTATTATCCGTTTACTTATAGCTTGGTGGAAAATTATATATTACGTTGCTGATGTAATATCTTTTAACAAAGAATAAAACCACAAAATGATAAATTCATCACCTTTTACAACTCTTGATTTTACTTTTTTATCATTAATATAAGAGTAAAGTTTAATCGGTTTTAAACAATGATCTCTATGAAATTACATACACCTAGTATTTATTTTACAGGAACATAATATAAAAAGCGAATATTACGTATGTCTATTTTTGTTTAAGTAGCAGAATTGGTTCTTACAATGATTGTAACAATATTTAGAATTAGACACATAATATCCTTAAATAGCTTAATGTACTGTACAGAGTATTTGTTAGTTTAAGACGACGGACGAACTTCATCTCTGAAGGCAAGTGCTGTTATTGCCTTCTGATGCCCTTGGTACTCTCTTTCAACAACTCCTGTTGCAACATTCCACAATCTGGCAACACCGTCCGATGAAGCTACGTCAGAAATGTGGATAATTCATCATTTACAACATCCGAAAATTTCTCGTCATTCAAATTTCAGTTTAGCCGAACAAAAGATTGTGAAAACGTTTTATATATAAAACATAAAACTTTTCGAGGAACGAATTGAATTGCTGCAATTTCACTTATGACTCTACGTTGTTTTTTACATTCTTTGAGATCGAAAATCCTTTTTTCGTAGTTAAATTATCGAAACCTCTTATCACCTGTAAATATGTACTGCGAATCTGCGCTGAAAGCTGCGTCCCACACCCATCTCTTTGCCTCATGTTTCAAGACTTGTGTTTCAGTGAAATCAGTTGTTTCCCATACTCTTGCAGTCTGATCAGCAGACGTTGTGACCAAAAGCCTGAAGTACATAATAATTGGATATGTATGCCACCCAAAAAACCATAACAAATAAAAAATTATCACGATACATGATTCTCTTAAAAAATCACAACTCAGTCCATAAATAAAGTATCGCTTACGAAGAGTCAGGACTGAACTGACATCTAAGAGCGTAACGTTTATGGGTATCCAATTTTTTCCTGGGATTTAATCTGGTTGGTTCTTCTCCTACACCGCCTGTTAGTGCCCATATGTAACAACTTCCTTTATTATTTACAGCAGCCATGTGAGTACCTTCTGGATCAATTGCTATATCTTGAATAGATGCTTCCGCTTCTGGTATCTAGAGTTAAATAAAGCATTACAGTATTTAGTAACGACTTAATTCACATTACTCATTCCGAATTCGAGATAGAGTTTATTTTTATTTAATTACCAATTGCTCATTATGATCAGAGCGAAGATCCCATAAGTGTATGACACCACTCTGATCTCCGACTATTAATTCAGCTTGATTTGGGTGAAGGCATACACAGTTTACTGGAGCTGATACTTGGAAGATTCTTTGACACTGAAGATCCCTGGATCTGTAATACCAAATAATTTTGTTAATGAATATCAAGGAATTGATATTACTCATGAAAAACACATGACGACAAGTTTCAGGATTTAACATTCGTCGAATGTGTATTGAAACAGACCTAAGATCCCATATTTTGGCTGAACAATCTTCGCCGCCTGTATACATCCACTTTCCATCCTCCTGAAAATAAACAAATAATTAAAATACGTATCTACAAATTGACAAAAGAAATGAATACAGTAAAACTATGCATGCTTCATTAACTAAGTTCTGTTTAGTCCAAAGTTGGATAAAATATGTTTTTGAATCTACTGATACTTTGAACAATTTAATTTGTACAATTGAAAGTTTTCGGACCATTCCAGGTCCTTTAGTAATAGTTTTTTGATTCCTAGAAGCAGGACGTTGATAGCAAAGAAATTATCGATTGAATATCAGGATTGAAAGATTATATGAGATATTTAGAGCCAATTTCTTTCTTTTTAATTCCCTTAGACCCAAAATCCAATTCCTTCTATGAACGATAGGACCATTTTATACCTGAAACCCAAGGCCAGTAACATTTTTCGATACCCCATCGTAATTTATGACAGGATTTGGGTTACTGGATCCCAAATCATACATTCGGATATGTTGATATCCCGCAGCAGCGACTAGCTGTTTATCTGGGGTAATATCCAGAGCATTAACTTGCTGTAAAATGTCGTTAAGAAATTTTTTTGCAGTGAATAATGAAAATATAAGAAATAAAAAAAAATTGTTATATATTTAATTTAATTAAAGCAATAATTGATCCAAGGATACGGAGTCCGTGTGTTGTGCAGTTCGTTGACAAACCCCGGTGTGTGCTTGCCATATTTTAATCGTATGATCATAACCTCCTGTTACAAATATAACCTGTTCGTTCGGAGGCCCATCGACTGTCATTGTCTATTTAAGATAAGTCGCTTGATATAGTAAATTAGACTTGGAGATATTGGAGTTTTGTGTATAAATAGGAACACAGACGATGCGTAGGCATCGAGATTTTTAATAACCTATTGAGTATTGACAGACGATTGGATGCGCGGAAAACAAAAATTAATGAGCTAGGATTATTTTCAGACTTACCTGTGATTAGAGTACGTTGAGTTTTATTTATTTATTTTTTTTTGTTTATTAAAGATAAATGCAGATTGATTTCTTGATGTGTTCGAAGGTTTTTAATGATTTAAAACGTTCATAACTTCAATAACAATACGTGTTGTTGTCGAATTGTCTCACGTGACCCCGTTTTGTATAAAAACCAAATCGCCCACGTCGGTAAGAATGTCACGTGATATGATCTACTCTTCTGTGCGCCTGATGCTGTGCAATTCGCGATACGTGCTTGTAGGTAGTGCTCTTCGTTAGCCGGAAGTAAACGGTGGAAGCCGGTGGAAGACGGTGGGTTTCCAAAGCTTTAAAATAAAACTCATATTCTATTAATTTACGATACACATCATTTTGAGATTTCAAGCCGAATGGACTATATGATTTTGCGGCAAACTGCATCAGCCCTGCGATACTGCAAAAGTACTGCACCGCGCGGCGCCGGGTTGAGTGGCTTTGCCGGGCGGAAATGGTGTGCGTTGGTCTTAAAATAATAATGAATAATGATAATCTATTGAGTGCTGAAAACGTATTATTATTGCACAAATCTTGATGATAGAACTTTTAGAGTAATGATAAAATTAATAATTTCTATGGAGAAGTGGAAATTTGACTGGGAAAACGAGAGGATGAAAGGATATGAATAAAACTGAAATATTTTAAACTTTAGCGTCATACATTAACTATTTATTTTCATATATCATTCTTAACTTTAAAATAAATGACTTTTTTTCTTGCATTCAGACTATACATCGCACAGTCAACAACCGATTTTATAAGATTGTTATACTATCCTCTACATAATACATAATACATAATTACCATATAAAAAATAGTATTATCTTATTCTACACATACCTAGATATAATATCTACACTTGTAATCCAACTCGTTCTTTCACGACTTAAAACGGTATAAAACAGGCTAAGAATGATAATCCCTCAAACGCAACACCTTTCATCTCCTCTATCCCCATAATTTTTCGGACAATACGGCGAATCATAGGCAGTAACACAAAATGTCCCTCTTGTATTCATCGGTGTATGATGTCCGATAACTAATGAATTTATACTTCTGGGTCTCATTTGACGTGTCGGTGGACACCGGCCCGCGCAAGGTTGAGCATAAAGATTACTACGTCCATCGATACTGTCGGCCATAAAACAAACCGACCAATTATGATTGCATAGTTCATTCCTATCAGCATTATCACAAAATGGTTGCGACTTTCCACCATTTGCACAAAAGTCGACATGTCCTCCGCGCGTAGACTCCCCATAGTAACCAGAGTTAGTGTGTATCACTTCTACAAAATCAGCGTCTCCGTAATCGAGTCTATTCGGTCGTCCTAGACGCACTAAAGGCTTTGCCGGATCCAAACCGATGGCCCTGTGCATACGAAAAGGCAAATGATTTGACATTATTCCACAAATGTGCGCTCCTAATGAGTGGCCAACGCAAGTTGTTCTCGAAATGGAAAGACCCAGGTCCCGCAGGGTTATCAGGATCTGTGCAATACAACTTGCGACGAATTGCATATTCACAACTGCTGCTGGGTAGCAGGGTGATGCCCCTAAGGCTCCCCAATCTACTAGAAAAACATTGTAGCTTCCGTTCCGGCAATAAGTATCTCTTAGGATGACAGTTGGCAGGACATCGTCTCCTCCGTTATATCCGTGGATGAGAATTACGCTATCGAGTCTTTCGTCGTATAGATCATTGTTCAGCCATTCGCGGGGGTTTTCTGCACCGTATTTTAGTTCAATTTTTTTTTCACCGTATTTGTGGATGTAGACGTGGATGTCTGGGTCTGGGCAACGGTGCTCGGATTCTCTTCTCCAGGTGCACTCATCCCTGTGGTAATCTGCCGCAACCCCGTTCTGGATTGCTTCCTGAATCGGACCTCTTGCTCCGAGGATTTGGTTGTATCCTAAGTTGTATTGCAAGCAAGTAATAGCGAGCAGCAAACTCCCAGTTCCCATTATGTATTTTATAGATTTTCTTGATCCTGATGTGACAGCAATGGAATTTAGGAAACGACTGACAACTAGCCTTAGTTATATTCAGGGCAAGAGCAAGCTTAGGTTTCTTCAAAAAACCTGTTTGACTCCTACTTATATCTTCAGTGCCAAAATATTCGTAACATATCTTTAGGTATACATAGTATAACGGAACCACAAGAGCATGGAATGGATAGTTTATTAGTCTTTGTGGACTTTTTTTGTTAAGGATATAATTGGCACGTCAGACGAATTGGGGAACAGAGAAGGTTAGTCCTGATATAATTTTCGCCGTTATACGGCCAAGGTTGTTTTTAGACCATTGAACACTGACCCTTGATATTCTTACTATCATTTCGCATTGCGTGTGCTGAGGAACTTCTTGAATTAAACCATCAAGAGAGTGTTTATCGTTAGAGAGGAATTGATTATGAATGAAAGTATAGAAATAGTAGCCTTGACCACAACTCGCTTAGTCAAAGGAGGCGAACTGATATATCAATAATTTATTCATTTTATAGCATATGATTTATACAACGTCGGATTCCGCAAACTTTTTTCAGGTCATTATTTAGGCTCTTTATCCAATTATCTCAAAATTTTCAGAGAATATTTTGAGGTGAATATTGGAAATAATAACTTATTATTTATTATGGAGGTGGAAGGAGCTCAGGCCTACTGATTCATTGATATATAGTAGAAGTGTTTGAATAATCTATAAATATTAATGAACCAGTTGTAGACATTAAATCATGCAAGTTTTTTTTCCCGTTTTTTTCTATATTGATTCCAGTTTCCAATACCATCTTTCGACGAATTAATTTTTTTTATGATAAGAATCCTTTCACCTAGGAACCAGAATTTCTTTACTGCTATGTTTGCCTTTTTCACCAGCCTTTTAACGTGACTTGCAGTGTCCCCATTCCTTTCAAGTACGAAATCAAGGTACTTGTCCTGGTTCTCGTCTTCAATTGCCTCCCCTTTCCATCTCAAGTCCATATTTATGTTCATATAACAACTTTTTCTGAATACCAATATTTTCCGAGTCTTTTAATCATGCTTTGCGGATCCTCTCCACTTTGCGTTGTCAAAACGACGTTATTCACTTGAAGATCGTGCATGATATTTGCAAAATTTTAGTGAGGTAGGTACTAATGAAAGAAAGTATGGTATTCGGAAGAAATTGACATCCTTGCAAAAAACTGTCACTAAAGTGTACGTTTTACTAATCCCATGAAAATTGTATGTATATTACAATGTACCCAGCCACTATACTATAAGAGTATAAGTGTGGAATCGTAATTTTAATCTCATAACTTTCTGCGCCCACAATATGACATGTTGTTCTCTTTGGACCATTTCATTCAAAAAACTATTACGAATTGACCCGCTGATAAATTTGGCCTGGGTATAGTTTCTATTTTATTCGGTACGTCTAATTTGGCTTGAGAAAGTCTTTTCAAATGACGTTATTTTAGGGACCATTCCATAGGCATAACTCCATCAAATTTGCTATGCGAATTCTAGAATTGACTTCGTGTAGGAATTTGAGAATTCAAGTTTCATCCCCCTGTTCTATTGTAAGCATAAAAAAAAAAAAAAAATCGACGCCACAACTTCTGGGGTAGAAATGAGTGCTTCCTATATTACGACGTAATAAATTGGCTTTTATTTATATTATTCGGTGAGATAACAGGATTAGTGTTATCGCAAGGAGATTCCAGGAAACAGAAAAAGAAGACCGGTATACCTTGAATAATCAACATAGCTGAGATTCAGGACAGGATATTCAAGAAAATAGTCATTTCTTATTGAAATTTCGATTTATTGAGAATAATGGCTCGGAGGCTGTAATAAGCATGAAAATAGTATCTTTTAAGGTAACGCATTGACAATAAATGCTGTGTATAAAACTAGACGAGAATAGCTGGGTATGGTCGATACTTCGATGCTCGTTTTCGCAGAATCACAAAGATTAGAAATTAAGCCGGCGAGGGTCGATGGACAACACCAGTGAACAGAGGGATATTGGTATTATTATGATGTATCGCATAGTAGAATGGACGGTCAATTTTGAATACGACTGGTGGTATAGGCATTGGGAACGCACATCGTAGAGTCATCATGACCGCTGGAATAAAGGAATTTACGCAATTTAATAGAAAGTAAAATAAGAATTTCGCGGGACAAAATCATGTGGTCTTCTCATGATTCAGGAAAAGGGATTTCCTTTTTGTTTCCTTTTCGAATAGCTTCGAAGTTATAACAAAACTATCACCTTTGCGAAACTTTTTTGTTACAAAATTCATAAGTTTGGTAAAATCGGAAGAAAAGACTTTCTTTTTCTATATTAACGGCCCCAATTTCGTAGTTTATTTAGATTTTCAAAATGAGTATTCTCACCCGTGGCAGCAGCGGCTTCGCTGCCTTCCTCGTTCACTTCAATGAACGCTTTTTGGATAACTTTGCTGACTTTTACCGGCACGTCAGATATGCCAGAAAAGTCAGCGCAATCGTCGAACATTTCTGTCATTCCCAACTAGAATTAGATGAAATAATACAATAAAAAGGAGGCGTCATAATTCAGGAAACATTGAAAATTTGCATATCACAGGAATACAATTCACAGAAAATTCGCCTAACACAATCAAAACTCACCAAGCAAAGAATACATAGGTTTCTTCAAGCTAGTAAAGAAAAAACAACAAAAACGTTGGGAATGTTTGATGAATTGTAGTACATATTTTTTTTTACCTTTGCTAATGTCGTTTTGAGATCCAAAGTACTTTCGATCTTGAATTTTGGTAAAAACAGTTCCACTTCTCCCGGGAAACATTGCTGCAATCTTTGGCTAAGATTTACTTTGTCAAGATTATCCTGAACTTTGGCAAGTCCATTTATTTCATTTGGTAAGATGATAACCATGCTGACCTCTCCGCCCTGAAAATGAACAGAATAAATTAGTTCGAATAAATACTTCGCATGAAAAAATAGTAAAAAATAAAAAAACAGATCTTCTTTCCATACCTGATATGGTATTTCGACGAACCTTGCGCTCAGCTCCTCAAGATCTCCATATCGTAGTTTGTTCTTGATGAACATGGTAGGTACGTTAATGGTACTAGTTTCATCAACGTGGAAAGGTTTGTCCTGGGTTAGAGATGGATTGAATTTTTTTTCCCATTGGCCCTTGAAGTATACTGCATTAACCAGCACAAGCATTGTGTCTGAACTGAGGCTGTCTGTAAAAATACATTCGCGATTCCTCAGAGTATTAATTTTCGTTTCAGTTTCAAGTATCTTCTTATTTCTTGTAAAAACGCGATCAGTGAATCCGACGAGCCTAATCCAATCGAAGATATACCTGGAGTGATCAAATCCTTGATACGCTTGTTGGTCTGATCTTCACACCAAGCGTTAATGGTGCCTGCAGTTCCTTGTGCATCGTTGAAGTCAACTTCTTGGCTTGATGACAAGAATTTTTTAGCAGTCAATTCTTTGTACGTGGTTTTTACCGAGGCCTGAATCGCCGTGTATATCTTGTTGGCAAGACGGAGCTCAACTCCTTTTGGAGCCTGAAACAACGTGGGTACTTTCATGCAGACTGCAGACATTACGGAACAGTTAGGAGCCAGATATATAACGCACTGAATAATATGTGTATATTACGTTTAGAGTTTTGATAAGAGATTGATATCCAGATTGACCAAGTTCGTCATCGCTGGGAATCAGAAGACTTGAGCGCATTTGCGAAGCGGTTGTGCCACTGGCTCCGTATGCAGCCATGGCCAGCACCACTTGGGCGCTCAAGGGAGATGTGATCAAGTTGCCAGGTTGATCATTTGCGACCGTCTGAAATTTTTTGAGAACATGTTGCGTTGAAATATGGAAAAAAATGACAAATGACTTTGTGGTGTCGTACACACCTTCAAAAAATTGTTGGCAAATTGGCCGGTAGTCTCAGCTACGGTCTGAAGCCCAACGTTATTATCGTCAGTCATATTTACGTAGCACAGATTGCGGTGATACGATAGAAAGAATTGTTATACTGAAACAGATGAAGATTCAAGATCAACTCGAATAAGAGAAATCAAATAGAAATTTATAGGTCCTGTTACAGTCCCCCATAGAAAGATCTTCCATGAAAATCCACAGGAGCAAATATAGGAACCAACATAACGTGTGATAACTTTCTTTCAGAATAAATTTAGATTGTGTAATTTCGGTTGTGATTCAATCCTGTTGAAAGTCTACAACTTTATTGATCCGTTAATTATTGTTATAATGTGATTTTCGTATTCTTTGTTTTACATCTCGTTAATACGATGAATCTATCGCTTTTTGATTTCGCAATACGTATAGCAATAAGAAATGAATTCCGAGGATTCCAAACAGGAATAGATAGTGTTTATTATCGATACGAATAGCACCCGGTCTAACTCACTTATAATGATTGGCTATTCGCGCAGTCTGAATATTACCCCTTAAAGTATACCACAGTCGACACACGACTCTACCAGCTATGGCCATCGACGCAGTCTGAATGTTACTCCTTAGAGTATACCACAGTCGACACACGGCATATCACATTTTGTAATACCGTGTTTTTAATGTTTCTAACATGTTTTTGAATAACATATTAGCTCTCAATTTGAGTGAAGTCGCGCCATTCCTAATTCGACTTCGAAAAAGAATGGGATTTCTATTTTTTTTTTTTCAGCCCAACTTCAATCTTTTAATTTTTAGTGACTATATTTTGACTCTCATTAGGGTGAATTTTCACCCTATCAGTACGGAATAGCCTAGTTTCACGATGAGAAATTTAGATAACGTATTCGTCACATTTATGGAGATATTTAAGATTTTTCAGCACGCTCATTCTAAAACATAGGAACATATAGGAATGTCTCTTGGATTTTGAATCTCGAACATTTCAGAACCGAAATTAGCAGCCCAAGAAGTTCTCAAGTAACCAGGTTGTGAGAAATTCATTATGTAAGGAAAAACGTATCATGCCAAACGTTCGATGTTAAAACAATTTCAGATTGTTTCAACATTCGCAAAGTCTATGTGTGAAAGATATTCTGATAGGGTCTGTTTATAATAAGACTCAGGCAAAACCCTTTTATTACTTTTATCAAGCGCGAAGCCGATTCTTCAGATCATACAGAGAACTTCGTTCATGAGCTTTGTGCGGTCTAGAATGGATTTTAGAGTTTGAACCCATGGTTCTTGTCAAAAACCAGAAGATCACATGCTGGAATCTGTGGAAAATTGACTTTAGCAATCGAAGCTACCTAAAAACTCATAGAAGTGAATGTGGTACATGTAGAATTATGTATATTGGTTTTTATGGGAATGTATGGGATCTTGGTTATAGACTCGATGCATTCATCCATCCGGGATTTCGTTTTAGAATTCTGGCCGAAAATCCGATCAGAAACTCTCTGATTTTTTTGTTGTAAAATTTCAGTCTACAAGTCCGGAGTGGCGAGATTTTTGCTCCAAAAAATGTAACGAAAACCTAATGGGATTCCCATATTGATATTATATCACGAACCTGTAGGTATAATAACAAATTATGTCTTCCTCATCAAATATCATGTATGTTATACTATACTCTTCAATTGAAAATTTACAGTAACATTTTTAAAGCACACATAAATCGACGCCGATTAGCGCATAAAAATATGAGTTTGATACCAGATTATATTTCATTTGCTGTTCGCTATCTATGTGATAATATCAGTATCTATGTAGTACATACACTCATTTAAGCCAAGCGTTTGATTGATTTGGTTCTTTTGATTCAATGCAAAAATATGATCAAGGTAAATTCGAAAATTTGATTAATATTCGGCTAATTTGAAAATAATATTTTCGGTGATTCAACCAAGTCAACGCGTTGAGTCAATCTAATATCGTTCTTGAATTAGTCAAGCGATTCGAACAAGTATTCCTTCCTTCGATTCAAATGACAAAACTAAAGAAAGAATCACTCTGAATAAAACAAAGTAGGTATTCTTCGACTTTGTGGTAGTGCAAAAATTTGTTCCAACAAATCTCCAGGACGAATTTATCGGTGTATACCTAGAACCGGTACTTTTGGAGAGAATCTTACTCTGTAGGTAAAAATGTTACATTGCAGGAAGCTGCAGCCATTCAGTTAATAAATCCATATTGTATTGAAGTATTTTCTCAATTAATAGCGATACAGTTTTGGCATTAAGGTTTAAATTAGTTCCACGATTATGAAAACTGTTTGAATGAACTGAAATGGAGACTATACATGATAACAATTGCCCCTTGCAAGTCAAAACACTTAATAATAGATCTTTAGCGAACGTGTGGGTGTATTGAAATTATTTGTTATCGACGAATCAGAACAAACGGTTCTAACATTTTGAGTAAAATATCTCTTCACGCCTTACCTTTGCTATATATTTACCAACGAATGAGGAAATATCAAGGACTAGACACGACTAGACGATCCAGGGAAATGTATCACAAACACTGACCATTCACCAATGACCAATGTATCCACACGAAGCTCGAGTGAATGCGGCACATGCGCAGTGATTCAAGAACAGTAAAACTGAGCGCAGAAATGGAAAATATAACGTAGTTGTGTTGCCGTAAGTGTCGATAAGGTCACGCCCATTGTGCGTCACGTACGCAAATAACGGGTTTGTAATTTGCGCGACAAAAACTTATCACGTTAAACAGGTAGCCTAATTTTTTTTTTTATCATTATGATCTAATCAGGTCTCAACCGAATACCACTAAGGATTAATGATGTTTCTATACGTGGGTATAGACATGATTCCTAGGCCGGTACACGAATTCTTGGACAATGAGTCACCGCATTGTATGTTGCAGGCGGCTGGACCTACTCGACCCACGTACTCTTCGTGTCTAATAACTTATCGAGTTTATTTTGCTATGAATTTGTAAAACACTATAAATCATGGTATACATGTATGAAGATTTTGCAATCTGTTATGTAATAATTCAGCACTTCAAATTAATCTTCCTCTGTACTTATCAATATTTATTAGTCATCACAAAGGTGCGCGATACCCTGGAAAAAGTTGTAGATTTTTGTGGTATATCAGAACAATTCGTTGCTTCTTTCAACACAGGTTAAAAGAACTACAATTTATTATGGGAAACTATGAAATTAAGTTCGAATTCCCCTAATAATTCGTAGGAATTCGTAGAATTACTTTCTCCAGGTTTCATATCAGGCTACTTCTTCTTCTTCTTCCTTTTCTTCTTCTTCTTCTTATTTTGCGCCTATACTGAAACCTGATCAGGTTAATTATCCGTGAAAATTATTTTTCAAGCATTGACTTATAAAATGACATAGGAGTTGCGATAAGTGCTATAGGGAGAAATTTGATCGTTCAATATCGAAACTTTTGTTCGTAACTTCAAACATGTATATTTTTGGCAGGTGTCACCAAATCTTTAATTACAGAAAGAATAATTTCCAAATTAGTTAGAGTTTTAGTCAAACTATTTAAAAAATAATCATCAAGTTCACGATCTAAATTTTTAATAAACGCAACATATTTTTACACTTACTGCATCCGATCTGAATCAATCCAATCTAAATTGATGCTACATCTTGCTTAACTCGTCTATAATTATTAGCCAATGTTGATTCTACGCGATACTCGCTCAACTCCGAAAGGCCTGATTTAAGTTGTGCCTGTTGAAACTGACTTTCCTATATCGATTTATATTTATCTACTGTTGAATTTTGAAAGAATTTTCAACGCCGAACACTAAACATAATTTAGGTTTACATTTGTGAATAACACTCAGTTTGGAGTCGATCATCACAGTGTTCCTCGGAGATGATAGATATTTACGCTGCAATTCAGCCAAGCATAATCACTGAATATGCAGAATAATGCCAGCAAAGCTGAGAACCGTTCAACGCTTACAATACGCAATCCATCTACATCCATCAGTACACTTACTCAAAAATCTGTAAGCTATGCAACAACTAGTGGATTTATTCGATCGCAAGAGTCTGGTACGGCAGTAAAAGCGGATGACACATCCAAACTCCAAGAAGGAGTGCAGATAGAGGGGCATGTCAATATCCTAAGTCAAATGTATGCTCTAATTCATTGTTCAATATAACGAATGAAAAGTTTCAAGAGTACTGATAAGAATCTCATCGAAAGGTCTAATTTTCGATATAATTCATTACTACAAATGTTCATAAACTTTTTCCACTCTGAAATGAACGTTGTGTAGGGTAGGTCCTCAGGAAATATTGTGCGTAGCTTATACAGAACAATGTGAGATGTTAGCAGCAGGTGTTTCCAATGGCACAGTAAGAATGTTCAAAGTCGATTCAGGACAGTGCGTAACGGATCTTAGAGATGCTGAAATGCAAAAAAACCCTGGACCAACAACTGCCATAAAACACCGTCCTGTTCACAAGTCTCATCCAATTACCCAAACAATCACTGCAACATGTTAGTCTGAGTTTCATGCGGTGATGATTAATGCTTATAGCTTTGAGTAAGAAGACCTGGAATCATGATTCATAATATCAAGTATTTGTAAATAGTAATCGAAGAGTTTCTACGACAAAATTGATCATTTTTAATGCAACGATTTATTATTCTGAGAATTGATTTTTAACCATCGTAATGCGAACTGCTGCTACTGTAATATTGAATCTCACAGCTATTTTAATCCGGGAATAAAAAATTTCATATTCAATAGATGCAACAGGTTGCGTAAAATGTTGGCACTATCCGACTGGCCAGTGTCTTTACACCATAAGAGAAAAACGGCAGATCTTGGGGCTGGGTTACCATCCATTCCTTCCAAAATTTGTTACTGTCGGTGACGATACAAACATCTATCTTTACGACGAAGAGACGAGAATACAGGAACGAATTTTTCATGCCGGGTAAATGTTGTGTTAATTAAAATCAGTAAAAATCTTGGAATATGATCAAAATTATTATCAGGTTTTTTTAAATTAACAAAAAAAAAAAAATCGACAGCCATGCCCCTGATAAAATGGGTGGGCATACTTCCCGCGTATTTTGTTCGTGTTTCAATCCAAAATCAGCCCATGAACTTGTCAGCGGTGGTTGGGACGACACCGTGCAATTCTGGGACACAAGACAGCCCTATGCAACGCGGAGGATCTTTGGAGTCCATATGTGTGGCGATGGCATAGATATAAGCAAGACTGGGAAAGAGGTACTAGATGCCACTCTTTCCTACGTTCCACGAAGTTCGACAATATGAGTGCTAATTTGTAATCAATTTTTGCCTTTAGCATCACAATGATATAACATTGACTTTACTCTATACAGATACTAACTTGTGCCTGGCAACAAAAGAACCCTTTACAACTCTGGGATTATGGTTCTGGAAAATTAATTGTCACCATAGAACCAGATATTTTTAATGCCCGACTATACTGCGGAAAATATATAAATAATCTATTCATTATTTGCGGCGGTGGTGATGTAAATATTATGCGGGTCGTTGATCTACGTTCTCATACGGTATAATTAATTCTCAGGGCTGAATAATAATCACAATAATATTGATGACGATATCCTTTAGGCTTATACCGTTGTCATATGATAATATTGATACATGCATTGAAACAATCGCGAATTTTATTGCAGCATGTGAATTTAGTATTTTTTCAGTCTGTTGCATCAGTGAGTCATCTTCCAGGAGCAGTATTCGATATGGACGTAGGCTGGCAAACGTTAAAGCCTCCTAAACGGTCAAAAATGAATGACATTCCTCCATTACCAAGAATTGCCTTCTGTTGTGCAAAGAAGATTTATGAAATCGATATCGGTTTATAAATTATTGGAACCAAACATGTTATATGTATATCACAAATGAATATCAAGTGTTTCCTGTTTGAAATAAAATCATGTCCATTCCGAGTTTATTTTTTTTCGAATATGTAGGGTTGATAAAATTTTCTATTTTATATTCCAAGTGCATTCGAGAAAAGATCTGATCCCGCCAGGCTCAAAACCCAGAAGAATTAGTTTTTCGTAAATTAATTCATGCAGCTGTTTCGCCTCGTTATATGCAACCCGCAGATCATTTACGGAAGCGACATGCTAGTTTTTAAATTCGCGGCTAAACGGCCTTCGAGATAGCGCTCTTTCCTGCGGTAATGGCGATTTTAGGAACTACTTCTGCCGCAAATTTATACGAGGGCGCCAAATACTTTGAATTTTGAATTTTGTCTCATTTATTACCAACGCATACAGAGCGATTGCCCGAGATCAGATGGGATTTTTGCATCCTTGTAGTCCAGAAACAGAATCAAAGGACTAGAAACTGTTATTCAAAGTTCTGTTGCACGACAGTAAAATATACAAAATGACTAATTTTTTTAATCAATGCTGAAAAAAAGCAGAAAGTAAAAATTGCGTTCATTCAATGTATTCTGCTGTTATTTTTCTACTCAGCAACCCTTAATAATAAATGATTTCAAACGTCTGTAGAATAACTGCGACAAACATGTATGAACATAGTAGATAAAGATGTAAATTTGAAGCAATAAACAATGTATTTTATTTAATACAAACTATGGTACAAAATTTATACAGAACAACGCACGGTTTCTTTTATAAGACAGTAGTTTTATTTTATTTTTTTATTATTTTCTTCTTTTTAATTATTGTTTAAACACACACTTAAGCGATGGGGAAGGGTGAAGGTGGGATCAGGGGCAGTGAAGTAAAGGATATGGATAATAGGATGGGGGAATACTTAAAATGAGCACATCGATTCTTCATTATTTTAAGTATACAAACTTACTCGACACTAACAATTAATCAGTTATTAACTGATACTGTAGTAGAAATAGGAAAGAAATTTGTCGATATTACACGAGGTATATGTATACTATAGATATATGTATACATGCTAAGGCAAATACAGAGAATTTAATCATGTCGTCTCCTCCTAAGATTATTCTATCTTTTTTATTGTACTACATGTGTGGAAACAGCTTTGAATTGAGAAATATAAAACTGAAGAAAAAAAGAAAAAAAGATAATCATCCATATACTCCCTCAGAGCAACGCTAGTTTCAAGTTAACATAATCGTCATCGATTCTGATACGGCCTAATTAAACACTTATTGATCAACATTGGTTGGGCCTAAATTATCTAACAAACAATAAGTATATCTTATTATTTCTAGTAAGCCAAGCTCTCGATCGTTATTTTCGAAACTGAATCTGTCCTTGTTTTATTACACGTACTCTGTATACCTGATAAACGTGATGATCCTTTTAAATATTGAAGATTAAAATCTTAAGTCTATATAGATTTTTTATTTCGTTTTAACCCGTTGAAAAGTCACGTGGTAATAAAAATATAGGTATTGTTTAAATGTTTGTAATTTATTTAAAATTCAGTAAAGGTGAATATTTCTCTTCAGGTTTTTTTTTTTTTCTTCATCTGTAGTATAAAATTGGTCTTGGATCACTTAGAGAGAAGAACAGAAAAAAAATTGATTCACTATAGAAGAAAAAAAAACCATTTATATACTAGATATAGGTGATCGCAAAATTTCGATTCAAAGTATCAACTCAATGATATGCTTGACAGAATATTTCTAGATTCTCGAAATTCACGGAGTTCTGATTCAAGTTAGATCGTCAATATTCTTTCATTGAGCTCCAGCACTCTCGTTGTTGCAATTAAATATTTACAAACGAAAGATAATCTGTCCTAAATGTTTCCCAGGTAAATATTGTGGATTCTGATGATTCGATATCAATAGCTACAGAATGTGCATAGGGTTTAAGCAACCAGATTATTGAAACAGAATTAATTAGGTTTACAATACAATAATAGTAATAGGAGTATAAATTGTAGGATATGATAACATCAGTTAATTAAGAAATAGAAGTAGTTGAAGCATTGGGATAGTGTAGATCGTATAATTTATATTTATCCAGAATTACAAGCTGGTGATAAGCTTCGCACGCAACTTAACAAAAATTTCTTTGTCTTCAAATTTATTTCGAAAAAACAAAACTAGATCCGTATGGTAAATAATATCTCTTATAATAATGATAAGAAATAGCTATCATTAAATACAGATATCTCAGTTTCACTCAATTCCAACCATATTAACTTTTCTCTATCTCTCTCTCTCTCTCACCCTCTCTGTGTATAATCGTTTACGAAGATGAATAATCTAAATACTGCGTTGAATATTTTTATTTTCTTCTTATTATTATCGATTCGCAATAAGAGAGCACAAGGAACTTACTTTAATATTTACACGGATAAATCCTATAATAGAAAAATTTTCAATCAAATGATTCTTAATCTCACTGCCTCAATTACTTTTGTTCAATCACACACTGTGCATACACAACAATTACGCTCACACAAACTTCGTTTTACTAAACTACGTACTTACTTTACTTACTTAATTAATTACTTAATTACTTAATTACTTACTCGTTCATTACAACATACTACGCACTTCAATGTGCTTCTAATCACATTAGTCATCATAAATTACTAACAGTGTATTTCTTTTCTTTTTTTCTTTAACATTACATTGTCTCATAGTCATTTTCATCTCTGCGCATTCAATTCATTTCATATGATTTTTGAATATTCATTTAATTTGTATGTTAAACAATTATCGTAAAGCGAACTTAAATGAAGAAAGAAGACAAATAATCAAGGAAAAAAAACAGAAAAAAAATATTAAACTAAAAGAATCTAATATGTATATTCACCAGAGCTCGCGAGGCTCAGACGTTACATTCACAGCCTGACTGAGCGCTCGCCATTTGACCATCAAAGCCTCCAGATTCTTAAAACAAACTCTGCGTATCTCTTCTCGAATTGTTAATTTAATTGTCCTTAATATATCGCACCATATTTATGCTTATTTGATTCCAAGCCCACTAAGTTATGACGAGATGACATAGGAATACTAGTTTTCATACTTCCATTCTTGAAGAATTTTATCCACTTAATAATATTGTATTGTTGCATTTATAGCTTATTTTCATTGAACAATTCCAAGCCAAGATACATGACCTGTTTCACTATCACTTAGCTAAACCACAAGACAAGCTTAAAACAATTACAAATTCTTTTCTATTAAATTTCTTCTCTAATTCTGAACTATTATAAGTTTTTAAAACGCAAGTTTACTCTTCAGCATACGATTTACCGATGATACCACAAGTTATCAAATGCGAAAAACGAGCAAAATGTTAAGTCGAAACGGGCATTTACCTTGGCTATTCCAATCAATAATAGAGCCATTGTCGTTAGCTCTAAGCCAAAGCGTATCGGCAAATATTTAAGAGATCACACAATAATATTCTTTTTACAAAACCTAATCCCTCAGCGTGTAGTCAATCCATAGCTCCGGCTTTCATCTACACAACGCTATGCAAGTGATCGGAAAAGCAGCTTGCCATCAACTCCTCAAATCACTCTCTTACATAGTGTTGTAAACCGGACTGCTATGCCTTGGCCTAACTCTCAGCATCGCCAAAGGATGCGACCTGCCATGTTGTTGCTGTTTTTTGCTAGCTGCCTTAGCAACGACGCTTGCTACCACAACGCTAGGTGAAGGAACTGACGGCGGCCTTCCAGGCGCTTCTGGTCCCTCGGGAAATAGAGGCGAATGATTTATCATTATGGGCGCGGATCTCCTCGACAATTCTGGAGCGATTCTTGATTTTGCTGGCGGATGAACTTCCATAGTATCCTTATCCCTCTCCTTGTCCTTCTCCTTGTTAACTCTGAGCTGTATCTCAGAAGTTCTCCTAGGCTCGGGCTTAGCTATCTCGTACTTTCCTACAAGCACTTTTACCGATAAATCTTCCCCAGTTTCTTGCTTATCCGTCTCCTTTTCTTTATCCTTAGAATCGTTGAGCGATGAATACTGAATCTTTGATTCATTGTGAGCAATGACTGGCGAAGAGGGCAAGCTCCTGATCTTGTTATCCTTCTTCGGCCGAGTATTAGGGGATATTTCTGGCTCGTTATTCTCAGGACTCTTTTCTGACTTTGTTGATTTTGCCTCGAATTCTTTCTTAAGATTTTTTACTATCCCAGAGCTACTTCTAGGGCACTCAGATTCCGGGGAATCGTCAACAGAGAGACACCTCTTATTGAACATGGGTTTATTACTCAAATTTTCCAAAACCATTTTGTGATGTTTTACCGAAGGACACTGTGAGGTGTTTACCACACAGGGGCTGCTAGTCTCGCTTTCAGATCTGCACGATCTTAACGGCGATGGGAGATCAGATTCCGAAGTTAAAGACGAAGGGGCTGGTGCGCTGGTCGACAATCTTCCAATCTGTCTAACGCTAGTTATCCCGGGCTTAATATCAATGCCTCCATGATCTCTGACGGCTTCAATTTTTCGACTAGATTCATGCGTCGGAGGTGAATCCCTCCGTCTAAGGGTCGGTGATGCTGCGTAGTGAAAAAGAACTGGATTGTAAGCCTCTACAGGGACTTCTTCATCTGCAGGCAGCCTCTCCGGTTTATCATCCGGCTCTGAACTTTGTGTGCAAACTCTTTTGACGGCGTTTTTGCCTTCCTCTAGTTTCTGTTTAGTTCTTTTTACTGTTCCGGGATGCCAGGGTATTTCCTCCTTGTCGTAAGGAAACAGACCGCTGGATCCAAGGGAGTCGGATGGTCGCATGTCATAAGAACCCCAAGAGCTGTTTCTGGAGGGTAAAGTCGCCCAAGAACTATGAACAGAATTGTTATCCATTATAACAGCGCTATCATAACTGCTCCACGAACTTTGACGGCTTGGCGAATCTCTCGTAGGCTCACCCCGCCTTTCTTCTCTATCAAAGACCCGGTCCAATTGTGTGCTGAAAGGGTCACCGTCCTTTCTTAATTTACGACCAATCGCACTGGGGTAAACGGTCGTCGGTTGGGCTCCGACACACTCGGTTTCACTCATAATCACTAACCCATTAGAACTAGCATCCCTGTTCTCATCCGTATTATATTTATATTCTGCAGATGCAGTCCAGACTAGACATTCACTATTGTTTATTATTGGGTTTGAAGTAGAAACAGAAACTTCACCTTCTTTTTCTTTTTCATTTTCATTTTCATTTTCATTTTCATTTTCATTTTCATTTTCATTCTCCTTCTCCTTCTCCTTTTCACCCGGGTCCCATACTTCCTCTTTCTCGAGCACAGTAGGGACTCGTTCATCAGCCTTTGAGTCTTCTTGCTTATCTTCGATGTTGGAAGAGAGAGGGCTTTGGGAGAGCGGTTTGATGTCAGAATCTGATCCAGGAGAGGAGGGTTTGCTGTTGCCAGCTTCGAACTGGTTGGTGAGGTTCAACACCAGGCCTTTTCTCCTCTGTCCTTGAGTCTCCAGTTCGTTAACTCTGTGTTTAACGCTGGGTGTGTCCGGCCCAGGTAAATGGACTATTTTGTTTTGCGAAACGCTGTAGGACTGGCCGTTGTCGCATGGCATTAGCACATTACGTGCTTCTTGGTCTTCTGTTGTCTTATTCGCGTTGTTACTACCACGGAGCAGGTCTTCTCGTGTTATTTCTGGATTACCGGCATTGTCTAGCCTCTCCAGAGACTGCGACAAGGAAACTGTAACAAGAAATTTGAAGTTTTCATTATTTGGGCGTAAATGATCCTCTCGAAAATTCTCCAATCTCTGACTGAATACATACCAGAAGGAAGAATGTTGTCTGCGACTTCAGCATCCGGGGACCAACTCTTGGGCCTTTGTCCGTTGTGTTTTAATTCTGCGCCGGGTGCTTCGAGTAGATTATTGGTATCGACACAGTCGATTTTCTCTTCCTTTTTGACATGGTCCTTGACCATAGTTGGGGACTTTAAATTAGTGTCAGATTTTGACCTCTGTAATTTTTCCTTGTTTTTCATAGCATCGAGAATGCCTTGGTAAGTTTCTAGCTGTGATACAAAACTACTGTTCGGTTTTATGCAGCTACGTTTATCCTTCACGTGTTTCAAAGCCTGCGTGTAATCCCAATTGTAAGCCTTCATCGCGTAGGCAATAACGACCGACGCCGATCTAGATACCCCCATTTTACAATGTACCAGAACTTTTGAACCCTCCTTCTTGGCTTTTGTTATATATTTAAACGTGTCGTCCCAATGCTTGAGCAAATCCGTCTTTTCATCATCGTAAACTCGAACATTCAAATAATTGAACATTCCTGGAAAGAAATTGTCGATTTCTCTAGTTACGTTCAGGATGTGTCTCACACTGAAACGAAATAACGAATGATCGATTAGTTTCTCTAATTCCAATGTCCACTCCCATTATTTTATCTGAAACCATCATCTTACCCATTTTTCTGTAGTTCTTCTAAATTGCTAGCATTCCACTCGCTCCCCAGATAAACATGATCGAATATCTCAGTCGGTGCATCCATCTGCCCCAATATAGTCAACATTTCCTGATCTATGAATGGCTTGAATTCTCCTAGATCCATGTCGAGATCTTCCTCAAGACGACCTCTTATGTACTTTGATGTGACTTCGTCCAGATCAACAGACATCATGATCTCTTTTAACGTCGATCTGATAACACGTTCAGTTTCTTCTCTCTCTCTGGGTCTAACAATGGAAATTAACAATGTGTTTAGACGTGAGAAAACCATTGAGAAGGATGTGTTTTTGAGCTGGTCTCAACAGGCCTTTGATTGTGGAAAATCTGCTTTGTGATACCGGTAAAATTATTTTACATTCTTGCCAGTTACTAGGAACGAGAGCAATAGACGCAAAAACTGTAAATAATTGAAGGACAACTATGAAGTTATGCTCTATTTATACGTAAATTCTGGTGCCAGGAACGTCAACAAACGACTAGATACTATTGGAAAATTGCCAATGTGAATCTGCAGTACGCAAACAGTTTCTTTGAAAAAAAAATTAACATTCACGTGTGAAAAAAAAGGCCTGAAAGGTTCCCAATAAATCTTCATTGTCTTCTTGCGGAGCATTCGAAGAGCGAAAAATACATCGAATGCATTGCATGTACCATGAATGATTGAATCCTTTTCGATCTTTTGATCAAATGTAATGAATGGAAGTGTTTGCTTCACGATCTGAGTATCAATTCGAATAACAACTCACTTGCTGCGCTCACTGTCGGGTGATGGTGGTCTACGGGATTCAAGATTGTCCATAGTGTGCCACTCGTTGAGGCACGAGCGGTCACTCTCGATCCGTTGTTCATAGTAGCTGACCCAGTCATGGGACAAACCCCCAAGGAAGTAGTTTTGCTCTCTAGCTTTGCCAGACACCTTGTGCAGCGTTTGTAGAGCTGACCTGTAACAAATAACGACAATGATGTTAACTACGAACTGTATACGTTCACGAGCTGGATCATTGCCCCAGATCCGCTGCAGATCTTGATCGTGAATCATGTCTTCTTTACTTTATTTACTTTCAGTGTTATTCAACGAAACCCATGACAGTTTGACACGTAATACGATCTTCACAGAAATCAGACAGAGCTTGTGAACTGGGACACATGTCCCGCTCCACTTCAGATACGTGGAAAGTCGATCGGTTAACGTGTTTTTGCGGATTCTTAATTGCCTCGGTTTTCTTCATATTGACGTTAGCCATACGGTCTAGCGAATCGCGAGGAAGACTAGTATCCGTTTGAAATTCACTCACTTCCTAAAGTTGATCTATGAATATTATCCGAAGTAATCTTTACCTGATTTTCTTCATTATAATACCCGGAAAATTTTTAAACATTGTATTCTTTGACTCGTTCATGATGAACGCGCAGAACCGACTGTGCTGATGGAAGTCAAGGAAGACAGGTTTAGCACATCGCGTTATCGCTACCGAGTGAAAAACCACTTCCTGTTGCACGAGCTGGAAAGCCCGGCGAACCAGGAGACAGTAAAGTTTTATACTGATTAAGAATAAGTGAAGAGAAGCATATCGCACGAAGAAATGATGATTTAAACCATCAAGCCTGTTGCCTGCGGTTTAAAAGAGTCGAGATCTTCCGAGTTTCTTTGTATCAACAGCCAGCTGCGTGACGGAAAAATCCTTGAAGTATTTTTCCGCCATATCAATGTAACCATTTGAACAGAAGATACAAAAGATAGAAAATAGTGACGAAATGAAAAGGAGGATGTCCTTCTTTAATTTCATTGAATCGCACGCTTTGTGAGAATACGCAAACTATTTTGACTTGTGTCCAACAAAAACTTTCTTGAACAAATTGGAAATAGCAGTTGACCGAGAATATTCGAATTATTCTCTAAATATAAACAAAAGCAAATGCAAAAGGAAATAGAACAAAGGAATTAATTTTCGGGAAATTCTGAAACATGACGAATAATTTTAGACGAAATTCTTCGAGGAAAATAAGATCCGAACAAAGAGAGAAGAAAATAGAAACAAAACTGCAGCAAAGTCGACGACGCAATCTTCGAACGAGCTATATCAGTGGAGGAAAATAAAAAGTAGACGGATATTCCCAACCCGTTTGGACTCACGAGTTTAAAGCAATTTCACGTTTCTTCACCTAGCTTCACTAGATATGGCTTCAAAATTCTGTAGTTTATCGCCCATTGTGTGGTTCGGGAGATAATACACTGCGTTTACTGGAATTTGGGGGGGTTTTCAGTATCCCGAATGTTTCGAGTTGTTTGAACAGCCGTTGAGATACCAGAGAATCTGGAGGGTAGCAGTTTCGGAAACTTTTAGGATTCTTGAAGAGTTCCAGATTCCTGGTATTCAAATCAGATGATCGGAATCCAGCATTGAATAAATGTCCATTCGAAAGATCGCGTCTAGCAGTTCACGATCGTTCTTTAAGATCCCGTTTCCTCGGCCTCTCCTCTTCTTGAAAACTGATCTCGAAGGTACTTTACTCGCGCTAGTAATCCGATGAGTTCTATAAACTTTTGCGGATACGTTTTACAGCAGAGAACCCTGCGCTCGGTACTGCACAAAGTGCAAAACGTTTTTCCGAAAATGCGGAAGAGTCATAAACAAGAAACAGGCGCGTAAAATTCGCGGTTTTCTTTCTGAATACCAGAGTGCAATTCGCTTTATTATCGCCTGTCTCAATCTGAGCGACGACTGACATTTTAACGAAAAATAATAAGGAACGCATGTCTCGAAGACATATGCACACCTTGAGTAAGACTACCTAAGTTTTTGGCGACTATTTTTGGAACAGTTTCGTTCCGGTTGAGTATTTTCGAATTTTAGGAGGACTAAATTTAAGATAATTCATATTTAAAATCGTACGAGGGTTGTGTAATGGCGCCAGCAGCTAGAAGAGGTACGTAAGTTCTATAAACGTAGCCAATAATATTTCTAGTATAAAGTTGTTTGGACTGTAGATCACGCCAGAGTTTGCACAGTCTAAGAATTTACTACGTTAAAAATTAGATCGTTTCGATCCAACGGTGATGAAGACGAATTCCATCCACATGGTCGGGCGTGAGTGAATTTTTATTTTTTTCGTATTTTCTATTTTCATGAACGATTCTATCCTAGATTCGAATGGAAAAAAATTAAATGTTGGATAAATCCGTGCGTCTATGTTTCTACCGAATGACCTTCCTCGCGACCTTGACCTTGGCTTTGATCGCGATCCGTGACAAGATGATTTAAAATGATCGCGATCCACCCTCTGGGTGGTAATTTCGCGATAGGTAATCTCCGGATGAATCACTATCGATGATCGGTATTTATCCTCACTATATGCCGCACAAACCGTACTTAGCCTGCACCGAGCGGTCGTCCTTGGTTGAAAGAATGATCAAGAATGTGAAAAATTTGCTTCACTATTACCTTAAGAAGCAGTGGCCATTTCTTGGTGGAAACGATCTTCTTCTCCAAAGTAAAGTGAGAAGAGATTAGTAACATTGTTTTTTTTTTTTTTTTTTTTTTTTTCAGAAATAAAAATCCCAGAATAGAAAACTATGGGCAAGATTTATTGCCACAAATTCTTCACGCTTCTTTCGATCGGTTTAATTTCAACACCGAAAACTATTACGAAGTTTTGGCACTACGCGTGGCCCTCTGCAGAAGCCAGATGTATTGCGCAATTATTATCGATGATCGTGGCTTAAAAATTGAGAAAAATTTATCGAGCTCATGAATTACAGCGAGATATAGACCGGAGGATACCGCATTATAATTTCAATGAGACACGTCGTCACTGATAGAGCCCGCGATCCAAAGAAACTGAAGCAAGATTCGTGGATCGGAAAGTAATAATAATAATAATAATAATAATAAAAAAAAAAAAAAGAAATCGTGGCTGATCGATGCTGGAAAATTGATTTTGTTCAGAAAACCCAAGCTTGGATAGATTCGTTTTTCGTACCTAGCAAATTTTAGGGCTTCTAGGAAGGAGAAAGGGCCGTTATTCCTTGATAAAATTCTTGCGATCCACTGGAGTATGAGACGCGACACAAAGTACACTAAATATCCACGCACAAACGTCATCGGTGTTCGTTTAGTGATCTCTTACTGACCCAGCGATTCGTCCCATCTCTTATGCACGAAGAGTATAGTCCTTGAAGTTGTCCTTGCGGTCTGGGGTCAGCGAGGGTCGCGTGCCAGGGCGATGCCAGGAAATGATATTAGACGTAGGTATAAACTCGCGAGAACTTTTCCCTCCGTCACTTTGAACTCTGAAGCCACATCGCAGTGTGCAGATTACAGCACAGCACAGAAACACACACACAAGATATTATCTCAACGGAAGATAAAGGGAAAAAATATAGTCGGAAAAATTTGTTGAAAATTTTGAAAATCTTTTACTGACTCAAGAGACGCGAAACGAACTAAGAAAAATAAGAGGAAGAAGAAGAAGAAGGTGGTTCTCGGTGAACAGGCCACGTTTTACTGACTCTGACTCCGCGATCTCGCGATTGCAGGCTATACGACCAAGAAAGATCAGAATAGACTCGGCGTGGGCACAGCCGCGAAAACAGAGACACACTAAGAGCGAGAAAGAGATAGAATGTGACAGATGACGATGAATGCCCATATTTGGAATTGAGCGTAATTGTGTGTTGTGATCACCGGTGTCCGTGCATCGATCGATCCGAGATCGGCAAGGAATAAGAGACTGATCCCACACGAAAACATCTGCTGTTTACTGGCTTATTAGACTAATTCTTCATCGCTTTATGAAGTGTATGCGATGATCCCGAGGAAACAGGATGTCTCTTTGCTTTGTAGTCCATACCGTATGGATTTTAAACGTGTGGGCAATACTTTTGGCCGGAGAAATTGGAATCCAAGGGCTTTTGATGGAGCGAGAATCCCACTTTCTTCTTTTGTCGTATAAAATAAAAAACACAAAAATGGAAGAAGAATCGTTCGAAATAACTTTTTATGTATGTATTTCTATCTAACGTTTCATTAGATCGAACGTGTCAAGCCAGAGACTCGGCGGAAATCCTTGCACGGAGTTGTCCTCGAAGGCGTTACTGGCACACCTACGATCAATTCGGAAATCCTTGTCGACCTTAGCGGAGAAAATGATATTATACGGATTGTGATTTGAGAAGAGAGAACACCTCGAGCTAAAAATAAAATACTTTCTCCTTTTCTATCTCTCCAAATCCACACATTGATACTCAGCGTTACGTGTATCCGGTAGTTTGGTAAATTTCACCTGGACATTGGTCTACGTAAAAGCCTGATCATTAATGGGTGGGGTTTGTTGGGTGTTACTCGAACCTGTACCTATACATACGTAGAGTTGATATACAGTGAAAGGAAACTCCGTTGCATCCACCACCAAGCAGCATCCTTATCTCACATTTGAAACGGGGTCAAACTGCCTGCAGCATAAGCGACTCTTCTCAAGGCTCGAAGAAGTCTTTCCGAAGACGATGTGCGAGTAACGGTGAATCGCTTTTAGTTAGCCCGAGTCCAATAACTCAACCGATATGGCGTATTGGTACAGATAATGTTGAAGCGTTACTAGGAATACGGACAAACGTATATGAGCCACAAATGTCATCTCACTGTGCCAAAGTCAGAGAGAATCCAGATACAGAGATTCTTCTACCGCCGATTTTTTCCCCTTATTATTAGTCCGGTAGGAGTAGAACTCCGCGACGTTAGTACCTCCTAGTTGATGTCACCAGCTGTTTTTTAATGCTGCAATGCCGTCACTGCGGCATGTAATCGACCCGTTTCCTTTCACTGAAGTTATATAGAACCAGGTGCCATCTACATACTTCAACTGCAGAGCTAGGACGGCAAAATCCCGCACCATTATCCATACTGACGAGTGAGATCATTCGATCTATGTATCTCATAGAAACTGAATGGAATCGTACCGTGTACAGATGTATTGACGTGCGGGGGCAAGCATCTGGGCGAGTCGCGTATCGGGTTTTTACTTTAGCATGATTTAAAGCCCTGGTTTATCCTCATTCATGACTAATTTTATGGCCGATTATTTGCCAGGTTAAAAGTGAGAAAAAAAAATTGGCCAAATTTGGCGATGGAATGTTCCTCGAATCTGTTCTTTTATTACTGACGAAGGTTGAATTAAAAATACGTCCTCGAAATGAGCGGAATGAACTCTGCCGAAATCCTTAAGAATCGATTAACATATTTTACGATGTTAGATGTATATCAAGTGCGAAACTAGGACATTGCCAAATTAATATGACTATTTGGAGTTGCCCGTTGAGTCATTGCGATTCGAAAACGGGATCGAGGTTCGTTACGTTTATCTTAATCTACGGAGGCGGATATTCGCCAGCAGAATTAAAGAAACCCGTATAATTATACGACGAATGTGAATCGATCTAGAGACGATTTAGAAGGAATGAAAGGAACGCGGGGCCTAGACACGAGCTACTATGAATTAGCATCTTATACTATACAACAAGGATGAGTCATGGTATAGAAATGAGTATAAAAATTGAGTCAACTCAAGTCCACACTAACTCTCGAGTGTTTAGTTGTGTAGCAAAATCTAACTTGCACTGAAATCTTATGCGTATAGAAAACTGAGTCAGTTATGCGAACCGGAAGTTAAACTGAGCCAATTTTAAAGGCCAACGTACACTAACTGACCACGACGAAAAAAAAAAAAAAAAAAAAGATGAAAGAAGAAACAATGGCTCGAATCAGAACAATTTGTTAAGCAATTTAAAACATAGATAAACCATGTGTAAATTCGCTGCTAAAATCGGAGCCAGTTTTAGTCAGAGAATTCTAATTTAGAAATCGGATGCGATAATCATTCAGAAGAACGTAATACACCTGAAGAACACTGAAATCAGCCTTTAAAGAAAATTAACACCATGGTAGACTAGTACCTAATAATTAATATGCAATTAGTATGCATTTCGATGAATTGCTTTGAGAACATATAGCTATGAAATGCATCTAATTTCTGATCTCTATAGAACTCATACGATTTCAAAAAATCTGATTTGTAAAATTGAAAAATCCAGCAGTGTTCGGATTTGTGATACGCTATTATTTCCTATGATTTTCTCAACATGTTGTACGCCAAATGTTGCATTTGTATGGAATTTTTGTTGTTGTTATTATAAGGGCATATGGCTGATATTTCGAAAATGTATTCCGCTTAATTTTGGTATCGTGGAGGAGTATGCCTTGGAATATCCATAGCTGAATGTGTGGTAATTTTTTTTAAATTTTTTCATCTATTATCTCGAAACTTGATATTTCCAACTGATTTCTCAATTATTGGTATTTGAAGAGTAATTCTCTGCCATATTGCGTTGATACTGTTATCTGAAAATGCAGATACGCCCCTTGACTAGAAGTGATGGAAACCGCCTCCTCCCCGAATAGTATAAAAGATAAAGCTGGTGGACGAGGTGATATTAAAATTGGTATAGAACCAGGATACGATTGTAGAAAAAAAAAAAAAAAAAAAAAAACAATGTTCGTACTAATGACTATAGGTGCCTGAGGATTTGGAGCGGTAAGTTGTAAATTAGTATCAAGACAGACACGTGGCTGCCTAAACTTACCGAGATAAAAATAACGGGAGTTAGTTATATATGGGAAACGGTATAGCCGCACGTAAAATATTTCGCCCTTGAAAACTACCCGCAGGAGATGCGACCTTGTCACAATGAACTAGATCCTATCCGGGACAAGTAACGACGACAGTTTTACCCAGGAGAACGTGGAGATCTAACATACGGTTCAAAGTCACCTACTAACCCTGTAAAAACAGTTCGAAAAATAGCCAGGATCCTAAATCTGAATCGTATACTAATAATGTCAGATTTGATTGACGATGAAACAGAGTCCGTAAAAATTACCTCGGCATCTTTTTTTCGACAAGAATAAGTTGTTCAATTTTTAGAAACTGTCAAAAGTTATGAAATTTTTTTTTCTTTTTTTTTCTTTTTTTTTTTTTTTTTTAAGAGAGTTCGAGGCACGTGGAATGAGCCTCAATTAGAAAGAGAAGCTTCGAGACAAGAAGACACTTCCGTAATTTGTGCCGTTTCACAGAATACATTCGTGAAGTTTAATTTTCAGAAAATTTAAGCGACGCTTAGAGAATGGAGAAAAAATAAGATCGAAAATCGGTGGTGAATAATTTTATAGACCCCCATGCCTACGATTGAAGTGGAATATTGGAATTTTGTTCGATCACCTCGACCGAGATCCCCGATGATCTAGACTAGAAAATCTAACCATGCCAAGTGTCTAGATGCATCAGGTAACGACTGATGAATGGGATACCTCGACCCTGTATATATAGAGCTGTCCTCACGTGACGACAACCTTATAAGGACCCCTCTACCCATCCAGAGAGTTAACTGGCAAATCCCACCTTCTCTCGTCTCACAAACGGTATGATATCGACAGGAACGAGCAATCGGAGATCAATCTCATTCATAATACGATCAAACGCGTTATGGACAGGTATGTCGATAAATTCTGCTTCAATTCCATCGATCTACTATTTTAATTCCACTTTTTTATTGTATAAACTTGTCGTGGTGGGCGTGAGGAATAAATCATCAATCAAGGCTTATCTTACAACACGTTTCGAGGGTAGCTCGAATTGTCCCTAATGGCAATACCGACAAGGCTAGAGCATCACCCCTGCGAATATTGGCAAAGTTGAGATTTTTAACAGATTGGGACCCTTAAAATCCCGAATTCGCATGCGAGGTTTTTATACATCAATACCCAAGTCTGAGAATGACGAATTCCCGCACTAAAATCATCTGCAATCGTTGAGCAGACGATCGTGAAGTAATGTTATAAAGATTGTGCCAAAATCTTCCGACTCGTCAACGTCTTGGGCAGATTTTGTCCGATTTTAATTCCGACATGCATAATGATAAAATCGGCAGATAATAAAACCGTGATGATTTAACTACAGTTTAGCACGAAGTATTTCTGCGGTTCTGCATCGCCAATCGCAAAGTAATTTTTACGTGAATGATGTTTCAGGCTTCCATACGCGTAGCGGAATCGACTTGTCTTTCCATATTTGTGAATGAACACAGGTCGACCCATCTACGAGTGAAGTTAAAACGGTGGAATGAGTTGGAGTATCGATTCTCCTGGCCTGTTTCCTCGGCTTTTGCTATAAGTAAAGAACGGATCCGATCGCAATGCCTGGCCAAGATATACGAGTTTTTAACGCTCCTCGATCTCTTCGGGTATAAATACTAAGTATATACCGACCAATAAGAGAATGAAATATCGAGAGTTAAGAAGTCGATGCGGTACTCCTGCACGGAGACTATACTACTGGAGATTATATTTATCGCGTATTCAATACCCATTTATTATTTCGAACCAGATGTTTTTGGCACAATTTCAAGCGGGCACTCGATAGGGCATGTTGATGGATGATTACGATTTTCAGAAAAGGAGAAGAACCTTAAGGGGATCAGACAGACTGTTAGAAGAACAATCAAAGCTGAGAAATTGTTTTTAATCATCGGATTCGATGCGATTTTCTAGAAACACATTGACTGGTATCATTCATCGAGGTTTCTCGATTACCAAGCAGCTATTCGCTAAGATCAGAGAGACTCGTACATTGCACAGGCAACGATCTGGTATTAATTAAACAATCGATTGACTACCAAGTAAGGGTGTGGTTTAATTACCTAGTTACACGCAGCGAAGAATCCGCATCGTGAATCAATTACATTTGTTAACTAATTATGTCACTTTGCGTGCGCGGATAATCAACGAACGTAACATCCATTAGGAGATTACTTTCGCGTGCAGAAATAGCGGGCGAGTTTGAGACAGATATACGGTGGTCAAGTGCCTAATTGAATTTGAATTACAATTTTGTTTGATCAACGTCACGTGTACGTCTCTCAGTAAAAAAATTCCTCAAAAATGTCTCAATTAGTCATTAAAAATTGAAAAATAGTTAAAAACCACGGTATTCGTTGTACATTTCATTCATTACTATATACGGATACGACTCAACTGATCAAGCCATCAATGCACTAAAGACTTTAACGCATAAAGGTGTAATGAAGTTATTAACGACAGCTCTAAACGTTTTATAATTAAATTAAATTAGCAGAAACTCCGAAAGACGTTGACGTATTTGATGTTAATTGACAAGCATACGTTGGCTGTATAAACCTGATGTATGTAGTACGTCATATACCTACTCGGAAAAATACGACGACTTTTTTCCTTCAATACCTGAACGGTTCAACGTCGAGTTCGCCTTCTGTGGCCCTCGTAAATATTATACCGAGGGCATCTAGATTTCCAATATGTTCAACACGCGCAAGGATGTCTGTACCGTCGCCTCATGATCGATAGCCATTAATCGAGCTGAATAAAATCGGCAATTTATTAACGCGATAAATAAATTATTGACCAAAAAATAAATGCAAAGAATTTATCGAAATCTGCAGCACACGTGAGACTCTGATCGAAAAATTTGAACATTCTTTGAAAATTTTGGACTCGAATTTGCCCAATTTTTTTTTTATTTTCAATTGATTAATCAAACTGGTTAAATCGAAGAATAATTTAGACACATCTCAGTCAGGTCAGAAATTGACCTATCTAAGATTTACGTATCTTCTTAATGGATATGTACCATGTACGAACTACTGAACGCTCAGCTTGCAATTTTCTGGATGATTTACTGCGAATGTTATGAAGCGAATAGTGAAAGAGAGAATGCCACCGAGATATGATTCGACACGTCGCACGAGCTATGCGTGACCAATCGTTTGTTAACGCCACCTTAACCGTGATCTACGATCTTCAGTTTAAGGATGGCAAATGGTTCTGTGATCACGAAACGGTGTAGAACCCGACGTTTCACAACTGATTCTGAGTTTTGTAAGAATTGAGGGCGTCGAAAGATTACTGCAAAAGAACCGACGATATTGAAATTTGCATCGAAACGTTGACAAAAATTAACGACGTTGAAAAATATCCCGAAATTTTCTCCAAGTTCGGTTTTCCCAGCTACTTTTTTCCAAATTTTTCAATTTGGACTATATTTGGAATTTTCTTCGAGAATTAAGGAATTTTTTTTTCCCGACTGTTTACTTTCCGTGAATTTCGATAGAAACTTTGGCAATGGGTGGCGTAGCGACCCGTCCATACAAGGCGCGGGCGTTGGTCCACCAGCCTGGAGGTCGGGACCACGAGGTGCGCTAATAATAGCGACGCTAGTCGTCGCATCTTCCCCGCGAGCGTCGGGACGCCCCTACACCGCTTTGGCCACGATACCAAGTTAGGCAGACCATCAGAACGTAAAATCTTCTGGTACTTACATAGCGGGCTAAAATCTAGCCTTCGATATATTCGGCGGAAAAATTAATCGCATAAAGTTAATCAAGAGAGAAAAAAAAAAAGAAAAAAAACACCAACTGTACTATGATGTTAATTTACAAGATAATTTGATTAGAGGAATTTGATCTCCATTTTCGAAAGAAAAAAAAAAAAAAACGAAAAAAAAAACAAATAATGCGATGAAGGAAAAAGGGAAAGAAATTGCAAAATTTTCTTAAAACTCATTTTTATTGATTCGGAATGAAACGTCGGCGTCTGTTTTTCGTCGAAAAAATTGTCGAGTTATCAAAAAAGTCGCTGATAGATTTGAAAGATGAAAAATTAGTTGGGGCTCTTTCTCTGTCTCCTAGCTAATATATGATATGATATTGAAATTCCCACGCGAGAGAAAGAGGAGCCACCTGTTGAAAAGCGTAATAGCAATTTCTACGATCTGTATAACCAATTGTATAATAACCAACCGCGTGTGAATATAAATAGTCATAAATGCGAAGGCTGCGTGGTTGCTTGCTCTGGGAACGTTACGACTACGACGTGTGCTCGTGGACGATCCATGAACCTATTTATAAAGGCGAAATAAAAAGGAAAAAAAAAAAAAAAAAACCCAGAAAAATCAAGAAAAAAATGAAACATTAATACCCTGAGAAGAGACAAGGCTATGGCTAATGAACCGGATTTACTCATTCTTCCCTTGTTCTCAGCTGCTACCTTTTTCGCTATCTCGTTTCAGTCGCTGAAATTAAATGAAATTAATTAAAATGAAATGAAATGAAATGCGACTGCATATTGCAATTCAGTGTTTTCTTTGCTCGATATATTAACGATGGATTTATGCGGTCCTATACATAATGCGAAATGCGAAACGGGACAGACGAAGGACGAGAGATATCGGCTGATATAAATCCGGACTGCAGTCCTGCATATGGGACTTACATACATAGGTATAAGTTTCTCTCGTACGCAAGTGCGGGTAAAAAGTAATTAAAATCATCACATATTGCGAATCGCGATTCTTATTATCCGAACCAACCGATTTTGGTAACGATTTAAACGACGTAACAAGAGTATAATTAACAGATCCGTATAATTTGAGAAAAAATAATCGAGTACAACCAGAAATTTGAGATTACGAAAATGTATAAATTAATTAAAAAATTACTTTAAAGAAACATGACAGTACCTAGGCGTTGGATTCACCCCAAGTCAACATGAAAAAATGTTTTTACAGTTTCTTGACGGCGAGTTGTACCCTCATTTTGTTTAACGAGGAAAGACTGTCGCGCGAAAGGGATTAGCAGTACAATGCAATTTGCTAAAGGATACAGAGAATGGACACGCGGGTGGTAAACCACTCGGTGTATAAAAAGATAATGGGAATAGTCTGAATAATGGAGATTGTTACTTACACAAAAGATTTATTTAGCTAAACGGTAAGAAAGATTGGCGTGGGGGTTTTCGATTCAAACCATAGGTAATCGAACTACAGAAATAATTCATTGAACAGAGAGAAAACAATATTGCGGAAAGATTTGATCTCGGCTGAAGAATCCAACCACGGTTTTTTTTTTTTTTTTTTTTTTTTTTTCTTGCGGGAAAAGTAATTCGGAATTTTACCAACGCCGGAAGTATGGCAGGCAGGATAAAGACACTGGTTGTTAATTGATTCGAGACTAATTTATACCGCCTTTGATATTGCGTTGACCTTTCCATTTCAAATTACTTGATATGATATTCTCAGAGTCTGGGACAGATTTTCATGATTTTCAGTCGGGACATTGACGGGTTTGAATGACTTGCAGTGAGTTCCAGAGACTCGAGATAAATTCGAAGGAATTTTAATGACTTTTAAAGACTTTGGGCCAGCTGTGATCAGAATTTTCTTCAACATTTGAGAGGCCGTCAATGACTTGAAAATTCTTTAGTGAATTCATAAGATTGACTTCCGAATACCTAATCGATGAAATAGAAACCTCCGGGTCTTGTTCCTTCCTTTATTTTCGGTATACATACACATTCACGATGATTCTGAAGAACTGCATGATGGATTTCTGAGATTATCTTACAGCAGACGAATGTTCATTAAAAAAATAAAATAATTTTAAAGTAAGGCCCTAGTTAATGACTTCCAGTGAATTCCAGAGACTTGAAAGAACCTCCAACGATTTATTTAAGACTTTTGTACGCGGATATTAACCATAACAAATTGAAATTGGAAACAGTCTTCAGAGTTCTTTTAACTCTAATTATAATTTTTAGTTTATATCGCCTGCAGATCTGCAGTGGATATCTTTAAATTTTGTAATCATTACGCAGCTATAGGGATTAAGCGCGAGAGTAGGTATTAAGGCTCCAATATCGTGGGAGGAAGCTTGTCAGTCATACCTATTTACCTTTCCGTGTGGGCGTTAGGCTTAGGGATCGTGTCTGTCTCAGGGCTCGACGCGACCACCCGTTTGCGATTGCATCCCATTATTCATGATCCATTAGCCATTGGATATGGTTATTAATCCGATACGACGATCCCGCGACTCGGTTAGAGTCAATCTCGGTAGTGTTAAACCATAATCGTGAAAGGCGATTGGCGAAAGAAGCTTCCGAAAATGTTTTGGTGGTAATTACAGTTTTTTGGAAATTTTTTATCGCCCTAATATTAGAGTATCGTATATTAATATGAAGAGTAAATTACTTACCACATTGCTTGTACGGAGACTGGTTTGAAGATGTGTTGACGGCCGCAAACGCTCACGCTAAACCCACTGAAAATAAAGAGAAATAAATGATTGATAAATTTCAGATATTTTCTGTTGATAAACGCGTTCTAAAATATATTTAGGAATTTTCATTTTTGCTCAGATTAATCGTCTCAAAATTTGATCTTTAGAAATAGAAAAAGTTTCAAAATCCTATCGATTATTTATACGACATCATGAAGTTATCGATTCAAGTACATAAAATGGGTTTTCGTGAAGAGGGTTCCGATTATAATAAACCATTTTTTGTCTTCACGTCCTGAGAAATAGATCGAAATTTTCTGCATTTCAACATTTCGGAATTTTTACGTTTATGCAAATTCGAAATCGTCTCAAACGAGTTCAGAATTTTTACCGTTCCGATCTTTTTAACGTCGGAATTTCGACCTGGGCCGAAGGCGATAACTTGGATGACCTATTCTTCAAAGTTGCATCCAAAGACGACTAATTATGATCCGATTCTCAATCTCCCATGAAAAAAACTACGAGCCAGTATTATTCATCGACTTGTTATTGATGAATTGACGCTTTTTTTGAAGATAAATAATTTGCACATCACGACAGATGGCAAAAAAAAAAAAGAAATCCTGATTCTACGTCTTGTCTTGCGGTTTTTCAATCTTTCAAAAATTACAATTCGAATATGACCGGGTTAAGGACCACCCTAATCGGTATACAAATCGCAGTAAATCGTTGGGTCGGAGAATTGCATAACGGTAACCGGACAATTACGACATCTACAGTACCGAGTACCGTAGCTACTAATTAACATGATTACGCGTTACTCAAAACTGGATATCGAATGCGCCTGAAAGAAAGAAAGAAAGAAAGAAAGAAAAAAATCGACCTGCTTTCGACGATCAATTTTCATCATTTGCGCATATAGAAACTCAGGTTTTAGACGGAATGAAACTTTGATGTATTTTTTGTTATTTCTAAAAAATCAATGCAGCGGCGTTGACGATTTGAAATACTACGACGAATCCCATCAGGTATTGTGTTAATTGAAAACTGTACTTGTCGTTGCCTAGTCAATCAAAGAGGTAATTTAATACCTTCTAGATCATGAAAGTAATGATTTGATGAATTTTCATCACGATATAACTGTACAATATTCGCTTTGAGAAGTTGCTTAACCGATGCAACCGAAGGATTAAAGGCGTAACGGTCAGACAGCTGGCGAATGCGATCTGGACCACATCTTTGCTGGCTTCTGCTTCTCGAAGGCTGTAATTTTTAAAGAAACGCCCCCGGAACTGTGATAATAAATTAACCATGTATTTTGAGCGGGTAAAACTCGCGCATACGGTACCTAAGATAGAAGAAAAATCCTCGGATACCGGACACGTATTTCGCTCTCCTGCAGCTGGTTTGAAGTTGCATACACATTTTTTTCGGTTTTCCTCATTTTTATTTATACAGTTTTTGCGTTATTTTAAACGGATGAGTTTTGAGTCAAGAAATTATTGGCCGATCGTCGTCAGAAATAAGGAGACGAAATATAGCGAAGAATTGAACCATAAGACAAAAAATAAACGAGAAGTGAGAGATTTCAGACTGGGATCCAGCGGGGAGAAAAAAATTGATCGATTTTTTCTTCTTCTTCTTCTTCTTCTTCTTCAACCGACCGGTAATCGATTCGCGGAAAACCTCTACTCCGAGACTAACTATAGTTACGCAAGTCAGTATTATTTACTTCGAAAGTGAACTCGATCTTTCGAAACTAACGTAAGAGACCGACCGGGGTTTGTTAGCTTTATAGTTTAGGTAACGGTACACACACATATATATACTGCCGCAGAATCTACGTCGAGCTAACTACCTGCTGCAGCCTGAATCGAAATTGATAATTTCCAAAATTGATAAATGATAAAATAAAAAAATGCTAATTTTATAAATTATAAAATCCCGCCAATTTCCGAGATCGTTCGTAGAGATTTCGAGGCTTTTGTCGAATGATCTAAAGTCATTATCCTACCCGAAATCAAGGATAATTATTGGTAGATAAATGGAAAAAACGTTTCATTTTTACATCCAAAATATTGCTTCATTTCGACTTTCGATAATTCCGCAAGCAGTCGATGATTGCATCGGTAATGAATATCGAAAGGAGCTTGGTACCCAGTCCTTTTCTATTATATCGTAGGATAGACGCCTCACGGCTTCGCCTCGCGTTACTAAAACCGTATCTAATTCTCCAGGCTATGCTATTTAATTGCTCTAAACTATTAACTATTTTCAATACTTTGCTGTTTTCTTAACGACTGTAATAGCAACGTTTTACAGGATTTAATGACGCGAAAGTAATGATGATTAAGCATCTCGTTTTTTATTAAACTAATCTAATTATTTATCACACGCAGAGCGATACATCCGATGATATCTATACCTTCGATGTTCGTGAGAGTTTATAAACCCCTTGAATTTTCTCACGGGGTTGATGATCGGGGGAAAAATAAAATACATAAAATAACAAATGAATTTACTCGATATGAACCTGGTGGAAATATTTGATCATATTATATCGACTTACCCGTCTCCATCCAATGTTATCGCTGTGTCGGCTAGTACTCTTAAAACTAGACCGACGGTAGCTCTGGCATGGCAGTCTATACCGAGAAGACAGCTCTCCTCTGCATCCTGTCGACCTGTACAGGACACGACGACTAGGTACCGCGTTCTCCCAGGGTGGACAGACTCCAGCTTCACAGCCTGAAAAACGAAAATATCGAATTTGATATTTTAGGCAATACTGGGATTATCTCCGCACTCTTTGACTCCACGAAAAAATAGCTTTAGTCAAAGTTGTAGAGCGCGAAAACCCGCGTCTTTCATATGGACGGAAATTTTTCGCACGATTAACCAGCAAAGCGAAAATAGCGGTGATTCATTCAGGTTTGTTGCGAGGAGCGACGAGCGTCCCCGCATCATTTGCTGAGTCATTATTGATCATCTTTCGGATCCATGCAATGCTGGAGCATATAGTATGAGAGCAAGACGACAGTAAATAATTGCATCAATGAACCCTGTGTATTTTCTCCTCAAGTAATTATGCATATCGCCTTATTATACTCTGCGCTACAGCCACAGCGATGCGATGGGATCGCTCAGCTCTTCTCCGATCTATAAATACGGCCGATATCTTCGTCAGACATCGCTCGATACCTTAGTTCGATAGAGAGTTTTAATAGCCGGAAATGATGAGAAAAAAACGGAAGTCACTGAGTCATCGTTCGCCTAGCTTCTCTAAAGCTCTTGACAAACTCGAGATGAAAATTGACTTTCCCTAATATATATTCCGCATTCTCCTACGTATAATCTCCAAGACTCGGTTCTTCTCTGATCCTTTCCTGGTTTCCTTGTAAAAAAAATAAAATCTCAAGTGAATGGCTCCGAACTCTCTAAAGACGAGGAAGACGTTTCTCGTTTATAATGACAACACGGAAATATTTCTCGATGAAGGAAAAAATAAGAAATAAAAAAAAACAGCCAATTCTGATGACATGCGTGCTAATTTGTCTAATCCCCGTTTTATTGTCATCAAAAATTTACCTCAACATGCGATCGTACCTCATAGCAATATACCTACTATATACCGCGATGTAACAGCTCTCTAAGAAGGAAGTCACGTACCATTGACAAGTTAGCTTATATATCTCGAATGCTGGAACGGAAATGAACTTTCTCTTCGTATTAGGGTACAGACATTTATCTCGCACCTTTGAACGATCATCCGCGGTTACAAAGAGCATGAATAAATATGCAGAATTGTGGTTGGGTGCAGTCGCGGTGTTGAAATAAAAAAAATAAAACTAAAACCCTGAAACACAACTAACTAACTAACCAACAATTTTTCTCATTAATTAATTACATACACTCAGCTACGTAACGCCCGATTGACCTACACTCACACCTGTTCTTTAACTAGCTCTAGCTGGACTCTGCTCTCTTTACCGCAATCATATCGGTTCTAATTGCTCCTGGTAATTGGAGACCGTGTTATCTGAATTTATCTCACAGTCCTCAGAGTTTCCGTTTCTGCACATAATTGTTATATTCACATGGGTCTCATATGTTGGGTTTATACTCTCCGATTCTGAGTCGGTTATTTCGAATCTTAAATCCAAGAATCCGCGAATTAAAAATGAGAATTTTTATCAATGTGAATTTGGTATGATTCCTTTTCGATTCAGATTCAAAATTGGCGGTTCCAAAGATTTTTGATCACCAATTTTGATGCTAAATTGTACTTTTTTACAATTTTGGACCTGCTATTTCGGATTTCTGTATTTCGACTACCCCCTGGGTTAGTTTTAAGGATATTGTTCCTGTCAGGAAGAGTGTAGCCTTCCGAAAGTTGAATAAACATAGAAGTATGGATACAGAACTTATCTCCTTGTGGTTTTGTCTCAAAAATGAAAAAAACTCCAGAGTGGTGAAAGTAGAGCAAATAAAATCTGTTTTTGAGACACCGTACGGTAGGTATATTATACATTCGCTACCTCCGCCTACGAACACTTATCCAAAGTGCAATGACAGTTTAGACCGAGATATGAACCCGTAGAGAGTGGAGAGTGGAGAATGTGTCTTTCTGAAGTGATATCAGATCAATATCTAATTATTTTGTATTAGTATCGGTAAATTGGGTTCTAGACTAACTATCTCGAGTCGTTGTCGTTATCGAGGTATAAACCGTTTATTAATCTGATAATTACTGACCTGAATCGTACGAGGGTTAAGTGAATGTGATAGCGTTGTAATTACACAGGAAATAACGAGCGTTTAACATAAACAGTACGTGGGTTATGATACGAGAACGTGGTTGTAGGTAGAGTTGTTATAATGACGATAATGCACAACATTGATCAGTTATTACGTATCAGACGACGTGGGGTTTTATTAGTTAGCTAAAATTGTTAGTCAAGATTACAAGCATATTGGAGAAATAAAAGTAGAAAAGAAAAGCGTTAACTCCATTACCTAGTACACCCGTCACAAACTGCACAAGAAACCACTACATACTATGCAGTTGAAATTAGTAGCGCGTTACAGGAAATTCCCGCGTGAGTTGAACAGCTAATTACAGTCAATTAACTGTCCAGCTGTTTTCTAGTTCGTTTATTATTCGCTCAAAGTTTAAGTAAGTCCTTTCAGATCTGGTGGATCTAGTGCACTAATGCATCAGTCGATTACAAAATACCTTCCAAACAGGAAACACTCTGCCCTAAGTTTCCTGATTGGAAATTACGCGTACGTTCGCAGTGATCGGCTTGGAAATCGCATGAGGTTTCTGCGTAGAAGTTTCCTCTATCTTTGTGTCATACTTCAGGATTTCCGGAAGGAAGTGCTTATTACATCTTAGGCCGTTTTATACGACCCTAAGTCAGCCCGGTAAAAGTTTAAGGCGACGTTAATTAGCGTTATTGGGGTTAACTGCCCGGGCTTTTGACCCGGAAATGCATAAGGACCGGCGAAACTACTGTGAGAGTATATAAGCCGGGCTGATATCGCGACGTTTCTTAACTATATTATCAGCGAAATGACCGCGAACGGTTATTTTTCTCTGAGATTAAATTCCCGGCTGAGAGTCCGGCTGCAGGTGGTATGGATGTCATACTTGAGCCAGACCTCTATATTTAGACATCAGAAACCTTCGACACCATAATTGTCAACCGAACATACTAGTCTCTTCGACCTAGTCAACCCGGGGATAGTTGCTAACGCAGGTAACAGAGTAGAGCCAATTTCACCTCCAGCCATAATTCGCAGGACTGACTGAGTTGCACTTAGTGATGAGGAAGTTTTGAAACTTGTACGTGAATTGAATTGACTTAGTCCGTTATGTCCAGCCCCAGAAGTTTTACAATCGAAAGTCGTCCCGCGTAACGGTGCTGCGCAATAATTTGACGGTTTTCATGGCTACTTTCGAACGCCGTATAAAGAAGTCTCGTTATTTTCATGATGAGAAGAAAAATAGTCTGCTGACCGTTCATTTCATGGAATAATCGGGACGTGATATTCCCACGGCATTTCATTCGGTCTGTGCACCTATGTAACTCGAGCTCGAGCAAATGTTCAATTTGCTATGTGATCACCCGTGCCTTCCTCCGCGTATAATACCCGATGCACAAATCGAAAGTCTTTTACGAGTTCTTAGTTACGTGACGTTTTTCTTTTATTCTTCAGAATTGCATCGCGAGTGCTGAATCCAGCGCTATTTATTGCTGTTAGACGATGAGAAAGCAGCGGGTTTACGTGTCTTGATTTCAGAACAATATGCGGGAATCGGAAGTGTTCCACCGCGGCATACAAGTATTTGGTATATGCCTATGCATCGTTGCGATGATTGAGTCAAAACGTTGGAATAGGTTACTCGGCAAACGCACTGCAATAGAACCAGATGATTACAACTACTCAACGTCGATGACTCACTTTTACCGCAACCTGATTACCGTTTTGTATCATCTCTATTGTCCAGCAAGACCTTCGATGATTATCTTGACGTGTTGTACTGTGCAGACAACAATGGCTATCCGAAGTCTTTGATCTAAGCTATTTAACAGGTTTAAAGGATGTCTGTAATGATTTGAGAAAGTGCACCTGCTGCACTTCGACTATTTCCAAAAACATACACACGTCGGAGTTAAACGTTGGAAAGCACTGGCATGCGTTCATATAAAGACGTCATTTATTCAGATATGACTGGTATCTCGTATTCCGATGATTTCATATCAAATTTTCAAATTCCTACGCGCCGAAATGATTGCAATACGTCTTCCAGCTTGTCGATTAACTTATCTAGACACAGCCTTAGGCAAGAAGACTCGTCCATCGAGTGGGTACGGCTTGCTGAAAAACAGACATCAATATCAATCTGCCTTATAGACCCAACAGTTTGGACAGGATGTGATGATCCCAATCTCTAATTCATTCCTAGCAGCCGGGTTGAGGTTCCGAATTAGTTTGAGACGTTTCAAAGTTTCTCAAATCGGCTGTGTTCACTTAATGAGAAATACTCTTCCTCAATTTGTGAGTCAGTAATATTAAAATGCGAAACTGTTACCATTCCGGGGTTGAAAAATTCTGAACTTAAACTCAGCCCGCATTCCCAACAGCCATTAGAAGTTGGAAAGACAAATGTACCTACCAAAGGACCTGGTGATCATCAAAATCAAGTCTCTCATGAATGATGATGGCCGATGAAGAAGCTTATCGCAGTACGATAGGAATAGGTATGTGTAAATGAGGACTGCACTGAGGATGATGTGTCATGTCAGGTTGAAAAATAGTGAGCCAGTAGTTCTGAAAACCAATTACGATTGGCGTAGTTTTTCTTCATGAAAATAATAGGAAGAAGAAGAAGAAGGAGAAGAAGAAGAGGTAGTAGAGGTACGGCTAAATTCCTCTCGTATGACGATAGAGATATACACCTATAATGTAGGTATTTGATTGAGCAACAACTTTCGAAGCGAATGTAACCGCGATTTCCACGCGCCAGTAGGCTAGCTAAAGACTAAGATCCTGGGATCCTGAGGAATCATCTTTGTACCATAGGACTGCACGTTTCTTCGCCTTTAGAAACTCGCAGAACGTGACTTAAGGTATCTTAAGGTATCGTATCGTATCGTATCGTATCGATGTCTGGTATAAGGTGCACAGCAAATGCAGAACGCAAATTGCAACACCTTCTATTAAACGGTGCACCAGAGCGGTTCAAAGTATCCGGAGTAACCTCGATAATATAGATTTATGTATCTGTCTACATTTTTATACGCTATTCTAGAGTTAAATCTCGGTGAGTTTTAGACAGGCGAGTCAAAAGCGAAGATAGTATATCATTCGGCACGTGGTAATTGGATCTATTAATATTGACTGACTAATTTTGTCGATTTTCTTAGAATGTTTAACTTTTGGGATTCAATTGATATAGGAGGGTCTAAGGAGCTCGAATATTGCTGGGGATTGAAAAAATGTTTATTCGTTCTCTCGAAATTGTGGAAAAATCGGGTCTTGCACTATCTGCATAATTACGTTGCAACGTCATCATTACCGACCCCTGAACAATGTTCACTGCAATTTTGTATCTCATAATGGGGGCCGGTTCGAAGTTCCGAATTTTCAAAGCTCCGAACGGTCAAATTTCCGAATTTTAATGCAACGAACTCACAGTTTTCAGAAAGGGTATTTCGCCGGAAGGCTATGTAACCGATTTAAAAAATTTCGAATCGCAACACACTGAAGGTTCAAAATTCCGAAAGCTAAAGATCCGGAAGGTCAAGACTCCGGAAGGTCAAGATCCGAAAGGCCAAATTTCCGAAACTTGAACATCAAGCCATCGCGCGTCGTTAAGAACACCTTCGATCTTTCGGAATTTTAATTTTCTGAGGTTGAGTATTTCTGAAAATTCGAAATCGTCACAAATAATTTCGGAAATTTTACCGCTCGGAGCTTTCAGAATTCGGAACTTCGAACCGGCCCCTCATAATGACATAATAAATACTCATAAAAATGAGAACTGTGTATCCTAATTTTTCGCCGTATCACAGGCGATCGAAGATCAGAAAATAAAGTCGCGAAGTATAGCTGCGATTTTTTCTTACGCTGTAATAATGTAGTGAAACTTGACTTTGGTCATTTTTGGTAGATTGAAGAAGGGCGAAAGTGATTCTGTTATACCTAGTCAAGATAGTTTCACTTTCAAGACACCAATTCGTGTTGATGTTTGAGGTGAATTCTTCTTTGAGCGCATAAACCTACGTACACTGTGCTCGAGTTTCGTGACTCGTGACGGCATTATTTAACATCCTGAAGCGAGACGATGTCGTTATTATACGTTGTATGAGTTTCGCAAACAGCGTATCAACTTTCGTATTACTTGGGTAAATAGGTAGCCAGGAACCTACTTGTCAGAAAAAAACGGACATTCAATCAAATAAGATTAAATCAAGTCGAATCGAATCCGTGTATAATTTTAATGGAACCAAAAACGACCGCATTTAGTTTCATAACAGCAAATGCAACGACTCGATAACGCGCAGATGCGTCGGGAATTAGAAGATAGAAAAAAAAAAAGAAAAAAAAAAAAAAAAACTCATCTTATCTATAGATTACGGGATTGATAAATGACTACGGGCAAAAAGAGAACCATATTTGGTAATGAAGTAGCGCCAAGTGCGTAACTGAGTCATATTATATGTAAACAGATCGTATAAACTACATCGTCGTAATACATCGAATTCGAGGTCGTCCCTGAAACTGAAATTTCCATTTTCCACCAATCCACCAACGTTATCGCTTTTAATTTTTTAATCCGGAGTTAGCCACGATGAAAAATCGAAGATAATTCCATTCGAATTTCCTTTCTTGAGCCACTCGAAGTTCATTCGCCAATACCACCGAAGGTCGAGAGATTAGACCATTCAAACCTGGCTAAAACCATGTGGAGTGATTGGAAGAAAAAAATCAGGGCTTTTATATCCCAAATTGAAAAGCCAGTCGAATTGAACGTAAAAATAAATTTTTTATTTTTTTTTTTTTTTCAAGTTGAGTCCGAGCATTCTCGCTGGCATGAATAACAGGATAACAGAAAATCTCTGCGGTATATAAGAGTGGAAAATGTTTAAATAAGTATTAGTACCTTGTAGGTAAAGTTTTTGCTTCCACCGCACATTACGGAGCCCCGTTTTGTCTTGAATAGAGGATTCGTTAGCACCATTTTACTCGTTTTATAACACAGCCACGGTTTTATGAAGAGAAAGAAATATGTTCAACGTTAACTGGTTGTTGACCGACTCTGCATCGCAAGCTCTATTTTTCTTTATACCTGGAAAATTATTATCCAAGTGGTTTCCTCGAGTTATCGCACTTTGTTCAAACACGAGATGCCCGATGATGCAAAGTTTGGATAGGGTCCTCAAACTGTTTGTTAGAATAGGTCCGAAAACAGAGTTTGCGACATTCATACAGGTAAAATATATCCCAAGACACTGAACTCTTATCGATTGGGTGTAATAGTTCTTCTCCAGTAATTAAGTTCTCTCTATACTCACAAAAAATAAATAAAAAAACGCGATTCACCGCAACGAAACGTCGCAGGTACTTCATAGACCGCGTAAGTTTCTTAGTTAACTAATTGATACCCGATCAATAAATCGATCGACTGCACAGTGATATTATCTTATCGATAATTTACAGCTATACAGCATGAGGACGGACGCAATCAACCGGAACAAAAATTTATCTTCAGCTGTAGCGGAAGATCGTTGATGGAATTTTGTCGGAGAATTTTTTAATCGGAAAATCGCAGAAAAATCGTTCGGTTTTTAATTATTTCAGACGATTCCCTACTGGCGATAAGGTCGGAGGTCTTAACTTTACAGGTTCGCCTATTACACGACGTGTAACAGGCTTTCAGCGCATATGGTATATGTATGGATAATACCTACCGCATTCGGTGGTGTTTATTTAATTGAAGTTTTAAATTCCATTTGAACAGTTTAAATAAAACGATTTTTAAACCCGACAATAAGAGACTCGAGCTAAATCGATCTTTTAACCCCTGCGGCTACTTAAACAAATATACTTTGCGAGGATAAAAACCATCCAAGTCCCCCTCCGGCCTTGGTTGACAATAAATTCTCGCTAAATCTAATTTACGCTAAATCACCCGGTAGTAGTTATCCAATTTGTTTTCTGACGGTATCTCACCTTGTATCATCATCATCATCAGCCTGCGATATGATACATAAATTGTCCAGAGAGAGAGAGAGAGAGAGAGCATTAGCACATAATTAAATAACAAACGTGAAGCTGTACCAGTTCCGATAAGGATATGAAGTGAGTACCTATCGAAGGTTCTATCTAAATATTACCAAAAATAATTCAGCTACTGCACTTCACTAAAGTCGTAAAAAAAAAGTTTTTGCCACACATATGGTTGAGCGCAGAACTCACATTATTATCCACACTGCAGGTTTCAATTGGGATTCTTAACGGATACTGCGGTAAGCCATAGCGGTACGTGTACGATGTACTTACACGTCTGCCGCACGAAATCTGATCGTCATGAGAAAATTTGAGCTCTTAGGAAGTGGGTTGAACGTTGAATTTTTGCCAAAGCTGAAATCTGTGGCATAAAATGAACCTAGACCCGGATTAACGGGGTTAAGCATCGCGAATATGAGTCATTCTCCGTGGATTGTGTTGGCCAACCGCTTGCATTAAAATAGTGAATCAATTCGATAAGGAAACCGAGTTTGAGTCAGGGTGTAGAGAAGGAGATTAAAAATCGTTGACAGAGTGACGAAGTGATAATGTTTCTCTACTTCTTTACGACTAGGCATGTGTTGGCATTAAATTGACGGTGAATACCCTGGTGGTGCAGGTAAATTGTACATGTATTAATGATGAACCCGTGTACGTGATTGTGTCAACACACTGAGCCTACCGGGTATACGCAGGGCCTTGAAAGTGGAGCAACTTTATCGGGTGTCGTTGTAGAACGGTGAAACTAAAAACTAGTCTCGCGACATTTTGACTTCTTGTAATTAATCCACGTGGTGTTAATTACAGGAGGTACTAGGGCAGGGCGCGGCCCACTTCTTCCTGGACCCCAGTCTCCCATACTCTGTACTGCACTCACTGGTCTGGATGCAGTTACCTTCTCCTCGTGAATGTGGAAACTTCTTTGCGTCGAGAATTCAATATGAGATTAGACGTTTTAAATCTGATAACATTTTTCGGAAGACTAGTGAACTTCCGCGATAGAACTGGTCCCATAAAAACACCCCCTCAAGGTGCGAGGAGGATTAGTAAATTAATACTTTTATTGCAAAAATTAATCCGGCTCTTCTCTTCATCCTCGTAGTCATATTTCCCACAGTTAGTACCAGTCTGGTATAACGTTACAACGAGGTGGTTCAACGAGGTGTGAGAAATTGAGAAATTCAGGGGCCTGCACAGGCCTTATACTCTCGAGGTCTGGCAGCCCTGCATTTGACACTTTCCTGGGGTTAATGTCCCGAATCATTCGCCTCGTAGAATTAACTACGGACCGAGACTGGTGCAGAAGAACGAACGAGCCACGCTCTTATCGTGAACCGAAAATTAACACTATGCATAGATGTGCTAGAATGCACATTGCATACTCAATGGATTCAATTAATTCCACTGTGGTGAACCACACGTATTTCATTACCGATAATCGATTCTTAGTTTTATTTTATTCTTTCGCTGTTTTCCCGTGGGTTTAAACGAAACCGACCATTCGCTTCGCTCCAACAAATCCCCAGCCATAATGTGGACAGTGGTCATCAAAGGAAAGGAAAACACATTACGAGTACCCAAAATTCCTGTGATAAAATAAATATTTAAATAGGCGGTTTTATTTGTAGGTACCTATTTCTACAATTTTCGTACGCAGATTTTCGAACGCAGAGTATCACAGTGGAGACTCTGATTACGTTGGGGAATTTCCCAAGAAGGGAAATGCCCATGCATGAGCATGACGAAAATTTATTTCACTCGTTTATCTCTGGGGATATAATTATGTTCAACATCTAGACTTTGGGATTTAGAATTCAGATCGACTACAGCGGAGCCATTGCAGCCACTGAGAGTTCGTGTATTTCAAGCTCACTTATACTGACGTGGTACGTCGGAGCAATCGAAAGTTAGTAAATTATTCGTACCGCACGTAGTCGATCCTAAACCGAAAGTGAAAATCTTTATTTCTGGCATAAATTGCAGCCGGAAGATTCAGCCAGGATCAATGAACTTGAAAAGTGAATTTGAATGACTAACGTAACTTGAAAAAGAAATTAAAAAAGGATTAACAGTAATTGATTAGATACTTATCAAATTTCACTCGTACAAAGATATAATTCTTAATTAGTACAACTGTATCAGATATGTTCACTCACGCCTAATTAAATCCATCGGAGATATTGATTTACAAGTTGTAACCATGAGAGTATGAAGAAAGTTTCGATTTTCATTTCACAACATGGTCGATCATATTAATTCACATGTCGAGAGAAATTATAAATCGTTAATCTCCTTGAAGATGATTGTATCGATTTCACTGAAGCATAAGCGTAATTACGCAAATTAATGATCTTCTTCGAGAGTCGGACTAGAAATTCTAACTTGATCCTCTGAATCTGCAAATCGTCATTACCCCTTGCATTTGAAACATCAACTCAATGATCAATTTTATTTTCGAATTGATATTCAGTCGTCAATTAGTTCACAGAACGTTTCATTAAAGATTGAGGGCCTATAGGTCAAGACCAGAATCACGAAGCCTCTCCCAATTCTGGAGTCCATAAATCCAGACCAGACTCTTAAACTTGTTGAAAACGTGGGTGAACTAAAAGTCTCACTTTTATGTGCAAATCAGGATTTCATTAGATGCACAAATCCCGTCCTAGAATTCAAGTTTGCAGTGATAACGAACTTGTAGTAGGAAATGAGAGAATTCAATATCTATCTCAAGGTTTTCGAAACTGCAGAAAATTGTTAGAAAATAAAATGTGGGAATCACCGTCCGTGGTATGAAATGATGTTGGATACGAAAAGGTAAGGACCACACGCTGGTGGGGCGTAGTAAGTTCGATAAATCAACTAATTACTATAGTATTATCTTATGATTTCCATTAACATTCCATGCTCGTCAACGTTGCAATCTCATACGACTAATAAGTCTCTCGTTGGATGCAGTAGTAGCGTGTTGAGTATGTATAACCGTGCAGATTTCTCGTATGGTTTACCGTGGGCGAACCGGGTCCTCGTCCTCGTCTTCTTCGTCTTCCTAGATTACCGCGAGTAGAGAGATCCACGATGGGATATTTCACCGTTGAAACTGCACCTAGTAACTTATGCGTCTGTTAGGTACGCTTGCACATAGTATACGTGGAATAAAATAATTGCCAATATCGAGGGAGATGAAAGGACGATAATGTCAAGGATTATCGCGGTGTAAATTCAACTGTCCGTCATTCGGCACGCAACTAACTGCGCAGCCGATAATTCATCGCTAAACTGATGACTAAGAAAAAAAATAAACAAGACGAATATCCACAGTCAACAAATATCCCGCGTAATGAAGCAAGTGAAATTTCATTACCCAAATTTAAGAAGCTTGTTTCATTACTCATATTTCTCATGTGCAGCCTCGAAGTGATCCAGTGTGTTGATTCTTAAGTGAAATCATCGCGAGAGTCTAGATTACACAATACTTAAACGACTGGACACGTAGTTCTGATCAGGAACGAGGTTCTTTAGGACAGGGAAAAAGAGTTCGCAGGATTTAACGGTTTTCCTTATCAAACCGAAACGGAACACTGGGCTCCGCTGTGATCTGGAGGTTAAGCGTTGGGCCACTAATAAAATTCTCGCTAAAAAGATCTCCACGATTGGCAAAAAAAGAAGAAGTAATGTATACAAAAAAGAGGGACTGTGCACAAAGAAATCAACTATTTAAACTCGCACGCGATTTATCGAGGCCATTCAGGGTCCATCCTCCTTCTTTTTATACGATAAACGAAATATCTTGATGGCTACCGTGCAGAAAAATTGTTGTGGCAAACTTTCCAACGAATGAACTGATTACTTCAAAAGTAAAAATCCTGGACATCAAAATTTTGGAATAATTAAATACTTTATCGTTTTCCGCAACGTCGACCTCGCCTGACCTCAAAAGATAACAATGCGGGTTGATTATTCGCACGATTTTTTCCTTCATGCAAATTCACTGGCGAGTGAGTCACGGAATGATTCGGAATCGCCAGACCCACTTTTTATTTTTTTTAAACTTTTACAACGAACGTGGGCACAACCCTCGAAGACCTTCTCTCTTGGCACGGAGACACGCGTTGTTCGATTGCGAATTACTCCGCCGAAACTCTAATTTCCGTGGTAAATAATTGGAAATAGGTAATTTCCACGTACATACCTACTTATGAATTTATACGGCGTTGACGAACCAGGAAGTCGAAATGCTGCGTTTTATTAAAATAATTTTTTTGCGTTTGTAGATTGCAAAACGAGCGAATATTATTATTATCATGAAATAATTTCTTCGTTGATGGAATAAACCGAGAGTATCAATCTCCTTTTGTCATTGAATAATTATTGTACCTTATAGCTGCCAACGTCGAGCCTTCTATGGTCACTTAGCTGTACTTACATAATAAGAAGAGGCTCACTTATGCAAAGATGTAGAGAAATCTTAGCTCATATAATTCGCGGGAATGATAATATGAATCTGAATTTACGAGGAGAAGCTGAAAAAAAGAAACCATTGACTTCCTGATTTTTTTTTTGGTCAAAAAGTTCAAATCCAAACGGCGATTAATGCGATTTAAAATTTCAAGACACACGATGCTACGAGGTTTACGATAAGAGATTTCAGCCGTATGGTTAAGGCCGTATATTTCAAGAGGATAGGCTCCACTTTACGATATGGTAGAGTACAGCTTGCGCCATGATAAACTACCGAATAAAAATAGAATCTGTATTTATCGAGGTCGTAATCGTACACATACTCTATATCTCCACGTACTTTTATTCCGGATCGAATAGAGGGCAGGAGAAAAAGAATAAAAAACGAACGTTGATCGTGAGCTAAGGCAAAAGTTCTGAGCGCCTATTTTTTATTCGACTTTTGTTTTAATGGGCATAAACCACGTATGAACAGTAAAAAAAAGAAATCTTTGATAAAACAAGGCCGAATGTAATATAAATGTTTCGAGCCGTAAATCACCTCCCTTTGAACAAACTTTTATCGATGTTATGGTGTTTAGTTCGATAGAAATGAACTGCTCGAAAAACCTTTGATGGTATAATTTATAGAAAATTATGAATTTTTCTGCACCTTTTATCTTCGTCTATTACGCCATCGGGTATTTTTGACGTTCGTTAAATCGGGTGGACTGAATGATTTCCGTAATTTTCTTATTTTTTCTGCTTTTCTTTGCTTTTCATAAAAAAACATTTTCTAATCCGCATAACGTGGTGTCGTTAAACCGAATTGCGGGTTAAGAGGAGTGACACAAACGGCTGATTAGACTGCGATAGGAACTGCTGCTGCTGCAGATGATGGCAAATCGCAAAGTAGGTTGTCGTCAGCGACCCACGTACTCACTTACGTACGTGGACAAGACTGCAGTAGGTACAACGACGTATCGCGTGGGTACTCCTTCACCATGGTCTCCGACAAGGAGGTCGACGAAACTCGCCCCAAGGGCTTCCGGTCTACGGCTAAGAAGACTCGCGAGCAAGATCTAGTTCTCTGTGTTAAATCCCATACCCAATCAATCTTCAGGGTGACCACGGACAATGAATAACAATTTATATGACCACATGGACCAGATTTATTCACTACCGTAACCTGCCATTAAATAGTTCTCTGAACAGTGGGGATATTCACCTGCAGTCGTTTCGGTATAAAAATCGATAGAGAGGGGGCCAAATCTCCATTCGTTATTCTGGAATCGTGGAATATCGTGCATCTTCATTTTCAACCTCGTAACAAACGATCGACCAGCAAATTTCCGACGATGAATTCAAGTTAGCAGTCCATCATCGCTTTTCGCCCTCCCACACAAAGAACCCTGATACTATTTAAATAATCAAAGTTCCCATCGTGATTTGTAACATCGACCCTCGTTTTTCATCACCTCTTTCATCCCAGCTTCACAAAACTTTCTAGCAGTACCACCTACTTCGAGACCTGCATACTCCATGATCGGTGGCTTTGGTGATCTACGTGTGTGTATTTCTCTCCTGTTTTCGTTTCATTGATTGTTTACCAAACTGTATAAAGAAACACTTGGTTGTTCTCGAGAGATCAGGGAGCAACTGGCCCTAGAGTGTAAAATAAATATATTTCTCTATTTCCTTCTTTATTTCTCTGCAGATTAATCTCTCTCGGCATCGTTCACTAAGGAGTATATATATTTATAAGTGGGACATAGTGCGCACGCGAGGTTGAAACCAGAAAGAGAGAGAGAGAGAGATTCAAAGATTAAGGCGAGGTGCAGTCAGGCTCAATGACCAGTCGAACCGAGTTACACTCCTCGAGCATCATGGAGGTGCTCGATCGCGAGCTGTCTGATAGTTTCTCATTCTCATCGATGAACCAAAGTTGAGGCTGTCTCTAATGGACAAATGGTTATTATAGACGAGCTGAGTGAAAGTAGCGGGATGTATTTTTTCAAGTCAAAGTACAACGATAACTTACCAGACGGTAGCCTCTATACAGAAACTGATATATCATGGTATATGTGATTTATTGACTATACGAGAAGACCATTTGAGTCAGCAGATATCCAGCTAAATCATGAATAACCTCGAGGTTCTTAGATCATCGAAACCACCTAAGTATAATTCACATAGCTGTACATACTAAATCAGCTTCTGACTTCGGACATTCGTTCCGACTAGGTTCATCCACGTTCTGTCGTGTACCGAAATCCTTTATTCCTTATCTTGCGAAAACCAAAAGGGCGAGCAGCAAAAATCGCGTCAAAGTTGAACCAGGATTGACCTGATTTTAATTATTGGTGCTGTTTACAAGCCTAATCTCATGGTCGGGTGGCATTCGCCTCTAGTGTGCGGTGAAACTGGTAGTCTTTAATCGGATTAAAAGTTACACCGAGAAGAGCGAGAACTTTACGTGAACTGAATGGACCTTGGGAATTGTATTGATCTTACATTCCAGAGGCTGAGCCCCAAGCCTGACCTGAATTTTAATGAAAACTGGAAGCCTTTAACGAGAATATAATCCCTTCATCCCAACATCACTGTAGTGTAATGTACGAGAAAATTGAGAAGTTTGAGAATTCCGAGTGCAGTTAGTGCAGGAGTAGAACGGGGCTGCCGTTCATAAATCAGATTAGTGGTAAACGATTTTTGGCAAAATTCAAGGAAAAAAAATAGGGATTAATAACGGCGGAAACAGTCGGTCGAAATCAAATAAGGCTGTGCTCATATTTGATCTAATAAAAAGTTGTCTTTAACTTTGCGCAGCGCAAATTTCGCATCCGTATAGAAGAAAAAAAATGTAATTCTAGTTGGCCATAGGCCAGGATTCCGTCTTCGACCTTGTCGATTCCCCAAGGCGTCGCCACTCAACCGTCGAGGACACGGGGCGTTTTCCCTTCCTCTGACCTCAAGTAGTTTTGTTTTGAAGGTCGCCAATTTCTCCCTTGGTCCACAGATCCCGGACAGGGAATACCCTGATTGAATTCTATGTAATTTGGAACAGACACTGCCATTACTGGTCAACCGGAGAAATCCTTACGGAAGATCAGGCTAATTGGAGACTGGCTTACCGTTGTGGACCTCCGAACTCAGCCCATTATGTTTCTAATTGAAGTTATCGAGCCAACAAGGTGAGATGGTCGGTTCATTTTTCCGTGGAATTGGTAAGCCGACATTTTGGCGAACACAAAGGATACCAGGACCAGAATAATGGCGTCGGATTCTCGCTTCTTAGAAGGACAGTAACGGCGTCGAAAGCATTGATTAGACTCTGAAGAGACGCTAACGATTATGACGACTCGTGGCACGCTTGACAACGTCCTAGTTTCCACTGACCCATGGAAAGTAACAAAAGGAGGATGTGGGATCCAAGCTTTTGCGCAGTCAATTTGCACCAGGAAGCTCGTATTTCGAGTCTGTTTCATTCTATATCGTAAATTCGTATATGGGTGACAAAATGGCACTGTCAAGAGTCGCGTGTTCTGATTTATAACAGATATTTAACCCACCTCTGAGCTCAGATATATGTATAAATTGTTCTGCTACTGTACTCGACCGTGGCCTCGCAGTTGAATCGTTTGCAAATCGACAAACGAACAGAGAGACGACAAACGCGAGCGTAGGTGTTAGCGGATTGCGGCTGCATTGTCAGCCCTGGCGCCTACCGTCGTCAACTACGTCTCTGCCTCGTTTATCTTATAAGTTTCTCGGGTTAGAACGATTCGGATTGTGAAGGAGAACGAATTCGTTACTTATGCTGGTCTTTGTATGTGAACAAAAAAAGAAAAAAGTAGAATTAGAAGTTGGAAGAAAACGAACGCAAGAGATCCATGTCATAATACTGCACTGCATTTGACTCGATCAGCTCGCTTCATCGAGCACGAGCCCAAAATTTAGTGTGTTCTTTTGCTTTTGTATTAATACGAATGTCAGTGACCTCGCTATATCCGTTAAACGTTCCGTTGTCTCTTTCCGGGGCTTTGTCGCCTCCGTTTGTCTGTCTATCTGTCTGCCTGCCTATTTGCAGCTCAGCATTGCGGGGCTCACCATTCAAACGATAAACACTAAACGAGTATCGAACATCGTGTGGGTTCAGATACGTATACACAAGTATGCTGTACTCCCATGTGTGTGTAAAATACGTGTCTGTCTTCCTCATGAAAAACCGAGCAGAATTTCTCTGATCAAAAAAGTCGAGAGTTCAACGGTTTTCAAATGAGACCAAGCCAAAGCTCGCCCGTCACGTCTCACTGCTAGTGCGGAGCGAGGAGTGCGCCGACTAGCGGTAGCGTCCCGCGGCTTTAGTCTCGCCGATACGCCGCTAGGGTAGATTGGCAAATTTGAAATCTCTCCCATTTGAGAACGGTTAGACCCTCGACTTTTTGACTGAGGAAACTTCGTCGCATTTTTTCATAAGGAATGCAGCCACCGGGAAGAGATATTCTTTCTATCAAGTGGTGAAATAAATCGCGCATCATTCGTAGTCATAGATATAATTCATGAATAAATGTGTACCTACAGTATGACTTTGAGTATTTCGTAACGCGATCAGTAATGGTGTTGAAATAGTATAGCCAATCCATTGTTCGAGTTGGATAGGGAAAAAAAAAGAACGTAGGTACATTACAAGCACCTCTTATGACTGTGAGTTAAAATTGGAGATTAAAAAGTGAACGAAATCGAATTCGCTACGAACGTCGATACTCAGGGTTTTACGGCTAGCTAACCGAGGCTCGCGCGACTAATGACTGTAATAGTCATAGTTACCTTCAACGGCAGGTTTCACCGGCTAATTTCAACCTTAAAAAATAGACAAACTAACGCTGACTAGGAGGAAGTATTCGGACTATATTCAATCCACTTTACATTTTCAACTGACAATTACGTCGAGCTTATACTTATAGATGTGGCGGGTTTCAGCTTTCAGGTTTTAGGTTTAGACTGGGTTCTATTAGACAGACTAATCCAACTAAATTGACCGAAAGTCGTAACTCTCTGAGGTCACATTACTTCGTAGGTATAAGGTATATCATGTTGTGTTTTGACGAATTTTCACAATGGCCGCTGATTGCAGTTCGGCAAACTGTTAACCGATAAATATAGACACGCGTGTACATATAGGTGTGAATTGTACATGGGTATATGTATATCAACTGTAACGAAGCAATCAACACAACGGAGGATAATTAACGCGTTCGATAATTAGAGTTCGCGCGTTAAGCAGCTCGAGGTTTGATTTCATTTGAAAACGGTGTTAGGATAAAAAATCGCTCAACGATTTGCCGGACAACTCGATGTCTTTCAATCGATGAGAAAAAGGATCAGAAAAGTTCAGAAGAACTCATTTCGTCGTCGGAGTTTTTGTCGAATTAATCCACAGCCGATTTCTCAGCTCCAACCGAAACGATAGATTTTACGATAACGATATTTTCAGAGGTTTTTGAGTTCGTTGATCATACGGATGTGACCTGAGAATCGTGAAACTCGAAACGGCAGTCCAAGCTTCAAAGTTGAGCATAATTTCGAAAAAAAATTAAGATTCTTCAGTTTCTTTCATCATCTTGTAATAGCATTTCGAGTTCGATGATTTGTCGGTCAGATTTGTAATCAGCGCGTCGAAATTTTGTTTGAAATTTATTTTGATAAAAAAAAAAATCGCGATAATTTTTTTTTCCTCATTTTCTAAAGGCAATTTCTGGACAGTTAATATCACGTCATAGTTATGTGTGCCGAATGTTAATTTAGAATCGAGTAGCCACCTATCAACCTCTGGAGATATAAGTACGATCGACCTAAAAACGTACCAGAAAGCTTCCTCGAGTGCGCTCCAAGCTATACACTGACCACTAATCGCTCGCTAGCTAATTTCAATTCTGGCTGATAGCTACCCAGTCAAATCTAGGTTATCGCAATATGTTCCGAGCCTCAAGTAAAACACGTTTAGTTATTGCTAAAAATAAAGAAAAGGAATGAAAAAAATAAATAAATAAAGTGAAAAACATCATACATGTAGTATAATATTCAATACTCGTTAACATCTGTTCAAAAATTCATTGAAGTATCTCCTGGAATTTGACTTTTTCCTAAACCACTATTTTTGGCCAGGTTCAATTTTTTCTACCAATCCCAACTGTCCTGAGTCATCGCACGAAAAAATTAGGAACGAAAGAGTTCATTCGTTTTACCAATTTTTAAGAAAGACTAAAATTGCAATTTGGGTAATTCAGGAAAGTCTGGGTTTATGCGTTTGTATTGTTTCAGCTGATGGTGAAGGCCGAGTGGAAGAAGAATGGTGAAGAAAGATATCCTAAATTTGAGAGAATAGAAAAAAAAATTTGCCAATAATTGGATTCTTCCTGCGTTCCAACTGGATTTTCGCCTTTCTATTCGACTGTAGGCAATGTGTGTATCTACACTGTGAGAAATAATACGACAGGTTATAACGAAGAGAAGACTAAGACATCTGTAAACAAAGCCCCATACGGTTTGGCTATACGCCAACCGCCGCCAATACGTCTGTACGACACAACCTACTAACAATGATCAGCATTGCTTTACTCATATGTATAATGTATCCATGTACTCATGTGTATACCTATATATGTATACGTAAGTACAACATAAAATAGTCAAGTATATGTAGGTACAACGTTATGTACACACAACCTACCTCATGCGTAAGGCAAACCGCGCAGTCAGCTCTCAAGATACACACGTGTATATGCTAATGAGTAACAGCTAATGCACCGCTGTTCTGTGTGTACATGGATTCTAAGAATTTCCGTAATTCCCATTTACGGATCGGATGGGATCGGATCAGATCGTTTGCCGCCATTCAGAATCGCGATATAACCGCACTTGTAAAAACCCGTAATAAATATATTAATTTGTTTACCTAATTTGTTAAATCGCGGTAGAATCTCTCTCCAAAAATTTTGTGGAATCGAATAACCGGGAACCTCTTAGAAAAAAAAAAAAAAAAAAAAAAAATACTATAACATTCCTTTTTGGAGTGGAATTGAAAGTGGCCCGAATTTTCCTTCTAAAAGTTTGAATTTTCACTCCGGAATATATTTAGAAATATCGTTATAAAAAGGCAACTCTTCTCTGAATTTAAACGTATAATACGTAATCCCGTCTCTTGAATGCATCTCTTCGCATATTATATGGCAATAATTGTTCACGTCTCATCGCTAGCGCAGAATGAGAAGCGCGCCAACTAGCGGTAGCGTCCCGCGGCTCTAGTCGTACAGATCCTCCGCTAGGGTTGATTGGAGAATTTGAAATCGCTGCAATTTGAAAACTGTTAGACCGTTGAATTTTTGGCTGAGGAAACTTCGGCGTGGTTTTTTCACAGCAATACAGCAACCACAAAGAGATCCTCTTTCCATACGTTCTAGTGGAATAGATTGTCTCCTAAACTGTCGATGAAACCTCATAACACAATTCTGTGTATTGATTATCGCGTCTATCAATTTTTTTTTTATTTTTTCGTTATTTACCTGTCGTTTTTTAGTTATAATCGCGTGTCTCGAATGCATATCTCAATAGATTATAGGTACTGTAATAATCGCTCCTTCTTAAGCGTTAAATCTTTGAACTATAGCTAGACGCATACCATATCCTGTTTAGCCGAAGGTGAACCAGTGCCAACGCAGCCGGAATCGATCATATCTACATGTATGTATGTAGGTACCGCGTGCAGTGCCGCATGTGACTTATATGTATGGTTCGTTCATAGATGTACTTACTTATTTACGCAGACTTTGGGATTCTGCGACGTTATCAGATAACGACCTATGATAAACACCGCTGCGACGACGTTTTTATATTTTATTCACCTATCTAGGCATAGCAGGTGAATTTTTTTTAATGAATTTCCAACTTTTAACGAGAGAAAAAAAATTCTGTTTTCTTTTTTTTTCAGTTTCTCCTACATTTCAGTATTCTTATAGGCAAAATTATTCAGATTTCATGCATCATATTCAACTTAGATTTTCTTTTTTTTTTTCACTCTGGTGATTGAAAATCGATGGAAATATGTAAAAAAAAAAAAAAAATGAAGAAAAGAGAAAAAAATAATCTCATTTCTCACGACCTTCTTCTCTCGTTTGTCTCCTCACCTTCGACGACGATGCCCTCGTTCTTAATACGATTTGCGAAAGTCGACGATAATACTGTAACGGGGCAATCACTCGATCGAGAAGGAGAAAAAAAAAAAAAAAGAAAAGAAAAGGAAGAAAAATACGAAACACTGAATATCATCTCGCTTCTAGCCCCAAGGGACGAGTGGAAATACAAAGTCAGTAAAGTATCGGTGTCGTAATCTCGGATACAAGAATTACTTCAACTTCTTTCCACTACGAAGCAGAACGAACGAAATGATCCAGGGGCATAAAAATTGCGCAAATTTTCCTAAGCTCAGTTCTCTCTTCTCTTTTATTTTTCTTATTTTTTTTTCTCTTTTCTGTTCACTGAATTACATACAAGAAGAAACACTCGAGCCAATTTCTTTCCCAAGTAGCAGCCTGCATATTATATATCTCTCAACTGCTGCTATTCGAGAAAAACTGGACTCATAGTTACAACAAACTGTGATATAGGTGAAGAAGTAGGTAACATATGAAAATCGTCGTTGCGGATCAACATTATATGACAGAAAACATCTGAACGTTTAACTGTTGGCCTGGTTTGTTAAACTTGCCAAAATCTATTTAAAAGCATTGTCCCTAATTCCGAAAGAAAAAAAAAAAAAAAATACAATTTATTGTAAAACGTTGCAGAGAATTTTTCCTCTTTTTTTTTTTCCTCGTTAAAATTCTTATTACAGAAATTTGAACGCGAAATTTTTGTATATATATATTTCTTCTCTTCTCTTTTTCTTTGGCTTCAATTTCGAAAGTCAGCCTAATAACGAAGAAATAGTTTTAAGATTTATATTCGAACGAATTGCAGATATGGAATTCAACGTAGAACGCCTACTCGTGTATTTCTCAACCATGACCTACAGCCGTGATCTCTGACCTACGACCCGCGTCTCTCTATGCCTAATCTGTGGTCATCACATACGCCAATTATTATCATTCTCGACGTCTGGGCGAGAGCGAAGATTTCATTACTTAATGTCTCATTAAGTTCAGCATATTCGTATACTGCATATGTCGAGGGGGCCGTTCACTTCTGTTTTGGTCTTGACAAGTGACTCATAATATTTTTTACTCTAGATTATTGGGATCAGTTGATAAAAGCTTTACGATTAATTTTCGGAATATTCTCAAAAATGGAGATTCTCACTCAATCAAAAGATTTTCAGATAAACGGGAGGAACGATGGGAGAGAAAGAGAGAAAGAGAGAAAACAATATTGCGGAGAGATTTTATCTCGGCTGAAGAATTCAACAGCATTTTTTTTTTCATTCTGTTTTTTTTTTTTTTTTTTTTTTTTTGGCGGGAAAAGTAATTTAGAATTTCTGCCAACGTTGGAGGTATAGCATGTAGGATAAAGACACTAGTTCTTGATTTATTGAGAACTAATTTATACGACCTTTAATATTGCGATTGACTTTTCAATTCAAATGACTTGATATGCGTGCTGAAATAAATTGAGACAATAATTGACCCACTAAAATTAGCTGGCAATAAAACGCAATGAAAAACAGCAAGACACGTGCTAAAATTGACGAAAACAGATCGAGATTCGTTGTAATCAGTTCAAAAACAGTAAGAAAAGCGATAGAATGAACGGAGACACCCCAAACTGCGCCGAAATCAATTATATGCTTTGAAAGTCATTATATGATGATTTTTATCAACTGCGTAATGGATTTCTGAAATTATACTACCCAGTTGACGAATATTTATTAAACGCAGACTTACCATCTTTAGAGTCTCTTCCGGTCGCAGGAGGTAGAACATCGACTGCAAGTGCTGCTGAATATCGCATCCCGCTGATGAGACGCGACGCGATGGTCGAGCCCGTTCGTTTGGGGGTAGAACCAAGGCGGCGCCTTTTCCCGCGAAGTAACACTCGCTGAGGCTGAAAAATGATAAAATAATAAAACGATATTATCACGATTTAGAAAACGGGTAAAGAAAAAAATTCATGTTGGTAGAAATGTTGAGACAAAGACGCAAAGCAAAAAAAGAAAAAATTTGTATTTTGTGATACAAGTGCGGAAAGTAGGCGATATCCGACTAGTGTCGTAATGACACGAGACAGATGTGACCTATCCGCACTTGTATCACACGATATCTTTCGTAACTCCCTGCGAAGAAAGTTCGATTTGAGAGTCAGATTGATTAATCAACATAACCTCATATCGTTGTTGCCCGCCGCCATGACACAGTGCGTAAAATTGAGTTATTTCGAAGTGCGCATGCGCGTAAAAAGCACTAGTGCGTAAAGTAGAGTATTTGGGATGTGCGCATGCGCTAACTCCGCTTTTTTCCACTCTTCGGAAATGAGGTACCTTACGCACGCTACACAGGCATCGCAAATCAAGCTTTCGAAGCAGGTGTTGCAAAAAAATATATTCCGGAGGCCCGAAAATTCTTTTTCATCACCAAGGCGATGAAGAGTATAGAAGGAATTGAAATTTTCAAACAATCATCAAGGTTTCTAACCGAATGAATTTCTATATTGAATTCAGATATTCAAAAAAGCAGGAAGCAGTGATTCAAGTGAAAATAGTCGGATGTATAATACATAGACTTTCGATTCTAAGGATAAAAAGCGTATCCTAGAGTTTAAATTATATGTAGTACCTATAATTACGTCTAAGAATATAAAGAAATGCGTTTTTTTTCGCGATTTGAAAAATCAGTTCCGAGTAATTCATTCGTAATAAAAATTAATTAGAAAATATAATTGGAGAAAAATTTGAGCATATACTATACGTAGAAATTATTGTTCACAATGTGTATGGGATCAGCTTATCGTTACGTTGGTGGTCGCTCATTGACCGTATAATAATAAAATAATGACGCAGTTTCGGTAATTAAGATAGGGTCGTGTATAGCGTATATATAGGTTCATATGGTGACATATGAATGATAAAAATAAATCATTCAACGAGAAGATCGGCGCACGTATTATAGATGTGTAGAATTAGTTCACTTAATTTTTTATTTCCTTTTATCAATGTCATCCGTTAGTATTGATTGGCATTGATTTATAGACTTGGGCTAGTGCAGTCGGACGTCGGCATACTGTACCAATTTATTCGTAATTAATTCGTCGAATTTTCGTGATCCCATGACAATATTATTCCGAATTTAATCAGAAATTATAAATCGAATATAAATTCGTAATTTAAAAACTGAAAGAGAATTTCGATTTATGACGACAACATGGAAATGTAAAGTTATATTCTACATGCAAATGAGAATATGGAAAGAGAAAGATCATTCTGTGACTAAAATAAAAAAAAACTTTGACTAGAATAACTTTCGAAATAAAGGAAGAGATGAAAAGAAAAGAAGAGAAAGAAATAAGTAAGAATAACGTCAGTCTATAATTAGGCGGTTCGGTTTAGGTGTTTTTTTTTTTTTTTTTTTTCTCTTTTTCTTTTTAACTTATACCTGGGATTTCTCTATTTCCTATTCTTAAAATCGGTAGAGATACTTAAGGGAGCCCCTCTTGGTAGACACAATGCCATTCGTCGGAGAGCAAGATTCATTGTATTCAAATACCTCGGAGAGATGAACAAACGTAGTTTCAGGTATTTTCACGCTGAGCGTAAACGTCGGCTTTGCTTCGCTTCGGTTCCCTTGAACTTGAGTAGCTTGCTTTACCTGCCTAGTCTAAGTGGCAGCTGTTATGAGCAAATAACAAGTAGATGATAAATTTACGGAATAACTTGTGAAAAAAAAAAAACAAAAAAAAAAAAGATTCCCATAAAACTGTGATTATTTTCAAATCTATTTATAGGAGATTCTAAAAATTTCAAAATCTGACGACTATCACTAGAATTTTTTTCAAAAATATTCAGAATTCTACTTAAATAGTAAAAATTATTTTGGTTATAATCTGCAGATTCATCGAATTTTTCAAATTCTCATGAGATTTTATTCTGAAATTAGTTTTTCGAAAATAAGTGACAAATTTATAGGGAAATAATTTTGAGATAAAAGAGGAAAAAATTAAGGAAAAAAATCATGTTCTTTGGTTGTGGAAATGAAAAAGGCGGGGTAAAAGATAGTATATTAGCCCCTCACCCCACGCCTATTACTATTCTCAAAACGTTTGCTGGAGAATTTTTATGCTTTTGCCTAGAGATGAAGAGGAAGAAGAGGTGGACCTCTGGAATGAGATGAATATTCCTATGAGTCGAGACGAGATTTTGAGAGAAAATAAGAATAAGAAGAAGAAGAAGAAGAAGAAGAAGAAGAAGAAGGAAAAGAAGGCGAGAGAAACGCGCGGTTTAGGTAGGTAGACAGGGTACGTACGTACATCTATACGTATACAGGGATAAAGACGAGAAGAAGCTCAGAATTTAGCGCAAAGTATCATCGAGTTGGAATGTCTCGACCGTTGGACTACTCTGCCTTGTATTTCTTAGTTAGACGCTTATGAACGTCCATGTATTTCGTCTGTGTTGGTTTATTGTGAGCATGGAGCCATAAATTCGAGGGAAAAAGGGGGGGGGGGGGGGAATCGTATCTTCAAAAAAAAAAAAAAAAAAAAAAAATTATTCTTTTGAACTCTTGAACACAGGTTAATATCGTCGAGTACAGGAGATCCTTTTCTTTTGTCCAGGTATATCCACCTAGCCTGAGAAGAGTGAGATGATTTGCCATCTGCTCAGAGCTGCGGAAGGAGGAAAATGGACTCTTTACGGACCCTACAGGTGCAGGATTCGCGAATATATCAGAGATGAACCTCACGGTGTATACGTATACCTAAACGAATAATTTTTTTTTCCAACTTTTTATTTATTTTTTGTTTTTGCGTGGGTATAATAGGAAAAGAAAAAAAAAAAAAATCGAATTTGTTTGCGACGATTTCGAATTTCCAAAAACGTTGAAGTTTATAAGATTGAATTTCTGAAAGGTTGGAATGCGGAGAACTCAAAACTCCGAAAGTCCAGACCCCCTAAGGGCCAAATGATCCACAAATTTCGTTCTATTTCGTAGGATGTGGACTAAAAAAGGATCAGTTTAAAATTCTGTAAGGTTGCAGAATTTCGTGTTCCCGATTTTTCAAATTTCATTTCCGTATAATTCACCTTAGAGTATCAGACTGAAGTAGTTTTTTAATCACGTGGTCAAATTTTCGTCCTTAATATTTTATAATATCCCATTAATCCATTGGCTCAGTGTTTTCGCAGCTGATTACTCCGGTTTTTGAATACAATTAGAAATTATTTGGTTCCCCAGAAAATTCTGGGGAAATATTATAAAATTATGTCATTTCGGGACAAGCCAATAATTTATGGAGAAGAACAAGGTATAAGTGTTCTATATTTTGTTGTGAAAAAATGTATTCCATAGAATATTTTTCTTTAAAAAACAAAAAACAAAAAAAAAATTACATTCGAGTTCCCCAAACGAGGTAAATCCTTAATTTCTAGAATATAAATTGAAATAATTTCATATTCGTTATATGGATATATATATGCAATCGGGGCCGATTCGAAGTTCCGAATTTTCAAAGCTCCGAACGGTCAAATTTCCGGATTTTAATGCAACGAACTCACATTTTTTGGAAAGGGTATTTCACCGAAAGTATATGTAACCAATTTTAAAAAATTCCGAGTCGCAACACACCGAAGGTTCAAAATTCCGAAAGCTAAAGATCCGAAAGATCAAGACTCCGAAAGCTCAAGATCCGAAAGGCCAAATTTCCGAAATTTGAACATCAAGCCGTCGCGCGTCGTTTAGTTGACACGTTAAGAACACGTTCGATCTTTCGGAATTTTGGACTTTCGGAAAATCGGACTTTTGGAGCCTTAAGCTATCTACATTCTGACCTTTCGGAATTCTAATTTTCCGAGCTTGAGTGTTTCTGAAAATTCGAAATCGTCGCAAATAATTTCGGAAATTTTACCGTTCGGAGCTTTCAGAATTCGGAACTTTGAACCGGCCTCATGTGCGAATCAAAATGAAAATCACAATTACAAAAAGCCATAATAAAGTGACACGGGCAAATGTGATAATCTCTTAAAATCTGCGTCACTTTTTACCACGTCAAACAACTTGCGTCGGGATCATAGCCAAAGGCGATAAGTAGCAACTGATAAAGAGCGTCATGCACTACTGCGCATAACGAATTAGACAGTGAATGCAGGAGTTGACGCAGTCTATCCACGTGCACTTTCAAGGTTCACGTTTACTTTCATGAAGACAAGAATTTTTACGCATTACTCATTTTTTTTATTTTTATTTTTTATTTTCGCTACACATGCAGTCGTCGTACATATTTTTTCTTTTTTTTTTTTTTCTCTCTCTCTCTCTCTTCTAGATATCGATCGATGATCCCTTCGATTTTTCTTTATCTCTTTTTATTTTCGTTTTATAATTGTGAATCTATCTTCTGTCTCTTAGATGATGAAAAATTGAAAAAAAAAAAAAAAAAAATCTTAAAAAAAAGGGTAAAAATTTTCGAAGACTACTCGCAATTATATAGAATTCGAGTCAGAGTTACTTCGCTTTCATTGTAGGTAATGAAAATGATATCTATAAATAAAGGCACACAGGTAGTATATCCGAATCTTTAGAATATTTATAGGTTTGCGTGTTTTTAAATAATTTATTATTAAACTCTTTAGCGCAATATTAAATTATATGCACAGTCCGAGTTTTTTTAAATATGAAATTCTCAACGTTTTAGATATAAAATTATTACTTTAACTTATTGAATATTTGAATGCGCACAATAATCACCATATTCAAGATAGTGTAGTATACAGGTATAATAAACTTTCATAATTTGAGTAATAATTTTTTTTTTTTTTCTTTTTTTTTTTTTTTATTCTCAACCACTAGAATTTTATGGAACGAATGAACGACTTTCTCCATTGACCGTGGCCAGACTTACCTATATATACTATATTATAGCCTGACCTAACGTAAGCCAAAAGCCTCGCTGACCTGGACCCGGACCTGGACCTGGATCCTAAGGCGTCGATTTTTAGGTCTAGGAATTTATAATGGATACGAAAAATTGAACACGGTAATAAAAATTCATAATTATTTAACATTTAATTATAGAATATTTTGGCTGTATTATAATGACAATGAAGTGTTTCCTTATCTGTTTGATTATTGATTATCATTAATATTAATATTATTATATATTGGTAAGGAATTTGATCCACGGAAATATATAATTGTAAATGAACGTAAAACGTTGTGGACTTAAGTTAGTCGAAAGTCGATTTTAATTACGACTATCCAAAGTTCGAATATTAACAATGACATCGATAATGATTAAAATAGAAAATGAAATAGATTATATACGTGTATATAAAAAAAAAATATATATATATATATATATATAGTAATAAATCTAACGTAAATTATAGACGAAATTAAAATGTGTAAAATATCTCGTGGACTAAAAATGTGAATTTCTTTACGGATTTTTTTTTGTTTTTTTTTTTAATTTGTCGAGTATTAATGACGATCAGCATTATAGTATTTGAGAAAAAAGACGATTCATCTGGGATATAGATAAAAGAATTTAATTATCTGGTAAAATTTGAAAATGAACAAGAAAATATAAAATCCACTATATGATAGATCCTGAGATGATTATCTCGATATCTGCGAGTTAAAAATAAAAAAAAATAAAAAAATAGGAAAAAAAAAACGGCGGCTCATAATAAAACTCAAAATAACTTCGTTGACATTTTTGTAAGAAAAAAAATATATATGTATATATATGGGGCATTCCATGCCAAATCGACCTGGTCCTAACCCTAGACCTCTTAAACCTGGTCCGCAATTTTTCGTATCATTCTTCCGACTCTAAATAGCGATCAGAATTTTTTCAAATTTTTCAAAACCAATTTGAGCGCGTGACGAATTAAAAAAAATAAATATTTCAACACGTCGATGGCCGTGATCGAAAAATCTGAAAAAATTCTCAAAAATTCTGTGTCAGAAATGAAAATTTTTTGACAAAAATTCATAATGTCTCGACTTTTGCTCCAATCTATTTTTTTAGCTTTCTAATATAATTTCACGTTGATATTCCGGAATTAGGAAAAAAAATTTCCAAAAATCCTTAGCTATCGTGAGAAATATTTAAGCAGCAGTCCACGGGGTATTCATCTCCGCTTTTAATTTGTCAATTTTCTTCTTCGAAAAAAGATAAAACGACAGGTTGAAGCAAAAGTCCAGACATTATGAATTTTGGTTAAAAAATTTTCATTTCTGACACAGAATTTTTGAGAATTTTTTCAGATTTTTCGATCACGGCCATTGAGATGTTGGAAAAAAAACTTTGAAAATTCATGACGCGCTCAAATTTGTTTTGAAAAATCTGAAAAAAATTCTGATCGCTATTCAGAGTCGGAAGAATGATACAAAAAATCGTGGACCAGATCTAAGAGGTCGAGGGTCAGGACCAGGTCGATTTGGCATGAAATGCCCCATATATAGGTTCAGATTTCGTCAAAAATGATTATTTTTTACCTGTCTACATATCCGTTCACATAAAGGCTCGGCACCCCTGCTATTCTGGCAGGGGTGTCCAGGTCCGAGGAGTTATCCGTTATGGTGGCTCCGGGCACTTTTCACTTTGATAAACTTCCACTATTACTAATTTTATTATATTTTCTTCCTTTTTTCTATTAATCAATTTCGTAGTAATTTTTTTTTTTTTTTTTTCGGTTTTGTCTATTTCCAGATAATGTAAAAATATTTTACCAGTACCTACGTAAAACTATAAGGCTTATCCTATTGCGGGGAATGAACATAAATTTTTTCTTCAGACTAATATTTACCCAGGCACTTTTCAAATCCTTCGAAAAATCTCGTTTCTCTCTATGTCCCTATCTTCGTATTTTGCGCTCTTTCGGAAAAAAAGACAAGAAAAAAATTCACTTTTTTTTTTTCTTTGCTATTCCTTGAACTGATTAATTGAATCGTATATAATTACGAGATATACAGCTAATCGTGTCTTATAATATAAAAATAAGCGCTGCAATTTTTATAGACAAAATTATAACGTGATTGAAGATTCCTAATTATTTACGTAATTCGAAAATTGGACTAACGCGATTATTATCCAGATTCTACTCTCTCTGAGAGTTCGGAAAAATCAACGCGATCAACGCTCGCTCGCCGGGCAACGGTATACTGAATTATTTCAGTATGATCTGCGAGCGAACGAAACAGTACACGTAGTAAAATTATTGCGTGGGCGTTTGGACGTCTGCCGAATTTTGGTATTAATAGAAACTACCACCTTCTGCTACGCAGGGATATCGTTTTTACCTAAGTATGGGGAACTGCGTGAACGAATTACATCTATCAATCGTATGTATATGTCAATTTTTTTGCATTACAAAATTTTCAACAATTTTCCTTTTTTTTTTTTTTTTCCAGTTACCAATGAATTATAATTTCGTAGCCTATTCCATAATAATCTCGGATATTTTTTTTACAGTATTCAAATCTAGACAAGACAATCGGATCATATAGATGAATGAAATAAAAAAAATTGAACCGATATCAACTTTTTCTTCTGGATTTTTTTTTTTTAATTTAATCTGTTCGCATCGAATGATTCTATTAATAATTTCATTCGTCGATACGTATCATGTATTGAAAAAGTTAGTAAAATTAGAAAAAAAATGATTGAAAAACGAAGTGGAGAGATAAATCGATTTAATTATATGACGATCAATCTATGAAAAATTAAAAATAATATTTTATTTTTCTATTTTTTTATTTCTAAAGATCGAATAAATAAGTAAATATTATTAAATGTTGAGATATTACGTCTCAGCCACTCACTAACAATGTCACCTGTCCTCGATACGTTATTTGCCAGTAAATTTTCGCGATTTCTTATCTGGCCAATTTCCAAGTCACCAGTTAATATGTAACTATAACATCAAATTTCAAGAATAATTCGAATGAATAATAAGAGAATCGGGATTCGGATACAATAGCTACGATAATGACAATTGGACGCGAATGAAATACCTATCATAAGATTTGGTCTTCTGATTGCACAGAATGAGATACAGAAAGAGAATTTTGGGAAAATGTCGTAAAAAAAAAAAAAAAAAAAAATTAATTTTTTGATACGAAAATCCAAAAAATAGTATTTTTCGAATGATTTGAAAAATCATGAATAAACGAAAAATCTTTCGGATTTTTTTCATTCAGATTTTCAAATAGCCCGAAAATCGTGTAAATCATTGAACGATGCATGAGCAGCGCATGACTCTATTTGGTATTGAATATCTCCGGCATTTATTGAGATATCGTAACTTTAATTTTTTTATTTTTCGTTTTAATTGAAACACGCGTAATTTAGACAGCGGAAATATATCGAGTTTGAAATTTATGCTAGTTTTCTCGAATTTTGTAATTGGAAAAATGACGAGCGTACTTTTCGCTATACTATATGTTCAGAGTATCATATTCAAATATATAGTACAAGCACAGTAATATAACGGGTGCAAAGACCCTACCGTTAATAAAAATTGGCGTGACGATATACGCGGACGTGAAGTAAGCATGCAGAATGCAAATACAGATTTCCGTTTGACGCAGAACACACGTCCATCCGTCCAGAGTAGCGCGGTATGATATGACAGTAATGGAACTACTGTTATACGTTTTGGAGTAGTTAATAAAAGTCCGCGGAAACTTCGCAGATGGTGAAATAAAATGATGATTCTTTCGTGTGAATGATTCGTTGAGGCGTAGTTTTGCACTTTCTGAGATAATTACATTTCTGAATTCAATTTAGAAACGTATGAAGCTGTTTTTTTTATTTTTTTGTCTCATAAAATCCGAATGGTAATTCTTGGATATCTAAGCGTCGATATATTTATTAAAGAAGGAAAAACTTCAGTCCATGAATAAATAGATTTAAAATAGATAAGTGGAACAAATTGTGTTCAACGAGGAATAAAATATCAAAATTTTACTCAGCGGAAAAAAAAAGTTTTCGGACATAGTGTATTAAATTGATGCCCATTCGTCACCCAGCTCACGGAGGAATGACCACTGTCCAGTATTTAGTGTCGAGTGTCATTATCTCGCGTGGGTGTCACCCAGATTGAGAGACAATAGCCGTTGGGCTAGGTTAACTGACAGGGGAACGTGCGCGAGTGTGTTAAGTGTTTAAGTGTTATACTGTTATGTGTTTCATTGTGTAGTATATAGGTCGTGGCTGACCTTGCCTAACTTGGAACTACATACCTAATTTGATTCGAATTTTAGAGATTTGAGATGATAAAAAAATTGACGTCAATTTTTGAATAATTTTTATTTTCACGAGGCATCTATATACGATTGAATTGTCGTGCGGGTTCGACGTGTATTTTATCAGAATCAAAATTCTAACGGCTTTCACAAACTCGTTTTTGATATCAATGAATAATAAAAAAAAAAAAGCATGTATTAATACTGCTATCTTACTACCCACTCGAGGATCTTCCTCTTCTTTTTCTTTTTCTTTTTCTTCTCATTCTTATTCTTAATCTTAGTCCTATATCCTTCTTCGTCCGCTTCCTCTTCGCATACGCGATTAACTTGGGGTCGATTTCAGTTGAACTTTGTTTAATATTTATGGCTCGCACTTTTCACGTACGTATACGTTTTTTCCTTTTTTTTTTCGTTTTCTTTTTTTATTTTTTCTTTAGTTCAACGGATGAGAAGAGCGTGGGGGTAAACGCTGCGCATTTACTTGAACATAACTACACTTGTTTGTCAATTTCATTCTTTCTAGGATTATGGAAAGTCAAAAACTTGAATTTACTGATCATTAAAAATAAAAATAAAAATATATATATATTTCATATTTCATATTTCATATTTCGAAACAGAAGACACTATTTATTACGATCTAAATCTGATCAATCGGTTCCAATCGATTTTCTATCATAGGGTAAAAATCGTATGAATAAAATTCGATGGTGATTCAAAACCTGAGTCAAAACTGTAAGTGAAGCATGACGAACTAGACCCTGGACCAGTAGAACTGGAATTCGAACTAAAACCGTTAGCAAGTCACTCTCGATGAGCAGGTGCCAAAGGAAATCGATTTTAAGATAAAAAAAAATTTTGATCTTCTGAATCTTTTCACCCTTTCTTTTTTTTATTTTTTTTTTTTTTATTCCAAGCCATTGATACCTGATACTTGTAACTTTGAAATACTCACTCGCCATAGTGTACAAATCTATGACATCGCAGGCACATACCCCAGTCCAAAGCATACCTGAAACAAATGAAAAAAAACAAAAAATTTGAAATTCGATTGATTTTTAGTAGAAAAATGAAGGAAATTGAAAAGCGACGAGAAAAATGTTAAACGCAAAAAGAAAATGCCATCGAAAGCACAGGAACCTATAAACATCTCGTAGACGATATGTAACTGTATTAGTCCTAGATCTACGTACTTTGCGGGCACATCCCTCTGATAATTATTTCAGTAACTCTGTCAGATTCTTGGATTTAATGAAGAAAAAAAAAAATGGGGAAAAAAAAAAAAAACTACGAGGTCAATTTTTACCAATTAATTGGTTATTTTGCTTCCTAATTTTTTTTCTTTTCTTTTCTTTTCTTTTCTTTTCTTTTCTTTTCTTGGTCACGCGAGTATATATGTAGCGATGATGACCTTAAAATTGAGTAGCTGTACAGATATATTACTGTAATATACCGTGCAGCAACGACCTGAATGAATAATAACCAGCTAGGTACGCTTTAAAGGAATAGGTCCAGATTTTTAGTGGATTATGAGTTTCACCGCAATTGTATGATTCCGTGAGAAGATTAATACGAATCGTGACTAGACCCGTGGCAATCAACTTTTATTACATGGTGCGTAAAATAATGAACAACAAAAAAATGATAAAAAAAAAAAAACGGGATTCACCTCAAGTGTATAATGTATATTCAGGTGGACCCTAATTTGATTATCTTCAAATTTCAATGCTTCCATGGGCCTGGACGTCTGCAAATATATACAACAAAAAAATGTGGCCATTATCCCAGATTCCTATTTTAATTCTATCGGATTCTCCCATAGGAGCATGAGTGAAATCCAAAAATGACTGAATTAAAGACCGTATATATATATATATATACCTATACCATGAAATACGCATTAGTCATTCGTGCTTTTCGTATACCAAATTTCGTACAATGATTCGAGATCCCGGAATTTGCCAATTAGCATTTTTCACAATTCGAGAACACCTCGGAACTTGAAAAGTTTATATTTTTAACAAGATGATGACGAATTCCTCGATTATACACGCATACACCTCGGTGTTAAAATAAAAATGTATAAAAATATCCGGTCAAATATTGAAATAAATAAATAAATAAATAAATAAAATCATTCGCGCGCGACTTCCGAATTTATTTTCTGTTTTTATTATTTTCAGAGTTTGATTTCGCACCGCGATAAGTATAAACTCGAATATGCAGACGAGCTGCGTCAGTTTGATGATCAGGTGAGTAAACAAATTACTTGCAAATACTAAAACAATATGCATTCATCCATATGCAATGCGAGTGTTTTTAAATAACGGATCAATCTACGCGTTTGAAAATTCATTAATTATTAACATTCGAGTGTATATTGTAAATATTATTGTTCGTTATGCTGTAGTATTGCGACATCATTGAGAGTGCGGATATGGAACAAACCGAGTAAAGGAAATGATGAAAAATAAAATTGTCGCTTTATTAACCGCAAGAGGGAACTAGATGATATGAAACACCAGGCTATATAAAATATGGAAGGTTTTTTTCTGCGCGTTTATTTAAACTACACCGGATTTCCGGTCCATATTAAATCAGAAATTCAAAAAATGTTAATAAAAAAACCGGGAAAAACCGAAAATAATAAGTCAAATGATCCGACTGATCAATGAAGCCATTTTTTTTTCATTATTGAACGATCACAAACAAAATTTTCAATTTTCAATTTTCATAGCGGATTACATCGTAAAGAAAAATTATACGACTTCATGCCAATATCGCAAAGCGGAAATGAATCATCGAACAAAATTTCCTCAAAAGTACAAAAACAAGATAAGCACGGGAGGCAATGATTCGGATAAAAAAATACTCAAAAATAATTTAAAAAGAGATAATACAATGTAAAAATGAACGGCTCGTTAATGACCATATTAGTCGGCTTATACCCATATTGGTGAAGTAAAAGAGCGGAAACGACCGGATCTTGTACTTTGTGGTTATACAGGATGGAATAAAACATCCTGTCATAGTCGCAGGAAACTAGATTTTTCAAATCTCTGCAGATATGACTTCCTCGAGGAAAAAGGAAAAATGAAAAAAAAAAACGGTGTTTCTTTGGCAACGTTCTCGTTTCAAAAATTGATTAATTTATAAGGGAGCAAGAAGATCGGCATTAGCTACAACCGGATGGAAGATTTCCTCTGCAGGATATCTGCATACGTATAGTTTCTTTAAATTTTTTCATTTTTTGATTATAAACGATAATAAACCGAGGGCCGTTTTCCCCTTTGTGCAATTCGAGCCCGCCTATGGGTAATATGAAAATTTCTTTACACCCGACAAACCCAGGTCGACTATGAGCCAGGTAGATAGTGTTCTGACTATACCTGTGTGAATCTGTTTAGTATATACATGCACGCGTGTGATGGGGAGTATAACGACAAAACCTGGGCTTAAACATGTGTGTGAACGACCCAAGTTCTCCGGCTGTTGTGTCGACGTCGCACATCTGGCAGAAGATCATCTTTACCAGGGTGGTTCGGGATTTTAAAAGGGAAGAGACGAAGAGACTCGTTTCTCATCTGGGATCCAGTGCACCCTGTAAGGTTCAAAGACGAGAAACTATGTTTATGGCGCAGGTATAGGTATATACTATATGTGCCGAAAGTTCTGCGCCGACTCAAAAATCTTTATAAATTTTCGAAAGTTGAACTAAACTTTGAGAGTAAGAATCAGAGCCCAGCGATTAACTGATTGAAAACACAGAAAAAAAAAAAAAAAAAAAAATGAATAAAATCCGTAGAGATCGATTCCATAAATCAAAGAAAAAAAAAATTCAGAATGTTAAGAATAATAATATATAATCTGAAAACCATGAATCAGTTTCGAAAATGGTCGGGGTCAGGCGTCAAATGTATAGTTAAAGTTGGCACGAAATTCTCGATAATACCCATGATACCTCCATACCTATAAAAGTATCCTTAATTTTCAAGGCGAAAAAAATAAGGCCGTATCGCGTAGGTCAACGGAAGTAATATTTAAAGGTCAGTGCTTAGTATTTTCAGACAGATGTTCACGTGTATGGGTACAGTGGTTTAGGCACATCTTAGAGATCCCAGATATAATTTATAGAACTTTCTAAACCGCGAAGCCGTGTTTTGTTCAGTCCATATTTTCCCGTGAAATTTCCTGCTATGGGTAAGTAGGTATGACGACGTATTTTTCTAACACGGTTTACGCCTTATCAACAAGAAAATGAGCACGTTTCATTGCGATGACGTGACCCGAAAGGAGCCTAAGAATCGAAAGAATCCTAAATTCTGTAAAAAAAAAAAAAACAGGAATAAGAAAGACTGAAAGATCGAACCGGAGTATAAGGTACGATTGCTAATTAACGACGAATGGGATAATCGCTGCGCAAAAAAGACGAAAGGCTTCATTAGCTTAGGGATATTTTATTCCTGATGAAGATCTGAAGATTTTTTTCCTCAATCATCGATTTAGGATCGTTTTCTTATGATCTTAGAAAAAAATAATAGATGAATGGGTATGATATGCCGTAGGGTCGTAAGCGCCAAGAAAATTTTCTTTCTGCGGATATGCCTAAAAGATGTTATATTGCATGAAAAAGATTTTGCCACGAAAAAAAAAAGAAATTTTTTTTTTTTGGCGCTGCAGACGACCTTATGGTATTAGTCACGCGATATATCCATTCACGCGTGTGTATGTGTGTAGATACTAATTGTCAGCTGTAATTCATGCTTATCTTATTTGCAACAACTACCGCATCAAGCTGGGGTCGTAAATTGTAATAATAATTAACACTAGCTCAGCGAATTGGGTTTTTCTTTCCATGATTCAATTACGATGCACCTATACGCGAAGAAGTCTAAACAGATCAATTACGATACTTGTAACAGAGCTTGGAGATTACTTGAAACTGATTATATTATTTCTCGCGATTAACTCGAATTAACGACTAATTAAATCTAACGAAGGGATTTCACTGGATTTAATAAATGAATTGAAGTCATTTATTTCCGAGGCGTACCCCTTTTCATTTTCATATAAATTAACAGGGGCTCGCGGGACCCGATAATTTAATCAATTAAAGAGAACCTGAAGAATTTTGATTCCGATTTTTTTTTTCCATAGTTTTATTGTTTCACATATATTTCCGATATAATATAAATAGAAATGATTGATTTTATCGAAAGACGAACCTCTGCGGTTTCTTGGTCCAGTTCCACCTACTCGAGATTGGAAATCGCCTATTATTTTTACCGTAAATAAAATAGGAGGTAAAAGTACCCACCTAGGTATATATTGTATAGAGTATGTATAGGCAGACGAGAGCTCAGCGGTGTAAGATTCTTTGAAGAAATTCGATATCGACTTGATTTTGATCGACGATGCGAGGAAGAATTATTTAAATGGAAAGGGAGAATCTCTGTTGCAGCCTTTCACTCTTAATATTCGTATTCCAAGCATCGCCATCACTTACCAGATTTTCTTCTATTTCTTACCAAGAATTGTTTTATTCGCCATAAATCCGGATTTTATCAGATTGATGAAAACGAGGCTAAGACGTAAACGCAAGAAAAAAAAGGGGGAAGAGCATAGGGCGTTTGTGTAGGCATATAAATCGTTGGTTCAATTTATTTATTTTTTTTTATTTCTTCTGAATTTTTAATTTTATTCTTTTCTTCCAAAGGATCTATATATATATATATATATATAGTATATCGGAGTCCCAACAAAGCGAGAGATCTGAGAATGACCAACTCTCTCGAAACTTTTATACAATTTGAAATAATACGAGGCTCGTTTGCCTACCGCAATAAAAGTCACCGCAAAATCGCCTACTTTCTCGTTGACCCAAAAAGGCTAAGAGTTTATGCCACTATATCTCAGTTAGCAAATAAAGAAACAAAAGAAAAATACTCACATCCCGTTCCGACAATTAGAGTAATCGCAAAGGGGCAAGACTCCAGGCTTGACCGTAAACCGTAACTCATATTAAAATTGCATTGGATATAATAATTACCTATATATATATATATATATATATATATATATATATATATATATATAATGAAACATTTCTTAGTTCCTTAATTCCTCAGTTCCTCAATTTGTTAATTCTCATTCGAAGACGTTCGCTCCGTGGCGGTTTGGTTGTTATATTTGTGTCTATATGAGTTATCATGTTATGCCAACGCATCTCTATGCCTGATATCTACCCGATGAATTTATTTTCGTTAGTCATCTTCCCCGCGCTGCGTTACGTTACGTCTGCGCTGCGTTTGCGCTGCGTTACGTTGCGTTGCGTTGCGTTGCGCTGCGGCCGGACCCTTCCCAAACTGCAGACACGCGGCTCCCCCTTTTCTACTCTAGACTCTAAAGAGATAAAACAAGGTTTCGTGATGCCATGCCATGGAGGGACGTTGCACGTACCTTATACCTACATTATGCTTTAAGTTTAAGGTTTCTTAGGTCGCATGTATAGCCGTAGCAGCTATACTACTACTATCACAGTATAAGTATTGATCTTACAAACTTTCTTAGCTCAAACTTTATAGCTCAGTTAAAAATATATTATGAATAACAAAAATTGCTTATAGTATACATTAAAGATTTTAAAAAACATAGTAGTATTACATACTATACTATACGGAATATTGTGGTTTTTTGAAGCTGTATCGCAAATAATCTTATAAAGTTTTTCGATTTATATTCTTATAAGAAAGCGTAAAGTAAGTTAGTAAATAAAAAATATTTTGAAAGAAAAATAATAGAAAGAAACTACGTTAATCTGTTGTAATAAGATCTACACGTAAAACTTTCTTCTTTGAATCAGTTACAAATTGATAAAGTATATAATAAGAATCATCCGCTGCATGGTATAAAATTCGTAGCTATGTATAATGTCAGGGAGTAGAAATATGTGGGGAAAGGAACAGCGCGAAGCAATGCGGTAAATGCTGGTGCCCATGGAAACAGAAGGCACAAACTTTGCCGTTCTTTGTATTGGGGGTATAACTAACACCGGCTTCTCATCACGCGGCGTACGTATGTACGTTCCTTCGTTCGCCTGCTTCCTGGTTTCCGTTTAGTTTAGTTTAGTTTAGTTTTGTTTCGTTTGTCCAGCCATCGCGGCGCCAGGGACTTAAAATCGATATGTCATCGGCCTGGAATTCGTTTCCGAGACAACGCGGATAGACCCCAACGTCTTCTCTATACTCTACACTGTACAGTACTTACGCAGCGGTATACCAACTGCTGCACCTGATCCTATAGTATAGGTTGAACACGTTGCGGCGAGGAATTCAATTAATTATCCGCAAGTTTTTTCATTTGTTAAACAGACGTAGATGGATTTTCGTTAATAAAATCGTATAGAAGAATGATATCTACGATATAATCCTACTTTCGAATATTCGTCGTAACCTTGAGATACGTAAATAAATAAAAAAAAAAAAATTGAATAAAGAATTAATTAATTAAAATCTGTTTGTTTACACCAAGGTATATTAATCCAAAAATTAATTACTCCTAGGTTAATCTTCACGTCTACATTCCTGCGTCGAGATAATAATTAGAAATTATCTAGGGGGTCTGAGGTCCCGGTGTAAGACCCGAGGCCGTAGAGACCGAGGGCCCTATACCTCCTCGACTCTGTGGGGTATATTAAACCTACCAGCTGTCGTAGCTGATCGTCAGCTGACTGAATCGGCCATTTTGTTTTTTCTTGCCTTAGAAAGGTTTGGAGTTTAGTTTCCGTACCTATAGGGAGGCAGCAGTAGAGAAATCGACCCTGTGGTCCTTCTACCAACAATTCAAAATTCTGCTGCAGCAACGCAGCCTCCGGGCTTCCCGTCTCTAATTGTAAAACCCGAACCAAACGAACGGAAAGAAAGACGTGGGAACTAAATTGGAAAAAAAGAAAAACCCAGAGAGAGGGGAAAACCAATGACAAAAAAAAAAATACTATACCTATGCATATAATACACGTCTCTGGTGTTGAGGGGCGAAATCATTTACGTTTAAACTATTTGAAAAAAAAAAAATGGATTCTTTTAATCTGTACATACAGTTACATTAGTGGTTAATTTTTATTTATTAATAAAATATATTCACTCGTAAACTTGTCTAGAAATTGTTTAATGAAAAGTTTTTAAATTATAAACAAATGATTAGATGTTAATTTTTCATTCCAAAGCTATTCAAAAATTAAGTAAAATCTGTTAGATTCGATTCGGTTGGTTTCATTTTATACTGTCGTAATATACGAGTAAATGAATCGTTTGATTATCGTCTAGTAAAACGAATTACAAACGTAGAAAATTCACCGTTGTTATAGTAGAGTTTATAAAACTACATAAAATCAACTAGGTACGCGTATTTTTCGGTGGTAAAAGATTGTTGAAAATCATTATCATCTCCAGATAGAGATAAGAGACGGAGTCACATAGAGACGCCGGCTCGACCGACAATACGATAACCACCATGCCGCATGTTCATTGCTTGTAGGCTGGCAGGCGACGCAACGTTTTAAAAACTGGTTAATTTCCTACACGTATTGTATACATGTATGTGTCAAAGTATAACGTATTGCTTATTTACTATATAAATATACATGCATCAACGACAGAGACGACTCACAGTCGCTATATAACAACGACAGAGCGCGTTTAAATTAATCTCTTTCGATCTCATCGCCTCGCTACGCTACCACTTGCACTCAGCCGAAGAGAATCAGGCTTTAGTTTATATTCGATGGTTCGTATTCGAACAAACCAAAGGGCGGGAGAGACACGTGCTTACTGCTCAGTGCTCACTCTAGTCTCCCTTCGCTCCTCGCATCAGACGAAACAAAAGACGCACGTTTCAAGAGAGATTCGAGTATCGTTTTAAGCCGAGCTGTGGTGAAGGAAAGAAGGTGATAGGTAGGTAGGTAGGTAGGTAGGTAACGGGGCTTTAAGGACCGCGGTTGTAGAGTCTGAACGTCGATTATTCAGATCGTTTATATCGTTGTTCTTCTTTTATTAGGAGTTAATGGAGATCAATGATGTTCATCACGTGTTACATGGACGCAAATTTGAGATAAAAAGGGAAAGTTAATTACCTGATATATTGGATGTAGCCATGCCTAGCATCTTCGAACAAGAAACCAGGGTGGTTACGCATAACGATATTTTCAAATACCATTAAGAAACATTTACGAATAACACTTTTTCCCACTAGTTTTCTTCTTCTTTTCTCCTTTATTTCTTTTATAGAACACAATAACCACAACAAGCACTACTTTAGAACTAGAAACAATTGAATATCATTTATTTAAACGCTCGTTTTTAACAATATTACTCTCGAAGTTTGATACTAAGGGAATCGATGAGCGTGAACAGTTCCACTGAATCGGTAAATTATGTCCTACTCTTGCAACGGAGCATTAAATACGTATAAACAATAGCTGTATTGAAATCGTCGATCATTTCCACAATATTTTTTACTCCTTTTCTTATCACCACATTTCTCTTTTCACACACTCCAGCACACGCCTTGAAGTTTTTTCGTTTCCATTCAAATACCAATGACTAAGTGTTAGGCTGCATCTCAAACGATCATAGAACATCGAATCGATCCGATTTAGTTTATCATTTAACGAGAATTTTTTCTATGGGAAAAACAAACTAAGAAAAAATGCTTCACGGGTTCTTGGGTTGAAATTTGTTAGAAACAAACAATTTGTTTCTTTATTTTCTTCGCTTTTTTAAATAAGGAAATTGAACGAAGAATAACAATAACAGCAACAACGACAAAGAGCTCAAACAACACGGCTTACGGTCCTGCTGCCAGCTCCTGCGACTTTGGGAAACGTGCGTTTAATGTTAGTTATAAATTTAAGGTTACTGTTACGGTTACGGTTACGGTTACGGTTACGGCGAGGGCTCGGCGCGCGCGCAGCAGCGGACGCGAAGCGACTGACGTGAGGATAGGAACACGAACACGAGACCACTTCGTCCCCACCACTACGGAATTATAGTATAGGACGTGAGCCGTGAGCCGTGAGCCGTGAACCGTGAGCCGTGAGCCATGGGCCGATTCTCTCCCCCAAGTAAAATCCGACGCGACACCAAGCCATGCGATGCCAGCCATGCCATGTCATGCCATGCTCGATGATGCTTCTCTCTCTCCTCTCTTCTCTAGATTCACGTATCACGTGTGTTTCGTCGACGTAACTAAATACATACACATGCATCGTACTACGTGTTAGTGAATCATTGTACATGGTGACCAGTTGTAACTGATCATAACGAACGCGAATCATATTTTAAAAAGTTATCCATGATTCGAAAAGAAAATACGGAGCTGATGATGGATTGAAAAATTCATTTTTTTATATTCAAAATATCCATTAATTATTCATCAAACACCTTCGACATAATATATTGCAGTAATTTACTTTGTCGACGACACGGAAGCCAGAAATCAGATGATGCAGTGGACCATGAATTGGCGAGTGGCACGTGAAAAGGTTGAAAAAGAAAGAGGGAAAACTTTTCTTTTCAAATCTTTTGAAAGATGATTTTATTAAAAGAATATCAGTTGTTTTTTATTCATGCAGACAGGGTGAATACTTCATGAGAAAATGGCCGCCATGACACCGTCCGCTATCCACCTCGCAACTTTAACCCACCATTTCCATTAATCGACCATCGAATCGGTAAGAATTTATGCATTCGCTGTTTTCCTGGCACCTGCATGATTCGAAACCGTGAATATTATCAATTTTAAAATAGTTGCAAGATCGTTAATTGGAAAGTTAATTTCCTCGGCTCTGACGTCACGACGCCATGACTGTCTACACGTGTTGTAATCGACCGCAGTAAAGCCCCAATGCGCTAATTAGTTAAACATAGAAAAAATATAACGAGAGTATTATTTTCAGAAGAATTTCCTTCACCCCATCGGCGTTTTTCGATTTGCATCACCCCGCACCTACTTTAGCACGTGTAAAGCACGTATCTGAAGAGATTTCCGCTTTGTGTGAGACGTGCTAGTGTGCAGTTATGAATAACCCGCGTACTTGTTCATCAGTCTTTTTAGAGGTCAGTCTAATCATCAAACGAGACGTTATATAGGCTTTCAAAAGCTAAGTTAAAGAGATGAATGAAAAAGAGAGAAAAAAAAAAGGAACAAAATTTGTTACCGTTACAAAAGACAAATTTCTTCTCACTCGCTAATGGATTTTATTAGTCGTTAATAAAAAGCCAAGGAAAAAAGAAATAAAAAAAAAAAAAAATCGACAAGACTGTATGCCGCGACAGACTAGCGCCGAAGGGCATACCGAAGATATTTATTTCCGTATACGCTCGTAACTACATAGACTTGTATTTTATCTCCATCGATCTACTGCAGCCTCGACAGACTTGGGCCAAAAAGTCTGCGACCTAAACTTGGAACGGAAAGTTTCCTCCTTTCATTTTATTAAAATACATATAGGTTTGAAAAAGGTGCGAAGGAATCTGCGCCGGAATTTAAATAGAGGCTCTGGTTTGATCCTCTGAAACCCCAATTCCTTTGTTCTTCAGATTTATGGATGGAAATATAATCAGTACCTATACGACGTGAGGAATCAGAGGTGTAAATCGGAATTAGTACTTGCACTTGAAATTCTGATTAGCGTCTTCACGTCCTACTGAATTTTCAAACTCTACTTATACTCACAGCCTCAAATGTCTGCGAAACATCGACTCAACGATCAATTTTATTGTCGACTTCTAATTCTAGGATCTAAAGGTCCGAACTAGAATTCTAAAAGTCTAGTTTTCTCTCAAACTTGCCCAAAACGGACATAACTCTTACTTTTAGGCGTAAATCAGAATTTCATATCACGCATAATCCTACTCTCAAATTTTATATCGCAGCTTGAAGTCTTGAGTGAAATAAAAATCGTGAAATGAAACCAAAATTCCTAGTCTGACTTTGATTAGGCGCAGTTTATATAGTCTTCGGATAAAAATCTTGGCGATAAAATGGGCAGTAAAATATATGGCAAATGTGAATACAACTAGTATTATACAGGTAAATCGTATATTTATTTTCCCATAGGTGTTTGTGGAGATTTATGCACAAGGTATAAGGTAGGATGTGGCCTGAATATAAAAGGACTTGAACACAGGAACAGGTGCAATGCTCTGGAAACCTGTTTTACGTAACGATTACGAGTCGCGTCTGTCCGGTAGGTACTACCTACTTTGGGAAACACGTACAAAGAACTTGCTGGATGACTATCGCCGAAATACAGATCTCCGACATTGGAAGAAGAGTAGAAGGAAGAGAAAATGATAAATAAAGAAAACAAAAGACAGTCGAATTTATCCTACATTCAATATTTCTTTTTTTTTTTTCGTTTCCTATCGCCGAACAGATTTTCATTTTCCACGAGAATGACGAGTACGAAGTAGAATTGAAGATGGGGAAATGAATCAGATGAATAGACCAAAAATTCGTTTTTTCATATTCTGAGTGATTAGCATATTTAAAAGAATGAAAATTGTTCGGCGATGATAAACGACTGTATGGTGTATACTAGGTACGATGGAAGGTCAGTTTTCACAACAATTTCCTATACACAATCCAGAGAGTGGATGTAGGTATATGTGCAGATATAAATAATAACTCCTTTGCAAGTAATTAGCGGCGATGATACTACAGCGGATAAAACGCCGCGATATTATAAGCGAATGTTGAATAAATTATGTAACATGACCTACAACCGCACAAAGGGAAACCTTCAACATTTATCCGGAGAGTATATTCGAATAGTGCGAAACACCGTGAAGAAAGAAAAAAATAAGAAAAGAAATACTCAAATATCCCAATATCTCGAAACCCCAAAAAAGTTTAATGAAAGTTTCGCATGGAAACGTGTGCGAAGTATTGACACATGTAAAAAAAAAAAAAAACGGGTAATTATAAGGAGGTATTTCGTTTTGCGCAGTGAACTGTGCAGAGTTGCAGATTTTTTTGCCCTTTTTTCCCCTCTTTTTCTGAAAGGTATTTAGTCTGCGCAACCCCCTTCACTTTCGGGCCACAAAGCGGTGTCCTTTACAGCAGATTTGCGGGATCATTGAACAAAGACAAAGGGGTTCTATTCTATGAATTTTTTGAGCCATTATTTTACGTTTTTCAGTCATTTTTTGGCAATAATCGAATGAGGGGTTCGTTCACTAATATCTTTTCGGATCTAGACGACTTTGCAACGCGAAGGGACGTTAACCCCGACTAGGCTTTGGGACGAGACGACTTAAGAGGCGCGTGCGTGACATGCTACGTTAGTAAAGTTCGACCGAGGGCTTTGGGGTGCGAGAAATGTGATTTTTGGAATATTTCAAACGATTCTAGAAGGCCGATTATTCATTCGTTTCAAATTATAATAATGTCCGTTTCGTCGGCGAAGGACATAATTTATTGCCGACGAAATGATATAGACCTGAAATCGGAGTGATAATCGCAATTTGTTTGTGGAAAACCCATTATGCCGTGATACGTAATCCGGGGGCGAATACAAAAGCTAAGAATAACGATTTAACACTGAATCAAAGTACGACCCTCGATATGGGAGACCTGGAGATTGATCGAACCGTCATAGAATGAATAAAGCTTTTGTTCGCTTTTGTTTATCGATCAATAAATGCTTCCGCGTCGACGTCGAAGGATAATATTAATGACTTTTGATAGAGGTTAAACCTGGCGCCACTTTTTCAATACATCTTACAGTCGCCCGCGCTTGGTACTGATAGAACATATGAAATTGTCATGCAGTTAAATTGATTCCGAGAGTTTAAAGAAGGCTTTGAATAATCGATAAAAATTTCGTTATTTTATGGAGAAGTACCGAAAAAAAAAAAAAAAAAAAAAACAGCATTCAAAACCCGGGATTATTTCCTCCTTAGAAAAAAAAAAATTCTCAATAAATTATTACAGATAGTCCAAGCTTCGATATTCAAGGACAATGCACATACTTACGCATGACGTACGTGAAACGGTGACTAGTGTTTGAGCAACGCTCAAAGGGGTTGTGGGCATACAGTCACCGTTATTTTTCTGAACTTTGGTTCCTCGTTACTTTTCGATAGGTCAAAAGCAATAACACTTTGACAATTCAAGGTGTGAATAAGCATGTAGAATTCTACAGATCCTCAGATTTAAAAATCCGACTTTATGACCATCGATGACTCACAGCGTAAGGATTTCTCTCTGGTCACTTTGCGGAGGGTGTTATCGGTCAATTTTTCTTGTTTTTACAATAGTTTGTACAAAAAGTGGCACGTTTTTCAAAGATTTAATATTTTAGGGAAAAGAGCAGCCTTCGATCGATTGAATCGGTCTATCGATGCTCGTGGAATCCTAGAAAATGGAAATTTTCTTTGAATGAGAATTTAGTGTGAAATGATCACATGGACGTAGATCGGAGTAGCCAATTGCCACTAATACGTAAGGTCATAATTAGATATGTGATTGTGAGGCGTAATTAATGCCCAGTTATAATGAGAAGTTAAATCATTAAATTTCAAATGAAAAGTGGAAGTGATCAATTCTGGCTGGTCATACTATACGTGTAGATCCATAAATGTACCATAATCATTTCTAACTTTAGATCGTATTACATCGTCCGGCATCGAGTTCCGTACAAATAACTACCAAGCAAACCTGATAGCCGTACAGCCATTATTCAGCCATATTTAAAATTATAGTCTCATCTGCAGCTTTCGAACTAGTGCGTGCATGGTAGCTTGTATAATAAATAGATTTTAATTAATCTCCCATGTATTTATAATCGTATCAAAGGCTTCGTTAAATATCGTGCTATATATGTATTTTCAGCTATTTAATAATCATTACACTGTAATTGAAATCTCTGATACACAGATGAATAAATAAATAAATAAATAAATAAATAATGATTATATAATGTAATATATACTATGTACCGAGAGAATATATTTTATCGATCAAATTATATACATATACGCGTCGTAGGAAAGTAGTTTCGCGAACATAGATAATAGGTATAACCTTGACTAAGTTTTACCTCAAGTTTTCTAATGCGTAAGCTATGACCTAACGATTAAGTGCTTACACCATTTCATACCTCTACTACCTATACGCGTTGTGAAAGCTGAAAGTCCGGACTCGATTTCAGTGAAACACCGATTTACATCACTTTGGTTTTCGTCGCGTCTGCGGATTATAGATGATTCTTATATATTACGATATAAATTATTTATTCGTATACACCTTTTTTCGGAGGACAATGAGACACGGGGTTAACGACATCGATGTAAAAAAAAAAAAAAATAAAATCATTTAAAAAAAAAAAATGAATTTTTCTTATTCTCATTCTCATGTGTTTGTCCACACCGGCTGATGCGGGCAGACTGACAAGCTTGCGGTCAGACTGACATGAGCATTTTACATATACCTACACGCGTGTATTGGTACACTTAGGCATATGGATGCAGTACGTAGTTATATCGTATGGAGAATGAATTGTTCATACATACATGGACGTGACAGATAAAACCACGTCCTTGTCTCTAATGTGTTTGAAACGGTTTCTGATCGTGCTGATCGTTGCAGGGCAGTTTATGGGGGTAGCAATTTTTCTTCAATCAGAAAAGTCATTTTTATTTGGTCACTTTGAGCAAGATTTTAGGAGCATTGGTTCACCGATTCGATTGATTATGGGCTGATTTTTTCCCCAATACAATACCCGAAAAAATGACCGTTGGAATTCTTGATAAAATAAAAAGCAGAAAAAATGTGCGACTTTTTGTGTAGAGTTTGGTAAAAGGAGGTAACATAAAAATACATTTTCAATAACAGAAAATGTCATATCTTCTACAGTTTTCGAAATAAAAAAAATCCCCAAAAATGCTTGTTCATGTAGTATGAGAAGAAGAGATTAAGGCTTGGTATGTATAGCATCAAGCTGTTATAACGATGATAGAAATCGTTGTGGGCTTAGTTTCGGTGTAGATAAAAAGAAAAAAAAAGATAAGATGCATCGCAGACTGCACGTATGAGTCTGAAGCCTAAAATCAACTGAATAATTATTCTTCTGTACCAAATTCGCCCCAGAAGATTATGCCGTCAAGCATCGATTTCTCAGCTTCTTCGTCCGAGTCTCGTCTCAAATTTTACGCCGAAAAATCAAGCTATGTATATTAGAACTAGTAGGAATCACTCTCTGACTAAAGATTGATGCGAACTTTTAGAATCGTTTAGTAGACCAGCCACTCGGCGAGAAACACACTCTCACGATCGTTCAAATATTGGGAAGCTAGACCCAATGCTTTTAGATAGATCAAAAAATGAGTTTCAATTTCCACTCAGCTAAAGAGAAAGAAAATAAGAAAATGAATATAAAAATTGTGTTAAATATTTTACCGGAAAACGTATGAAAATTAAAAAAAAAACAACAAAATTTCCTTTTTTTTTTTTCTTTGAAATCTTACAATCTCGGGAGTTAGCGACGTGTTTATTTGCGGTACAAAGGACCTGGGCTCTGAAGCTGTGACAACGATGTCAGACGATCCGGTCAGCCAAGGATTCTGTGGTTAAGCGTAACGCGATAAAATCCACCTGGACAGAAATGAGTTAGTTCAAAAAGTTGTGAGACTGTGGCTGTCTCGTTTGAATATTATTACACTATACGAGCCAGTATACATATGGATATACCTATAATGATAATTCGCGTGACTAATGCCATAGGGTCGTAAGCGGGAAAAAAAAAATTTCTTCTGCGGATATGCCCGAAAGATTTTATATTGCATGAAAAACATTTTGCCACCAAAAAACGAATTTTTTTTTTTTTTTTTTTGGCGCTTACGACCTTATGGCATTGGTCACGCGATATGTGAGTGTGTTATAAGGTAATGTCATAGCAGACCTGTGCCTTATATACACCATTCGGTTTAGTACAGCAGTCTAGTTAACATGTGCAATTTTTAAGGTCTGGTTACTCGTAACCGCACTAACTTATTGTTATCAATCCTCGTCGCAGTTGACAGTTCTATATAAAACTAGCGGTGGCATTAAATGCGACTTACTATTCCACACGGCACGTTTAATTGAACTTGAGTGCTTTACGTCCGTCCTTAAATTTTCGAAAAAAGAAAAAAAACTATACGTTTCTATTTGTTTCTCGATTTTCTACTCTTTATTTTCTTTTATAGTTTTTAAAGGAAAGAAAAGTCGTTTGATTAATTGAATCCCGATTCAAATATAACAGATGCGGGTAAGAAAAATGAAAAATTGAATAAAATATTGAAATAGAAAAATTCAATAATGAATATTAAAAGCAGAACGGTGATTATTATTTCTAGGGACAGGAGGAATAGACGAATTAATTAATTCCTACTCATAACTCGTTACTAGCTCGCTGACCAATCGCTCTATCGAAAAAGGAGCCCAGAAACTTTTCGAGGTCAACTTTCCAGCTCAAAGTTCAATTCTTTAATAACCACTAGCGTCGTTATATAGCAGCGTTGAGATTATCGCGGAAACGAGATTTTTGTTTAACTTTTTCATTCACAGTTCGATTTCCAGTAATTGAAAGAAAAATTCTGAACTTTCCCAATCGCATGATAGAAATGAATTTTTTTTTCTATCTTTTAATGCTCAAAGTGTTTTCTTTATAAACTTTTCTTATTACGGGCTAAGGATCTAGGCGCTATAGATCAAGTCGACAAGGTTGGCCTTTGCCCCGAGTTATCACAGCAGTTGGGTAGATTATTGCTGTGTTAGTGCTGCTGCCTTCTCAGCAGGAAATAAATCTTAGTATGGTTGGGCGTGTGTCAAATATCGGGGAAATAAATAACCGAGTATAAGGTGAATACATGTGCATTATACATACGCATACATGGGTGGATACGATATAGTTACCTCGATTATTGTTTAAACTACTCTTATCGCGCGGATATAGCTATACTGTTGGGATTAAGACTCATGCGACGTATACAGGGTGATTCAGAATTCGATACTTTCCTTATACCAGTGGATTCCTCGTGAAAATTTAAGACGAAAATTATCAATGCTAAAATGTCGGATGGGTAGCCGTTTTCGAATAGGAGCTGTTTAAAGTAAGCCAATACGAGAGCAGACACGAGGCTGTCTCAGGGCCGCCAACACCGGCCGGGCGGTTCTCGCGACGCATCACCGGCCACCGCGATCTCGCGAAGTGACAAAATGACGGTGGCGGCCCTGAGCTAGTCTCGTGTCTGCTCTCGCATTAGCTAACTTTGATCGACTCCTACCTGAAAACGGCTTCCCCTTCGATATTTTAACATTGATCATTTTCGTCTTAGATTTTTACGAGGGACCCACTGGCGTGAGGAAAGTACCGCATTCTGGATCACCCTGTATGTATACACCGCGCGTTTCATAGGAAATAATTATTTCATTTCATGTCGGAATATAATTTGAATTTATTCCCTCCGTCGCACCCACTCGTAAATTTAGCTAATCCACCGTCAGTGGTGCGAATAAGTACAAATATACGACGCGGAATTGCGAAGAGACCATGTGTAGCGAAGAATTATTTATACCTACGACGCGACGTGTGTATACGAGTACCGTACCGTTTTTCATAAAAAAAAAATTCGAAAATTAAAAATTTTCCCCGTCCCAATTGTTCGCTATTGAATTTCGCTACGTATTTGAGAAATACAAAAATTCAAATTGGTTGAGCGGTTCTCGAGGTATCTTTGTTCCTTTTTTTGGAAACTGACACGAAATACGCTGAAAGTATCCATCAATAAAAAAAATAAAAAAATGACGAAAAGTGAAGATCGATTTTACATCGATAATAAATAGAGAAAATTGTTTCCGAAATAAAGTTGGAAATTGTACATTTTCCATAAAATAAACGGCGAAAAAAAGTTTCAATGAGATAACGGCGACACTTTTATCAAATATAATGTATTTTAGGATCTTCACGAAACCTTTTGTCGCATTTTTCATCTCGACGAGACCTAGATCGAAAGAAGAAAATTATATTTCAGACGAGCATTGTATTCTAGATGAAAGAGCCTGGAAGCACCTCTGGAGTTCGTCGAACTGAGGCCCTTTATCCTTAAAAATATGGCTTTGAGATAAGGACTGAATTATCCGTAATCGACTGAAAACTCATTTTTTATTTTTCATTTTTAATTTTGATTTTGATTTTCTATCGCAAGACTCTTCCGCGTGTTTTATCGGACGCATGAAGGAATGGCTGACCACCTATGCATATGAAATCTCACTTTTTCAAAGAAAAGGAAAAAAAAGAAAAATATGGTCTATTATCTTCGACGTATAGCGATGAAAAGGAAACAGCGTCTAATTTACCATTAAACTTCTCCGAGTCTGTACAGCAGCTGTTGTTCCGCCTATTTCCTTCCTTATTTACTACACGTATAGTTTGTGCGTCATCATCATCATCGTTGTGTACAATATAAAACTAAACGCGGAAAAGCGCGTATTTGCGCCCAAGGGCGAAAAACTTTCGTACATTAACTTCAGCGATATCTATTAGGTATTCCTATGGATACGAGTTACTCACGTAACCCCACACAAGGGTCAGGATCATTATCGCTCGCTGACCCCGTCCTGAATCCCTATCCACTTCCCTCACCAATTCATTTCATTTCATTTATTCATTTCATCTCATCGAACAGGCGTAACTAATTTTAACGAATAGATTAGAAGTCTGACCAGGCGTATCTAAATTTAGACCATCAATTATAACGCATGATACAATCACTAGGCGCCACCATATAGATTTATAGAATGTCGGACCGGAGTTACGCAGATCGAAAATATGTGTAATTTTTCATTTTTTTCCCATGTAAAAGAGAAAGAAGAAAATAAAAAAGGAAAAGTTAGCAAATTATTTTAGTAACAATATACGTTCTTTTTTTATATACCTTTTTTCAATCTCTAGGATAACTTTCTGCCTTGAACTTTCGATGATTATAATGACGATGGTATTCAAGGTTTGGTTACTTTAAGGATATTTAATGTTTTCGTCGTTAGTGTGTTGAGTAACACTTCATTCCGTTTTTTATATTATTTTTTCTTACGTTTTTTTTTTTTTTGCTCTGTCCTCTCATCTTGTCGAGTGTAGGTACTAAGCCTCCGCTACTTGGGACGTGGTGCGTAATTTGAAACGCTTCATGTTTCACGGTGATGCAGCAGCGATCGAAAAAAAAAATCTGGACCCAATACTGTCCAGAAAAAAGTACCACGTCGTATATGCTATTGGCGAGAGTGACGTAAGGTCGAAATATCTCATACAACGAGATTTCTATTTTCAAAAATAAAATTTTCCGCGATCACACTTTAAGCGATTGCAGTACAACGTCTGTCTTTCTTTTTTTTTTTTTTTAAATCAAGGTGATGAATAATTTCAAATTCTTTTCCACCACCCTATCAGTTTTTCCAATATTCTGATAAATTTATTGCATACCTGTCCTGTATATAAGGGGCGTTGCAAATATTAACTCAATTTAGTTATACAGCAAATAAGGCAACTCCGCAACGTGAAATATTGAAACGCAGAAAAGGTATAAGGCATATGTATAGTCGAATAGCTGCGAAGAACAATGCGGCATTGTGAACTCGACACTCAAATCTACACTGGTCATTGTCCAGTGATCACAATAGGCTACCGCGTATAACTAGTTACATATAATAAGTTCGACAGAGGTAGAATAACGGCAGGCGCTACCAGTACGCGGTGTAAGTACCACGGAAATGTCAACTTGGTACGAACGAGGGTATAGAAAAAATTGTCGTTGGTATCAAGTCGAAGAATTAATCGAGTTTATAATCTTTGATGAACTTTTAATCGGACATATTTCTAGTTCTGTTCATAACAAGTGTGAAAAAAAGTCGTGAAATTGACGATCGAAAGTATGGAAAAGTGTGTTCAATCCACAGATTCTCACCCTCGAAATAGTATATTGATACTATTTTTTCTTTAAAATAAGGTGCGCAAAGTCCTCAGGATGAATTTCCCGAACGCTTATCTGAGCCGTACGGGAATTGGGCACTTTGCGAACGCTGCGCATGGACGGAAAATTAAACTTTCCGCACGCCGTTCAGAAAAGTCCATTTTTATTTTCGACGTTTCACAGCGAAGTGATTTCTCTTTGATCACTTTGCGGGCTGATTTTTTCCCCAAGATAATACCCGAAAGAATGACCGTTGGAAATCTTGATAAAATAAATAAAAAAAACTAAAAAAATATGCGATTTTTGGTATAAAGTATTGTAAAACAGAAGAAACAGAAATAGACATTTTCGACCACAGAATATGTAATATTTTCTTCAGTCTTGGATTTTGTATCCTGCACAAAGTGACCAGAGAGAAATTATTTCGCTGTGATTCGGAAACGGCGAAAATAAATTTAGTTTTTTATATACTGTTTGATACAAGATAATGCGCGGGCATTGGTTAACTGCTTCAATAATGAGCAACTACTTGTCATGGTGACGATTATTAGCCGATCTAAGAACATTGAAAGAGCTAGTCGAAGACTTTCGCCTATGGGATACGCAACCAAGTGTCAGGCCTTGAACAGCAGTCGTTTAGACGTGCTTTCGTTTGGCACGGAACGAGAACCGCGGAATAAAAAAATGTAAAAAATGTTATTGCACAAGCAAGGTGAACTATAGGTATATGATAAAATACATAGGGTATATAATAAAATACTACAGCCCAAGTGCAGCCTGTCTGCTGCCATTGAACCTGGCGCGGAAGCGGAACCGCCGCAATGCAATGCAACGCTATATCGAATCTCTAACGTCGAATTGCAGTCGGGTGTATATAAGGTACTATATCGACGTCGATATGGTTGCAGTACACGCTTCGAAAGACACGTATAAATACCACCTATACCCGCGTGGGAGGCAACTCTACGTGCTTTCTTACGGATCACGTTTTCCGAGGGTGTTCCTTAGTGCGAAACGCAAAGTTCCTGCGTTTGAGTCTTTAACCAATTCATCGAAATGCATACTAACTACACATTTTTGTTGGATATTAGTATAACTATAAGTGGTGATCATATGCTCTTCTTGCAAAGATCAGAGGAAAGGCTGAATTCAGAGTATCCTTCGGACCCGAGTCAGTGTGATGCGATCTTGTCAATCATTCTTCATATTATTGCAATAAGGACGTGTATCTGCTCAATGTGCCATAGATGATCAATACAAGTGTGTATCGTGTGAGAAATGAATCATCTGTAGATACACACAGCTGAAGAATAAGAAGAAGAAGAAGAACAAAAATCGGTAACACTTGACACCGATCGGTTAAATAGATAAACTAAGAAGAAGTCGAATGAGATGAAGAAAAAAAAAAGTGCAGAGCTGATATGCAGTCGAGGCGCATCGCTCGTTTGCGCTGTGAATAGTAATGTTTGACGTTGGGTTGCGTGGAAAAACGTAGAAGGGATTCTTGACTCCTGTAGAGAGTGGCTTCTTCGCGCAAAGAATAGATAAGAAGGTGTTTCGATTCTTTGGAGAGTCAGAAAGGCGACGATCGTAATATGAATATTCAAGTTCTGATTTTTGAATATATCGACTCGCGGTGCGGACGTGCATTAAGTAAGTGCACACAACGTCGTGCAGTTTAATGAACAGAGGATAAAGAATGGAATGGAATGTTTTATTCACGGACGATTTTCGACTTCAAGACATTTATGGACCGTGAATAGGTGTACAATGAAGTCTTTGGTGATAAGCGCTTCTTCTTGTTGATCTATTTTTGTTCAGACAGGACAGTACACCTGGATGCTGAATATAAAATGAAGCTTTGAGGTAAGAAAATCTCGAGTCTTGACATGTGCAAACTTTTATTAGATCTGCTACTACGGAGCTATGGGTAGCTTGACATGCATTTTCCTACAGAGTTTGCATAATTATGGTATGCAATCCGGAGTATGGTTAGGACCTATGATACGGTGCACGATTCTGCAGCAGAGAACACATTACGCTAGAAGTATGCGAGAAGTGCAGAAGAGCACGGGATACGTCGAATTCGATTTTTGAAAAATCGTTGAACCGTGACTAGGCGGGTAATTTCGGCTAAATGGCTATACCTGGACGCACCGGCTCCTGATTGGCCGGTGCATTGACCCGGAACGGTGACCACGAGCATATAATCCGGACCTCTGACCTGGGAGAGTCATTCGACAGCTCGCCGTCACACCAGTAACATGGAATCCTTTGGCTCGTTGTTGTTCGCTATCGGCGCCGGCTCCCCGGACCTGGACTTCGTCGCGGACCTTCCCCTGGAGATCTCGCAGAAGATATTCGGGTTCCTGGACGCGGGTTCCCTCGTCAACGCCGCGCGCGTATCCCGGAGGTGGATGAACGCGTGTCGGGGCGACCCGAACCTCCGGAGACGCGCCCGCCGTCACCTACGCAGGGAGAGACGCAGGGCTTTCCAGGGTGGGCTTTTCCCCGCGACTCGCGGACTCGGGAAACCCTCGCGAGGAAACTCTGTCGCTCTCCCTGTTTTCCAGGCTAGTTTTAAGGTCGGCCCACCAGCCGGTGGCCGCAAGGGTAGCTTTGTAAGCAGAGTTAACAGGAGCCCAAAGTCGGGCTCGACCAAGTCTAGCTTAAGAATTTAGGGTAGTACATAGGTATAAGGATTGTAGAATTATATATGACCAAAATATTTGACCTGTGATGTGATAATTTGATGATCGATGACGTGTCATTTGATATTACCAATTTGAATAATAAATGTTTATTTTATGAATACCAACGAAGTTTCTCTTTCATTACTTTTATATAGGATACTTGCAACTATAACTATTTCCAACTTCCACAAAAACCTTTCAAGAGACCTAACAAAATCTGGCAGTGCAGATGACATTGAAGTTTGCATCGTTGGAACGCAACGAAATTCAACGTAAATTTAAAAAATATATATACGCAGACTAAAAATGATCTTACTAGGTTTGATAACATTTTCAAGTAATTTCTAGTCGTTTTCACTTTTTAAACGTAGCAGGATCATTTTTAGTAGATTAGTATATTCAAATTTTTTTTTTCGGATTTCGTTGCGTGCCAACGATGCAAATTTCAATGTCATCAGTGCAGCTGCATATCTAAATGATAGAATTTGACTGAATGAATCTACCCTGACAATTCAATCCACTTTATTAAAATCTTCACTCACTCCTTTTCATATTCAGGTATTAGTAGCACTTTTTTTTTTTACAACATCTGGAGCGAATTACTCGGCTCAAAGGACTAATCAGTAACTAGGTATATGCTAGTAAATCTCCACCCCTGGAAAGCAGGATGTACATACATAGTTAACCTACATGTCTGTTCGGAGTACAAACGTGCCCAGCAATCTCTTGGTCTTATCTCCGTTTACTTGCGTTAACTGCGCAGTCAGTGTGCCATAAATTAATCAACTCTAAGGTCTGATCACTCAGATATCGCAAATGACTCGAGCGTCAACATAGATTTCCTTTCTGAATCATTTACCGCAGCGATAGAAGCGGTAAATGAAATATAAAAGAAACCTAAACATTACCTCCTGCAGCGTACCGCAAGGAGGTACTTAGACATGAGGTGCGATAGTCCGATACATAAATAGAATTTTATCGCACCCAATTTACTCGATCCTTCGGCCTAGAACCGAGCACTTCTTTCCTTCTATATCTACTCCATACATCCTGAGCATTTTCTCGTCCTAGACGGTATAATAGAAAAGGAATCCGCATGCATTCATGATTAAAGTATTTTCAACTTTTCATCACTTGGGGGATGGCGAAATGATTAGTTTCGTTTGAAAACTTATTTATGTGACTAAGTGACTACCCTGAACGAATCTTCACGTTTTCGAGCCTCCAGTATCCGAAAAACAAACTCGTCGAATGATCTGAGAAACGGTGAGATGATAAAATCTGAAATTCTTCAGATTCTGCATTCAGCTGATGAGCACGAAAAATTAGACTTTGAATTTTTTACGGACAATCCAAACCCTCGGAATACTTCATACGTTTTCAGTAATTAATCAATTGTATCGTCTTCTCCGATTTGATGTCACCAATCGAAAGAAAGCAAGAATCCCCTTCTATGGAAATTAAATAGCTACAATCTCTGTTTAGGTATACCTCGATCCATCATGCATATAAGTGAACCTCTCGTGTAGACACACAGCAATTTTTGTGGCAATTATACACGTGAATTATTAAACGTGCACCCTTATGGGGGGGGGGGTTGGTTAGAGTTTCGCGAGGCGCGAAGCCCTTATCGGTCCCCCCTTCTGTAAAAGTGCACGAGTGCGTGACTACGAGGTGGGTAGGTACCCTACCTAGTACAGAGTATATATACATCAATACATATATCCATGTGTGTAGGTATACGTATTTACATACATGATTTAAGCAACGCGTGTTTCAGCTGACGCAACGAACCGAACGAGCTGTGCTGCTGCTATGTGCTGCTGCTATGTACTGCTACTCTAAGGCCCTCTATATATCCCCTTATTTCCAGAGCCACAGAGGGGCTTTTGGTCTCGCCACAACTCAAACTTACGCCGCAGGGCGTCGACGAGTGATTTCCTCTTGTGTGGTTCGAGTAGTTTGGCATACTACTTCCTATGTATGTTGAGTCTGAAGAGTGCGATTCTAGTCCGAACTCCGTAAACCTCGATTCCTCACTTTTGCCAGAAACGTAATTCTTGTTTGGTAAAATTATGGCCTAGGCGAGGATTCAGGGGTCTAAATCAAGATTAGCGCTTGCACTTGAAATTCCAACCAGCGCCTCTACGTACTAATAAATCTGCGAATTTTACGGACAGCGTCAAGAGCTCTGCGAAAAATCGACTCAATGACCAATTTCGGTTCACAATAGTACTTTTCGTTACTAGTGCGAAAATGTTGATTGTCGGACGAGTGGGAAGTTCTTCGCCCGAACGAAGCGAGTCGAAAATCATCTTTTGCACGTGTATCGGACTTTACGCGGAGTGTGCGCAAAACCGAACTTTTCGCACAGCGTGTTGAAAACACTTTTTCTTCACACCTACTCGCGAAATGCCCCTTTGCTCCCGCTCACTCGGCCTGAAAAGAGGCATTTCTACAAAGCAGGTGTTCAGAAAAATATCGTGTGCATCACGGACGCAAGGCTATTTTGGCGAGTGTGCATGCAGCACACTCGCCTTCGGCTCGTGCCGCATATTGTACGCTCGCAATATAGCTCTTTGCGCCCTTGATACATATAATGTACTATTTTTTATCTTGAAAGCAATTTTGATCAATTTTTAAGAGTTATTATTGTAACTCTACGATGCTTACGGTGATCGATACTTTACGCGTAGATATACCCACCTAGATCCTATTCAGTTTTCCGTTGTCTCATCCAAGTCTCTGTTCAGTATTCAAATCTTACCTGAAACAAAAAGAAACATATTTTAGATGATTTCAGCTCGAGTGTGAATTTTCGTAAACTAATGATTATCAAACGGGAGAATAGAATGGAAAATTCAACAACTCATGAAGCTACGGAAGGGAATAATGAGACATGATCGTCAGTCTATCGATCGAAAAAGAATTTCCAGGGAAGTGATTATACCGTATTATCCTGTTTGCATAAGACAAATGCATATACCTACATCAGAGTGATGAATCAATACGACAAGCGAAGAAGGCAAGAATAAATATTGATTTTTCAGTTATTTAAGAATATATTTTCACAGCCGGTGATATGGTGATTATTGTTTACTATGGATATAGGGAATATTTAATATCGTCTGTACCAATCGACTTGGAGATTAAAAATAATGAGAAAATATTTAGTTGAACAATAATTGAATATGTATTGCGCGGCAAAAATGAAGGGAGAGATTAAGACGTCATCGTCGGCGCATAAGATATGTTCATAAAATGTTGATTTCATGCCTGAGAAGGGTTAATGACTTAGACTTTCATAAATTCTTATCGGTTGAACTCAAGCTTCCTGGTGCAACGCGGTCATCAGACGTGGATGAATATTGTTGTTGACTTATAACGGTACAGTATGTCTATTCATTGGGCTGTCTAATCTCCGAGAACGTTCATTCACACCTCTGGCAGAGATAAATACGACTTGGATGTGATTGCCAGCTGGCAGTGGCAACGAATTGATATAACCAAGTCCTGGAGATGGAATTTCTCAGTCTTCTTTATCCGTTTATAAGGGCAGACGAGACTATAAGTGGATTGCATGATCCTAATAATAGTCGACGGAAGATTCACATATAGCAGTGAATCCGCGTTCGGCTCTGTTCTCCGATTCGTATATTTTTGGTGGTGTCCATTTGTTTCAGGATGTTGGAGAAATTGCACCGGCAGGTCATTTTGGAGAAATGACTTTGCCTCGATGCACCCGCCCCTGATTGGCCGGTGCATTGACCCGGAACGGTGACCACGAGCATATAAGCCGGACCTCTGACCTGGGAGAGTCATTCGACAGCTCGCCGTCACACCAGTAACATGGAATCCTTTGGCTCGTTGTTGTTCGCTATCGGCGCCGGCTCCCCGGACCTGGACTTCGTCGCGGACCTTCCCCTGGAGATCTCGCAGAAGATATTCGGGTTCCTGGACGCGGGTTCCCTCGTCAACGCCGCGCGCGTATCCCGGAGGTGGATGAACGCGTGTCGGGGCGACCCGAACCTCCGGAGACGCGCCCGCCGTCACCTACGCAGGGAGAGACGCAGGGCTTTCCAGGGTGGGCTTTTCCCCGCGACTCGCGGACTCGGGAAACCCTCGCGAGGAAACTCTGTCGCTCTCCCTGTTTTCCAGGCTAGTTTTAAGGTCGGCCCACCAGCCGGTGGCCGCAAGGGTAGCTTTGTAAGCAGAGTTAACAGGAGCCCAAAGTCGGGCTCGACCAAGTCTAGCTTAAGAATTTAGGGTAGTACATAGGTATAAGGATTGTAGAATTATATATGACCAAAATATTTGACCTGTGATGTGATAATTTGATGATCGATGACGTGTCATTTGATATTACCAATTCGAATAATAAATATATATATTTCATGAATAATAACGAAGTTTTTCTCTGATTCCTTTTCATCATTTGCTACATAAGATACTTGCAATAAATATTACCATCTTGATTGTTTCCCGTGATTTCTAGCTAAAATTGTAAAATATATATTATTTGACGTATAAGATCAATGAAACTGATTTTATAATAATTATTAATGAATCATCAAACAAATAGTAACATTTTACTGCATAACACATGAATTTTAATATATGATGAAAGTCTGATACTGATTCAAAAGTGTTCGAATTCAATTGGATTCAATTGTTCACAAGTGTCCCCGATTGTTTGTTCGGTGTATCATCTAGCCACGTAACGAGATATGTAATTTAAGAAATCGCGAAGCAATGAGTGATCTCGAGAAAATCGTATCGCACGTCGTATTTTTATAACGTTATGCACAGCCACGGGGTGAATGACCAGTCTTCCGATCCAGTACCCGCTTCACTTTAGTATCCCAGGGGACGTGCGTCTAGGGCGGAAATCGGAATAAGGGAGACCCAACTGGAAACGGAAAGCGGCGAAGGGAATATCGAATTAGGTAACTCGATTTAGGCGGCAAATATTCTTCATTGTAAAATACGAATTAGAATTCTGTTCTGAGAATACTCGGCGTGTGATTTGATTCTGAGCTAGAACTCACAGTCTGATGAACAAGCATATTCCCTTATAATTATTAAACAAGTAAAAATATTTATGAACTCGTGCCTTTTTTATCACAATTCCGATATCGACCCAGACTACATTCCGATTTCGATCAAAACTGATGAAAAAGTTCTGGATTAAAGGTCGAAAGTTCATGTAACTGGCACGCTGTATTTCGTTTATCATTTCTTTGTTATTTAGTACTAGCAAAAACAACTCCCATTCAAATGATTGGCAGCCGCAGAATATTGGTGGTAAAATTCTTAGACAAAAAAGGAATTGAGGATAAGAGATTATCCACGGTTATCCAGGTCGAAAATTACCGCAGTGTGGGAATAAAATATCGATAAAACGGAGTCTGGAACTGATTAATAGTCGTCGCGATTGATCGCGTCGAGTATCGAGTATCGAGAGCCATTGGGGAGATACGAACATCTTTTATTGATGAGATTCGACTGTTTAAATCAGGATATTTCAAACAAATGGTAATGGGCGATAATTACATTGAATAATGAAATCCACTTGCTCGTAAACTGCGAGAACTTACCTCAAGTCTTGAAATTATAAGCAAATGTTTCATTTCAGAGCTCGTCAAAATTAAGTAAAATCTATTAGATTCGGTCGATTTCATTTCACGTCTGGAATTATTTCATTGGGAAATTACCTATTACATACGAACTTCATCGTAACAATTTTTTTTGTTTTTTTTTTCTGTTTTTTTATAACTTTGTTGTTCAATATTTAATTTTATAAGATCGCATATGTGCAATTAATATACTTGAGAAATGACCACATTTACAGAAATAATTTCATCATTATTCATATCACAGAATTCAGTCTGTCTATAAAACGCATCGAGATCTACTGCAGTTGCAGTGGAATTGAACTCTAATTTGATTTCCATGGGGCCTCGTAATGACCAATTAATGGGTTAGGGCAGGTGTCTGGGCGTTTTCCTCTATTTATTCCTCTAGAATGCCGGACCATATCCCCAAGAGGCATTAGCCTGTATCCAACGAAATGATCGAAAAAATAAATGATTGGATTCAAAGATTCGAGATTCAAATCACATTTTAAAAAAAACAGGAAATTATTGTAAACCCCTCGAAAATGCAGAGTTTAATTTTCACCAGATCTCTGACCGTTTCTAGATGAGCGTTTAAGTGTGTGTTTGATCCTTTGTTTTACAATATCTCGAGAACAAATGAACGGATTTCGTATTTTCTTGTATCGAACGATGCGGTTCTGGCTAACTTAGAACTGATTGGATTCTGGACTTGACCTGTTTAATAGTTTTCGAGTTATTTGAAAACAAAAAAGTTCTAATGATCACACCGCGAGGACTGATCAGTATCAACGGATTTTTATGATTTTAGTCTCAACCGATAGGATTTGCTACAACTTAAATCTGGTCAAACTTGAAGAAAGAAAAAAAATTTCACTCGTAATGCATTTCTTGTTTGTTGAATTCAATTTCTTTACTTGTAAAACATTATTTTTTGAGCTTGAAAAATCTGGTCAGGCTGGGCTAGCTGTTTATGATTGCAGAAAAGAGTAATCGGAGACTTGATGTTTGTGTTGGAATTTGAAAGGATAGTTGAAGCAAGATTGATTCAAATTGCCAAAGGGTTTAATCAAATTTGGATCGAATTGATTGAGAACGCAAAAATACTGTGTGATTATCTACTTTCTAATTATTTTGAAACTTGGGCGACTGAATTAATCTGGAATTGCGGAATGAGTAAAAAATACCCTCAATCGAAGTAGGTATAGAACGAATCGTTAGTCCACCAGATAAGAATCTTATTGATATTGTCACAGGAAACAATCAAGATGGTAGTATTTATTGCAATTATCTCATGTAGCAAATGATGAAAAGGAATCAGAGAAAAACTTCGTTATTATTCATGAAATATATATATTTATTATTCAAATTGGTAATATCAAATGACACGTCATCGATCATCAAATTATCACATCACAGGTCAAATATTTTGGTCATATATAATTCTACAATCCTTATACCTATGTACTACCCTAAATTCTTAAGCTAGACTTGGTCGAGCCCGACTTTGGGCTCCTGTTAACTCTGCTTACAAAGCTACCCTTGCGGCCACCGGCTGGTGGGCCGACCTTAAAACTAGCCTGGAAAACAGGGAGAGCGACAGAGTTTCCTCGCGAGGGTTTCCCGAGTCCGCGAGTCGCGGGGAAAAGCCCACCCTGGAAAGCCCTGCGTCTCTCCCTGCGTAGGTGACGGCGGGCGCGTCTCCGGAGGTTCGGGTCGCCCCGACACGCGTTCATCCACCTCCGGGATACGTGCGCGGCGTTGACGAGGGAACCCGCGTCCAGGAACCCGAATATCTTCTGCGAGATCTCCAGGGGAAGGTCCGCGACGAAGTCCAGGTCCGGGGAGCCGGCGCCGATAGCGAACAACAACGAGCCAAAGGATTCCATGTTACTGGTGTGACAGCGAGTTGTCGAATGACTCTCCCAGGTCAGAGGTCCGGCTTATATGCTCGTGGTCACCGTTCCGGATCAATGCACCGGCCAATCAGGGGCAGAGTGCATCCAGGTATGTTTTTTGCCGAAATCCCCTGCCCGACACCAGCCTGCACGGCTAATTAAAAAGCCGTGCGTTTCCAAAATTGAAATGATAAATTACTGGATGGAAGAATTTTTAAAACGATCATGATTGAGAAAAAAAATTCACAGAAATCCCAATGTGTGAGGCAGAAGCTCCGAAAAGGGGATGTCATTATGTCGAATCGTTTCAAAGCACTGATTTCTTCTGTAGTACATAATCGCGTGAAGGCGGGCGGGGTGAACACACAATTTATTGAAAATTTCACGTTGCGCATTTCGTCATCGTAATTTATTCATCACTCCCAGAATCGCCTTGCGAAATCTCTGTACTGTCGGCTAGCCCTTCGGACTATATAGTGGTCTGTATACTAAAAATATCCATAATTAACGTGTGAATTTATTGCAAAACATATATATTTTGCAGCTCGCTTCGGCTACTATATTATATACGTCCTCGCTGCTGGTATCAAGAGAAAATTCTTTTTATCCCCTTTCGGCCTTGTGCGCACTGAGAGTTCCGCGAGATAAGATGAGCACGAAAAGATGTGGAAGGCTCGCTTTTCTGTCCGTTTTGTTTCGCTTCTTCTGTTTTGTAGTGAATGTGTCGTTTTTGAGCGCAAGTACAACATTAGGTAATACTTTATACAACGAGCAGTCCGCTTGTTGAGCTTACTATCGGGCCGTAAAATCGAGATACGTGGGTTAAAACTGCGATATCTCTTCGTGAAAAAATCTTAGAGTATCATGCAGTAGAGTTTCTGAAACTATGAAATCTGCTACGTCAACGTGTCACTTGCATAATTGTTGTAAAAAATTTAAGCGCAGGGATATCCCTATGTGAAGGTCAGAAAACGTAAGTCTGGCGTATTGGTATCCATAGTTCGACTTCAACTCGTCGCCATTCCTTTTATAATATCAGTAAAAATTTGAAATAATTCACACATAATCTTTGGACTCTAGTGCGTACGTTGCCGGTTTGAAATTCGAAACATGTTGAAAATTATGACGGCTACAAGCAATAATTGGTGGCGTGGTCATCTCGGATACTCGTACAGTCAGCCGGAAGTTTCAAGATTTGAAATTTCACAAATAAAAATAGTTATGCACTTCAGTTGCATAAAAATCGATCGCAATTACGATTACCTAAATAACTAAAGTTATTTATTATTAATTTTCGCATGTGGCTCAACGTAATTTCTTTGTGGGAGTGGGGCGCGCTTTGCGACCACGACAATGCATGGAAAGAGGGGTAGTGATCACGACAATGTATGAAAAGAGGGGTAGTGGTCACGAAGCGCGCCCCACTCCTACAAGGAAATTACGTCGAGCCGCGTGTATCGATTAGTAATAAACAACTCTATTCACTAAGTAATCGTAATCGCAATTGATTCCTACGCAACTGAAGTGCATAGCGATTTTTATTTGTGAAATTTCAAATCTCGAAAGTTGCGGCTGACTGTACCAGTGTCCGAGATGACCACACCGTCGATTATTGCTTGCAGTCGTCATAAATTACAACATTTTTCGAATTTCAAACCGGCGACGTACGCATAAAAGTCCAAAGATTATGTGTGAATTATTTCAAATTTTCACCAACATTATAAAAGGAATGGCGACGAGTTGAAGTCGAGCTATGAACACAAATACGCCAAACTTACGTTTTTTTACCTTTATATAAGGATATCCCTGCTTCAAATTTTTTTACAACAATCATGTAAGTGACACCTTGACGTGGCAGACTCTATAGTTTCAGAAACCCTATTGCGTGACACTCCAAGATTTTTTCACAAAAAGATATTGGAGTTTGAACCCACGTGTCCCGATTTTACGGACCGATAGTAGGCTTTTTCTTCTCAAAGAACCATAATTCTGCTACAGATGAAGTATACTATTTCATTTTGAAGTGGACATTGAAAAAACTTTCATTCCAGAAGTATGTCATTTGTAAAAATCCATTTCTGGAGTGAATTTCATTTTTCACATACAAATCTGTTTCCGTCTATATACGGCAATTAAAGACTTGGTACTCTGTGTATGAAGTACTCGACCGCATACTTTCTAGACATTTCCCGTAATATTCCGATGAGCATTGACAATACGCTGTCTTATCTGTTTTTGACTATTTGCTGCGTGAGCTGAATTTTTTCCATAAATATGCTGCTGGATTGTGGTAGCGAGCAACTCCGAAAACTAATAATACTAGTTGAAACTTTAATTTCTTGGAAATGAGCCGAAAACGATGTACCCACCTTCTCTTAGCATCGAAATTATAAAACTCATGTGAGAAACTTTTCCACGTATACTTGAGTCTCGCGGTTTTTGAATCAGGTTTGAAGGTATATGGCAATCTCTATAGCTCCCTACACTTTGGAGTTCAGTATAGTCCTTCTGGTTGAAATCCTTTGGTTCAACAGTTCAGATCTTGATATAATCATTGGACCTATCCTTAACTTTACGGATCAGTTTATCGAGATGAATCTTCTACCATTGAGTACCCGGAAGCCGTAAGGGCAAGCCTTGTTTCCGAAAACGCTTCGAATCCTGTAATAATCGTACCACAAATTTTTGAGGCGCTATTTTGGGATTGGTGAAGGCGATGGACGGTATCTTTAGGTTATTAGCCAGAATGATCTTAAAATGGATAAAATAATGAAGAGAAATGAGAGAAAAACTTCGTTATTATTCATGAAATATATATTTATTATTCAAATTGGTAATATCAAATGACACGTCATCGATCATCAAATTATCACATCACAGGTCAAATATTTTGGTCATATATAATTCTACAATCCTTATACCTATGTACTACCCTAAATTCTTAAGCTAGACTTGGTCGAGCCCGACTTTGGGCTCCTGTTAACTCTGCTTACAAAGCTACCCTTGCGGCCACCGGCTGGTGGGCCGACCTTAAAACTAGCCTGGAAAACAGGGAGAGCGACAGAGTTTCCTCGCGAGGGTTTCCCGAGTCCGCGAGTCGCGGGGAAAAGCCCACCCTGGAAAGCCCTGCGTCTCTCCCTGCGTAGGTGACGGCGGGCGCGTCTCCGGAGGTTCGGGTCGCCCCGACACGCGTTCATCCACCTCCGGGATACGCGCGCGGCGTTGACGAGGGAACCCGCGTCCAGGAACCCGAATATCTTCTGCGAGATCTCCAGGGGAAGGTCCGCGACGAAGTCCAGGTCCGGGGAGCCGGCGCCGATAGCGAACAACAACGAGCCAAAGGATTCCATGTTACTGGTGTGACGGCGAGCTGTCGAATGACTCTCCCAGGTCAGAGGTCCGGCTTATATGCTCGTGGTCACCGTTCCGGGTCAATGCACCGGCCAATCAGGGGCGGGTGCATCCAGGTATAGCAATTCCCCAAAATGACCTATGGCGATCACCCCTCTACACGGTTCATTGGTCAGCATTCCTCGAAACTATTATAACTACATATACACCGGGCACGACCGCGGGTCATCATCGCTGCGTACTTATCATAACCTGAGAACCAAAGAACATCTGCTTCTCCGAAGTCTAACGCAATCAACTGTAGTGTTATACCACAAGCTGCGACAGACAGGGATTTGATTATTTCAGCGGCCGGTGCACCGCGGCTTTCTGGAGTCCGTGAACTGCTATGAGCAGCCCATGCCGTACAACGTATACGTATGTACGTTACATAACCCTTTCCTCACGTCCTGCGTATGCAACGGTACGGTAAAGCCTGGAAAACATTCTTCGACTCGAAGTACTGGTTCTCCCAGTGCTCTCCCAACATCATTTTAAACTCCAAACCGCTAGAAGCGTCAACTTTGCCAGTCGTGAATCCATATCGCGTACATGGCTATCATTGAGATTATCGCGATGATTAAGATCGATAGTATACCTACATAGGTATACCCGATCGGTAGGCAAATAATCCTCCGTCTCTCGCAATTAGATGAGAAAAGTCAAGCTGCTAGTAGTATATTACACAGTTCGATGTTCTAAATCCTTACATATACCTGTTCAATGATGAATGAATTTGAATTGAGCGAAATAAAATTCGATGGTCACCGAACCGCGGAGGAAGTTTGAATTTCTAATTCCAGATTATCGATTTCGATCGTAAACGGTAGGTCCTGAAGACTGTGGCTAGACCGTCGTCGATGGGATGGCTGGCCACGTTCAGTGATCATCTTTCCTTTTCAATTAAAATACGAGCAGACAGGCTCGCTTCTTCGTTATGAGAGACGCGCCTTCGAGCGACCCGGATCGTGCAATCGTTGGAATGTACGAGAGCGGGTCGATATAATTGGTGAGACAGGCGGCTAGCCTGGTATAGAATACCGCAGAGAAGAAGAAGAAGAGGAAGGAGAAGAAGAAGAAGAAGAAGGAGAAGAAGAAGAAGAAGGAAAAGAAGAAGTCGGCAGTGAACTTGTAACATGAACACGAACAAGATTGTGATCCCGCCTCTATCAGTCGCTCTTGATTCCCTGATCGTAAAGAAAGAAAAAGAGCCGAATGCTGGACATCAATTTATGAAAGTGATCATTTCTCGCCTGTTTAACGAACGAGTTTTAGAAAAATATGGTAAAACGAGTTTTCGAATTCGGTTTTTTATAGTTAAAATCTGTGTGGCCATAAAAGCGATGCGGTTGTTCCGCCCGAACTTACGCAAATCGCCACAAGGCTGTTTCGTTTTTTATAATGTAAAGAGTTATTTAAACGGATGACCGTAACTCGCACCAAAGTATAATAACTATATGGAGACAAATTGGACCTCATGTTGGTTTAGCCTCTCGCCTTGATCTCTCGGTAGAGCTAATAAGTTTAATTGATTGTGAGACAAGTTCGTTCGTCATGCAGACAGACAGCGAGTTAGTTTATCGGAGTCGCGTGACTAGCGAAATTGGATATTTCTCAAGTTTCGCAACGTAGTTACCCTCCGATCGATAAATTGTTAAAGGAAAAGGAACACATATACATAATATGTTCAGGATGGAAAAAATTTCACTAATTTTCGGGGATTGTGGCGAAAAGGGTAAATGATATACAGATATTCCGTCGTAGGCCTTTACCCTACGTAATATTATCTAAAAATTTGGATGTTGAAAAGCCTCGGACCATACGTCATGTGGCTACCATCACAGATTGCTGTGAGTTCTGTGAAAATGACACAGACCAACAGTTGCCTCGGTTTCGAAGTCAATCATAATCCAAACTTGATCCAACTTCGCGAGCGAACTGGAAGCTGATTTGATTCTGGCGTGTGCTAGGATCGTCAGTAAATATCTAATCCTTCATATATTTTCAGATTTTTAAAGTCCGTATACTGAGAAATACGAAAATTTAAATTTTCGCAAATTTTTTTCCAGCCGAACGGAGCAATATTTTCGAAAACTTTTAGTCTACGCCAGAATTACGTGTGTGGATTATATGTACGAGAAATTATAGATCGATGGGACTAATCGTTAGTTAGTTATCAATAAAAACCGTCATGCTTGATGCAAATCTATACAAGAGGAGTCGATCAGTTGCTACAATCATTAGAATTCGAACAAATCAATCATACAATTCCCTAGAATTTTTTTATCCATAGCGAGAGGGGCTTTCGATCCTACAGTTTAATCAGAATCGCTGTCGTCTGACAAAGTCGAAATGAAAGAGCGTAGAAGTTGGTCAAGCTGCGAGCTTCGGGCGGTTTTATCAGTGACACTATCGATACGCTTTCTCTCGGCAAGCGGAAGCCGACGTTCAAAGGCCGGCTTATCAGTAGGTGAAATCTCGAATCGCTAGTCAATGATCGATGCTGCAGTGATTCAAGTCGCAGAATTTCGAACGCTTGTAGACTTTCTTCATCGGTGGGATGAGAAGAGTTGCGGTTTGGCTTCTGGTTTGAAAAAATGAAAAATAAAAAAAATAAAACGAGCACGGCTTCCTAATGATAACTGAACTTGTAGAAAAGCTTAATTCGTTTCGTTCCGTTCCTTTGTCTCGGATTTAGAGTTGGCTAACAGTAAAGTAAGCCTGCAGCAGTAGAGTTTAATAAAATTTAATATCGAAGTTGTGGTCGAAGTAGAAAGACCCAGACGGGAGGAGCGTTATTACCGCAAAGTGTGTTATGCGCGCAATAAACCCGAAGTAATAATCTCAATTTTACGACCATCTTTGTTGGGCATGGGTTTCTTGATTCTTGCATATTTATAAACTACGTACAACAACAAGGTGTCTTTTATGGTTAACCCTAGTCTGCCTCTACTTACCTACGTTTCTACCTACTTTGTAATATATGAGCGGAATGCGGTGCGGTCGCCTCCACTTTAACAGAATTGGAAAATTACCTGCCAACCATCAGGCATACGCACACTATACATCCGACTAGATAGCTTCTGAGCTTCTTATTTGCCTTTCAATAAGACCCTGCTGTAGGTCTATCCTAAGTTTAATCTGAAGAGTTTAGATTGCTACACGAGCGTCTATGCCAGTTGTGAAATTCCATCCTATTCTCATCCGTTCGTATAACGTCCTATACGTGTGGTTATACCCAAGGTCCGATCACTGAGACCGTAAATCTTGAGCCTATACGAATGAACCGAAGCCAAACCAATCTAACCGCAATAAATTCCGACGGGAATAAAGAGATTCGAGATTCAACGACGAAAAGATAATCCCAAAGAGATTATTTCGGATCCTTTCGCGATTTATTGCACCTCGAAGCCATCGACTGTTACTACTTTTTCATGATCCTTGAAAGACGTCTCGAAATAATGCAGCTATTCATTTTGAGGGAGGAAACGGAAATCGAATCTCGGTGATTAGAAAAGTAGTGTTACAAACTCGACGAATGATTCCAAGAGGAAAAAAAAATCGACTTCCAACTTCTGAACGACAGTTTAAATCCTTCACATGCTTGGCGGTATTTCCAATGGTTGAAGATCAGTAGCATAAGAAATCCTGATTTCACGTTTCGGTTTTCTCAATTCTGAACAATCTAATCGATCATCAACGTCTTTTGGTAAGTTTAAAATGAATATACGATTCGGGATTAGACTTTGATGGAATTCACGGCCTGTTTCATCTTGCAATTTAGTCTCAAGTTAGTTGATGGTAAAAGACAATCTCCATCTCGAATTGTGTGGTGACAACGAGAAGTGATGAGGATATCTGCGTAGACGCTGCAGACATAGCGTCGCATATCGAGCCATGAATTATTCAACTACCGTTTGAGGTTTCGGAATATATTTGAGGACCGAAACCATTCATGTATTACTTGTCTTAGTCGAGCTGGTATCCAACCGTATCCCCAAATTTCGCGTAATATTTTACAAACCAAAAACACATAGCTGGTCTGTCAATGTCATATTTTACTTTCGACGAGTGATTATATGAACCGCGGAAGTTACGTGTGATTCGGAATTTTCTATCTACAGAAAACGGAAACAGACGTAACGCTGCACTGAGTTAGATAACCAGCGATAAATGAACACGACATTTTTATCATTTATCCAGAATCCACTTCCCGGAGTTCATTGATCACGGAAGGTACTTTGCGCTTAATTTATTCTTCCCTATACTGTTCATCGAAAGCTGGACCCATACATCCATGCATCAGAAGCTGTGGTATTTTTTTTTAACGAAGATGGACCTCATCCTAAAACTTTGATGACATATTTTCTAATAATGCCCTAATTTTAAGACCATGGAAATGACAGACCGCGGCTAGTTCCAGCACTGAAATCGCTACATCAATACTCGAGAAAAGGAACGGCGAGTTTTTTGGACTGAGTTAGTTCTGAGTTTATGGACAATTTCTAAACATCCATTGGCCAAAAACGAGCCGTAGGATTTCAGTCGTCAAACTTTAAACGGTGAGTCGTTAAGCCAGAGAAATTGGCGGGAAAGTGGTCACGGGTTGAATTATTGTGTTCATTAAGTAACACCGGACGAGTGACTGGAGTTACTGCTCGATGCGATGCTTTCGCCAATTTTAGTCCCACCTCGTTTTATTTCGACATTTAGAACCGGGTAAGTTCATCTCTAGGTACTCCTGCAAGGATTTCAAGACTTATACTATAATTGACAGTTTCTATGCAGGTTGCGGATATTACGCACAAAGTATGACGCAAACGGCGCATGGCTCCGATCGGAATGGCAAACAGTAGCCGGATTCGATTAGGAACAGCCGATGAGCACTAGATGACAAAAGTCTGAATGACAGGAAACGAAGGCGGCGAATTACGGTTAATTAAATTGCTGCATACACATGTCCTTGTGCAATTTCATCATTTACACGACAATTAGGTATCTACCCATCAACGCGTCGTGTGATGTTCGTTTTACATGTAATACATGTCGAGAATGGAGGAGGACGTCCGGGTAGCGACTGCCGACCAATTTGCAATGAAATCCGACTTCCTAGTCACCGCGAAAGCCAGATTTTACGTAATTTTTTTTTTTTTTCAGGTAAACCGACGAGTCATTGTTTACCACAGGAAACTACATCGACACATTTCATCTGAAGATCAAAACCTGATGGAAATATATAAACGTTCGACATTCGTAAAATCGAAGACTTATTTTTCTAAAATTCTGGTGAAACTTGGCGAAAATGATTTTTGCGGTTTTTCAAGTGATTCGTAAATCTTTCAATCAAATAATCAGAAATATATCATATCGCGAAGATCAGAGTCCAGAATCTTTGATTTCAAAATATTTGATAATTGACCAGTCGCGCAATAATTCCTCACGTTTTTTTCTAACCTGACGAAATCCTCGGTAATTTGACAGCAGCGAAGTAGGTACCCTACGAATCCGGCTTCATGAAAGCCGGAGGCAAATTCGCCGAATGTTTTGCACGAGTCGCATAAAGCTGGTATGAATATGATTATATTATGAATGTGACAGCTTGATGTTCGTGTAGCCAGTTTATAGTCTCAACTTTACAGCGATCCAGGTGCCGATTAGCAGGTTGCTTAACGGTTATTCTTCATATTGTCAGATCAGTATCTCTGCATTGTAACATTACTTGCATCTACAATTTTACGTATAATAAGAGGAAGGAGTCGGTGGCTTTGTGAAAAGCTGAACCAGTCATCGCGGTTCAAAGATAACATTCGAGTTTTATACCATGTTCAACATCCCATGATGTGACTGCGAGCATGTCAGTGCTTCCGAGTAAAATCCCGAGGGAATTTAAAACTGGGAATAGGTGGCTTTCGTTATTCATATAAGTATTTCGATTATATATATATATATATATAAGAACAAAAAAAGAAAGTGTATTCCGTCCACGTTCTGCAGGTTTTTTATTTTTATTTCATTCACGAGGTCAAATCCCGCGGTTATCGTCTCCTCGAGGCAAACCTGATGCTGCAGTGAACGTGCCGTTGTTAATTCCATTTGCATGATGACTGTGCTCCGTCTCACTGACTGTCTGTCTTCGCAGGGTTCGGTGTGACAGTTGACATAATAATTGACTGGTTCACGGTATAATTATACATTTTCAACGGCGTATAGCGAAGCGTCACGTTATGCATATGGACTTATATAGATCACACACGCGTGTGTAAATGGACAAAGTAGGTACCTTCGCACACCATGGACATAGGTACATTTATAATAACATGACGAGTTTAATAACACAGCCAACTATTTCTGTAAAAATGCAATGTTGAGTATATAGGCATTTGTACCCAGCTACATATATGTCGTCGAAAGGAGCTGCTCCCAATAAGGCCGCTACGTGTATTTTAAAGTTTAACTAACTTTCATACTACTCTTAGAACGCAATGCTATACATAAGTACAGCAGGTTTGAAACGGTCGAATTATTATGACTTAACCGAATCTAATTAGCAAGAAGTACTAGCCGGATAGAGATAGAGAAAGAGCGAATTTATGCAATAGTATATATAATGCATTATTTCGGCTTCTAAACCAACCCACTATGTGGTTCATGGTCATCTGTTGTATTTCTCCTCTTACTTTTGTCTCGTTGCTTATTACACCAAAGCCAGAAGAATTTTTACCCAATTCTAGGTCTTAGTTATACCTGTACGCATACAGGGCATTCCGCGTCACTCCAGCCACTAAAAAATAAAAAAAAATCCGTCCAAAAAAGTAAAAAAATTTAAAATTTATTTCGGCACTAAATGGACACCGAGTATTGTTGATTTCGAGTCCTAGACAGAGTTGGGAATTCAATGTCAGCGTCGACAGAGTTTTTTATTGTACAATTTTGCATATTCATAAATTCGCATATGTGGAATATATCAAAAGCCATAAAATTCCGAGCGAAAAAATGTTAGATGAACTTGGTGGTCCATACTCACTCACTGTACCTTATAATACACAAGTTTCTATAATATAACCCAGATTCCTTCAGGATTTGAATTATCCTTTTTCATTATCCCGTTGACTTTACAGGGTCGTCTCCTCGCGAACGAGGGTATAGAAACTGCGTAAGTATAATGCGGCCGACACCTCAGTGCCTTAAATTTTTCTTTATATCTTCGCAGCCGCCCACGTCATTCCTCGGTCTCGCGGTCATAAATGGACCAGATAATATTTATGTCGCGGAACTAATCTACCGTGTATTGACCTCTTTCTCCGGCCGATAGATCTGGCGAATACATACCAGCTTTTAAATGCATATGGGGCTTTCCATGCCATACCGATTACCCGAATGCAAGATCATTTTTCGATTAGGTCAAATTCTTGTATTTTTTTTCTTTTCAACACGCGTTGAAAGAAATTCCAGAATATTTTTCGGTCCATTCTCGTCTTGATTTTTGTGCGAACTCAAGACTCGAGGATGGACTGAGGTGAAGATCTGAAAAAAATCAAGTAAGCAACTTCGAATCGGTAATGATCAAATCAAAAATTGGGATAAGAAAAATAAAATTCATTCATCACTTTTCTCAGGGTATCTCATTCATTAATTATTCTCCCCTTTTACATCTTACTATTAATTAGTTGAATTATTTTTTTTTTTTTTTTTTTTTTAATCGATGGAATATTTTTTTGGTCATGATTTATATAATTGGATGATTTGAACGTGAGTCCTAGGGATAATCCCGAGGTTGGGTATATTTCTCAGCAATTAATTCATCCCACTGTTGTATGATACTTTTGAAATAATTACGTCACTCAATCCGCTCACAGCTTCCATCACACGCTTCTGAGTAAACTTATATGAACGCAATGAACATTTCAAACGCAATTACCTCCTTATATTCGCTGATGAGTTGGCAGACAGGAGAATATAATAGCAACAACTACGTATGTAACATACAACTATAAGTCTTTATTCTGTATCTGGCTGCTGCAGCACGTAACTCGTAGAAAAAATTATTCTCAGATTTCAATAAGAGATTCGAGATTTCATCGTGTATATTATACATATAATACAACGGTATTAAATATCGAAAATTTTATTTGCAAGTTTCAAAAATGTATTTTTTATCTATTTTTCCTTCTCAATTTTTTTTTCAGAATAAGAAATAGAGAGAGAGAATCATGCCTGCAGGTAAAATTCAAGCAGGTGGTATGCAGGCAACTATAAAGACGATAAAAAAAGAAATATGTACGTAAGAGAGGTACACGAAAGACGGAGATAAACGTGAGAGAAGCTGTTGAGATATTCAGCAGGCGGGTGAGGTTGAACACCGACAGTGGTCCACCTTGAGTGGAATTTTTACGAGTTCGTAAATTTTACTAACAAAGCGGTGTACGGCGTCGCGGCGGCGACTTGTGGCGGACCCCCGACGTCGAGAAGATCAATTGAAACCTTCATCTCCCAGTTTATACCTACTTCATAGACTTCTTAATCGTATCATACGTTGCCTATGCATTGGGGTGGTCCTGAATTTGACCATTTTCGAATTATGGACCATCCCACCATAGGCATGGATAGAAAAGAAGCTCAGTTCTGTGGCAGAAATTAATAAAAATTAATAATCCGCTATGAGGATGGATAAAACGAACTGAAACAATTCATCCGAATTAAACAACGCGTGCTATATTTTAGAATAATCATCGCATCGCTCGACTGAAGATCGGGAACTATGGAGGAAAGCTGCAGACGTACGACATCCGGACCAGTTGACTGATCGAGCCTATCAATTTTTTGAAACATCAAACCCTTTCTATTTTTATTTTTCTCCCAATTAGCTCGTAAGAATTGTCTCTACGTTTGAACAGTATATAAAGGCCAAAATTCTTACGAGTTTTCCCAAAATCCACGGAAAAAATTTTCATTTCGCGAGTGTAAATAATTCATTGATAAATTTTCTACAATTAACTTTCGAATGAAAATCCTTATTGTTTTCGTCGTTTCTAACCCATACGACGAAGGTGAAAAATCAGAATAGCTTTCAACAGACCTGCAATCAGTCCACTAAATAATAATTGCGAAATATATAATCAAACTAATTTTGAATTCTAGACCGAAAGTTATAGTTCGCATATTATATACCTATCTCTGATCTCGGTATATAGTGCAGTATAATGAATGGTATATAGAATATTTGGTAACAACTTTCCCTCTGTAATACTTGCATGTCCCGATCTTGTCTAGAAAAAAAAAAAAAAAAAAAAAAATTAAATTAGGTTTACTATACTTCGACGTAGGTAGTAGTACGTGCAGGAATCGTTATCATTAGAAATTATGTAACCCCGCACAGCTGTACCCGATTATTTTTATACCGTATAAAAATCGGCACGCTACGACGTTTGAACGGAAAAAAAAAAAAAAAAGAAAAAAAAAAAAAACTTGTACAGGAATAATAAAGAGACATTACGTTGCATAACATTTTTTTAACCCATTTAAACGCTCCACTATCGATGATTCCACCTGTAGCTAGTAAATGGCAATCGATGGGTCGAAGTAAAAGTCCCTAATTCAAGGATTTGGATCAACCGTTGCTCCGATTTTTGATACTCAGCAACAAAATTAACGGCGCACCCGGCACTCGGCGAAATAATGCCGATTTTCAAAATGCTGTAACTCAATGAAAAATTGTCGAAAAAAATCATTCGGGCAAGCATTTTGAAGGTTGAAAGTTTATCTTCAAGATGGTTTTTTGAAAATTCATCCTACGGTCATTTTTGACCTCATGGCGTAGGTCTGAGTGCCGGGTTGCGAAACGCCAGAAAAAACGAGTTTTTCAAAGTTCTCTACGGGGCGTTCAAAAAATCGCAGAAAACTTTCGAAACAGTCATTTTGTAGCCTGAAATCTCCTCTTCAAAATGGTTTCTAGAAATTTGTCGCGCGATTTTTTTTCACCGAGTTATCCAACTTCTGGTGAAGCAATGTTAATAAGGGCAGGCAATAAGGCACAATTTTTCATTGAGTTACAGCATTTTGAAAATCGGCATTATTTCGCCGAGTGCCGGGTGCGCCGTTAATTTTGTTGCTGAGTGTATTTCGGTCTTTGATTGTTCAGAAAACAAACCCAAAATATCTGAAATCGATAGACCGGAACTATCCACGTCCTTGCATCAAGTGGTTTGTACTTTGACTATGCATCTAACACGAAAAGTGGTTGTTTGGAAAAAAAAAAAAAAAAAATTGGAACACATGTCAGTCCTCAAAAAATACCGCGTTTGAAGTTTATGCACCCCCTCGAGTCGCTATTGCAGTTTTTTGAGTGGAAAGACACAAGTTTGTGTAAACTCGTGGTCCACTTGGTCAGTCGGACTTTGACGATGGTCGCCTTGGTCGCAAGGCGTGAACGCAGAACAACTAGGTAGCACTAACTCAGTAGGTGAAAGTGAAAGTCTGTACACTGACAATGAACGGGTATTAAGTACACCGACCCATTATGTTATGTTTTATTATATTACCCCGCGCTTAGAATGCAATCACACCATTTCACCTGGTAATTTAGAGTAAAAGAAAAAGTGCTGATGTATACGAGCGCAATTTGTAGTTAGATATACCTGTGCCATTGGCAATCTTTCAAATCGTAAAAAAATGCTATGGCAGCTGACCTGGACTCTCTGGAAGTCAAAAAACTTCGTTCCAAGTCATGCCGGGTCTCTGTAATTCACTGCAAGTCATTAAAAGCCGTGCAATGACTCGGCGGAAAATCATGCAAAATCGTTTGATAAGCGGCTAAAAATCTGTCCCAGACTTTGACAGTAATTTTTAATAATTCGGAAACGATTAGCTACCGCGCACGAAGTCATGGGATAATATAAACCCCCGTTGATGGGGGTCATTCCCGATATTGAACGACCACGCATTTTAATCGTTGAAACTTCCCCTTCAATAATCGCTAACTTTTAGCCCTTGACTCAAAGTCTTCCAATGCGAAAAATGTCGATAAACGAAACCCCGCGCTCAGGAAGTACCTGGATCTCGTCTGCGAGGAAAATTATCGCGATAACACTGAGGTGAGGTCTGAGGGCGTAATGAAATATGACTCCACAACAAATTTCAGTGGAATCGAGCAAAGCGTTCCAGAGTTATCGCCGATAAACGATTCTAACTTCCTGGACGCATAACTCCTCAACGAGTTATCCGACTGCGACACATAGGGGGTGTTTTTTGCACGTCAAGAGCTGCCCTTTCAATTGGTATGAGATACCAAGGGGTACGATAACATCCACTATCGTTTTACGGGTCGTTCGCGAAACCCCGATTATCACCAATTTACAAAGTCCTCTGGCAATCGGCCAGTTCTCAATCGATCGGGATAAAACTAGTCTCATTCGAAAGATTATTAAATTTCCTAGAATATGATTTTTTGATTTTTCGAAATCGGTTCAATTTCCGCCAAAATCCGCGAAAAAAGCCCTGCCCCACTTTAATTGACGCGTACTGTATACTTATTAGTATAATATTATAAGTTGCATAGGAAGTTACCAGCAACTATTACTTCCTGGCCACATTATATTCCGTATAAGTAAAGCCTGGGTCTGAATTACCCCCCATCACATCAGGTATTAGTACCTGTGTACAGTGCAGAGCGTTAATTAAACTATACAATTGCTCAGAGTAAAGAAAGTAACTTTTCTTTCAATTTCCGTGGGACTGTGAATATGAATTAATTTTAATTAAGACCCAAAGCTAAGGCTGCGCTGTGCAGCTATAACGGTGAGATAAGTATAGGAATTACCTTATATACCTACAGTTTCCTACATCTTATATATATATATATATATAGCTAAACTTGCTTGGCAGAATAATAATTGCGCAACTTTCTATGATTTTGTAATCGTGAATGAGCTTATTGTTTCGGCACAGCGAACTTATCTTAGCTTAGAGAGACAATTTGAAATGCAGTTGAGCGAGAACCCGCACTAATTACATATATGTCTGAAAAGGTATGAGGATGACGTATCCGTATCCGATTCAAGGATAATAACCTGTCCTTAAATATTTGAACTGATCGAAAGGCGCTCCTTTTATCCTGGCGCAAAGTAATCAAAGAGCTAATCCTAGAAGCGTTTCCCTGACGTGATAACGATGAGAAAAAAAAAAAAAACAAGAAAAAAAAAAACAAATTTGAAAAAAATGAACAAGTTAAACAACAATTGGTTTGTAATTAAACTTCAGACGTCATCGCAGAGTCGATTAGGCTTCGATTTGTAGCTAGTGGGAATCCTGTGCAGCTGTAGCGACTCTAATAGATCGCGTATCTGATACGCGACCTTTGGAATCGCGAGAGTTAAAGGTCAGGCTACAAATATATCCCGATTGAATCGAAGGGCCGCGTTCGGGTTCAACGACGTTTACAAAACTGTTCATGAAGCGTAGCTAATCGGCTGTTTGACCCGAATAAATACAATTACATACATCTTATACACGTTTGCCTTAATGGTGTGTGTAGAAATAAATAAGAGCCCACCTTTTTCTATGCCAACTCTCTATTTTCATTCTATCAAACATTTTTCCATTTCATTTGAAAATCGATCAATCTATTCAATTATTATCAATCGATCGCAATGCTTATATTTTTTTGATATTGTCGTAAATCAGATCAAAAGTACAGCTGAAAAAAAGTAAAAATATCAGTTTTTTCATTTCTTTTTTAAATCTTTTTACTTTTCATGAAAAATTGTGAGAAATTTGAACTACGAAGTGATGAATAAAATCAATCGATTTGATTAAATAGTCCGAAGAAATGAGGCTTTTTACTCTTTCTCATTTTCCTATACGCGTTTTATCAATTTCTTATATTTTTCTTACGACCTATGTATACCACACACTCTTAATTAAAGTCGCATATCATTAGCAATCGAGATTTATAATTACAATCAACAAACTTTTAACCACCTTAAATAGATCGGGCAATGTACCTATATCGTCTATACGATAGAGCAATAATCATTAATTACAATCTCCAATCAACCGTTGGTAATACACATAATGCCGACGACGACTAACAACAACCTGCTCCTCTTAGGATGAACAACGGCAAATTAATGACCTCGTAAGTCTCGAAGTATACAACGCGACTCTAAGCTTACCCTCACATGCTCGTCCCAGGATTAAATCCCGAAGGAATACTGCATACATTAAAAAAAAAAAAGCAAAATATTCAAAAAATAATCGGTTGTTTAAATCGTGTAAGTAAAAACGTGACATACTCAAATTTATGATATTTTTTTTTTTTTTTTTTTTTGGGAGGGGCAGAATTGGATCAATATTTTTTATCTACAAAATCGTATTTACAAATGAAAGTGGGAATTGGGGGAAAAAAATAAGATTTCTAATTCCATAGATTCCATATAGGATGAGGAAAATATATATACATATATTTTTTTTTCTGTAGCCACGTATGACGTCGTATTATAGTTTTAAACTCGTACTGATTGGTAATATAATAAAGCTGTAAAAGTATGGTACAAAGTGATTGAGAGAAGATAGTTGTAAGTGGCAATAATTTTTCTACCATCTCGTTAAAGCGGCAGGTAAACCGGTAGCCATCCATATTTGGAATGTATAATACGAGGTAGCTGCTTGTTACCAAATCGAGAAAAAATTCTCCTTATCCATATTTATCCGAGTATAGCTATAGATTATTTTCGACGTATATGAATAAATTATATTATCACTTAATTATCTTTTAACCGAGAGGTATACCTAATATAGAATAAAATTGTGTCTTTAAGGTGTGGTAATCGATAGACTCATTGATTTACCAAACGATTTATTTAATTGCCTAATAATAATGAAAAATCACCGCGGCTTTTGATAATCAATTATTTTTATCCAAGGTGTGAAATTAGGACTAATTTTTTTTTTTTTTTCACGCCATTTTTTATCACGACTTATAAACCCGTGTAATTATTTAAAATATTGTTAAGTACCTGTGTGAAGAGTTCAGGACTAACGATCAAAAATTGAAAGTCGAATTTTTCATACCCTGCACCAATCGGTTTTTGTAAAACCGTGATTTTCACGTTTATGAGGAAAAAATTCTTACCTTTTACAACCCCGTGCTGCATCGTCGTCATCGACTGGAGCCCCCGCGCCTGAGTCCTAAAACGAGAATAAAAGGAGCGATTTTAATAAAAATTTCTTTCCATTTAAATAATGCACAGCATGATTACGATATTCCGCTGCAAGGATGACTAGGTGTATACCAAAGACTAAAATTCCTAGGTTTAAATTTTTGGAAGTGAAAAATTGAGCTACTCCGATAAGATTCTGTCTCATGCGGGGGTTGAGAATCGCGAAAAAAAAAAATTCAGAAAGTAGAGCAGTCTGATTTCTCATAGGAATTATTTCTCACCTATTGTGCGGTTAAAGCGGTAATAGCACGTTTGAGATTCGCGTTGTCCTGATATTCATTTCCTGAATGACAATTTCTGCCCACGATTTGTTAATTGAAACGATGAGATTGTGGAGTTTATACGACGCGTTGCGTCGCGGTGGTGGCGACTACGGCGGTATAACACTGAATGTAATAAGAAAATAAAACGTGGGTTTTAAAAGACCGGCTGTTTATACAATCGCCAACCCTTTGCCATTGCCGTTCATCCGACGACCACTCATTGTCGAAAGACAATACAATACCCAACTCTCGTATCTTTCACATGTTGCTGCAATACTCCTGCAACGTATCTATACGTATGTATGTACGTACGTATGTACGTCGAGACTCAGAGTATTTTAAAATCAAAGACAATGGGTTTCGAGCGGTGAAGAACTAGACACAAGTGCAAAATCTGTGATAAATCGCGGAAATCCCATCTCACTATACCTAATAGAGCCAATACTTCAAATCTGCACTTCGTTATTCTCGCTAATTAAAACGACAAATAAATTTCGAAAATTGTAATTCTACCCACTCATATATATTTTTCTTTCTCTCTTTCGAGGAATAGGTGTTTTCACCTGAGAGGTATACTTAGAAGGGGTCGATATACTCGCGTGTTGGGAATTACGTGTTTCGTATAAATATAAATTGCGAACATGGTTTGTTATACATCTGGCCTATATATAGGCGGGTATATAACATGAACGACAACGCTGTTTTGCTGATAATTGATCACTTCTCCTCCCCTCGCGAGTAAGACTACATAATTGAATTCTCTCGTGTTTCAATCAATTTCTGAAAATAATAAATACGATTGCGTGGTTCTGTAACTCGGAGCTGAAAACGTAACGTAAAAAATCACGTGTCTCGTAACTTCGAGTTTTAATATTTAACGCAAAAACAATTAACAAAGATTTCGAAGAAACGGAATGAGAACGAATGACGGAGGTTTTCCTGGTTCATTTGCATGCATGGGATTTTACGCTCCCCGAAATTCACAACTTGAAATATTTTATCGTTTCGGTTATACAAACAATTACAAGTAGAATGAAACGCTGATTAAATTCCCGTTGGCAGAATCAACATTTCATTGCGATCCTAGAAGAGGGGCTTTAGGACTATACTCCTTGAAACTGAAGACTCAAAAATCACGGAAAATCATGAAACGATCGGCGGTATATGTCGAATTATGTTTTTCATGTCAGTATTTTTCTACCAAATGCCATTTCGACGTATCGAATGAATTCAGCCCGTGGGCCTTTACTGCTTTCATCACAAAATCCATAATAAATTGATTCGTACATGATAACTCCGTCACCGATCATCCAAAACGAACCAAATTTCACATGAATATTCTAGGCAGACATGTGTACAGTGTGAACTACGAAAATTGCATTACATGCATGAGAACTATCATTTTTTCAAAGGTTGACTTCGTTCGTCATCATTTTCACGATCATCAATCTCATTTCTGCATCCATCGCGAACGATTTCAATAACCGTAGTTCACACAGTGTGAAAATGTTCAGAGAATGAGCATGTTGGACCTGAACCCAGTAGGTACAATAGTTTTTATGTAGCTGTGTACGAAGTTGGATAAAAGTGAAGAAAAAAAAAGACAAAAAAATGATCGTCGAACTTCATTGCTCATCAAATAGTAATCCCCGATTATATCATACCTGTGTCTTTATACTCCGCGATTGATGCTCCATATGCATTCCATTACATGTCAAGGAGTCTGGGTCTGGGTTTGTGCATGACGTTGCTCAGCAGTTTCCGCATTTCGGAGTCTTAATTAAGCCAGGAATTCTCCCGTTTCATTAACCCAGGTCGTTGCACTCGGCATTGTGCGAGTAACGAAGCTACACTACACGTGGGCCTTGATCCCTGATGTATAGTAACAGCAGAGACATAAATACACACGCTTATCGTCTGCCAAATTTCCTGAATAAAACCCCCTGATGGTCCCTGGCGTAATGACCATTTCATATTTTCTGTTAAACCCGAGTTTAAACAACGATTTTACGCACTAGGTCTATGTTGGGTTTTATGTATAGACAGAAATACTCCGGCTGGTGGACACCAGAGAGAAATATGATGACTAACCCTAAGAGCTTAGTACAACCCTTTGTATCTTCACCCCTTGAAAAATTTAGCATATAGAACAAGGGAATGAGAGGAAAGGGTGGAAGAGGATGGGCTCCTGGATGCCCAACAAACAAAATGCACTTTCGGGTAGAAGGAGAAGCAGGGATCGCATTTTTATAGTTCAACATAGGGAAGGGTTGGTCCCCGACCGATCTGCGTATTGATTTTAAAGCTCAATTTACTGGGAGCAGTACTGGACGAGCTTCCCAACTGGGAAAGAGGCTTAGGCAAATTAGCTAACGCCTGGATGAAGGATGAAGGATGCAGGATGCAGGATGCAGGATGCAGTTTACCGCCAAACTAGAGATAGATAAGAAATTCAGCGCAATATCTCTTCGGTAACTGTGCGCAGGATACAATGAGCACCGTTGGATCAATTCAAAAGTTTAAGGACAGGTTATTATCCTTGAACAATGTCCCGTAGGATACTTCTCGGAATTTCTTTTATTCCCAAAACTGTAGAAGATATGGCATTTCATGTAATTAAAAATGTATTTTGCTGTTCCTTCTTTTTTACCAAACTTGATACAAAAAGTTGCATATTTTTTTGGCTTTTCATTTCATCAAGAAAGCCAACGGTCATCCTTCGGGGTATTGTCTTAGAAAAAAAAAACAGCCCTTAGCCAATTGAATCGGTCTACCGATGCTCCTAGAATCCTGCTCAAAATTTTCAAAGATAAATCCCTTCGCTGCGAATGGTCGAAAGTAAAAATTGACTTTCTGGGGATGAAAATCTGTAGATTTCGACACGCTTGTTGATACTTCATCGGTCGTCTATGTCGCAACTTTTTAGCATAGATCGAATTAGTTAGTCAGCTAAGTTTCATTTCCAATTTTTATCGGGCAAATTGTGTTATCCTGCAATTGATCGCTGAACGGTTTATATCAAGCTGCTGAGTACCTGTGACCAAACTATCCACCCAGAGTGGTCATTATACGGCTTCGACAAATCCTCCATAAGCAGATTACAACGATTTAATATCACGTGAAGTTGTCCGCCAATATATACGAATGATCGAACAGCTCGATTGGCTCAAATTTCTAAATCCGTAATCCCCGATCAACACCCACGTATACCGCAAAACTAAGGAACGTGGATACCATTTCATAAGAATAGAAAAAGAAAAAAAAGAAAACCGCATTTTAAGAAACCCATGCGTATAATTTGATTTTATGAATCCAAAACCCTGCGAAAATTTCAGATTTTTTCATTTCGCCGTTGTTTCTGAAATAATCATAAAGTTCGTTGAATAGCCTTTCCGCACTTTTATTCCTACCTGTTCCTTGGATATACTAGAGAGCCAGAATTATCGAGATTCGTTGACGTGATGAAAAGTCATTTTTCCGTACGGAACCAATACTTCACGAACAGATCTGCTGCTCTCTTAAGCCTGAAAGATGTCACATACAGAAAGTAAAAGAACGAGAGAAGAAAAACCGAGATAATATCTACCCCCGGTCGACTGGATCGATGAAGCTAGTCCCTTAACCGAAACCCTGTGACCACCATAAACCCTGGAGCACCGTGTGAGCTTGTAATGCATTTCGTACTTATAGCGAGTAGTTCCGGCCTTCTAGGACACTTACGCACGTCTCCCCGTTGCACGGTCCTAGTAGCTGCCTGTACTTTAGGCTTTGTAACAAGGATTACGTCGTCAAGAGGGTTTAACTCAGGGGTAGGTACCGGGACATCGTAGAGTATGTTAAATTCGGGGCTAAAAGATCGGCTCTTTCACATCCACTGATAAATTCGATCGGATAAATCGGTTGAAAATATTCAGAATTTCAATAGGAACGTCGTAATGTTGCATGGAGCTCAAAACTCCGAGCTCAAAAGTCCAGACTTCGAGAATGCCGGAAAATTCAAAAATTTTATTCTATTTCAGATCTTCAGCACTCGGAATTTTGAAACTCCGGTGTTCTTCGTTTCGGAGTTTTCGAAATTGGCTGGAAAATTCGGATTGGAATAAAATCTTGGAGTCGGTCCCTATAGCTGTAAAATTTTCGCCCATTTCGATACAAAAAAGAAATCGTCTTATATATTTAACGCTGAATGATTTCCCAGTGAGTTTAACACAAATTGTAAAGTTCAAAGCGATACCTGTTCGCGCCTATGTATTTTTAATTAAAAAAATAATGTTGAAACAGGTACACGAGCGAGTGTTAGGCGTAGTACAAGACCTGTCGTCTTAAAGAGTAAATAAAACTGTGGAAACTTGTTGGAGTGAAGTAATGAACGGGATTAAGTTCGAAGCAAGTGCCAACCAGCCAACCAACCAACGGCTATGTTAATTACGTAAAGATTTCTGCGGAACGGGATAAGCCGACCTGAACACTTCACCTGCACTAGGTACTACTAAAAGGATTAAATCATGTCCCTCCTCATGCGGTTAAAACGACGCGTGTATACACATACCTATAACGTTGATATATAAAAGCTACATTTTACTCTTCGAAGTGAACCTTGCGTACAGAGCAAAGCTGTGCTCATAGCAGGAAATACACCTGAGGACCATTACTGCATATGTGATATGAAGGCTTTTTACACATAAAACCTCGACTTGTTTGATTTGGTCAAGAATTTTTATTGATCTCATCGTATGCGATGACGGAATTTACTGGTGTGTATGACATTAGTCAGCTTTCAACTGTCGTACAGGTATAATGTGTCGATGTGGATGCACGAAACCCGGTTTATTCATTCCGCGGAAATGATGGAAGAATAAGTCTGGTTTAGAGATTTAAACCAACAGTTTATAGAATATTGGGGAAAAATGACCTGCTAATAAGATCTAAGGTGCATCGTTCAGATGCAATCACGCATTCGTTTCGATAAGAAGATTCATTGAGTTTTCAATCAGTTTTAATTCAATATTAGATACGATTCAGTTTCACGATAATAAACGATCACGTTCTTTTCACTTCAATACGAAAGATGTAATAAAAAAATCAATTCAAATGTATAATCCTATCGTCTTCTATATATCCGATATTTTGAAACAGATTACACGATTTAACATAAGATTAATACTTGATTAATCGATTTTATTTATCAAGAATATCCCCGCTCAAACAGCGATGTGTTGTTTTATAAAAATGTACAGATCCGTTTACCCGTTGCTGACTCACGAGGAAATCAATACTCCTTGAATGCGTCTTCCTATTTCCTTTCACGATTCATTGAACATTTTCTATTCAGAATTAAAACGCACTGATTTTGAAGCCGGAATAATTTCATACACCAGCACGTTGCGGGTAAAGGGATGAAAAAGTACTTATCCGAATTGTTTTTTCGCACTTCTTTTCCACGGTTTTATTTTCATTTTTTCGCACGGCTTCGATAGCGCTAGTGATATTGCGATTAAATTTTATTTTTGACATGGATAGATTCGTTGGAGCCCCGCCATGATAAAAGGGTTTGAAAACGAGGGGTGGTACCCGATGATTGATCGACAATTTTAAAGCGATTGACAAAGCCTCTGAAGGGTTCCAACGAGCTTGCAAAATCGATGTTATATACACGAGATTATCAGGAAAAAAAATTCGAGTAAAAGATAAACGGGATCTTTATCTATTTTCTGAAGCACGCAGTATAATGCAGTTCGATAATGCGTTATGTATTATGGAAAATCAGCTCCAGTGTAATGAAGAAAAAAAAGGATGGAAGGTGTTCAAAAAATAATAACCGATTTTAAACTCACGTAGCTTTTGGAAGAATTGCCTTTCTTCGGAGCGCAGAGATCACTGCAGATCTTCAGCTCAGTTAGCATGCGAAATATAGGTATAAATAGCCGGTGCTATTGCAGCGGCAGGTAATTTCCAAGTCTTGGTGGAGGAAGCTTAAAATAGAACCTTTCACACGGTGAAAAGAAGATCACGACTTTTTAATTGCGTATTCCAAGGCGAGCCGAGGAAAACCGGCATCTCCGGGTTTGGTGTATGCCGTATGCCGTGTATGCTGTATGGTATCGGTATAGGTGCAGAGTACAACGACCACCACGACCGCTGGGCTGGAGGATAAGTAACATAAGTTGAACGTAATATGAGGAGCGAGTTCACCCTCGTAGATCTGATCATGTACCTACTAGTAGTCAATCACGAATTAAGTTTACAGTCAGATTTCCAGTAGGATGACTTTCAAGCGTCTTCGTGGTCGCTGAGAGAGTCTTAAAGCTCATTTAAACCGGTGCAAGGCTCCTTTTCAGGTAACTGGGTACTCCTTCACGGAGAAGTGCCGCGTGATAAAGTTATGATGAATAAACGACGTCGTTGTCGACCTTGAAGACGTAATATTAAGGGACCTCTGCACAGCGATGACAGAGATGATCTTCGTGCTGCGAGATCGTGGTTCGATGATCTTAAACTTGACCAACGACCGAAATAGACGATCGTTACGAATCAGTGGCACGGAATCCAGACGCTGGACTTAAATTCTACTCAGTTGAGTAGCAGCATCACGGTTCTCGGACTTTATGTACCAAAAACACTCACTCCTCTTCACTCTGTACGATGCATACTCTGGTATTGAAGATATGCTCGCGGATGATGGAATGATCAAAGCTAGATCGTTCGAGGTATCGGTATAGCTTCGATTCGGAGCAGACTGAGTGTGTCTTCATCTTTTATTACATTCTGTGCTGTTGGAAGTAGGAGGAATACATCCTGGATATTTGAGCTGGAAGAAAGACTGTGTTTTGAAAATCTGGACATCAGGACTCGTCTGCTCGCAGAATTTGGTCGAAAATTTTGGGACAATTTTTGCTTTAATGTTGAGTAACTCATCGTAAAATAGTCCTAGAACGAATTTGGAATGTACGTTTCAAAGTAGACGTACTAAGCTTCGAAATGGTTATCACAAAAGTTCAATTCTCTATTCTGGAAATTCCGTGCACCGTTCCAAAGTTGAAAGCTGAAAGTCATTTTGCAGATTCGACACGAGTTGCTTCGAGGTAGTACAACTTGTGAACAAAAAACCGTGGACCTAATCGCCAAAAATTATGTGAAAGGTAAAGCTTGAATCTTTGAAACGCTCCCAGAACCAACTCTCCACGTGATTTGTTCACCAAGTTATGAGACTTTGAAATCGCACATTTTGCGGTGATAAAATTCGGCCTATTTGATAGAAATTTATAAAAGTTTTTTGATGAAAAACAACAGTTTTGAATTTTATTTCAGTAAGGTAGGTACCATAAATGAAACGATTCTCCGATTCTATTTTCGAAATATCGAATTATTTTTTGAATTCTTCTTTTTCTTGCATACATTTGTCTGCTTTAGATATCATTAGAATTTTTTCCAGAATATTTTCTCACCAAATGTAAAAAAAAAAAAAACGTTACAGATTCTTTCTGATCTTTACAAGGTTCCTCCGAAGTGACTTATCGCGAGATTTCTATCCCTCGTTACAGTGAGTGACCCGAACTTATTATCAAAAAGAGAAGTATGGTACATAAATCTGTTTTTAATTGATCTGATGGATCAGCCTCCCATTCTCTTCGCTTGAGTCAAGTCGCGCCTTGAATTCCGGTGAAATCGTAGAGTTGAGAAGTTTGTTTTTTATTCTTCTTTTCCCTAATTTTTTCTTCAGAGAATGAGTAAACAAGAAGAAGAAGAAGAAGAAGAAGAAGAAGAAGGAGGAGGATGAGAAGTGGAAAGGGAAGTTAAGGGAAGGGAAAAACCATTAGCAGAACATCGGCTAAAGATTAAAACGATTCGGTTCGTGTTCGCTTTTACTTATGCGATTTACGTTTACACAACTACGTACCTACCCACAATTCCTCGTGTAGTAAAAGTAGCACGCGTTCTGCAGCAGTTCAGGTCGTACGGATATGTATTGGCGAGTATTCGTCGCCATATGAACATGTTCAAAGTTCCTGTACACGTACGTATATAACTGTAATGCAGTGTGTTTGTTACATGTATCGGAGAGTGAGTATATGTATAATCCAACCGAACCATGCAGCCCACGCTTTTCTACACTTTCCCATAACTCTCATCCAGCCACTGCAGCAGTACTCCTAGAGAGTAGCTTTTATCTATTTTATCGGTATAGTAATCCTTCGTTTCGCTTACGTAACCCCGGTGGTACTAGTTCGCGCATCGCTAGTATTTGCTTTATTTATTACAACAACCACTCAACCATCTCATACCTAGAGAGTCTCTAAGGCTCCCTTCATACCAAATTATCCTTCATTCAATTTCCGGAGCTTTGGAGCCTTACAGATTTTCAGTTTTCCGAATTTTTAACCTCCGGTGTTCTTCGTTTCGAAAATTTTTCAGATCGGCTATGTAGACTTTTGGGTAATACCCTTTCTAATAACTATGAGTCGGTAATATTAAAATTCGTCAAGTTTCATGAGTCGGACAAATGCGGTATATAGCTGGATGAACGTGGCCTAAGGCTTTGCCTCGCGCGAGTAGCCATACATTTCTGCTACTGTGCAGCTCGCAGGAGAGCAACTCGAATCTAGATCACTTTCGTGTTCTTTTCTTATTTTTCTGTTCTTTTTTTTTCCTCTTCCTTTTTATACAAGTTTCTAATTCCAGGCCTGACATAGGTAGCGCAATCTGATCTGAGTGATCGATTATTCATTAGTATAATACACATGCTTGCATACTTACTGGATTCCATGGCTGCAGGATATAGTGGAAAAGTACCAAAACAGACACACCTCCGTTTTTTCGATCCAAAATAGTGCCGCAGGAGCACTAGGTACTCAAGTACTGTGACATGAACTTGGTCTACTCGGCCTGTCTGCTTTTCGGCTCATGATGTGTAGCTTTCAAAAAAAGCCAAACTGCGGTGTATTCGATGAGAGAGTTTTTTTGTCAATTAATTTTCAAGCTTTGTAAATCTTTTTTATCTTCATTTTCATCTTTTTTCATTTCATAACAGTGAAGTTTAAAAAAATAGGATAGGATGTTCTGCAAAACGACGTTGTATCGTGATATGTTTCGCTTTAAATAGGTCGACCAATGAAAAATAACTAAATACTGAAAATAACGAAACCCACTAACTAACCTGCACCTAGCCAAAAACCAAAATGTCTTTCTTATGGTACTTTTCCTTTATATATCTAGTTTCAAGCCAGCAAGAATTTGAAAAAAAACTCGTTTCTTTTCCATTAAAACAGAAAAAAAAAAAAAATTACGCAAATTCGACTGTTGCAAACAAAAAAAAAAGAAAAAAAATAGGGCGATTATACGAATCTGAAGGAAAAAAGAATACCGAAGACCTCCTTTTTACTCGACTCTCGAATGACAAAAGCACCGCTTTCCTTTTATCGTATAAGGACCAGCTGAGAGCGATATATACAGTATAATAACCTAAGTACCCAAGTACATGCCTCGGAAGTGTATGAATACAGGAAAAATTGCGTTCATACATCTATGTTCGGGTACAAGTCACAATTATCAATTTTTAATTTTTAATACATCGTCGTTACAGAAAAAATCATCACGAATTCGTTGATGAACGAGCCACTAACTGATGAATTTTATCGTTAATTGATTTTTCAATTTTTTTATTCAAACGAATTATAAGCTTCGCAAGATATGTTAATTTCTGAAAAAAGGCAAAAATGAAGAGATCGAAAAAGTTCGAAAGTTGAAGGCAACAGTATCGTTAGATTCCTCTGTCAGACCTGGCGATGATCATATGCGATCGGAGAGCGGAGGATGATACGAGACTCTTATACTTCCAACTATATTATAGGTGCAGGCTAAGAAAAGGTGAAGGTATATTCACGAGACACAAAATGCCACGACATTTAATCTGCGAGATAGCTGTGAATACAGTTTATACATATGTATGTACTACCTATGAGTGAACAAGAATAAGAATAATAAGAATAAGTAAAATAATAATAATAATAAGAAGTTCACCCGGAGATCATGGAGGATGAATTGATTGTGAGAAAAGGCAGATATGACTTCACAGATTCGATTCACTTAGAAGTGAGCTTTTTGCCTGCAATGAGTATGTGTGCACTACGGCTCGAAGCAGTGTGCTGTAATAGCTGTGAGTAGAGATTGAGCGAGACTAAACAACGCGAAACGACTTTACTGCATTTGCTTCCGACTTATTTCTTGATCCTCGGTCTATGACAAATGGCAAATGCTAACTGCGGTCGTTTTCCTTAATGCGTGTTCTTGCCGAGGCAGTATAAGGTAGATACATCCCTATCTGATCGTAAATTGAATCTTGATAGTTGGTTCCATCGTACGTCTATCAACATGCGCAGCGAAATTTGGAAATCAATAAAAATTCAAAAAATCAATAAAAATTATGTAAAAAAAAAGTTCTAATTTAAAATTGACTGAATAAAATAAAAATCCTGGTGCATAAGCGACCTTTTAAATCACGTCAATTAATTCCAGAAGGTCGTAAGCGACACTATACTATGTTCTGTCATTTGTGAAAGTATAAAGACACTAGAATTTTGGGAAAAAACTTCAAAAATTACGAATTTAACAACCAAAATTATAGAAGGTCTTATCCGCCCGCACATGTACACAACCTTCTGCTTTAAGGTTTTCGAATTCTTAATTGCGAGTCATTTACGCACGCGCATTAATAATTTTCATAGGCATGAGGAAAAATTATACGACCTTATGCCATTAGACACGCGATATGCCGGCATCAAGGCCAATTAATTCATTGTCTTGTACGCCCTATTCGAAGGTAAGGTCTGTGGAGAGCCCTGCAGTTGAAAGTGAAGATCGTAACCCCTCGTAAGTACTTTACCATGTAGAGAATACGTCGCGCCTAAGGTGCTTAGGGTAGACGTACCCGGTTAAAATTTTGACGAAAAGCGTTATTCTTGGTTTAAAAAAATTGTGAGAAAGGAGAAATAAATCTAATAAAAAAATATTCTTTCCTAAAATATTCATGATATATCACGTTAGCATTATGTACTGAAAAGAATAATTTCAACCCTCTTCCATCAAAGTCCTGATGATGCAGTGAAATTTTTGCATATTTTTTTACCCCAGTATTCCAAAGGCGGAAAAATTGTTCTCATCATTATTTCACCGAGATCTCCCTTTGATGAAGGAATCATCTCCGTAATAGCTTTCAGATTCCTGATTTTTACAAAGCGCCGATTAATACGTGCCTATATTCAATTAACCGTATGCGATAGCTCGGAGCTATGTACTCTGCACAGTTATCATCGGCATGATCAAGATCTAAATAATTCATTCCTCGTTGAAGCGAACGGCCAATTTTCCAAAAAGGAATCGGTCATCCGGACACAATTGCCCTTGGGCATAAAAAAATAAGGGGACATTACTCCAAATCGTTCTTTAGTGGCTCGTCGAGTGCAGTGTACATCGCGTTTCGACTCAATACTCCGCCTTCGAGCTTATAGTATGCTAGAATAGACTTTTGTTCGTTGCAGCTTTTTACTGTTGAATTTACCTCATAGCTTCTCTTTCTTGAAATTATTATTATTATTATTATTATTATTACGATAAATCCGATCCATTCCAAAAATGTTGAAAAAAAAAATGTTGAAATTGTATCGATAAAAGAATAGAGAGAGGAAAGATCCGCTTCTATAGGTGCTATCAATTAATGCATTTCTCAGCTGTTGCAGGCAGAAGGTAGGCAGTCAAAGAACAGGCAGACAGGCAGCTAGGAGGTTTATATACCGCTGTCTCACCTCGCCTTATATACACGTAATAATAACATGCAAATAGGCCGGTTAATGCGTTATAAGACGAAAGCGAGATATCAGTACGGTTAACGAGATGATTCGGCCATAAAGTTGCGCATCTAATTACCTAACCCGTGGGCGACGACTCCGATCATGATCTTTAAAACCCTTTTTCATCTATACCGACAACAACGCGACGTCTCCCTGTCTGACAGATAGACGGACAGACAAATGAATGGATGATTTTTTTTTCTCCCCTTTCTTCTTCGACATAGTGATTAAAAGTTCATCACAAGAAAAAGGCTTAAGGTGGTCCTCAATTTAATAATTTTTGTACATCGCACCAAAAAAAAATTTCTCATCTCCAAATTGTGATGAATGAAATTTTGTCGTTAAAAATTTGTAAATTTTTCACGGATATTTACTACGATAGGCAAGAAATGTGCGGAGTTTTAGACTATTTGAAGCGATAACGCGATAGAAAGTAAAAAATTTCAAAGGCTTTGGGGCAGTACTTAGAATTGAAATAGGTACCTCGAGTTTTGACCACATTTTTTTTGTATATATTTCGAGACTTTCTGGCCCATGAGAGAATCGAAATTCGAATATTATGACCGAATTAAGGACCGGTTTGAATTTTGGGAGAATTATTAATAATTATCGCAGGTTCAATATACATACTTAATTTGAAATAGAATTACACCGCAGCTGAACTATACCATCTATATGTTATACGTATAAGAACGAATAAAGAATAATAATTATTATTCCTCAAGCCAGGTTAAGTAGCTTCCAAGACTCGGCGTATATGTTATTATTGCTATATGCGCGTGAGAAATAATTACTGCGTTTAATTGGTTTTTTACTTCATCTTATTTTTCTTATAGTCATAGTCTTCTTCTTCGTCTTCTCCTTTTCGTTATTATTATTAATAACATTATCATCATTATTATTATTCTTTGTGTGAATTATAACGATACAACGGTTAAAGACCTTCGTTGCAGCAGGTGCAACAAAAAGTTTCTGAAGAGGTAAATGATTCATGATTACCCACATAGGTATATGTATTAGGGTGGTCGTTAAGTTGAAATAAGAACTAGATTTTCCGGGCCGCTCCTAAAATCGATTCCAAATAAATCAAAACTAATCCTGTAATTTTTTCAGATTTTTATTTCAACGCTTGACATTGAGGAGTCAAAAAAAGGCACCGAGGGGTCGAAAAGAGAGTTTATCGGATTTTTTACGACTAATTTTCCAAATATATTATTTAAATATTACCCATGAGTTTTGCCAGAAATATTAGTGTGTATCATATCGATACTGCAGCGTCGCAACTTTATGGATATACACTATATATGTAACATATCCTAGATGTATTATTTATAGTGCAATCGCGTATGATTCTGCCGCAGTTTAATATGCAAGAATATACCGCATGTCCATATGAATATGTATATTTAGACATATATACTTTATGTTCGTTATCCGTATACATATATACCTATATATTGCATAAGTGCATAATACTATGCATCAAGAGCCCTTTACTTCGCTTACGCGGGCGCCGGGTAAGGCGCATAACATTAATTGAATTTAATTAGGTATTGCGGTGCGTATAATAATATATGATGCAAAAATTGGCACGAGTAAAACTCGAACAATGCGTAACGGTTCTGGCTGTGTGAACTTACACCCGACTTTTCATTCTTATTCTTATACCTTCTCTTCTTACTGTCAAACTAAAATGCCGTAAGACAATAATTATAACAATTAGGTAAAATGTATATTCCAATAAACTAATTCCCACTGCTGTGCTACACTTCTATCAATATGCAATAATTTTGTAATTTTTTTACCCGAGTCAGCGTATTGCGATCTTGTCAATAATTCTTCAAATTATTGTAATGAGGGAGTATCTGCTAAATGTTCCTTCATCGCATACAACTTCTTGATTGAAAAAAATTTCTTTTCTCTCTGCGTGATGTGTATGTTTAAATATATATACCTTATACTTATGAAATGATGTATCATAGCATAATTAAAAAGTCTTACTTTCGAAGAAGTAACTTTGCCACAGATTTGAGCGACCCGTCTTCCTCTGACTGCACGTTTTCGAGGCAATTTGTCGTCGCCCCAAAAAATAGTTGACCAAGGTGACGGAGGTTCGGGAGTTGACGGTTGTCGCAACACGTAAAGCATCGCACTTTTTTGTTTAAAAAGTATCATGTCAAGTACCTCAATAACCAATCACCATTTTTTTCTGCACTCAGGATTTCAATTAAATAAATAATAATAAAGATCGGAAGTTCAACTAGGACTGAAAAAAACTCATTTCTGTAACTCTGTCGAATTTCATTATGATAGCTTCAATACGACACGTTTTAAAGTCACTTTGGATACCGTGAATGTTTTCTGCTGCAGTATCCACGCACGTGGCATATCGTCATCGTCTAATATACAGAGTTCTGAATAATTCTTCACATACATATACATACATGTCGTTCCTCGAAGTTAACATATACTTTATGGAGCAAAACGCACGCGCGAACCAACGTCGAGTATTTATTCGTTGAGTACGTAAAGGTATCGCGACGGGCGTAGGTAACGGACGACTTCGACGAACCGCGGCGACCGACTGGAAGCTGTATGCTCAAGCTCTTTCTGCCTTATGGTCTGGTAGATACTCTCTGCTCTACTCAGACTCTGATCTGGTCTGGTCTGGTCTGCTCTTCCTCGCCGACACCAGACGCTGCCAATTCACTCTCTTCTCCTTCTTAGATGCTGCACTATCCCATCCCCAGTTTTCTCTATCTAGTCTCTGATGCTGCTTTAGTTTCTATGTACACTCACTCCACCCTACCGACGCCCAACGTACATGTACGTATCTCCGTCGACGACGACACGACGCTGAGCGTCGTAGCACTACGTATATTCGCGTCTAATGTTAAACAAAGGAAATTCTACCCATGTTGTTGTTTCTTTTTACATTCATTATTTTCACGTTGAATAAACACGATATCTGTTCAAGTCGGAACAGTTAAAGAAACAATTGGATACGCCATATATATGAGATTATCGAAATGATTAAATCGAACAAGTTATTCGAATTCAGAGACGATGAATAATTCAGAGATTAAAAAATTCGTTTATACTCATAAACATCCTAACATCAACATGTGATACTGTAAACTAGATTCACAGCTACCAGCTGATACATACGTGCATAATACATCGTCTCTTCGTATCACCACGGAATCTAACGCATGCTAGTATCTGCATATGACCAATAGAGATAATCAACTCTTGACGTTGGAGTTCGAACAATGATTAAACTGATTAGCTTTATTGGCATGCTCAAACATATCGTAGAGATTAAACGAGAAGGAGGAAGATAGGGTAAAGGAAATAAGTGCAATTGATCTTTAATGTTGTATGCATATTTTCTACCCTTGACAAAGAAAGAGGCTTCTTTATCCGTCGACATAAGAATTGTGTGTTATCATCGAGACATTCGCATATAACATATCGTATGGACACATTATAGATATCGGTGTATGTTGAACGTTGATAATGAATGGTTCGAAATCAGCTAAACGTATGTATAGTCCTGTTGTATATGGTTGTACACACAGGTATACACACGACGTGTATGAATACAGAGGTTTATATACCTATAGGTAGAGAATGTAAAACTCACCGAACTCTGAGGCGAGCTGGTAACGCTGGGGGATCGTTGGACGGTAACCAGAGCCATGTTATATTCTCACTAAAGTAACAATTAATCTACACTTTAACTAACCACTCACGGTCCGATAGTCGTACCGTCAAAACGACCGAAAAACGTTCATCTTTTACTAACGTCAAACAGAATCACGCTCGCGGTAGCCATGTTCAATACACCTCTTGCAAAAAGCAGAGTTAAGACAAGCCGCGCATGCCTGGCGGTAAAGGTTTGCGCGCGCAACCCATGACTTCTCTCGAGTCTCGGCGAATGAAAATCACCAAAGACATACGTTGTATATCAATTCGACGGCGCATATGCATGTAAGAGTTTTGTGAAAAATTTTTCTCAAATAAAACACTTAATACACGGAATTATTCGTATCTTTAATCCCAACGGTTTTTTTTTTTCGGTATATTTAACGCGTCAGTTATCCTTAAATCCGTAAAAAATGTCGTTAATATTTACGCCGATTAACCAGATAAGGTTAACCAACGTCGCAGTAGTGCGTATGAAAAAGGCAGGCAAGAGATTCGAGATCGCTTGTTATCGCAACAAAGTAGTATCATGGAGAACTAAACTGTAAGATTTGATCTTCCCATTATGATATTGATACGTTTTACATTCATTAAGCATAGAATATGAGATCAGGTAACCTAACATAACCTAGTCTAACATAACCTATTCGTGACAGAGAAAAGGACATTGACGAAGTACTGCAGACTCATACCGTATTCACGAATGTGTCTAAAGGTCAAGTGGCCAAGAAGGAAGACCTTATAAAGGCATTTGGTAAAGATGATCAGACAGAAGTATGCAAAGAGATTCTTACCAAGGGAGAGCTGCAGGTTTCAGACAAAGAAAGACAGTCAGCGCTTGATTCGATGTTTAAAGATATAGCCACTACAGTTTCTGACAAATGCGTTAACCCGGAGACAAAACGTCCTTATCCAATATCCATGATAGAGAAGGCAATGAAGGATGTTCACTTCTCAGTAAAGGCTAATAGAAACGCTAAACAACAGGCCTTGGACGTAATTCCACAGTTGAAGACCGTAATGCCTTTGGAAAGGGCCCAAATGCGTTTGAGAGTTCTCATTTCTGGTAAAGAAGCTCGAAAATTGAGAGAAAAGATATCAAAATTGGCTCGTAATGTTGAAAACGAGAGCTGGGACGGCGGGAATTTGACTTTGGTTTGTTTGATCGACCCTGGTCAGTACAGGGAAATCGATGAGATTGTAAGATCTGAGACGAAGGGAACAGGGATACTGGAGCTTATTAACTTGAAGGAAATCACTGAGGGAGATGAATTGCTGGAATGAATTTCCTCAGAACGTTTTAATAACGACTTTAACTTATCAGCTGATGAGATGAAGCTGAAACGCGTTAACTTTTACTAATGGGAAAGGAAATGGAGCCGATTATAGTCGCTCAGACATTTCTATTAGCAGGAATGCTACAGAGAAAAAAAAAGATTCTCATATTATACGAAAATTCATATTTGGATAAGATTTTTCCAATTTTTTGTCAAGAAAAACTGAGATAAACGCAATCGCTATCTGTTTAAGTTTCAAAAAACGTTGATTAATATTATTTTTATGGCTGTTTGAAAACGCTGTGGTATAATACGTATAAATTGTTTATAATATAGCCAAAACTATACTCTCGTTGAATCATATAACCCTTTTCATTATATCTCGCAAGTCTGATTTCTACACAAAATTAAATATGGGATTAACTTCAGTTCTGAATTTTAGGAATTATACGAACCTATGAGTTGCAGTTGATATCAGCATCTCAATGATTTTTTATGTTCCTTAAATATTTTTTGCCAATGTTTACAAAATGCAAAACGTTTTGATAAATAAATACGAAAATCGTTGAGATGATCACATTGGGGGCCTATACCTGGTGAAATTATTAATCCAAGTGACTGTTGTGATCCGTTATTGTAATAAATAAAGTTACATTTTTCTAAACTGTTGTTTAATAAATAATCTACGTACACATATGTATAATTGTACTGCGCACATATACTATATTGCCAAGATGAATAGTTTAACAAGATTATGAATAATCAGTAATGTACTATTTACAAGTTTATTTTTATTTTATTTTTCCTCCTTGTTACATCGTCTGTTAGTATATCATGCGACGATTGTACCAATATATAATAATATTAATAACAATCATTGATAAAATATCTGTAAATCTATATTTTAAAGAATAGATAATGTTCAGCGTCATTCATAATTCAACAATAATCGATCGTTCACAGTTCGTGATTTTGTGTATAAATTTAACTGCAATTAGGAATTACATTGGCACAACTCAAAAAATGCATCAAACTGTTCAAATCACGTTATTCTCAATTTACTCCTACGTCTACTTTAGTACTTCTATTATTATTCTAACTTCGACATTACTGCGGCTGGTTAAACGACTAATCATAGACTAAAATATGATCTTTAGCCGAATCGGTTCCTATATCCACAGTTTAATTCATCAATAGCTGATTTTCCATAATATTCATCCTCAGCCTATTGTCAGATATTATTCTCTTATCATCTTGTACGTGTTAATATTGTGACAGAATATCGTATCCTATATAGCGTTTAAAAATAATTATAAAAGTAAAATCTACTTAGAATATTGATTTGAAATAAAAAAATTGTGTACATAGGAACATTTCGACAAAGTTATTAGCGATTGAGACCTTCCTATTTTTCATCACTAACTTCAGCGCGTGGAATATAAATATTTTCAGTACGTTCATCGCACTTTGCTGCAATACGAGATATGGTCAGTAAAAAATCTGACAATCGATTAAGGTAAGTTTGAGCCTCGTTATCCAAAGCTCCATCCCTAACCAGCGGAGTAACGCTCCTCTCAGCCCGTCTGCAAATACTTCTTGCGACATGTAATGAGGCGCAGGCTTTACCACCGCCCTAAAAGGTGAAATTAATGTAAAACTTGTTAGAAATCTTCCCTAAAGAAGATTATCAGCCCACCACACTCACGGGTATTATGTAATCTTCTGCCGGAGGCAGCTGGTTGCAATACTCAAGAATCCATTCTTCAAGATCTTTGGTGTGTTTAGTCTCAAATTGCTTAGTTTTTCCAGGGCTAGACCTCGATATCGCATGATTTAAATCGAACAGAATCATCTGCACCCTCTTTAGCTTGTCTACGTAAGGGTGCTGGACGTTACTGTCGCATGCAAACTCTCTTGCGAGCCTTAAAAGCGTTAGAAAAATGAAATTTCTATGAGTAAATTGATCGATTTAGTTTCACACTGTACAAGTGTACTTTGTATAATGTTCGCAAATTGTTTTACAGACTCGTTGATGAAACCTGACCGATACCAACCCAATGTAGGATGAAAGTTCCTCCGTTGCTCCAAGAGCATTAAATATTTTATCATCCTTTGGCTTTGGATAATTTGAATCTATTATACCGGAATCACCTTCTCTTGTGAAGACTGCCTCCTGAGGTATAGTCGATGTGATTCTGTTGCTGTGACTGCTACTCCTGCTACTGTATTATGATTTGTAAAACTATTTCACGCATGCGAGATATACAGCGGTTTATGGTAGGGAATACCCAGAGAGAAAAAAACGAATGGGTTTTGTTGATTTTCTGTGTAATTCATAGTCTGAATTTTGGAAATTTGAAACTTTATCCAATCACGATACTAGCGCCTGTCTATTGGCGATTTGTTTATTCTATCGGACAAAGATCATCGAAGGGATTAGAGAAATTTCAAAGTCGTCATTGTTTTAAAGAATGAATATTTTCGATTTTCGTTTAGTCAGAATCATATGTACTATGTATGATGTGAGACTGGGCGAAGTTTGAATAATCATTGAAAACTAATATTAAGATCGGTGATTTTAGGTTATGGCGGCTCTCGTTGAACTTACCAATTTCTAATAGATGCCTGAAAGCTTGCCTTGTATATCACGTTCGTCTTCCGTAATGCAATTCTTATAACATCCATTTCAATGATTTTTAATTATCTAGGTTATATCAGCAGATTATTTAATCTGTCGACGCATTCAATCCGGGTATTTTTATACTCAACACCACCTGAGTGAAGTTTTGACTTTTCGTACTTTTAAAGATGGCTGTTCTAACGATATACCAGAGGTTCTCAATTATTCTACTGCGAATAATTTGCTAATTGATTATATGTATTTATATATAATATGTATACAAAAATGTTATGTAATTTATTCATCCACGTCGTAGAACGCAGTGAATAATATTATTCGTGTCATTCACGCATTTGTAATTATATTACACGCGTTTCTACCTTGTATATGACTATAATTTTCTATTATCCGTTGAAGAAAAACAATATAATATATGATCTTTCGTACTCTAAAGTAAGAATAAACAATACGTATTATTTTAGATATAATTATTTTGTCATTTCATTCCTTCACGTGTTAGGATAAATAATTAAAACATATTGCACACTACTATGCGATGATTGTGTATGACAATAAATATTTCCGAAAGGTCCTACGTTATAGCTACTTATTCATTAGGGTGGTCCTTAATTCGGTCATATTCGAATTTCAATACTCCCATGGGCCAGAAAGTCTCGAAATATATAAAAGAAAAATAAAATTTAATCATAACCCCAGGTTCCTATATCAATTATATCTTACAAACTTGATATCCAGATATCATATTCATTCATCAACTCTGCAGTGATCAAAAGTCTAAATTATTATCCAAAAAATTTTGTATAACAATGAATTTAATAGAATTAAATTAGCCGTAAAAACGTTTTCTCTTCATACAAATATCAATCTATTCGTTCACTATGAGCTAGATCAGCTTTATCTGAATGAACTTTCATACATATACCTATATTTATTAATATATTTATTCATTCTGTTTATAATGAAAATATAATAATGATAATTAATTAATGAAAAGTTTTATATAAATGAAATACGGTATATAGCTGGAACAATAAAAAAATTATACACAGCATATTATCTGACCCGACAAATAGACAAGTTATTTTGGGTGAACCCTGAAGGCCGAGCTATAGCTATATGTTCAGAATTTTAGTCCACAGTTTCTATTTCTATTAGCTAGTGGTCTCTGTCATCTTTGAATGAAGTTAAAAAAGAAAGTAACAGACAGTTTGAGCTCTGTTATAAATTGTTCATATTTTAATTTGATTGTATACATATGTGATGAACCCAGAATCATTCGGTACTAAAGAAATGGTAAAAGAAGTTAAAGAGAAGTTGATACTCCATTGGAATTATCGTGGATTTACTAAACTCCCAGAAGTAGTAAGAAAATATGGATATCACATTCAAGAAATTTATCTAAAGTGGAATCAGCTAAGCAATCTTCCCTTTTGGATTTCCGAACTGTCAAACATCACAAACTTATATCTCCATGGCAACCAGATAGAATCACTACCAGATCAGTTAGGAGGAATGACGCACCTAACTACCCTAGATTTGGGGCATAATAAACTGATAAGTCTACCTTGTTGTATAAGAGAGCTAAAAAACTTAAAAATTTTACTACTCAATGAAAATTTAATGAGAACCGTACCTCGCGGTGAGTTTACCGACACATTTCGTACCTCTTATCTTCAATCACGATCATATCAAGGACTTAAGACCAAAAGGGTGTAGCCCATTGTTTTTCGGCTTTTGATGACCCTACTTCCATGAGGGCGTATCCTGAACTTTGACACGGAAGTTCCGTAAGAGAAAAATTAAGCAGGGACGTAAGCCCGGTACAATACTGCCAGAAGAGCGTAACCCACTTTTTTTTATTTCTGCGGGTTACGCCTTTCTGGAAGTATTGCGGTGGGCTTACGCCCTTTTGGCCGCAGGCTGCTAAATTTTTCAGCTATGGAACTTTTGTGTTGAAGTTGGAGATACGCTCCTATGGCAGTTACTCTGTTTCTTGTGGGTTACGCCCTTTTGGTGCTAAGCCCTTGATGTATATGAAATCATATATCAGTGATTACTGGGGTATCTAATATTCCACAGAAATAAGCCAACTGACAAAACTCGAGACCTTGTCCGTGTCTGGTAACAAGTTAATTGCATTGCCAGAATGGTTGGGCGCTCTACCTAACTTAGGAGAATTAATAGCTGACTGCAATTGCTTGATTGAATTACCAAACAGATTGACTTTAGCTCCTCAACTATCTACAATATCAGTTTGCTCGAACAGGTCGTATAATACATGATATTGATAGAGCTCCAAGCCTTTTGTTTCGCCGTATATCTTAAGCCATTTCAAATTTTTCATCCAAGGATCGATAAATAAATATTTTACATCATATTGAACAGGCTGCAGTATTTACCGTTGAATGGATTTCTGTCCTCACCTTCTATACAGTTTGATTGTAATCCGAGTTTAAATTACCTCTCTGTACCAGTGAGGTATCAATTGAATCAACGGAATAATTGTATTCGGGATTTAGCAGACATTCCGGCTTATAGGTATACCGATAGCTTCTTTCCTCCCCATTTCTAACATCTAGAGAAAATATAACTCCATGAATTGATCTCTAAAAGTTATCATCACGTTATCCAGATGCTCTACTGGGGCGTTGGACAAAATAGAGAATGATAAAGAGCTTAAACTGAGCATTTGCCTCAAGGTGGAGACCGCTGATCGAGAAACTAGCGTTGTCGTATTGCCTAGGCAGCTTCTCGTTGTTTACAATATCAACGAAAACACTCCTCCGTCTTTGTGGGAACTCGCCTTGCGGAAAATTTATTGTAGCAGGTACTACTGCTGCGTTATAAGAATCAAATTCTAGAACTAACTGAGTTTGGGTGAGATTCTATTGAAGAGATTTGACGCATATGAACAACATTGTCCATTTTATGTCAACAGATTCAAACACACCTTGGTCATTAGTCATTTGTCAGTAAAGGTAGAACTGAGTTGTATCGAACAAACTGGCCAGAATGAAGGCTTGGAAATCACAGGGTGCATGAATGACTTATTGAAAAATGGGCCGGCAAGTATTTGTTTAGGAAAGCACTGCCAGCAGCCAATTTTCACCGAAGCTTGGATTGCTGTTAACTCGTGCGCCAAGAACCCGTTTCTACAATTGTCGATATTCTGCAGTAAAAGGTAGGTAAAATAATGCCTTGTATTAGATAATGCAATGGAATTACCTCAAGATCTTTGAAATGGTTTGAATTCTGCAGATGTGTCCTGAATTTCACAGAATCTACCGGTGCGTTTTCGATGAATCGATCGTGGTGTATTATATGAAATAAAAAAGTTGATAAAAATGAATCTTGGTTGAATAAAAATCTGAGTATCCGGAAAACTCGAATATATTCTAGAAATTAAAAATGATTTCAAGCGATTTATTATGTACAAGTAGTTTGGATGTGCAAATGAACTAATGTAAGATTACAACTTATGATTAAGCACTACTGGAACAATACTGTCAGCGATCTAGTTTTGGTATATCGATGGTTACACATTGTTAATGAAAATAAGAAATTTAACTAAAGTGAGATTGACAATTTCGCACGTTTATAATTCGTATCTAACATTCATATGCGGCGCAATTTACTGGTTTCGTCCAACATCACACAGGCAAAATGTATCACGACTGTGTGGCAAGGCGGCTGAACAGCCACACTTCGAGTATTAATATATATAATCATTTTTGGAAACTCGATAAGTTATCCTTAGAAAAATAGGTATTTACCTAGCTTTAGCTCCGCAGAACTAAAAACCACCTCAACTAGCCAAATTGGAATTCAAATTCAACTTCAAATTCGAATTCAAATTCAAGCATTGGAATACATATCTACAGTTTGTGTTATCTCAGTCAGTTCCAAAGGCAGGTCTTTACCAATTTACTCTTGTCTAACGAGCTAACAATTATAAGCTAAGCAATCAAGTAATCTAGTGCTTGATCCCTGTCTATGTTACACTTGAGCAAAGCAGAAGATGCCTGATCTTCAGGGAATCCCAAGTCTCTTAACGTGCGTAAATTCTGATGATAAAGTTTCGCTTTTTCCTGATCGAACTCCGTCAAGGCCAACACTTTCTCAGCATCGTCACCGAGCATTCCATACTCTTCCAAAGATTGTACAGCCAAAAGATACTCTACAACTTTCTTATTGTCTCGACCGCCGAGATCCCGAATAGCTCTTGCCGCTCTTGCTAACGGGAAACCCATATCGCTCAGGTGTTTTGCCAGCTTTTGATCATCTTCGGAAAGGTCTGGTAAAGGATTTAATAACGCGGTGTAAGACATTGTGGAAGACTTAGTCTGCCTTGATGACGTCGTGTTTGTATCATGGTTCGGACCTTCGAGATCTGGCCAAGGCTTCCAATTCTAAAATACAAAATAAACGTGTTGATTGTATTAGTTCAAATATTATTTGGTGATTTAATATCTGAATGACAGTATGGATTTTCAATAAACATGAAATATGTAGTCAGAAATGGCTGCGATCTATTAAAACCACCTCTAAGATAGGCCGAGCAAGTTCTCTCTGTAGTTCCTGTACGATTGTTGGAACACTGGGTTGATTCGAGTTCGTGTGTTTATTGTTTTCGTTATTTTCATCAGTTTCGATCTTAGCGTGTTCTTCTTTTCCCCCGTTTTTATCCGCAGGATCAAGGGTCAGCTCGGTGAGTATATTCTCAAGTTTTGCTGGTGGAACCCAATGAGATGTTGGCTGCAAGACCTAAGATGAGAAAAATTAATTCAATTAGTCAATAGAATAATGAATAATGAATACAAAAGAAGCCAAATCCTTCTGCCGACCTGTGCCAATTCTTCCATATCATTTATTGTCTTCAATTCCATATTGTCAAACGGACTGCTAGTGTCGTTGTCAAAATCGGCAAGATCCAGTCCGTTCGACGTTGTTATATATTGTAAATCATTGGCTGCCGGGGAGAGAGGCTGAGGCATAAGTATCGTCGGTTCAGGAGCCGGAGCTACCTTCACAGACGATTGCTTAATGGGTTCATTCTGGAGAACACGAGGTGCCTCGTCATCTTCTTTCTTCTTTTTTTTATCCAGACGGCTCTGACGAGCTTCGTTTAATGCCGCTCTGGCCTTCCGCCATTCTGTCATCTTGACAATCGTAATATGTAAATTTAAGAACTTGAATATTTGAATGTAAAAATCTTTTTTTTTTTTTTTAAATAAAAAATTCCTTACCTTGTCGATGACAATTCTTTCTAAACTAAAATCGTAAGTGTATTTAGTAACGTCTGGTAATTTATTGTTGTAAGCAACTGGCAGCGCGATTTTACGCGGTGGTTTATACGCCTCGGCAATTTTCACGTGAACACCGTCCATGTAAGACGATACAGAATCGCATTGTGCCGAGGCCGTTAGTCTCGACATGATTGTTCCCTGATTCGGAAATACAGTATATCAGTGATTTATGACGCGTGGCATAGTTCTATCGCCGTTTATTACGATCCAAAATTTATTCGTTCACATAACTAGGGGTTAGTTTTTCGCGATTTTATCATTTGTGGTGTAGATTTCATAACCTCACTTAGATTACGATCATTACGATTGCAGTTTATTCTAGATACAATTTTCCACCATTATTATAATATATTATAAAATATTGAGTATATGGGCGGTTACGATATTTAATACGTGTTATTAATTCGTTATTCATTAATAAGACTGAAATATTATTTTTCAAAGAATATCTGCAAAAATTTGACAGTTCATATCAGCTGATCGCGGCCATCTTTCGAAAACTACACGATGATGTCACGCGAATCTTCCACTTTGACCAATCATAGGCTACGAACTGATGTGTAATTATTCAAACTACAGATGCTCGGAACGCAGAATAATTTTTCGTCTTTTTAATGCTGTAGGATTCGGAGAAAAAAAACTCAGTACTCATGAATAACTTGAATATTTATATAATCTATTATTTCAACCAGTATATACAGGATAAATTAACAATTTTCAACATTCTTCAATTCCGAGATTCAAGGATCTTCAACTCATTTCTTATCGATTATTATTCTATAAGTACTTCGACATCGATTAAATATTTATCACGGTTTTAAAATGAGCGATACCAATACTAATTCGACAATAAATTACATAAATAAATTGTACAATTCATTCGACTCTCTATCAATTATATAATACAAATTATTATCCTTATTAGAATAGATAGTCTTAAAAATAATAATTTACATCAATATACAATATGCTATGTATAAACAAATAATACAATTCATTCGACTCTGTATTAATTATATAATAAAAATTATTATTCTTATTCAATTGTGAACAGATTATTCTGGTATTCGTTTATACATATCTTCGTGTTTTCACTTTCATAGAATTGTCAAAATTTGATACAATTTGAATAGCAAAAATATTGATTATCACTTAGATATGAATGAATTTTTCTTTCCACTGTTCTATTCTATTTTTTCCTACGTATAAAACACACTAACTTATATTCGTTGTTATGTCACAGCTGGGCAAACAGTAGGAAACAAATAAACTCAACATTGTCATGATTTCATTTACAACAAAGTCCCGACCTTGGATATTCAAGGAAACATAACGTAATCTATTCATAAGCTATAAATGAGTCTAATAAGAAATTGGTGCAATTAATTCCTAGTCAACTTTGGCATTAATGAGACAGCATAGCTGTATTTGTCGGGCTTTGTGGCGATTGATTAAGCGGATTTTTTTCGTCGACATTTTTCGTATCGATATTATCATTTTCTAAACTATCTTTCAGTCCTTCAGACTCCAGAGATTTCATATAGGCAAGAAATGACGTCCACATTAAACTGCAGATGCTTACATAAACGACACGATTTCTTTCAGGAATTAACGTGAAATTAATTGTCTGAAGAACTGGCCATACGCATACTGCAGTCTGAAAAATAGAAATCCAACATTTAGTTACACAGGGTTTTATGGCATTTTCAGTTGGGGTTGCACTAGGCTACACTGATGTAGCGTAGCTGCCTTCATCTCTCTCTACCTCAAAGGAGTAAGCGTAACAAATAGAGCTAGACTACACCAGTATAGCCTAGTGCAGCCCCAACCGAAAACGCTATTAGAAAATTGAACAAATTCCAAAATGTAATGGAGAGAACTTATTGTAATCACAGAGTGAAAACTCTTAAAAGACAGAATCGGCTTTCCAGCTGATCATCAATAAAAAAAATGCAGTAAAACGTTACGCATATACAATTCTTGTTACAATATAAATAATATATCGAATTATCATATCATTTATAGATAATATCGATGTTTGCATAAGCCATTGAATATACTACCTTGTAGGTTGGCCAGAATTTGTGTTTCACCTCATCGATACATTCGTCGACTGGTTTGAATTCCATGAGATTGATACCGAAGAAGAAACAACACATGGCAGCTGGTCCGTATGTGACTTGTTCAACGAGAGCCTGTTTTAGATAAGATAATACGAATTTCTCTCAGCCACGATTCAAAGAAAAATAACTATGAATTATTTTCAATAAATTGAATACCGGAGAATAAGATAGCCAGCTTTCATATCTACTATTTATAATAATCATCGATCATTTCAATGATAGTTTTACCTTTATTATTCCAGACTTAAGGTCGCTCCTTGGCCATACATACGAGGCGAATTTTAGCCAGCAAAAAAGCGTTGGCGCTACAAAAAATCCTCCGTACAAACTGAATCTCAACGCTTGCATGTAGTTCAATTCTGCTTCTTTACTTATGAATTTTTGTTGGAGTAGACAACCCGCTGGCCATATTACTGTGTAAGATGCCATTCCCCTGACTATCGGGTACTTCATACTGACTTCCCTAAACTTTAACAAAAGTATCCTCATCTTTTCTGATTTAGTTTCTCTGAAAAATAAAAACTTCCTTTAAAAGGGTGATTTCAAACATTTGGATTGAGAGGTGCAGGACCTTGGATATTTGAATTTTTAAATTTTCTACTTGAAATTGGTCGATTTAGAATTATGAAAGAGTTGGGCGAATAGTATTGCAAAGAAAATGAAAAAAATAAAGAAAAACGAAGAAAAGCAACGAAACTCGTAACCGAAAACATCGATCTAATTACTTCGGTGCTAAAGAGAATTTAGGCTAGTTAATTCCATTGAAAATAAGTTTAAAAATATTTGAAATACTTTTCTATGACCTGCAAACATACCATAATCATTCATTCCACCAATATCAGATCTTATTTACTCGATGCGACACCACTGTGATTGATTAACCTAAAAAATGTTTGACATGATTGGAAACTAATGTTTTTAATAAGGGATTATGTCGAGTATCGACCAAAAGTTACCACTGATAGAAACAAAAAACATAACAATATCGTATTTTATCAAAATTTCGAATGTTACACCTATATTTATCGAAGCATTAAACGATTGGCAGCTTATAAATAGTTTGTTTTATTTGACCAACAGTCGAAATCTTTGCGGAGTATAATTGTATCGAAAGTGTGAATAAGTTTGACTATAAAATCATTCCTGGCGCGTTACTTACGTCAACCTTTCATACGTTCCGAAAAGGTATATGATTATACTGATTTGACGTAACACTGAACTTAAAACAGAAGCGTTAATGAATATGAGGAATTGGGAAACACAACTACGTAATCGCACTAGATTTCGTCATATGACACATGATTGAATATTACATACATGCGTATACGTGTTTGTTGATAACTGTCAACTGATTTGATATTTTTGATTGTTATTCATACATTATTACTATATCGTAGCAGCGTCGTCTAGTCTGCAACTCCGGATATCTAATTCTAAATACCTACACGTGCACTTGAAACTGTGATCGATCAGGGTCGTTCTATGTGTAAAATTAGATAATTGTCAATACAGAAGTACTTCGGTATCTCCGCGACTGGCATATACATGTGACTATATTCTTGCGTTATACCTATTATCATAGCACTAGATCTTCATAGTGGATACGTTATTGCCAAATCCAAATATCAGTGATGAAGAAACAATTCAAACTGCGGCCTTGAAAAATTGCCTAGACTATTTCCTCGAGGAAACTTTTGATACACGTTATATGCATACAGACTACTAATGCCACTGATATGACGGTCGCTTTGCGACTGCAATCTGTATATCATAAGAGCAAGAGGTAAGCTGATCAGAACGCGCAGCTATTTTGCCGCCTAAAATGAATCATGCGCATTTTTACCCGCGGACCTCCAAGGTAAACGCTCGAAATTTGAAGTGTGAAGGCGTGTGCATACGTATACGTCCTTCTATTTTACCTCACTTGCGCATGCGTGATTTTGGATCCAACACCACTACTACTGATCTACAAATAGATCAAGTGATCTAATACGTAGTATATGTATATTACAAACAATTAGAGGAAAAGCCACCGTTGAAAATAGCGGATGATACGGAAAGTCCAGCCTTAATTCAGGAATTATTGATGGATCGATGCTTGTTTTTTTTTTCTTGTAGATGAATTAATGAAAAAAAAATGAAAAAATGAAAAAAAAAAAAAAAATAGATAATGATAAGATTCGTTGAAGCATTAAGCATTGCGTCAAGTTTGGTTTACGGCATAATATAGATACAAGCAATTACAGGATATGATAATTCTGATACTCGGTCGTTTATATACTTACAGTTTATTTGTATAACAGATAAAACATAGATACAATAATGATCATATTTATACACCTAGTATATGTACTTTAAGGCGATAGCGAGAACGGATTTTTTTCATTTCAATTATTTCAATAGACATCCTATGCTTCTTTACTATCTGCTAAACGAAAAAAAAACTTTTAATAGAATATTTAAATAGTATATACATCGGTTGCTTAATGTCTGTAAAAAAATTCAATATCTCTCATAAAATTGATCGAAAATTGTATCACACCCTCTGAATCCTCTGATTATATTTTTACATCCCTGAAACGGGGGACCCAGATAGTTAAAATCACTTATATTTAAATATCGGATTGAAATTTGTCCGGATTCAGATTTAGGACGAAAATGAAAACTAGAGAGTGTATTGAAACTGAATATAAAAAAAAAATACGTTTCCTCTGCCACCCTAATACGTACTCTACCAATTTCTTGTACATACAATAATGCTTTTATTTATAATAAATTTAACAGGTAAAAAGTCGAAAAGTTAGACAGATATTATGCCCATTTGTTTAGTAACGTTTACATACAATAGGGATGGTCTCTCATAAAATACTCAAAAATCGTAACATGTAGCCTTCCCAGACTTGGTACACTAAGTCAATGGCGACAGGTAATAAGTGGTACTATCCAAGACCCAAAAGGTCTTTCATACGATACACATACTCGCTGAAACTCGTTATAATAAAGCTAATGAAGATGTGGCGCGATAAGCCTCACCTTGAAATAAGACACTAATCACTATTCCTAACTAAGATACGTGGAATATTTTAGGATGTGGCGAAGCTACAATCCTGAAAATTGAAATCGATAATCAATCAGCTTATTTAGTTACGTTTTTTTTCGTATACGTAAATATATGGGGAAAAAAAAAAAAAAAAACGTTATTCACTCACAGTTTGGCCATTGAATTAGTGCATTATAGCCAGTAACGTTGCATTGGCCCGCAATTTTCATTCTTTACAATTGTATATTTGTATATATACATATAATATCAGCTCAGGTATACTCGCATACCTATATTGTCCGCGATGATATTTGCCAATTTATATCAATTCACGTTAGGAGCGATTATTCAGATATAACGTATTTCGTATACCTAAGAAACTTGAACAGTATAGGTAGTAGTTTAAAACTATAGTTTTTTCATTTCACTCGTCACTTCGCCACTATGTCAAAGAGGTCACAGATTCCTTCATTTTCACCAAGATTAAATTGGTAGTCTTTTTCACCTGGCGGTGGACTCAGTCTCACCAAAGGTCCACAGACTGAAAAAGTTCGAGCTTATATTAGCTGAATAAGTTTTACAAGATATTTTCAAATTGGTAATAAATCTTGGAAATTAAGCTTATAATTAAATGTTATAAATACCAAGAGAAAGATAATGAGACACCAACTTACAGTCTGAATAAAATTCGTCTAGTAGGTCCAGATCTGTCCTGACAATATCTAAAATATGGAATCAGTATGATTATATTTATTTATTGACTTCATTCTCCGTGAATAATATCCAATAAAATACTTTGTATAATTTACCTGACGTCGCTACATCGCTAAGTATGATTTTGGCTTCTAGTAATTCTGAGTCATCTTCGTCATCCTCGTCTGATAATACAGGATCTACTTTCCCAGCCCCTCTAGGTGGTCTAAAAAGCAGAAACGCATCGCTATTAGTCTCTCGGAAGAACCTGGCTCTCCAACAGTGCTATTGAGTGGATATTTGTATGGTCTGATCCAAATGAACGCGTCTATACTTATGACTGCTCATCCCCAAAACAAGACCTACTGTTTATGTTCGCTCTTTGCAGATCAGGAAGATGAACTTACTATTCCTGATGCGAAAAGAGCGTAGTATATTAGGTTAGACTAATTTTGACTATAATCCAAGCTGCGTCTCACCTCCCAGCTTTTCTCTTTGCCTTAGATTCGTCTCTTTTGTCATCTCCATCTTTCTCTCTTTTGAGCCCTTTAGATTCCTCCTGAAGTCTCGCCTCCAGTACTTTGTTGTCGTAAGACTCAGCCAAGTCTGGCTGAATCATGTAAACCTTTATTTCTTCCGATGCGCTTTTCATGAATATCTCATAGTTTATATCCTTGATTTCGTCTTCCTCATCTTCTATTGCCTAAATAATGATAAAAACGATCTAATATCACCATATAAATTGTTACAATTTCAAAGACTTTAGAAAAATGACTAGAATAACTAAAACACTTTACAGGTAATCAGAAAATTCGATCATTCCGCTCGTTGTTACCTTAGCGATATTAGGTACATTCAGCTGTGTGTCTGGGGGAGCTTGAATGCCTAATACAAAGTCATTTTTAAACTTTTCTTTAACGTCCTCGTAGGTGATGTATGCGTACGTTTTGTTCGTAAAATCGCATTCGATGTTTTTTATGCTCTGCTGAATCCATTGTGTATGGGTATCGAGCAGCTGCTCATGTTCTTCCAGTTTTTTTATTTCGTCTTTTAATTCGTTGAGTTTTTCCCCAACTTCTTGCGTGTTGCATCCGGGTCCCGCGCCCCTAACAACAGAATAACTTCTTTGAAGTGATTTAACCGAGCTAAAAATAAGTTCCTCATAGATCATTTTCACCCCTCTTATAATCTAATTGATGATCGTCACCGTCAAAAAATCAAAATAAGATCGTAGGTAAGAAGTACTGCATACCAGTGCGGTCAATAGTCGGATGATTCTTTGGCAAATATCCGCGCAGCCACATCTAGCCTCATAGGACTTAGACAATTAATTATCCCAGAAACATCAGACTGCAAATCACATTTAATTGAGTTATGTACTTTGGATAACTTTTCATCAGTTCTTTATCATACCACAATTGGTTGTGTTATTTCCGGCCTCACAGCGTTCGGGGAATTTAACTCAAGGGGAAATACGGGACTCAGGGAAATAGGGGCCTTCATTTTTTCATCAAACATAATTTTTCAACATCTGGAGTGAAATAAAAGATATTTACAATCGGTTCTCGAGTCAGAAGATAATCTTCCCACTCTTATCATCGATAAAAAATAAATTCCTCGAGTTTACACTATGAAAGCAATGATTTGATGATATATCAAGATTACAAAAATTCATCTTCAAACTTCTCAAGCCACTCGATGACCAGATAATCTAACAAATGAACAAGTAATGATAAAGACATACTATATTCAGGGAAAACTGTATCGCATCAGAGTATTTCTGGCGAAGAAATTGGGAAACGACTGTGAGGACTGTTATTTTAATAATTATTCAAACTTCTTATTTTTATGTCTGGTATCCAGCAACTTTCCTCAATACTTATTCTCATCATCGAACGATCAACGACACTGCTACGATTCTTCCAAATTCATCGATTTAGACGCGACAAAAGATCCAGCGGCTATTAATAATGAATTTGCAAAAATCGTTTGTCTCAATTTTCATTCGTTCTAATTTCTATCAAATGATAATCTGTTCAAACATACTTCCATTGTATACTGTTTTTGCTTTTCTTTTCAATCAGTCCGATGCCCTCGAGCACATTAGTGATGTCATATATTCGCCGCTTTTGTCGAACCTCCAATATATCGGCAGCCTAATAAATGGTTGTAAGGTTTTGTTTCAACTGTTGATTTTTTACATAGAAATAGTGAAATTTATTTCTATGAATAATAGGGACTATGAAGATTGGTGAGAAATTTCTTATTTTTTTTTTTCCATCTCTTAAAAATTAGGTCATTCATTAAAAATAATTCAAATTTCGAACGCAGTACACGCACTACGCAACAATATAACACGTAAATACAGGTTAGGGTAGACGCGATTACTAATAACGATATTATGTCGTTTATATTAATTCGACGGTTTATTTGAGGATGGATTAAGCGTCGGCGTGGTAAAGGGTTCGAATTCAGAGTGAGAAGAGTTTGCGAAAGTGTCGAGTGTGAGAGTGCGAATATTATTCAGTTATTTTAAAATTCCCGCAAGGGGAAATCCAGCGAACTCTACCTCGTTAAGAGGAGTTAACCTAGTTTGGTTGTTGACTTTTTCTCGAGCTTATTTAGGCAAGGCTTACCACTTTTAGGTCCAATACTCCGTCCTTTGCCTTTTGTAATAAGGTTACGAAACGCGTGGTTAATAAACCGAGCGACTTTTCGAATCTACTCTGCTGACTGTCTGCCATTTTAAAAGGCCGTTGTCAAAATTTTCAAAAGCTCGCACTCCCCTTCGAAATTGCCGCACCAGCAACACGCCATCACCGCGAGTTGCTGGCCTTAAGCTAAAGTTTAAATTAAAGAGGGCGTTCGCGGCGTTTTCGTGTCAAAGTATCGCTAATAAACGTGCGAAACAGGGGATATAGATAATTCCATGGCTGTAATGCCGCTTGCTTTAAATATTCTAACGATATTTAAATCATTCCATAAATTTCGGTGAATGATTTGGAATTATTTTTATTTTTCGACCATAGAATACGAGGAATTGTTCACTGCGCAGTTCCGGAAATATCGGAGGAGATGCGCTAACCAATCATAGAGCTTGTGTTAAAGCGCGAGACGGAATTTGTTTGTCCGCAATTCTTAGCTGAGAACTTAAAATTCGCCGTCAAACTATGTGCATGCTATTGTTAGAGGCTGGTCAAATGGGCATTCAATTCCTGGAAGATTGGTACGTCGGTGTTCACCGGATAACTGGAGGAGAAAAAAAAATTCTTGGAAGATCACGAGGCAGGTAGTTAGCGGAATTCATAGACCCCTCAAACCCGAACACCCCATTGACCATTCAGGCATTTTACGGTACCCGAAACTCTATTCAAATTTTGTTTTATTATACGCTATATTTTAATAAAGGTTATTTTACTCTGGGCTGATCTGTTATTTCCCTGTTATTATCCTGAAGCCCTTTATCCCTTTTTTATTTATAAGAAAAAATATTAAAAATAAAAAATACAAGACCTTGTCATGACTACTTCAGGATATGGGTAATATTATACATCGTAAATTTTTACTTTTTTATTATGTCGGTGTTTACATATTGAAATATATACATCTTTATCTGGGCTCGTATTCCATATTAAACAATCGAGTCCACATGCAGATTGGAGAATATGATAGCTTGTTCATTGTTGTTACATTAGAAAACGAATGGAACGTAGATAAGCAATCTTAAAAATGCATGTATTAGCTCCTAAATATATATTAGTACTGAAACGCAATTTCATAAATTTCTATAGGTACTTCGGAGGGTTAATAATCATAATATCTAATTATAACACGAATTAATCTAAACTAAGATTTCAACAAGTTTGATAGCTATTCTTAAGCTGAACTCTTATACATATGTTTACATGCATATTCGGACTTTCATTAGCGTATAAATTAAAAGTCTACTAATTGCGTTATGCGATGCAATGTTTACGAATTTCGTGTCATATGCGTTGCATGTGATGATGTAGATAGACACATCGATCAAATACGTAAAGAACTATAAAAGCAATAATTATCTAATAATATAGTCATTGTGAGTGGCAGAAAATAATCATTTTATCTCTTTAGAATTGATATACAGTTTAATAATGTAGATAATTTAGTCGCTTGTCAGATAATATCGAGATTATAAACCATCTCGAATTCTGTTCCTCAAACTTTTAGCGGCGATTGTATTTCAATATGGCGAACCACGACAAAGGACGCAGAAAGTGGGGAGGAATTTCACAAGGTAATTTAAAAACGTCTAAATCTGTACCTCATTCTGTCAAAATAACATCATTCGTTATATAGTTAGCTGTGAAAATGCTTCTATTTAAATACCCGCATAAGTAATCGTCAATAATTTGTCTTTACTTTGACTGAAAGTTAACCTAACAAAACAAGCTAACCTAAAAATCGAATTGTGAGACCGCAATCAAGGATTGTTTCCTAAAATACGTGGCCTTCGTCGATTAAAAATAGTACGTCGAAACGCTTTATACGAATTTCGTTGAATATTTTCATTCATTTCCCATACGCCTTTAGATTACATAACTAAGAATTTTTATTTCCATCATTTAACGACCTGTATGTATTCTCATAATCAGATATGTCAACAGATATTAGTACTACTTTTCCATCTCTTATTATAGTAATTTATTATTATTATTATATTCACGCGAACTTCCATCTGAATAAACGAATATTTTCACACTAATATAAACCCTGTATTATTTTTGTCTAATAATATTCATTAATTTTTTTCATCAAAAACCTTTATTACGTTGAAATATCACCAAGAAACTAACTCAGATGTAAACCTAAACCCCAGTTTAAAACACTTTATTTTTTTTTTTCCTCAAGCTCGCCCACTATTTACTCTTATTTCTAAACGACTACCTTACGACCCTCCTCTGTTACGTCCGGTCTCCTCAAGATACACCTTTCACTTTTCATTCAAAGATTATACGAGGTTGGTTATTTACCATGGTCGATAAAACTGGCTATTTAATAACTAAGAAAATAATCAAAACACCAATATTTCATTCTAATTTTGTTTACACTAGTTTTAACTAACAAATTTAACGCCAAGATATTTCGGACCATAATAACCTCAGATGATATACTTTGCCGTAAATCATACCTGGGAACGGCAAAGTGTTAAACTATTATCTCACTTCGTTAAGTATTTATAGAACTAAACTTTGGAGCTGTTTTTTTGCTAACCATACGCGTTAATGGAGATATGCTAACTTTAGTAACTCTTCATTTGCAGATAATACAGTAGAATCTAAATTGGGAATAGACAGATCGTCGGTAATGCGAGGTAATGCGAGTCGGGCCCCTCCTCAGCTCCTGTACAGGCCTGGGAGTGGTCCTTTGCGTAAATCAGGAGGTCCTAGTTCTGATGATTTTGACAATGAGAACAACGCGCAGGACAATAAGCCCAAGTCATCGTCTTCTTCTAATTACCGTACCAAGCAGAATCAGTTCAATAGCCCCAATCAAATGCAGAACAATCCTCCTTCACAGCATATTGAAAACATGTCGGATAAATTAAACGACATGCGCTTATACTATGGCAATAATAGCAATGAACAGGGCCACACATCGTCTAGGAATAATCAACACGGAGGTGATCCGAGGAAGAAAAATAAGAAGCCTGAACAACAGTTATACGTTCCTAAAAAGGTCAAGGAGTCTCTGGCCGGACGAGAAGTGGCTAATAGGTGAAAATCTCGAATCTATTATTTAATAATGCTGGAAATATACTGAAAATTGATTTGGGATAAAATCCGCTGATCAATTTTCCCAAATGTTTGAAAATATCGACTAAAAATTGCACTATTTTGCCCCCAAGATCCCCAGTGCACGCTGGGTGGGACAGAGATCGAGACAGAGAAGATAACAGGGATTGGGACACGCATTCTAATCGTAGCCAGAGAAATGAAAGTCACCGTAATCGTGGTGGTGGTCACAGCGGAGGTCACGGAGGTGGAGGAAATCGAGGTGGCATTAGAGACGAGCACGGAAAAAGGACTGGAGGGAACAGGCGAAATCGTAACACGAGCGAATGTGAGGAACGTTGGAGACCAGACTCACCTTCTTTGGCTAGAAATTATGGAAATAGAAGGGATAATCATCGAGAGATCAGACAAGTGAGTGAACACAGATTCCAGGATCGAAATTTCACCCATCATGGATAAATTAACGAGTTTTATTTTGCAGGGTTCGGAGCCGCTCATTGTTTCCCCTAGTGTGACGGGGGATCCGAATCGCACGCGAGACACAAGGAGTGTAGAACCGATTGGATACCCAGAAAAATTTCAAGGAAAACCACCGTCGGGTAGGAGGGGGAGTATCAAGGATAATTCAATGCCTAGAAACCCAAAGAATTTCGATCAACTGCCACCAAGATTCCAGAAGAAATTTCTGGACAAGAACGGACTGATTCCATTACAAAATAGCTATATTGGTACTACTTCTGAAGACACACAGTGGGACGGTAGCACGCTTACTTATCAGGTGATGTATCAGCCAGGACTTTCGACGCAGACGCTTATCTTTTATCGAATATTCTAACGTGAGTTTGAATTCTTTTAGGGCACATCCAGCTACAACTATTCACCTGCGATGCAGCATTCACAAACAATGCAGCACTTGCCACCAACCGGACCTTTGCAGCCTCAACAAAACTGGGCGAATACTATACCTGCCCGTAGCAGAGGTAGAGGAAGACTCAGGCCGGAAGAAATGGATACCCAGTCTACAGTGTTCAGATCTGTTACTCCTGATCAGTTTTCCGCGCCTAATTCAAGGCCCCAAACTCCTAGCCAAGACTATATGAGCCGGTAGAAATCCCATTGCATCTAAGAGGAATAGACTTTATTTTGGAGCATTATCAAGTGAAAGTTCGCAATTGTTAGTCTTCGGGTCTCAGAGCGAGATGCAGTCAAAGTGAAACAACTTAATGCAACTACTTGGGTCACCCGCTGCTTCGATTTTATATATTTGGGTCTGTAATTGTTCAAAAAACAAACCTCTGTCCGATGAACAGACGATTTTCTCAAGGGTTTATTTTTGTCCCAAACTTGACACTTTGGCAGTAAAAAATTGATTAACTTTAGTCACGTTTGCAGGATAAAAATATTTTTTGCGCATCGGACAGAGCTTTGATTTCTGAACAACTAGAGACCCAAATATATAGAATCGAAACACTGGTTGATCCAGATCCTTCTATTAAGCGCTCTCACTTTGACTGTGTCACCTCTGAGACCTGATGACTCTTACAACTCTTCTCTTTTACTTGATCATGCTTGAAAAGATTAGCAAAATTCTGTAATAGAACTGGTTGATCAAAGAACAATTTGGAGACGTAACAGTCCTTCAAAAATCTTACCGAGTGAATAGATCAACGCTCTCATAACTTTGTTCTTTACGTTTAGATCCTATGATAGGCGAGGTAGTAACAGCACGATGTATACAAGCGTTGAAAGTTTGAGCCGAGCAGATAGTTTGATGATGCCTCCACCACCGCCAGCAGTATCGCCTGCCTTGGCGATACCGATTGTAAACAGATGCCAATCATCTCCCGATTATCAAAGGCAGAGGAGGGGGGCATCGCCTCCCACCGCTCCCCAGCATCATACTTATCAAACGTAATGGCTATTCTGATTAATACTTCTACCTATGTATTACCAGCACCTCTTCCGACCCATTATTAATTGGATTGCGTTTTTACAGACAACGTGGTAACAACAATTCTTACGAGTTTTCAAACGCGGCTCAGGAGAGATCCAGTAATAAACAATCGACCAATCTTAGTCCTACCAAGAGCGAACCTTTCGGTCCATTGCCAGATATGTCCTCGAAACATACTTTAGTGAGTTAAAATCGTGACTGTAGCTATTCCAGGTAGCATTTGACCTTGAAACCATTATGGTGTGGTTGAAAATTATATTTCTACTTCTACTTTCAATATGTTGTTATTAATGCTCATTCGTGTTCAGGATTGGAGCGAAGAAGTTGAATTAACTGAAAAACTTGAGGCTGAACAGCTCAGTCCTAGTTCGTCTATGATCAGTCTTCGGGATAACGCAACTGGTCCTTCTGGTAGTCAAGCATCTGCCGGAGGGACTGGAGGCACCGGAGGGCGGAATCAAGCCAGAAGAAAGAAACATGATAGGAGACATGGCGCTGATAGGTAAGAAGTCTCTTCATTTGTTCAGTATAAATGAGAATGATGGAAATTAGATGTAGAAAATATTGCGAATGGTATAATTAATGTGATAATTTTTTGTTCTAAGGAGCGTTAGCAGAGATAAAGTCAGAGAGAATAGTAGAGAACGTGAAAAGAATCAACATAATAGAGAGAATGATAATTATAATAATAATCAGAAGATAAGTGGTGGCGGCGATAGAAGATACAACAGAAGTCATCGACAGTCTAACAACACTCAGCGTAGTCGTGAACCAAGTAAAGAAAGAAATTTTAGAGGCGGTAGCAGAAATCCTGAAGAATTTCACAGGAACAGGTAACGGGGAATAATGTTACCTACTTATACCGTTTGAAACGATCGATTAAACGACGATCTAAATATGCTGAAATTTTTTTCGGCCAACTGAAACGCTGCTCTGTGAATAACAGAAAGTAAAAAATCATTTCCTAGAAACTTGTGAACACTAAATCTGTTTTTTTTTTTCTACAGAATGTCAGAACCACATGTAGACGAGAATTGGAGATCGGGAAGAAAGCCTTCGATATGTGATTCAGAGGATGGGAGGCGTACCCCATCTTTTACAGCTCACAGTCATCCACAATCTTCTCATTCCATTCAGCAATCAAATTCCCCACCCAGTCCTGTCTTGCATCATAACAATTCTCAGATTAGTTACAACAACCCTCAGCCACCTGGTGTTCTGGTTATTCCTGACACCAGCCAATCACCACCTATCGTTAATTCACTGCGACAAAACTCTGCACAACAGCAGCGGACTCTATTCGATCCTAACAATCCTAACAAACCAATAATCATCACATCTCCTGGAAGCAGAGCAGCTTTACCCAGGTGATATGCAAATGATTTAAACTATTCTAGTCATTCATTACAGCTAGGAACAGTTTGCGTTCTCCAAGAGTTAGAGGCTCATAAAAACTAGCATGTAAAGTAATCGACGAAGCTCCTCAGGGTTTAAATTGCTAGTTATTGATCTTTGATCTTGAAAGTATGTTCATATTAATTCCTTCGGCTGTTTAGATTGAAGAAAACAGCCTGAAATGATTTTTGAACAGTTTTCTTAACGATATTCTTTGTCATCAACAGGGAAAATGACACTCAAGCTCAGCCCCTCAGTTTTCCTGTATTCCAGTCTCATCCCACAAGTCCAGGTCACGGTTTTCAAGCACCACAACTTGACGGTATGCCGCCTTCTTACGGTATGGATCAGTTTGGGAATATAAGAACACCATGGTACAATCCTAATGCGGAAAGGTGAAACAAACGTTTGAAAAAAAGCTTCTTTTCTGCGTGTTTTATCGACGATTAATAACATTTTCTTTCTTTGTTCATTTTTTTTCCACAGTTTTCGCTCAGCGAAGAGTCCCTGTTTACTTCTTGATATAGGCAGAGCAGATTTAGAGTTACAATGGATACTGAGTTCTGGTGGTATGACAGCCAGTTGGGAGAGGCTTTCCTATATCCGTCATTTCCTTCAAGAAAGTTTACAGACTTTGCTAGAAACAGATATTAAGTTTTGCCAAGCAGAGAACGTCGAGCAATACTTCTGGAAGATACTGTTTTACAATATGATTGAAATGCTGAGGAAGAGTATGCCCAAAGAGAACTCTGAAGGCCGTGAAAATTGTAAAAAAGAAATGTTAGATATCATTGATAAGGGGACTATGTACCTGGAAAACCTTCTTACGGTCCTCGAAAATACTTATAAATTTAAATTGGACACCTTTTTGGCATCACCTTCACTTCCCAAAGGGCTTGGGTTCGTCGGATTGGCTTTAGTCAGTGCCCAAAAGATATTCTTATATCTAGGAGATCTGGCCAGATACAAAGAACAAGTAAACGAGACAACAAATTACGGAAAGTCCAGGCAGTGAGTATATCGATTTTTCATTCACACTTATAACCGAGCGATGCCATGTATCCATAATTCATAATGCTTTATCTCTCATGTATTTCACGTCTAAAAAATATAGAAAAAATACTATTTCACAGATGGTACGTGAAGGCTCAGCAGATCAATCCCAAAAATGGAAGACCGTACAACCAACTGGCTCTGTTGGCTCACTATGCTGTGAGTTCAACAATATTTGTGTTATAATCTCTTGGATATCTTTATTCCGTACCATAATCTTCATACGATGCATGGTATTTATTACAGAGACGAAAATTGGACGCCGTTTACTTTTACATGCGGTCACTGATGGCTTCTAATCCGTTTCACTCAGCTAGGGAAAGTCTTATAGCACTTTTTGACGAGAATAGAAAAAAGGTGAGTCTATTCGAGTCGTAAAATGAATTTGAAACTATATGTATAATGCTATTTAATTATTAACAAAAGAATTTCTTTTTTTTTGCTCCCAGTATCTACATTATGTAAGTAAAATCAAATTCTTGGTGTGAAATTTCTATAGATACTGCTTACTGCTGTGGCAGAAGCTTACTCTGTTTTTCATGCATTTATCACATCACATTGCAACGATTTTACCCAATTTCCACAGACTTTAAATGTCTTGTCTTCCACCACCACAGAAAACTACATTTCGAGGTCTAGAGATTTCTGTTATCCTCGTTATTCTTTGAATTTTTATACGAGACTTTTTTTTCGCACAATGTTTTAACAAATGTAATATCTTTAGCTGCACCAACTGTCCTCAGTTAATTTCTATTTACAAAACGACTCTACGCTGGCTTTGCATAGATTTTGAGAATAGTATATCTGCACCAATATTCAAATCTCAAAAACATAAACAAAAACATACACGTAAACCTAATTATTAGTACTTTGTCGCATGTATTTTAGAGTTTTAGTATATCTACTTAAAATTCAGCAATCTTTACAATACACGACGATATCATGTGCTGAACTGATGTGTACATAATTCAGCTTTTAGCAATACGTATTTCTCTTTATTTGATTCGCAGTACTACGAATACTCTGCGTTGAAATATCTCCACTTTCATCTGCAAGTATTAAGAAGTAATTTTAGCTATTCTAGTTACCATAAAAGACACTGATAATATTGTCTGGAAATTTTTGGAGTTTATTTAGCTTCTGAATCTGTTTGGTAGATTGATTGAAATAATATTGTGAAGAAGTTTAGTCTGTCGGATAAAATTACTCTCTTCATTATTCTCAATACGTCTTGTTTGGAATCTTTGCAGTATACTTAGAATAGTTGAACGTAAACAGAGTTGATTCAGGTGGCTGTTGAGAAGACAGAGGAGATTAAATTATCGAAATTTAGGTAGCTCTGGCTAAACTTTACAGTCTACTTACTGAATAAGCAAAGAACCTACTCTCCATATCTTTTATTTTCAACAAATTCCGATAGAAGGATATTCACTGTTAATCAAGTCCTGACTCATTCAGTGATTCGAAAAAACTTGTTTCGATCCGTAGGACTAGAGAGTTGTCTGCAATTCTTAGAAACATTTCAATTTTATCGTTCAGAAGCTACATTATGTGATTGAAACCATGTTTGAAGTATAGATTTTCACCTGATGGCTTGATTATGGACTTAGGACAGAGTTCTTCATAAGCTGTTCACGATATATTTTATACTCGAGCAAACACGTTGAATTCCTTCAAAGTTGTATGTTCTTTGTTATTCATTGAGAATTTGAGTACCCAGAGGAAGCTAAAAAGTATTAATTCCAAGATACTAAATCTCCGATGTTTTCTTAAGTGTAGGATTCACGCTTAGCACGATTGAATCTCCACAAAAATCATCCCTTCATTGATTCTCAATTTTTCATTAATCCAGTACGAATCCACCGAACGTAAGCGCAAAGAAGAACGAGAATCTAAAGAAAGGGCTCGAATGAAAGAGAAAGAAGGGTCCGGGGGTGGTGGCGGAGGATTGAGAAGAGAAATTTGGGTGCATCCTGGAGGCAGGAGAGTTACTAGAACTACAACCGCAGCAGCGGCTAGCGAGGCAAGACTAGCACATAGTGACCTAGAAGAACTTGTTCAACTGACTAGCGTTGAGGTAAGAGAATCACTTTTCATTAATTTCTAACATTGAAAGCCAATGAATTGAAAATTAATTTTTCATCATTTATCTTTACAGGTGAACAAGCGATTCGTTACATCTTACCTTCACGTTCATGGGAAACTGATCACCAAGATAGGGTGAGTTTTTTTAATCGTGTTTTTAGTTCATTTAAGAATTTTTAGCAGTGAAAATTTAGCAATTGTCAAATATGTGGAAAAAGGAGGAGGTAATTCATATTTTTCTAAACAGTGTGCACAAAGTTCGATTTTCCGTCTATGCGCAGCGTTCGCGAAGCGCCCAAATCCCGCACGACTCGTATCAGCGTACGGGAAAGTAAAGCGTGCGGGAAAGTAAGGCGTGCGGTAAAATGAAGCGCGCGGGAAAGTCATCTTGAAAACTTTGTGCATCATTTAGAAAGATGGTATGTGCAACAAGTGCACATTGGCGATCACGGCACTTGTGTGATTGTCGCCCTTGCCACACTCGTACGGGAATCACCAGTTTTCCGCACTTGTTGCACAATGTACTATATCAGTAAAATGATTGCTGTAATATAATACTTTGCTATGAATGTATCACTTGTTGAATGTTAGAACTGTTGAACTAGTGTAGAACACTTTTCAGCTGTGTAACGATTATCAAGAGAATCGCAATTCATTGAAAATATTTCTATTTTTGCGGAGAGAGAAGCTAAACGGTTTAAAAAAATGAGTAAAAAAATCGTTTTTTCGAATCGAATTAGTCATTATTATCGAAGATTGATTTTATATGCATGAGTTCTTAATATTTTAAGGAATTATTAACACAAGACATACTATAGTTACTCTAGTTCAGTTAATCATGTTCGCGAGAATTTTGACTACATCTTACACACGGCATAACGTGATTACCGATCATCTAGTCTAGTTATGTACTAGCATTACCCAGTTAGCTGACGACCAACTGTATCTATACCCAGTCTTCTTCACTACCATATCCTTATTAGGTAAGGTTTTGCCGTTCGCTTCGACTGGCCTCAACCCTTTAGTACCACGGAATCTATAGCATAGTGTTTACTGGTTACAGTAGATAGAATCCCATATATTTTTACTCTCTATACTCTTGCTAGCGATCAATTATACATAAATACATAGATTAGGGTGCTCGTTATTCAGGGTTCGAACGAATTCTCATTGGGAATGTAATTCTACATTTAAAATAATTTCGGTAAATATTTTATCACGGGACTATAGTTATTCGAAAAAAATATGTAATTTTGAAAAATTATTCATTTTACAAAATATCGTATCGTACTTAGAATTGAGATAGGAACCTGGGGTTTTGGCCACATCTTTTTTCTATATATTTGGAGACGTCCTGGCCCTTGGGGGGGCAATGAAATTCGGAAATAACTGATAGATCTATTATTGGTCGAGAAATAGACTGGTCTAAGTAGTACCTGTGTGTATGTATATCGTGTTCGGTAAATTGATCGCAAACGACCGTAACCAATGGAGTATTTTTTAATGGCAACTAATACGTCAATTTAATCGGCACCCAAGGCCTTATATACCAATCGGCTTAAGATATAACTACTCCCGAACCGCCCAAGAGCTTAAGCCTCTTACAAAACCCTTTAGATTGATCTTTATTAGTGTAAGAATCTTACGGTGCACCGTGAAATGTATATTGAAAAAAATTCTTTAATTATATTTTACTCGGAAACGGAATTTTATAGTCTATCAATTTCGAACTGTTTTATCGATTTGTAGGAAATTTTATACCCAAGATCAAAAAAAGTTCATCGATTTTTGTCAAAATCGATTTCGGGCCGTTTTTTGGATCACTGATCACGATTCTGTCTACAAAATTCAAAATGAGGAACGAATCGGTGCGATTTCGAGAAAAATCAGTTTCCAGGAGTTTTTAGGGTCGCTAATCGAGTAACTGATCTCGAAATTGTGATATTCAAAATGGGGAAAAAAAATTCTAAAAACTACGATTTTGGAGTTTCTGGGTTGGATTCATGATCAAGAACTCCGAGAACCTTTGTGAATTTTTCATTTCAATTTTTCCTCTCGATGCCCGCTACATCCGGTTGAGAGAACTGACCGCTTCTAGCAAGCAGAAATAAAAGAGTCTTTAGACAAAATGCCTTCAAACTATATAATAGTTCCCGAATGGTCATTGGGGGTAATTTCCATCGTTTTCCGACACGCAGAAATACATAAAGACAGAATATAAAATCTAAAATATGAAAGATGAAAGGAGGAGCTGCTGAGGAGGATGAAACAGAAACAGGATACGAAACCCATTCCGAACGGATAGGCACTGATTGTTCTTTCCTATTCGGAAGCCAGACCTTGTACCCAAGTCTCGTTTATTTTTAGATCTAATTATTACGTGCTGTACACCTCGGTACTCGTGGTAAACTGGTGTTAACTGGCCCGGGGTTCCTCATCTCTTGTAGAAGCCATGACTTTACGACTTTTCGTTGAAACATTGCAAATACGTGCGGACTTAGCTGTTTTGCTTTGTATTAAGCACGCTTCTGCTATATACATAGGTATACATGGGATGTATGCTTGGAATGGCGAGACGGTGAAAAAGAGTTAGAAAATATATATATCCCCGTGTTCACAGCTGCGATTTTTATCGCTAAGTATATTGCGGACCGGAAACGAATCATAAATCAAACCTAACTTTCAAACCAACTAACTTAGTGGCGATGACGGTATAATTTTTCGAATTTTATATCATCTTAGTTTCGTTATATAAGAAGATACAGAATATTATTCTTTCGAACATTAGTTCCGCTGTATGAAATCGACTATAATCTGATCATACACCGCACGTATCTTTCGATGAATCCATTTACCCTCCCTTTACGTGGATAGAAATCGTTTTTGAAAATATCCTGGAAAAATAAGAAGAAAAAAATCAGATTCCGAATTTCGAAACTTAGTTCGACGGTCTGGAAATCTCGATTTATCATCATTTTTATTAACACCAAGTTCCTGAGTTTAACGCGGAAGTAGATATCATAAATCAAATGGGTCTCGTAACGCATCTCCGAGTCGTGAAATTGGCAAACTCTTGTAACGAGACCCTCGTGACCTATACCCTTGAATTTACGTTGTTACGGGAAGTTGGAGACGGCACAGTAGAGAAAGAGATGGCTCAAGCCACAGGGTCCCTTATGGCGATAGATCTTTCACATTCCGTTTTAAAAACGATTTTTATATGATTTATCTTCGCAGTTTCTTTCGGGCTCCATATTATAGCTTGGACCGTGATCCTTTGCAGCATGGTCCTGTAAAGTGAAAAAATAGACACCCCTGAATCCATTTCAATCCAATTTGCACGGAATGAGACTTCGAATTTGAGTAAAACGATCAAATTCGTCATGCGGGTTCAAGATGGCGGATCAAAATAATAAAAAAATAGTTGGATAAGCCGAGAGCCTCGTTATTCTGAATTTGAACGTCTCGACGACCTCAGATTCGAATTCAGCGGCTTGGAGCCCCTCTGGGAACCAATCTTCATAGAAATCAAATAATCCCTAGGATTTTGGTCCGCCATATTGGATCTCGAGTTCAGGCTCAAAATCACCGACCCATGTATCTTCGGAAAGAAAGAGCATGACCCAGAAGTTTTCTGTTCAACCGAAAAACTAGGAGGATCGACCGGACCCTGGGCTTCTCCAGTCTTTCGATGTATCAGAAGCAGGCCAAGCGGCTAGCCTCCAATAGCAATCTTGGTACTATTATTCTCGGGTCCATACATCTCCATTATCCTCGCAATTACATAACGCTCTTGCAGCCTCGAAGTGAGCGAGAGAGATCTCTGCCTATTCTCGGAATTCTCTTTGTCGCGAAAGTGAGGTTATGTGACAGTTCCCGGGAGGCAACTGGCGACACACAATGCTCAGTTGGGTTCGTTGACCTATCATCGACCAGGCACGTTGCCCGCATCCCAGATCGTCCTGATTCCTTGTTTTTATTTAGTTTTCTCTGCAGGGAAAGTCGCCCCAAGATATCAGGGATGAATGCTCGAACGATCAGAACCCTAGATTCTATGGCGTGGCTTTCCAAGCCCATAAATAAGGCAACGAGACGGAGAGAGCGAAGAGAATTATTATCGGCAAGGGATTTTCGAAATTACTTCATCGTATATGTTTGCATAATGGAAATACCAGGATCCTGTAAAACATCGGGTTTCTTCCGATACTGATACCCTATGTACGCGGACACGTGTATCGAATTCATACGGGTATGTATAACGCATGCCTGCGGTACATATCTGCATATTACAACGTCTTTATTACTCTCTCAGTTTTGCCGTGGGCGAAACGTACGGAAAGAACCTTTCTGGGTACACAGTACCTACTCGCTCGCGTGATGATTGGTAAACAGTCGTTTTTTATTCTTAACTCTATGCTAATGCGTAGCAGGTGAGATTTTGCGAAATGCAGATTTTCTTGGTAGCTTATGGACAAACGAACACCCTTTCAAATAATAAACTCGGTTTTTGCGAAACTTATAATGGGTAGCTGTAGGCTAACAGTTGACGTTGAATCATGAATGAGGAAATATCTCAGAATTCCATGTTCTATATACACACTCGACATTATCCTTCGGTGAAGAACCGTCAGGATGATGCACGCAGATACCCTGCGTGGATCTGAGAATTCATCTGTAATTATGAAAATCGTCTGGAATCGTCGTTCGTTTATTGAAATATATTCGGAAATTGCGATCCAGTGATTCCGGATTTTCGGAATTCTGACAATCATAAACCACATGAAATAGGAATGCCAAATGGTCAAGATTTCAGAGCCGGTATTTAGTCGGAATTACTTCGACAAGTATACGCAAGTGATGTGTACAGAAAAATCGATCATTCATTGACAAAAATCGAAGTAAATAGCTAGAATATGACAATCCGATGAATTTTCTGCGCTGGTTCTTCGGTCTTAGCGAACAAAACTTTGGAAAAATGTCAACTTTTCATGTGAAAATTTGTCCTTGAGACTTGTGAATGTGAATTAGTCAGGTATATTTCAATGAGTTGAGGAAACGAGAACAACAAATCCCAAGAAATTGACGCAGCAAGTTTACGAATTAATTACATTAAATATCCAGTCATTTTTCCTTCTCTTCTAGTCCCGTGATGAGAAAAACTGCTAGATCAAAATGATTTTCAGGATTTTTGGCGTCAAAGCGATCGCCAATGACTTTAGAAATACGTTATAAATTTCCAAGTACGTAAACTCACGACCTCCTATGTGAGGTTTGGGATATCATTCATAAAATACACGATGAGGCCGTGTGTATTCACTTTTGATACCCACATGTGTAAAAATATGTGAAATTGGGAAACTTGTCGAGTTACAACTCTATTTGTAACGCCGTGTCAGTTTTTCCTCGAAACTGTCGACCCAGACCTTCACTTGTGATTTACTTTCGCCCTCACGAATATATCCCGGTTCTCATGACGCGGTCGAGAGACACGCGACAAGCACCGATGACCCCAGTATGAAACTCTTCCAGGCCAGGCGACGACCTTGTTCACGTCTTGGCTCTCCTACTCTTTTGTAGCGTCTAATTTTTCAACTCATTACATAACGGTGGCGCGAGATTAACAAAATAGAAAAATTTAAATGAATAAGATGCGGAAACTCCCCATAGTTATACACTTCGCTTGAAGAACTCAAGTCGCTAATCAAATGGGCCATCGATTTTGGCCCATGAAAATGGATCAGGAGTCTGGATACGAAAAAGTCCTCTTGACGCAAGATTTCTATGGAGAGAAGATACTCATGAAAAGTATGGCTGTGAAGATATAAACTGATACACAAGCCCAGGAGAATATGAGCCCCATCTGTAGAGAGCTGTTCGCGAGAGTCTGAAGCTCCGAATCCATCGAATACTAAGCGGTGTAATTTTAGTCTTGAGGTGCATATGCAGAGTTTCCGAAAGGATGCGTTTCTGAAGATCTTGAAACGATCTGAAAAGATTTGTCCGCTAAGTCTTCAGACTCCAACGTCTTGGGATTGGGAGTATGATGTGGAGAGGCGTGCGCGAGCGATTAGCAATCCGTAGCACAGACATATATGTATAATCATAATGAAATGTATCCCCGTTGGATCCGCAAGTTGCGTCAGTAGAAGAGGAAAGAAGATGAGGAGAGAAGAAGAAGAGAAGAGAAGAGAAGACAGACCCTGGCGGCGGTAGGAGGATGAGCGCGCATCGCGCATCGTGCGGCACGTAGCTTCGTGTTTTCTTGAACGGCGGTAAAAATGTTAATTGACAATTGCGTGGCGCCAGTGGGCAGTGGTCAGCGTCGGGCACCATCGTCTAGAGGGGAGTGCATCTCTGGAGTAACCGACTACGTCCTTAAGCACAACGGGTGTCTCGAGGGCAACCGAAAGCCAGGCGTTCTTCATGTCGCAGTATGCCTTGTGCCCTGTTTCCAAGGACGTCAAATATTCGTAGATTTTTTTTTCGAAAAAAGCTTAAGCGCACCGCATACGGATCATGGATAATGACAGTGTGGAACCACCGGTTATTCAGGGTCCTCGTCAACGGGACTTATTTCGTCACCTGTTATCCTCGCGAGTATCTATATGTAGGTACGTGTATGCAGGTAACATCTGCCTATCCCAATGCAGACCGTCCACCTTCTAGGTACCCAGAAGGAATTAACCACTCCGTAATTATTGGTAACTGAAGTTGAACATGGTATTTGCCTTTGTCCTGACAATAATGGATCGCGTTTCACCACCCTGGGCGTACAGCGGTAGGTTATACACTCATTAATATACCTACTGCTGTAGTTGGTGAAGGATGTGTTCGCTCTTGCAAACAATCCATAGTACAGTAATGGGATGGAAGAAGCATTATGCATAGGAATGAATAATCGTCTAGTCTCAGACTCATTTTGTTACACTTCTTATTATAAAGTCTACACTCGTACCCACGGCCACAAGGTAAAAAACATTATTCATATGAAAACGAATGCCAAGTGGAAAAATTCCAAGCTTCCGGACACGAATGAAAATGTCCAGAAGTCAAGAAGCTAGAATCGGAAAAATCATTCCGAAAGCTTAGCACCTGGCGGTTACGTTTCTTCCTCCAATTCTGTGCTAATGAAGAATCGTCTTCTGTGAGGCTATGTCTTGAAATCAGAATGAAAAGCTGCATAGTTGGCGGGCACATTTCTCTCTCCCACTTTTTGCTGATGAAAGATCACGATAGGGCAGATATCAAAATGATAATTTGAAGTAGGTATCTTCTACTGTTGTTACTTTCGTATAAATTTTCGATCCTGCAGTGCAGTGTAGTGTAGATCCTTCCGATTCTCATATAAAATATAGTTAGCGATGATGAACAGTAAGTGGTTTTGATATTCCTCGGTATATCAATTGCGATATAAATATATATAATAACTTGTGGATTAACATTTGACCACGAAACTGTACAGAGTAAGTAGATGCTCTCACGTTTGATATTAATTGTTGGGCGTGTGCCGTCGCGGTCGTAAAGGTAGTATCAAACCGCGCCGTTCCTTTCAATTTGCAAAGGTTACGATTTAATTGGCGCCAGAGCGGAAGCCTCCCGTTTACCCTAAGATTTAGAGAACGTATAACCGACCCTAATAATATCAAGGATCGGTAATTGGCGAACCAGAGACCGTTAGAAGTACCTTATACCTCGTGCCTCGTTAGGCGACCGGACGTGCGCGGCATGGGTCCAGAGTCTACGGGTTCCATGGATATCGCCTATTCAGGGCGGCCGTATAGCTCAGCTAGACACGGCACGTACTTCAAGGACCAGACTATTTATCATAAACAGACGGACCGCGTTAGAATAATCCTTATACAGATGCACACTGATTAAAGTTCAAGTCACCCTCCGGGGATGAACCCCATCAAAAATTTTCCACTCCGTATTGCAGCTTAGAAAATTGACCAACCGAATCCTTACTACTACTAAACGAAGAGTAACATCTGAAGCGTTCTGGCATATCCTTATCGAGTTGTTGCCCTAGGTCAGTTCCTCGGAAATAATGCATAACCGGAATAATTGGTGAAAATTGAGTGTGCTGCCCAGCACCTTGACTGGACTGTAATTAAAGCCATGAATCTGTTGGCAGAAGAAAGGTAGCGGGGGGTAAAACCATTTCGTAACACTTGTAGAGCACGCTGAACGGCCTCGGCGATCTTGGCGGCTTCCCGCGATGACAGGAACTGGTAGATACTTATGGGTATATTTATATAAATCTTTAATGTGTATGATATCGGTATGTATGTGTTATTCGTCGGTGAGTAAGAGCTGCAGGAGAAGACAGGGAAGAAATGAGGACCAACACACATGGGGTTCTGATGGTCGTTTACCTGGCGCAGGGCTCGACTGACGACCCCGCCTGCCTCAAGGACATCATCGGATGCTGCGGCACCGACGAGACACCAACTCGGACCATCTTCAGAATCGCTACTCTTAGCTCTCGCATTGTATATCTTCTTCCCTGTTCTCCGTTTCTTAGCATCCGATCACCGGCGAAATTCTAGCTACAGTCTTCAACTTCTGGCTTGATATCTTTTGTCAAAGTTATATGGAACCCCGTGTAGGGGTAGAGGGCTCATCAGCCTCGTCCTGACCTGACGAAGAATAGAAGTCAGAATTACAATGTTTTGTCGAAAATTTATGGGACCTTTTATTGTGCAATAAATTTTGCCTATAAATTCCCTAAGAGGAGCCTGAAGTTTGAAATTTTATTGATAAACTCTACCATCTTACATTAGATTTAATGACGTTGTTGCGCCGCGAAGGCACGTGCAGGACGGCAGTTGAACGATATACCTGCTAATATAAATCAATAATGGTAGTAATCGGTGGTAACTAATTAATAACTATCCGTGGAATCTAGCTCTCGCATATAACGTAGCCATGTTTAATACAACCTAAGTAAATCGTCCTCTTACGAAAGATGATAATCTCGCTTACGCTCGAGGCGTAAGAATGATGGGGATAGGGGTAACGAACGACGACACGCAATTATCCCGACAATCGTTAGAATCTGGCTTGTAATCGATAAATAGATCGATGAAAGAAGAAGAAAAGTAGACGAAGAAGAAGAAGAAGAAGATGAACATGAACATGAACGTAAAAATGAAGATGATGATGGAGATGAAGATGACGATGAAGATGAAGATGAAGATGAAGATGAAGATGAAGATGAAGATGAAGATGACGATGACGATGACGATGAAGATGAAGATGAAGATGAAGATGAAGATGAAGATGAAGATGAAGATGAAGATGAAGATGAAGATGAAGATGAAGATGAAGATGAAGATGAAGATGAAGATGAAGCGGAAGGGGTCGATTGTGCAACGGCTTATACACTTCTCTTTGCTACCATCCTTCAGCTATTTCCTAGCTATAACATTTCGATACAACATTCTTAGAATCATTACTTTCCCTTCCAGCTTCCCTCGTTATTTCCCTCTTTCTTTACACGACAACGAAGGTCGACCTTGTCTTTGAAACGTGCAAGTTCAGGGACGACATGCCATCCAGCAATGCCTCCTCTGTCCTATCATGAAAAGGAAAGTTTCGTCACTCGGTTAACTCAACCATCACATGCCATCGCGCGTTTTAACTATTCGACACTCTGTAAAGAGCGCAAAGAAAACCTAATGCACCATTTTCGACTCATTGTTCGTACCTCGAAAGATCTTAGGCTAAAAAACAGCTCAAACTAAAGGATGACCGAAAAACCATTCGATTTTATAAAGAATTATACAGAATTCGATCACGGCCTTAGTACTTTCAATTCCTAAGTATTAAATTTCCCAAAATTCATACTCATCAATGTCCAGTGTGCGGGAGTACGCCTTTGGATATCTCGCTTCGTTTTTTTTCCATTATACTTGTATTCTCGCGGAACACGGATACGGTTTTTGCGCAAACGGAGATGATGATGGCACAAGACTACGCCTCGTTTATTAACGATAAAAAAAAAAAAAAAATAAGAAGAAACTACACGATGTTCATGCAGCTCTCATAAGTAGCTCTTGGAAAAATCTTTTCCTCTTCGAAGTGGAATTTTTATTGTGAATTAAGTCCCATTTTTATTTAGAAGAAAATTATTGTCAACTGCCTTGTCGATCGGTGATTTTATCTCCGCAACTATATCTTCTCTTAATTTCATTTTCATTATTAAATTAATTTAATGAAGCTACGAAGCTTTCAAGAATCGCGAAATTTTCTGCTGCAGGTGTAGAGTAATTAACATGAACGAACCCTTTTCGTCTTTTTCTATCAATTTTCTCAATGCGGTAAAACGATAATTTATTTAATTTCGAACTCCACGATGCAGGAATGTTGTCTTTTTTTTTTTTTACATTTTTTATTCACATTTTTTTATTCTTTCCGTATTTGCGAATCGCATTACTGGCAAGGACGATCAGATAGATAAGTCGTTGAATATGTATCCTAACAGAGAACCTAGCGTTGGGTTTAAACAAACGCCGATTCAATCTTTCGAGTAAATTTAAAAAACGATTTTCGTTCACCTTATTAAACTAAAATTATTTCTCTCCCACGCGATGATAGGTATTCTTTTTTTGATAAAAAATATTACTTTTAACAACCCTTTTGCCTTTTAGACGCTGCAGTAAATCTATAGCCGTGATTACGGCTGTTTTTTTTTTCTTTTCTTTTTTTTTGCGCTTTTATCGCTATCGGGGTGTTAATTAATTATTTGCATATTAAACGGCGTGCTATCCGCAATGGCCAGGATTCGATGTGCGAAGGTACGCGATCGAGAAAAGCGAGATAATTTCTAAAGATTGAAAATTTTTTTTCTTCCTATTCTTGTTCCAAATTCAAATATGGTTGAATCGAATATATTTTTTTTTTTCCGTAGCTTTTCTTCTTTTTCTTAATTTGGCTGCGACATAAAAAAAGTGGATAAAAAATACTGGTCAACGGTGCAGGTAGTGTTATCGCTGAGACGTGTATTATGCTGGCGAATCCCGCTTTATTTATAGAATGCTATTTTTAGGTTCGTTTGCGATTAAAAAATGGATAAAAACGACGGGGTTCGCGACGGAGTCTGCGAGCTTGGGTCTGAGCTGGGGCTACAAGCCTGTTATAATCGTGACCATCCGCTTAAAGTGCATGAGACAGTTCCTTCTTTCTTTTTATTTCCACTTTAGTTCACGATAAAAAACATTAATTCACGTATACGTTCATTTATTCCTTTAAAAACATCTTCACCGTAGATTCTCTTCTTCCTTTGCTCACCATTTTCAAAACTACTCTGCAGTCAACGATATTCGATGTATTTCATTCTCAGATATGGAAAATTTTTTACTTGGAAGAATTTTTTTTTTTTTTTTTCAATATTCAGGAAAAAAGTCTGTCACGTCAATTTATCCTCATCTATTATCAGCTTGATACAAAATTAAATCATTTTAGAATATTTTTCTCAAAATTTCAAAAAGTTTCGATTAACGATGCGATCTCCACCCTACGACGTCTCGTTTCATTTCTCGATCTATGCAAGCCGAGGTCCACAAAATCTCAAATAATTTTTAATCATGTCTGAGAATCCAAGTAATCGGGTGCGAGAAAAAAAAAAGAAACTGATTCGATAATGATATATTTCAAGGCGTACCGGTGATTTGAGAAAAAGGAAAAAAAAAAAAAATTATTTCCGAGTAGTATTTAGCCCCTTAAAAGTAACGAGAATAGAATTTGAACAGCATTAGACCAACGTACATCAATTATTTGTTGATTTGCTTATTTGCTAATTATACAAACTAGGTGTATTTATCTTGATAATCCTTCGGTCATATCCCTGACGTTTCTAGAGATTAGTAGGTCTGGAGAAAAAAGGAAGAGAAGGAGAAGAAAAAAAGAAGAAGAAATTTTTTTTTTTTTGACACCTGAGTGGATGTGGAAATTTTTTTGCAACTAATTTTTTTACAAGTTACAAGTAGTAATGAGAAGTTGAGCCGTACCTCCTTTATTATTACGAGTACCTACCTACAAGAAAGATATTGTTGTATGTTCGATATCTATAGGTGATTTGTCTGGAAGATCGTAAATAATTATTTAGTTTAGAATTTCGAACGATAATTTATTGTTTCATTGACACCAGCATATTATATCGGCAACATCACCATCAGCATCAAGATCAGCGGAGGTAAGTAATATCGTTGTTAAATTTTATACCGCGCGCTATTTAAAATTATTTATACCCCTTAATGGGATGCTAATAGCATTGGAGTACCGTGAAATTTATTTTAGGGGTATAAAAACACGTGTAACAATCAGACTTAAATACTCCAGAATCCCGGTCCCGTATCTGCTATACACAAATGCGATAAATTTTAACTAAAATTCGATACCAGCTAGCAGCTACCTGATCCTCGACCAATTTACCGCGAAGACCTTCTTCGTCCGGCTTTCCGAGAACGCGACTACTTCGCTCCGCTTGTACCCACCTCGCTCAATGTATTTCATTTTTACAACCACCATTACCTACCTTTTTTTTTTTCATTCATTTTTATCCTCTTCGTCCCTTTTTTCAAAAGCCTCGCGTTACCCTCTTCGCCAGAAATATAATTTGCTTTCCTTTTTCTCTCTCTCTCTCTCTCTCTCTCTCTCTCTCTCGATGGAAAGTTTTTGCAGCGGTGTCCTTCGACCTTCGGAAGGTTGCTTCAGAATGATATAAATAGAAACGTATCCTAAAGAATGGGAAAAGAATGAAATAAAAAAGAAAAGTAAAAAAAAAAAAAACGAAACAGAAAAAAGAGTGAAACTTCTTTTCGGTTCTCGCACTTCGGAGAATTCCTTTTCGCACGTAACGCCATAGGAATTACCTTTTTGTTTTTCATTTCTTCTCTTTTCTTTTCTTTTCTTCTCTTTTCACTTTTCTCACCTCGCGTATACCGGACCCGATCGTGATAATCTTCACGCGAGTCTAAAAATACATACACGATACGTAATTGGCGCCTCATGGATCCCTCCCGAGGATATACGAATAACACGATACCTTGGGGCCCGAAATAAACGGGCCAGACGGAATTTGGTACCAACTTACTTGCCCCGCTGCAAGTTGTCGCGATCAAAAGATCTCGAAGATCCATGAGCTCCTCGTAACCTGTTATGCTAAGACCTAAGCCTATACGTATATCAAGACGCTCTTCATGATCGATGGCGTCTTTTCATCGCCTGGCAAGTAGTACTGCAGTCCCCTGCAGCTCCGAATTGTTTTTTCTTTGAATTTTCTTTTCTTTATTTTATTTTTTAGTTTTTTTTTCCTTTCTTTCGTATGGGATTTTATTTTCACCGTAGCCGATATTCCTGACCAACGACATTCGAATGAAATCTGAATTACTTTTCATGCCAAATCAATCATTTCGAATTTCAATGTAATCCGATTAAAAAAAAAAAATATTATTCATTGAGTATACCCTAATAATGAACGCTCAGAATACTTGAAGTGAATCAGAATCAGTTGTCATAGAATGTCCGGTATGCATGTGGATTTCTCTGTTTTGATAATATTTTTGGATTTTTGAAAGCCTATAGATTCTGTATTCGTTGAGATGGACTTCGGGCGTAGCAAGCGTACCGTTAATAATCTCATTGTCTCGATACTTAGGAAGTTTTAGGTGATTTATTGGCAGCAGTCATCTATAACCACAAGATTCACTTGAATTCACTTTCTGCTAATCGGGACGGCGCGGTGGTACTAAGAGCGTGAAAAGGTGGTTTGAAAAAAAAAATAAAAAATTGAAAATAAAAGATTTTTGTTCAAAATAAAGAAAAAGGAAAACGCGGGATTAATGAAATCACGAATTACACGGATTTAGATGGGACAATGCCGCGAACAAAGCTGAGATATCTACATCACAATGGGCCACGTGTCTGCAAAAAAATCAATGATCTTTGCCAGAAGTCAACGGCCCACAGGTCGTACACGTTTTATTCCCTTCCGAGTTTCCTCGACTTACCCGATTGCTTCTGTGACATTTATTCGCCGTTCTAAATCCCCCGATTCTCCAAGGAACTCTTCAATATAGGCTAACGTTCAAAGTCATCGTCGATCCATCGATTATTTCAAAAACCAAATTTCTCATACCGGAATCGATTCAGTCATCGTTTTTCATTCTTCAACCCGTGCAATACCTTCGAAATCATTTTTTTTTTTTGCCAATTTTATTTGAATTCTTCTTGTATCCCGTCACTCGATAAGTTTTCGAGAATTCAAGCCGGAGAATGGTAAAAATCTGAAGAAAAAAAAAATGGGAAGCCTGTTCTCAATAAAATCCAAATTTGACGGAAGGAGAGTCAGATTTTGGTCTAATTCACCCATTCTGGATAAATGACGCGCCGTTGTACTATATAAAATGAAAAATCCGTTGAACTATACCGATACGAGGATATCAATTGTACGGGTAATAAAATCGACGTGCGACTTTGCCGCCAATTAAAATATCCCCAGATTGAGAATTAGATTTGTTAAAATGAAACGGTAATTAATGAGGTACAAGAGGTCAAGGTACATAGTGAGACGTCGACGTCGACGTCGAGATGCCGACATAGCTGCTACTCTGCTGGTGCAGTTCTCGGCGTTGAAACTATCCTACGCAAAGGTAGCCGCCGCCACCGCCACCGCCACCGCGGCCGTAGCCGCGTCGTGGATGCAGTAGACGCAGCTAACGCAGCCTAGGGTGACCCGCGCAATCAAAGGGTCATACTCGTGATCTATTGGAGCCAGGATCCCGTTAGACGCTAAAGTGCAAAGTTGTTAGTCATGTAGCCACCGCATTTGCCACGAACGTTTCAAAAGTTTAAGCTGTAATGTGTTAAGTGGTAAGGAGTGAGCCTCTTCTCTCGCCATTCGTCTTATTTATTTCATTCAATCATTGACAAATTAAAAAAAAAAATAAAAATAAAACATTCGGGTGTAGTTTGAGTACAAGTCCAAGCTGAGACCACTCAACTCCGTCTAGCTCCACATTGAGAAACATTAGCGAAGAGTGGCCATGTATCACTACTAACGGTTCCCAATTCGTCATTGTCAACGTTGCTGCACTTGCAGGGTTGAACTTTGCCATTATTTGACACTGAACAGTGACTGGACAGAAAATTGAATAAATATTTTTAATCATTTAACGATAATTAGTCCTGGATATTTATTGATTACGTTTTATACGTGGCTAGGTTGGGTACCGATCGTTTTCCTGTACGGTATGATAAAAATTAATGCAGTTTTATTACATACCGTGTAAGAGAGGAGGGTTTTATATTGTGAATAAGGAGGTACAACCGTCGGTAATTTATTAGAGTGAGGTTCTCTGGGTGGCAGTAAAATGATAATTAGCGAATCGTAAAGCTGATATATGTGTGTACGATATTTCCAGGCAGGAGACACTGCACTCCCGATTACGTTGACGGTCAATGTCGGCTCACTGCTGCGTGTATCTTACCTTACCTACCTGCTACCTACCTACCTACCTCTTCTAATGGTATAGCCTGCAGTGAATCCTGAACATCACTCGGCTGGAATTCCGAACATGTTCACCTTTGACCCTGTCGTTAGAACGGCGTCTTTGTATATAACACGCCTATGGTATAAGCGTAATTAATAATTATCTCGAGTTCTAATTACTGGAGAAGAAGCCTGACTCCTGACCGTTAAATAGTCACCGTGACACGCACCTGCACTATCCTACCGAGGCGAACCTATGCAGGCGGTCCTTCAAGATGGCAAGTTCAGTATCCTCTGTCGCTGAACTTTGCTTCCTGATATAACTCCTGTGTATGCACAAAAAATATTGACATCTATGTTTGAAGATGTGAACAAGCGCAGGTTTGAGTCTGGAAATTCTCACTCTTGGAAAGTCTGCACTTATTACCTTCTCCGAATGAAAATGTATTTTTTTTTCATTTCCTTTTTTCTCTTTCACAAAACTTTATACATAGCGATATTTTCCCCAGTTTCTATCCCATACGGCCATTAGGCCGTATTAATTACGTTCTATGATACTCTTCGTTGATCATTGATTATTTTCATTTTTTAGTTTTATTGAAGAAATGTGGACTGACGGGGATATGTGTAAAATAGCTTCAGGCGTATCGCGGTAGTTGCCCGATCGTTTGGACGCCTAGGATGATAACGACGCTTTTAGTGTCTATCAAATAGCTGTAAAGTTAATCGGCTTCCTAGGTCTATAACGTCGCGGAGTTTTTTTTTTTTTTTTCCATTTTTTTTTTTTTTCTATCTTGTTGTTGGGCAGAAAACGATGATAAAATATTATACAGAAGCGTAATCGAACCAATATTTATATATGCGCCAACAGACCGGAGCAAATGGTTGATCGATCTTTCTCGCGAATAATAAGTCGCTAAAACGAAGAAAAACATTTAAATAACAAATTGATTCTCAAGTTACAATGCGACCAATGAAACAAAAATTTGTGTAACAAGAAAGAGGTTTTTTCTCATTGGGAATACTGTTATGTCTTGAAGGTGCCAACCAAAATTCGAGGGTAGGATTGCGCATGTAATAAAATTCTGCTAGTTTAGGCGCAAACTAGACTTTTGGAATTCTAATTCGGACCTCTAGATCCTAGAATTCGAGAGACTTCGCGATTCTGGTTCCGACCTATAGCTCTTCAATCTTTGATAAGAATTTCAAGCACACGATCTAATTTTGATTTAGACATCTGAAACCTTGAGTTGGACACAATTATCCTAAAACCGAATTATATTTTTGCAAAGAAAAGTGAAAAACAGAGGAATTTAGGTTTTGGAGGATCAGACTAAAATTTTTATCCCCACTCGGGTACTTTTTGGTGATTCTCTATCGATGCCACCGATCTGTTCATATCCGAAACGGGAGTAATGGTTACAAGAGAAGGTCAAATAGGCAGAATACTGGTCCAGTGCCTACCTCCATATCTCGTGGCAAAGTTCTGCGGAGATGACGTTCGTTATACTTATATTGTTACTCGTGGTCCTCCCACGAGAAGATGGGACCTATCCTTCTCATCCTTTTCCTCCTCGGAGGTCGAAGGCGCAGCGAATGCCAGCGTGTCTAATTCCAGTTCCCTCTCTGGAGAGAGGAGCCCCGTTCCTCGTATCTCGGCCGCGAGTACCCGGGAGAGCACCAAGCAACATTTGCGGTCAAGGCGTTTCATTTTTGCACCCAGGTTTCCCGGTGCTAGTTTTGCGGGCGTGAGAATACCGGTGACCCCGTCTTCCTCCTTGTCGACATCCTCTTTGAGGTGGAGTTAAACGTATCTCTTCATCCGTGCAGGATCTAAAGTAGGAACGTTCCACCTCGTGGTTATTAAAAAGAGGAGGAAAAAAAGAAGAAGAAGAAGAAGAAAAAAAATATACAAAAGCGTAACTTAATTAAGCTTAATTAGCTTAATACTTCATCGTTGCGGTTGATGGGAGTACGAGACAAAATGTTTCCGTCAAATATCCGTAGAGGTTGAACCATGTTTCTTTTCCATGGTAAGGTGATAATTGAATTAAGTCTACCACGAGAATCTGAACTCGTACTTGAAGCGACTCGAGAATTAATATCAGTCGCCCTCTAGCTCCTTAACTGCAGTTGGGACTGGATCTTTAATACGATCTTGGGGTCCGAGGCTTGGTCAAGCGGCGGGTAACGGGACGCTGACACATCGCCTGACCACCGTGAAAGATGAAACAACGCCAAGTCCCAGTCCCAGTCCCGGTCCCAGTCTCAGTCTCAGTCTCAGTTCCAGTCCCAGGATCTTCAAGATGCTTTCCTGCTGGGAAACCGCGCCAAGTCCAACAGCATTGCCATAGCCAAACGTCACCGTATATAGTATACCTAGCCATGGGACGTAGTAACATGTTATGTATATGTGGAGGATACGTATATTAACTCGTAATACCTATGTGCTGGTATTAAACAACGAATAATTTTAACGGTGACACTCATTTCAATATACATACCATTACAGGCCACATATAGAATCAATTTACAATCGCATTGCATTGATATTCGGGTCACACCATCCATATGCTCGGGTGAGAAGAGGCTGTGGGAAACTATCCTCCTCTGATAGGAAGCTACCATCGGTGACTCGACTCTATTGCAGATGTATCTTCAAGGCTTTCCAATCCGTGTTAATACCCTGCGTCGTTACCCTTCTCCATAAAAGAGGTTTCTCTATGTCCACATGGAAAACCAATGTCGATCGCGATGTTTTGAGGGTAGTGCGATATCTTCTGGTCATTATGGCTTCTGGTCTGTAGCCAATGGTCTTTAGATCCTAACGTGATGGACTTGAGCTGTGCCAGGTTATTCAATTGGTCGGATCTAGAAGCTGGTAGTTTGTATCGTGTACACCATAATCATGGACTTCCGTATTTTCACCCTTCCAGTCTTGGTCCGCGGTGCATATATGTATAAGTATTATGCTTCCGCGTGCAGTGAAATGAAGAATACCGCACGAACGCTGTATCTAATTAAATCCGACACGTAACGAGCTTATCTAAGCACGCATACTCCGCTTCTTAGCTCGACATCGGACGAGCCCTTCTTCCTGGCGATCCAGCCCAGGATGCAAGCAAACTGGCTATCCCGCTATCTCGTTCTCTAGGCGCCGGGTATACCGGTGCTACACGATGCTCCGGATGGCTTACTTCGATGCGGAAATTTTCCTGCCTTGATTTATTTGGAAAAAATAACAGGAATCCCCTCGGGATTAAAACTGCAGCCGATCGTTATCGTGGACATTGATATCCATGCAGTTCGTCGATGCGTAAGTTTTCACGGAAAATTCAAACTGTTTCATCATTTATTTCCACAAGCTTGAGAAGGCGAATTGCTCCGTTGATTCTGTGATTCCTGTGTGTCACTCGATTCCAACTTCTGACGTATACCCATCTAGTATCTACCGATCATTTTGGATTCGAAGATAAGTTTCTACCTTGAAGTGTACGTAGAGGCATTCATTTAACAACCTGTAACGCTGTGCATACTCCGATAATATCCCTGCCTACTCCGGCAGCTTAAAGTCCGTTATCCTAATTACAACCAGGGCAGAGTTATAGATCGGGTTGTTCAAGTCTGGAGTGTCAGTGCCTTGCAGGGACTTGGCTGTGGCGGCCCTGGAACAGAAGCTCGCTTCTCACACACAATGAGATACTCCTTTAACGTCTACACTCAACCAGGTATAAACGCGGGCATGATGATCCGGTTAACTTCTAGCTACTTTGACAAATACGGCATTAGAGTCGAGAAGAGATCGCACTTTACTATACCTACCGCGGACGATTCTTCCTCCTATGTGATGCGGAGATGTGTGCATAACGCACTTTATTTGGTCCCTCTTCACGGACGGGGGACTTGCGGGAATTTTTCAAACGGGGTAGAGATCAGGAATTGGTTTTATCATACATCAACAGCTATCGCCTTATTTTACGCTCCGTTCACAGTCCAGTTTAATTCGGCCATTGTTATTCCATGTGGTCTTATATCCGGCGTCTTATTTCCTAAAAATTATATTTAAGTAAAATTGAGACGAACCATCACGTGGAAATTACCATGCTGCAGCTCGTGCAAAGAAGATTCTGCAGTCGTGTGAATTATGCAAATTCTAGAAGCCGCACGAACACATCTATTCAGTTTCTAACTTATTCAACGATTCGTATAGGTATATGAAGCTTTTCTTCGTCTACTCTGGCGGGGCATCGACCTTGCACAGTAATACCATCAACTTGCTTTTTACGTAGGTGTACCACCGCTGACTAGCGAGAAAAGTCACTTCGTAGACCGAGTATGTAGGTGGTTGTGAGTAGAAAAAAAAAAAATAAAAAAAAATCGTCTAGTATCTGCGAATCTGATATTACCTATACTATATGAATTTTTCACACACGTTTCACACTATATTCTTATATTCATCGAACTCCAACCGTAAAAATCTCTATAATTATGACTCGTTTTGGCACACGCTATTCGATGTGTGTACGAAATCATGCTTGGATATAGGTATATCTTTACTCTCACTTTCGATTATTCGACCTCGACTTCGCGCTTACCATACGAAGAAACGTGATCAAGAAATGTGAAACGACGTCTTGATTGACGGCGATGCGGTTTCTCTCCGTGGGCGTGGCTCTCGGATAGGTATATTAGCTCAGTTAATTAGACAATTAGCAATCATGTCTATCACGCACCGTGTATTTCCCGCCTCGCGTGTCTCGTCGTAAATATAATTTTATTATTGACTTGGGGCTGTTGGTTATATGTATAGGTAATGAGGCTACCTACATGTTTTAGGTAAAAATTAAATCATCAATCAGTTAATACGCTATAAACAAGGCCGCGCTCGCTGCAGACGTTGAGAAACCGCGTTTTGTCTACCTAAACTATAAGCCGGGATGAGATAAACGGGAATGCGTTTGTCGCTGCAGTCTACAGGTCGGGATGGAGGAGCGAGAAGAACGCATGAAATAAATTATTGATCGTATCTCTCTGCCTTTATGTTGTAGGATGGAAACCTTCCAGGAGGCTGGGGTCCAGATGCTTAGAGAATTCCGGGCTCTTCTTCAACATTCGCCTCTTCCTCTACCCGGTACCAGACTCCTCCAGCTTCTGGCGCTGAACATGTTTGCGATCGAGACAACGCAGCTAAAGGGTGAGTATTTTATGAAACAATTTTAAGGCGAAACCATCGACGCTGGTACCCGGCGTTTCAGAAATTACGGATCTTCCCCAGATTCTGAAAATTCGAAAAACCACTGATTCCGTTTTCACACTAGTTTTTTTTGTCAATTATTTCCGCGCGGCTATTTCAACGCCTCGAATCATCTATACCTGGGTTTGATTCGGCAGCATTTTGCCATCATGCCTCGTCTTCCTTTTCGTACTAAAACTCAAAGAAAGTTATCACCGCCATAATGCAGTAACCGGTACTTTAGATTTTAATCTAAACCCCAGAGCCTGGTCCAGGATGTTATTTAATGTTATTGCGTCCGCAGACGCAACCGTATTCTTTATTCTTATTCTTATTCTTATCGTCGCTCGTGCCAACTCGAATGGCCTGTTGCCAAGAGTCTGTCGCCTTATTCAACCGAATTTGATTTTGAAAAAAAGAAAAAGAAAAAGAAAAAGAAAAAAAAAAATCATAAATATCCATCGCAGTTTATTATTCGTTCGCAAAAATTTTCAACCGAAGAAAGGGTCACCCCCTTTTTTCTTCAAGTTCCATGAAGGATGGAAAAGGTATTTCCTCATCCTCTCCAGCTATTGCAATTAGTTTTATTACCAAAACAAAACTAAGAAATACGACCCGCAGTTTTTGCCGCAGGTCCAACCTGTCATTTTTCGAAATTTTCTTTCTTTTATTTTGCCCCTTCAACTTCGATGAGTCAAGGCTAAGGTTCCGCGAATAATACCTCGTAAAACTAAGATCCTTAGTTATTATTTACGGGAATTCACGGTTGACGAAGGCGGATGCCCTTCTTCCAGATTTCTTCATCTCCGGGTACCGCCCAGTACTAATTTTTACTGTATAATAATTCGCTCCGAAATTTCTTAACATACCGCGTAAATTATACAAATACGCCCTAAGATCCTAAAATATTTCTTTCATTTGAGTAAAATTCGTTCTGTATAGAAACAAACTGCTTGCCATCAGAGCTCTGTGTACACGGATTGATCGTTTCATTCCCGATGTTTAAATCTCGGTTAATACAAACTGTTAGCAAATCGTTTGTAAGATGTGGAAGAGACAATACCGCCGACAAGCCACAAAGTAATCGGTCTGCGACCGCAGTGACATTGCAAATACACCGTCGATAGATGAAGAGTACTTATACATGCTGTTTTTTTCAAGTCCTCAGGTAAAAAAAAGAAAAAAAGAAAATGACAAAAGCAGCATCTTCAGCGTTGACAGAATCTGGACCGAAAAAAATGTTTAAAAAATCTTTTTTTTTATTTTTTTTATTTTTTGGGTACGAAAATTTTCATGGAAGTGTTCTGCAATCAATATTGCATTTATGATAAAAGACTTTTTTTCTGGCTTTTGTGTGTAAAAATAATCGGGTACATACTGCTGCAGTTATCTATGGTCATAGTCGAGGAACTAAACCTTCACCGAGTATTTTTTCTTCTCGTTAAAAAAGTCTATCTCTTCATCAGAATTGAGGTGGTTATGGGTTGCAGACTGCCCTGTACCGTATAGATAAGACGAACTTCCCATAATAAATACTCTTTAATTAAGCTGCCTACTTTAGAAAGGAGTATACTTGCTATTCGAGTTCGCGGGGTTATCGACTAACTAATAATCGCCAATTTGCGTAATTGCGAACTAAACTCCTATAACTGCGTTCCCATGCTGTTTAAGAGGCTCTGATTTATTGGAAGCTTTTACGACGTATCTTATGACTTGACATTGAATAGATTTTTTTCTTTTTTTTTTCTCGACGAAAATTATCACCCGCGTATAAGAGCATCGTCGGATTTCATTGCAATAGATCATAGAAAATATAATATAGATTCTTCGAGTGTATGATTTGATCGCGCTGTGTCTGAATCATTCTGCGTTTGTTTCGTCCGGCGGTAAAAAAGGAATAGAAAAACTAAAAAGAATGAAGAAGCAGACGAAGAAGAGGAAGACGAAGAAGAGCTCGTTTTATTACAGCGATAAAACCGTAGTAGATAGAAACACCGACTACTGTCGCTTGGGCATGGTACGAAGGTAGATGTAATTGAAATCGTAAAAACCGGGATAAAATCGTCCATCGAGTTTATGCGCGTATCAACGGTTTGCGGTCTTGTCACGCCTGCCGACTATCGCATTACTTCCTGTGGTCTTGCTTCCTTTTTTTTTTTTCTTTCTTTCTAAATTTATTTAGACAATTTCAAAGATCGAAGGTTAATAAAAAAGAAAAAACCAAAAAGCCTAAAAAGAAAGAAGGAATAAAAAAAGAGCATTGTGTATCATTCATTATCCGCAAAGGGAATGGAACCTTCTTTAGATTCGTTAGTTAAATCAAAGGCAGATATCGAAGAATAGAAGAAATCAGAAAATGAGAAAAGAGAGAAAAAAAACTAAAAGTAGAGAAAAATCTTCCCGTCTATACCTCGGGGTTAGTTAAAGCTCTATCTGATTTACAAATGAATCCGGATATGGGAGTATAATTACAGGTTATCTGCCCAGGATCATTGCATGGTATAAGAAAGTACGAACCAAGCAGAGGCTGTGCTCCAGCCAACGCTGATCTCTCTAGATGAACAGTGAACAGTATAGTTTCATCGACTGGTTGTCGATGTAATCAGCGAAAATCATAGCGTACCTCTTCTCTACCTTCAGGACGTTCTCAGCGTCTCATACTATTACGGATACTATTCTGTACTGCTTGGTTATATTCATTTCTACAAACTGTATTTGGAAAGAAATTTCTTTTCCAGGAGTGAATAGGAATTATTTTTAATTTTGAAAAATTTTGAAAAATCGGTCGCTTCGTTCATCGAAACTTTCTCAAATTTTCAGGGAATATTCCGGAACGATATCGTCTCGGGGCGAACCCATGAAAAATTGAATTCATCGTTTAAATTAACGATGCGAAGTCTGAAAATAATTTTGAAAAAATTGTTAAAAAATTGAAGCAAATAATGAACGAAATTTTTTTCGACGTATTTAATTAGTGTAATTTAGTCACTTTTTTGAACTGTATAAACTGTGAAGTAATAATTCCGGTAGCTCAGGCGTCACAAATGTCCCAAATGGTCGACTGTACGTGTGCAGAGTACAGTTATTCAAAATTGATAGTCATTACTCATTAGACCGTGAATATGGGCAATCGGGGATCCATTAGACATTCGTGTTTCCAAAGCGGCGGCTCTCTACTTAAGCGACGTTAGTGTAATCGATGACAACAGTTTGAGAAGCTATACCTACCTTGGCTATATAATCATCTGTATTTCAATGATCAACTTTACGCCAGAATCTTTCGAAATTATTTATCGAACAAAAAATGGAAAAAAAAAAAAAAATGATTCACAAATCGCTCAAGGCACTGTGATAGGTACATATATCCTTTAATTTGAGAATACAGATACAGGTCTCGTTGGTTAAAGATATAAATTTTCGCTTCTGTCTTCTTATTTTCGAAATAATCGCCGGTTCGTTTTGTTCGGATTAAAATCGTGATCTTCAAGGTCTGCCAGAGGCGGGAGGACGGATAGTATATGAGCAAAATCATAAGCAGAAGCAGAAGCAAAAGCAGAAGCGGGATCAGCGGTAGATAGAAATATTACTGAGAAAATTGCAGCCTCTTTTCCTGTCTCATTACACTCGGTAGGTTACAACGTGTGGCTAGGTGCATCTTGTATACCAGGTTCCGTACGTAGAGAGGCTGGCGTGCTTTGCTCGTAATAATACCTATGAACGTATAGGCAACGAGACCTGTATAACGAAAGTATAGCGGGAGTATATAGCGAAAGTAACGTGGTGAAACAATTTAATAACATTTTAACCGACCGCCTTGTTCAATAGCTTCGCGTTCGAACCCCAGGCAAACTGCTATGCTTCGAAGATGTACACGGCGGAGAGTTAGAGAGAGAAAATTAGGAGAGAAAGAGGGAAGAGGCAAGGCGATACGCGCAGGAACTCCGGGAATTACATCGAGATGCAGATGATTCGAGATTATAGGCATTAAGGACGTTAGAATCTCTATAGCGGTGTGGTCATCCGTTGCATTCTTCTTTTTATTCTTATCTTCTTCTTATTTTTCTCCTTTTCCTTAACCTCCTCCGTCTTATTCATCTTATTTTGATCCGCGATTTCTTCCTTGTATTCTCACCTCAGATTTTAGAAACATCAGAGTCCACGTATATAATGTATCTGACGATTTCGCTAAAAAATTTCGAAATAATTTCTTCACATTTTTTAACGGATTCTGAAATGCCAATAAAATCTATTCGTCCTTTTTCACCAAAATTTTGGCGAAACTGTATGAAAATTTCTTGTGATTTTCGGAATAGTTCCAGAAACAATCAGACTTTTTGCAAAGTATTTCAAAGTATTGCACTTTTTTTAAGTCTAAAGTTTATCCCGATTTTTTTTTTTTTTCTGGAAGGTTCGATTTTGAAGCATGACTTATGAACAGATATTTCAACCCACTCATTGCTTGAGGATAAAAATCTTACGGAAATAACGATTTTTATTCGATCAAAAACACGGCTGTCAGAGATCATAGAAGTCCTCTTCACCACGTCGTTGATCTGAAAGCAACCCAGTAACGCGCGATTATTTTATGCAGATGTGTCTCAGATTGGAGGGACGAGAATTCCTGAAATTTCAACAAGTTTTAGACATTTTCAACCGGCACAAAAAGCAACTTTCCTAATCCCGATCTCTTTCACCTGAATTTTGTTTCGAAAGTAAAGAAAAAAGATAAAAAAAAAACTAGCTATCGAGAATGGAAAGCAAGACACTTTGTACAAAAAATTTCAAAAAATGTTTCAATTCAGTTCAGCTTTTTATTTTTCAAATTTCCCATTTCAAATTGCGTTCCGCAATATCCTAATACCCGTGGTCCTCGATTCGGTCATATTCGAATTTCAATCCTTGAATCTGAAACCCCGCGCACACTCCTTGCCTATACTAGTAGGTATTCGTGAAAAATTTACAGATTTTTAACGACTAAATTTTATTCTTCATAATTTTGAGAAAAGAAATTTTTTTTGGGGCGTTATAGCTTCGGAAATGTCGAATTTTTATGAAATACCTGCTACTACAGGTAAGGGGTGTACCAAGTTTCAGATTCTTCGGAGCCATACTGCAATCGGTAGAAAAAAATGAATCGTCTTTTATTCAAATTTGTAAATTTGAAGGTTTTTTTTCTATAAAGTTGGAGAAGTTCTGGAAAAAATGATGAGACTCAGAACCACCCTAATAGCCATGTTGTACCGTACGAGTGAATAAAAAGTATGTCGGACTTTATCATTACCGGATATTTTATATAAAAAAAAAAAGAACTTAATTAAAATAAATTTTGGTTGATTCATAGCCGCGTCCAGCTGCGCGAATGAGTCCTCGATTTTTGCGGAAAAAATATGCAAATACTCATTCCCTGCACTGCACACAGATTTAAATGTATACAATAAATCCGCGTCCAGGTAAAGGTATGTGTGTTACGTGTTAATATGTAAATCGCGGTTCTCGACACCGTGACATGTCACTTATTCAGATTCTCCTCGTATGAATGAACAGGTTTCATATAACTGTATAACGAAAACAGATGTCTGTCTATAGGTCGCCGAGCTTATGTTCGTTGTTCGCAATTTAACATCTCTCGTAGTTTACTGTCAGGGTTTTATCGAGTGCGATTTACAGGATTCTGTTGTTAATTTTAGTAATTTTCTTTCACTGGTATACCTAATTGAAACGGATTGAAAATCAGTACCTATTTTTAAAAGGAAAGAGATTTCATCGAGCAGCGGTATAAATTGACGTTAATTGAATCGCTGATGGGTTTCGTTCGGTCCCTCCTCCCACATCTCTCATTCTCGTCAAGGAATTGTGACAAAAAATGGAATTGAAAAATAAATGAATGAATGAATAAATAAATAAATGAATCGACTATAAGCTAAGGTGTGAAACGGCGATACGATCGGTTAACTTTATTCGGTGTATTTCCTTTTCGTATTTCGATAGGTCTCTCGTTTTGCGATTTATCATTACTATTTGTATTCTTACTTATCAGAGTCCCGAATTCATTCAATTAAATTTAATTGAAATACTCAGCTTCTTATTGTATGAACTTTTTCATCGATCAAACATCTGCATCCGGTATATTTTATTGTCGTATTACCAATCTACCTGAGATATCATCACCTCTGGTAAAAAAAAAAAAAAAAAAAAAATAAGTAAAATAGCAGAATTGAAAAAAAAAAAGAAATAAATCAATACCTTGAATCAAGTTACAAAAACGGAAAAGAATTATTGCTCTTCGGACAGTCGCATATCGATCGAAATTTGACACAGGTACGCTCTCACGATACGTCTGATTAAAAATTCTTCTTATTATTATTATTATTATTATTATTATCATTTTTTTTTCTTTTTCACAGTTATTGGTAATCTCCAGTTCACGACGCAGACAAATTGCTTATATATTTGACCAGTTTGCCTGGATTTTTTCGTAACCATAAACACCTAATATCAATCTCTGAGCCCACAAAAACCAGATTTACAGTTCTCAATCCGTACAATATTTTACCGCATGATCGTCGACGAGCTTAATAAATGAATAAATAAATAAATAAATGAATAAATAAATTTTATAGATAATAAATAAACGAGAAAATATCAATCGATAATAACTGATTTTTAAATTGGAAGAGTCCTCTGATGTTGAACAGGCTAATTGATCGAGGAACCGTGTGGCATTCGTTTAGGTTTGGCTGTTATGCCGGATTTTCCACTTGCAGTTCATTTTTATTCATTTTTCACGTGGTAATTATTTATCAAAGGTCAGAGTAGAGCTAATTAGGAATTGTCTAATGCCTGTCATAAATCATGCGGAAAATAACGAATGGGAGATTGAATCATCATGAGAAATATGGAAGAATGTCCTGTCACGGTAGTGAAGATACCGTACATTCAATATATAGAGCAATAGCCCATTTTTTTTCTGCCGAATAATTCCGCGCTATATCATATCGGGAAATGCTAATACCAGGTAAATCAACGTATCGATTTCATTGAGTCGTTTGATGAGCATGAACGTTTCCATCATGTCGGACACTGAAATAATGACTAAGATTTTACGTATTTCACACATCATTCCACAATATACCAATAAATGCTAATTCCTAAAATTAAAATTTCTCGAAAACTGACCACTCCGTGGTATGTGCAATTCCTAGATCCACATACCGAAAGCATTGCATATTGCCGTTCGTAAACGTGTAAGAGAAAAAATCTTCCTTAGTGGTCATAAACTTGTTCGTGATGTCCGAAGGATGGCTTCGAAAGGTGTTTTGATATATTTTGGCACTTAACGAGGTTATCTCTTACAATTTGAACCTCGATTCTCCTCTTTCTGAACAGTTTTAGTCCGTGGATATGATAAAGCCTTCAATTAATCCTTCTGGAAATTTTACTACCTAGTCGATATTCAGTATCCGTCTCCCTTTCGGCGTCATATATCTAAATAAACCCATGGCAGTCATATGCATCCCAGGTTTAGTGGCTACAAGCCACAAGGTGCAAAGTTCATAGGTCATTGAACGTCCGTATGCAAAGTTCACATGGTCAGTACGGAACGGGGTTTGCAGGCCTCGGGCTGATGCTGCTGCTCCTTATGCTTCTGCTTCTGTTACTGATGCTGATGCTGGTTGTGCTGTTGGGCTAACGACAATATCCATATTTTAAATGGACCGAGACCAATTTTATACTATACCGCATCTTCAGGGGCTGTACTTTCGGTAATTTATACCAACGCGAGTAGCTGAGAGCAGCCCACCTTCTTGGAAGCGAGACGAATATTTTGATGGCTATTTTTGGACTTTGGAGGAATATAATATATAACGTCCTATCGTCTATATACTACATATACAATACTATATGAATATTAAAGTTTTAAACTCTGGTTCTCGAACCGCGATTAGATACCTCAGATTACTTTTACAGTCGCCATAATCATAGCACATACAGAGTGATTCGCTGGGAACTAACGCGCCTTAAAGGTAGGCAAACGCGTTTGCCTACCTTTAAGGCGCGTTAGTTCCCAGCGAATCGCTCTGTACATATCCTATACGCCTCGCAAGACTACCAATCTGTTAGACGCGTATAGGTAGATCGACGGTTATTCACTGGTATACGATGAACTAAATAACTTTTTAAATCGATAGAATTTGCACCGATTTAGTATTACTTCAGTATATTAAAGGCACAGTAACTGTTATACATACCTGGCCAGTATCATCCATCGTATTTCGAAAGGTGGCAATGTACGGTCTGATGTTAAACATGGAAATGGCGTTTTAGTTTAATTTAGTATCGACACCTCCGAGATCACTTACAAATCGTTATTGAATTCGATTTTCATACATAATAGAAAAAAAAAAAAAAAAAAATTATTCCCAGGGTATATTCGAGGCCCAGAAGTTCAACGAATGAAATGCAAATGAAACTGACCAATTTTACCATTTTATTATGTCGTTGTTGTTGTGGTTTACTCGGTATAGTTAGAATTATTCTTGTCAATCACCATGACGAAAGATTAGTTCCTTGTCCAATGTTCACTGAACAATTATGCTTACTAACGATCTGCTTTGCCGCAGAGCTATGGTATGTTAATTAAAACAAACTGCGATTTAACAAAAAAGAAGATAAAAGAAGAGGGTAAAAAAAAAAAAAAAAAAAATGAGAAAAAAGGAGAAGAAACAAGCATAAACGAGAAAAAAAAAAAAAAAAAAAGAAAAAGAAGAAGAAAAAAAAAAAGAGAAACATAAAAAATGAAAGAAAAAGGCAAAAAATGAAAGAAAGAAAGAAAAAAAAAAGATACGTTTCACATAAAAACTTCCGGGCCAATTAGTGTCGCGGACCGTTAGCCCGATCGAACTGTGAGGTCCAGAAGTCATCCGCCCGACTCTAGGGAACTGCGGTTGATATCGTGAGCTCAAGCTGCCTTTCGTTGACTAGAATTTGTCCCTGCATACACGCATATGCCGGATGCTGACCGTTCCTAAATTTGTGGAATGACAATTTTTATTTTTCTTTTTGTTTTTTGTTTTTTATTTTTTATTTTCCATCAACTTCGCGTTTTATAGGCATTAGCGTGTGAACTTGATTTTAGATGGACGATTTCTGTTCACACGAGTATTCGTATTCGTTGTAATTAGTAACGGACTTTTTAGCATTATTACTGTCGTTGCTTTACCGAACATCGATCAAACGCGGTTTTTTTCTTTTTTTTTTTTTCTTTATTTTTCTCCTTTTTCTTATTTCTATCGTATGGATTCATCAGATCGATTCGTTTATCGGTATTGAAGCAGACTGACTATCGTGCGAACGTATAATACATATTTATATACACATACCTCTTGGCTATGTAACATACTCAGGGCAGATATTACACAGACGTATATAAAGGCAAAAACGGCATAGTTAATCGGTGTTTACTGCCACCTCGTATAGAACAGTTGTAAATGGAACGGGAGAAGATCAGCGACGGTAGATAAGTGCGATTCCGTGTTTCTCAAAGCGTTTATCTCAGACAGTAATCGGACACGCATCAAGTACTTGAGCCCTGCAGAAGTAGCTCTTCACAATTGGCGTCCTTGAATGACATAATCTACGCGAACAAGAATAATGGCACAGAATATATGCAAATTTAAATTTCCACCATTGTTTCAGGTGCCTTTCTTACTTCTTTTACTAAAAAATGATCATCAATAAATATTATTATTGTACCCGATTTTTTTCACTCTTTTCCGCATGTTATGAATTTTTCCGAAAATTATAAACCGATAAAAAGTGATAAATTATTTAGAAATTTACCAGCCTAGTACCGTTTATGGAGTCTGGATTAGGCACTGGACCGGTAGATATTTCGAGGATCTAAATCCGAGGTCATTGACTGCACGCGGGATAGCTATACCTACGCTAAAGAATTTTATACTATACGCAGGCTAGTACGTCGGTATCAGAGGGGTAAAAAAATAAAGAGGCAACCCGCGGCGAGAGAATGGCACGGAGAATTATTATTGCCTCTGGACTTTGGACGTAATTTGAAGATAAAAATTACGTGGGGATATTTTACGTTCAGAAATGTGTGTGCTATGGGAATCAATAAGGCTCGATGACCGGGATGAACAGAGAACCAAAAATTTCCGATTTTCAACCTAAGATACTCGACGCGATTCGGTCCGCTCAAATATGGTCCAGAATGTTCATCTCTAGTCTCTGCTTCTGGGAGGGGACCAACCTTGTCAAGGCCACTTAAAAACCGCGTCCATTTCTTTCTCGGATTCTTTTCTCCGCTGTACTGGCCGCTAGTATAACACCGCAGGAGGCTAGCTGTTCTTCTCTGGTTTGTATATATATATATATACCCACTCGGTTAGTTATTATTTCTGGCCTCTGGACAGGATCTGGAATTCAGTGCCAGAGGAGGATTTCGCGGTCCCACTTCCTCCGGCATATAATATTACAGAGAGAGAGAGAGAGAAAGACCGAGGAGGTTCGGAAATTCCAGAATCTATATCTACGGAAAGATAGTTTAGAAGGCAAAAAATTGACCAGTAAAAAAGGCCATATCACTATACAACTGCGCCGCATCATTCAGTTGCAGAAGTTTATCATTGACAGTGCAGACTGCAGCGGTTTTGCATAGAACGCTTGATTCGACACTACCCTCAGGGAACCGTATTCGCGTGTGGGGAAAATATAATCAATCTACTCAACCCGCGATCGCAGTACGTTTAAGGAACATCAAGCCAACGATTACTAACTCACCGATGTGGGGTATGCCGGGTACTTACTACTCTCTTGGTATTGGTATGGAGGTTTAATGAAGATTACCTACATCTCGGTACCTATAACCAAGAATTACATAATCGCAATACCCGCTTCGGAAACGGGAGATTATTCAACGCTCCCTGGTCATTTAACGTCAAAATAAAACGGTCAAAATTTTGAATTTTAGTTCAAATTTTCTGCCAATTTATCAGTCGAATATTTCTGCGATTAGAAATATATGACGGAGGTTCGTTCTCCGGATGGTTATAGACCAGGAAATGTGGGATATGGTTTGTGAATTTACTCCAAATCCATCCGCCTCTGATAAGCGACGGACATTCTTAACTCTATATGATTATGATCGAAGAGACTAGTAAAACCGGTGCAGCATGGCGCAATAAAATTCGGTTATTGAAAAATTCTTGTGCACTCGCACTCGCACTCGCACTCGCTCAATGCACATTCATTAATCGTTTATAAGTCCTTCGGTAAAAACCGTATGATAATTTATACCGAAGCTTATTTTTTCGATGAAATTTTAAATCGCGTTGAAATTTTAGATAAATAAGCGGATAAATAAATAAGAACGTTCGCAGCTGTATACGGAAGGCGAAAGACCGGTCAGGGAGATTTCATGTTCACTGGACCAATGCGATTCCAGATGGGGTGGTTGCCGGGCTCTCAGCTCTAGCTGGGTGGGAAATTTACACGCGACTACTTCGCAATGCATGAATTATACAGTCGGGTTGATGATCCCGATGATAATTAGCGAGAAGTCCGAGAGGGCACAGCGGGGGGTAATACGTAGGCGATGTCGAACCAAGAAGGACGAGGGAGGCGAGGATCTACCTGCATCCTCACCTCGGGCTTTAGGAACTTTATGGCACTGATATATATTTTTAACATCAAAACTTCCTGTACCCATAGATTTCAAACTTTTACAATCCACTTCAAAGGATCGAGGCCTTTAATTATAATTAGATTAATCTCGACCAAATCAATTATACCTAGATGTGGCGCTTCGCCATACCTACACGCACAACCTCTCTACCTTCGTGTTTGGTACCAGAGGTAGGCGTTTGACGTTGCTGTATAAACAGCATCATGAACATTACGTCTTTGACTTGACGCAATGTACTTATAAAGTAGGAAATACCCCGAGAAAATTTAGAAAATAAATATTCGAAAAATTTTCTGGAGTCTGATACTACCAGCAAAAGTTATACCATGAGTGAAGAGAAGAAAGGGACTTGTTTCTGTTCTCTAAAATGCTTATTGTGAATATTGCGAGGCGTTAGATCAGCGGGGTTTTAAAAATTATCAAATATCCTCGGTACTTATTATACTTTTTGATAAAACGCCTCGAGGATGATATTTAAAAGTAATTTTGAAAACGCGTATAAATACGTCGTAACAATTTTTAGCTATAGGTATATTAATACTGGTTAGAGTAAATATGCCCCCGGTTTGTCGCGTGCGTGTTACCAATTCCTCGAGTGTATAACGTATGTACCTATAGGTAGGTAACGTACCTAAGAGTTAATATCAAAGCGTGTTAAAGAATTCGAAATATTTTCGAGCCAAAACTACTTAACGGTTTCAAACGATGATAGGCACTTGGTTTTATGTTATGATAATTCTCTGGTACCTAATTATTATGTTGTCTAAGCACGAGAGCATCAGCCAGCTAGGCAGTAGCTAGAAACATACAGTCAAATGAGGGGCATAACTATAACTGTTTTAATTTCAAAATTATTTCGGCTCGTGCAATGACGATTATTAAAAAAGCATTTTCTCGCACATGTGGTGGGGTGCGATTAAAAAGTAATCTTCTTAAGGAAGCGCGTATACCTTCTCGTATACAATTTATTAATTTTTTTCCCATTCACAGTTCGTACGATTCTTTTTTGCTCTCCTTATTTCTCTAAAATCGTAGTTTTTTTTTCTAATTTTTTTTTTATCCACATAGCCACACATGCGTGCGGAAAACGTAATCTCTCCGAAATAATTTTCACGCATGTACCGTAAGGCCCGAAAAACCTGAGGCAATTCTTACGGCAGATTGTGATAGATACGTAAAGGAGCATAAAAATTGATTATCTTAATAAAATTTGACCTTATATTTATATATTATGCGCATAGTAGTTTTCGAATATGTCAATATGCACGATGTGCCATAGCCCCGGGCGTAATTTGGTTCTGAAATTTTTAACGCACTTTGTAACTCGGTCCCGTATGGTAGTTAATTTAGATAATTTATGCTAGATTAGAGCTAGGTTACAACATCCATCAGTAACAATATAGACACGATCAAATCAACGTGTCAAACGTAATACAGATTGGTGCGATAATTGCTTTTGATGTTGTGATCCACCGTTGACCGCTCAATCTCTTGAACTGTTCTTTTTTTTTTTCGTTATACCCCACCATTTTTCTCACGACGTCGAACGACGTTCAGGATTAAGGTGTTGTACAAGAAAGTTGTGCAACTGACATGGATCATCGATTGTCCGGAAGATGATTCGTCTTCCAAAATCTCCTCTTCCTTCGCTATAGTGTAATGCAATTTTTTTGACGTTTTAAACCTCGAGGGGAAAAATTCAGCCGATATATATAATATATATATACGCCATGTATGACTGGTATAAAATAATCGTGACCCAAAAGGAGAAATATATCTCATCAGAGTCATTAGGAGATAAATGCTTGAATCCCGCTGTGCTATTGCCAGTGGTAGGCAGAGAAGCTCTTGTCGGTGATTGATAGAAACCTGTTCGAATGCAAAAGTCAATGCTCCGTGATCGGCAGAGACTTCCTTTTCACTTCGGTTAAGGTAGCGCGTAATCGGGCTCGCCTATCTCTACACTTCGATTTCCATCTCAATCTTTTCTTCTTACCTCGTTGAGTCCGGCTGTCAAACTACTTGTACATTTCTTGTTTGCATCTAATCTCTCATTCATTTCATCGATTCTTCTCCTTACGAGCCGCGATTTTATCCCCTCAACATATCGAGATACGAAGAATGAGGGAATAGGATAAGGGAACTGACCTGATATAATTGTCGATTTGTTTGGAGGTGATAGGAATTGGTGTTTCTGATCGATATGCGATCAGGGGAAAATCTGTATCGAGTAATAGTATAGGTAACGTTGTTTTCGTTCCGCGATATTGAGGCGTGGATTTAGTAAAGAGGTAAATCTTGTCCGACCTCTTTCACACGCTGTCAGCGTCATCTAAGATTCCCTATCTTGACAGATATGTTAATGCGATAAGCCAAGGGACTTAAATTGCACGTTATAGGTAATTGGCAATCTTGAACACTGTCCGAGATCGGCGATCTCCGAGCCTGTTATCTGCTCTAGATATACTTCTTTGCCTCTGGTTCATTCCTGGTCTATTCCTGGACTAAACTGGACTCGACTGGACGAGGAAGATCAAAAGCAAACACTATACCCGTCGAGCTGTAGAAATACTCGTCTTTCATCCATTAATATATACATTTATTACATACTCGCATGCACCTAATATACCTGTACGTATATACGCATCATTCAAGTAATACCCTCAGATCAGAAATCCCCAGGGACAAGTATACGCGGGGTAATACGTGGGTACCTACACGTACGTGATCGAGATCACGGATCATGCCTCGCCACTCTTCTCAGCATCACACAATGTATTTGTAACGGCATCTATTCAGCTCGGAGTAGCCTTGACCGACACATATTCTGCTTCTGCTGCTCTTCTCTCATCTTCCGTTAATCTTTACACTATGTGGTTTTGTTTCGTGGCTCATTTCATGTACCAATATACATCGCATCATTCTTTATCTGTCTTTGCGCAGAGTCAAATTTCGGGCTCAAGTTTTATTACGAAACTTTTCGATTAAGAATTCGAAAAGCGGACTGGGTCTGAGGGTGGGATCCTGCGTGACATGAAATTCTTACATCTTTTAATCCTCGCATGTCCACATATTAGTGAATAAGAATTTCTTTCGACCTCCGGATGGACCGTCGGATTTTCGATCTATGACTTGCCCGGTTAGTCTCTTGGGCCTTTTATACACCCGATTTTTTACCGATATTGAGATTCTCGTCAGGTTTTATGAGATCGGTTCAATCATCAGTTCTGTTTCGTTGCAACGGATAAAAACGACTTATCATTTGTTCAACGAGTCCACGTTTCCACGTGGGTTCAGCTTTTTAAATTTATGAACAGAGCGGAGGAGATGTTTGAAGAAACTCAATCACATTGCGGAATAATCGGTGTATCCAGATGTTTACCGAAAACTATATTAAATATCTTCTTTTTACACTTCGTAAGCTGTCAGCTCGCGCGAGTTGAGATTACGGAACGGGCAAGAACTGGGAGTATCTCTACCGGCACGGAATGTCACTCTGGCTTCCATGTGTATCACCTTTACCGTTAAGGAATAGGTTCCCGTTCAATGAAATCGAAAGATCGAGGGGAGATTAAAAAAAGAGATAGAGAGAAGAAAAAACAATTCACCCAGAGCGAATATAGACTATAATTTCGTCGAAATAACCATAGCCAACCTGGAATTTTTATCATCCGCTAATTCTCATGGAAAATTCATTCGCCAAGAGATTCGTAGCTATTGCCAATTCTCTAACTTAATTCTAGTGTCCGCATTGAACAATGATCATGCCACAGTAATGGGTCCATATAAATGCAGGACTGGCCGCTCCTTCTTCTTCGTCTTCTTCTTCTTGTTCGAAACCTTGATTATCGAGAAGCTTTCACCCCCTCACCATCCTCCCAGTTTCATTTCCTCCGATACTATTCGATGAATAAAAGATGCGAATTACTTAGCGAGACCTTGGTCGGTTAAATAAATTTCACCCAGAGTTTTGACCGGGATAAATCTCTGCTATAGCTTTAAATTTTTATCCAAATTTGAGATGAGATTATAAATTTTATGCAGTTTTAAACGGTTTCAGATGATCATCACATGAAATTTCCAAAATTCATCATTTTAAAACCTTATCGGGTCAATTACCTATATAAAATTATCGGTTAACACCATGACACGATTGACCGGTGCTGGTTACAGAAAATTTTAATTTATTCATCACTGTTAGAAGTTTCTGGTAATAAGTCATGCTAATTAGCAGTTGGACATTCTTATCTACCCAGCGGTACACACCGGTGGCTATGTCGAATATCAGTTTCCATAGGAGTCAGAAACCAGAAAATATCAAGTATAATCAGTGTTTCGCGTAAACAGGAATTTTAGTGTCAGTTATATTCTCGTTTTATAATCACTTATGCGGGTGTTTAATCGAAACTCGTTAATTGTCATTGAAGCCTCAACGTATAGGCGGAAGTTATCACAGTTAATCAAGAAACTACTTTCCGACAAGCTAATAATCATTAATTACCTAATTTTTGACCACTTTTGACCAATGCGGTTGATTCGTTTCGTCATTTTTTCTCACTTCACGAGATCTGCAATATCGTTTCGCGAGATCGGTCAAGGTTGAAAAAACTCGTTTATTAGCTCTCCGCGTGTCAATAACACGGGATCGATTTCTTTACTTCGATTTTTCAGGTTCGACTTTCGGCCGACTATACCGCCGAATACTCTGCCTCTTTCGAATTCATCTTTTGTCGCTATTATCCTCGAATTGATTCAACGTTTATTAACCTTTTCCGGCACCTGCCGCAGACAGCTTGATTCAGACTACCAAAAAGTTCGATACTGTCTTCCCCGTTTATAAAGGACATTGGCGTTGCCTCTTTTTCCCAAATATTTGGTATATACGGTATCGTCAATTGACTTTTATGATCTGATATGCAGGAAAGAAACGCGGTGGTGGATGTGGATGTTCGTCATGATGATGAATTCGCGTCGAAAATATTTAAGAATGTTTGATTAATCGTGCATGATCAGATGTATCGACACGTTTATCCTTCCTGTTTACCCGTGAAAATACCGTACTGTATATCGGGGATATAATCAAAATCGATTAATGTTTGCCTCGCTCTCGAGGCGTGGCGAATTTCTAAAAATTTAGACACCCATTGTGATGATAAATTTTACGGAGTTTTTGCTATCCAAGGAATCGATCGTGATCTAGTATCGATTTCAGCACGACAGTGGCGTTAGATTATTTGCGAGATCTTGATAAAAAATGGTATTTTTGGGATTCGAAAAATTCCGAAAAAATAAAAATTTTCAGAAAATTTATCCGAAACTGCAACTTTTTTTGTCTCATAAATTTTCATGTATGATCTTACACTTTTGAGATACGGAGGTTTGTAGAAAAAAGTTGGAATTTTGAAAAACTCAGAGAATGCGATCCAAAAATTCCGAAAAAATTCACATAAATTCTGTCGATATATTTGTGTGATAAGACAAAATTATTATTTATTTGGGAGCGGTCAACTTTTTGACCGTTTAAAACAGGGTGGAATACCTCATATGGGTATATCAGGCTTTTTACCCTGGAAAACCTGGAATTCTCAGGGAATTTTGAAATGCTCAGTTGCTGGACACCCTGTTACAGCTAAAAGTACTTCTACGTATATTATAAACTCAGTGGCTAATGGCGGACCTAATTTCGTGGTGAAACCCTACGATGTAAAAGCTCATAAATGTCGTGTGAAACGTTCCAGAAGCCAATTACACAATTCCAGATGATATACTGCTACGAATCAACGGAGGAAAGGTGATCGGTAAATGAGAAGAACCCTCGCATTGTAGGCTAGCTGTTAAGCCTTGACCATGATGACAGGTCAGGAGTGATTAGCTATTCCACCTGCCATCGGGTATTCCATGATATCAACTGGTCGCTATAACATTATTAGTAATAACAGATCGCAAATAAATCGATCTATTAATTTCTGCAGGTAGGTAGTCAGCCGATGAGGCAGGTATGTAGTAGGTACCGCTATACGTAACCAGCGCTAACTACTTGATCGAGATTTCGTTATTTATTTCGATACAGCAAGTAATAAATCAATTCATCGGCGGTATTGGTACCTAACTAACTACCTACCTACCTGGGCAGGTACCCTACTACCCGCTGGTTTATACTGTATAAGAAAGTGTTAACTCACCGTCAAACCCATACCACATAGCGGTACGACTGTAAAATCGATCGAACAAACGAGATATCTTCGATGATACCTCCAAGGATTCTGACGGCTAGGAGCACCTCGCTCTTGGGTGTCCTTGGGCCTCTTACAACGGGATCGGTTACGTGTTCGGAGACAAGTAAGATACACCGCAAATTTCAAGATGGCGGTTGCGGTACGATGAACAAGTAACGTAAAATCTGGTAGACTGATTTACGATTCAGTATGTGGACGCAATGGTCTTGAGAATGATTCACTGGAACGCTACATCTTTGCAAGAAGGCGTATAGCCAAATCGTGAAATTAAAAAATCTGCCAGTTTTTGGATTTGCGATACGCTATTCTCCGTGAAGAATAGCAGTTCTATGATTTTCGAAGGTATTGGACGCCAAATGTTGTATTTCTATGCAGTTTTTTACACAGCTGCTATTTCTGCAATGATTTTTTCTCAATCGGTCATGTTTGCTTCTGCATTCGACATGAGGCTAGTTGGTACCGTCGAGGACATTCTTGAAAAAAATATCGGTTCGAAATATCCGTAGCTGAATGAATGGGGTCCGGTTCTTTCAATTGTCTAGAAATTGAAATGTGGGATATGAAGCGAGGGTTGATCTGAGTTGAGAAGAAGTGGACGAATCCTTTACCCGCTCTGTCTTTCTGGAAAATGGAGAAGCATGATATCGTTTCGTGTTCAGAGGACGTGGATCATGGATAGTTAGTACTCTTGCCTCACCTTCTCGACGCGTTACAATCGTTTAATTTAATACTCTGTAATCCACCTGCCATTACAATATTAATCTTAATAGCCGGGGCGTTCAGGTATCAAGAAGACATAGCAGGTCGCGTGTAGGACTTGAGTAGAAAACCACAGGTCTTCGTGGAAACATTTAAATTCACTGGGAGAGAAACTGGAATTATGGGTACCCAGACCCTGTCCTCAGCACGTGCATAGTGTGTACTACCTACTCGGCGTGATCTCATGTTCCAGGATCGGTTTCTCACCTGTTGACATTAAATATCAGGCTTCAAACCCGGCGATCGATCACTAATTGCGTTACACATACCCCTGTGCTATTCTATGCAAAAAATCGAATGAGAATAACAAATCGGTATCGAAACAGTCAGGTCTACTTCAAACGGCCTTAACCCCGGATCGGTGATGCGCGTTGACTCATTAGTCGAGGAAAACCCATGGCGTCGTTGCAATCGCTCTTAGAATCCAAATTGAGGTGTAATTTAGCCAGTCGATTTCGCGTCATGAATTATTCCCGACATAGCTATGTAGGCACGCATGTGAACGTATAAGGGGCATATCCACCTACCAGTGCGAGACCCAAGACTCAATACCCGAGAGCAACGAGCGTAGATCGACTTAGCAACAGAGATCAACGAGTTTGCTGATCGAAAGGCCTTATTACTCGCCCAGGTCGGACATTAGTCCCAGGACGTTATCGTGTTCCTGGTCGGACCTTGGCGCGACACGCTCCTCGTTAGGGCCAAGGTACGCGCTCGGGCATGGTTGCTACCTGGTGCAAGCGACGATACGCCTTCTTCGTTGGCCAGGCCTTCGAAAGCCTTCCTAGTCTGCTAGATTCTCACGGAACATTACCAGGACTATTGGGTTTCAATTTTTTGACTCAATTCAGGTTTCTACTTAACTTTGTGCATCAAAAGTTCCAAAGCTTCATCCAAATTGAAAATAATTCTAACTAGACAAGGTGATGTTCCGATAATATGAACATGCAAAGTGATTCTCGTCGTTGGAAGTTACCGTGAGCATGATGTGTCACTTGGTGATCGTTGTGTCCGTTGGTGGGATTATGCATTATTCATAGGCACATATCAATGAACAAATTTCAATAAAATGAACAACGACAAGGTGTGCTTTTTCATGGATCTTTACACTCAAGTTAGTTTTTGTGTAGGATAGTACTGCTTGACTGTGTTCATGGCGATTTTTTATCAGTAGAACGATATTTCGCGGTGTTTTACCTCTTCTAGCCGCATTCCTCGACATTTTGATTCGCACAAGTTTCCCGGACTTCAGAGCTAACTATGGGCTCATATTCGCGAGTAAATTTTAATGAAGCGAAGACAGAAACGGTCTACTTTCATGGATTCTTATAATCAAATTCGTTTTTGCGTAGCATAATATTCTATGACTGTGTTCATGGCGATTTTTTTATGACGAAGAACGATGTTTTGAGTTCTTTCAGATTCATGGTGTACTTCTGCTACCCATATCCTTCGATATCGCAATTCGTAAAAGTTTTCTATACCTCAGATCAGGTTTTTAGTGAGACTCTGCACATGGCAGTTGTAAGAGTAAAAAGATCCCCAACATCCAGCGAATGAACCGATTAATTTGAAATTTGTCACAGAGGTGCAACAGAGGCAGTCCAAGAATGCTTTGCAACAGATTTTAGTAAAAACTGAAATCATTTGGAGTTGTCGCATCTTTGATAGAATCGTGATAGATTTTAGACTCTTTTCGGAAGGAAGTAAGAAAATAAAAATTCAGTCGACGACGTTAATGAATATTCTCGATTTTATTGCACGAGAGGCTTCTTCATCTTCATCTTCTTCTTCTTCTTCTTTGAGTCTATAAAATTTTCTTTTATATTCGCTTGAGTGAGGCAGAGGTTTATGTTTAAATATGTCCAAGACGTTCGTATTCCAGTTTTCAATGGTTGACGTAGATATTTATAGCGTCGATCCTTCGCGGACTTATAGGTATATCTATATGCCGGGGTAACGTCCTGGACGTATGTATAGAGACCGGGCAGAGCGGGCAAAGCGGGAGCAGCTCAAGCAACGAGACCTCTTCGAGCTGCAGTATATTAGAGAGAAAACGGGTGCAATGCGCCGAGAGCCCGTGGCCTTGAGGTGGGCCGGTTGGCGAGGGCAAGGCCGACCACAACAGATTTTTAAAACCGTGTCTTTTGCGCGGCGCGCGGTGCGCCCACGTATTCGCGCGTAAATCCCTTACATCTTACGTTGCGTGTTCCGCGCTCTTCTGCAATTCTCCTGCTCTAACGTTCTCGCCTGATGCACTCGCTGCTCTTGTTGCCCCCTTGCCCAATGAGCTTACATGTATTTCGCCATCATTTTCCATAGATTCACTGCGCCGTCGTACTCATTAATATCTCCTTCGACATTTCGTAGGAGGATTCGTAGGAGGACACGCTGCGCGAGTACAACATCGGCCATAAAGTACATGTAGGGACCTAAATGAGAAGTGGTTGTCGTATCGTTCGTTAGTCAAATTTAGAGAATATCATTCCTTCCGAATCTGACGGAGTCGCGATGAACGATTTGACGTTATGGTGTTTCAAAAATGACTGCAGGTTGTAAACTACAGAATTTTTTGAACCGTATTTTTCTACAAATTTATAACTTTATACGGTAAAAATTGGGCTAGGAATATCCGAAGCAGTTTTTACTGATCTCATAATCATATTAATCATCATAAACGCCTACTACCGTGAATTCGCAATATATTGATTTTTTACAGGTCTGTCGTTACTTTTTTTTGACGAAGATTCACTTTAAACTTCTTAATTCAATACCTCAGCCGGTCCTCCTGCATAAGTAAAAAACTTAAAGACTTCCAATAATTTTTAATGGCATTTTATTGTACTCCATGGTTTTTTGCCAAATTTCATCAAGATCGTGTATTGAATTCAGCGAATTTATATCTCCAATTTAATATGAATTCAACTCTTGAAATTATTGATATTCAACTACAATTGATTGTCCTTAAAAACCATGGAACCAACGTTTTTGCCATTCGAGGGTACGGGTCGATAAAACCTTTTTCAGTAAATCACTTGCCAAAACTAATTACGTGTAGTCCGAAAAAAAAAGAACTGACTTTGTGCCAAAGTTTGATGCGCAGAAAACTGAAATCAATTCGAAAAATACCGGAGATATGATTGCTTCGGATATTAACTGAGCGAAGTATGAGTTACCGGTGATTTTAAATACGGCGCTTGTAACGTGTTACCTCGCTGAAAGATTTTAATGGTCTTTCAGGAATTCCATTTCTCGTCTCAAACGCGTATTTGCTTGAGGACTGCTGGGTCATCTAGGATCCGATTCATTTTTACAATAATTGGGTGTATGAAATTGCATTATGGAATCATAGCCGGTTATTTTTTGCCGCTTTTATCCCGCTGCGCATTCGTCTGTGCAGATATAAATTTTTGCAGACAAATACGTCGGGGATATATAGGTGACCACCTCATATCGGAGCCACAGATCGGTACTCTGTAATGGATCAGAAACTAATTGCATATAAAATTTTATCACGGCTGGTTTTCGAATGAATCAAATTTTTAAATAGCAAATTTTAATCCTGCATAAAAACGACGGAATTGAATCGCTCCAAATGGTAGTATGGCGGGTTGATGGTCAACTGCAATGTCCAATATGTTTTTGTCTAATTTTTGACGAAACTTGTTACGCTTTTTTTCTTGACTAACCAATTCCTACCTGAAAACCTTCTCCACTTGAGAAATGATATTATCCGAGATTTGGTTGACGGCAGTGTATTCCCGCCGGTAAAAATGGTTATATTGATCCATTGCACACCTCAGTTCTAAGAATCTCCGTGTTTTCGGTGAGATCGAGCAATTTCGAGCGGTCTTCTTCGCGCTGGTATTGCTTGGCTGTCTTGCGTCATAGAAATCTCGAATGCGCACGCTCACGCAAGAGGTACTACTATAAGAGCAAATACATAAGCTTTACCTACAAGAGAAGAATCTTTCCGCTTGGTGCTCTCTGGAGCATGACGCGCAGCGTTGATTAGACCCCCCTCTTCCCCTTACCCCTTTCCCTATACCATATACTCCTCTCACCGCTCCTCTCTACCTTCTTCATCTCCCTTTTTCTGCTCGCTGTGACCTTGCGAAGGTCGGGTTAACGAACAGCCACACATCCACATCTACAACCACAGCCACAGCCACAGCCGAGACCAACCAAGCGGTCCAGGATGGGATGCTGGGAGTTGGTATGGGCAACTTCGACGTTGAGCAGAAATAGTCTGCGGGGATCGCAGCTACCCACGCTGATACCTTCTTGGGAATCGGGGTGGAGAAAGCGCTTTTTTGAGTATTGCGTCGAAAGACGGAAGCTTTGGGTACTGATGTCCGTAATTTGCATGGAAAATGTAGGAAACTAGCGAGGTAAAGCAAGGTCGCGTACTTTTCCCTAAAAGATTCAATCTGGTTGGAGTCAGGTTGGATTCTGCGTCTAATGAAATTCTGATTTGCATCTAAAGGTTGGAGTTGCGTCTGTTTTGAGCTAGTTCATGCGGGAACTAGACTTTTGACATTCTCGAGAGCCCAAAACTTGAGAGATAATTTCTATTTCGACGTGGGATTTCAGACTGCAAAATCAAGGCGAGGAAATTTAGCGATGTGCCTGTTTGCTGAGCTAAGGATTTCATTAAACGTGATAAATATTGTCATACCCTTAGTTAATGTGGTTCGAGTACATTCCTTAACGAGGGCATTCATTCGATCGTTTAAACTCGCAGTAATCCTGTGAGAAACATGTGCGTTAAATACTTTGATAAAATAATCCGATTCCTTATACCTGGAGAATATAGGCGAGTAGGTATAGGTACTGCATCTCGACGATCGGGTATTTAGCAGTTTCTGTTCTCTCGTATGAGACCCTCTACTCTTTAGCTCTTAATAAAATCTCGACTGAAACCACTTTGCTGTAGGTATAACGATATACTTGTTCGATTATATAAATGAAAACAAATGTGGTTGTCCGATCGACCGCCGCAATATAATCCGAGGAATAACGTCGGGTGAAATACATTTGTACGTTTCTACATACGCATTATATATTCCGAGTATCGAGTGAGCTCCGAGTATCATATCTGTGATAATTATACCTTTTGCTGATTGATTTTCAAATGGTTATTGCGATTCGGTTTAGAGATGGGTACTTGAACGTACTATACAAGTAGTTTGTATTTCCTTTCTCGATTTGTATCGTTCTTGAATTTTAATACTACCAAGGTGTTAATTAACAAAGGAATAATCACCCCGATGTCATTAGCGAATTAATTACGATCACGTATAAGACGTCGCGTTTGTTATGCGAAATCATTAACATACAACCAACCCAACACATATATACTCCTCTCTGCACAGAAGCTCTGCAGTTATTCAGAGAACCGACTGCTCGTTGATTTATTCTGTTCAGTGTTAATACGTCAATTAGAATATACTTTGATAGAATAAAACGACGAAATTATCTGATATGACTACATCGGCGACTGAGATCTTTGGGACTTTTACTTGAACCGATTTAACCGGGGTCTCACTGATTTTGAATACAGAAATTCTACACGTATGCGAATCACGTGAAACGTGATCAATATCGCAGCTAGATATTCCCCGATCAGTTGTATGTGCCGGTTAATTGATCAATTAATATCTAAGAGCAGTTCGATACCTTGTTTACGACCTCGTTTGTAAACGGGTTAAACTTGCGGGCTGGCTTTTCGAACGCGATGAGAAAATACTAATTTGCAAATTAACGAACCTTTGATTACTACACTGGAATTTGAAAGACATACCATATACCCGGTCGAATTTACGATTGGAATTAAATAGTCCGGGATTTATAACTGGTAGAAGATAAGCTGTATTTAATTTTCCTTCGGGTTTCCAATACCATTAGGTATACTTGTAATAAGATTTCTCACTATGTAAATCAGACTCATATCATACTGTAGATGTACAGGTATATACGCTATGCCAATTATCATTTACTGATCAAAAGAGCCAAGGAGTTATTCGTTTTCTCAAATACAATCATCACAATTTGTAAATATTTTTAAAAACATCTTCTTCTATGTATAGAAATGTGAATGAAGAACATATGAGAGAGAAGAAAGAAAAATTACGATGAGAGTAATACAAGATTTTAAAGGAGGAGAGATTATTCTCTACCGCTAGAACGACATGATAAATAATGATCCTATGCTTGACACGAATCACTCATCGTGCTCAGGGCTTATCTACACTTGTATCTTATGGGAATATAATGTTACATGTTTAATGCCGTGAATTTACATTAGTCGGTATGTACTGTTGAGTCAGTTTTCTAAGAGAACAATCCATTCCCCGTTATTGTTTCATAGAAACGATGTGATGGACTGTTCAGATCTTGAAGTACCGAAAATGAGAGCTCGCATTTGAACTAGCTGAAAATAGTGTCTTATACAGAGCCGTTGGAAGTCGTACGAAGCCATTTGAAACTGTCACTGTCATCTGAAGACGCCCGAAGTCATCTGAAGCCGGCAAAAGTCTTGAGGACTACCAAGAAAGTCAGTTAAACTCGTTCAACCTGACTCAAAATCATCTCTAGTGAGATGCAGGGACGAGCACTGAAATCGATGAAAATTTCCAACCAGAATTTCAATTCATATCTACTTCAGAACCAGCTGTCGCCTAGGGTCTAAATTGATGCGAATAGCCGCTGGAATCGAATGACTCTCATCATCCTCATTTAAATAACAATGATCGTTCTTCAGGATCTCAACCGTGTTCTCGTGGTTTAGCTCGTTCAGTGAAATGGGCAACACGATGCTGTTATGCAAATACACTGCTGCGACGAATCGACTGCGTGGGTGTACGAGCTCGTGAAGGAGTTACTCGAGATATTAACATGTCTTCATGGTGAAAGCTCTATCTCTGATCAAACGTGTCATACGCACGAGTTACAAGCTACTTCGTGTTATCTTTGTATTGTCACCCGTCCACATGTCCCTATATGTTTCCGTATGGGAATGACGATAACGTCAACTCCTCGGGCACTGCACTTCTCGACAACCTGGATCCACCATGATCCCCAAGGATCCTAATGTCTACAAGACTTATCAGTGTAACCAGACGACAGGGCGTTCATCGAAGGTGAACGCATTCGTCTACCCGTTGAAAAATCCATTCTTCTTTTTTTCTTTTTCTTTTTTTAAATCGCGGATTTCCAACCAAGTACTAAGACTGATCGTCAGAGTTGCACTCTCGACTTTAAACTATGCATAATTCCGCGTATACTGAAAGTACTTACGTACCACAGGTGGCGAGGGCATTCAACTTACTTGAGGCAAAGAACTTGGCGTTGAGTTAATAGCATTTTACGAAAGAGAGTTTTGTAACTATGGTGAGTGTCTGTATGTATATTGTATGCGATGTTTGAAACAATTAAGGTGCGTTTAAAATAACCCTTCAGCGAACAGACTAGAGTACAGCTCCTGCAGAATTGCTTCGGGCTGTTCCTGCCTCTCTGCTTGTTGCAGGAACAACGCAAGTGTGGCTTTTCGCGATCTTGGCATATACGTATGTGCTATTTAACTTCTTTACTATTTAACTATTTCTCTCCCTCTTGACGACAGACTCGCCTCTTTTCATCTCGGTAACTCGCTTTGTTCTCCTGTTCAATGCTGAATAACCCCTCGACCATTTTAAAACAAGCCGTAACTCTTAGCCACCTTGTTCACGAACGGTTAAGCTCCGGCTGTGGTTCTCTCCAATAACCATTTCTGTTCATCTCGCATTTTTCTCGATCAAATAAGTTCATTATTCAAACTCCGATTTTTACGATCATTTGAATTACGCATCTTCGCCAAGTCTGCGGCGAAAGCTGATCCTTTAATACCGGTACTGTGGTCAAATTAGCGATGAAAATTAGCTTGTAAATTCTTTCGAGATTTTTATCAGACATAGTCGTCGTTAGGTCTAGTGACACTTCTGCATAAACGGTTATGCATTCAGCTTTGTACTTTGCATGAGCTTACCTCCAGGCAAATACCGCGAGCTCTTTTACGACCGTTAAGATACGACTTCCTGCGAAGAAGCGAATAATTACAAATACCTTTTGCGAGGAGTTGATCTGCCGTCGTTTTAACGACATATGGACACTCGCGGCCGGAGTCGCACTCATTGGAATGTATTAAAAATAAGTTTAACTGAATGAATTTGCCCTATTTTTGATTACCGATCGTTTTAATGCCCTCATTAATATCAGAGATGGTAATTTTCAGTAACGCTCGTCATGGATAGGTATATTGTGAAAGTCGTCCCTGCAGGAGAGGAAAGATTTTGCCTCACTTGATCTCTTATAAATATGCATGAGCGATGTTTCTAATATCATTTCTACTATAGGTAGACTACATCAACAACGGACCGTCAATTTACATAACGATTATTTATTACGTAAATTTATATCAAGGATAATCACGCACTTTACCTATACCGTCACACACGGTATGTTTGTCGTCGTTTTTATGTACAGAACAAATCGTAAGTATCGCGATTTAGTATTCTAAAAACTGATTCTACCTCATTCTAATTAACGGGAATCTCGGCTATCTCAGGTGTCAGAAGATCATTAGAAGCCAAGGGAGGCAGTTATTTATTTCCACATTTAATTACTCAAAAACTGTAGGTGTATGACATAGAAATATCGAATTTATTACTCTCTGAGATTATATCACTTACTCAGACTTTTTTTCGGCTCTTAATTGGGTACACCACGCTTTTTTAAGGCAGTCAACTTCGCGTTTTGTCTAAACTCCAAAAATGTTCAACCGTTGCAAAAAAAAAAAAAAAAAAATTCAATTTTTGATCCTAGAAATCTTCGTCGCATAGTTTTGTACAATGTATAGGATTAAAATTTTCTATGCAATATGTTGAAAACGGGGGTTGATGGATATCGATTCTGGGTTCAATTTGGAAAGTGTAAAACCGCGGCCGATATTTTATCCATCGCATTCGTAATCTCGTAAAGCAAAGAGACACGGCACAGACCTTCATCATAGCGGCGTATAGATTCGTTCGTGCAGAAATTCCAAGAATTGAATTACATCCTCGAAGAGACACTGCAGCAGCAGCAGCAGCAGCAGCAGCAGCAGCAGCTCGCTTTCCGTTTTTCTTCATCGTCTCCCGCTTTATCGCGTCGTCCGGTTCCGTATTTTTTAAAATTCTTTTTATTTCTTACCCGCCGAATGGATCGTTTATTGCGCTCGCCGAGCTTCAAAGACCATAAATTTCATCTCCGGGAGAAAATTCTTTAGGGTTGTAAAAATCCCGCTTACGCCCTTATCTGGAGGATTCCGTGAGCTCAGATTATCAGATATACCTACTAAGGATGGCGAGAAATGAATAAACGAAGTTGAAAAATCCGTCGAAAGAAGACGGCCGTTACTATATATTTATCTTTGAATAATTGATACATTATGGTAGAAAATTTATAATGCAGAGAAAATAACGCGAAGAAGGTACTCGATTTATTTTATCTGTTTGCCTGCATGGGGAATTACAGCGTGTAATTAATAGCGCGAGAGTCATAGGTGAGGGCCATTAATTTAGTTAAATTGCCTTAATTATCGTCGAACGTTTGTAACGGTTCGAAAATGACGGCCGATATTTTTCAGATCGGAATTGCGAATCGCGAAGCCATGGCGAGCGCCCGGCTCCATCAATTTTGCCGAAACCAATAAATATCGAATTGCAAACTAAGCGCATTTGCGGGCTGGGAATTTCGCTAATTCACACTGAACTTGGATCCAAATTGCGACAACGAATTTCGGGGCAAAGTGGAGTTACTTTTATTGCCGTTTTATGACGCGGCGGAATCGGTTCTCTTCGTTACTATAGAAAAGTTAATTAATACGAGTCAGACCAGTTTCATTTATATTTAACTCGGCAGAGCTCGAAACAGAATCTGGTCTTCTCTTATCCTCAACGGATGAAGGGACTACAGATATTCGATAAAAAAAACTTGGAACAACCATCAGGTGTTGAAAGAGATCGGCCTGCCTTCTACCGCTGCCTACTGCCAACCTGCACTGACATATAGGCGGTCTTATTTTCCTTCGTCAAAATTCGCTACTCTTATACCTCGAAGAATTCTATTGAATTTTCGAAAAATTAGTTTAAATGAACTCAGCCGCTTCTTCAGGACAGATGATGGTTGAAACTGGAACGGATACATTCAGAATTCTCTGACTATACGAGACTTGAGACTAGGAAGGCTTGACATTTTGGATAAGTCCATTTTCAGTTCTTCTTCTTTCACATCTTCCTTTGCGAATATTTCAATCGATAGAGGAGAGCCGGAGAGCCGGAGAGCCTAAGGAGTACAAATACCGCTGGATGATAAGCAAAATCTTCAATAGTTCTCCTGAAATATTAGCAGATCCGGATTTCGCACTATTTGCATAACTACGTTGCAACGTCGTTATTCCCGACCCCATAACAATTTTCACTGCGTTTCGCCCTGCCATGACGGGTACATCAAATGCCCCCGAAAAGGAGAAAGGTGAATCCCGATTTTTAGTCCTGTCACAAACGATCAAACACGATCAAATTTTCGGCTGTCCAAGTATTTCTAGTCCGATGAACTTATAATTACTAAAACCAAATGAAGTTTGATAGTCGCGTTCATCTCCCGCGGTTCTGATCTTCTCATTTCATCAAGTCAATTAATTTTCCGCCTGTTTCTCAATAACCGTAAATCGGTTACCGATGCGCCGGTGTAAGGCCTTCGGTAATGTATGCATGATGTGATCGGTGTAGTAATTTCCTCGTAATATCAGCCTAATACTATACTTTACTGCTTTTACATAGCTGTAAAATTGACTCAGTTTCTAAATCCGTCGTCACTTCAGTTCATAGCAACCGGTAACCACGTGCCTGTAAATATTATAGATTTTCTTCAATGCAGTGAATTCTGATTAATCGACGTTAAATAATGACGGTGTATTTTTAATTATTATTTTTGATACGTCTACGTGTTAATATTGAAATTGTAAGAATGTTTTTCGTCAAAGCTTCATCTGCACCGGTCGAATCCTCCTCCTCCTCCTCTTCCTCCTCTTCTTCTTCATCCTCTTCCTCTCTACACGGTGGATATAATAATGGCAGTAAACCCGTGCGACAGGCGAGCGAATGGCTGGTGAAAAATTGTTGAAAATTGTTCTACCGCGTCGCTTGGAGTTCGTCCCGACGCCTTGCGGCTCGCACCCCGTAATCAGCCGGCGATATTTCACGCGTTTCACCAGTCAACTCTCTCATAAAGTCGTTCTTCCTCGAACGCAAAAGTTGAAGATAAAGCGGGCCAAGGAGCCCAAGCGTAGATACTTACATACATGAATTACTGTGCGATGCATACAGGGTGTCTCGCCTCAAAACCTCCACCCCATCGCTCTAGTTAAGCAGAAATGAAGAAAAAAAAGTAAAAAGAGTGCAGAAACGTTTCGAAGAAAGAAGTCTGCGTCTAGAAGATCGCAGAGCACATCAAGCCTGGCTGTAATATACAATTTGAACGACCAGGTCTTCAGTTTCTGATTTCTATTCTAAAACCGCGTTGGTATTGCTGAGAAACAGCACAGCGACACCCTGTACATTGTACAGTGGCAGGACGAAGCTCCGTGTGCAGATAATTAGATAAAAAGTTTAGATTTAGCACCGCCAGGATTACTTGCTCATGGTTACATGGTTGACGTATCGTCTTCGAGTTAATCCTCTCACTAAAGCACTTGACTCTAAAGAAAAAATGATATTTCATCTTCTCGAAGGTGTCAGACGTTTTTTTTTTTTCGAATACATTCGGTCACTAGAGAATTTCCGCTTTTTTTTGTGTCGCATGAACCACGCGTCTACATGTTTTCTCTGTTCCTTCCCTCGACTCAGCTCGACGAGATTCACTGGGCAAGGATGGCGTGCTGGACCTCATGCAGGAGGTGCACTGTGGCGTGACGCCACGGTTAACCATCGGTCGCTGCTTACTAGCAATACACTTACACCCGGGTATAATTAAATCTGAAATGGGATTGTTTGCAAATACCTACATTTTTACTCAATTCGTGCGTTTTACATAATTTTCATTTCGGATGAGAAAGTGCTGATATCTCTTCTTCGATCTGAAGGAATAAATGAAAGACTCGTGCTGGAGGTGGTTAAATATTGTGGAAAAAAAGGCATGTCAGTCATTGCGTGCTGATGACTTTTTGGTCGGTTAAGTTCGGTTGTGAGTTGCAAGTGACTCCTTCAGCACTGAGCGTGTCGAGAGAAGTGTAGGACCGCGTCGGGGACCTCGCGAGGCCTTGCCAAGGCCGTACGTTGAGCCCGACTCTCGCCTCCCGGTTACGGCGAGATTCTCGGAGTCCGTAGAGTTCGTGACTCATTTGCGCGGTGGTCAGATGAAGAGAGGAGATACGCGGACGCGGCCTGGTGTCGTAGGAATAGCTGACGACCTGGTGATAGGCAAATTGCAAGGAAGCTTGGTCCTTGAAACGAGGGAAGGAAGGTTCATTAGAGAGTGGACTCCTCTGGGCTACATCAATTCGAGATAAGACCTGCGAAGGCGTCGTCGACCGTGGACCATGGACCATGGACCATGGACCGTGGATCGTAGACCGCGGACGCGGTTGCGTCAGCTAGACCGGGCTAGATTTACTTGGAAGAGTACGTCCTCCGAAGTTTTCCTTCGGAGTGTGGTGGACCGTGACTCTCGAGGATGCTGTAGAATCGTTGATAGTTAAGGGGACCGACCTCACTTGAACTCAGTAATTTTTCACTGCTTTTTGAGAAGTGCGGAATCTCACTAAACCGCTCAACTGCAACAACTTTTTTCGCACATTCTTCTACTACTCCATATAACTATAGTCATGCCAGAGAAATCCGTTCACAAATTTCTGACAGCTAATCGAAATCTTATTTCAGATTCACGTTTATCCGATGTCTCGTCTTCATTTCGCATCTATCGCTTAGACCTTGCACCATGGACTATCCGGTTCCATGGTCAACCCGAAAATGATGTAACCCTCCTATTTCAACGTTTCAAATTAACATTAATCGAATGTGATATGACCTTGGTACCCTTGAGCAATGTAGGTATCAGATTAGTTCAGTTGCTCATCTGGCATTTTTCCACACTGCCGGAAATGAGCGTCTCAGCAAGTCCTGGTTTGTTGGATAGAAAGGGAATCTTCAGAAGTCGTTCATGGTGTTGGGTCATAGTATTTGACACCCCAAAAGGCGGACTCGAAAGGCCTTAAAGGAATCTGAGAGTGGAAATGGGATTTCCAAGAGTGTGTATCGCCTTGACACTATGACGTGATTGTAAGGTAACTCCCGGCATTATGAGGTGATCATGACGCGTAATACTGTGGAAAACCAAGCTCTCCAAGAATTTATTGCGATTGAGTGCAAGACCAGTTATGCTGCAGTATACCGATGAGAATTTTATCCTGTAAATTGTACCGAGTAACGAGTATGAGCTTACTACAAAAGCCATAACTATTTGGGAACTGTCGTGTAATTCTATTCCGGGAATAACCAACTAACGATTTCCAGTATCTTTCGCAAAGTATTTCCCGTGAATCCTTGAACGAACGGGGAAGTTCGTAGTTGTAGATGATCATCCTCGGATGATGGGAAATTTAGTATAAATGGAGAACGTCGTGCAGAGTGTGTTCGAGAAGCGGAATGGACTGCAGCAGATCGAAAACCATACGAAGAGAGCAACATCCAGCGTGGTACAGCCATAGAGGGCCAAAGTACAGCGAGATGCAAAACGGAATTAGCTACTATACGCCTATCTTGATGCGATTATGCAAATCTAAGGTACGGTGACTTGACCGTCTTACAAGCACTGATTGTAAGCTTAGAAACTACGAGGGGAATACTTGACTAGTATATAGGTACGACTGGTTGAATGAATCGCGCCAGTCCTAGCCAGTCCAGCGAGTTGCAGAACTTTGTATAGGACGGTGAAAAATAAAGGAAAACCAACTCCGTCGAAGGCGAAGGTAGCTTGAGTAAGCTGCTGTCTGACCAGCTCTATGTGATGTGTACATATTCACGTACCGCGCTTAGCCACTCTTCGGTTTCAAGGGAAACTCATATACATACGCTGCGAGATTGCGTCTATTCACGAGTGCAAGGTTAATTTGACAACCTTGGAAAAAGTAATTGGACTTTGCTCTCTCTCTCTCTCCCTCTCTCTCGCTCTCTTTTCCTTTCTTTCCATCTATCTCTACGAGAGTTGAATTCGAGGCGATGCTTGCACCAGGCTAGGGTACTTGGCCTGTGGACAATTATGGTGAAAGTGCGCTGGGTTTGGTGGGTATCAAGCAGGAGGAGTAGCAGAAGCCATCCAGCCAGGCAGCATCTGTCGTGATTAGCCGCGTGCGTCTCGATTGCCACACGCATCATCGCCTTCCTGGTTTCACAATCGTAATTTTGATAACTGTATGTTCAGTTTTGTGTTATTATAACAGTATAATCTTATTACCCATCGGAGCCGCCTGAGATCCAACTATATGCCTGCGGACGACTACAGATGAGACTCGGCTAGGAATTTTTTCACGTACTACACGAAATTATTACGAAAATATCTGCTCTCATGAGGGAACAGGCGAGACGCCTTCGGTCGTTATTCTCGCACGAATATTGAATGCCTCAGATGAGAGGTGAACAATTTCATAGGATTAACTAAACTACGGCGAAACCGTCAATGATTCTCTTTGGCGGCTCGATACTCAATCTTTAACTTCCAGGTGTATTGGTCCACATCTCATAGCCGAGAGTGAATCTTACTATAAGATAGACCTTACTCTTCCACTAGTCGAAATGCTCTGGCTTTACACAATGTGTCTCATATGGTGGTATCATTTCATCTAATGATCAGTTACACACCATCAAATTACGGCAGAAATATTAGATGTGACCTTGTGCCTCCGTTACGTGGATTCTTTTCACCCTTGTCTCGCTATTATCTTCCTACATCAAACGTTTCTGCAATATGATGAAAGGAGAGGACCGAAGGAACCCTCTTATGTACATCAGTCACGCTATGATTTAAAAGCACTATTCCACCAACTTTTTAGCGGTTATGGATCTTTTACTCTTACTTAAGAACATAGGAGTAAAAATAAATTAGCCTCGAAGAATTTCAGCCATTTTGATCATTCAATTTTGCACCAGTCTATGGTCTGCTATACATATTTGCATGACTGACCGATGTGAATTCTCGCCTGAAAGTATCGCAAAAATTAAATCGTTCTCATGATGGATGTAACGTGACGAGCCAAATCCGTGATCTGCGATTCTCTCGACTGAATCGTTATGGAATAAGATGTATATACACGGCTATAACAAAGATGAAAATCGGTTCTATCGAAGCTCAATTATAATCAAATCAAACTAGTTAGCTAGTGGGGCCGTTTGCCTAACTACGCGCGTGTACCCAACTACTAACTATGCTATTATAACTAGCACTGGGCGTAAGACGGAAGGCCCTGAAATGGAATCTATTGAGTTCGGATGGGTACGTTGGGCAAGGATAGATTAAATCTCGTTAGTATAGTTATGGCGCCTAATTATCCTGTTCAATTTGCTCCTCCGCTTCCATTCTTATAAATACCGGTACGATATTTAATCATTTTCAAACCTGTCGGAGCTTCGACTAGTCAATGGCTTATCTCGACGATTAATGGTCAATTTTTGCACCGTTATGACTTATCAGTATACCGTTGATCGCGAATTCCTATTTTATGGAATCCCAGCTCTTCGTTATGGGCTGATGAGTGGTTCATGAGATTTAGGAACAGCTGGCGAAGTGTCGATGAGGAATCAATTATTATTGACCCGAAATAGACGAGGGACTAGCCTAACGGCCTTTTCGACTTTGAACTAGTTAGGACATTGTTCGTTCCACTGGAGGCTGTAACCAGTCTGGGGATGAATAGAAGAAAGTGACAGTTGAGAATATCGAATAAAGAATATTGATGACCGGGCCGGTAATAAGCATGTGAGACTTAAGGTCCGTTGTTATTGACAGGGGGCGTGTTGATAACTTTTGAAGTCCTTTTCGCCTCTTGGCGTTAACCGCGTTGACGTATCAGGTAATAATTAAGAGCCAGCTTGTCTGGTTTCTGACCAGTCCGAGTATATCTTCGACGTTTTATTTCCCCGCTCGCTTCATCACAGCTTTTGTAAATAACACCATTTCGATTGAATCGATACTTTCATCAAGTTCCCCGAGCTGCATGAAGGTAACTCGATTAATCCCCTCCTGCAGTTTCATTTCGCTTAATTGACTCAAGCTCGACGTGGAAAATGAAAGGCTGACCAATCCCGACTTCGTTAAACTTCACGGAGGGCTTAAAGAGCCCAGAGTCGGTAACACGGCTGGTGTAACAGACTACCCCTGGAAATTTCAGAGTAAACGCTCTCCCAGTAACGGCTAACTTCGTGCTGATTATACTCGACGAGACAGTAAGGGCCGCAGAGCTTACCCCAGAGGAGTGTCTGTCAAGGGATCGATTCGAAACCTCCTCCAGGATCTCTAGAGACGTCTTTTCTTATCTCGCTATTCTCAGATACTTGGAACGCAGTTTTTCCAAGAAGAAACGTCGCCCGATTTTCTAGTTTCCAAATTACTCGAATCAGAAATAAGCTTTTATCCTGTTCATCTCTGTACGAATCTAGCTGAGAAATAACCACATGTCCTACCGATCCGCGGTGTATAAACACTAATTATTGTCCTTCAAGACTATAAATCAAAAGGACCCACGCTGGTTTTATACTCTCCGAGAAAATGAACGGTTCAAGGTGTACATCATAATTTAAAATTCGATCATCGCCTAGCCATGGAGAGCGCGGGGTATTAGTTGATGTCAGAGATTCGTCGGTGTCGAAGCAGGTGTTGAAAATGATCCTGTCCTAAGTCTTTGATGGTATTTTCTACTCTTTGCCCCCATGCACGAAGCGCAGCCCTTTTATCCAAATGAAATGATTCTCTTCGTATTTGATGCGGAAGGAGGGCCGAAGGAATGACTAATGGCTTTTGGAATGATCGACAACCCTTCGCGCCGCCGAGGCATCTGCAAGTACAATTGCTATTGTTCTAGAGACTTGGTTGTACCCGCAGTGTTTCTCAATCGCCATACAAGCGCGAATAATTTCAATTCAGCAATTCGTTTCACAAACATTGCGAATCCCAAGTTCGAGGCTTTATTAAATGAGGCGAACGATTCTACTCAAGGTATTCATGCCTGCGGTACAAGATGGGAACGGTAATAATTAGCAGCTTCAAGCTTCCCGATAATAAACTTTCATCGATATATCGGCCTCTGAGAGAATATTGCCCATGGAAAAGGGTAGGATAAAGAGAGAAGAGGGAAGAAGAGACACATTATCCGAGCCAGGGGTATGTGCAGTATTTACGCAAGGTCCCTCAGCGATTCTGCAGTGGTATCTTCCAGCATCTTCCGGTATCTTCTCGTATCTTCTGGTATCCAAGTGGATGAAAGAGGCCGCGCAATGTCGCCCTCATAAAGTGCCAGGAACGGGCAGTGATCGTCCAGGCATCGTTTGAGCCTGGCATAACCCAGCTCAACCCAGCCCAGCTTCACCTGACTTCGGTTAACCCAGCCTAACGCAACCTAAGAGGGTATCGTCCGATTGCTTATAGTGGTAACAGCGACAGATATACGAGATAATGAAATACCAAGAGGATTGCTTCCGTATCCAACATTTTCTATGTATTTACCGCCACACGTCTTCCTGCCAGCAGCCTATTATATACCTACCTAACTCAAGCTCCGGGGAACTTGCGATTAAGTTACGATCATTTTTTTATTCTTCCTTTTTTTCTTCTTCTTTAAATCCATCGACTCTACCTTGCAGAAATCCTTTCGGCATCAGCGATTTATTAACCATCTAAAGAGATTAAATACTGACGATAATCATCCGCTATCACCCCGGAAATTGCTAATTAATTTAGTCATTCTATCCATTTGCATACTTTTTCCTCTTCATCAAGGTGTCGTGCAGCTAAAGCATCGACAATTCACCTCAAGATATACCCTTTCAGTTGTTTGCCGTCTGAGCTTAGAATTTTCGAAATCTGCATACTGAAATATACTAAAATTCGAATTTTCTCGAACTTCTTTCAGCCAGTCGAAAAAATATTCCCAAAAACCTGTAGTCCACACTAGAAACACGTGTAAAGCTGTATGTGATATGTATACGAAGAAGGACAGATAATTGATGAGTCGAGAGTAAACCTACGTCATTTTTACAGACGTCACTTCAATCTATCCTGGTGGCCAGATTGTGTAAGATGCGAAGCTTTTTACCATCTAGATTCGTGGGCGACATTACTTAGATTCAAAGTCTTAGAATATAGGTCTAACACGGGATATCTGTGTATTGTTCAGCTTAGTCATCAAAATCCCCAAAAGTTCCTTAAAGCTTTCATTCAGTGAAAAACGTATCCTAGAATTCCAAAGAAGATATCCTGCTTTGGTAACATCAGAAGCAGTGGCAAAGGTATCAAATGCCATAGATGTGTTTCCGACGGCCTCTCACGTAATGACATCACGGTCCATGCAGCGTCATTTACGACACGTGACTTTGACCATTGCTACTGGAGTTCGTGCGATCGATCGCGTACTATTTGCGTCCATTGGTGATGGTGATTGTGCAGGTTCTTCTATCGTCAATAATAATCTTCTCAAAATTGGTCACGGATCGTTGCCCCTAACTTGGATTGGCTAGATCTGATAGATCGAGTCAGACCAGACTTTTGTTTCCTGGCTCGGTGCTTTGAGGACGAGCTAACTATTACGTGACTTCAGAAGCCGAGCTTCTGATTCAATTGTGGTTTTCATTCGATGCAAGTCAGATCTATTCGTCTCAAATATTCGTCCATGTGAACCCGATGAGGGTGTCAATTATCCCACCGAGTTCAATCCCAACGCCTTTCGTCATTTATCTATGCCTCAATCCATTCCTGGGCGTTTCATAATTTCCCTGAATATCTATCACCGTTTTCCGTTAACCTCATCTATTCGCTTATTTCTGATTTCAGATCCTCAACTTGAGCCTGGCTACAGATCCGAGGTCCAGGAAAGGGCGCTTGTAGTGTCCTTGCAAATGTTCAGTCTCATACTTGAGAGGGGTGTCTCATTGCTTCGGGCACAACTCGACAGCGTTGAACATCCCAGACTGATAGTTGACGAGGACATGCAAGTTCTGCTACCTGCTATCAAGGTAAAATCGATAATCGGTATACTTTCACTCACATCATCCAAACGCCACTCATTGATGATTCCACACGCACACTATACACAGATTTATCATTTCTTCTTCTTCTTCTTCTTCTTCTTAAAAAAAAATTGACATTTCAACGGTTCATCCTGGCTTCTATCAAAGATCGAAGCTATCAGAAAACGATTTTTCGTCTGAAATTGTTCGCGCTCACGAGCCACTCTAGTCTTTCCCTGATTCGTTCGAATGCGTTTCAGTCGCTGGCTTGGGCGTGTTTACGCCGACAGGATTTATGAAACGACATGCTGTCGCACCCACGCTAGCCGCCGGTGGTCACTGGTCAGTGGTCACTGGTCACTGGTTAGTGGTCAGTGTCAAGGCGGTCTTTCAGCTTCGTGTCCAGCAGGCACAGTGTACCATCTCATTATGCAACTGACAGGATTAATGCATGGATTGAGGAGGGAGCCCAGCACCGGCGCCATACCACATTCACATATGACTGATACCTAAATATCGCGTTTATGCTATTCAAATGTGAATCATATGAGAAATAACAATCCGAATCGTACAAGATAAATGAAAACCAATAACCAGAATTAAAATTCTAGTGGTTAGAGTTTGCTCAGAAGCACGTGGCACCGTATTGAAGTTAATGAGTCTGAGGTACTTTGTAAGATATTGCATTTGCTTACATGAAGGTCTTGGCTATAAATATCATCGATAAGGTAGACTTCCTACAAGACGTCTTTTGCACGACAAGGATTTCGTATTATCATTTTTCAACGGTTTACGATCCTCTTTCTTTATTAGTTATGTAACACTTCGCTATTACACCGGATTTATTTTATCATCGGTTACGGTTATACGCAGAGAACCGTACAGTATATGTTACAATATAATTACACTATGTCAAAACCTCCTTTATTTTAGATCTGGTGCGATTGGATGCTGTGCCACAGTACCGTATGGAATCCACCTCCATCTTGTACGGACTATCGAGTTGGGTGAGTTATTCTTCATTATTCTATCCTCGTATCCCATATACCCGCACCTTTCCGCTATCTCATACCTTGACCTTCGAAGTTTGACGTTGACGGCCTCCCAGCCTCTTGGGTACATCTATAGATCACGCGATGCGATATCTCGACTATTGATCATTCAAACCGATTTTCTTGCTTTGATGAAATTCCACCATGACTGAAAGCTGACAAAACTATCAGGCCGGGTATATGCCAGTCGAAGATCGCTTCGGGCCTCAAGAAGAGCTCAAATTCTATCTACAGTCTCACATCTGCAGCTGTTATTCATCCCCTGCGGAGTAATTGAACTTTAGTTAATTACCTCAGATATTCGGAAACCTGGAGCACTTTGAAACCTCGAGCCGGTACTTGTCGATCGCAGATTTTGAGTAGCAAACTTTTACCTTACCCATCGGGTGTAGGCGGTACGAAATCTAGTCATTTCGCCCGGAGCTTGTTGATATAGATTAAATTAGGCAGTTTTACCTTAGCGATGGATCATCAGGATTTGTTGCGGAAAAGGCAGATCGAGTTTGCAGTACGAATATGAGATAATATCTCGACTCTGCAACGTATAGAGGTTTTTGCTGATATTTTCCTCCAAAAATGAAAATAATATAGAAATGAAAAAAAAAAAAAAAAAAAAGAAATACGTATGTTTCCCTAGTTACAATCAAGAAGTAAAAATTGTTGTCAAGGACGAAAGCGTTCTTGCCATGACTTGACTGATATGTATACGCGGTTTGATGCATGGTTAGATGGATATAGTACGAAACGCGTCACGTTTTGCGTTGTAAACTTACTTAACGTAAGTAAGATCTTAAAGAGATTCTGGAATAGCTAAGTATTTTATGAGAATATATTTCCTTTTATACTTGTGTCGCCGATGTATATGTCGACAACGCTCGACGAATTATCGTCTAGTTTTCCCTTCATGCAAGAGAGATCCTTAGATTTCAACATCCGCGGAATGGAAGGATTCACGTGGTGAAGAAAGAACGAGACAGAGGTTAGCCAGAAGCTAAGGTAGCTAGCCTCCTGGATCTAATAAACAGTCGAGATAAAGTATGCGTCGAGGTAACCGAGCAGGGGGATAGAAACATGTTACGCGGGTCATGGTCGACCGCTGGTCCATCCATCCATTCGTTCAGACCTCTGAGTACACACTGAGCTCTGGTACAGCGATTTTACAAATCCGAGACATTATGTTCAGCTTTTATTATCAGTTTTTTTAGAAATTAACGCCACTGCAGAATTCGAAACTGGATTAGAGATTTTGAGAATTGGATGAACCGCTGCTTCGATTCTAAATATTTTTAGCTCTAATTGTTCAGACAACGATCTTCCATCCGATGTACAGAAGTTTTTTATATTTCGACACAATTTTTTTCTCTCATTCTAAAATCGTTCAAAGTATTTAGTTATAAAATTTCACTAAAATCGGTCCATAGTAGGTACTAGTTAGAAAGTTATCCCATATGGATGAACGAATAACTTGTAGAAGTTATAAGTGTTCCACTTTTTTTGGGTCACTGTAATAAAATTGTTAGATACCAGCATTTACATCTCTTACTGCTTGCACTAGTGATGAAAATTTTGCGTAGATGTATCGGTTCAGGTTTACCTTCGAATCCCGCATTAGATAAGAAGAGAATAATTGTTGGTTGTAACAGATGCGTTATTCGTTCAAATGTATCGTAATTAAAATAATGAGAAATAAGTCCCGAGTAAAGCAAAGAGAGTAAGAGAGCGGGAGAGAGAATGGTGAGTACACAATATAGGTACGTATAGACGAAGACAAATATCTCAAGTCTTCATTTATTATTATGATTATAAAATAAATATTGTATAAGATACGTTGTTTAAACCTTCGAAAATTTAAGAAGAAAATTTTGTATAAATAAGAAATGCAAGTGTTTCTTAACGACTTTGGTCATATTTTTTCTTTTTTTTTTCTTTTTTTCTTTTTTCTTTTTTTTTTTTTAACGGCTTTAGTTGAACCTCGAAGGGTCAAACGACCATAAAGTATTTCATCACTTACGAGGCATTGACACCTGGCTATTGTTTACCGTAACTCTTGATGTCTTTTCTTTTGTTTTTTTTTTTTTCAAATAAAACGAAAAATCATAAACGGGAGATATACGTACCGTTTAACGGACAACATATATCACTGCGAACCGACTGGGGTCAATAGTTGAATGTAATACTTGTCACCCATCTGACTTCTTCTCTTTATAATCGTAAAACGATTTTCTGTCGATCGTATATTATATAATATTCGCTTCTGCAGTCGACGTAAGGACTAGTTGGTACCTTGACGGAGCATCCTCGTCGCATATATTCTCCAACTCCTCGATTTTACGTTTAAAAAATATTCTAAATAGTACCGATTATGTACCGTATCGATTTTTGCTGGCTTTAAACGATCCTTAAAAATTTTCTAGAGTAAATGATTCGGGTCGATGTAGTTCAAAGTCGGAATATCCCAGGTGATTAGAGTGCTGATTTTTCCGCGTACCATAACATGATGGGTCGATTAAAATGAGGCCATTAATTCCTGGCTGTGACTCACTCGAATATCTCTTCTAAATTCTTTCTGGGAAGATCCTTGCGGCTTACTCATATACTGGTATAGGGTTGTACGAGGAAACTTTTTCAGGGATCATGGCGCTGCTTCTTTTTGCATTCTTGATACGCGAATCAGCGCTGAGCGCATCGTATCACTTATGTGATTCAAATGATGGTATATAATACATGGTAAATGAGTCACCGTCTCCGACTTGCATCTTATGTTAGTCGACCCCGTCTTCATCCTTAACCTCATGGTGTGGTTAATCAAATACCGCAAATATTTTTGCATGAAAAATAAATTTTACTCATTTTATACCATGGTCCCAGACCGCGCTTACAAACCTCGAAAAAAAAAATGAGTTCTCGGGATGTATCATCCGCATCAAGTTGCAAATTTTTTTCCTTTCTGATTGCGGATCGTATAAGAATTGCGACAAAGGAACGATGAGTACCATTTTTCGTCTGATATTTCCCAAATTTTTTGTTAATTTTTTTATTTTTAACCTCCTGTACTCCTGCGACCCTGAGTGCGAGAAAAATTGTCAATTTCAAGGACCCTGGGTGTAGAAATAATACCTTTTTTATTTTTTCATTTCACCTCTTCGGTCTTACAATATTCGAGTATTATAACCAGAGCTGTGCAGCGTGTGCTCGTTCATAGTTTTTGTCGATGTTTCGGCTCAGTCTGGTTCTTGCAATAGCGTAATATCTGATTAAATTTCCATCGCCTTGTTATAGACGCTTACTCGTGATTATCGCGATATTATTTCGTGCTAATGAGAGATCTTGCTTTACAGAGTCAATTTTTAGTCGAGAAAAAGCTGGTGCATGAACTACTCTCTCTGTCTCTCTCGGTTTCTCTGTAGGTATCTGCTTCTCACTCTTTGTAAACGAAAAGTTATTTAAACTTCGCCTCAATATATCTCGTTAATGTTGTAGTTAATTGCCTCAGCCGGTGCTGAATGAAATCGACTTTATTATCCGTTTTGTCTTTCCAGTTGATTATTTTTTTTTTTTTCTTCTTCTTCTTTTTCTTCCTACTTTTTCTCATTTTCTTTTCTCGTTTATACTGTTATACCGGCAGCTCTCCTCTTCGTCAATTTTACTCCGGAACGAGCGATCAAGAAATTGACGTGCCTAAGAATCAGTAAAAACTATAACTAACGTGACACTTGTAGATTTGAAATTTATCGGCACAAAATTGCGGAGAGGTAACGAAGGAGGATTTTTAAACGTTTTGGCGGTAAATCGAAAAAAATTGCATTTGAAGTAAACGAAAGGGATCTTGATATTCAGTTTCTTCAAACTTCGATTTATTGCGAAAGCTATAATTTGAATAGGTACATACCTACATGTATTCATTGATTTTACGTTTCGGAGTTTTGCGGCCTTTCGGATATCTCAGATTTCGAAATTTTTTTAACCGGTCATGTGCCCGTCGGGAAACACATTTTCTGAAAACTTTGAATCGTTAATATTAATGAAATCCGGAATCTGGACCGTTCGGAAATCTAAAAATTCTGAACCTTGATTGGACCCAAAACCCGCAGAAGAGTTTCGGTAAAACCGCGATGCAAAGTATGTGTCTAATCTAAGGGTAATGTTAGAAATTCATTTATGTCGGCCGAGGAACAGTTTCAGTAGAGAAATCGAGTAGGTAAAACGTTCATACGAATTTCGGTAGCGAGTTAGACGGTCAACGAGATGAGGCGTGACAGACGCGTTACACCGTGAAAATGCCAGAATATGTGAACACCGAGTTCAATGCTCGAAACAAACCGTGTCACGCTTACAAGTCACACGGCCACTGACTCTCGCCTAACTTTTTTCCTCTGCAACAAATGCGTACGAGCTTTAATATCCGCCTTTAGAGCTTATCGATCTTATCAATATATTTTCACCATCGAACCACAAATCGAAAGACCGACTTATTCTCTATCACTAATTTTTCAGATAAACGACGCCACTCTACTGTAACGAAAGAAATTGGAAATGCCTCTTCCCATATTCAGGGATTACGTTTCAGTTTGAACAGATTTTGCATTTTTTTTTTTAATCGGAAATGAGACAATTTTTTTATACATTAAGGCGTGTATTCTAATTTGAGTTGGATTTAATTAATCATTTAATCAACATCAGTTTGTATAAACAATGAATAGCCTGAGAGCAAGTGAGTTCAAGCAAGGTCGGCGTTTTTGAATGAATAACTGTATTTAACGAGCGAACGTCGCACTAGGGGGATATAAAACTCTATTATACTGCATGAGCGGTATTAGAGGTGATTTGCCGCTCCGAGAACTAGCCAGGCTCTAAACACCGGATATCATCATTTCTTAAGATAATTTTTCGAGGCTCAGTTAATTTCAATATTAAATAAACTATGGATTTTTATTGGTATATAAACGACCGTCATTAAACTCTCAAACAGGCTCACAATCAGTACGAGCGAGGCTAGCTTAACTGGAAATTAACATTAGGTACATTAGCGATCTCAGGTCAGCAGCCAAAACGAGTGCTAAGATACAAATAGAGTTCCAACACGTTTTAACACAAAAAGAAGAGAAGCAAAAAAAAAAAAAAAATGAAAAAATTACAAATTCACGTTAATCTATTCGCATATGCGTAAATTCAATTTTTTACTTTTTTTTTTCTTTTTTCAAAGACAGAGACCTGTTTTGTGACCCAATCTGCAAATGGATATAGCGAATCGTTGATTTACTTCGATTGTCTCGATCATCGGTGGTGGATATATTATGTTGCAAATATTTGGCCCGAAATACGGCCATTGAATTTGAATCTCCATGATCCATCTCCGGTAAGTGGTATGATGGATGTTTTCAATCAACGGACCACGTATAGCCCTCACTGTCTCAATGTCTGTCTTATTTTTTGCACTCGAATATATCCTTTGTCGACATTTAATTGAATTAATCTGGAACGTCTGGTAGCGGTGTACACAGTCGTTTGGTATACATGAAGGTATATATATACCGACAATCACATCACATCAGAAAAACACCAAGTCCCGAGAATCACTTCGTGCGATGCGAATGGAATCGAGATCGATTGGCCCCCATCGATTCATAGAAATATTCATCTGTTGTGGGATCCGGTAACGCGAATAGTAAATGATCAACATTTCCGCCCTGCGATTTCCCCGGTCCTCAATGCTTCCGCCCAAAATCGTTCCAAATAATAAATCGCCGATTTTTTTACTCCAAAGACTCCTAGAATTTGTACGATTTTTTTTTTATCATCTCGTTGCAGACCACCGGCTGATGTTTGGAGCCGATTAGCTACCATGGTCAACCTTTTGGACAAACTGGATCATCAGAAAGCTGCCTTTACCAGTAACAGCTCAGGCGAAGGTGAGTCGGAATCAATTATCTTATCATCTCCGTAATTAATCAAACCCTAGCTATGGGAAATACGGGGAGAAATTATACTTGGAGTCGGTTACATTTTGCAACATTTTTTTCTTCCCTTCTTCTTCTTCTTCTTCTTCTTCTTCTTCTTCTTCTTTATCATAACTGATTCCGATTGTTGGTTGATTTTATTGGTAATTGATAAAATTTTCGGAATCCTTTCAACACATATGCCTATGCGGATCTCCTGACGATTATATAGTCGTTTTAAAACAGCTTCGAAATATCTCTACCTGGTTAGTTGGATGGTTGGGTTAGCTCGCTTACTTGCCTGCCCCGACGCGACGTGGAGGTTGAGAAAGAGGAGGAGGAGGATGAGGAGTCTTTGGCCGCATCGTGACCTCCGGTGGAAACACTCGCCGTAGCGTAACGGTGAATGTGTCCAGAGTATAACGCACTGTAGTTCACTATACTGTTGTGAACTACACGTAAACCTATACCCAACTTGTATATATGAGATATCTTTAACCAACTGCGATCTCGAATTTTCAAAATACGATTAAGATTCGGAAATCAGAGATTTTTCAGATTTCATTTACCCCAACTAACGTATACGCATTAGGGTGGTCCCTAAATCGCTCACATTCGAATTTCAATGTTCTCATCAGCCAAAACGTCTCCAAATAAACACAAAAAAATGTAGCCAAAACCCCAGGTTCCTATCTCAATTCCAAGTATTGCCCCAAAGCCTTAGAACTTTCGCATTTAAATAACACGATTTTTAGTACTTTCGGGTTGTTTCTGACTTCCTATCGCATTATCGCTTCAAATGATCGAAACTCCGCACACTTCTTGCCTATAGTATTATAGTTACCCGTAAAAAATTTACAGATTTTTTAACGACAAAACTTTTACTCCCGACAATTTGAAGGAAAGAAATTTTTTTTTCGGCCGTTATAGCTTCGGAAATTATATCGTTGAAAATGTGTCGAATTTTCATGAGATAACTACTACTACTGGTAAGGAGTGTACCAAGTTTCAGATTTATCGGAGCTGTAGTGCAGTAGGAAGAAAAAAAATTAACCGCGGAATGTGACAAATCGTGTTTTATTAAAATTGGAAAATTCGAAGGCTTCTTTGGCGCCGTAGTTAGAATAGAAGGACCACCCGAATACATACGTCCGTGTCCGACTCTATGTAAGGTGTAAATGAGAATAACATCGATACTATCCTCGGTCACGTTTTCGGTTAAATAGAGTAAGTTTGGTATTGGTAATTCTGTCTTTTTGAGAAATTAGAAAGACAGTAACGGTACCGAAAACTAACGTACCGTAATGCCAATTTGTTGCCTTTCGTTCTATGTACCATGGCACAGTATACACACTGTCTCTTTCTCTGATCAAGGTATACATACCTACCTACCTACCTAGTCCGGGTATATCTTTACTTATAGACTCTCTATACCTATATGCGAGAACCGATGCTTTGACACGACGATAGATTGGATATAAAAGGTAGAAGACGAGTACCACCAGGTTGCAACATGCTCTCCTTCGGTGAAAAGGAATGTTATTGTGTTTCGGAAGATTGAGAGGGGTTTCTTTTTTCGTTTATACTATCGGCGAAGAGGTACGTACGCGTTGTAACTTTCGTCGACTTGACCGAATCCCTTCTCTGCTCTTCTCTTCTCTTATTTTCCCTCTACTTCCATTTCTCGCCAAGATTTCTCGACCGAAGAATTAAAAAGAAAAAGAAAAAGAAAAAGAAAAAAAAAAAACCGAGACGCAATAAGAAGAACAGTGCGTGACGTTTTATTTTACTGCGGCAGGATTCCGTCGAACTCGCTTTGTTCAATTCTGCATACTCTCTATCGCTGCTCTTCCTTCTTATTTCATTTTTGTTTTTTCACCTTACTCGATTCCGATGATATGGCTGTGATGGTAATTTGCGCGCCAAACTCACGCGGTTCTTTCAACACATATTATGCATCATACAATTCCTGAATAAAAATTTCGCGAAATTCTCGGAAACCACTTCTTCTACGTTAGACGCAATCCACGTGTGAATCAATCGTGTCTTGAAATCGAGGTAATTAGCCGTGAAAAAATTGAATCAATTTTGAAAAGAACTGATCATACTCTCTGAAGCTTTGCACTCCCATGGCTAAAGGATCTCGGTTCTTCATTGGTTTTAAATAGCATTTACGGGCCTTCCGCGAGTCTGTATAATCGAAAATAGTTGATCCCGGTATCAGGGAGTGATATTGGAAGCGCCCATTACACCGCTGATGGAAATTTGCATCTACTTAAGATTCGAAATAGCGCGAGTAATGCGTATGGGGTACGCGGTACGCGTAGGACTATCCCCATATATACGTATATGGAATATTCCAGTTCATTTGAAAAACCCTCCAAGAATGTAGCTCATTTTTACTTCGCCTATCTTCAGCTATAGCAGTAGGAGTGAACTAAGTATTGCATTGGTCGAAAGTACGTGACAAGCAATGAGTCTATTACAATACATTCTACGGTGTAGAAAAGCGCGATAAAGATACGTTTGCAAATCTCGTACCTACTAACGCTAGTTCTCTCTCATGTGTAAATCGCAAGATTATGCGGAACGCGCACCCGATGCAATATCAACGCGTGTTGATATTCGCGAAAAAGATTTTCTCCGGCCTCTGCTTATTTCTCACAGTTATTTTTTATCCTTTTTTCTCCCCCCTCTCTTTCCCTCCCTCTCTCTATCTCTCTCTCTCTTCGCGACATGAACTCGCGGTAAAAAAACTATCACGTATCGCTATTTTTTCAAGCCGAACCCATGATCCCAGAAGAACTATACGGAATGTGGCTAATCAAGGAAACTGAGCATATTACCATACGATTAACATTCGCGTTTGAGAATTGCCCATTCTCAATTTATGCATCATGAGAGACCAGCGCCGTCTTCAACGATCAGTTTTTTTATCGCTAATTCTTTCGTTCTTCAAACGGGAAATCTATGCCTTGAACTATCGAAGATGCTGACCTTCGGTTGGGTTCGATTATTCACATGATTGACTAAACCTTGGATATAGACGATTAGAAATTTGTGCGAATTGATTTTCGCCCTTTTCATGCTCTAATCGAAACAGAAAAATCTTCTCTTCATTCCAACTCGCGATTTTTATTTCCCATCTTCATCACCGTTTTTGGCAATTGATTCTCCGCGAGCGTCTCACCTTCTGAACATTTTGCAAATGACCAGTGAAAAAGACGATTCAAAGAGAAATTGATCCCAGTCTTCATCGGCTCATGAAGAAAATTTGATCTAAAGTTGCTACGATTCTCGTGATCGTTTAATTGGCTTTTTTCTTAAATTTTCAACGAATTTGCAACGTCTTTGTCATTCCTTGATTTTCGTGTTTCAGGACTCGAGCTAGTCAGACTACCGGAAGATTCCACGCTCTCGGGCTTTACTCCTCTCATGTCTAATCCTCAGGAGCCAATTTTCGTCCGTAAAGAAGAAGACATGGTGAGTTGACGCTTTGGAAAATTCCGTCGTATGCGATCAGCGGATATTAGCTAATGCTGTTCGACGCTTGGGGTTGATCCCGCGTCCGAAATATATCGCTTTATTAATTCCGGTATTTTCCTTGATCGCAGGAAGTAGCCCAAGTCTGTTTGAGGATACACAAGATCCTATTCTTCGGACAAGTATTTCTTTGCGGTCTTGAGACACCTGTACTTAAATTACAAAAATGTGAAACTGGCGATAGCGAGTACGTTTCTGTCGTTGAAACTTCGAGCGCTAGTTCGCCAAGCTCTCCACCAGAACAAGTAAGTCGTCTCTATTTCGAAAATGCCAAATTTTTATTCAACTTTTGAACTTCTGCCACATTTTTTCTTCTTTGATAATTGAATCCGATCAAATCTCAGGTAAAGTTGATTAATATTTTTCTATCTTCACTTCGTCAGAGTGATTCGGAAATTCTTGTCGAAAGCTACAGCGAGGATGAAGACGAGCCGATGGTTATTAGGCGGTTACCGCCGAGTAGTGACATGGCGAATGATTCTTCGACGCCGATTCCTACAGGGGAGATCAGATCGCTCATAGAACGAAAAGAGGAACTTGAGAGGCGCCAGAGGAAGCAGGAACGCCATCGACAGAGAGTACAGGTCAGTAAAAATCTCGAAGTATGAAAAAACCATTTGGAAAATTTTATTTTTAGTCCAAAAATTACTTCCGAAAAGATATGAAATTTATTGATTTTCACATCCGAATTATCGGTATGAAAAATCGCCACGTTTCGTTCGGCTAAAATCCCAATTTTACATCTTGTTTTATTTTTGGGAAAAAAAAAGTCGGAAATTTGGTAAAAACTTGTCGTTTTATTCGTTCCTCTGAAGACTTCTAAAAGTGAAATTGTTATTTACACGGAGCCGAGGCACATCCTTGGTTATTTATATTGCGAATTTTCTATAGTATAAGTTATCGCTTAGTCTGTGCGATAATTAATAGTCATTACGTGCATTCGCCGTAAGGGCGGGAACCGCGGGAGTTAGAGTAGGTAAGAGTCTAAAGCGAAGCGGATACAAGCGAAGATTAATAATAAAGTTCGGCCTAAGGCATAAGAGAGAGAGAGATCGAGAGCGAGAGAGCAAAGGGGCCGGTTGGTTGGTTCATCGCAGGATGTTTCGCGATTTTTATTTCAATTTTTATTTTCATATCATTTTTTCCACTTTTTTATTCGCATTCATATTTTACTTTATTATTTATAGTTCTATTTCGATAAAACGCGTTCCCCGCATCCAAGAAGAGCAAAGCGTGCCTCGTTCGCGGTTTTGCTCTACAGCTACGGGAGTAGGTATAGGGATCGGTTTCTAACTCAAGATTAACCGCGACCGCGTCGTTTATCTTCTAGGTATATAAATGAAAAGGAAAGAAATAAAAGGAGGGAAAAGAAATAATAAAAAAAAAAAAAAAAAAAAATTACAGAAAAAGCTTCTTTAAAATATCGCACACCATATATTTTATTCGAACCGAACATCTTTGTCCCATTCCGATATCATTCGCGCGAAAACTGAACTAAATCAACAGATCGCAGCATCGTTGTATCACAGTGCTGTCGATAGATTCTTTCCCTTCCTCATTTTTTACCCTTTTTTTCCATTCGCTTTTAATTTTTTTTTTTTTATTTTATTCTTGGGGTGTTTTTTTTTATTTGTTTCACGTCTTAATCCTCTCGCTTGGTCTCGTGGGATTTTTGTCAGTTTCTTTTCATCCGTATAGGAGGGTGTTCTCTCGCGAGGCACGCAACCTCCATATTTATCGTATCGCTTCGAACTTTTAGTTTTCGTATACTACACCCCACCTCATTTCTTTATTATACTTTTTATGAACCGAGCCGCATATTTATCTCGCTTTTCTTTCTTTTTTTTAACTCGGAGGCGGTCGGATGGACCTTTGCATGGGTTAGCCGAAACGCAAAATACGATCTTCGTGTAATTTAACAGGCGTAAGGGCTTACGTGACACTCGTCAGGAAACACCGCGAGAACCCACACGTATTATTCTCGGAATACATACGATACTCTACGAGATAAATATCCAATGTTCATTAGACTGGTTGCATCGTAAATTTAATAAACGGAATTAGAAGCAGAAATTCAATCCATGGGAGGGTGGATTCCTTAAAATCTGGGAATAATTTTCGTACCGTGTCTCAAGAGCGCCGTTAATCAGTTCCGGAAAAAAACTTACTCGATATAATATACATATTTTCAACACGCCGTGCGTAAAGTTAGATTTTGCGCATAGGATTCAACTCAACGCGCCTTGTGTTAAGAAAACAAAGATTATTCTCGACTCGTGTGATTGGCGAGAAACTTATAAACGTTCGCACTCGTCTGAGAATCAACACTTTCGCACTAGCGTGAAAAAGTGCTATTATAGCCTGCCGAATGGAAAAGAATAACGATAAAACCGTTCGATTCTTTATCCGGTTCTTCGAAAGGAGCGAGGTCCTTATTATCGTATAATAAAGTTGTACTTTCGTACCTTATGGGGGTTCCTTTCGGTTCTCCAATTTTATCAGTTCACTGTCTTGTGGACCCTCGTGTTTTCTGTCTCTTGGTCGTTCTTTTAGGTTCGTATATAAATCCGCGAATAGATGTCCTCTCGACTCACACCAAGGCTTTCGATTCCGCATTATAATATCCGCACGAGGATTCGATAGCATAGGTATACGCGTTGCAAACAGGATTCGATTCGAATTTTATTATTTTTTTCTCGTTTCATCCCGAACACCTTCTTCGTTGATAAGTTCTTTCCACATTTCTTTCGCGTTTCGTTTTACCCGCGCGGGAAAGAATAAATGAAAAAAATGAACTCATTAACGGGCGATTAATCTTGATATATGCCTAATTATTATACGAACACTTTCCGGGATTCAGGGTAAACCTGTTCTCGTTATTTCCTGTTTTTTTTCTTTCCTTTTTTTTTCTCTTTTTCATGTGGGACATTTTTCGTTTTTAATAGCTTTCTTGGTCCGATGCAGATGCCACAACCTTAGTAAACCAGTATAAACGAGGGAATTATGTCACTATACCAAAACAACCGCGTTCTATGTTCTGGTTTACTTATTATCATCAGATTTTTATACCGAACGAGATTTGTTTTTTTGTTTTTTTTTTTTTTTCTTAACAAATTAATTTACTACCAACATTCAAATTTATCGTTTAGTTTTTGGCAATAAATTATCTTAAGTACGAATTATGTAAAAACTACTTGATACTCGTAGAAAAAAAGAAAAAAAAAAAAATTATCAACCAAACAGCTTCTATAAATCCATCGTCTCCAGGCTAGTGTCTACATAAAGTGACAAACTACACGATACTATTATCATTTTATTATTATTTATTTTTTCTTTTTTTAATAAAAAATGATTAAAAATTGATTGTGGCGTGTAAAAATTTGTTCGTAAAGTTTCGTCTACCTATAACGGTGGTCAGCTGGCGAATCTGGATCATACGTTCAAGGCTGTCGAGGAGGTGAATAAAATTCAGAGAATAAACAAATAACCCGGTGCTTTATAGTATAGGAGCGGAACGCCACCGTGACCAATTATCTGTTTATAAATAGCCCAGAGGGATATTATACTCGAAATACTTATACCCGATGAAACGACTACGGTTAAGACGTGATATTACAGATTTTTACCTATACCAGCGCAAACACAAACAATAAAACTTCACCATTGACTAGACTCAGCGGGATGAGTATACTGGTGTATAAATGGCGAAAAAACTTTATTCGCACGGGACAATATTTCGGACAATTATTTCCATGGATCGTTCTTACGATACATTATATTAATTATCGGATGAGTGATGATATCGGTGTATTAGACGATCGTTAACTATACCTGAGTACATGTCTACCGGTTATAAATTAATTGATAATACAGTGTAAAGTAAAAATATAAAGTTATACCGTCATCCGGTATGCGGGGAGGATATAATATACGATAAAATTTCAAATAGTTATACCCAGGCGATTAAAGTATTGCGCAAAAAGCATCTCATTTCGGAAACATTATTGAATTAGGAAAAAAATAACGGATTATATTTCTCGTCAATCATCAACGGTGTCAAATAGTTATTACATGCATGAAGTACCTGCAGCGTCTTTGAGTACAGGTACAGGTACATGCATGCACACATGCACCTATGATGTACCAAAGTTTCGTTATTATTATCCAACTCCTTGGGCGTGGCGCGCGGTTTGCTCGGATTAATTATTACCGCCGGAAGGCATGGGCTGAGTCAAGCTACAAGATCTATTCAAACATTGCGACTTATTCAAACACACGATTTTCGAACTTGGATTAAGAGCCGCGGGGTAAAAAGACTATCTACTCGATCATTACTTTCAAGAACTACGCATTTCGTCTTATCAAGTTGTTTTTTTTTTTTTATTTCTCTCTCTTATTTTCTCCGTAACGGTGCTGAAAATTTAGAAAAATTACCATCCGATCTGATCCCAATTGTCAATTTTTTCACAATCGATCTCAAACGATTTTCATCCACGGTGCAAATAAACGAAAAAAACAAAAACAAAAAAACAGATTATAGAAAATGGTGAAAATTATTAAGAATTTTTAAGAAATAAGAAACTAAATCACAAGATAGAGTCGGTTTGTTACGGCTGCTTACCACGCCATTTGTGGCTCAATCCCTTCTTGCGGCTATTTAAAACTTTATTATACCAATTAAACTCACTTCACGCGAACGAATCGTCGGACAGAACTGTGTTCCGATCTTCCGGGATCCCCATCGGCGCTTATCCAGTAGCCAATAATAAACCCGAGTTCTACCAACGACCGATGCTGTGCTGATGCTGCAGTTATGCTATGCGGGAAACGTGGTCGTGTTTAACACCTGACAATCACCTCTCGTCTATACTAGTCCATTAAATATTTATATAACTGGTCATATAAGTTATTGCTAAGTAATATCGATCATTGACTGTTTTTGGTGGAGAATTTTTTTTTTCTAATTTTCTTTTTTTTTTTTTTTTTTTTTTTCATCCCGAATGATTGAACACATTTCTTTGATTTATGCAACAGATTTTTCTTTTTTTTTTTTTCTTCACGGTTTTTTATTTTTATAATGGAAAAAATGAGAATTCCAGAATTTCTGAAGCTCTGTGATCTCTGGGTTCGGAAAAATAAGAAGTTTGAAAGTAGGTTTTTTTTTTTTTTTTTTCTTTCTTCGTAGAAGGAAACGCGATTTTTTTCATTCCCATTATTTAAATGCAGAAACCTGTAAATTTCATATTTTTTTAGTTTTTTTTTTTTTTTTAACCGATTTCCCGTCTTTCTTTCGAACTGTTTTTCGGATACTAAAAACCTGGATACGTATCACGTGAGGGCTCATCGGAATTCGAATAAAAACTGAGACCAGTACGTTTTTTTTTTACTCTTTTTTTTTTTTTTAATGTTCATCGAAAAGTGATGAGGACCTCTCTCGTTTCGAAATTTCGAAACGGTTAAAAATTGTGGGAAAATTTATTTGCCGACTTATAAAATTTAGCTAATAATTGACGGCGGAGTCCAGTTCCGAGGGTTTTACTTACCATACGACTCACTGCAGCCAGTTATTTAAAAATAAAAAATTAACGGAATACTAATTGCTCTTTTGTCGTGGGGAGTTCGTGCAGGCTCTTACTTTGTACCTAGTACGTACTTGGGACCGGTTTTACCGCGTTCAGTTCGGTATGTATTTAACACCAAGGTGTTAGTAAGGAATTCCGAAGGGTAACGAATAGAAGACAGATTCATGCATACTGTACGAGAGGTGTTTTAACCTGATGCTGTATGTGTGTAACTTATTCTGATTTTCTATTAATCGAATTTCAAAATAATACCACTGAAAGAGTATACAGGATGATTCTGTGGAAGGTGTCGCGCCTAAAAGATAGGCAAGCGCGAGAGCAGCTCAAACATCGACGATTGGGTTTTACTTCCCACGTAATAAATAAAACCCAATCGCGCTTGCCTATCTTTCAGGCGCGTTACTTTCCAGGAAATCGCTCTGTATATATCCAAATCGAAACGTTTATCCCCGAATAAGAATTATCCATTACGAATTTTTTTCTTCATTTTTCTACTCATCCTGGCTCTTCGTTGATCCAAATCATAACGATCCTCCCTCCCCTCTTCAACCTCGAAGAAAAATAATACGCGAATAATGTGATGGTTGTATACATTAGGATTTATGAATATAGAGTATAAGCAGAACTTCGATTACACTCAACGTTAATTACCTAATCTTGATTAAAGATTTCAAAAATAATTTTGAAAAAATAAAGAAGCGAAGAGTTATCTCTTTTCTCTTTTGCTTTTCTTGACGAATTACGATAAGGTTGGTTCGTATAATAATCTTACCGAAGTCATTTTCAAACTTAAGTATAATAATTATAAGTTAAATTATTATTCGTCGACGTGAATGTATGTAAAAGCTAAGTGAGAGTAATTAGATGGGTGTATAAAACGCGTACCTACCTTAATATTAACTGAGCGGTATGGGGGCCCCATTAGTATAAGTATAATTAGACCATTGGAATTTACGTTGTATAATTAAGACGATGGTGGCTAATGTTTACTAAATTTTAATTAAGGGACATTAGAAGAAGAAGAAAAAAAAAAAAAAAATAATACCTCAGCGTTACGCCCGTCAAGCCAATAAAAAATATAGCTCAAGATGTTGAGTCAGGTGAGAGAGAGAGCGGAAGTTATCCATATTACAGACATCAATCAAGAAAAAGTAAAGTGCAAAATGGTTATCCCCGTTCGTTTCTTTTTTTTCCTTGGTTTCCCTTTTTTTTATTATTTTTACAATTTTTTTTATTAGTTTTACAAACGAAGAAGAATAGCTAAGGATTGACAAAACTTGAAGAGACCGAATCCGCCCTCGGGCAAAAATAATTTTTCCGCTGAATTTATTCTCGTCCTTCTTCTTCCCCGTTTCGAAAATCGAATTTCCAGATCTGAGAAAAATTGAAGTAGAAGTAAGTAATCGAAGATTCGTGAGATTGAATTTTGAAAAACATCTTCCTAGTTGATGAATACGAAATACTCTGTCAAAAATTGAATAAAATTTGGGCGAATTTTATTGCCGTTTTATTGATCTCAGTCTTCGTTTTTATTGCGTCTATTAAACGGTGGTTTGATGACGACGACGATATTGCAGTTAACTGAAGCGGATGAAAGAGGAGAAAATAAACGAAGAGAAAAATAAAAAGAAATTAATAACTTTTTAGAAAAATCATGTCCGCCGTTTCGTAATATTCCTAAGATGATGGTCCGCGGCTTGCATCACTATACGTATATAAGTACTCCTACACTTGGGAATACACTTTCGTATTCCGTAAGAGATCTGTATTATGCAAGACGGACAAATATTACGCTTTTAACCATTACAAATTCGTCCAAAAGCGTTTATTTAGCGTATATATATATAGTATAGTATAGACGAGGTGAACGTACCTCTCCACCGCTAATTAGAAATAAGTAGTAAAATAAAGAGTAGGGTTTGCCTTGCTCTTCGTCTTAAATATATTATTATTCATCAGTTTTGTTTGCTGTTCTATTTAGAAGCGTGTTTCTTGCTGTGTGCTCGAAATTTAAACTCCGTTTTACCGCTGCCCAAATTCATCTCTGACAAAGCCCACCGCACTTTCGGTCACTCTGGTAATACTCCTCAAAAATCTCTGTCTTTCTCTCTCGCTCTCAAAAAGAAAAAAAAAAAAAGAAAATAAATAAATAAAGGAAAAAAAGGAATTCCCAAACCCACGAATCTGCTTCTAATAATCCGAAAGTGTATTAAAACTCAGGTACGTACAAGCACAGAGTCATGTGCTCGAGCGTGATGCATCGGAACTCTCGCGGTTCATCATTTTTTCCCAGGTGCTTTAGCACGCAAGGAGTATAATTAAACCGAGGGAACAATTATCTTTTACGGCAACGGTGTCTGCTGCGTTCATTTTCTTCTCATCCCTCGCTTCCTCTAGCTTTCGCTCTTTTCTTTTCCTCACCACCTCGGGCTGAACGTTGAACACATAAGAGAAGAGACAGAGGCGTAATTGTTCTAAACTAATTACCTTTCGTTAGCGCCGGTCCAACCGCTCAACCTTCATCAACAGGCGAGTACTTAGAAGACTGCGATTTTTCCCTTCTTCCTATTCTCCCTTTTATTATATTTTCTTCGACCAATTTTCAATCATCGTACCGAGACACGTCTGTGAAATTTTGGCTGAATCAAGATTCGTCATGAAATTGATTTGACGAAGTGATGTTTATAATTGGTGATTAATTAAAGCGAGTTAATTATTTAATGAGGTAATATATTACTAATGGCCTATCATTTTTCAAGACGAATGGCCGCATTCCCCACGTTTAATACTCTCACATGAAAGAGCTGTTTCTTACCACCGTGAAAAGTCCTCGTAAAATTGTATGACCAAGTTGAATGAACGGATTTTCAACCACGGATGCAAAGACGTAAATAATTCCGAGGTTCGTTCAATTGCGGACAGATAATTCCCCCTGCGTTAGACAATTTCGCGCAATCGTTTGAGCAACGCTGTGAATACGAACGGATTATCTATTCGTATGTAAAATGCGAAACCTACGTCACGTTTACCGGTATCTAGGCACTGTCGAAACCAGACGCTAGTCACGGCGAGAGAAACGGGAATCGATTTTGGTAGGCACTCTTCGTATCAAGCTGCAGGTCTAGAACACCGCTTTATGTACAGATACGTCATATATACAAACAAAATAAATCACTAGTTGACACAATTTGCACTGCCACGGTTTATGAAACGGGACTGAATGTTTTTCAGCAAATTTGTTACCCTGGGCACGAAGCTTTGCGCAGAATTCGTCAGCTAAGTCATGCTTTCGAAAACATCGTTTTTACAACATTACAACTAAACGATCAAAGCTTTCTTTTGCGTATTGTGAGCTAGACCAGTACTTCTCATGCCCCATGAATGTTCGTTAGTGAAAATCGATAGTTCTGCTATCCCACCGCTGCCACCAGTTCTTAAAGCGGCACATAACACATCAAAAAGGTGTATTTCGAAAGGATTGGTCTGTGCTAGAAAACCCTTGCGCGAATTCGCTTTCATGGGAAAACTTCGCCAATCTGTCGGAGCATGAGCAAGTCATAGTTAAAATTTGTGAGCCACTGCTTTTCAGAGTTTAATGCAATTGAAGTAAAAGCATTCAATGTAAGGATTCGGGTCGATCGATACTTCGATCCTAGGTATTTCGGTCTGCAATTGTTCGGAAAGCAAACCTCTGTCTGATGAACAGATAACTTTTTAATATTGCAAAAAGCGCGTGAGTTATTCAGTTCTTTTTTTTATTTTTATTTTTGCCAGATTGAAAAATTCACGATTATATCGATATTTCGGTGCGAGATTGCCAGGGGTTGACGGTTCAGAGAATTGTACTGAGATTGATGGTTTGATAGTTTGATTAAATGCGAATTGTGACGGGACTTGGACCACTGCACTGGTCCGGAGGCATCAGAAGTTTGACAGTGATTTTTTTCAAAAAACGTGAGTTGACAGACCAATTTTGTAAATGGGTTCGTGTTCGGCGTTAAAAGATCAGAAAAAATCACTCAAGAGTCACTCGCAGTCCACGAAAAGACGCAGTCTGAATATCTTTTGACAGTTTGCAGACGAAAAAATCCCTGACTTTGCGTGGTCATAGCACCACGGAGAATCGTTGGTTGCGCGTTTAAACTTGACGTCAAATGTTTAATATTTATCTATCATGATGTGGCGGGAACCGCACGTGGCTTTAACTGTCTTCTTTATTTATTTGCGGGATTCCGGTGGAATAATCTGCAGTTTAATTCGTCTTGTATTTCAAATTTTCAAATAAACTCTGGTTCGAAATCTCCACAATATTATTTCGCGTGATGAGAACTCGCCGGAGTCTTCGCTGATGAAAATATAGTGGAATCAACACTCATGAAATTTTCAAATTTCGCGAATATTTTGCGAATAGTTTAGGAGATAATCGGAGCTCATCAGACTTTTCACAGATTTGGTATTCCGGCGGTTTCACAGTTTTTAGAATCATCGAAAAATGTCTAAAAAGTAGTCCGAAATCTGTACAATGTACCTAAACCAGGTAGTCATTCTATGGAACGAACGACACTTCTTTGTCCATGGGTTCTCCTCTTTCAAAGAGCGAATTTCCGTTGAACAAGCCTGAAATAGACTGGGCCACATCCTGTCTGCTACTGCCGACGGGCATTCTCGCAATTTGAATAGAATGGCCGTAGAAATACCCGGCAAATATATACAATTAGGGGACATCCTATCTTTAGGACGAGATATTCGGATAGGGGTGGAGATTCTCCTCCAACCATCAACTCTTTCTTCTTATTTCACACTTTATAACCGATAGCTAAACCAAATGGATATTCCAACGTAATTTCATCACTTGTAGAATGCAGAAAAAAGCTGAAAGAATTTGATTTTTGTTCGCTGCAGAAAATCCTGGGGGATACAAGTCTCTAGCTAGTAATACAGCGGTGCAGTTAAATTCAAACTTTTATGTGCCTGAGTATATATCATCCCTCGGTCTCTTGGGAATCGTGGACCCCTTGTATCATCTGTTGACTAGAGATAGTCTCTGCTGTCACCCTCTCTGGGGGAAGCTGGACATTGCCTCTATTGTTCGGACAAAGTAATGGCCAGACTCTGTTATCCACAAAGCCCTAGACTGCCTGGTGTACTGAAATCTTTAATTTTTATGGGACTAGCTTCTCGCTTGGCTAGAACAAAGATAATGGTGGCTACTAGCGAGAGTAGTTCTCATTTTCATCAGACCATTAAATATTTTTCACGATTATTCTGTGTTTCTATCTTCAGCAGAAATTTGGTAAATTAATTTCAAAACTTGAATCGTACTACGTGCGCTTTCGTATTTCCTCGCCTCGAATGACTTTCTTGTTTGATTGAGCTACCTGCCCTTACAAAGAATCATTGTGCGCACCTCCTAACGGAAAAGTAATTCCCTTGTGATTAATGAATTACATGAAGCTGACCACGAGCGAAGCCGCACGCAGAGATAATCTTAAGAGACGAATCGCTTTGCATAATGTCGTAGTATCGGGCGGGATCTCCATAAATTGATAATTTATCAATGTGCGCTGATCTAAGATGCTGCTGCTGCTGCTGCTGCTTCACCATCCCAGGGTGTTACACCCCGATGCGAAATTCCCTCGCCTCAGTAACTAACGCGGAAAATAATTCTGCAGTAAAATATCCAATGTTAAAGAATTTCATGAATTTCTTCACCGAATTTCAATTCCATATTCACATACTTGGCGATGTATGGCGAGGGAGCGAAAGTTGCGGGAAGCACCGGTCCGATTCTCAGCCTTTCAGCAAGATACACGCTTTTCCTGATATGTGTAGGTATCCTATTGTAGGTACTAGATGGGTACAGCAGAAAGACACGATTCCCCGCGCCTTGGACGAAGGGGTCGTCAGTCGCTCTATTAGCTCAGTCATTGACAGAACAAACACCCTCGTGGTTCTCTGCGGGTTCTTATTCGAGGCCTCTTCAGACACGTCGGAGAGTCAGGCTGCGGCAACTCGTGACAATGTCAATGTTTGCCTCGTTGCACTAGAGTCTAGAGTCCAGGGGAAGTGCGAGGTGCCGGTTCACGCAGAACTTGCAATTCCACCGGAAACTCACCATATAATAGTATATACTGTGTAGTCTACAGTCTGCAGTCTGCAGACTACAAGCTCATACACACAATTCCTATAAATTCGCGAGTTATACCCTGGCACCAAATCATCATGAATTATGTAACACCACAACAGTTGTAGCTGCCCTTTTCCGCTTCTTCATCAAAGTAAAAGCAGTTGTCGCAACCGCTCGATGGTTGGATCGTACATTTTAGTGTTCCAAGAAAGTTGGACACTTGTAAGTTCTTCACGGCATCTCTGGGTGCGTCCGTTTCTCGGATAACTTTCGAGGTAGTCAACCGGTTTTAAGGTAATTTTGGTAAAGGTCCTTGAAAATTCGTCGGTAGTTTGTGAAAATTTGGAAAACCGTGCGTTTTCTCTTTCCTTAATCCGGCTCAAGGTACAGGTTTTATCTTCAGTGCGTGAATAATTCACTTGGTTCTTCCGTCCCGTGATGCTCGTAGCTTGTCTTATCCTCGGAGCAGGATCAGGATCACGTCGTTCTGCCTTATTCCGCGCACTTTCCGCCACGTGGCGGGAGTCCTCCTCCTGTCGCGTCCTTGAGAAACGCCGCGAGATCATTCTTGAGATCTACAGATCATCCTGAAGCTGAGATATCGTGCCCTAGGTGGCCAGGTGCGCGTGAATCTTCCAACGAACTGGGTACCTACTCTTCTGGGGTGTTGGCTTACGGATATACACGTGGGCGTTATTTACGGGTCTACAACGCTCACACTCACACTCGCACATATCATTTTCACGATTTATTACCATTCCGCTATCGATGGATGCTGCAACTGATACATGCACATTTATCAACCCGGCGCGATTTCATGATCATTGCGTGCAGAGTTTACCGACCTCGGGGTAACCTACGCGACCTCGTTACCCAACAGGGTAATGCGTGTATAAAATATATGTATCGGGTCAAATTTTCGCCTTGGAGACCATCGTGTCTGATTCTCAATGACCTGGAGGAACTTTCACCCCAGCTGCAATGTTTGCTCCTCATTTTTCCCCTCGTATTTCTCATTCATTTCCTTATCAGACGTTTTCCAAATCCTAACTTGGCATTTTGAATTTAAGGCTGACCGTTTTTCTGGTAGTTTCAGAGATGGGCATTGTAATAATTGCAGACAGCGTTGCTTTTCGGTCGCTCAACGTGTCTGATGCGATGCCTCTTGGCAGGCTGTCGTCAAAGAATGCGATACATAATGGGCTGAGGGTAATAACAAGGAAATCGAAAACAACTTAATGGATTTCCATGAATTTTCCTGCAGGCGTTAGCCAACGACGGGTGGATGGACAGTCCTGTAGGACTGGCGATGAGATTCAAGAACCAAGAAAGCGTACCGTATGAATTTGCATACCATAAGCTGAGGCATAAAGCGGATAGATACTCCAATGTAATAGCATTGCTGTTAGACGATCTAGTGATGCTGAGACGACGGGTATTGAAATCATTATGATTACGGGGTAGGGTAACAGATGTCGGACTCTTTATGACGTAACATTCATGTATTCTATTCACGTGGGCAACCTTCGGGAAATATATTACATCCAGAAATATACTGGTAATAATAAATTGATCAAAAAACGTGGTTTTCGCAATGTATACAAGTTATCAAATATAGCATCGAAACTTCGTCGAATTTTGAGCGAACTATTTAACGTATCGATTAAATTCCGGGGCGAAGCAATGATGTTCGATAAATCATACTCCCAGAATTGTTAAAAAAAAAGTTATCGACTCGGAAGTAGATATCGAATTGGTATGTAATCTAATTCTAATCAAATTCACATCTAATAGAATAAAGTGAATTGCAGAAATTAATTCACCGCATGAATTGGTTCAGGCTTGAGGTACAGCCTCTTACGTACATAGAGCAATGTCTCGGGCATTGAACGTATAATGTATTCATAATTAAATAGCCATCAGAGTGATCCGTATGTGTGGTATAGGGCTTGACGCGTAATCAGGGGATTTCTATTCGGAGCGGCACGCGTATAGCGCATAGCGCATAGCTTTTAACGCGTGAGTTTGCGTATTTAAATAATCGTTATTCTCCTCTATGGTAGGTATCATTCAATTATATACCAATCGCTCTATTAGCTTAACTTGGCTCTATATTTCTCAAGCAACAAAGGTAAGAGTATAAACTGAACGAAGACGTACATTAATTCTTGAGAAGCTTGAGGCAGGTGATTCACGTCACTCTTTCACTCTTTGTTGCACTTTGTTGCACTTTGTTTCACATTTACCGCGTGTGTTTCTGTCGTGATACAGGAAGAAGAGATTTTACTCAGATTTCATTCTAGATTAAACCTCCATATTTTGCAAAGACACGTTTCAACGTGAGAGTTGTTACCGCCGTTGCTCTTGCTCTTTCTTCTTTATGGAAAGAATGCGAATGCTACAAATGCGAAATACACACGTAGTGCAATAATGGTATAAACATACTGGGTACTGGCGCTACTGGCCTTCATGCGTAACGCACGCACGCACGCACGTACGTCATTTCAATGATAATTATTTTAAGCTAAAGGATGTTGACCCTATAGGGTTTACGGAAACCACAATAAACTGCGAATCTCATTGAAATTAACAATTCGGGATGATAAATTGACGAAAAACGAAAGAAAGATGCAACGTCTGTATACGAAAAACTCGTCGAATTCTATCAAAAACTGCGATATCAAAGGGGGGCATTAAAAATCGGTATATCTTGTTTAATTCGAACGATTGCTTCTATGGGAAGATAATCGATTTTCAATTTTTTACCGACGACCTATACCCTATATTTTTTCGGATAATATCGTTTATGTCTTCTGGAGTTTAAGACAGGGTTATCGAGTACCGGTTTCTCAATCATAGAATGGTTTTCATCGATTTTTTAAATTGATAAATTCAAATAGGCCAAATGATCTCGAAAACGGTTTGATCAAAGAAAGATCCCTAATTCGCGAAACTTTACTTCCATATGACGCGCATTAAAAATCGGTATATCTCTAACAAATTTGAACCTTTTCGTCCACGCGATAAAAATTGGACGTATCATTTTTTAACGAGAATCTATAAATTCTTCTCGTTATATACTCCATATCATTTCTACTGATTGGATGGACTTTCAAGCTGATAGAGGGCACTATTGGTTTTTGGGGTGTGAAATAAGGATACGCATTAGTTTTATTTATTAAGTTCATAAAGACTTTATTCAATGTTGCACTCGGAAGGCACGTATATTCTACTTTACTCCTGCAACAGGACTGACCCTTAGAAGAGACTCTGGTATGCATTCTGTATAATACAGAACGCATCCCTTAAACGTATCCTTATTACTCAAATATAAACAGTATCGGCGCATCTCACCGTCATGAGATCTCTAGACTCATTATATCTACAATTTAGACTACGATATAAGCGAGGCTGCTTTTCGTATATACACTCACACATCAGTGTGGTAAAATCCAACAGGTACTTTAAAAAATCCCGATCTCAGATCTCTTTTCGCTTTGTCACATTTAACAAAAATAATGAATTTTCATGAAAATCGATCACCTTCATCCTGAAACTACAAGCGCATGTATTCTTCGTTTCAGTCTTATACCGTGACGTATATCCCAAGTAAGGATGACGCGGTAGAGTTCACTGGGTCAATAGTTGTGTGTGACAGTGATTGAAATAAAGTAGTATATGTAGGTAGGTAGGTAGGTGAGTAGGTAGGTAGGTAGGTAGGTAGGTAGGTAGGTAGGTAGGATAAGTATAGGTATATTAAAGTTTGTTACGTACGTATAACGCGAACCAGAGTAGGTACGTGAAAATATTATTATTCCAAGATAATAATTTCTTCTCAAGTGTTGCGCATGTGTAATCGAGCGTCGCGTTGCGTTGCGTTGGTTTCCCTTACTTTGCGCTGCGGTACGTTGAGCTGCGTCTCGGCGCGTATCAGTACGCGTTTAATATGCGCGGGCGTTATGGCTTTGTGCGTGATCCGAGCCAAGTTCTCACGACGAAAGTAGCGGACTATCACCGACTCCAGGACGCCGAACTGTTCGCTATACACGAGCACCCGCACTCGCACTCGCTACTCGCTATCCGCTACTAACTCTTCGCGCTACTCCCTCTGAACAACGGTACACGTATGACCATTTAGGAATTTACCAATGGTTTAAACCAGAGTAAAGTCTTATAGATCATGGATTAACTCACCAGTAAACGTTGCTACAGATTTCAAGATAATAGAATAGAATATAATAGAATAGGAATGCGAAAAATCCACAAACTCGTAGATGTTCGCGAAACTTTTGAATACTTTTTCAGCTTCGAGTCGATTCAGAGAAGAATATTAATGTTTTAGTCAAATAATTTGCAAAATTTATTTGCCAAAAAAGAAACTGATTTCAGTTCTTCCCTCTATATCTTATTCCCTGCCATCGCTAAGTGGCAAATATCAAGTATTTTATTCGACGAATTGAGACCCACTATAACGGATTATAATAATCCATTCTATCTACCAATTGGCGAATAATTTATGAAAGGCTAATTAACTCGAGGAATATCTTTCTCGATTTAGTGTCATTCTCGCATTGGAATAGCCATTTCTTTGAAATATATGTATAGATAGATAGATAATATGGCTAGGAGACAAATGGGAATATTATTTCTGGTTCTTACCAAACGTGTGAAAAAGCAGCTAAATTTATCGTCAAATCTATACCCGCTATCGGTATATATGTATAGTCATCATTTTATATTACAGAGATTCGCGCAGTATAAATTTCACCGTATATATGGGGGATTTCACGTCAAATCGAACGAAAAAACGAGATTATTTCCCTGACCACTTTTGATGTTTTCGCCCTTTTACCCAATTGGAGTTTGTATTGGAAGCAGCAACTCTGAATTTTTTCAGATTTTTCTGACCAAACATTTTTTCACCACGACCGGTTCGAATGATCAGCTTTTAACGATTTTGCGATTTTTCAAGTTAACATAGCTTGAAATCCAGATGTCATATGGAAAAAGTTCTAACACAAAAGTTTTCCATCTTTCTATGAAATTTCTGAAAATAATTGTTTGTGATTTTTTATGCCCCGTTAAAGTGTAGTTTTGATGAAAAATATTCGAAAATCTTCTGTAACAAAAAAGCGCCCTAATCGAATTGGCTGAAATTTTAACACAGCATGTCTTCTTTAATACCAAAGATTGTCTGTAAGTTTCATGATGGGCCGAACAGTAGTTCACAAGTTACAACTAATAGTTTACATTGAACTGTGGAATTTTTCAGCCATACATACTACAATATGGCGGTATTAATGTTAAAAGTTATACAATCCGTATTACGATACGCAACGCATAGTTGAATCCCTACCCTGATGAATAAGCTTGAAAAATATTTTTGTTTCAGTTTGAGATTCACATATCATGTCGGAAATTCTAATAAATGATAGACTAAGTATAATTCTTAAGAAAAAGGTTTCATTAAGGTAATATTTTTCGGTATTTCAACTACCTATTAATGATTATTGGCCAGAGTTGCCGGTTTTTTAAATTTTATGGACGTCTGACTCTGCGCATAAGAGAATATTTTGCTGCTCATAATACCATTAGTACCAGGGACGAAACAATATTTTCATAACACGGGCATGGAATAAGTCTTCTTTCATGCTTGTCGGGTGTGGAGAAAATCACGTGTTCTGACCGTGAGTCCCAAATATCCACTCAGCGGGAGGGAATAGTACATTGTGTATCAAGGGCGCAAAGAGCTATATTGCGAGCGTGCTATATGCCGCACGAGCCGAAGGCGAGTGTACTGCATGCACACTCGCCAAAATAGCCTTGCGCCCTTGATGCACACGATATTTTTTTCAACGCCTGCTTTGTAGAAATTCTTCTTTTCAGACCGAGTGAGCGGGCGCAAAACAGAACTTTGCGCCCGAGGGCGGACGAGGAGTCTCTTTCGCCCGCTTTCAATGGGCGGAAAAGACTTTTCCGCCCGAGGGCCGAAAATTCCTGTTTTGCGCCCGCTCAAGAGGTCGCAGAGTGGTATTTCGCGAGCAGGTGTGAAGAAAAGTACTTTTCCTCCCGCCCCAACGCCATTCCGAATTCGATCGATGCGCATCAAAGAAGGCCCATTTCGTGCCCTTATTATGAAAAATACAGTGTGCAACTAGGGGGGATGGCCATTTTCCCCCCTTAGTTGCACATATACTATTTTTTTTCGCGTACCCGGGATCGACTTTGCATTTTCGAATCGTGGCCGCAAAAACTATATATATATCTTCTGAACCACTACTCCGCCCACTATGAAATTTTCAGACAATCTTTGACATTGAAGAAGGCACGCTATGTATAAATTTCAGCCAATTCGATCAGGGCACTTTTTTGTTACAGGACATTTTCGAAGATTTTTCATCAAAACTATACTTAAACGGGGTATGAAAAATGCGAAAAGAAAAATACTTTCGAAAGGTTCACAAGAAAACCTTCAATTTTTGTAAAACAATTTTTTTTCATATGTCTTCCAGGTTTTGAGCTACGTAGGTGCGAAAAATCGAAAAAATCAAAAAAATCAATTTATTCGATGAGCTGTCGTGAGAAAATACTAGCTCGAAAAAATCTGAAAAAATTCACAGTTCATCTTTACAACATGTACTTTGACTGTGTGAAACGGCAAACAGACCGGAAGGGGTGAGGGAAATCGACCGTTCGATTTGACGTGGAATCCCCCATATACATATATCTGTAGCTCAGGTTAATTAACTCGGTTAAAAAATATTTCTCAAGTGTCATTATGCCGTTTGAATTCACGATAGTAATCTCTTTCGAAAAATTTACCGCCGGTAAGCATTGACCAGGATCATTGACCCGTCGTCGATGCGTGTGTTACGAATTTGAATATGGTCAACTAATTCCCATTCGAAACCAGTGATCAAGTCTTTATATATCTATATGTATATATATATATGATATAAGAATAAATAAAAAAAATATATAATAAAAAAAAAAAAATGATAACATTTCTTCATCTCTTTTTTTTTCCTAATATTATAATATGATTCGATAGTGATATATATGTATATATATATATATATATAAATAAAGGTGTGATATATCACTTTCGCGTAGACTTAATACAGATTATTATCTCTTCATCAAATAGACAACTGTACAGACGCGACACGTGTATATGAAGAGCTTAAATATGAATACGTGGAGTGCCGATAGAATATTAAAGCTCAGTCCGCATTCATTCATGAATGTCTATCTCTACCGCGGTCGAGAAGACGAACCCCAACGAAACGTAATTTGTAGGAACGGAAACGAGCGAGGCGCAAACGTGAGCAAATCGTTACTATTTTTTTTTTCAGTTTTTATTAAAAGCGCATTTTGAAATACGATTTTCAACGCGTGAGTTAATCTGGGCGTGTCCTAAAATGATCGAAAAGTACCATTAGTTTCTCTTCGTCGAAATCAATCCACTTTTGTATTACGCGTTGAAAAATTATTTCCGAGGTGTAAAATTTTATTCAATTTTCGATCTGAGAGAACCCGAGAGAAATGACATTCCCGCGAATATATACCAGCTAAGCAACGTATATATATAGAGCTGCATACATTATCCTATCGTCACACGTGTGGGACATTTGCGACTAGTTGCAGACGTTTCTTATGCTGGTTGCGTTCAACTGGCAATTAGAATTGCTATAGATTCCATGCATGCCTCGTTCGGCTCGTTGTAAACGTTCGTAGCACTGCGATGCCATATGCCATATGCGATATACCATGCCATGCCATGCCGTGCCATGCCATACCATACCGTGCGCTGATCTATGCCTTACGTAATTATTTCTACATACGCAAATTCCATTCTGAATTTAAACGAAGGTCACCGGTTAAACATCTCCCTCAATGTCTCTTTATAGTCGCGAATATAGAATAATTTTCAAGAACAGTTACAACGTGAAAAAAAAAAAAGGAAAAAAAAAAAAACTGGATGACTGATGGTTTTTAAAACCGAAAAAGATGTTATTTTAAAACAATGCGAAGACAGGTGTACCTATACAGTCCGAGTGAGTTGTTAACAGTAAACATATTATCATGCTAATGTCAATTAGCCGAAGCGTGTTTAATTGAGTAATAGAGAAATAACAATATTAATTGGGAACACGGTCTACGAATATCAAGTAGCATATTTCCCATAGACAAAAGCCTTTTGCGTAACGGATATTCGGCCAGGCTCATTGTCTACGATTGTGATTTTTCGACAGGTACTATTATACTCCGTGATTATTACAATATATGAAACCAGAACCATGATGCGGTACACCTTGATGCGATATTTGCCATATGATACACCTTAATAATCCTCTCATTAGGGTTCATCACTTCAAAGGAGGGTTGATTTTGAAAAGAAATGAAAGTGCTTTTTTCAAATGGTTTCTGAGAGGTTCCTTTCAGCTCTTAAAAGTAACGAAATTAGTAATCAAAGGCACGAAAAAGCGCGTCTTCAGCGATAGATTCCCACCCTTAAAAAGCCGCTTTTCAACTTCCGGAGAATCACACTGAAGGGATTTTCTCCTCGGCCAATTCCACCAGCATCGGTGCTCCGATTTCATTGATTGAAGACTGCTTCCCTTCACGACGCAATACTCGATAGTTTTTTGGTCTTTTCTTAGTTTTTTAACGATGAATCCACATCTCGTCATAAATATTTGATGGCTTCCAAAATTTCGCGAATAAAATAAAAGTCCCGAAAATTATCCTACGGGACGGTGTTCAGTGGGAATAATCAGCCCGCAAAAATTTGAACTTGTCGAACGGTACTCCTTTTGTGATTATTGAAATTTTGGTAGTTTTAATATGCGTGGGTACGTGTGTAACATATGTACACACATGCCGCTGCCACTTCGTACCTAGTGAACTAAATCCGTGATAATTTACCTCGCGAGATTTAATGGTTCTAATTATTACTCAGACGTGCTAACGAGTTGTCTATCTCGCCGCCAGTACAATACGTTCTTACCGTTTGCTTAAGGAAACAAAAGAATAAATAAAATAGTTACGAGTAATTTTCTGACAGGAAGAAGAAAAAGAAGAAGAAGAAGAAGTTGGGCTTCGGGTTCATAAACTGCGAAGAGTTTCATGTAGAAGCTTTTCTGAGTTTGTGAAATTCTGTAAAATTCCCAAAGCGTAATTTCCTTTCTTCGAAGAATCGATTTTCACCAATATACTCACGTGTCATAATCGTGTTTCAGGCTATTTTACAGAAGTCCACAGTATCCGTTGAAATTGAAGTAAAACCAAGACAGCTGGTCCCAGATACCAACTGCTTCATCGATTACTTACCTCAACTCCAGGCGATCGCTAAGGCGACTTCCGGTACCCAACCAATCTACACTTTGATGGTGCCTCTAGTCGGTGAGTGTATAAAACAATTACTTTACTTCTTTTTTGATTTTTTTTTTCTTCTAATTTCTTTATTTTTTTTTTTAAATAATTTTGCGACTCGCCTATTAGGTACGTTGATACCTCCTCTTCAAGGTTCTCTATAAAACTGATCTCCGACGTGTGTAAAATTAATTTATCCTTCGGTGGGTCTCAACTTGTCAAATTTTACCTCGACTTGATTCGCTTGAGAAATGAATAAAAACGCAGGATTCATCTCGACTACTTATTACTTGCTTAGTCAAGGAAAATTTTACGAAATATAAATTGCTTTCAAGGTCCTCGTTGCACCGTGCAACGTTGCATCAATTTTCTTGCATTTCCTATGACACAGTGCGCGAAAATAGCACTAGTGCGTAAAGTAGAGTATTTTCGATGTGCGCATGCGCTTACTCTGCTTTTTTTCACTCGTTAGTAATGAGGTGCTTCACGCACGCTGGGCGAGGCTCTCGAAAATCAAACTTTCGGAAAAGTCATTTGTTCACTCATCACTTGCTTTCTGAACAAATTAGAGACCCGAATATCTGGAATCGAAGTATCGGTCGATCCAAATCCTGGCATTAGGTGGTTTTACTCAGACTTTCCATGCGTGTGTATCTCTGCTACTACCACTAGCTCTCATCGCTCGGTATTCATTCTTCCAATCTTTTATCTACTCGGCTCTGCGATGTTGAGGTAATCGATCAGCCGTTGAATTAACGAACGAATAGTCAATGATAATAACGGGTCGATGTAAGATCGAGAGAGGATTCGCTCCTGGCCAAAGAGGCTCCTTCAGCCCGCGGAGCTCCTGGAGGGACTAATTCTCACGAAGATATCGCGTAATAGCTATGACCCAATAACCTATAGCCCGACAGAAGCTGCAATCTTGTTAGATGCAGAAAAATAAGAAGAAGAAGTAAAAAAAAAAAAAAAAAATACTGCACAAATAACGCGGCTTCCTTCGCGGCTCAATAAGTTCTTCATTTTTATCTTTCTTTACTTGCATCTCTGTCTATAAAAATTTTTCGTTTCTCTCTTCGGATTATTAATACACGCTTACGGTTCAATCGATTCGAACTATAATAAAAAACAAAAGCAAGAAAACTACCTTAAGAACCAAATAATATCTACGTCTAATGTGCATCGAAGCATGTGCCAATGAATGGCTATACCTACTTCTTTCGAACAGACGTTCAGCTTCCATTAACCCCACGGCCTTAATTTATTGTAGGCTATTAATACCGGTATTAATTAAATGATTTTTTAATACCTAATCGATGTTATGACGACGTAAAGCGTTGGCATGCAAGATTATTAACTTACGCGTATGAAAAAGTAAGGTTTATGCATCGGTGGATAATATCTTTGAAATATTATAGCTTTGAGTATACTAATCGTCGTACATTCGAGATTTTATTATTATTATTATTTTTTTTTTTTTTTTTCTATCAAATGACACAATTTCACGTAAGATACTGATTGCGTTCACCTGATTGATATTCCTTGCTGCATAATCGCTTCCACGATCTATATGCTGCGGTTTAACTGCACCGTGACCTTTGAACCTGTTCAATAATCTTTACTTAGTATTTATTCTCGAATTTATACAACGGTGTTGACTAAATAACAACCGTAAGAAAGGAGATTCCATCTTCACGCCGTTGTAATTCACGCCAAGGACGAGTTTTGTAATATTACCTATTACTAATTTAGTATACTCGCCGTTTGACGACGGCTCTCGTATTGCACAACGAAAATTACTTGCATATATCTACTAGGCAGTACGTAATTGTTATACCTTTATTTTCATAGTACCCAATTATTTAACAGATTTTAATTAACTGAATTATTAATAATTGTGTTGAGTGACAATGAAAGACGCGTTAGGCACCTGTGGAAACGGCCTTGAATCATTGGTATTAACTATTAGCTGACTAACTTCTATCTGAATGCGAGCGTTTCAGGTTTATCTAATACATCGTGTGCTATCCATCTCCATTGACATTCCTAGAATTTCATGACCTACAAAGAAACTCCATCGATCAATGCCGCGTGGAACTTATACCTCCATCGAATAGGTTGTATTTTAATATCTCATTTTTATAAAATACAACCCTGCATCGGCGGGGCACTGTCGGATTGACGGGGGATGAAATGGGTGGATAAAATCCAAAATTTGAACAAGGCTTCCGATCGATCGATCAAACCCAGACTAAAGGATGAATTAGCCGAAGGTGCAGGACGGTTCTTTTTTCCTTTTAATGAGCGGCCGTCTTCGTTACGGGGATAAGTAAACCAGGGTCATCAAATTCCATTCTTAGTTCAAATGTATGTACTGAGAAATTACTTAGATGCATAGACCGGTTGGGATATCGGTTGAAAAAGGTAATAAAACAAAATCGAGCCTATGGCATTCACACGTATCTCCATAACCAGACTAACGATCGATTTACCTATTCATAGACAATTCCCGAATGGTTATAATTCCGTTAGTGTGTCAGCATACTGCCTTGTGCGGGAATCTCAGCCTCTGCGTAGTTCTACTTTGTGAGATATTCTGGCGTCAGAAAAAAATCCGATGATCATAAAAACCGGGAGTTATCAATCAGCGAAATATGAGTCACCTTATTGCGGATAGCTGCGAATGATTAAATCATAAAATCGGAGGCTATCAACAATACGAATTCGTCAGTGCTATTCGATGCGGTGAATTTTCTTCTTCCATCGTCTGAATGAATACGGAAATAACATGCGTTAATTCAAAGGTTAATAGTTCAGGGTATTTTAGAGCGATGCTTTTATTAAAATTTTTCGATGCAGTCATGCCCAGCTAGGACACCTCTAGAAGTCAGGTATCGCGCTGGAGTCGACTAATCTTTGTAATAAATTTCGTAGTAAGAGTGACTGTCAGATCTCATCGATGATATACAGCATCCTGATTACCGGTCGTACATCATTCTCTCCGAACCAATCCATCTGGCTTGGATACGGTACGAGTCTTGAGCTAGTTAAGGACGCGTATAATTCCTACGGACCCGTACCTCTAACTGCAAACGCACAACTTGCCCCCAGTTGTCCCAGGGCAAGGTGTACACCGACGTTTCTCGGGTCGTCGAGAGATTTTCATAAGGAAAAGTGATCTTCCAATGTACAGGTAGACGGATATCCCGCTGTGGTTTTAACGAGGAAAGACAGTGCCAGCTAGCTTGTTGCTTTTTCGTACCGCTTCTGCAGACTTCGCGAGAGAATCACCGCGATAAAAGAGAGAGAGAGAGAGGAGGCATGGACCGTGGTGGGAGAGAGTGATAAGTTCTCTCGTCTTGAAGCGAGAGAAAGAGAGAAAAGACCCTCGTCTTCGGGGCTAAGGGTCATTCTGATGAAATCGAAAGCCAGCCGCTTCGGTACGGAGGATATAGCGCGAAGGTCTTCTCCGGGTACCAGAGGAATCCAACGATTCGAATCGGATAAGGGTTGTGATTGAAATGAAGGGCGATACGACCCACCATCACCCAACGTCATACTCTTTTTATTTCTTATGGTACACCGGTCTTATACCCTGTCCGAATGCAGGCCCTTCCACGTACAGATTAAACTGACCGATTACATCCCCAGGGTCGATTTCGTGACGAGCTTCTCGACCGGGACTCAAAATCCTTGACCTCTCTCCCAAAATTTAATTCAACTGTCTTTCATTCTGATCACAATTCAAAAAGTCATTATTAATTATTATCGATAAAGTTTGTTGTGTATGGTATATTTCTTTGACTCGTACATTGCGTCATGTCGGCTTCTCCGTGATTCGCTTAGGTATACCAATTGCGTAGGAGTGGTGAATTTGTTGTGAATGAGATATTTATCAGTTGAAATATAATATCAATGTGTTTCCGTTAATTTCGAATTGAATCAACCGCTAGGAAGATATACAGTTGATAAATTAATCCTCCAACGCCTGGAGTGCAGTTCTCGTCCTGTTTAGTCGTATTTTAACTCGCGTTGCGATATCTGCGATTGAATCCGCCCCCGCTTTGCTCTCCGCAGACTCTTGATTTTATCACTCGGCCGTATTCATTGGCTATGGCGCTCTCAGATACGGGGTGAAGATAATTAATTCCCATCAAAATGCGCCGCAGGACTGTTCGATAATTAGAGATTAAAAAAAAGGCGTAAAATTCCAGTACAAAAAAGTTTAAGTCATTTTTTTTTCCTTTTTTTTTTTTTCCACCAGAACAAGAGCCAGATACGCGCTCGACGAAAATGGGTTGAAAACTTTTTGACAACTCATATTCATGAGCTGGTTAATAAATCTAATTTTCGTTTCATCGATTCCTATACCAACACGTTATTTCTGATTTATTTGATATTTGAAATTCCCATCAGACCGAAGCGAGGGAGTAAAAGAGGTGGTATATGGTCGGGCCGGTTAATGCATACCAAATGTTATTGAGATTCCCTGGCAACCGTTTCTCCTCCTCCTTCTCTTCTCCCTCGCAGAGTTTTATACCGAGAACAAATTCAATTGAAAATATTTCCGATAACGTTCAAAATCCCTGTGCCAAGGCTCACCTTATTTCCTCTGACGCCTCCGCCTTCGCCTCCGCCTTCGGATTTGCCTTCGCTTTCGCCTCCCATACGTTTTTCATCAAGTCAGCTGAATTCTATCTAAATAAACATCGTCCCCTTGGGAAAGCTCGCTTCGTTCCTTGCTATAATTCATTTCAAAAGTAACCGACTACGTAGTGGTTGATAAAAACCTTATTTTTTCTTAATTTTATCAAAATTAACTCCATTCCATCGCGCTTTGTTCACTTCTTCCATCATTCATTCCAACTGCACGCTATTGCCAGGGCGCTACAGAGAGACCAGAGACCAGGAAAACCCGCGGGGTAGGTTCTTGCGCGGACCAGGGCAACGCACTGCTGCACCGTATGGCCTTTGGCGTTCTATGTGTAGTCTGTTATATACCACGTCGCTGTAGGTGCAGTGCCGTGGCCATACACGGCCCATTAAGCCCGTTGCCTACCTCAGCACAAAGGTCAACCATTCCTTTCCACAGGCCAAAGGTAATGACAAGAATAGTCCGAAGTTTGGGATCCAAAGTGAAGCTGAAACTTTCGGCACCCCCAAAATCTGTGGAAACTTGAAAGCGCATCTTCACGCGGTATTCGTACGAGTCCGATCTCTCGCCTGCGAAATTCTTTCCCTCCTCTGGTCCTATCCGAAAATCGAAAGTATATTTTTATGCAGAAATGAACGAACGCCCTTTGGCCCGTGTAGCGTGATCTGTCTCTGCCCAACGGGCACGGGCAGAGTTCAGTGTTCACAGTTACGCTCTCACGGTTCATACATGAATGCATGTCGGTTTATGCGCTGGCCGGTTTAGACTCAGATTCAGACTCAGACTCAGACTGCGACTCAGACTGCGACTCGGGCGTGGGCGGTACAGTGCGGCACTCGCTCGGTCGTCGAGGATGAGGCCGCATCGTCCGGTGAAATATAGCGGCGCCCGAACGTGTCCAAGTCGCGATCCAGGCTTTTTCACTCCATACCTCTACCGTCCCGCATGCATGCAGCTCGCGGTATTCGCCCCTTGAGTTGCATGGGAGGTTCGGAGGAGCTACACACACAGCTATTCGTACTCACACGCGTTACTTTACGCCGTATGGTAAGGGTCAGTCTTTAAGGGGATCGACTTTAAGTCTTGTCCTCTTCCCTTACCGAAGAGAAACTTCGGGAGAACCGGGCTGCAGGTGTTTGTAAATTTTTTTTTACCAATTGATGGAAGCTTTACGGATCGAAATAACAACGAATCTTGTTGCGGGTCATAAATAATTCCGCACGTTTGCGAGTCGAGCGAATAACGGACCGAAACTTGAGCAGGTCTCGTAAATCCTCTTAGGGTTTATTCCTCTCGTGAACTGCCTCTGACAACTGACGAATCGCGTTTATACTCTTCGTAATGGACTGGGAAACCCTTCCTAAGCCAGTTACCAGACTAGGGGCTTGCGGACATTGGATTTCCGGAAATCACATGGGGACATATATCGAGGGGGATTCTGCGTCCTGACTCATTTCCATCATCAAGGATTCATCTGATATACCTATCACATGGTGTACTCGACCTAACGGTATCAGAGACCGTTCCTATAGCCACCAGGGAAGAGCGACATATCTATTCAATTTACATTTCGTTTAGGTGTAGTAATGAACTCGAACGTTGACGAATAGCCAACGGCTTCTCTTAACACTCTCGCTAGACGCTCCTAGATGGTAACGCTTGTTCTAGGTTAGGGTCTAACAGTCCAGACCCCACGACTGTTTGAATAGCGCCAACGCAGTCGCTTCACCTCTCACCTCTTTCACTTTTTCACTCTTTGACTCTTTCACTCTTTGACTCTTTCACTCTTTTACTCTCGTAGTCTCGCACACCACTGACTGCCGTCATATTTCCTTGTTCCTTTGCATGCCTTCTTCCTTGTCTTTCTTAACGCCCTCTAGGCCTGATGTTTGCTCTTTTCTGTTTGTTATTTATATCAGCACCGCCATTTTTCATTCCCTTTCGATCCCTGGGCGGCATTCAACCAGGATGGTGAACGGGTATGCCTGTCTGCTTCACAAACAAAGAGGGACCGCTTTGAGCAAATACTTTTCTTCAATTTTTCTCCAACCGACTGTTTGAACTGCCAGAGGCTATAACGCTAGTCCCAACTCACCAAGGGCTGTGCCCAGTAAGCTCTACGTTATAGTTGCCTGGTAAAGAACCGGAAGGAATTCTCAAGCTCAAAAATAACTGAAGAACAAACAGTCGTTTCCAATTTACCAGCAAAAATGAATCTCTTCTATTTACAAATTTCAGTACTCAACGAACTAGAGGGTCTCGCTCGCGGAGGAGATGCTCGCGATTGTCCACCAGCTTCCAGGGCTTTTCTGGACCCAGAACACGTCGCCCGAGTCGCCGAGAGCTCGAAGGTGGCCCTGGCGTTTGCTAGAAGTAGAAACCCAGCTGTACGATGTTTAACGACACGTGGAACGGTCCTGACTTCGAGCACATTTACAGTAGAAGAAGACGTAGATCAGGTAAGTTCGAGCTGATCCAACTGATGTCCTTATTACTTTTGTGCAAAAATTTCTTTCGCCGATGTTTAACTTGTCGACGAAAAGGAACCAGTTCTCTGATATCTGTGTGTGATATTATTCAAAGATGTGCATAGATCAACGTAAATCCATGTTTACTCGAGGCGAGATAACGAGGCGATGCAAATACGATCTTTTGCTACAAGCACTTACACAGCTAGGTGCTAAAGTATCGCCTCGCCTTCCTAGGAGCCGTGAGTCTCTAGTCTATTCGTGTTCTACGTGGGGGTTCTTAGGATACGAGAAGATGCTCTGTTATCCTAGGGTATGTGCTCTGGAAAGGATTGGTTCACCGGGAGGCTTACTGATCAAGGAACGCGTACAACTGGTTTTTCGCTATCTAAACTTAAACCTACGCATATAAGGCTTGATTTAAACGTAACGGGTTCAGGGGTGGATGATACGAACTTTAATGGATGAATTAATATGATATTTCGCGCGTGCAAATTGGAAGTCGAGACTCATGAATCCTTGATGGAAGATGGCTAGCTCTCGGGGCCAGGTCTGACCTGGCTTAAATACCGAGTTAGGATGAGGAGGAACCGACGATAAGAAAAAAAACTGAGAAAAGTACACAGAGGGTAATTTCGTCCGGGTTATTAGCGTCCATCCCGTATAATGATATTCGACGTTTGACCTGCTTGCGGCAGACTGAACTCTGCCCATATTTAATGCCAATTACGGCTTAATTGACAAGTCGAACGACCGCGAGGTCCGAATTAGAGAAAGTTAGAGTCGGGATCGTGGAATTATCTCATTCGGTTATACCTACGACATTTTACCTGAAAATTTCGAGGGCGTAGTAACATGGATATTTCTGAAAGGGCTGGCGCGCAGGTATCCATTTTTATTCTCATTTCCTTCTTTCGAACAATGAATTAGTTTAATTACAAAAACTCGCTGGTATTTCGAAGCATGATAAAGCGAAAATCGAGTGTCGTGAGTCGTCTGGTGTCAAAGCAAAAGCAATCAATCCAACGACTTCGATCAATCGCTGCATCGATTTCAGATGTTAGAGTCTCAAATTGTAGAGAAGACAAACCTCCATCCGATGAACCGACGACTTTTTGAAGCGTCCATTTTTGTTCTAGGAAATTGAAAAACGGTGAATAACAAAGTTTGTAAACTCGAAAATTTGATTTAACTCCAGTCACGTTTACAGTATCGAAGAGTTTTCTCTTTATCGAACAGAGTTTCGCTTCATGAACAATTGGAGATTCGAAATATCCGGAATCGAAGCATCGGTTGATTCAAATCCTGGCATTGGGTAGTTTTATTTCGACTGCATCTGACTCTCAGGCCCGATGTAAAATAAGAATAAAATTGGGACTCGTGGCAGTCCTTCGAAAACGGTAATTCGTATCGTATTCAAAAGTGCGGAAAATGTCTTTGTACAGCAAAATATAGAAAAAAAATGAACATCCTCTGTTTCAGGACGGTCTTACGAGGAACGATGACAGAATTCTAGCAACCTGCTTAAGCCTATGCCGTACAAACAGCAAGGAGCATAACAGCGTCGGTAAGTTTGTCGTACGGAAACTGAAAAGTATATTTTATTTTCAAAAAATTTCCCGGATAATAATATTTGCGAATTTTGAAAATCGTTTAGAGGAAGGTCAACCGCGTAGGCTACGACGCGAGGTAGTTTTACTTACCGAAGATAGAAATCTTCGGGTAAAAGCGTTGGCACGAGATGTCCCCGTCCGTGAAGTACCAGACTTCATGCACTGGTCTGGCCTTGGGTGATTGCCAAGACCGCGAAGTTCGCTCGCTCTCTAAAAAATAATATCTAACCATCTCATCTCATCTCATCTCAGAGCAGACAGATCAGATCTTCATATCCACCAGACGACGCAGCCATTCCGATTACGTAAGTTGACAAGGACGCGTTTCATTGCGTTTCCTGTCTACGAGTAGAGGTATATTACAGTATATGTATATGTAGAACTCTGTACAGAGGGACCGTAACGACATACCTATAATTGTTTAATAGGATATATCGTGCCGAGTTTACGTTGCTGTCGATTACTTTTTCATCAAGTTTTAGAATAATTATTATTATTGTTATTATTATTATTGCTGCGATAAGCGTTATAATGATAATTAGATAAAGGAAGCGCGATCACTTTTATTTTCACCTCGATGAAAAAGAAGAAGAAGAAGAAGAAGCAGAGGAAAGAGAGGCGGTGGCGGTAGGGAGAATGAGATTTTCTAAACCTGACGTGAGAAAAAAAAAAAAGAATAATCGAATTAGAAAAATTAAATCTCTTGAATTAATTGATTAATTAGCTTATTTTATTTTTAATTTTTTTTCTTTTTTATTACAATCATTTAAGTATTTGACTTGTAGTGATTTAGTTATTATTTTTTATTTTTTATTTTTATTTTTTTTTTATCATTTAAGGACGTGATTCGCGTGATTCAATTCGCGTACGACTTATAATATACGAAGTTACTCTTACGAGACTTCCTGATTATTATTAGTCATTATATATATATATAACTGCAATGATCTGTTCCTGTTCATGTACCTATGTATTCCGTTCCTTAATTTAGACCAACGCACGATAGAAATGGAATAAAAGTCGAACCGGTGAAAAAATTTTAAGGCGTGATGAAGTAGGGAAGAGAGAAAGAGAGAGAGAGAGAGAGTGGAAAATGATGGGAAGATTTAAAAAAGCAATGAAAAGCTAGAAATCAGGAAATCCAAAGAAGATCGAACTTTTCTTTTTTTTTCTTAAAACGTCGATTTAGAGTTTGTCTGATTTTAAATAATTAATTACATTGTTTTATCCTGGTGGTCATCTATTGTGATCGTTATTGTATTCTTGAATCATGTTTATAATATATTTCTACAGTTGTTTTTAGATTTTACCTAGTTTTTTTTTCTTTTTAACTTTCTCAAACGATCCTATGGCAATCAAGGAATTTATTTTATTCTATTATTATATACATCTACTATTGCTCATTATTTTATTTTACTATCATAGAATCACGGTGCGACCGCTCAATCTCTTAGTCTTTTATCAAAACACATATATTAACAGAAAAAAAAAAAAAAAAATTAAGAAGAAGAAGAAGAAAAATCAAGAAAAATCGACAATTTTCATCATTTTCAAAGGCGAGATTTAAACTCGCACTTATACATAGATAGATAGATAGATAGATAGATAGATGAAAGTATATTAAACTAATAAAACAATTATCATTATCATCCGTATTTCTCATAATAATTGTAAATTATCACTGAAAATCAATAATAATTTTCATCAATTTCTTTATAATTGCGATTTAAGTGAATTACAGTTTTCCTTATTCGTCACGTAAGATTTACTATATAACGATACATTGACGAACGCTTTGTGGATTAATTAAAAAATTTTCAATACACGAAATATCTACACATATAGATATAGATATAGATATAGATATAGATATAGATTCTATATAGTCTGTTTAAAAGTCTGCTGCTGCTGCAATCGTTGGTGAAAAATGTATTTTTTACCACATTTATATAATATAATAAATGAATCACCGTATAAGTAATTTATATCGTCTAATTAACAACATTATGATTCATTTCTATCATCAGCATCGTCATCGTCGTCGTTGTTGTGTGTCGTTTGTCGTTTTTCGTTTTTCGTTTTTCTCGTTGTTGCCGTTGTTCTTGTTGTCAAAAAATTAAAGAATTGATGAAAAAAATTAGAAAAATTAGAAAAATTAGAAAAAAAAAAGAAAAACAGAAACAGACAAAGAGAGATAGAGATATGGATCGAAAAATTGACGAACAAATAACATTTTTACTAAAATCTTCACGTATTTCGACAAGTGTTAAAGTAATTCTTAATAACGCACTATTTTTTAATAAATATATAACGAATAATATTAATCTTCGTATTTTTCTAATCACGATTAATTAATTTACTATACATATACATATATATATATATATATATATATATATATATTATGCACGTTTACGTTGTGAATAATACATATAGAATTGAGCAGAAAAAATAAAATAAAACAAAATTCACACACACATGCACATAAATAATAACATTATATTATTATTAATTTTATAATACTAGAATTATATTTATAGGATTTAAATGTATAAACAGGTCGTGCTTATATAGGTGGTTTAGATTATTGATTAAGTGAAAAGAAGAAGAAAAAAAGAAACAGAAAAAGAAAAAACTACAAAAGCGAATGGTATACAGTTTATATACATTCCGAAAATGGTGAGTATAAATCTGTTTTTTTTTTTTTGTTTTTTTTTTTTCATCTTGTACCTTGTTTCGAATCGATTGTAAATATAATAATACATATATACTACATTATATCCAAAATGATATGATACATGATGTAATAATAATCCATACATCTATATATATATTCTTCTGTGTTTTATCGTCATTTTTTTTTTTTTTTTCTTTCTTTCTTTCTTTCTTTTCTCTCTTCTCATTCTTCTCCTTTATCATATTAATATAATAGCGTACAAATTTATGTCCACCGTGCTAACATAATAAACTAAAAAAATTATAACTATCCTATATACAATCGTATATAGGTAATATTTTAATGAATTTAATGAATTTCTCATTATATCTACACTCTATAGATGATATCCTATTTTTGACAATTTGGAACATATAGTTACTTAATAATAATAATAATATTAATCATAACAATATTAATCATAATAATGATAATGATAATAATAATATTAATGATGATGATGATGATGATGATGATGATGATGATGATAATAATGATGATGATGGCGATGATGATGATGATGATGATGGTGATGGTGATGGTGATGGTGATGATGATGATGATGATAACACATGAAGGTATATTATACAATAATCCAAATTACTACATTCTACATAATTATTATAGCGACGAGAGAATGGGTGAGCGATAATATACAGGGTGATTCAGAATGGGGTACCTTCCTTACACCGGTGGATTCTTTGTGAAAATCTAAGACCAAAATTATTCATCCTAAAATGTCGAAAGTCAAGCCGTTTTCAGGTAGGAACTATTTAAAAGTAAGCCAATACGAGAGCAGATACGAGAATGGCTCACCGCTGGTATTGTTGGCCTACTGGATCTTGCGACGCCTCACCCGCTGCCGCGATCTCGCCAACTGACGAAACGACGATCAGGCAATGGAAACAGACGAATGCTGATTCCATATTCATGCATAAAACTGTAATATTACATTCGTTTTGTCAGTTAGCGCGATCGCGGCGGCGGGTGAGGCGTCGCGAGATCCGGTAGACTGACAATAGCGGCGGCGAGCCATTCTCGTATCTGCTCTCGTAATGGCTTACTTTAAATGGCTCCTACCTGAAAACGGCTTGGCTTTCGACATTTTAGGATAAATAATTTTGGTCTTAGATTTTCACAAGGAATCCACCGGTGTAAGGAAAGTACCCGATTCTGAATCACCCTGTATATAATGTGTGGCTGGCGGATTCGTAAACGCCATATAATATTGACACGAACGAATTTTTCATTCAACTACATAGATTATAATTGATTATGAATAATAAAGAGAAATTAAATGAAAATAAGAATAATAACAATAAGACGATTACGATTACGATAACGATGACGAACTAATGATGATGATGATAATTGTTTCTTTTTCCTTTTTTTTTTTGTTCTTCTTTTATCCTCAAGATTTCGAGTAATCTTTCTATATATTGATTAGTGTTGTTCAATAGCTCACCTTATATTCTCTCTTTGCTTTATAGCTCAATTTTCACAGAAGAGAAAAAAAAAAAAAAACACTAAGACACTAATTGAATGAATTTGAAATCAATTTATATATGGAAGAAATAATAATAATTTTTTAAAATTGAATAATTTTTATAAAGAGAAATAATGAAAAATTAAATAAATAACGTCGAGTGACTGGTACTTATTATTATTATTATTTATCAAATAATATTATACCAGAAACCATTGATACCTACAACCATGATTGTTTTCACTATTTTACGTAGGTCAATAGTTATAGATATGGTCCTAAATAAATGAATTAATTAACGTCTGATTAGTCGGTTCACATACGCCTATAGGGTTAGAGAAGGAAATGATAGAATAGTCATACTAATTCGAATAATAATAATAATAATAATAATGATTATTATAATAATAATAATAAATGATTCATTGCATTATACATTATATTAATAACATAATATTAACGTTGAATGTAAAGATTGACGGTAGTTTCTTTATTCTTCTGAAATACTGGGTAATGATGACCTATATAGTATATAATATATATATATATACATATACATGCAAATATGTTGTGTATGTGTAAAATTAACCGACATGTATGCAGTATTTACGATGAAATTGATATTTGGAAGAAAAGAAAAAGTGAACAAAGTGAAAAGAAAAAAAAAAAAATAATTACTGCGTTCTGTTGGAATAGAATTTTCACTAAACTCGTAATGATCGTGTGGCGAGATAATTATCTTGTTCTCTCATTTCTATATATGTATACATTTACACTCAGGAACAGAGTCTTATATATATATACGATATACGAATTAGAAATTTAGTTAGAATTCATGTTGCTATAATAGGTAGTGTTACCACTTTGATTATCAATAAACAAATAACGAGAATGATGTTAAAAAATTATGTAAATTTATAAACACTTATCCCATCCTCTGTGTTAATTATTATTATATTTACATGTCGCGAGAACGACGAACTCAGATATCGGTATAATAACCGAACGTGAGTACGTATATATGGATTTTTTATTTTCTTTCTTATTCGTCTAAAATGAAATTTCTATTTTGTGTCTCGATTCTCTTTTTCTTTTCTTTTTTTTTTTAACTTAATTATTTTTTTCGTAATTATCTAGAACGAGTTGTGTTAAAAATAATTAATCACCGATTTACATAAGTCGATTTAATTTGTTCTCACGATGATTGGTCATAAAGTAAGTTTGATTTTATCATACATGAACTCAACTAACATTTAAGCTAATCTCATAAATATATAAGCTTTTGGGTAACGTGGGGTCAAATTTTTGCAAAATAATCTTTACTACTGGAATATATGAACCCTGGTGATAATAATTATGAGAATATATATCATGTATGCTCATGAAGAAATCAAAACTTTTTGTAGTTTTTTGATAAAACACAAATTGACTTGAATTGATTGATGTTTTGATTGATGATGAAATTGAATAGATAGTTTGATTTCCAAAAACAACAAATTCCTGCTTAATATTTCTGAGATATTTGAATTTCTATAAAAAAAAAATTCGTATAAATTCTTAGGGGTAGAAATTTCTGCCAGGGAAGCTTCTGAATTAAAAATAGCCACGTGTAATCTCTTGAATTAATCACGTCTACAAATGAGCCAGAAAATATATAATCTAAAACTTCAAAAACCGTTATGCAACATTTTTATTACGTTTCGAATATTAAAGTATTAAAAAATTCCCGGCAATTCAAATTTGAAATTCATCAATCCAAACTTTTTTACCCCATTGATAAATTGTCGATATAATACGAAGAGATTAACGCAGCTTTTCCTAAAATCGGTTGGTGATTTGACATTGTTAAATTATTCAACAGTATTATTGATTAAAGACATCGCTGTACAGGCATTAGGTCCTCTTAAGCAGTTGTCTCGAATTGTCGTGTGGGTTACACGAGACACTCTCGACCCCGTTACATCGCCTATTGTTGTCGACCTCTTCTCTCCTCGCATACGAGACAGAGGAGACACGCTTATTCGCTCGCATCTTGAGGCTCGTTCTCGAAAGAGAAATACATGCTTTTTACCGAAACGTAGCCCGTGCGAACCGTTATGTCCTCATCTCTTCTCTTCTCTTCTCTTCTCTTTTCTTCTCTTCTGGGTCCTCTTCCCAGACAGTCGAGAACTACCGCCTGAGAACGCATTTCTTGTTAGCAGTTGACATGCGCCCGGGAGGCATTGACGTATAGTATCGTATACTAGGATACACTCGAATCTTGGTGGATCAGTTATTCACATTATGCGGGGGATCCACTTACTACCAGACATACGGGCGCCTCATCCCTCAGAGGAAAGAAAAATAGTCCGTGATATCTTGGCGAGTAGGATTGTGGAATTCATTTTCTCACTCATTTATCAGCTTAGCTTTGAGCTATGACTGAAAATTTGGAGCCCATTGACTTTCAAAGTCGTTTTTTCCGGAATGAGAAGTCCTTAGTCCATGAAACTACAATTTCATATGGTGTTTGAATTGAGGAATCGAGGTATTAGAAATGTCATTTAGACGTCGAATCATAGTCGACAAATTCGATGTAATAGTTGAGATAGTTCCATGTCATGGTACAACGCGATCAAAGGAATAATAAAAAAGTAAAAGAGAAGCGAACCGTCCAAGGATACAAAATTTCTTCCAGTCGAGAACGTCATGAGAGCTGTCACGAACTGGACCCGTCAGATAGGGGAAGAGGGTGATAGGGCGTGGACCTTACCCAGAGTGCATTGTGATACCTTCTCGTTTTTATTTCCCATTTCTTTTCTCTCTCCCCCCCCCCCCCTCCCCCCGTGGTAGTCTGCCCATCGAGATATTTCCTCCCTATGAATCCGGGGGTGAAGAAGCATAGAAAAATGTCCTTTCGTCCAGAACGTACCGATCATTCGTAGAGCAATATATTTCCATTGATATTGTAGTGTATACTAGTATGGTGTGATAGCGGTACATGTTCGTAGCTATTTTTAACCAACCAGCCTTGAACTTGCTGACGTGATTCGATCCGCACCATTCACCAATAAAGGAGTTATCTAATTCTGGGAAAAACCTATCCCTTCTCCCGCGGGAGTTTAGTTCAAGCAGTTTTCTCCATATACCAAGATATGCGAGCGAGGCAACTAGCCGGTCGCATTATAGGTACGTATGTAGTACCTACCTACAAGGGTACACCATGGGGGGATCAAGGATGTATTTCTAAGATGTTCACAAACGCACGATGTCTACACGTACAGGTTGGTACACGGGTCCCTGCAGTCCAGGACATTCGTGATAACTCTTTGCAAAGTTATGTGGTAGCCAAGTCAGATAACATAAACTTGCCCACTATCTGATCCTTATACCCAGTGTCTACCCTAGCCCTGGTGAACGAACTCGTAGTATAGAATCCTGCTGGAGAGTGACGAGTCCCAATGGATCGGAGACGAAATTATTACGCGTTCGCGATCATGCGACTTTTTCTTCTCTTCATTTTTCTTCTCCACATTAATTAGGATTCGTTATCGTATAATTGCGGTTCTATTAATGGGTACCAGACGTTAAACTCGTCTGGTTGTATGACCCCGCTGTGTTTATACTGTTTCGCCGAAGCCACATTTCCCTTCAAGATACGAGAATACTTCGTGGGGGTTAAGCGACGCCTTCGCAGAAAGATAATCCGCCAAGTTCAAGATCACAGGGTCTTCTTGGAGGCAGAAAAAGTTTGGACTTACTCCAATATATCTATAAGACATTTGACGGTGGGCCAAAATGTGTCTAGGTATACAAATCACCCTGCAGCAGGAAGCGAGAGCAAAACTCCGGGAAAAGAGTTTCTCAAGCAAGATTTAGGTCTCTTATACTTTGGAGAAGGAGATATTTTACTGTTGAAACTTTGAGTTCATTTTTGGATTGGATGGAGATTTTTCGAGGAGACCCGCTGCACAGTTCACTGGTCTCTGTTCAGGCGGACGTAATCTCGCTACATTTGTATGCGAGACGATGCTGCAGACGGTTAAAAGTTATGAAACAGCGGTGCAAAGCGAATACAGCAACTGTGTTGCATGCCCATCCTGTATGCACCAACAGTTTCAGAGAGACTAAAAAGACTGCAGTACGAGGCTAGACCGTGCGATTCTAATGTGCAAGGATAAAGACGAGTGATCACCTTTATAAAATCCTATGGGGGTAGATACATCTTGAATAGGCATATTGTTCGATTACTGGCATGTGTCAGAATGTTCATTAATCAACCAGTTCTGATTCATCATGCAGTCAAAGTAAAATCGCTTGATGCAAGGATTTGGATAAACGGGTGCCTCGATTTTGGATATCAGTTTTCAGAACAATGAGAGACTCTAGTATCTGAAGTCGAAGCAGCAGTTAATCCAAGTCGTTGCATTGAGGCGTTTTTGCTTTGACTGCATATTGAAATTCCCCTGCAAATCCCAATATTTATCAAAAGTTGGTTTAACGAGACGTGAAAATATAGCTGGGGGAGTAAAGGTTGGTTGTGTATATAGCGAGAGCCACCCCAGTAAAAAAAACCTCTTGTTTAAAATAATTACCTCCGCAAGAGCAGCGCTGGTTTATGGTAATAAATATGGGCCTAACGGATGTTAACATGGGCGCGTTTTCGGTAGAACATGATTTCGGTTGTTTTAAGATGGGCACTGCAGCCCCAACAATGGACTGCCTTCGTTTTTAAGACCCGATGCGATTTGCGTGCGCCGAAACGTTCGGGTCTGGAGTCTGGATATCGTTTACTAACTATCCAGCATGTATACATGCTGCACATGTGCAGAGATAGGTATGGATATAACCGAGGGTTCGGAGGTCAGACTTGGACCACACAGTCGTAGTCGTAACTCAGACCTATTATATTTCGCAGCTTGTTACTTTCGCCTTTTTACGACATTTTTTTATACTTTTTCTTTTGCCCCTTATACCGTTCCTCTTATGATCTTCTCGCTTCGCTCTTCTGTACTGCCATTCGCTCACGACTGTATCCTCATTTTTTTGACCCTCCTCGTTTTTCAGCCCCTCAAACTCAGAGTTTGCTGACCTTTTGAAAGGTTCATTCGCAATTTGCGATCGCCTGTTTTTGTGCATCTTCATTTAACAAGGCGCAGTATATATCACATACTGTATGTACGATCGTTGTTTGTTAAACCATTGTCATTCCTGCTCAACAATGATTTCTTCATGGACGAGGTATTACCCAATGAATTGGCATTGAGTAAAATTTATAGATCGTATGGAGAGGACTTCTTCCTAAATAGATAACCATCTGCAGAGGAGGATCTCCTGCAATCGTCGAGGCTAGAGAAACGGTATCGTAAGTTACATGATTTCTATGTCAACATAAACCTTGTGCATATTTACTGGCGTTGACTTCATCCCAGAATCCTTGATCATTTGCATTTTTAATCCCAGCATCCTTGGAGCTTTTCATGCATGTAGTAAAAATTTGAATCCCTAGCGCGCCCAGCCGATTGTCTGAATTCAACCCACAGTGAATAGCTAAAACAACTCAGGCCACTATTGTTCATTGAAATAACCAGCGGCCAGTGGTCATCCTAAGTCATAGATCAGCTCAGGATCTTCCGATCTGGCATACGCCATTGTATGCGTGTCATAAAACCGAGAGACAATACCTCAGTGAATCATATACCTATACGATAGTTGAGAGGTAGGAAATCCCAGAATGCGTACCATTTGGGCCATATGTACAATCTCTATTTTTTCGCTAAAATCTGAGTCACACTTACCGGCGCTAAACTGACTAGATTTTAATCCCATACACCCAGAGGCGATCATAAATGACGTCACATGGAATCTTGGTTAATTTTAGTGAGCGAACGATGACGCGGAAAAACTTTACTCAGACGTCACTCGACTCCCCCAGATCTCACCGAGTGGCCTAGTATTCCAAATTCAGATATTCACCTATATGGCACATAATTCATACTCTGGATCCTGGGTTTGTGTTGTATCACAGTTTTTGGGAAGGATATTTTCCGGAGAGTCGATATCTGCGAGTCGATAGCCTGTACTCAGCTGGAGAACAGTTTCAACCACTGAAGAGCTGACGTTTGTCAAAATCATCGGTAAAATCGTGTCTCCTGCTATCTGGACTCGTGTTTACTTAAATCTAAATATAGAATTGGCGTATCGATAGAACAAGGATGTTGCCCCGATGTTCGCCATAGTGAATAATCCCAATTCCCACGGGATACGCGAAGACTAGTCGATTTGAAACGCCTACTATCAATAAAGACGATCATATCGAGCAATCGATCACGTAACGGGTAGGCGGTCATGCGTACCAACGACTCCTATTTATTTATATTATCCAGGTGGTCAATTCGTCCATATACGTGACGGAATTGCCCGTAGTTCTAACTTCTATTGCTGGAATAGCTCCCAGAGAATCAAAGACATTCCATTTATCCAGGTCGTATATACGTATATATATATATATACAGACACATACATACGTTGCAGTATATAGATCCTATGGGTATAAAAAATAGCCAAAAATTGTCGGATTGGACGTTATTAGAATTTTGAATAAAATAATTTCACGAATCAACGTCACGTTGATAAATTTTATGAACACGATATTGTTCATGAAAGTAATGGCAATTTCTGACAATTTGTTTGCGGTTGATTTCTACCGGTTTTATCGCGCAACACACGGAGCAGGTTGGACCAGTATATTGATATATTAATGAATGTAGTACGTGTACTGAAGATAATCTCTACTTAGAATATATGGGATTATCGGTGTAGACTAATTTCCTTTCATGGGATGTATGCTATGCAACGAGACGCTCGACCGCGTCGCGTCGCGTCGCGGGACGGCGCCTTGGTATACGAGTTCGATAAAGTGTATCTAAGAATAAGATTTTTGCACCGGTTTTCTAGTTCGCAAACGATGGCGCCAAGACGCGGCAGGAGGTCGCCCGCACGGCGATGGTTCTCACGGCAGTGCGTGCGACGACAGTATGTAGTGGGGGCCACGCGGCAGTCACGCGTGAAGGCACGGACTCATGCGATCCGCATGTCAAGTGTCAAGTGTCATGGCGATGCCAGCGAACAAAACCTCCTGGTTAAGGACTAAACCGATTCAGATAGGACCATCGAATTCGCATCACAATTTACGGCGGGAGCCCAATAACGACATGCATTGTATGTCCGAAAGTCTCAGGGTCAAGGGATCTCGGGTTGACCCTTCCTCTATTTATCATGGCCGAAAAGACCTTCAAATCTTTCATCGTTCTTTGAATTTTCAAAGATTTCAACCCGAATGAAAGAATCTGCGATCCGTGGAAACAAGGGTATGACATAGCATCAGAATATACGCGATAGGAGGAACCTTCGGAGGGTACGTCGTAGAAGGCTTCTGTGAATCACGTTAGTTCATTCATCTAAATCTCTTTCAACGATTACCAGCTTCTCAGTATTGTGATCGTAGCGGAATCATTCGAGGTCGTGAAGACAGTGATGTGTAGTTTTCCTCTAAAAGCTCATTGCGATAATGCAGGCTAATTTCTCTCGTTGATTCCAATGGGATAAGAGTGAAGTATTCGTCTCCAATAATTAATTGACTAGCCCCGTCCACGGAGAGGCTTAAGTCTGGGCTGTAACGTCGACGTGGATGAGGTGCCGCATGGCATATCGGGGCGGCTGCGAAATACGTGAGGGAGATTTCCCTCGTAGCTGTACATGGAAGACAGGGGATTTCTTGGCACAGGACTAAGTGCGTCCTGGCTGATCGTGAGCCGAAGTTGAAACGTGCAGACGATCGCGCGAGACGAACCTGGCTAATTATGCCTCCTTGGAATCCCTTGCCCAGCAACGAATTACGACGGAGTCTGCGTCGCGACGCTCTTACCTCAATGAACGCAGACACACCGTCTACTGCGTACCAACGAACCCAACCTCACCGTTTCGACTGCCAATAGAATTCCATAAGATAGGAATTGTAACCACAACGCGTACACCTTCAATCTCCGCCTCTCTCATCAGTTCAAGCGTCTTCCAAATAACTACTAAAACATGTTCGAATACGTGTAACCAATCTTTAAAATCAGCGCAAACAAAATCACAGACATACCTAATATTGAAATCCCCAAGACAGTGTCGATGCATATGGTATTTAGAATGTCAGGGATGAGTGGAGTGATGATGACACTTCTACTCCCTTACACACATTGCCGGTGAGAGTTAGAGTGTATATAAACGTTGTTAACGGAGATTGCTAAAGCTATACACTCCCAAGAGTGTTTCTGACAGTTTGATGAAACAGGAAATGGGCAGCCAGACCACGAAAGTGCCCACCCCGCCAGGGGAGGTATGTGCGAATTATGGTTTGTCCGATCTGCTCTATACGTATTAGGGTGTATCGACGATGGACTCCAAAGGATGGATTCTGACGTGGAGCACAAACGGGATTTCTATTTCTATTTTTCCACAAGAAAAACTAACACTTGGCTATACGTACGAATCGCAAATACGTTAAAATTATACGATTTACGGATAGAACGATGTCACCCAACGTCCTCGTGTCGCAGATGTACACGCCTATACCTACTCCGTTAAACCCGCATTCGATACCTATTGCAGATTTAAATATTCCATTGGTTCCTTCGATCCGCATACCAAATTGAAAATAAGAAATAAGCCTGAGCCTTGAATTTGCTACGTAATGGGCGTAGGTTCCCGATTTGACCCACCGTGGTCTGAATATCAAATAAATTGGCGTTAAATGGAACTGTCGATAGAATGACACCGTAAGCTGTCCGGTAGCAGTCTGACAGGTGGCTGGTCCCTCGCCAAAAGAACTTTTTCTTTTTCCTGTTCTTTTTCTTCATCCTATTGTTCCTCCGGGTACATACCTACTCAACAATTTAAGAAGCAATATTATCGCCTTATCGACAACTCGAAGTGGAGGATACCTTTCGCGAGATAGCGTCCGGATATCAATTTACCCGCCCCGAGCTAGTCGTAACTTAGGGACGCGGGTCGTCCGATAGTCTGTAGCGACTCGGAATACATGTATGTACATATAATACTAAGACGCATTGACGGCCGCAGGAAATTGGATACCCGCAGTTCAAATATACACCCAGTCTATCTCCCGGCCACGACCTTCTTATACAGGACCAACAAACCGGCTGCTAGTTCCTTCGTAACTTGCAGTAGAAACAAGAGATTCCCACAGACTCTGATGGGGTGCAAACACCACCCTTTCCACACCCATGTCTCGTCTCTTCGGGACGCTACTCGTCGCATCTTCGTAGTCTGTTCATTCGATAGGATTTATGTCCGGATTGAAGATTTGATACAAAAACGTCTCACGTCACATTTCGTTTATCGACGCATAATTTGGCAATGGAATTATTCGCCCGTTTGAACTTTTACGTCACGCGGACACGCGTAGGTGCAGAATGACGGAGTAAGAATATCTAACGCACCTGGTACGCGGGGGCGTCTATGTAAAAGTGATGCGATGCGGTATTAGCTGGTTGGCATAAGATGCGGAAGGTAGGTACCAAAACCACACGAGGATTACATGAGAGGCGGAGACGTAGAGGATAAAATTTGCTCGCGAGGCACGCGCGTTGTACATCTTCGAATCGGTGGAATGCCTCGACAAGTGGCTCAGGGAATTTTAATGTCCAGTTATCTTATAGTTTTGACGATAGAAGTCCAACTATTTTTGGGATCGGCTTCTCTGACAATAAGATCCCAGCCACCCACCACATTATGCTTCGGAGTAATTCCTTCCATCTTTCGTGCGGTTAATTAAACCCCAAGAGAGAATCTCGTTTCTGTTAACAATGCGCGTCTTCTGCCCGGCTCACCCAGCCTGAAGTAAATTAAAAAATTCCTCGCTAATCTCGCCGGCGAACGAACGGAGAAGAACAAAATGAAGAGGGATATTTGGCAAGTGGTAGTTATCGAGGGACCGTGAGAAGTAACCCCGACTACAGCTGAAACAGAATTGCGGGAGTATGATGTATGGCGGAATTGCAGCGTTCAGTGCACCATCGAATATTCGAAGGTTTCTGTAAGGTTGGGCACGGGTTAACCCCTTCCCTTTCATCTTATCCTCCGAATAATTGGCGAGTGTAAAAATCTCTTCCCGGGCAGCCTCATCCCTGTAGGTATAATGACGGGGGACTTGCAGGAGGAGGTTGGTTGTTTCTAAATTGGATCCCATGAAAGATGACCGCGAGGGAGTTCGCCGCGCGCGGGTATTTAGGCGCTCGGTATTACCTGAGGTGGTAATACACACCGTTGATCATGTAATGGTGATTGAGAGCACGAGTTCAGGATCATGATCGGAATAACTCACTTTCGGATGCAGCGACGCGATGCTGCATAGTGCATCTACCTACCTAGGTGGATAAGATACGAGCAAGACTAACCTACTTCGGGGTGCAGGGAATCGCGACTATAAGTAACACACGGGTGAAATTAATGGCCCACGATTCACTCCACACAACTTTACCACTACGCCCATCATATCCCGTGGTCCAATTACGCGTATATGGTTATAGTTAGTATATGGTCATTGGTCAACTTGAAGCAGCGAGCTAGTTCTCGAGGAACAATGCTTCGGCACGATCTTGAAATAATTATAATTCAATAATCTTGTAACAGTATCGTATACCGAGGGCCTGCACCTAGACCCAGGGGGTTTTATACGGTGCAATGAACCGGTGTAAACTATTTCAGGATCGTACCCATAGATTTAAGGACAGTAGCCAACAAGGTGGTTCTTTCCATCTCTCAGCTGATACCTTGCTACACTACGGCTTGGTTTATCGATAAAGTATTGTCAGCGTAACACTGGTCGGATTTGACACGCCGATCTAACTCATTGTCACCGAATTTCACGGCAGTCAAATTATTTCAAGATACTCCGAGGTTGTTACCCCCTTTTGCCTATATTTTAAGCGTTCACAAAATATCACCGTCCGATTGATCATATCCGGTATAATATCGACAAATTTTCAAATCCGAGTTCTATATCCATCCAGAGAATGCCAAAATTGAATAATCGATGGATCGAAGGCTCTCTTGCTTTTGTCTTTGTAAATTTTAGAATTCACATTTTTTTCGCATAAAAATTGCATCTCCGGGGCATAAGGTATAGTCCTGCGATATTTATTTCCCGCGATTTATCTGCGGCGGGAATATGCATTGAATTTTTATTGCGTCTTTAATTTTCTATTCTTTTCTTATAGTTTTTTTTTTTTTCTTTTTTCTTACTTTTTCTATTCCTGATACTCATCCTCCTCGTTTTCTTTCATAAACGTCACGTCCGTCGCGATAGTTCTCCTAATTCATCGCTGGCCGTTAACCTTTTTTCTACTAAGAAAGCGTGTTCTATCTAGTGGTTCTCGAGTTAGTCTAGAATCTGAAGTCTACCTGGTCGAACAATGAACCACGTAAAGGTAACAGGACCTGGATGTGTGCTCGACGGAATGGTATATCCACTACGTATCCTACCTATATTTCAATTAAATAGTTTACATTGTTTTCCCGATGAACTTTTGCTATTTTTCTTTTTCTTCAATCATAAAATTGAATGGCATTAATTTATGAAAAAAATCGTGTACGCTTACCCAGAGCCACATAGGTATATGTAATCGTAGTAATAACAGAAAGCAAATCGTAAAAACGATATCGTAAATAATTTTTCCCGGTTTATATAAAAACCGGTATGAGTATCTACGTTTATCTTCGATAAATGAAAAATAATAACAACACACTACAACAACCGATATTTGCTATTAGATAAACGAGTATGTTGACTCATTCCGATTTGTTAATAAACTCTACGTTGGCGCCTAGTGCATTTGTAGAGTCCAGTAATAGCTGTATAAGTATGGTTTATAAAAAATGCGAATAATTGATTGAAAAAAGGAGTAAATCTTGACAAATAAATAAAACACCACGATTGTTTGTCATCTTGTCTCATAAATCCATACGTAAAGAAATAAACAACACATATATATATATATATATATGTCATTGCAGGGGCGCCGACCAGGAACTTCATCTAATCTCAGATCAGTACACGGATCTTTAATTCGTCATTTGATGATTTCAGAATGAAGTGTAGAGAGAAAAAAATGAAATGTGAATATACGCCGTTCTCGTGAGTTACGTGCAATTAATGCATCAACTACGTTATAGCATGCGGTTATTTTTAATTGCCTTATTACATCGAGCAGCTATGAGACGGTATAAATATATGTATATATATATATATATACGCGGATAAACTTTACGTTGATGTAATAACGCTTAGAAAAAGTCCATTAACGATGTTAAACTGATACAAGGTGGTCTGTGATTACGCGGGCAAGGTCGTCTGATTCTAGGATTTCTTGTATAACTCCAGATTCCATATTCGATACCAAAATCTACACGTTTTCGAATTATTATTATTATTTTTTTTTTCTCACAGTTATTCATACGATCAGACGTTTATACGATTCAATAAATCTGGTCAGATTTTCGGATAAGAAAAAAAGAAAAATTAAATTAAATAACGAATTATAAACTGATCTGGGTTCTGCGAATATAATTTACGAAGCAATATAATTATCGCGAAAAACGTAGAATAAACAAAGAAAAAAAAAAAAGAATTACATCAAAACATCGATGGAATTTAGAGTGTTAAGCCAAGTTCAATCACATTCGTTCGTTAATTCGCTAGTTATCGGCTTTCTTACCGTTCTTTTTTAGTACCGAAATTCACATCGAAGATAATACAAACAGATGTGAAACTATCATATAATTAAATTTATAGCGTTCGTTATGCAAATTATACATCCATGCATGAAACTCCGATCCAATTTTGCAGATGTCAATTTGTATCCACATAAATTCGTGCGGATAGACACACTACGTTATACACTTAATCATTTGCGGCTGAGCAAATGTTTTAGCAAAACATATGCTAAATCAATATTTAACGCGTAATTGATTCGGTTCAAGAATCACGACTCCATTAAATAATAATTTCAACATTCGGATACGTATAAGAGTTTTGAAAAATTTATTCCCACGGTTGATATTAAGCTATACAGATATATATGTGTGTAGGTATAACAGTGATTCCGTAGTAATAATATTTACAGATCCATTCGAAATTAACATAAATGTTGCTTTTTTTTTTTCTTATTTTTTAGCGTGATATATACTAGCCGCTGCTTAATTTACGACTAATTTATCAGTAATAAAGAAATATGGTATACCTATCTACCACGGTTTCCCCAAGACACAGGTGTCGTTAGGCACACACCGATCTTTCGAATAGTTAGCCATATCTTATGGCGAATTCGTATAGCTGTATACCTGCTCTTCTTGGCCGCATCATCCGCATACTCATCCACACGCGAGTATTGGCAAAAAGAATAATTACGTCATTCGCGGTTAAAAAACGAAGACCGGTAACACAGGATTCGGTCGTTTTCGCAAAACACCAAAATATCCACAGTTTCGCTTACTACCTATATCAATTAACATTTTCGCCGGTATTTGACGCAGGTCTCATTTCACATTGATTATTTTATCGCGAATTAATCCGCAGGTAAAATTGGTCGCATGTGGTTTGGAAGTTTGAGCTATTCTTGTGCATTTCTGCGATACATTCTTCACTCTCTCTTCCGTTGATTACGATTGAACCATCGAAATATCCAGCAGCGTGCCGGGTTTTATGACGATCTAATCGTGAGATTGATCCTAATCCTCTGACAGAGCCGGGTTGAAGTTACGAATGGTCGGAATTCCGAGTCCGTTTGAGACGATTTCGAATTTTTAAAAAGGTTTGAGTTTAGATCGTCAAAACTCCGAAAGTCCAGATCCCCGAGAGCCCAAGGATCCAAAAATGTCGGTCTATTCCTCGGGATGCAAAGACAAGACATAGTGCATTCTCATCGAGACCCTCTTTACGGAAACCAATTTTATCTACTTGAATCGGTAACTCGATGATGTCATATAAATAATTGATTGGATTTTGGAAGTTTTTTTCCAAAAAGTAAACCCGAAGACGATTACTTTGATCCCTTATTTCCCTTTCTGAAAACTGTGAGTCGGTAATGTTGAACTTCGGAATTTGTACCGTTCGGTAAGTGACCACTGATGCGATTTCCCATATTTCTTTGCAGTAACGAGTATGACACATTCATACGGCTCTGGGTAATTGAGCAACGTATTAAAAATCTTAAGCAATCGAGAGTCGAGTCGAACCCCCAGGGATGACCATTTGACTGGAACGCAACGGTGTGTAATTTCGGCAATTTAAGGCTCGCTGTGATCATCATGGGTTTCTATACCTCACCTACCTCAGTACTCTGCAACCTAAGAGCTCGTGCCAATCGAGAGAACAGGTTGGTGCTCGGTTCCAATGGCCTACCATCAAGATCCAAAGATTCGTCAAAGCGATACGCAGCCATTATTGCGATGCAATTATTATTAAACGTGATTACATTGTGTTCGTATAACAGTACACCTGACTCATACCCGGGGTTAAAAACAAGAAGAACTCAAGGCAGCACGACGTCATTGATTTGATTGCCTGTCAGCCCTCTCATCTTAATCATTTCTTTTTTCCCCACTATTTTTACGATGCGATGAACATTCATTTCTAACTATTCATGCAACTACATTTTTACTTTCGTTTCTCAAACATTTCACGAATGATCGAACAGCACAGAATTGATCAGTCTAATAATAAGAACCTACATCATTCTGCCTGAAATATAAATTTAGGATTCTAACGTAATGAAAGAGAAGACGGAAACATGGTGAACGGAAATGACGCCGTCAAAGGAGTTTGTATTGTCCTGAGCCCCAGCCATTGACCTATCGTCACGTTTCCTAAACACTTGTTAATTACCGCATTTTGACTAATCCGCGAAGGTTTTCTATCCCATTGTTTGACCGTGAAATAAAAATAAATTAACATTTTATCACGGGTTGTACAACAAACGGAACTCGTCAGACCAAGGACTTACATTTTATTTATATTATTGAATCATCGACGTTGATTAGAATCTCACAAAAGATGATCTTTCCAGGTAAAGGAGGGTCGATTTATTAGGTTGAATAACGCCAATCCGGAAATGTCAAATCTAATTTAAAGTCTATTATAATTTTACCAGTCTCTGACCAGACAAGTAGCAAATACTTTATGATATATCATGAAGTATATAAATCTAAGTTGACTTGTGAAAAGAGATCATTGGCACAGTTTGGGACCGGTGAGATCAAAGCCCATCATGATTTGGCATTGTTGTTGTAAAATATTTGCTTGCGACTACGATGACGTTATCATTAAGTTATTAATATTAATATTTCGATTACCTCATGGTCAGTGATCCTCTGCGTGCGGCTTTGAACGCTTATATATATATGTTTACCGCAGGATCGTCGGTAGATCACAAATCAAAATGATTTTTATTAAAGGCTCTTTAATTTACAACATTAGGTACCGACGTACTTTATCTTACAATCAGTGAGAGGTGGGTATCATGATGTCATGGGTATGACTGGTATACGAAACGTGGTGAAGCATTGTACATACATACCTGTGTATTACAGATCAAGAAATGAGTACACGATGAGACTCTTGAATATATATAGATATTATTCCACGGGTCAACTGAATCTTTGGGAATTTTTCGGTCTTTGTAGACGAAACCCTCTAACGGTAAGTAGGTACGGTTGCGAATTTTTTAACGGTAAAAAAATTGGCAAAACTTTAAAAAATTTTCAACTCGTTCCGATACACACGAAATTGATCGTTTCTCACTATCGCTTATTCGCGTTCGTTTAATCCGTCGTCATTTTTCGACCGGTTATTCTACCTCCGAATTATATTTTCCGCGGTTTTTGCGGTCGCTAAATTTCTCTGCAAAACATCAAGCGTCGGGAACGTAGAACATTTACAGACCGTGGAGAATTGGTCATGCGAAATGAAATTTCATCATCTTTTCGTACAACCAGCTGTTGTGCACTTTTTTCGCAACAGAATTGCAGCGACGAAAACTACGGCCAACAGACTTGCGAAATCGAATGAATAATTCACGCCTATAATAGGCGATGATCGAGTTGGTGAAAAAACTCATCTCCATAAATCCACCTGTTAGTATTTGAAGGAGGAAATTTAATTCGGCGAATATTCGAGCGTGTCACCGTGTCGACGGGAGGGTCAAGGCCCACTATGAGGTCAAGAACTGGCCATTTCACAACTCTCGTGTTTAAACTTTAAACTCACCTCAACCGTCTCGTCACTCTCTTCATCTCATAAAATTTCGTATAGTTCTGTTTCAAACGAGTGAGAAAAAAGTAACGGTTCGTAGTATAAAGCGCCACAAATCTCATCGCTGGCTCCTGACAGTCTACAAGTTGGTCCTCATGGCTATTATGGATTCGGTAATCAGGATGAAAGTCACTATTTCATCCTTCAATCCACAGGACTGCACGTGCCATTTCCGGATTAGATTCATTAGAATAAAACGAGTTTCGCGTGAACTATTCGCGAACTATCGAATTGCAGAAATTACTCAAAATTCCTCAGAGTGCTATTTCAACGAATTAGGATCCCTTCCTCGCGTCTGACGAACTGAGACGATTATTAAGGTATATTTAAAGAGGTAGGTAGGCAGGTATAGGTATGTACGCGTTTCTGCGTGAGAAGATGTATCCGTAATTGTATACTAGAGTTTATGTACTGTAACGTAGGTATAGTGTGATAGAAATCTCAATTATTTTTGGATTAGGGTCACCTGCGCGGAATTTTTGGTATAGCCTCGGCGTTACTCCGACTGGTCAATACTCATGTCATTAGAGATTAATTGAAAATTTATAGACAACGAGTCGCCTCGATTGACCAATCGCTAAGACGATGATAAACTTCGTGTGATTGGTGAATTTGGCCAAAACCGTTAACCTCAATTCTCGAAACGGAAGTCCATGCAGGCCGTTATATCAATTAATGTGTTCGTTCATCCGAGAAATCCTGTGTCTTTCATTGCCGCAGTATTTCACGCGATCAGAAATTCGATTCGCTATCGAATATCTATAAATCTTTATCTCCGAGCTAGGAGCATCTCCCATCCCACGGGGGGCACCCGTCCCATCGATTTACAACGATCACAAAATCATTAGGAAATTTTCGCGTATATCTAATTCCGCAAATGAGTCACGGAGGTAAACGGGCTGCTCGTTAAATTTATGTTATAAATATCTGAAACTGGAACGTAACGCGAGTGTTTATAATCATCAGATAATTAATTGCACCGATTATCCCATACGTTTACGGTTTAAAAAAGAAATTTAACCACTGTCAAAAAATCGAGAGGAAGAATTCTAACATCTGTATTGAAACATATAACGTATAACCGCATGGAGAATACGTGTCAGGAATTAAGACGTTGACCGTTAAATCTTTGTTTAACCGCTAATTAAATCAGATTTACCTTCAGATTATATTGTATCACTGGGCTGACTGCGAGCTTTAGTGTTAGTTTTAGTATCACCGGAAATATCGTGTACCATGAATTTTTAGAGCCGGGTGTTGCCCGGATAATAGCAGTGTTCTCAGGGGGGGGGGGGGGGGTGGGGGGCTGAAATTTTTATCTTTGATAACGGTGTATGGAGCCGTCGTGGAGTTTGTCGTTTTTGCTGCCTACGCTTAGGCACCTGCTCCAAAGTAGCGGTAGGTGTGTTAATGAGATTTAAAAATGTCGAGTCGTAAACTGGGAGAAGCTATTCTTAAAAAATTCAACATGGACAACCGGCCAGCTCGGTATACACGCCCAAAGTCCTGTTAATGATGAATTGGCGAAATATTTCGCATCCTTTTCTCAATTCGCACGTAAATCATCAGCCATCGTCACGTCCTATTTCTAGTATCCGGAAGGTGGTTTAAGCTATTTCAATTAGACCCGCGTAAGATGTAGAGATATTCTCGCAATTAGCCCGTAGCTAAGACTCCGGTAAGATGATGTTAGATCCGATTTGACCAAGTTATTCTATCGTTAAAACATGGCCAATGATTCTACTGACCAAGCTGGAATTATGACTGGCGATTAATTAATTACGGGAATGAATTACTAAAGCCTTAATTAGGGATATTTTCGATGGTTATATGATTGAAAAAAAAAAAAAACGAATAGAACTGTGATGAAACCTGTGACCCAAAATAAAATTTGCAAACTAGTGGTAAATTTTGATGATTGAAAATGAAAAACACATTGGACCAATGACTCGCCTGAAAGAAATGATTACTTTCGGCTATTTTTCGGATATATTATATATATATAAAGTGAATAATTGTAATTAATTTTTGGAATTCAAATAATTTATAAATTATTTATTGTCTTGCGAAAAATAGACGACATGATGATTTTAGTTGGAAAAAATCGTTTTTCTTTTTTTGAAATAATTACCGAAGCTGCAGCTCGTTACGTGATATATCCATCGATTCGACGGATGAATACATATTTTTAACGAACAGAAATTGCGCTGAAATTTGTTCATGCATATAAACGACCTCCCTTAATTATACCTGTTAATCGATGGATGTTCATTCGAATTAGGTAATCAACATCGGGTATAAACAAATGTCGGATATTTTGGTATTGAATCATAATATGGACGTATATGAGAACGGCTTCTGTAAGTATAGCGTATGTATATAAGTAAGTGAGTACGTGGTCGGAATCGTTGATTAATTGTAAGTAAAACATGAAGGGAAATAAATGAGGATGTGGTTATACCCGGTACGTGCAATGTTATTAAGCTTATATTTGAGTAGAAGCCAGTTTGGTGCAGGTAGTTTCGATCGTGATGAACCGTTTAGTGTGTTTGCCGAAAGGTATTTGAATTTTTTTTAGGAATTATGTAATACCGAGAGAGTCTATAGGTTGAGTTAGGAAATGCAATTCATCATTGCAAGAACACTTACAAGGTCGTCGAACCTCGTCTTCGAGGCTTTTAGAATTCTCTTTGATTCTTACCAGGAGATAAAAATCCTGGTGTCCGTGGGCTTTACGGAAATATGTACGCTTTCCGTTACGGAATTCATCCTGAGATCAAGATTTTTTTTCTTTCCATTAAAACTTAACGCCATCGATATCTATCGCTTCGTAAAATTTGGTCGTCAATCTGATGCAATGAAAGAAGAATGCATAAAAATTATTTAAAATTCGTTCATTTGCGTCAAATTTTAATTAACCTTGCCTCTAAATATGGGTCTAGGTCTTCCTCCTTCCTATATATAGCGATTACACGATCAGTTGATTATATCTGCTAGCTCTATCTGTATAAAATTAAATAAATTGATTTGTTTTGTCATTGGTTGAAAGCGGCCATGCAAATTGTAATATGAGGATGTGTCATGGTACGTGTAAAGATTACCAACTACGATGTGAGCATACAAAATGAATCGATTGCCTCGTGGTACCACGCCGGTTATTATTTATACAAAACCTGCAGAATCCACATCTTCGATCTGTCGCTGGAATTAGCGATATAACGTCAATTAATAAAAAAAATTGAAAATTTTCAATTTACGCTGATGGTGAACAGCCAATGATTACCCTGAAAAGTATCACCTAGTTTGCTGGCCGGCACAATCACAGGTAATAAATTTAATCTGCGTAGAGCTAGACAGCCGGTCAGAATCCTATTTACTCGGTAATAAATCTGAACGGCCTTGATCAGAGCTGGAAATCGGACCAAGGCGTCGATCCTTTGCAACCGTCGAGAGACCTAGGCTACAATCTTGTCACCAGAGACCAGATGTTGACACCCAGAGAATCACCTTTCCGTACTATGGGTTCTTTAACGGGAAAACGACCTCTGGCGCTTCGTATTCACTTTGTGAACCGTTTAGCGATTGCCATTCTGGGATAACTAGTCTATAACCATATCCGATTTATTCGCGGTAAATCGCGTCGTTCCAAGCATATGGGACATCGATGATACTCGTTTTCCGAGAGGAAGAATCCCTCCGAATTGATTTTATCCAATTTTATTTTTCTACCATACCCACGTCCCTCTTTCTTATTACTAGACTTGTGTCATGGGTTGTTCGATGGTAGGTGCCGAGTGACGCTAACTGTCGAGAAAACGTTCGAAAGATAGTACAAGCGTCGCGGGCCTCTTCTCCCATGTGCCATCTCGTAATACAGAGCTAATTAAGTAACATTCTACCTTTACGAACGGGTGAAAAATATACGAGAATAGAATGGAGCTCGATGATCCTAAGAATTTAACGTTACTCCATAGGTTCTGGGTGCATACACCTATATATATATAAGACCTAGGAATCGCTATACGAACAGAATATGGTGATCGCCGAAGCAATCGATACCTACTCTTCATGCGATAGATGGATGTAGAAAATTGTACCCTTTCAAGGCATATTCCAGACCGGTGAACAGAAAGGTATACATAGATATAACGTTATATTTGTCATACCTATCACCTAAGAGATTCGGTTCGAATTTATCAAGGCGTTGGCATGGCGTCCCGGCTCTTAAAATCAACGGTGCTATTAATACGAAGAGAATCTTGGAGGCATTTGATCTTGATCTTGCTTCCTATTCTGGTTTGGACACATATCCTATGTAGGTATAAAAATTATGATCTACCATTAACCGTTACTATTTCTAATCCATGAAGACATCCGCCGCCGCGTGCATGCTGGACCCATACAAATGAAGACGCACCGTTTATCAACGGAAGAAGCTGAGGACACCAAAAATGCCTTTCGCAATTCACATACCGTACCATCTCGGACCGGTGAGATGGGTTTAATTTCTTGTTATTTATCCGGGACTCAGCACTTGTCATTTCCGGTTCGCCCAGCCATCCGGTCGTCTATATGCCCGACTGTAACGGGAGATTTCTACTAATTCACACGATTACCGAGCAGGAATCCAAGAGGATTTCATACCTCTTATACTCATATCAGTTTCCGGCCGAGATTCGCTGGCCTTTTGATTTTCGATTAGACGCGTTGTCCTTCGTTACACCAAGCTCATATTGTGGTGAAAAAAGTAAGAAGAGACAATCGTAATTGAGATTAGGTAAATCGCGAAATATTCTATGCGGGGAGGAAAGACTGTAGAATTTGATTCCGCATTCATGAACCATGCGTATCCGTCGATCTATCCGTGACCGAGCAATCGTTCTCAAATGAGTAGCCGCAATTATTGAGACTCGATGAAGCGAAAACGGAAACGATACTCGGTCTTAGGTTTTATATTTTTCTTAGCCATCTTCATCTTCATGATCGTCACGGCCGGTTGATGAATGGCCGGTGATAATTTGCGAGCCAATATTTGCGCGTATCATACTCCCTCCAGGTCTAATAATAATTCTGGGATCGAAGAGATCGGAATGAATCGGCAAGAGGATATATGTGTACGTATGCCGATCTCGGGATGGAAATCGATCCGATAAATTCGATAAATTCGAACCAAAGGAAGTAATAACTTTTTGAGAAGTGTATTCGGGTCATTAACCACTTCTTACACGGCCACCGCGTTTTATCGTATCGAAGTCAAGACTGCTGATCACTTGTGCCTAAATACCGAGGTTCAACAATCTCCTAAACATCGGTTGAAATCCACAATTAATAGATTTCACGCCCGTCCAAGTCTGTTCTTGATACAAACCCGGGCTGCGGTTTATTGCCGAGGATTTTTCGCCCGCAAAAACAGCTATTTCGACAATTAGATGTAGGTATACCAGAGCGAATGCTTCGCTGCTCAGAGACGAAGCGATATTTTATACCGATCAACGATTTAAGGGGGCATATGATTAGTCTGAAAAAAAAATTATTGTTCATTAATTTTTCGTTTTATTATTTCCTTATTTTGTAATTTTTTTTCTCTCTCGATATCCGGGCCTTTTGCGAATAATTGAAAATCATCATGAGCAATTTTACCGGTATATTAATTTCAAGTTTTGTAAGAATCAAATAACTACACTTGGTGAAAAGAGAAGAAAAAAAAAAAAAAAAAAAAAAAAACGTAATCGCAAATCCTTTTCTTGTTATAGTATGAAGAGAATGGGATCTGCCATTGGGCAAATTTTCATGAACTAAATGAAGCAAATCAGTTGGAATGAGATTCGGTGAAGTTAGACTCCGAGTTATGTAGCTAAGTGCTCAATATGAAGTGAATAATGAAGAAATGTGACAAGAAGACGTAACGTTTTTATCTCTGTAGATATAGCCCGTGGCATTGTAACTCATCGAACAACGGTATCATATAGCGATAACATCGTCGATCACTAATAAATTCTCAACATAGATTCAGGCCCTTGAGAGAACGTACATACCTATAACGTTCTCAAAGGTTCCTAAAACTCGATTCACCTCGGTCACGACGCGACACCCAGAGTGTCACAGCGAGAATATTAGCTGCGTTCGGTATATACATATACCGAATACATACACCGCAACATGCCTATTGGTTTCCGAAACGATGTCATTGATGAAAAATGAAAAACGAAAAAATGAAAAATCCGCAGACTCAGTTCTCACGGGATAATATCGGAGAGGAAGACAGTCGGAAGATATGACGCATTCAGTGTCCATCACCAATTATGATAAACGAATTGAAGTTTGGGCCCTTAGACGATATTTCAATAACAGGGATGTTTGCATGTAAATTTTACCTCCGTATCTCATTGAATATGTTTATTAGATCGAGGTGGTAGCATAAGTAGCTGAGTGAAAAAATCCTAGTATAATTTTTTCGTCCGTGCATATAAGCGGTGCAAACAGTAATTAACGTGTCGTTGATATAGTCATACCAAATATAAGGAATTATTTCAAGAGATTTGAATACGAAGAAGCTGGCACGTTGTTTATCCAGCATATGTAATGCGAACGAATATACTATACATTTTTTCAAATATATTGACTACAAGTTTTCGGTTGAAAAAAAGAATGTATCATCATAGGTATGTCAAAGATCGTGGGTAATAGATAATCGGAGAGTTCGTGACACCTCAGAACTCGTGTGTTGACCAACGCTCACTTTGGCCGTAAGAAGGTTACCAATTCCAGATGGATAAAAATTTTTGTGTTTGTTCCTGGTTTTAATAAGCTATAATTATTTGCGCACGTGCCACGGTCTGTTTGCTAACGATTGGGCCAAACAGCGCATAGTGCAAATTACTGAACCCAAGCTTCGCCACTATTCTGTATAATTCATTCCTGTTTGCTATTGACCGGATAGCCGCAACGAAATAATCGGTTACGTACACCACCTTGAAAAATCCCATCTTCAATCTCACGACTGGGCTGGACAATGCGTTAACGTCTCAACGCCGAGGCTGCAATTCGCCAGATTTTTTCCACGTCTAACAAAGTGCCCATTCTCTATTCCCAGTTTCACTCAACGGGCAAAAGATGATAAAACCTCGGCCTCATTGACATGGGTGAAAAAATCGACCGAAAACGGAGACCGTATGCTTTGTCGGCGTTTATCCCTGACCTGTGGGGTGATTCAATATCGTTTAATTCGGTTCAAAGCGAATGAAATTTCCCGCTAAAATAGGTATAAAGTAAAGCTAATTGAATACCTTTCTCATGACATGGTAAATCGCGCGGATGTATAAAACCGGCAGTTATAAATCGCGGGCAATTAAAAGCGTGCGGTTATAGTTGCAGATAGATGTATATACCTATATATATATATATATATATGGATAGACAGAGATGTCCAGCCAGTCAGGCTGTTGAATTTGATTAACCTTGCAAGGATGCAAACAAGGAGATGAACAGGTGCAGGAATCATTGTCCGATGACGTGAAAATGTAAATTGAACGATAGTTTACCAATGCGTGTATACTTGACAGTTTGAAATATATTTTACATCGATGTAAAAAACCAATCGCACTGTTATTTATCGTTCATCGATGACTTATCCACGCGTTAACTGATGCTGACTGCAGGTACAGCTCGGCGGTTATTAGCAATGACTTCGGATCCGGGTAACGATTCAATCTCCGACAGGCTTTAAGCTGCAATAAAACCACCTGCAAACACGATCATTTTGATCAATAAATTGTGAAACGGAATCCTAGTGACGAATCGAAGACACTTGTGGTCATCAATAACTGTCAGTCCACCTATTTCCCACCTGCGTAGCTGCAGCAGTATTTGGACCTCGACGAAACGGGCAACCCTGAACACCAGATGTGTTTCGGACGCAAGGATCAAACGCGGAAGAAATTCGGGATGCTTGTATGTTAGGGTTTGTAGATGTTCGCTTCGGCGAATAGTTGGCGAGTTAAAAAACTCGATAGCAAAAGGTGAAAAAAGGATAAAGTGAGGTAGGCGAGACGATGGTATTTCATTGGAAACGGAATTACTACCTGAGATCCCATGCTGTAGATGGGTTCAGGGTTCACGGTTAGTGATGTCATCGCGATTCTGATGCCAATGTAAACTTCGGATCAGACCTTCGCACGTTTAGCTGGTACCTGTGCGTCAGGGTTCGGATAGATTATTGATTAATTTCAATAATTACCTGGTTGTCGAAATGAATTTTTTTAACATATTTAACAGAAATGGTTGATGATATGGAAGTGTTATTTTTCATTATTTACTGCACACATTCGTACTCCCTGATAACTCTTACATTAGAATGTACTGAAGAGACCCTCTCACTTACGACTCGTTTATAATAGAAAACATATTGTAGAATCAAACTTTTAGCATTCGCCTGTTATGCCGCTGTTATTTATAGGCATTATGGACTTGGATAAGCACTTTCAATTTCAGTCTTTTTTTCCCACTTCTTCCATCGCAAGTAGGTAACGCGAAGATGCTACAACGAGGCAGGAGCGATAACGTGTATATCTGTGTCATTAACGCATGTTAATTATTGATACGTTGTGACCTAAGACACCGAGGTATGCATGTATGGCTCAGCTAATGAGGAAAACAAGAAATACCTTCGACCCATCCAACCCTGCTAAAGAAAATCGAAATAAATCGTGTCTTGTTCCCGAAGAAAGAATAATCAGATTCATAACGTGATTAGCCGTGAATCACTTCTTCATCGCCGTTGATTTTTTGGGATCAGTTTACGCATTTTTCCACGTGGAGCTGAAAAATGTCGAAACAAAGCCCTCTAACCGATTAGCTGGACTATTTTTACAATTAACAATCAGAAAGCACTCTCGGTTCCCATGCGGCCAATGAAGCTCCTGTGTTTTCGATAATAAGCCACGATCATGGGTGGGAAGCTTTTCGATTATACGGCCCCCATTAACCTCGGAACGTTTTGAAATGACCACTTATGGGAAGGTGTCGCTGTTTAATCGGCTTACGATGGTCACGGCGAGTATCCCCATGCGGTATGTCGTGCCCGGAAGAGGCGCACTGGTTAAGATCGTTGCACGCCGATGCTTGAGAAGAGTCGAACAAACGTGGAGGTACGAGTTAGACCAGCTGCTACGACCCACCAGCGTGGGCGACCCGTCCTTCCTTATAAGTCGAACCGTACCAGCTAATTCATCGCAAATAAACGTGCCCCTAACTAACTAGGCAACACTCGATTGCCGACCGGACTGCAGAAAGCTGTCCGGTGTTCTCTAAGGCACCTTCTTGCCCGGTGACCACGCATGGTTGCCTCACTCAGCCTTTGTGAGTCTCGATTTGAATTGTGGATCAATTTAAATCAGACCTGTAACGAATTATGATAAAACTTTATCATCGAACTTGATTTAATTCCACATAAATTCCCAACAATTTCCGGGTCAATTTTACCCCCCATAGTGAGTTGTGGGTTGTTAAAAGTAGAATACCGATCCGTACTGTGGTCAGCAGTTTGAATTGTTGCACCTGTAGTTATTTCGCATGCATGAACCTTACGATTAGAAGAAACACGAAGGTTGAATCGGGTTTCCGGGTGGAGGCTGTAACCTTAGGTTATACGGTACCAACTCATCATTTTCTTTGAGATTAATCTTCGGGTCGTACGATGCTGTGGATGATCCAACAATTTTAATAGCAGTTCGGAGGATCAGAAACTCTCAGTTTCTTTAAAAAGTGAGATCAGCCTCTTCCTACTTCCCTAATGCTTCTCACTCGAGTCAAATAATGCCACGAGCGATGATGGATTACGACGTTAATCCCTCCGGGCTATCAACATCGACCCTCGACGGTCACGTGGATCTTTTCGAACTTGTAATTGATTGTCTAAACACTCTTACGGTCCCAATAATTAGCCGGTGGTTAAATTGAAATGGAAAGCAAAGATCGTGAAGAAGGTATAAAATGATGAATCTCTTCAGGTAGCCTCGGGGAAGGTCGCAATGATGCGCACATAATTAATTTTGCTAAGATTTTGCATTCAATCGAAGATGAATTTGATTAAAAAGATTTGAAGAGAGAGAGAGAGAAAAAAAATCCGAATAAAAAAACCACTAGGAACGAAATGGCGCCGCTGTTATTTGATCGTCGATCACAGAAACGACTTCTGCAGTACCATTGAAATCATTAGCTCATTATAACTACGTGTTCACCGGATCGATAATTATCCCGGATAAATAAAGCTCGTGTCAACATGTTCATTTGTTCAACTAAGTAGTGAAATTTTATACCTCTTTTTATTTCTATGTATAGGTAGGTACGCCCCATCGACTCAGAAATAAGAGACAATTATCACTCGTTAGAAAGGTATATCATGGTGAAGAGATGGTGAGGTAGTTTGTTCCTAATTGGCTCACTCTGAGTACTGGTCTCTCTGGCTCGAATGGCCAGCACTATAGATAGGGCAATATCAATATTGGTTTTATTAGGTATTTGCAGCGTTCTAACTTTATACCGTTTCCGGTTAGTTACTGAGGCGGTTTGTCACAGTTTTCTAGATACACTTGTAATTAGTTATCCAATCGGCACGCCCAGGTTACCCCGAACCTCATTAGATGCAGCTAAGAAATTACGCGGAGATTCAATGCACACATATGAATAACGCGAGATCGGTGCAGGTGATTTACTGGTCAAACCCATTCCTCCTGTACGTGTGCAGCGAAAAAACGTCCGCCAGTCATTACCGGTTACCGTATAGGTACTACTGTGTTGCGAACGTAAGTAAATTTGCAAATTGATAAATAATTTGCAAACGATTATTCTCGGCTCAAGGATACTCCAATGGTCAAAAACACTGGCGTTGAATTTTGCTAATAATTCTGGCAAGAGATATCGTGCTGAAATTTATTAAATTTTTCAATTTTTCAATTATTAAGGAAATCATCGCGCCGCGTAGGAAATTATGAGATCTTTGTCAGCCTTATAAGATATGCTGTGCTAATAACTAGATTAGGGTATATGTTAATAGACTGGATAACAACCTGGAACGTCGGGCGAAAATTTATGGGTGTATTTCCTATCGTAGATGAAATCTATGCGTTGTTATTCTTTACTTTACGACGCGTTATGTGAGCCAATCTCGCAATCACACCCGCTCATTACTACTCACCTATAAGGAATCGCTCGTGATCTTGAGCGAGGTCTAGTCAAAGTACGAGAAACAACGGCGCAAATTCGCGAGTAAGTACGGTAGCTTGAAATAAGAATAATTCCTTATTTCTGCCAGGTAAATCTCGGCAAAATTCATGATCATACAGCAGGTCTTCGTCATTCCTTTAGCTAGTGCAACGGGATGCTGGCTTGTAGGGTCACGGAGCGTTGTGAATCTTCCGTGAATCTCCGAGGGTATATCCCCCGCAAATTATGAGATCCTAAAGTGTTCGCGGACATGCAATGTGAGACGGGTAAAAGCCACGTATATGAGGTAAAAATGAATGGTCATGCAGTACCGTAACAATAACTTATTACAAGAAAGAGAACTGCTTGTACCACCGGAGTCCACAGAATGAAGGTCAAGTCTCTTCCCTCTGAAATTGAAGATGAAGAACTACCCTTGAAAACCAGCAGCATCTTAATTTGCTGAATTGTGACCAAGAGTGTCTGTGCATCATGCAGTTCCATTTGCATATACAATTTTCTCATCAATTGCCATTTCCTGTGCCAAAATAATTTCTGCATCAGGTGGCGATGGTTCGGAGATTATTCTCTGATGAATAAGCGCATTTATTTATAGATCGTGACCAGGAGTAGCGCAGGATTAATTTTTATTCGAATTATTTCAACGATATTTGCGTTAGCGATATAGGTACACCTATGACGTTATAGTGTTAATAATTGATCGTAAGATAATGAGATGTATACGTGTGAAGAGAGGAAATAAAGACCTTGAAATTCACTTTTTAACTGAAAGATAAATGAGACACGAAATAGTGGTGAAGAATCGTTGTTAATTTATTATTTGTTGAAAAGGCTGTTGCTCCACACTTTCGGCAACGATATTAACTTCGCGTTAACCCAACTCCATTAATTGAGACATTAGGCACAAGGATGGTGATCGAATACAGAAAATATAATCCAAGTATATCTCGCTGCAGGTTTATCAGCCCAAGTAATCAGGCCTGTAATTTTTGACTGACATTCTGCAAATACGAATAGCCAGTACAGCCAGATTTAAAACGATAGAGGAAGAGCCAGAGGAAAATATTGACGTCGAATAAAATCGGGAAAAAACATCCTTGCGGCAGCGCTTACTTATTAAGGCAGCATCCCGGTCCGGCCAATTTTGAAGCAAATTTAAGGGCCTCACTTAAAACAACCCTATATTTATTATATTTTCACGTTCACTTCCTGGATCTTTAACTAAACGTAAGTATACCATCCATCAATTTCACCTTTACGACTTTACGCAGTCTCAGTTATTCAAACTGCAACAAGGTCTTTTTCAGACTGCTAACTTTGGTAAGAATAATAAAAAAAAAGTGCCCTTCATATATTCTTCGAATTTTACAACTTTGCTTATCATTTCAAACATAATTAAGCAAGAGTTCGAAGTTGTCGGCTATCGGGTCTCAGAGTTAGATGCACTCGATGAACGGACTTGGAACAAATTGTTGATGCATCAAATTGTTGAAAGAACAAACCTCTATCCGACGAATGAATGGCAAATTTTGAGAGGATTACCGAATTTCTTAAACCCTATCACAACGATGTATGGTGAAATAATTTTGTGATCAGACTTGATTCTTCCCTAAGATAAATGGGTTCCATAATAATATAAGAAATTTGATTACCAGGCTGATCCCCACGTTCAGGAAATCGCCGAGTGTCAACATTCCCAACTTTGATTGGATTCGTATGAGATACCCTCGACGAGGAATTTGTGGAAGCCCGACCCGAGGGCGTTTCGAGTACCTCAATTGACGTAGACCATCTCGTCGAGTGGCATGTCAGCGAAATAGGCAAGACGAAGGCGCTGAATAACCGGAGCTCCAGATTCAATTTGCTGGCGAATTTTTGTCCGCTATAATCTCCTCGTGTACCTACAGTATACCAGTATACAGCTGGTGATCCTGTCCAGAGCTGAGCCTTTGATAGCAGGGTGTTGTACAGCCGATGATCCCTGGAGCTCTCGCGCACGGACAGGCCTTGCGGCTATCTGCGGTCGACGCACGCGATCTGCACTACATCTGCAACTACGCATCTGTGGAAAGTTTGAAACAACTCTTCAGTATTATATATACTGAGACTTGAAGGGAATTAGCATGAGAAATTTTATCTTTCAGTTCGTTTGATAGCTCGTTTATTTTCCCATAGTACCTGCGCATATAGTATACTTGTGTCTGTGATCGTTACACCAATGTAAAGTGGAATTTTATACCTTTTAATTACATAGCTTTACCACGGGGCACTGTGGACGAGTATAAAACAATTTCTATACCAAGTTGAGACCCGTTAATCGTAAGTGTATATAAATATATAAACCTGTTGGAGTCGTGGCCAAGATGTCTAGGTGCGTAATCCTAGGTCAGGAATAAGTATCGCGATTACGTACAAAGATCTTTAATACGAAACGTACAATCATTTAGGTTTCGTGCAGCTTTCGTACTTCACTTTTCGAGTAACACGATCGATCAATATCCGGTAAAAAAAAAATAAAAATGAAACAACACTTTCTTTACTATTCGGCCTGTAGACAGTAAGGGCAGACGATTTGGACGTCACGTTTATCAACAACTTTACAAACTATACCGGCATGACTTTACTATCGATTAGTTACACGTCCGTATTACGTGAAACCATTCTTTTATTCACCCATGAAGGTCTCGTCATCCATCCACCCTTCATTTGGGAGACAGATATCGTCAGGGGGTATTTTCGAAGGACTGGTATATGTGTCCAAATCCTAACTTTGATGTGCCAGTTTTAATGGAATAAAATCATAATCAAGGAAAAGTTAGGATTCTTCTCGGGGTTAGATGGAGTCGAAGCAAAACCACCTAATTCCAGGACTTGGATCATGGATCAACCGATGATTCGATTTTCGTTGTTTCGGTCTCTGATTGGTCAGAAAACAGAGCTCTGTCCCATGAACAGATAGCTTTTCGCCAATCCTACGAAAAATACCTTCATAGGTATTCGGGATCTCTGTAACCCCTTCAACAATTTCTGGATTAGATTTTGAAGAAACTAGAAATCCTGGTCTGCAAGGAAAAGGCGCAGAATCCTTCATCTGCGGGTAATGTCGGTTTAGGACGTAGGTAATCCACCTTGAAGAGAAACTGTCGATGCAATGGTGTCGATGATCAATGAAAGAGTTTGGCTTTAAAATCCTCAGACAGGTGACTAACAATAAGCCATGAAGAAAAGTTGTGGAATCTATATAGAAGAACGGATATGCCAAGGCTGTGCGTCTTTCGATACGCAATAATATTTCTCATCACTCATCAGTATGCGAGATCGGTGCGCAGTGGGATCGGCGAGTAAGGCGAATCGTAGCTGGGTTTACTGTTTGGCTAGGCTGTATATCGCCTCTATCTACGATCTGGTCTCTCCTTCGGGTCTCTCCTTCTGGTCTCTCCTCCGGGTGGTTGGGTTAGAGAAGAGATCGAAGGAGGAGCTTTGCCTCAACGCCGAGTTAAGAAAGAAAGAATGAAATAAAGAAAGAAGAACCACCAGCTAGCGAGCGGTGCAGGAACCCGGCTTTACATCAGTAGCTATAGGATTCACTTTGGAATGTGCAGTCGACGATCGTATGTCCCTCTGTCCGTGTTTCTATCCATCCTGTATCGCTACCATTCACTTCACTTCACTTCACCTCACCTCACTTCACTTCACTTCACCTCACCTCACCTCACCTCACTTCGCATTACCTTACTTCACCCGAGTCGGCAGCCCCGAAGTAACTCCGCGTTACAATTTTCAACGAAGTTCGTTCCGTGGTCAAACTCGGATATGTCCACTTTGCACCTAATTACGGGTATGATCGATCGAGGTGCCGAGGTATTCTATTCGCCCTTATAATGACGATGGAATTTTCGCCATTTAATTGAACGCGAATTGCTGGCTAATATATATTGAGGTTCGCCTGGCGCCAGGTAGGTATAAAATTTAACGTGGAATACTTCTGCAAGAATAAATACGCTTTTGCCAGGATTCTTGGCGAGGAATGAACGCCAGGCGAAAAACCAGGCGCCATTATATCTGCAGGAGGCTGCGAAACTCTGCCGCAAAGTTGCAACTGCAGTGTACAGCTCATATAGGTACAGAGGCTGAAGTTAGTTTGAGGAACCAGCGTGTAACAGCTTAAGTTTCAGACGGAAGATTTACGGCATGGACCGGTGAGTATTTCGGGTGAATCCACGGAACTTTTTTACCCCTGAAACTTGTATCAATTAGCAGTTACAACGAGCCACTATCCCATGCCAGGATCTTCTTCAGGGCGCACGGTGAACGCGTCCTCAAACATATGGTGGAAAAAGTTGTCCCTCGCGCAATGCACCGGTGTCGTCCAGATTTGTTGCCCTAACGGCAACGGTGATCAACAAAGAAAAAAATGAAAAAAAAAATGTGGCTGTTCAAGTTACATACGTATATGTATGAAATATTTTATGAAAATCATGAAAACGTAATGGAAATCAAAACTCGGTAGAATAAAAAATGGCCACGTTCTTGGGTGGTATAAGGATGACAATCGGCCACTTCGAGAAGTCAAAATTTCTGTGAATAACGACCGTTTTGATCGCCACTATTATTTATTGGGACCTTTCGCGCCTTTCGACTTCAGGGTGGCCCACAAAATGTCGTCGTAAAAATTTCGTAAGCCAATCTTTACGAGAGAGTTGAATAATTTTCTCGTTTAACTTTTAGCCAAGACCTTTATGATTGTGAATTCTCCTCTAAGTAAAATAAGAATTTTTTTTTTCACGATTTCGCGGAACCCTGCTGAGCGGTGCTCCTTCTCTACTCACATGACAATTGAGCTGAAAAATAGCTCGACAAACCATCCCTGAACAATGGGTTCATATGCTAGATATTTGCTAACTGACCTGGTAATAGAATGAAATTAAACATGGCTGTGGAACGCGATCGTTGCACGTGCTAGTCTTCTTCAAAGACAGTAGCCGGTGGATAGGTAGGTACTGTAAGCAAAGTATTTCAGATTCTCGGGCAATTAGCGAGGCATTCATGGAACGCCTACGACGTGGTAGGGCCGCGGAAACCTTCCGATCGTGGTGTATGATAGAAAATAAATTAGGTCCGAGGAACTCGGAGAATGAAGAGGGACAGTGAACTGGCTGTGGACCAGGGCGATGGGACGGTGGAATAAAAATGGACAACCATTTCCCCTCGATATTATAACAGCTAAAATCTGGTGATAAAGTACTTATGCCATAAATTGCCGGAGATTCCAAGAAGGCCCATAGGCTGTTTAATACTTTTTATCCTCAAAGGATCAGGCGAAAATAAAAATCACAACTTGCGGTGGCAAATCTGCGAAAGGCAGACCTGGACAGCTCGCCTTTTCTACGGACTAGCTGGATCATCTTTTACGGTGATTTGAGAGAAACCTACTATACTATAGAGCGCAGAGAGCCGCAGTCGTGGTAATCAGTCCAGAGATCCGAGGATTCTGAAACGATCGACCTTGAACCGGTCTACGACCTTCGTTTTGATCACGCCGCGAGATTTTAATCGCAGGATGTTATGTATCCTTCGTTTTAATTTTTTTTTTTATTTTGTTCAACCGCCGTATATACGCCATCACTGCTTAGAGCAAACACCTAGGTGTACGAATATCGCTGATACGTAATTCTAGCCAAGTACCTAGTAGAATTACACTTAGGGATGATGCAGTGAATCGCTGTGCTGCAGCAGTGCAACAACGTTCTTGTTCTTTCTCATTCGAGCGTATAGTGTACTTACAAGGTCGTTATCAAAGAAGAAGAAGAAGAAGAAGAAGAGAGGTCATTGGCACGAGTTGGCGTTGTGCAACGGTCACGCCGGATCTTGGCGTCTTCTTTATCTCATTACTTCAAAACGTTTTTTTTTTTGTTTTTTTTGTTTTTTATTTTATTTATTTTATCTCGAGAAATCGATGCAACGTCGCGTCTGTAGGCGGTGGAACGAACGAGAAAATCTATCTATATGTTATACATACGTACGTATACACGTAGTACTCGTGGAGATTGCGACAAGCTAAGAAACTCTAGATAACGTGACATTTGAAGCGAGAAAAACACAAAAACGAAATAAAAGATAAAGGAAAAAAAGAAAAAATGAAAAATTTGCGATTTCAAAGTGGCTCGACATTTTATCTTCCTAGTTTATAGATTCCATGTCTCAACCGACCTCAGCGTTAAGATGAGCTGATTAGACCTTGGGCTTTAATTTATACTGACTTTACAGGTAATTACAATTGTCAATATTGCACTCCGGCTAATCACTAATCGGCTAAAACCTATTAGCGTTTATTTTATGGGAAAATCGATTCCAACGCGTGTCCAATTTCATTAGTTACGCTGGGCTGTAAATATCTACATATACGATTACGTGATCGGGGAATGGCGTCACATGTGAAGACCAGATATATCGAATCCATGATAGATTATCAAGCTGAGCAATTGCTGTACCTTCCGTACTTGATGTACCCTTTTTTCATCTACTATGGTATAGCAAGCGTTTATATCCAAATTGCAATTCAGGTTTTGCTTCGGGTCATTATTATTCAATGAATGATCTGCACGTTGTTGTAGCTGCGACGGTGCTTCGCTTCTGCAGGAAGGTGATTCTCATTTTTTTTTCTTTTTTCTTCTTTCGCACATCGAATAAATAGGACCAAAGATCCTGAGTGATTAGCTGCAGTCTCAAATATAAGAAGAGGTGCTTACACCCCTTGACACGAATACTCGTCGCATATGTCCTGCAAATGTTTGACTCAAACAGAGACTTTGCCGGACCCTGGCCCAGATACGTTCTCAAACAACGGTCGAAAGAGAGACGGCCACGAAACTTGAGCCAGACTTAACCACATCCTCGATTAAGGACCAAAGAATAATTCCTTTAGTCTTTGATCCGCATGAAATGAAGAAAAATTCGTCGATAAATTATAAACTATCACTGAAATGAACGGAGCCAAAGAAATTGACGGAGGATGAAGGTTGTGCAGTTCAATCGAGCCTGAGCCTATTTATCGGTTCTACAAGCCCCCGCGGGACGTCGTCGTATATTCCTTCCTGCCTTTTGCAGTGGTGAAATTTTTGGGGCTAACGTAACATCCAGTGAAAGATTTAGTGTTGCGAACCTGGGAGGACATAGATTATCGGAGAGAAGTCTGAAAGGAACGCGACAATAAGAAGGAAGTCGGTGAGGCGAGGCTCGGTTCGGTCAGCTTGGAAGTTAAATGTACCGCGTGGTCAACGGTGATTAGCAGAATCATTGATGTGGAACCTAGTCTGCTCCCCAGAGGGGACTCGGTTATTTTTTCTCCTTTTTCCTTTTTCCTCTTTCCTTTTTTCTCTTTTCTCCACCGAGCAGATCAGTTGTGTAAGACCGATTTTTCCGTTAGCTAACAAGATTCATATATAAGCTTTGCTGATATGTGAGATTGCGGTAGACTCAGTGGACAGCCGGAAGGTCGATCGCTTCTCCATATTTCTCTGCATTTTTTCGTAGAGAACTTTCATGCCTTACGTCATTCAATTATAAAACAATCAAGCACAAATCGACGGTACAGGATCCGCGCGAGTCATCCATGGGATAAAATAATAAAAGATGATGACGTACTACTCTTAGACTTAAGTGCCATGGTCGAATGATCCGTGAACAATACAGTGCCGAACCGCGCGAGTATTCACGATGAACGTGAAAAAAAAGGAAGAGAAAAAATGAAAAAAAAAAAAAAAAAACAAAACAAAACGGAAGTCAGCAGTCATTGACGCACTTTTCGCGGGTGCATGGTGGTATGAACTGTTTCATGATAATCAGTTCGGAGGGTTAACGGACTGGAGGTAAGCAGTGTCTGAAGTAATTTGTCAGATGTTGTATTTTTCCTTTCCTCTATATCCGTGGCCCTAAAAAAGCCGCGTCATTTTTATCGGTACCCATCTATTCGTGCAATCTCACTTTCCGGCCGACGAGGCGTGTCGGGTGATATATGTATACGTACAGTAGTTGACTACTTGCCGGTAAATTTCCAATTAAAACTTTTTTGCCAACCAGTTTATCATATCCGTCTATTAATCACAGGGTTCTAGCTACCTCTTCGCTTACCGTATACCAATTAATATCAAACGACCCGTATCTGTGTAAAAGCTCGATTAAAGTGATCCACTACAATTTAGTATACTCAACTATGAGCCAAAAAACCAGCCGAGTGGTACCGTAGAAAAATTTCGCTTCGCCATTGATCCGTTGCTCTTAAAAATAATATTAAACAAAATATGAAACTTCCGGTTCACGAGACGCGCTACACGGTACGAGATCATATAATAATCGTCTAAATATCATTCCTCGCTAAATATCAATATGGAAATAATTAGGTTCTTTGACCTTTTCCATCAAGCACATCGCGTCGACTCGGCGCATAAGCATTGGACTGGAGTAGGCAAATCCCTCCATGTTCATATCGTCATTATCCGGCTATGATATTTCACGTTGCGTGCACATTCTGATGATAGATGCATGCCACAAATTACGAGGCTTAACGCCCGTGAATATTATGTGGAAACAGGCCATTGACATTAGGGTTTGGCTCAGGCTTTAATCTCTCGAACCGTGGATACCTCAGGTTTCCTATACTATAGTTATGTGGAACTTTCGTTTTACACAAGAAAAATTCTTCGGATTTGAGGTGTGTAATTATTTATAATAATTCATTACTGATCGAAAGTGAAATTCGTTGGTATTAATATCCTGAAAAATCGTGCTGCTGCGGTGCGTTGGCTAATTGGACCGCAACGTGCATTGTGCAATGTCCTGTTTAGAATGAAGATAAAATAAATAAAGTAAATAGAAGGAGACGCGGTAAAGATCACCTACATTTAAACTAAGATATGCTATCTTATTGAGTAGAAAATTGAACAGTTTCCGTTGCAGTGTACCAAGATAAAAGCTTTATTGATCTGACAAGGGCACTTGGCTCTTGTACATATACCTACGAGACTCCCCAGTCCACGAAGCTTGTTCGTTGTAATTACCGCTAACAATCTTCTCGTAATTCTAGGCAGAAAGTTTTTATTTTATTTATTTTTACTCCCGAAGGTCAACAATCCTCATAGTCACTGTGCGCACTCGGATATAATCACGCTTCAAGGAACTCCGAATTAATAAAATAATTATTGCACATACATATGTACACCTACAAAGATTAATCTACGCGGAAAAGTAGCGCTCATCTGTACGTCCGCGGTGCCTACAGATCGAAATGGCGTTAGAATTTACACAAAACTTGTCCTCGGTCAGAATATGAATTCTAGTTTTATTAAATTACGACTCTGGCAAAAATTAGGAATTTTCGTTTCAGATGGAATCGAGGCTGATTTATTATCTCTCCGATTCTCGTACCGGAACGATTTTCCAAAAACCGTATGAAATCTGTTCTCAAAGATACCTAAACGATTTAAAGTAAAGAATATTTTTTCAACATGGGTAAATATTATCAGCCGCAAATCTAATCGATTAATATAAACGTCCTAGAATCAACGCGTGGTCCAGGACCGGCTGGACCTCCGCGTAGAATCAGCATCCACTCGCGATGTAGGAGGTCCAGTACGTATTTATTGAACAGCGTTTGCCCTACGCCTCGCGACCATGTCTCGCCACTGAATCTGCATCCCACTCAATCTGAAGGTTAATCCACACCTAGAGATTTCTTTGGATGAATCGAAGTCGCAAGTTTCAATCATCGAACCGATTGAGGGATTATGAATGGTAGATTATGGACGATTGTCGAGAGATTCGTCGATCAGCAAAATGCTTCCTTCTTATTTTCGATAATCGCTTTATATTCTGGTGATGTTGAAAAATAATTTGGACACCGTTGAGAGTGAACCAAGCTTAATCCTGCATAGGAAATCGAGAGTCCCTGTCCAAGTCAGGCGACAACATTATTATTCTGGGGTGTCGGGCTCTTGGGACTATGAAGTCGTTAAAACCGCCGGACTTCATGACCATCGCCGTTAAACCTGGCCGTTAAATGACTATATCAGAACAAGTTCTAAGTTTCGTTGAAGAAACTTGTATAGGTAAATTGAAATGGGGTAAAGACAAGGAAGGAATCAATCTATGAATAATAAATTGCGATTAAGGATCCTTATCTTCTATATAACACGTGCTTTATCAACAGATTTAAATAGGTTCGATAAAGGTATACCTATATGAAAATTTTTTAATACTTCAATTATATCAGCTGTTTATTGTCGCCAGATAACGATGTGGCGTTCTGTGATTCCGGAAGTGAATATATGAACGCGTAAAATCGCTGAACTTCGCGGTTAACAGCGTAATAATTTTCAAATAATAGGAGGTACGATAAATCCGACGCGCCGCGTCCCGACGCCCAAGAATTCCGTAACTTGATACGGATATTCAAAAGGCTAGGTGGTAAGCTGCACGATCACCATTCGTACCTATATTATATCTGTAGTTGGTTGGAGATTGAAATTGCATCGAGGAAACGTAGCTGTAGAGTGTCAAAGACCGCGAGGTCATTGCAACAAATGAATCTATCTCGATTGAAATATCGGCCATAAGATATTAAACCCGATGACGACGAGTTTCTTCGCATCTCGCATCTCGTATCACATATACAATACGAATCTATCGCGTCCATCAAAAACCTAACGAGTATAATAATCGAGCGTTCTCGTCGTTTGAACAACTTTAAATGGATCATACGCAGGGGCCGAGGTTTTCACTTCCGGTTTATATGAAGTTTTACGCCATGGTAATATTTTGCCCCAGAATTACATCGGTGTAGAATATTCTATCGAAATTTGGCGAATGTTTTTATACCAACGATGACTTTCTTCGGTGCAATAAATCCGTGTAATGGGATCGAGGAGCGTTAAAGTTTAAATAATTTTCAGTCACGTATGAAAATAGTGTCAATCGTTTCCAAAAATTCGATAGAAAATAAAGCTAGTTAAAATCGGAAGATGGTAATTGAATCGGAAATAAAAAAAAAGCACATACCGTTTACAGGTATGGAAAATATTGCGCAAGTTGATGTATACACCTATCTCTATGTATGTACAGCTACGTAGGTATATAATGTCAGAGATTCTAATTACAAGTACCTACCTACTGGCGCAGGTACTCATGGTGGATATGTCGTCGAGGCTACATACGTCGCGTTGGACTCCCATCGAGCTATATACTGCAGTGAAAAGTTCGTTAGCTAGAAAGATGAGAACACAGAGATGGCAAGATAAGCTCCTGAGGGCCAACCATATAAGTAAACGAAGGTAGTTCTCAGTTTCTCACACATGTGTGACAATGAACTTGAAAGACTTTGCCACGCGACGCTATGCTACGAAGATCTTGACTTTGTATAAAGTATCCGGATGGATGGCGAGGCCGCCGTCATCGCCTTCGTCGCAAATATCGTTCACTATTTATTAGAGGCTTTGGGGAGTCGGGGGACGCTTTTATACTCCGAAGAATAGGAAGATACAGATCTTGTGGGACGTTATACTCTGAATCTAAATGAAACAGGCACACGTGGGTTGGCGTATTTAATCAGTGCACTTTTCATTCTCTATTTCCAATGGGAAAGTTCAAAGGCTTTGGGGCAGTCCTTAGAATTGATATAGGAACCTCGGGTTTTGACTAAATTTTTTTTCTGTATATTCGGAGACGTTCTGGCCCAAGGGGGGGATCGAAATTCGAATATGACCGGATCGAGGACCACCCTAATCCATATCTGTTTGATTTCACCCAGAATTGATGCCGATATCGAGTCTGGAGACTGTTCACTTCATAATTTTATAATCTGCATAGATTCAATGGGCGATGGTAACGTCGTTTGAGTAGATGCATCAGTATTTTCACAACCCGAGACCACGGTTCAATAATTTCGTCTTTTTCCTCTACTTCTTGCTCGTCGTTAGTGCGAGTTTATCAACATTTTGGAAAGTAAAGAATCACGAGTATCGATATCTCGCGCGAGTCGACATGTACTATACAAATTTTTTATCTCAACCCGTGATGAAATCCGGAAGAATAAACTTCCAAAATCATGAATATTTCATAAAAATGACAAATTTTTTTTTTTTTTTTTGGACCTAAAATTTGTGACACTAAAATATGTCCGCCGATTATATCGAAACGGTTCATCTTCGATCTGGTTTATGAATACCTAATATTTCTGCACTCTGTATGCGATTCGCAACCGCGTGTGCAGATGAGAAGAGAACCAAGCGAGCCGCAGGGGTGCAGTGTAGAAGTTAGAGGCGGCAAAGACCTTCGGAAGGTCCAGTAGCCATAGGCAAGTGTAATCTGATCTCTTGGACAACCGTTCGGGAACATTGGTTGACAGTAAAATATCAGCAGGTACTGCTCACTATAGTCTTGGTACTCGCGCTATCCTGGCGATACGATCGAGACAGGTAGGAACAGAGCTTACCGCAGGACTTACCGGGGCTTACCCGAGCTTACGCCAAGGTAGGTATACTGTTAGCCAGATGAATGATAACGGGGCTGGGCGCAACGCGATGTGAGCTGTGATACAATAGAGACTTGGTATATATAGGCGAGAGAATCTATTGGTCAGGAAGAAGCGGCCGGCTTCTTCTGAAATAGAACTACCATTAAATCGATAACTCTACCGCACCGGCCTCGTTCGATGTTTGTTTGTTTTTTTTTTTTCATCTTCTTTTCTCTCTTCCACATGGTATATCGAGCTTCCCTTGAGTCTAACTGGATACCAGAAGCCGGAACACATCCTCAGGAATCTCCTCGTTGCTAGGCGAAACCGGGATCTTAATCAGAAATTAAAATCGCACTCCGTTCATTTCGGCGGATTATAAGATGGTATCGAGTCTGGACTTTCGATTGTTCCGGTCTAGCTGAACCTGTCTTCCCATTTCATTATTTAATATTAACAATTTACCACCGAGGCGTCTCCTGCACGCTTAGCTGATCCTAAAGTTAGCGAAGCTAGACGCACGCGTAGGTACCTACCTGGTGGTGGGTAAGGTAACATTATAGTCATTATATACGAGTTCTTTGGCACGACCGACGCCTGACTGGTTGTTAGTTTCCGAGCGTCGCAAAGTGATTGACGACCCAATCGCAAGTGCAACGATTCGCGATATATTACCGGAACGGCGCGGCTATACTTGGCACGTAAGTAAACAATATTTACCGAGTAAACAGAATTAACTCAACTCTACGAGCCACAATAGTTACCGCCTCCTGCCTCGAGGCCTCTGATAATCTCTCTTCATTCAGGGTCAGAAATTCTTATTATGACCAAAGACCCGTTCCCCAATGCTGCAGTATACATATATGGGTGTTCGAAAAATTGGAATGTCGTATTTTCAAATAAAATTCATTAATTTTCTAATTTATCATTCGCTTCGGTACGTTGAACCTTAATTGATAATCAATTAACGTCTCGAATGATTAAAAATAATTACTTATTATACAAACAGTGTACATATATCTCAAAGATCATTCTAACTGCTAATTGAAAAGTTTAAAAGGGCTCGCGCCTTGTGATCACAAGAGAAACCAACCTGTCTGATAACTTCCTTATCTTTATTCCAGTGAAATGATTCATGGATCGTAACATTCGCAGCCGGCGAAGATAGGTATTATATACGTATACAGATGCTGGAACAAACGACGCGACGGTAGGTACCGTTCATACCGCGGAAATGAAACGTGTCCGCGAATCGTAAGTGTACGTAGTATGCGTTGCCTAGATACCGCGTATAATAAACGCGCGTTAAAAACGCGAAAAAGGAGTTTTGCCATGCAGAAAAGTGTGCGTGCCACAGGCGTCCGCGCGGGTCGTCCTGGATTTAACATAACGGCCCGACCGGTGTCAGCTTCTGGTGGACAACGAATAGAGCCACGTCTAACGGGCCATTGAATGTCTATATGGGTCACCCAGAACCCAGAGCCCAGAACCCTCGCGACCTCGCTAAGAAACTGGAAAAATATGTCCAAGAAGTCCGATCGCGATCGGATGGATTGAATCGATTCGCCATGGCACCTGACCCGTACGTTTTATCAAGGTGCCGATGCTGCCCAGGATTCTGATGGAAAATTTTTATGCAAATTCTTTCTTCAAATGACATTCGCTTCTCCTTTGCCATTAATTCGTTCGAGTCCGTAAATCAATACTAGGATAGTGAAGAGATTAATTAGGCTGGAATTTTTCGCGGCATACCTACCCCTGTCCAGGCTCGTAGAGTCCAAGGAGACTAGAAAGCCTGTGGTTTTCGGAGCAGCTAGAAATCGTGTTCGGAATCCTAAACGATGTGTCGTCTGGAATTTACCCTAATTAAAGTCGCCATCATCAAATGGGAGGACTGCATTTTTGCTGGTCTACGTTAGCCCGCGGTTTTGGCAACCTCTCAACCGACTGACCATCGCATCTATTAAATTTTCGATCTTTGTTCCACGAACTGATCTATAGACCGCAGACCTCACTCCCTCACGTAGATACCGAAGTTATACACTTGAACGTGATCGTTCAGGACGGTAATGAGCCATATTTTGTGAAGAGATTTGATCCTGGTAGTCGAAGGTTGCACAAGGACGCGACGCCCTCTAATCTCTACCCTTCTATTATTCCCTGCGCGGTCATTCCACGCCAGATATTCGCCTTCCTTCTTTTTGTCATTCCATGGAATTAGGTCCAGAGTTCTCCCTAACTAGTTTCATGGGTCTTAGAGGTGCTGCCTGAAGCCGACGATCAACAGGCGAGCGAATACGTGCATAAAGAAGCGGCAGTCCGCGGCGCGATTCGGCGGAACAAAGTGCGGAATCGGATTGTGTCCTTCGATCTTAACGAATGATGAATGAATCATTTTCTACATAATTCCCCGTAAAATCACGCTTCTCATATTGACTTTGGAATAGGACTCGTTAAAGTGGGGAGAAAAAGGACGACATAGAGTCGAGGGGCAGCGAGAGAGAGAAATAGAACCAGTTTCGGGATGGCTATGGAGGAACGGGGCGAGCCACCAACCCAGGGGTATCACATGTATGTTTTACACGCAAATACATGTACCCGTGGGTATGCTATCTAAATATAGCTCTCGCAAATCGCCCGCGTAAAGATCGAAGACACGAACATATATATAGTCGCAAGGTAAGCTATATGAAGGAGCGCCGTGCCGGAGATCTCGCCTGGTCCGGGACTAAGCGTAGGTGTACGAAGCAGCCCGCATGAACGGTGGGGTGGAGGCAAATCTCCAGTTGAATAGGTAAATGTGTTAGAGAGAACTTGCCATGGCACAGGGTATGGCAAATGTGTAGAATCTGCCTACTCCAAGCCGTACGCAGAAACTTGTACGTCGTACGTGTTACGCCGAGTAAATGTCACCTCGTACGTACCTACTATGCCGCGCCTAATAAGACGTTGTTACTTGTAAGCAAGTCGTTGATCACTGCTTTCGATTTACGACACCTTGATCCTCTGCGGTTTCCGTTTCAAATGGATTACACCGATTGAAACGATTGGCACATTGACATGGAGACCACGAGTCTTTCTCGCGCTTATAGTACATGCAAAGATACCCATGGGTATGTACCATCTTCGCACGGTCCACCTTGGCGGAAGGAACAGTTCCCAAACCTGATTATTCTTATTAGCGACAAGTTTATGGTGCTGAAAGAGTTCAATTTTTTCCCTTTCTCAAGTTATTTATTTACTTACTTATTTACTGTATTTGTCATCTTTTTTTTTTCGTTTTTCTGGTCCAACCAGCTGCAGGCGGCACTACAGGCGCCCGCTTCGAGTAACGGGTTTGAGACCTCGCGATACAATTACCTGCAGCTATGTATAGATCCGCGGGGGCCAAGTACGAGTAGAAGTATCATGATTAATGGACTATGAGGCAATTACGGCATGATACCTCCTTGCGCGTGGCAGTGTCGTTAGGAGTGGAGAAAATTATTAACAGACAAGTTCTCTAGGTACCTAGGCTAGGTACCTACCTCATTCCTTACCGTTAACGCAGTTTCGAGCTCGGCTCGTATTTTCATCATCAGTAATACAAAATATCATGGGTTCAAGATACCCACCAGTAATCTGAGAATATCGATGGAGACACGTCATGGTTTCGAAGGAAAGAAAAATAAAGAGAAAAGTCCTCCCTTGCGGAGACGCAAGATATTTATAATTGCAGAATTTTCAAAGCGGTGACTAATCCAGCGAATTGCATAGTAATTGAAAGGCAAAAAACGAGTGGTCAAATGATAAGGTATGTAATTAAATAGCAACAGGAAACAATGAAACAAAACATACACCTGTATGCATGCATATAAATAATTAAACAGCAAGACAATGTTGATGGTAATGCGATGAGCGAGTGGATGAGAAACAGTCTAATTGTTCGATAAGAATCAGTGAGGACACAAAGAACCGAGAATTTCCCGTCAACTTCCTAGGCAACAACTATAAGATACGGAGTACTGATCTCAGCTCAAGGTCATGAGCGCTTTGTTTCGCGTGATGAAAGATAACCACCAATCGTCAGTCGTGCGATCAATTTTTTGAAAAACTTTTTAGCCTATGAAATGGTAACGAAAACACCGTATTCAAGCCCTTCAGGAATCGGCTTGAATGATGATACCTAGATTTGGGATTCCGTCTTCTTTATAGATGTCGACCTTGTAGTTTGAACGAGTAACATCCGTAGAGCGTGATCACCGCACCGTAGCCGACTCACGTCAATAACAAACAAACTTTTTGTCGATTAGTGACCGAGGGAAAACACTCCGACTCTACCAGATACGAGTAGAAGACGTTGAACGAGCTGAGAAGATCAAGAAGTATGGTAAAGTAAAGGCAAAATCGGAATTAGCATGCCCCATTAACTTTTGACTCGACTAAAGGCAACGGCCGATCAAAATATGGCCGATCGTCCAGTGCAACGAGGATAGACAGTATGGGTACAGGATCCTTAATGTTACAGGATAAAAAGTAACGAGTCGTATGATGGATCCTTAAAATCGTGGAGAGACAGGAACACTGATAAATACGTACGGTCACATCGAGTTATTGCACCGGTTAACTGCACAGCGGCATATAGTATACCGGCGATATTTAAACGGATACAAATTGTGGGGAATGCACAAGAACGACATATCGCAATTTGTCTTACGTTAACGCAATTTACAGCAGTAGCAATTGCTAATGAATAAATTAATCAGGTTGTTAATCGGTTCTCGTTCAGTCAATAAATACCATCCTATGAGAGTCTGCATCTCGCTGTCGCCATATCGCATTGCATTGTGCGGGCGAGAGATTGATCATTACACGATATCCCAGGTTCCTTTGTCGTTATTATTAAAAAAGATGATTCAATATTGAAGCTTAATCGAAAGTTATGATTATACAACTGTGAAGTGATTAGCTGAATACATAGACAGACATTACTTTCCGCACAGACAAAATAAATATCTTCATGCCTGTCGTGTATGTGGGAATGTAGTACCAGCTGCTTATATGCCAGGCAAAACAATCATCGTTTAATTATTACGTCGGATGGTATAGTAGGTTTACGACGTATGGAAATCTTGTGGCAAATCGACGAGTGAGTCAAAGACTTTCAGGTGGCGGCGACCTTCGCGATGACGAAGAACGCGGCATTTCTTCTTCTTCTTCTTCTTCTTCCTCTTCTTCTTATTCTTGTTATTCTTGTTTTGCGTTCCTCCTCCTTCTTCTCCTTTTTCCGGTTTTTTATCTATATTTTTTTTTATTTCTACCTAATGACGGCACCGCAGCCACCGTTACTAAAGTCTAGTCATACCTATTTGCGTCCTTTGTGCAGGATGCTGGGATGAGAATTTTTACGGGCGGTTTTACATGTTGTTAGTCACTCGCAAATATATATCCTATATAATGCTTCATCCTACGCTTGTAACGATTTATTACATTAATCAATGTGTCAAACGGTCTTTGAAGGATACCTACTGAACATGTGTGTCGTACGTCATGCGATTTACAAAATTGGGAATAACCTCGATCCTCATTTATCCGAAACTGTAATTAGGCCCAGATAGATTGAGGATGAAAATTTTATATGCAACGACGCCATCGCATCGGGTTAAAAGAATTCGCAGAAAATACATAGGTGTCGTTCGACGACACCTGGCGATCGGCCAATCTGTTAAGTTCTCTAGATGTCTAGGATAATCCGCTTAACCGATTCCAGTCACAGAGTTGTTGTTCATTTTTTGAAAACCGTACGTACCCACGCCTGTATCAAGTGCCAATTATAAATAGAACTCGTACATTCATTTGACGGTTAGGAATTTACATTATACAGTTATGTTAATTAATGAATATCATTTTGAGGTACGTATAGTTGGGGTTTTTCTTTCTATAGCGAGAGTGAGACTGACGCACCTTCGGACTTCGGCCTCAGGCCTTAGGGGGAATTCCTATATAGCAGCGAAATCGAACGGTTAGGATAATCAATCTTGCGCTGGTATATAACAACCGGCTGTAGAATATAATGTGCAATTAAGAAGAAGACTATAAAGTCGAAACCGGAAGCTCCGGGTGAAGAAGACCTTAAAGAAGATGAACGCTTTACGACCCGATTTGCGTGGGCATCGAATCTTCGGTCTTTCCTAATCAAGGGTTTGTCATTAGTACCTGAGACTCTATATTTGGCTCCGTACCACTAAGCGTTAAGGGTCAGACTACATGGCCAGCCCACACCTATTTCAAGAACCTGTAAACATTAACGAATTCATATAGATGCTGTGTGCGCGTCCAGCGAGTACATCTGAAAGTTGCTGTGAAAACCTAATCACTGAAAATCTATTTCGTGAAAAGAAAAGACTTGGAGTCTTTTGATCCGACCAGGAAATTGAATTATAATAACCAATTAGTCAGCTAAGCAACTGGGCGCAAGTCATTTTGCAAATGAAAGCTTAGGATTGTCCGAAGACGGAACCAGTGAGTTGAACAAGCTCGCAGGACTTCTTCTATCCACTTCGACATCGCGAGGGTTTTATTGACGGGATAAAACGTGGTCAACCAAATCGACTTTCACAGTTAACCACAAAATTATCGCAACGTATCGGTGAGATCGATTGTCACGCTGGATTTAAAACACGGTCATTAATTTGTCAAATGTTACGGGTCTTGGGTCTAGCACGTGTCGGGTCAAGGATAGGATAAAAATTAAACTGGGATACCCATATCTGAAAATCCATCGATCCCGTTAGATTCTAAGATTCGATTAAATATACTCGAAATGAGATGAATTCTTGGTATGCTGTGAGCAGCGATTGTCTCGATCGATTTAAACCAGAGTCCAGTCATTAATTCGCCAAACTGTACAGGTGCAGGTTGGCCTATAAGACCCAAGGTACTTCGATTCAATAAAATATCCCTTACCCTTTGGTAAACGCGTCGGTATTCTGACGGGATTTCTTCTACTGACCATTGCCATTGATAGCGACAGTCCGTTACAAAGGAAGAGAATGCATCTAAAGGTCACATATAAATATACTGACTGAATTGCGTTGTGCTAAAAGTGAGGGACTACTCCAACTTCCCCTGAACCATCGGGTCAAAGTGTAGCGAATTTTCATCCCATCAGCTGAGAAACTTTATTCAAACACAGAGATAACCCGTTAGAATGGGTAAATTATGTGGTGGTGAACGTGTAGACTAATCGTCACGGTGCGGTAAAAGGTCTTGAACTTTTTAAATATACACCCATATACACATTCTATTGCCACCCACGCTTAAAACTTATGTTGTTTCTCGGTGCGTTTATTCACGGTTATTTAATATCCCGGTGTGCTGGACTATTCCAACGTTACAGAATATAGTTTTTTTCACCTGACAAGGGATAAAATCATCTAGGAAGTTGAAACTTGCTTCTACAATCTGGTAAGCGTAGAAAAGTCCAGTTATCCTCACGGACAATAAAACAAATCCACATGGTCATCCCATTTCCATTAATTTCCTGGCTTCGAAATGTCTAAAATAATTCCCACCGTACAGTTTGGAAGCAGTATTCGCTTGCGCTTAACACACCAAAGTACATACGACGATACGATCTTCATTATTCATCGACAGGGTCGATGCCATTTAATCCTTTCAGACCTTAGCAGGAATCCCTACCGAATAAATGTGCAGTACTATCTCTGGGTGAGGTCCACAGGATTATGGCGTGGGTGAGTGGAAGCAGTCTCCGAATGTCGGTAGACCTTGACTGCGTGTGTCGCGCCGCTTGCCTTTATTAGCGCTTACACCCGTTTACGAGCACTTGAAAACTGGCGCCGAATCTTCAAAGGGGTAACATGACACTGATTACTATTTCGCGAACCAGCAAACCCGCCATCGTCCACGTTAGCACGCTTTCCGAAACTCGGAACAAGCTGCAGGTCCCTATCGAAGCGACGAAAGGAGACCTCGTTTAAACGGCGTCCACCCTTTCCAGGGAAATTTATTATGGACAGGGTGTTCCAAGGCGAAGAGCACGTGGTTCCTAAAGTCTAATAGACAGGAAGTAGAGGAAGAAGGCTTTCTTCATTTCCTGATAAAATTTTCGACGTGGTTTCACTATCCGTAGAACGTTGAATACACAGTATATGCTATTCGATCTTCCAAGGGAATATGAATCGAGATGTTGTACTGTAGAAAGTACACATCGTCTATTCATGTCGGGATAGGTATATGGTGTAGCGGAAACGAAAGAAAAATGATAGAATAGATCGCAAAGAACTGGTCAGCGAGTGGCAAGATGCTGACCGATCGTGAGTGTGTGTTGTTCAGTCGTTCGGATATATACAATCTGATGGACATGTTCCGCCCGTTAGCGCGATACAACGTCGACAAAATGACGTCGTTAACAGTTCTCAGGTATCTGGGTCGTAAACCCAACTAGGAGCTTGTACTCCGTACCTCATGCTCACCTGTTCAATAACTAGATATCATATTCACTGACTACTACAGTCGATCCCGATGAGGATATCGCATTAACGTACATAAATATTTTTCTCATAGCTTTGTGCTTAATTGCGAGTACGAAACTGATTGTGAGTATGATGAGTAGTGTTTTTTGGTATATGCCGTTGAGATATACTATTATGGGAATTTTAAATCGCTTTGGCTTGTGGTAATAGCTCGTGGTTATAACTTATTACCACATAGTGAAATGCCTTCTCACCAGTAAGGTGCTCTTCCAATGCAGCGCGTGGCGGTCAGCTCGAGTGGCGGAGATAATAGCTTTCTTATGTAGACGCGTCGAGATGAGGATGAAACGACGCGTGACTTCTTCAAGGATCGCAAGACGCAAGTTTAAGTCTCATCTATACGACTGGCCAAAGAGACGCTGTGATAATCCTTCCTAGACTTTATTTTCCGCTCGCAAGTTTAATTCATGAGAATTTCTCATCAGAAGATCCCGTGACGTCAAAAACTGTTGAAATTTTCATTTTCATCAAAAGTATATAGCTCACCGTCCATCGTCCTCCATTGAAATTTAATTGATCTCTGCGAATGTTTTTACTTATTGGGTTTCCATCTGATGGGGCGAGGTCGTAGCCACAAGATCGGCAACCATCCTCTTGCAATTATCCAAGTTTCCGTTAACAGCCAGGTGGAAAGACCCGGGCTTCTTGACTCTCGACCCGTTCTTACAGCGCTGTTCATCCTCGTCTACGTCCCACGCGAATACCACCTCTTCAAACGTGGAAAAGACGGTGACTATAACGTCAGTCCGAGATACCAGAAGTCAAACAGCGCGGCAGTTTGCCCGCTGCGAGTTTATGGAATTAACGATACTTCCGCACTAAGAAGAGCTAACTCGACGTCAAACAAACACTGTGCACATACGCGACAATGTATGCCAATTCATTGCAGTGAGGAGGAATATTTATGGTTCATTTATGACAGGGCGTTGGCAAATTGGCAAAGTCAGTAACTTGTAGATATTGTTTTAAATAAAATACCCGCGTGTGCATATGATTATATGAATGTGCTTGTTCTAAGTATTCCCAGTATGATTATGGTCGCAGGCTGTTCACCCGAGTCGGAATAAATATTATAGTTTTCTTCTACAAGTTCTCACTGCAAACTTGGATTTTAGGGTCGGATTGTGCATGCGATGAAATTTTGATTTCCACATAAATGTTAGTTAGTTAGTTCTGTCAGTTCTGAGAAAGTTTGGGCGCAAACTCGGCTTTTGAAATTCTAGTACGTCCTTCTAGATGCTAGGATTCGGCGAAGCTTCGTGATTCTGGTTCCGACTTTTGGGTCCTCAATCTTCAATCAAACGTTTTGTGAACTGATCGACGAATGAATTCTAAGTAGAAAACTAAAATCGATCATAGAGTTGGTTTTTCGCAGACTTTTGAGGCTGTAAGGAGAATTTTGAAATTTATCGTCATGCGGAGAGGCTAATCAGAATTTCTATTCCGACTCAGGGATTCTGTTGGGCTTCGTTGATGTCATGTAGCTACACCTGCACACCTTTAAACGTTTCGCTCTTTGACTGTATAACAGCGGTCAGCCCACGCATGATCATGCAACGGCAGAATACTATTCCCACATTATTTAAACGCGCATGAATTTCAACTAGACAAATACACGTATTTCTTATGGTCCGAAATTCGGTGATAAATCGTTTTCCATTCTCTTTAATGAAAACCTCCAGCAGTGCAGTGCCTCTGAAGACACGTGTTCTGCCATTGTCACGTGCCCAGTTTACTTTACCGTATGAATCAAAGTCATCGAATAAATTTTCGTAACAATTTTACATTATCATACTACTATTTTCAATTATTTCTTTGTAAACTGGCTTACGAATCACATCAGAAGTGGGAACAAGGAGAAGAAGAAGAAGAAGGAGACAAAAAAAAAAAAAAGACGTCATGGGCTACACACTCTAAACTAAGGCAAGAGTGAGAGTCGTCTGTTATAGTTTTGAATGGACTTTAGAATTGAGGATTTCGAATTTCCACAGTGGATTGGGTTTGTACGAACAACGGCGTTTCAGTGTCACGTAAAATGACCAATTTTCAACCCGGAGCCAAAGCGTGCCGAGGGGGAACCCGATTCCTTTAAACGTCAATAGATCGATCGATTGATTCAATTACCAGGGCATCGATCGTAACGGGACTTGGCTAGTTTTGGTCTCTGCAAAGAGCATAAAACCCGTCCAAACTCCTTGTAACCAGGCATCGGAAGAATACCTACAGCTAATACGAAACAAGCGCTACGTACGTATTAGTGGTATACTATATTGCTTCATTCTTTAACTGAGAGAAAGGGTCACTGCTCCTGCAAGTTTATTAATTCTGGAAGCTGAAACTCACACGGTTCTTAAAAAAAAAATTACCTGATAAATATCAACACTCTTCGACATTGTGTGCAGACCAATAGTCTGAGGAGCTAAATTTTTTACGCAATTCAATCCTCTTCCACTATAAACTAGTTGGATTAGTCCATCCGATCCTTTCGGCAAACGATCGAGGAAAGTAAATGACGGAATATATCACAGCCCACTAGCCCGCGTCATAATCTGTCCAATTTGGTTTCCGACTGGGAGAATCACGCGCGAATGATACGAGGAAAATCCCAACAGCCAGATTATGATCAATACAGAAACACAGTAAGCCATGATGTGTGTGAATATCGGAACGAAGTGAACGCGCGGTACACCTTCCAATCATGCTTTTTCTCTGGGCTGGTCACTCGTGCATAAATAAACGTTCATATGAGGCACCAAGCTAAAATTATTATTTCGATATATGATATTCTCATATTCGACCTCTATTAAGACAACGGTGAAGGGAATTATGTTACAAACACGTGCGCCATTGCCTCTCGAGAGATTCTCACAAGCTAACGGATTTATCAAAGCCCTTCCACTATGTATACTGCACGAGTTCTCATTAAATGAAATTCAGAAAAAGTGGACCCTCGTCGAATAACCATACGCAAAGATTTTTCAATCTAGTTACAGTTATGAACAACGTGAACAATCTGCTATTCAATAAGTTTCTCTGTATATAGTTGCGAAAGGTTCTGCTCTGCAGTAGCCCAAAGTCAAATACGTATTACCATTTTACATGAAGATTAATTAAATTTATTGTTCAAGAGGACGCGAGTATACCGAGGTTGAATTCCTCCAGTTACACCAACCGTTTTACATAGGCAACGTCAATCAGCTTCCTAATTTAGTGTTTTTCATATAATGTAATTAGCGGAAGGACCTCGGCTACTATGAAAGCGGCACAGCCTTCGAAGACGGGTGAAACCTTCCTCTCGACCAACAGCTGAAGCTAGACCGATCTTCGCGTCTTTGAGTATTTTTATAATAAATTGCGCCTATTGATATTGCGAAATCGTATAAAGCGAGGCGATATGTATATCTGCGATGTGAGGAGGCTCCCTCGACGATAGCAGAGTTTTATTTTCCGCACGCGGAATCGACTGGGCTGCATATAGTCGGTTGTTAATTTTTCTTGAAAGCGCACCGCGCGAGTAAGATAATATTTTCAGAAATCCGGTCGTAAAAAAATTACGCTGAAACGGTCCTTCCAAGATTCGCTCACTTTTTAATACGCCGACGTCGCGTCGGTCTAGTCTGTCGGATATATTACGCTGAACAGCTCCAAGGGCTGTTCAAACTGATACTGCAGAATATACCGCTGGTGGAGACTGACCTCGGAGAAGTCGTTAAACTTGCATAAATCAAGGGAATTATTTAACCGAAAGGAACAGCGGGATCCAGAACTCTACCAGACATTCAAGGGACCATTCTTTTACGAAACTCTGCCGGCGCGGGCGTTCAGACAAAACTTTTATCTTCTCTCTATCCTCGCCTTTTTCTTTGATTCTCCTAATTCTTATTACATTTCTGCTTTGCCAAACGCCGAAAACCGATTATTCTGAATGAAATATGATATCAAGTCGCTGCATCATCCCGGCCAGATAGTTGGGGATGAAAATTTCGCGATTTTTTCAGAATCGCGACTACGGAGCTCTGCAAAAGGCGGTTGAAAATACCTGCGGAAAACTAAGGTCCATCCTGGACGCGTTGTTCCTCTAGAATCGTCTGTGGCCATTTTGCGATGGTGCAGCGCGGTGGGTGCTATTTATTTAAGTGGCCATCCGTTATGGCCAGAGCGCATTTTGGTTCTTGCCATTTGCCGTTTCTACCATCTTCGTTTGTCCGTTCGTTCGGTCTGTACGTCCATTCGTTCGGTACGTTAGTTCGATTGACGATTTATGCCAGACTGGCTAAACGGAGTTGTGTGCAGCTCCCCAGTTTGCTATCATTTGACTCACAAATTTAATGCCCCCTTGTTACCATTTCAAAGTTACGAGCGAATTCTTTTGCGTAAAAAAGCCACCGGTACGTCGATTAGCAAGTGCTAAACTGGTACGTACGGTTTGATGCCCAAGTTACTTTAATTTTTGGGTTAACTAGCTGCTGCAGTCTCGTCTCATATATACTTATTCGGGCATATAGTATAGTATATATATATATATACGTTTTACGTTTGAAATATAATATATGCATACGTGGAAACGTGTTATTGACCGTTAAAGATTATTCAAATCAGGTCAAACAAAGTGTTTCAAACTTCAAGTTTTTTTCTATGTCGAGTCAAAACGAGAGGCTCCCTCTTCTTGTAATTATTTAAATTATAATGGCAAGTGCAAAAATGATTTGATCGGAAATTTTCTAATTCTATTCATCTTGTCTCAGAATAGTCAAAATGGGGCCGGTTGAAGTGTTCTGAATTTTCAAAGCTCCGAACGATCAAATTTCCGAATTTTAATGCAACGAACTCACAGTTTTCAGAAAGGGTATTTCACCGAAAGTCTATGTAACGGATTTAAAAAATTCCGAATCGCAACACACCGAAGGTTTAAAATTCCGAAAGCTAAAGATCCGAAAGGTCAAGACTCCGAAAGCTCAAGATCCGAAAGGCCAGATTTCCGAAACTTGAACATCAAGCCGTCGCGCGTCGTTTAGTTGACACATTAAGAACACGTTCGATCTTTCGGAATTTTGGACTTTCGGAAAATCGGACTTCTGGAGCCTTAAGCTATCTACATTCTGACCTCTCGGAATTCTAATTTTCTGAGCTTGAGTGTTTCTGAAAATTCGAGATCGTCGCAAATAATTTCGGAAATTTTACCGTTCGGAGCTTTCAGAATTCGGAACTTCGAACCGGCCCCGTCAAAATGTTCCGATTTTAGACATTCGGGTATCTGGTTGTTCGCAGAAAACGATCAGTTTTTGATACTGCGAACGTGACTCGAGCGATTAATTTTTTACTGCTAAATTTTCAAGTTTAGTCAATCTTTTTTTACCGTCAAAAATTTGTTTGTTCATCGGTTAGACGCTTTTCTTCTGAACGATTAGAGACTCGAATATAAAAAATCTAACTGTATCTTACTCTGAGACCCGGTGACTCGAAATTCCGTACTTTTTAATTGATTATGCTTGAAAATATTGGCGAACTACTTTATTTATTGAAACTCGAAAACGATCCCCTATTCAAATATGCATATGCATCCCCATGGTGAAAACGGACACGTTTCGCTGCCCATGAGCAATTAAGAACTTCCGATAATTATTGACTGTTCAAATGTTCGCTGATGGACGTCACCTATGTCGGGAGGTCATCTCGGAATATATCTTAGAGCTTCTTATAACAGGAAGAAACGTCCTTGCCTGAGGCAATCTATTTATAGGTGATGATAGCCTAGGCTATTCTCCTTAGCGTTTGTACTACGTACACCGATAATGCGAATTGTGTGAATCATCTTGTTTGGCATCATTCAATCGCCGCTTCTTCAATCTCCGGTATATAGTATAATAAGAGAGTCTGTACCCCATCTCGTCGACTAGAGAATATCGATAGATTGGAGTCGCATATAAGTTTGTCCATATCAAAGAAGATATCCACGAGCTCAAAGGATTTCGTTTAAAATGATTTTCGGGCTGTTGATCCTGGCTGGAGTTTCTCAACGAATTAAGGCGGCGGTGCACTTCGAAAAAAGAGTGCCCAGCAGTATCCTGGCAAAAGGAATATTCAATCTTGAAATCTGATAAGGCCGGGGCGCGTAGCTCTCGGGCTTTGATCCCGAAAATTAACTTATATAGTTTATTGCATTTTTAAAGCATATTTTATCCCGGATTTCACGCGCTCCGTGCAATATTTCCTCATCAATATTCATCGCGCATCGTGGAAACTTTTGATACAGCTAACTTGGGTGGTGGGGCCTGGGCCCGGGCCCGAAGTTCGGTTCGCATTACCAAATTACCCTTAAATCACCCGCGTCGTAAGATTCTAAGAATTGATGTAATAAATTTGTAATCTTTTACAGGATTTTAGTATGCATCATTTGATCGATCGTCTCGAGCGAATTACAAGTACATATTTTTTATCGAAATGATCGGATCGTGCGTCGCCGCGTATATACGATATATAAGGCCAAAAAAATATTATAAATTCCCCGGACACAGCGCAGCTCTTTAGAAATCTAAAAAAATCTAAGAAAAATAAAATGTTTCTCATTATTTCAAGAAGCGTAACTTTCTCGATCCTGAAAACGAAGGACGTTTGATATTTGCTGCACGGCTGATTAATGGCACTAATTAAATAGCAAAATTGATTTTATCGCGTGCGTTTGTATGACGTAGCGTCCCTGTGACATTAATTTACCATTAAATGTATAATCGGACGAGCATGGTGTGTTGGAAAAAAAAAAAAAATAATTAAAATAAGGTATAGGGTAAAGAATAAGAAAGGAAGGAATAAAAATCGGCATCGCAGAATTAGCAGAGATGTTGCTGGGTATATGAGACACACGATGGTTATCGCCGGTGATACAAGCTGCAAAACTAACCGCGTCAATTAGCGGTAATAACTAATCAACGGAAACGTCGTAACACGCGTACGTATTATAATTGGTACGGAATTATAATCGCAAGTAGGCACTTAATATATTACCCAGTACCTACCTACTACGTTGACGGATATTACCATGGAATGCAGTAGCACTGACCGCAGTCAAGCTTCGCTGATTTACATATACCATACATGCGTATACGTACATATACGATGGTGGAGGCATAAGATAGACCGCAAATTATCGAATGCAATTTGTAAACGTATTATGTACATAATGCATGTAACTTTGTCCTATGTTTAGTATAAATTGTATAAGTTATCGAACCCCGCGTCATAACTCGGTGGAAGAAGAGCCATATTCAAATTACTATATATTACATATATGTACGTATGGTCAGAGAGAAAACCGCAGTGCGTTAAAAGCGTAATAATTATCGGTTTTTATTACCGTCACGTTTTCTGAATTCCGTTTTATAAAATTGCCGTGGGAGAGTCGATGCATATATCTATGACTCTCAGATCACTTTTAGAAGGTTTAGTATTACCTGATAAACTTAGTGATATCAAAAATTCTTTCAAAAATCTATACACATTCCTTCATTTCATTATACCTCCTGCTGGGGGCATAGATACGTCGGTTAATTTTCTTCCGGTTATTTCAGACATTGAAAATATTCAATTTTCTCTATCAGATGAGCTGCCACATCGAACCTAGTCGATTAATCTACAGACGGAGTCATAGAGTCTTCACGAAATTTTCATGCAATTTATTTTGTAAGACGTCAAGACGTGAGAGAAGAGATCGAGGCGTCTTGATGGCGAAGGAGATGGCACCCGTCTGAATAAACTCGTTGGAAAAAAGCAGCTTGACCTTTCGCTTATCGATAATCAATCCCGATTATATTCAACCTTATGAATTAGTGGGCCGTAATATTCAATAAAGATCGATAACTGGCTGAAAATCAGATGTCTGACCTTCTGGTTATTCGAAATGAATCCTAATTCGTTGGGATTATATCAATATCAAGATTTTTTCTCAACCGGTTTTCCACCTATCTAAGGAAGATGCGTAATCGTTGGGCTTAATTATCGATTTTTTTTTCTTTGACTTGAAGTTAATCGTAATTATTGCCGACTATGCGTTATCTATATACATACAAGTTCTCTGGGCACTGATCAAACGGTCGTAGTCGGTCAGTTTTTACGAATCGTTCGCGAGGTTATCTCTAGCCAGCCGAATGAATTGCCTGGGGCAAAACGTCTCTCAGAATTAAAACTTGGCCGAGAGGTCGTGTAGGTATACGTGACCACGTAAAAGGTACCGAGAAAACCTGGACAAGGGGGCAGAACCCGAGTGCCAATACATCTCGCCGGAAATGCCGCCACAATCATGTCTCTAAGAAGCGGCGTAGGTACATCCACGTGGTAATTGATAGACGTCGCAAATCCGCTGATTCTAATTGAAAGACAACTTCCGACAATGAATTCGCCACTTATGATGTCACCGATTATATTTATCATTTTATCAAATTCTCATCCATGAGATTAGATCCGGCAATGACGCATTGGACACAGATATCGTCATCGATTGCTCCAGAGGTCCGAAGTCAATTCAGACGAAAAAAACGAAGAGAAAACATTTCTGGTGCAGATCATTTTTCGTAATGAGAAGAGGACGTCTCTTGAAATTGAAATTATCGTCGATATGTAAAGTGATGTTTGCTATAGCTTGAACGCCTAATCAATTATATTCCCGCTTCCTAGTCGTGGTATACCAGTTATCGATAACGGGGTATGTTAGGTGGTGAACAAATCATTCTGTCGAGAGGAGTAATCTAGATTTCAAATGGTGTTTTCCTCCTGGTAACATTATGGGTATCACGAACAAGTTTAGACTCTAGTTTAATGACAAAATGAAGAAGACTTGTACACATCGTCATATGGGTTAGAGCTGCGCAGTTAAATATATGTGCCGTTGAAATAAAGGAGAATAAATTAACCAGCTGGTTTTAGATCGGTGATAAACGCGTTTATAATCATTTCTAATCGCCTAATGATGCGGAAAGTAATTAACCAAGTAACTTTTGCGATTGGTATAAGACCAACCGAGTAAAGTTTGCTCGTCTTGAACAGGCCTCGTCATTTAAGTTCCAGGTAAAATACGCTTCTAATTATCATAAATATTTGTAAAGTGAATTTCGGCGCAGCGGGATTCTCGAGCGTGAAAGATATCACGTCAGACAGTAACACGATGTGAATGAAAAAAAAAAAAACAGAAAAAAGCAAATAAGGCTCTGCAGACGATGGTCAAGGTATGTGTATCTCATTTTTCTTTTCTCCATATCTACAGCTTGACTCCTACTCTCAGTCATCCAATGAGTTTATTAAATGAATAAAGAGGATGCCGCCGAAAATCCGCGAACTCGATTACTGGCTTTCGTCTCATTTTCTGAATGGGAATAAGAAAAAAAAAAAAAAAAAAATTGTCTCGAGGAAAGAGTTCACGGGTCATATTACCACCCAAGAATTGGCACAGTTCATTTATTGTTGTCTAAGTAAGGCTGATTTTTCCATATCTAAAATACGATCTGAATCTGCAGTCACAGAGACAGATGTTGTTGGGCCGTGACCGTGCGACTGAACCGATTGACCGTAAAATATATCACAGCAACAGACTTCTCATTCAGAAAATTTTGCGGAAATTAGAATACGCCGACGCATATATACCAAACCGTGGGAGACTCACATCTGGCCACGATGCCATGCGAAGATGAATTCCTTCTTTCACCTAAATTCCAAAAAATCCATCAATCAAAGCCACGTGTTTTCGTTATCGCTCGCATAAGTTAGGTAATTCACTATAAGAAGTTTCCTCAGTTTTCTGTGCGTTCGATTCCTCAAATTTGAAATTAAAATAAAATTTACCACACGCTGGTTATCATTATCGCCAAATTTTAAGCAATGGCACATCTGTTCCGATTAGAATGAGAGCTGAGTTCAGTAACAAGAATACACCTAGGTTATATACCAACATGCTCGATAATGCCGTTAGTAATTAATGGTCGCCATTGAATCACTTTAACGAGCTTGTATACTTGTTATGGCAAAAGATGGATCTAATTTTAGCCACGATTCGCATCGCGCGGAAATAGTCTGCCACGGAAGATAATTACTCTAATTATAGGTGCGTTTAATTACCGGAGAAACGTTAGTCCGATTCGTTTTCGTTCGAATTTCTTTGATCGTAGGATAAAACGGAGTTACTGCCTCAGTCCTGATCGCATATCTACTTGATATTTCACTTTGTTTCATTTCTGCGAAAAGCGAAAGGATCATCACACCTAATTTCAATACTTCTGACACTGATTCATAGGAGGAATTAAAAAACTGCGAAATTACTCTAATAATACGATTTTATCACTCGAGTTTAATTTACGTAGAAAACTAGGTGGTTACCTGTGCCACTTGATCGTTCTGGTTGTTTGCCCGAAAACTAGTTGACTTCAACCGAAATCGAGTTTATGTTATGAACTAAAACTTTATAATGGAATACGTATGTGGAATTTTTAGGCAATAAAAAACGGCCGAAGGATCCAGAAATCTGTTTTCTTTTTCTCATACGAAAATTTACTCCTAAACAAAAAAACGCATCTACTCACGCATGATCTGTTTCGGAAAATTCAGCTCCCATTGCCGGTATACACTCAGTGGCCTCCTTTATAGCAGTGAGTTTGACAGCGCTATTGTATAACGATCGAATCTGGTCGTAAAACGACTTATGGGTCAGGTCGGAGTTTCATTATTAATTTTTTAGCTGTGTCCCTCGACGCAGGTTCAAAGTGCGATTTATCGTTGCAGCGGAGAGGTTCGTAAATAATTCAACGCCCGATGTGCATTATCGATTAATCGATGCACCGACACGTGCGTGTGAGCCATTTTTCAATTTGTACAAAGTAGATTCGACCCGGGCACCCTCATACCCAAGCAATTACCTCGCAGCTCTTTGATTTGTCCCCTGTCAGGTTTCGGCTAATAATCCAGGAGCACACCGGTCGTAGACAGATGGAGCTTATTCCCCCAAACCGAAGAGGATCGATCAGCTAAAGAACCCTAGGAAAATCGTAATACGTCCCTGAAGTGGCCTAGGGCCATCGCAGGCCAGGGGTGTTAAAGAATAATGAACTTTGCCAGGCTAATCACCTAATCAGCCGAAACCTGGTCTTGGGGGTGCAACGAACGATCAGCATGACACGCGAGAGCAAAGACCTCACCGTGAGGAAGCTAAGATATCGAGATGAGATCTGCAGTAGCAATGGGCAGCCTTGCAGTCACAATCTCACAAGGAATCTAGCAAATGGTTTGTTTGATACGATGTTCTAGTTAGATAAGCCTGGAGCCACGAGTGTACCGGCTTTTTCCTTCAGAAGGGACCTTGCACGAGCCTCTAGGAAGTCAGTGGGACTGGGGGAACCCCCTGTTGGACATAAGGTAAGGGAATATATGTGTGCGCATAGAAACGTGCGACAGACAAATCATGCAGACAAGTTTCATTCTGGCTGGGTATATGCCTACTGACATTTCGAAGGATCTAGGTAAATGGATCTAGACCATTAGACCAGCAAAAGCTGGGGCGTTTTCACTAGCGACAAACGCGTTTCGAGGAAATCATCATCAAATTGTGCCACGAAAACGACCTTCTAAACTCATAAGTCTAGACTTGGTATATTTTAGAAAATTATGGAGCGGTATTCGAACTGTGATAGTACACGAGGAGTTCTAGCCGAGTTTTGATAAGATTGCTGATCCAAGTAGGTAGCTGTGGAACAAGTTGGGAATGGTTTAACCATTAGGATGTAATACAGCTAGAAGGTAATTTTATCTACCGTATACCTGCAGTTTGCTGGGGTACGACGTCGAGGCTGAGACAAAGCCTGATTAATCTCAGTTGACCCTTGGAATTCTTGTGGGCGAAGGAAATTAAGGAGAAACTAAACCGCCGGGGTAACGGTTATAACTGTTGACCACGCGCTGCCAACGCTCATCGTCTGATGATAAAATGAGGAGAGAAAAACGATCCAGCATACAGTAGCGGGGGTCATCTCGGGCGCGCGTGCAGTCATTTCTACGGAATGCTGAGCGTTCGAAATTCTGATTAACGATGCAAGGTGCGTTTCCTACCATCTCACCTCTCCCGCGTATCCGTACTTTGACTTGAATAATCTTTTCGTTTATCTCCAACACCGGCTAGCTGAAAATTCAAACGAGTCATAACGTTAGTTAGATCATCGGGAGAGGAGGAGACCATCGAATTCCGAGTCGGAATAGAGATTCCAGTTTAATCCCATGAAATCTCAATTTCTCGTTCAGTCCTGCGTCAGGATTCAGAGGTGTGCTTCCAGAGGTGGAAATTTTCAAATTCGGAATTTCATTCCATGCATTTCATTCTCCAGGTCTCCGCGGTGCAGAGAACTTGTAGAATAAGACTATGATGGGATGGGATGGGATCGTTCATGAGATAAATTTTTATTCTTATTTTTATACGGAAGGAGTAATTTTTTATCCATTATTTTTTTGCATCGTTTTTTCTCTCCTCATGAATGCAACGATCATCCTGGCAATCTTGTCTAATTGTGACGGGCTTCCTGGAGTAGTGATATGTCCGCGACAGATGCCGCGAAGCGGCGCCTCTCGTGATTCTTACTTCTTAGAACTGGACCGAGGTACACCCCGAGAGTTGCGCGACAAGCATCGCTGGCTCCTGAAGGAGCAAGTACTGAGGAGGACTTTGATATTTATAGTGGCAAGGGCTGGTACCCGCAAAAACCCAACGAGGCTTGCAATCCTGAAATAACAGGTTACCGCAAGCACTCGGGACCGACAGGTTGACGATCCACCGCGATACGAGGACCCGGAGAAGACGGTGCAGCGAAGAGCCAGGAGATGGTTCTATTTATATCGTGGCAACCCATCAAAGACCTTGCGGATCGAGCCCTCGGAAATCTCCGAGTAAAGTGTGTGCGGAATTTCGCCTGGACCAATTGGGCCCCAATTTAAACGACGACGAACGACGACGATCCTTTCATCAGCCAATTTATCACCGTGTAGAGAATTCGCGTTTACAATTATTAGAAGATATATCATATTTTTTTTTGCCCACATTTATGGAAGGAAAAACCTTTGCGACGTATTGGGAATACAGATATTCATTCGCTGATCGGATTTGGCCGTCACTGGTCATACGAGAATCGGTAGCCCAAGTAGCTGCGGGTATATATTTTGGCCAAGTATAAAGACCCGCTAAGAAATTTCAATTTCTGATGCAATCATGTAACGCAAGGTTTTTGCCATATAGTTTTATCCAGGATATGGTTCTGCAGCAGCAGCAGCAGCAGCAGCAGCTGACCGCGGATGGCTTACGCTTCCGGGTCCTTGTTTTTCCATCTCCACTTGTCCAAACGAGACGCGCCAAAGAGGATCCAAACCCGGACATTTTACTCCGAATAAGTTTTATCGCCGTTCAGAAAAAGGCTTTACATGATGGAATTTGCCCCGTATATCGTCGACGGTTTAAAACAATTCGATATCAAATTTAGTCACATACTTTATTCAAACGGTTTACGTTTTTACCTCTCATATCATCTTAATCCAAGTTGGAATAGAAGTTCTAGTTTCATTATAAAAGTTCTTACTGAATACTCGGAGGTTGAGCTAGAATACGGAGGTAGGATTCTGCACGAAATGAAATTCTGATTTTGCCAGTTTTTTGTTTTTTTAACTGGAGAATAAAGGAATCGAGGTTTTGGATTATGAGACTAGAATTCCCATTCCAACTACTTGCCGGATTCCCAGTTTCGAAGAACCCTGAAATCCCGTGTGGAATATTTGCGTCAAACTGCGTTCGCACCTGCATGATAGTTGCGGATTATAAAACCGCGGTTTATGTTGTGGCCTGCGAAAATTCTCCGCGGCTAATTGGCAGCACTCTTTGCGAGGTGATATCGTCGCCACATAACCGTCCAAGATTATCCGTGTGCTGTCGGCAAAAATTGCGCACATATGAGTGTGTATGATATACACAAATGACAATGTGCTCGTATGTGTATGAGCCGGGGTTTGTACAGGTGTTAATTCACTCTCAACCTCATGGGTACTTGTGCAGGTGGGTTCAACGATACGGGATACCCGCTGCGTTAACAATGCCCTAACTGTACACGCGGCCAAAGTACTAGCGGCAAATGGACCCGTCTCTTTTCTCCTCCCTTCTACCACGACCAATTTCACAGCAGATTCTTCAGAGCTAACGAATTATAACTCGAGACTAGCCCGAGGCCTTCGGGTAAGAAGACTTCCTTTTTTCTTTTTCCTTTTTCCCGGGTCTTAACATCGTCGCGATTTAACGCTTCAATTTATTCTTCATCCTTAATCCGAAGATGACGTTTGTAATTGGCCATAATACATAGCCGAATTTTTTGGCCTACGCGCCTAAGACGTGCCAAATTGGTATTTACGACGTGTGCCGATCACCCAGAGGCCGTTTAATCGAACCTTCCGAAATTTCAAGCATTGGCCATAGATCCTTGATTAACAGATTTGGTCCACGATTGGTCTGTCCAATTATGTATCATACTGATTGTGAAATTATGGAAAAACATGTATCCGAGGCTGAATCTATTCGCGGGAATAAAAATCCAGTTATAATTTCGTAATGTTTTTAGGACGTAAATGAACTAATCGATGAAAAACGGCGCAATATAGTTGGACAGATGAATTTTTACGACACCAACTAATCAGACAAGCGTCTGCTTCCATAGATTAAACCTCTACTCTGCCCCGAGGAGTTTGAAGTGATTTTCATATGCGTGGAATAGAAGGCACGGCCACGAAGGGACTTATTAATTAGAATTAGCAGTAAGAAGCGGGATAAATTAAAGTGAAATATAGATATAGATAGAGGCAGTAAAAACGAGATAAAATATTGCCTTAAATTCTGTACTTTATCACTAAAAGAAATTCTATATGAACAGGGGACAAAGAGCCCTTGACCGATGCAACAGGCAAGTAGGTAGATATGTATGAATATTCATCATTAGACTTTGGAACTCGTCTACCACAAATATATGTCGCAGTGTGCATTACAATACTATGTGGAAGTATAACTAATAGGGGATGAGCTTAGGATTTTAAACCATCAAGGTGACGTCAAAGTTCAATGAATTTGGGTTAAAGTCAAGCGACTTTAGGACTTTGAATAAAAATTCTAGTTCCATTCGACGAGCCCTTGCCATAGACTCGGAGATGCGTGTGAATGAAATTCTGATATTTCCATCTAAAAGTGTAAAAGTTACGTCCGTTTTGAGCCCGTTCACTTTCAGACTCTAGAATTCATAGATTCTCTTTAATAAAACGTTCGGCGAACTGATTGACGAATAAATATCAATTCGAAAATAAAATTAATCATTGAGTCGGTTTTTCGAAGACTTTTCAGGCCGTTAGTAGAATTCGAAAATCCAGTATGACGTAGTAGAGACGCTGATAAGAATTTCAAGAATTATGGTTTCGGTTGATGAAACCAGAAATTCTATTACCAATCGGGTTCGAACATGGCTATCTTCTATTCTGATAACCCGAAGAATCATCTTGATTTTTGATAAGGTAAGATCGTGTTTTCCGACAATTTGGCTGACCGATGGAGGGACCAAGACACGTAGAGCTTTGTAATATTGAAGAAAAAAAAAAAGAAAAGTAACCAGAAAATGAATTCGAGACCGTTAACGCCCTGGATGTTCCATTGTCAGTGAAACGCAGTATAGTCAGAATGTCATTATGTCCAGCTAAAATTATTATCCTAACGGATGTGTGAGCCGCCTAAGGAATGCATAAAAATGCGTAAACGCGCGCGCACGAGCCGCCCATACTAATTATCGAGTGTACAAGACTGACTGTACTTGCACAGTTGCACTATGGGCACAGCCATGAGGGCCGTCACCCTAAGAAAAGAAGAGAGAAAAAGAGAATGAAAAAAAATGTAGAGAACAGAAAAGAAGGGAAAATGGAAGAAAATAGAGAAATGTGAAATTCGATACGAATCTCTGGATAAGCCGCTTTGTCTAAAGATAATTAGAGATTTAATAAATTAACCCGATTAGGAGATGGCCGAAACGCCCCGAATTGATCTCTCCGCAATCGGATGTGTAATGGGATTTCTTGATAAGAAAAGCCGACGATATCGTACTAGGATTACACGCGCACAGATCACAGATATACGTCTGTACTCGAGAGGTATTATAGATTCTTTGAGAAGTTAAGCTCGAGGGGTCCAGGATAGAATCTGGACCGAAGAAAAGCTGCGGTGCTTTTTCTCGGACGAAGATCGGTAGTCGTTTGAATATCCGAGTCCGCGATGACGTGATTTCGAGCGATGGGATAAAGGACAGAGGCGAATAGAGGAGAGAAAAAAAAATGCGTAGAGAAAAGTAGAAGCTAAAAAAATAAGAAAGAAAGAAAGAAAAAAAAAAAAAGGCACAAGCGAATGAGACAACCATGGGGAGACCCCTGCTCACTGAGCGGATGTCAGGGCATGGAATCTTCACCGTGGGACGTGTGGGAACGGATGAATCTCGTGTCAGAACAAACTGCGAATTTATTATAATCACAAGGCGTGCCTTACCTCGGCCGCCTGGGATAAAAGTCCTTCCTTTCTCGATCGCGGATTAAATTAGTCTCCTAATGTTAATTGGGTGCGACAAGTATCTGTGACTTAAGTGTAACCCCAGAATGGATAGAACGAAGGTGCGATAAAAAAATGAATTATATGTATAGAGGCTTGATTTGACAATGAATTATTGATAACGAGGATATAGAGGAAGAAAAAATAATCTGGCACGGGCAGGGATAAAAAAAAAAAAAAAAGAAGACAATTAATGAAATTCTGAAAGGATAGGAAAGGCCCGAGGATGCAGATCATGGCGGGATATAAATTTATTTATAGTATTCACGGCGTCACGTTCTCGGATGTGTATTCCCAACTTTTACGCCAATGGATACTGCGGTGGTGGACACGTAGTATAGGAAACGTTGAGAATTTACCTCGATACAATCGACAATCGGCGATCGAAGATGGACAGAGACTCCTTGATGCCCGAGGACTATTATGGTTAGCAGAACAAGAAGAAATCCTCCGTGGCATGGTCAAGATACGCGCTATAGCTGACCAGACTCTTATTTATAATCTCTTTCGCGGACTCGCGGTAGCACAAAATATATTAACGTTGGTTCAAAGTTTTCGTATAAATTAAAACTACGATATCTCCTTATTATATTCCGCCATTTATTTTTCATCTTCAACCTATTATACTAGCTCATGAATTAATTACCGCCGCTAATTCGCCGAGACAATTCGCGAGGCTTGTTTCACGCTACGGGTTAAATATCGTAACAGTAAATCGACACTTTTATCCACCGGTAGTCACACACACACACACACATATAATACATATATAAATATATTCGTGAAAGAAAATCTCTCTGCATAATGCATCAGGCGATCGGCCCGATCGGACCTAACAAAACGAGTTGACCGTGTGTGCCGTAACCAGAGTTGTATTTTATTTGCTTTTTTACTATTTTTCCGTGAGCGAGTCTTGCTGAAAGATTCAAGTCCCCGACATACATTTCTCTCTCTGTTAATCTGTACACGAGTATCTTCAGTTTCGATATTTGCGAGTACCATTTTCCGCGTATTCGTAAATTTCCGTTCGCCAATTTACGGACTGAAAAATATCCCCTCGATACCTTCGAGATTAGAGAATTTAAGAATTGGTCAACGACTACGGGATGAAAGGATCATCTTTATCCATCTTGATATGTTTGCGATGAAATTTTCTCGAGGTTCGCAGCCAGTAGGCCGTTCTTCTTCTTCTTCTGCCTCTTGGCGTTCATCCTTCGCGCCCTGTGAGTAACGGTATCACCAAAAAACATCACTTATTAGACGGAACGTTCAACTCCCACAAAAACAACCCGAGGATTGCCTCACGTAGATACCGACGCCTGTTCTTTTTTTTTTCCTTTTCTTTCTTTTTTTTTTTTTTTCTTTACCACATCTTTTTTAACACCAAATGCAACAGACGAGCTTGGCTACATACCTACGTGTCTATGTATGTGGGTATGTACATGCCTTTGCTAAGCAACGCGATGGATACCCGAATGGCTTTGGTATATCCTCAATCTTGTTGGCCTTACCTAAACCCAAATAATAAATCTTCGAAAAATTTCGCTATTTCTTTTCAAGTAGACGAAAAAAATAAGAAAAAAATCGTAAAATTTATTTGATTTTTTTCATCTTCTTTTTCTCCTTCTTCTTCTTCTTCTTCTTTATGTCTAATTCTCACCTCGCATATGATCCTTAATTATTCTTACTACTATACGAAGCATTAACTGATTTCAAAAATGCTAACATAGAAATGAAAATTTCAGAACCAATTAGAAGCCTTCACAGATATTAGATTTTTAAATAAAAATTCTTCTGGCCAATTTTCAGTCGTTTCAATTCCAAGAGATTTAGGTATAGCTTTTCTTCAAATTTAGACAATATTTATTTGTACAATAGAATGCATTTTGCGATTTTGGTAAAAAAAATTTCTCACAATTTTTCAATCTATTTTCTCCTTCGATAAAATTTTCTAAGAAAATTTTACAATGAAAGGAAAAATGGGAAAAACTTTAAGAGGCCTTCTACTAGCTGTTCGATATCGCGTGGGTAATATTATCACGTATTTGAACATTGTGTATGATGCCATAACAAATACTACCGTTTTAGCCTCATTTCTAAGTTATTTTTTTTATTTTATTTTTTTCCCGTCAAGAGAAAAGACAGAGAGAGAGAGAGAGAGAGAGAGAGAGAAAGGAAGAAATAAAAATTTAGGCCTTACGTGCGAAAAATATCTAAATTATATACAGCATGTACGATATGCTATGTACGTCGGTACCTCCATGTGTAGTGTGGCTTGACTAGGTAGGCTTATTATAATACAGAATGTATATGCAGGTTTGAAGGTAGGTATATACCGAAGTTATTTCCTTACGAGTACACCTACATTGTGGAATTCTCTTACGGTAGTCACCAGGCGTTCGTTTTTCCTCATTTTTGGTTTATCAGGTTTTTTTTTCTCGTTTTTTTTGGTTAATACAAAACAGTCTGCAGGTGTATGAAAAATGATAAAGTTGGTTAAATAATGGAGGAAATGGATTTGTTCACTCCACTACAACCCACCCGATGCATCCGCCGAGCGAAAAATATCGAAAAGTTCGATAACGTCAAAGTAGATGGTTTTTTCAAAGCTTCAGGGTATGGTGGATAAACTGCATCAGGTGTGCGCGAAATTATAATATTTATGGATATTTACCTGCTGTGTATACAATACACATGTGCCGGAATGTAAATATTTTATTTATTATCGCTAAACGATATAGATATACGCACTCTTTTATCGCATTAGAATTATCAATCTATTTTTATTTACCCCACATACGAGCACATTAGTACCCTCTACGTCTGCTATATGAGTTTCTACCCTATAATATAATACCTAACTTACCGAATACGTCAGGTTATTACAAGGCGGTAAAGTTAACGCATCGTTTTTCATTTATATAGACGAGATAATTGCACCGAGTGGCATCGATATATTCGTATAATTCACGTATAACGACCGGGACGATAAATATGTTTTTACAAAATTTCCATATTAAGTCTATGTATACGTGAATCACGTCAATCGGTATCACGCGTCGCAGAATTTAAAAAAATGATAATCAGCACGTTAGGTAGGTATTCGATTATGCAGCATACAGGGCTGGTGAAAGTGTCATCGTGACAATTGCTAAAAAATCGATCCTTATTAGCCTACGTTCTTCGTTTGTATCAAAAAAAAGAAGAAGAAAGAAGCGAAATGTGAAGTAAAGACACACTCGAAGTTGACAATCTCGAGTAGATAGACAACGAGTTTGAATCTTTGGGACTGATCAGTATATAGAATATAATTCTACATATGGGTATGTATATGCATTTTAATTCACGAGGTCAACATATTCCATACGACAATTGCAATTCATTGCGGTTACGGTAACTTCTATAGTATCAAATATTCACGACACAATGCTGCATGGATTCAGAGGAATAAGTCCGTACGCCCCCACGCAATACTTTTTTATGTAAAAACTGAGAACGAAGAATAAGAAGAATAAGAATAAGAAGAAGGAGAAAAACTTGGCTCACCAAGTTGGAATAGTTGAATTTTTCAACCGTGATTACTTCTCGTCGACACATGTGTGAATTTTGCAAAATAACAAAATTTAACAAATTCACGAATGAAAGGCGCTACTTCAATTCGTATACGGTATATATACACCTCGCGGGTTTGGGCTTCCACAAGTTTTGCATAAGATTTAAAGTTTGTAAATCACTCGAGCACACCGCGGTTGTAAAGTGTCACTTTCAGTTTCAGTTTATGCACAGTGGAGGATCTTAAACGACGTGGTACTAGCTACTCCTGAAATTGAATTCTCGTAGTAGTTGTATTTACGATCCACGTATACTAGGTAGGTACCCGTTTAGATACGGTACTACTACTTCATTATTGCCAATTGTCCCAAAAGAAATTAAAAATCAGAAAAGTATCCGCATATGTAAAAAATATTCGCTAAAACGGCCAGTGGCTAATTGAGAAAGAAAAAATCAATTGTCCTTGCAGCTGATAATGATCGCGAAAAAAATTAATCCTCTTGCCAAAACTCGCTATACCCTATTCTTAGTTTCTGCTAATTAATTGCTTTACCATAGAAACACACACATCGAAATTTCGGAACGGACACTTGATGTGAAGAAGATGTTGTTGCGGTTAATGCAAGAAATGAGTTTGCAGTACTATTCTTCGTTCGTTCGTTCGTTTCTTATTTTTTCTTCTTTTCTCTTGTTCTATACTTTTTTTACATTTCATATTCTCGAGTTGAACCCCACGTTCATTCACCTTCACGCGTTCAATCCAATTCCAAAAAATAATATTGCAGAATAATTCATGAGCCACTTGACAAACGTGTTTATAACCGTTCGCAACTGTTTTTTGTTCCATTTCTCCGTACGTATGTGGATACAGGGAAAGAAAAGATACAGCGAAAACGCTTACCGATTTATTCTTCAATTTTGAAAATCTGCTCTTCCTCCGATCCTCGAAATAAATATTGAACAAAATTTTAGCTTCGATCTCGGATGAAGATTTTCCAAAAAATGTTAAACCCTGATCCTATACCGATGTGGGGAAAAAGGAAAACTGGCTGTTTAAGTCAGGTCAAGAATTTAGCTTCCTCGTATATTTTCTGGGAGAAATATTGTGATATAGGTGGGCATTAAAGGCTGCCCGGAAAGTTGGGCAATAAATTTAGTTTAAAGTTGAAATTTCTGAATGAACTTTAACCGGGTGCAATAAATTATGTGGAATGGAAGCTGCATGCTCCCATATATCACTGAACATGTTATTGTGTGACTTACCCATGCCGGTATCGGGTGACTATAATCATGTGGCTTTCCATCCTGCCACTCAACGGATGGCGCCATGAAGTTCTGCAATCGTTGATCCGTGACAAAAATATGCAAGACACACGCCGAGATGCTGCAGTATATATCGGGACATCTAATCCTGTGTAATGCCACATATCAGACTAGATGCTACCATCGACTAGAAACAAGTTCCGAAGGTAGGTACATTACTTAAGAAATGAAAAATGAGAAAGAAAAAAGCAATGAAAAATTCAAGATGGAAAGTCATCTAATAAGAAACGATAAATGTATATAAACATCGGCTAATCACGTCGTCGATAAACGAGGTGATAGAAAATGAGCAAATAAAAATCAAAGCTAATTCACATCGAGAGAATACATATACAGGTATTATTAATAAGTATGACGATAAGTCATGAGATAAGTAATGTTTGTACACGTCTAATGAGGTGTCTAACTGTTTATTTGAACAACTCTTTATGACCTAAAACTGAAACGTGGTGTTTGATAAATATCATTCGGTATTTATGAATAAAGATCGTCATACGTTATTCATAATTTACACTTGGTTAGCTTCGTCATAAGACGGTGTTAGGCGCTACTAAGAATCGCAATTTGTACCCACTTATCTATAAGTTCGGATTATCGGCTTTGGAATGAGTAACGCCATTCTCGAATGATCTGAATTTTATGAGATTAACAAATTTCACTGATTTATTTTCAACGATTTTATACCACTCCACCCCATCCATTGCACAGGGGTGAAATTCTAGGTGAATATTGCATGGTCATAAAGTACGCCGATCGATACCCTGCACTCTGTCTATTCCTAATGGACCGACTTACCCTAGTCTACCATGTGGACGTTGTGCGTTCGACAGTCTGTGAATGGACATCCCGTACAACAAGATCTATTCAAAGATCACGGGCATCGAGGAAGAAAAAATTCCTCAAATTTTTACCATCATCCAATTATGCCGCAAGGGTTATGCTGTATTGTCAATAAATGAATTTCATTGTGCCTCGTAAACCTGTATTTGAATAAAATTTTCGGTCATGTGGTCCGTGGAAATCTGTAATATTCGCAGACTTCGTTATTACAGAATAGCAAGAATAGCAAGTATAGCTAGGTGAGCTTAAAGCCTGTTTTTTAGCATTGAGATGAGAGGAGGTACTTATTGTTAGCTACATGTGTTTGGGATGCTGTTCTGCTCAGCCCAGAGGTAAGAGGGAAACAATAGGATGTGGTGCTTAGCATATTTAAGTAGCTACAGTGATTGGCCATTTCCGCTTCAAGATGACAAGATTCGGACGGGATTAGCCTTTTGCCATTTATAGAAGTGTGACTAACGAAAGTTTGGCAATTGCTTTCGCCCTCTGGTTTTATTTTTTGTCCATTGTCTTGCCCCCGTGCTGACAGCCTACAACTGGCACAGTTTCACTCATTGTAAGTATTTATTAGACAGGGAATGGAGATCTATCCATCTTCGGATAAGAAACCGTGAAAAAAATAGAAAGGAAGGAGAGAGAAAAAGAAGAAGAAAAAAAAAAAACCTGGAAACGAAAAAGGAATACGGATTATAATTTATCGAAGAATTTGCATACGCCTTTTTCTCTGATTGTGAAACCCGAACGCAGAACCTAATCCCATCGAGATCCTCTCACTCCTTGACTTGAGGAAGCAAGAAATGGTGGAAGATCCTGCGGATAAAAAGAATTCCAATTTTTTGGCTGTTTTTTTATTTTTATTTATTTTTTTTTACTTTTATTATAGGGCAATAACAATTTCTGCCTGAGATAAGACCCGGGCAATATTTTCTTCGGGTAAGTAATTGTCCCGGCTTATCTAGGGGTAGAATGCCGCCGGGATGAAAAGAAAAAGTCATTTACAGGAAAGAAACGAATGTGAATAAGACAACGGCGATTTCTTGGGGTGAGATTTGGAGATTTTACAACATTCTATCCTGATATCATCGCACGGCTATTGCGGAGTGGTTTTTCTGGAAACACACAAGTCGGTATCCTCTCGGTCTTCAGATGTAGTACAGCTTAGCTGTAACAGATCCTAAACTTCCAAGGATCGAATCAGCCTAACGAAGAGAGCTAGGTAATAAAGAAAGTTTTGTATTTTTTTCTCTTTCCTCCTCGTTGCAGGAACATCTGCAACTGATGAATCGAGCCATTATGCACGACCGAACTTCTTCTTCAGGGAACGGATAACATTAGAGCCGAGACTACCGGCTTGTCTTTTTCGCCATAGCACGCGTTGGGAATTAGCAATCAGTTCGAACCAACATAATTGCACGTTCTTAGCTGATCCTTAAACAAAGCCACTGATTGATTCTAGGTATCGATTGAATTATCGAGATACAGAAGGGTGGGTATGCAATATTGGCCAACTGAAATGGGGAGGCGATATTTCTTGGTAAAAGTAAAGGCCTGTATAACACGTGTGCAGCTGAAAGCTTAGAGATCTCGTCTCGACGTCTTACTGCTCCAGAATCCAATTGCGCGTAACGAAACTTGAGTTTAAAGTAAAACCGAGTCTGGGAAAGTTGGGAAGAGGACTCGAGACCTGCAAAGGCTTACACAAGATGGTCGATTACACTTTGTTCGTTTAGTCAGCGAGTCAAAAAGGCTCTCGGTCTAGCTCCGCTAACAAGACGTTATTGTTGTGATTACAGAGAGTTTCGTGATGATCGGAACTTGTGAGAGATAATAAATACGTGAAGGCCTGATTACATGGTTGGTGGACCGCCTAGAACGCGATAGACAGTAAAATAAGAGGAAATAAGTACACGATAGGTAGTTACGAGTTGCGTAAGTAGCTGCGAGAGGTCCATTGTGACAGAGGCTTCTCCTCAACCGGATTCTAAAAATGTCTCCTGGCTCATTCAGAATTTGATTGGTTACCGATGGAAAAAAACTTCCTCCTTTAAAACCACCTTTCAAAGTTTCATAACTTTCCAGGAGCCTTGGCTCTGCCGCTATGGTTGGTAGGTACGCCTAGACTTTTTTACTTTCCTAAGAATATCCACCTATAATCCGAAGGTTTTCACGCCATATATCGTTCGGTGGGATTTTTCTTCAATCAAATTCACTTCATTTGCTATAGGATATTCGATAAAATTTTAGTAGGTATACATCTCGCTGCGTCGGGTATAGCGTCTTATGCTACTTCAGAGAAATTCACTTTCGTTATATCGCGAGGACGATGAACGGACTCTGCATGCCACCTGGTTGTATTAAGGACACGAAGGACGCCTGAGGTACATACAAGGCGTGAAAACATTGCCCACCTATAAATGCCTGCAAGCGGATGCAGAGAAAAAAAAAAAAAATAATGGAAAAAAAAAAGAAAGAAACTCTAATTAAATCTGAAATGGGAATTGAATACATCATGCGCAATACCACATCCCATTTCAATCCAATTTCATTTTTATTTATTCTCTATTCAATACTGGAGAATCCTGTATCCAAGGATCCCGTCTCTCTTCGTACAGACACTCGCAAGACGACGGGGTGCGCATACAGATTTTAACCAAATATACGTATATAAATGGGTACGTATTCTGACAGACAGATGCGCACGTTAAAGACCTATCCCAACACATAACGAGAATATATACTCCACGAAGTATTGATTTTCAGAGCAGACCAAGAGCACGGGGGTGCGAAATAAAGCGTTGGAGAATTTCACTTCCATGTAATGTAACACACGTACGACCAATTCATACATCGCGTTTTCACATACGTATGCATACAATACATAGAAAAAAAGAAACGGTATAGAACTTTTTCTTAAGAGTGTACTGCCGTGGTATAAACTCTTTGTTAATTTAACCGGGATATCACGGCTTGAAGCCAGTAAGCAGCTCTCACCTTTACTAGCTGAATAACTAACTGTATTACCCTCAACACTCGTGACATTGTCGAATGTCCAACCCTTTGAATCCCCGTTTGAAAATTGTTTCAATAGTCTGGGGGGCGGGATTCCATGAATTTGATAAGTTGCAAAAATTGCGTAAATTGCATAGATTGAGTTTATGGCTAACTATGGCACCTAGTAGTATGTAAATAGTAGAAACTAATGCCGTGAGAAAAAATTCAGCCACGAGACGTTGCGTGGCGTATCAAGAATCGTCTGTTGAAGTTCTACCGCAAGTATACTGCAGCGGTGCATATAGTATGTGGGTAAACTTTTGTTGGCATTGTTCCATCATTGATTGGCAACTTGACTGGATGAATTCTGAAAAAGTGACACGCATATAGCGTTGTAAAAATAAAGATTAAAAATCGATGCTATAGATAAACTGTTTGATCAAAGCATAACGCAGACCGAAGCTCTGCTCTTCCACGAGCAGTCAGGATCTCGATTTAATTTCTCTTAAACTTGAGACGAGCGGAGGCGTATTCGAAAAATATAAGGCTGAGTACAGGGGGTAGGTGAAGTAGCTGAGGGTAAAAATTCCATCAAATATGAACTGCGGGAGTGCCTAGAGCCCGATGGTTTCCGGACCCTTGACGCAGCACTCAATGTCAAAGGGCTTTATAACAATCTGTTTTCTCTCTCTCTCTCTATTTCATATCTCTTTTTATCTCTTGACAGTCCCATCATCCTGGCAGGCACAACGCGCCCTGTCGCTTACAAAGACAAATCAATTTCTCAAGGATCTTGTAGCTCGAACCAAACCTGAGAGTGAGAGCTTCCTCTGAAAGCAGGTTATTTAAACCAAGGACTAAATTACCCGAGTCTTTACCATCTCCAGTCACTCCATCGCTACTTAAATTCAAGAAATTAAACTGCCAACGTCAAGCACAACTGACAAGCTTCCTGTTATTCGTCTTATTAATTTTTTCACTAAATCGCAGACTGCGAAAGCTCAGACTCTATTTCCGATCCACGATCGAACCGATGGAATAGGATAGAATGAATCCAAATTTACATTTTCGATTTTTCCTATACTTAAATTCGGACGTGATTAATTTTTATTTGAAAACTTTTTCAAAGCGTGATCTATCCCCGAATATACACGCACGTGCGTTGAAAATATTTGCGACAACGCGTCAGATAAATTGCTCACTCATCCATCCAGGATCCCCAGGCATATAGTCTATATGACGTCATCTGGGCACATGTGCACATGTGCACAACCAGAGTACGTCCCTCGCTAATGCTCACCCTCGCAGTAGGTATACATAGAAGAATGCCACACGTTATCATTGTAAGCTTCCAATACGGATTAATGGAAATCAATCAACTGTACGGACAGTTCAGGGCGAATAGGCGAACAGGAGAACAGGCGTCGGGGTCAGGGGTCAGAACCGAGGATTTCTACCCTGAGATATATAATTCTGACGGGGTATTGTCCGTCGGTCAATACGTCCTCGACATGTTCTCGAAATAATATAATTATCGCGGATTATTTTTGGACGTTTTGATTCTCTCACCGGTATTATAGACAGGAAATGAAATTTCACTTATAAAGAAGAAAGTAAAAGTCGTCCTTTCAACCGTGCATGGTTCATTCATCACGAAAATAATCTGTACATTCGAAATTGACGTTTTCTCCATTTTTTTCTTCATTATTATTCTCGTCATATTAGTTCAGCCCCTTCTGAAAACGGGCGAAATGTTAGGGCGTTTTGGCCGTTACCCCGGAGTATAAGGGGTCAGAGGATTTCAGGGGATTCCGAACCTGCGGGTATAATAAACGTACGAAATTATACGGAGGATTTGTGTATCTACTATATGAATTCGCGGGACGTAGGATTACCGACAATTTTCCACCCCCGCCCCCGGTGTATATATATATAATGATACGATTTATTGAGCAATGGGTTCAATTAAAAATAATCTCTGCAACGAACCTAGGGGGGGATCCGAGTTTCAGTTTCGTTATTCCCCGTCGGTGTGGCTGAAGAAGACCGAAGAAGCCGGTTCTCGCTCCGGTATAAATCGCATCTGAAACATTGATTTCCGCTTTTCACTGTCGGCGAGATGTGCTTGTGTAACCATGGCAGCCCATGGCGAGAAGAAAAACCCTTCGGAGAGAGTGGGATCTGGGATGAATAATTCATTGTTAAATAAATAAAAATTGAGCGAAAACTAAGTTATGAAAATACAGCGTAAAGCATATGAATATTTACACTCTGAGATCGATGTATACGAAAGCACGGAGTGATACATATACTTCGTAAATTAAATCGCGGAAACAACTAGCCTACACTTCGTATCCTCTTTTCCTCTACGCATTTAGTATCTACGCCCTTATGCCGTTCCAGGTTTGATACCATCCCGTACTCCGCACCTAGCCTAGCAACGCTATTGATTTCCTCTCGCCCCCTTGCGAGATAACTATCTAACGGAATGCACGTATTTTATTCGAAGAATAAACAAGCAAACACTAACCGAAATTACATTGCTTTTCGAGTCGCCGCGGTACCCGCCTAGATACACATCGGTTTAATTGCCTGTTTTATATACTTTCAGAGAACAACAGATACTCCTTTTTTTTCTCTTTTTTTCCTTTCAAATCATTCCTACGCCGCGAAGAAACGTTCTATACACTCAGTATTTTCACTACTGATTACCACCACTTTGAGAAATGAATTTGAAATTATTTCAAATTTCAAGGACCACTTTTATCCTATATGCTCAATCTGGGTAGGACTCGGTCCACCGGTTGTCATGTAATTTCAAAATTCCCTTCATGAGACTAGCGTGGCACTGGCAAAATCTGTTAAATTTACCCTACAGTATTCTAAAATCTAAATCACTACGGCGGTAGGATGGTACACGTAATGTGATACTTTACCCAAAAGGGACACTGCCCAGGCAAATGTGCCTTTATTCTAAAAACGGGCTTAATTAGTCCGTAACTGGTAGCTGCCCTGAATGAAATGCCATTGGATACGGACCCTCGTGTAATGGGTTTCGGAACGGAGAGATGATCGGTAATTAAGATTAGCGAGCGTCGTGACTTAACACCTTGTTAATCAGTGGTCATTCGGTAGGTGCCCAGGCACCCTAAAGCATCGAGTTTATTGGTATCTTATGGCCGAGGAAGACTCTTGCTGATCATAGCCTGAGCTACCTTTCGCCAAGAGTCTCCGCAGCCTCCGAACATAACAGCTTCTATACCAGTATATAGAAGAGATCGACTCGCGAAGAGGGCGCCACTCTCTGGCTATATCGAAGAGCTAATAAATCGCGAATCGTAATCGGTAATACAACTACGACACGTTTGGATACCTTAATCCGACTATCACTGAGACTTAACACGGTTTATATCTAATCGGTGTGAATCTAGGTACATCTAACCGATCGCGAGTCTCTTTACGCAAGATATATCACCTTTGATAAAATACCGAGAATTAGTTGCATGATAAAAGTAGGATAGCAGTAGTAGGTATCCGGGGTAATGTTTTAAGAAAAAAAAAAGGTATAAAGGCAGCTTGATCCGTAAATTCGATAACTGCAATTCAATCTGGAGGCGAACTCTGGTGCTCACGATCTTATCGGATGCAGTTATTAGGTCTGGTTTGATTCGATGAGATAGTGAGAGTCTGTAAAATTTTTGGAATCAGAACGTAAAGCTCGACAATATCGTAGCTGCACTTTAATGGTTATCGAGTTATTCAATATGGGAGTGAAATATGAGACGGTAAAATAAAAGATGCCCGATTAATGTATGATGAAATGAGTGGGAGGAATAAAAGCTTGGGATGAAAGTAAAAGCAATTTCTTCTCACTGTTACGATTCACTTTCGATTTCTGAGATCCCTCGATGCAGAGTACCTCGCTTAGAGCTCGTCCTGCCTCGCCTTATACAACTTACATAATCATATCCCAACCTACCTCACCTTGGTTATACACGGTGACGGGTGCAAGCTTTCACCTTTCTCCAAGACCGCGATTCTTTCTCTCGGGTAAACATTCAGGCCAAGTTCAGTGGGACTATCTACTTACGTAATTGCAAATGCCTCATAGCCGCGGCGTAGCGTAGTTCCCCTTTCGTAATCACTGAGATTTGCAACGTCGATGACGATGATGATGTGGCTTATTCGAATATAGATCCAAAGTCGAGAGAAAGAGAGAAAGAGAGAGAGAGAGAGAAATGGATTGGTATATACAGTTAATTTTTAATTAGTTTATACATATATCTATACCTACGTCTGATTGCGTAGATTTTGGGTCAACGATCATATAGATTAAGAGAGAGAGAGAGAGAGAAAAGAAAAGAAAAAAATAGTGCGTTCTAATTTGATAATTAAAATAGCTATATAGTGACGGTGCTTGATTCCGGTTCAAATTAATCCTCGATTTTTAAAGTTCAGGACATATACCGTTGTCTAACAGTTAGTCAGTTATAATAGTTCCGATAATTTAATAGAATATAAAAATTAATATTCTGAATTGACGATGAGAGCCGAGACGCTGCAGACCTAGCATATAGTATAGGTATATACAATATGGGCAATATATAGCGTCAAGTATTGAAATCTTAGAGAGGATGTTGACCAGACATTAAATTCGGACACGGTTAAAGATAGTTTCGTCACATATATATGGGTGTATATCCACACATACATATATAATAAATATATATATATATATATATATATATATATATGTATATGAATATGTGAAAAATAACTGTCAGAGAAACCGCATATGGAATCTGACATATATATACGAATATAGATGACCATATATAGGCCTTTATAAGAAATAAATCTCCCATGCAATCTGTACGACGAGTAGAGTCTTTAAAAAAACGTGTTCTACTTATTTGTTTGGAAAAATTCATGTGTAGGTAGCTGGTCTTTGACAGGTATAAATTTAAACTAGTATAAACGAACTATTGGGGGTTTTACCGAAATTATATTGCATAATACGATCCGGTAATCGGTTAAACTCGAAAGTTTCGCTCCACTTAGTATTTCGTTCAAGTTTACTTAAGGCCAAGTTGCAGTAGGTGTAGCTTGTCGTACCTACGATTTTGGCGAATGCGGATTTAATATTTTTATTGATTTCATATAATTTTTCATTTTTTTCAAAGTACCCGTATGTATGTGCGTTAGGCAGGTATACATGCAAATGTGTTATGCGTGCGCGCTGCTCTGGGAAATAATATTGTGCAATTATAATTATATGGAACGTATACACGTATATAGGTAGGTGCAGCCTTTATGCTGTATATCAATGCTGACGTCAAACCTCCCGCTGCAGGAAAAAGAAAATGAATAAAAAAATGAAATAAAAAAACACGATATTTAGAATTGTGACTAACTGGAAACGAGATGACTACTAGGTATGTATTTCAAAATCAATTAGTAGATATATACCCGAAAGAAACCCGTTACAAGAACCTGCGCGGCCGTATGAAGTTTCTTTTTTTTTGTTTTTTTTTTTTCTTTCTTTCTTTTCTTACAGACTATATAAAGAGTTTCATTTTCATAAATTAAACCAAAAAAATGATAGAAGAAAGAATAAAAAATAAAAATAAATAAATAAGAGATATTTTTTACTTTTCATAATTAAGAATATTATAGTACCAAAAGCGTTTTGAAACCGATACCTATATCCATATGGGTGACAGATTTACAACATCTATTGCAGCATAAGCTGAATGAAATCGCCTACTCGAGCGTTGAACTCTCCCACACTCTTCGTGTGTATTACGCAGGCTTTAATAAATGTATATCTACATATACCATACTTATGTGCCTGTAGATCTTTCATGAATATATAAGTTTCTTTTGTTTTTGTTTTATTTTATTTTTTTTTTCAATTTTTTCTTATATTTTCCCTCTTTAGGTTAAAATTTTTTGTTTTTTTTTTTCAAATTTTTTTCTTTCTTATACATACGTTTATTATTATTTTTTAATCTCGTATATTTGTATATAATCTACCGTTAGACCCACGGTCGTTAATTATTTGCGAATCGTCGTCATTTTAAGTAGAAAAAAGATAGAAGAAAAAAAAAAAATAAAAAATAATAATAATAATAATATAATAATCTATACTAATATAATTTCACGAGGATGTATGTCATTCATTCAGTTTCGCGTATAATTTCAGAATTGTTATTATTCATTATATACAAAAATTGAATAATTAAAAGAAATAAATTAATAGAAAAAAAAAAAAAAAAAAATTAAAAGAAACAACAATTTGACCTAGACCCAAGCCTTGGCTGCTATAAGGCTACTGCAGATACAATATAACGCAAAGCTGCAAGTGAAAGAAACGTAATGCTGCTGAGAGTGAGGTGAACTTGAACCAACAGCTCGCACTTGGTACAGCGGCCTCAACATTCTCTTGCTTGAAGCAATGGGGCTTAGCCTAGACCTAGGCTCGCAGAGTTCTCATATTTTAAACACTTAATATCTATCTGTATATTACGCGATAGATCGAAGATCCGAGATTAATTTTTACACGGCTGCATTTCTCGTGCGAAATTATTTTATAAATCTACTATTACTGATCAAAATTCAAAACAGAAAATACGTAATCAATGAATTGTCAAATTGTATACGATGACAGCTATAATATGGTATAACGGTGAACTGAACACTCACGAGATTATTGTAATAGGTTCATGTAATTTCTAATCGAAAATTTGACACATTTGACATTTTTATTACCGCGTTTTTTTTTTTAACGGACTGTAGGTATGTAACGCGAAATGAAAAAATTGCAAAGAGAGAAGGTGAGGAAGAAGAAGAAGAAAAATACAAATACACAAATAAATTTCTCGATGTAATCGATTCGGAAATAATAATGATAATGATAATGATAATGAATGAAATGAAAATGAAATTATGCTAAGCGATTATGAAGATGCTGTCTGTTCTGCGGTCCAGTTGACAGTGGCCTCTGTCCAGGAGGAGGTATATGTACGCGATTCAACGTCCGGGGAAGAAATGCGCGGTCTGAGTTCGAGCGTCGTCAGCGTCGTCGTCGTCGGTGGTGGCGTCGGCGTCAGCGGTGGTAGAGGTGGCGGTGGAGATAGAGGTGGAGGGTGTTTTCTTCTTGTATATACGGCGACGGTGGCGTCGGCGGCGGCGGTGGCGTCGACGACGACGTCCGCGGGACCGAGTCTTCTGTAGCCGCGGGCCATGATCGCAGACCCCCGCCAATCAGCGCGTCGCGACGGAGTAGGGGTCGGGCGCGCAAAGGTATTTAAAGTGTAGGCCCGAAGCTGCGCATGAGTTCACTTCTGTTTGGTGCGGTGGCGCGTCGAGTACGCACACCGTTTTAAAGGGTGCTTTTTCGAGTAGGATCACATACATATATATATAATAAAAGTATATACAAGACGGAGTAGTAAATATATATATTTAGGTTAGACAAAAATTGTTATTTGTTTTTTTTATATCAAAAAAAAAAATATATATATATATTAATATATATATATATATAAATAAATAACGCGAGATATATAAGCGATATTTCGTTTATAAATCTGCACCAGCATCCCTCGCGAGATAAATATTTATTTAGATAATTATTAATGATAATTGTCAGATTATCGTTAATAAATATTGATAAATAATAACCGAAATATATATATACATAAATATATATATATATATATATATATACGTGAAAAGAGATCCGGACGAAAGGACGAGTCATCTAGAAGAGCTACGGATTCCTTATAGGTAAGTGAAGAGATGTCGCGTTATTGAGGGAGGAGAGAACCGCGTATAAATTAAAACGAACGAAAAAACAAAACACAAAAAAACCCGAAAAGAAAAGAGAAAAGCGAGAAAAAAAAAAAAAAAAAAAAAAAACGAAAGAGAGAAAGAAAGAGAGAAAGAAAAAATAAATAAATGTACCAAAGTGTTACGTTTACGAGCGAGTATATAATTGTGCGGTGCCAAGTGCTAGTGACTATATATGATAAATATATCATTACTACGATTTAATATAATAAGTGATGAGTTAAGGACTGTGCAGTGCACTAATCATTTCGTATGGATACTAAGTGATGATTCATTCGATAAAACGAATGAACGAAAAAAAAAAAAAAAAAAAAAAAAAAATGAAAAAAAAATTGGAGATATATTTTAACCATTGTATATAAAAAAAAAAAAAAAAATACACCTGCGCCTGTGAAAACCGTGGATTACAGGACTATATCGCAAGCAATCTGCGGTTCACCCAAAATCAAAAAATACAAAAAAAAAAGACACAGATTTCAGAAATCGCGTCATTGCAGTCGCAAAGTGCAAAAAATAAAAATATGTATATATAAAAATATAAATATACATACATATAGGTGTCCAAAAATTTGTTAATTATTACCACGTTATATTCGTTGCAATAATGAATATAATTGAAATTGAGTATATAAATCCTCAATCGCTGAGAATGAAAAACAAAAAAAAAAAAAAAGATATAAAATCAAAAAATAATAATCTTCAATTCGCTGCGATGAGAAAGATCGGACGAGATCCGAATGTTGAGATACTCAAAATTGAACAAAAAAAAATACAACTATCGTGTTCTCTTTTTTTCTTACTATTTTTCTATTCTTTTAAAATTTAAATGATCATTTTTTAGTAACGCCAAATTTGGCTGATATACCTATATACGTAGAATATAATCCTGAAATAATTATTCGAATGCGTTATAAGTTCTATAGCTGCGTCAAAAGTTCACGCCTAACAACAAGTTGTACATATATACTATACATACCTATGTACATACTTATATATATATATATATATATATATATATATATAGGAATAGAAGTCATTAACATTATTATAGACAGCAATTGACTGCCGGGTTAACTCCGACCACGTATATACATATGGGTATATACACGCATGTATATAGATAGGTGGATGTATATACGTTAGTTTAAAATGATTAAAAATTCACGTACGTCTATCGGTTGGGGATTAACGTGGTTTTCAGATAGGCGAGACACCGCGAGACGCTCGGCGACGCCCGACGTCCACACTAAATAATTCAAATCCCTAGCTGGCTAGAAACCGATAGGTATGCATGTCTGATCGCGACTGGCTAAGAATAACCCCGCGGAATCTCACACACTCGGTTTAACATTATCTTACGAAAATAATCATAATAATAAGTTTAATTAACGTTCAAATTTACCCATTTTTTTCGAGTTTTTTTTAAGTTTTTTTTTAATTTTTTTTTTTTTTTTTTTTCATACATAAATATTAGAAATTTAGATACACCGTTCGATCTAGGCGTATATACCTATGTATACATATATGCGTCGTTATACGCGCCTAACTGAAGAGTAAATGTTATTTGTAGAAAAGTAAGATAAAAAGTTTTGTGTAAAGGTGCAACGGGTACGGTCGTAGCTGGCATTATGTAGAGGGACCCATATGCACACATTTTCTCTCTTTCGTCTACGCGTGAATGTATTATATATGGCTGTATATGTATGGTACAGTAGACCCATTGTTGAATGTATTGTTGTCCCTACGCAGGGAACAGTCGACAATTGAACAGATCGCATAATAGACGCCCCCGAAATAGTCTGATAGACGCAAAACGTCGACGATAGACGCAAAAACGGGAGAAAGAGAGAGAGAGCGAGAAAGAGAGAGAGAGAGGGAGGGAGGGAGAAGGTGAAACGAACCGTCGGACGTGGGAGGGAAATAGGGCGAGCCATGAACAAGAAGCGGTTAAACTTTCCTGGAGCAAATGTAAATTCGTGGAATTTAGGCCTTTGTCGTCGTAACAGACCTTATACTGCGTCAGTTTCGAAAATGTGCATCACACCACGCGATAAATTCTACCATCAGTCGACTCCGTCGTCTACCCGTAGCCGATGAAACCCTCGATTCTGAATTGAAACAAATTTTTTTTTTTTTTTCAAAAAAATAGCGAGAAATAAACATAAAAAATCGGTAACCATAACCGGTCGGCTTCCAGTCCTTAAACGGGTTGGAGATACGGGACTGATACCTTTTGAATTCCTGTGGTGTCTGGCGAATTTTTCACGCTTCTCTGAACAATTTTATCGGGAACGGTGGATGGAGTCAGTTTTGATATTCCACCGATATAAACCGTGGGGTGAGGCTGATATTCGATCGGCGTATTCGCTTATACTCTTTCGACACCGTACAGAAGGTATAGATCGAATTGTTTAAGAGTCTAACGCAGTCTCGGTGATAAATCGGATATCTAAGACCTTACCGATTTGTAGAATTCGTCGATCGTCGACCTTGTAACGCATCGGGGAGCCCCGAAACGAGACAAGAAAATTGACGATATTGACTCGCTATAACCGAACATTGGATTTAATAAGATCGGTTGCGAAGCGGATCACGTATGCCTCCGCTAGTATGAGGATTTGAAAACGGGGTCGGTGGGCAAAGACACGAATAGGTGCGGTTCTCGGGGTCATGATCGGTATTAATCGGTATAAATCAGTCTGTCTCTTCAGAGGTGTCGATTATGGAACAAAAGGAGCCTCGATCTCGGTCATAAATTCTGATCGGTAACTTTTTTCTGAAAAACTCAAACTCCGCTTCATCGATGATAACCGATAATATAAATTACCGCTAATTTATCTAGGGCGGTTTTTCATCCCATAAGACAGTTCTTCTCAATATTTCTTCCTCCAGTCTGCACTAAGGCCATTTGTCAACGTCACGCACGAACGCCACGCGACCCGAATGTCCAATTGTCGCACCGATACCCCAATCCACGTTTTAAAGAATGGCGAAATGCCAGCTGCTCGCTCATAACCATATACCTACCTACCTCCATTAGTTTAGTGAACCTTCCGCACGCTTGGCCCACATCGAGTTCCACTTTGGTTCCAGTATAATTCCAGTTCGACCTGCATGTCTTCTTTTCTCGCTCTTAGCAGCCGCGACCTCGACTGTCAGAGTCGTAACAGGTTGTTCCACGGTCTGACACACATCCATATATTTACTCCTTGGATGCATAATCGCGGGTGTTTTATGCCCTCTTCACAGATTCCCCACAAGCTTAATCGTCGTAATCGGTTTTGCAGCAATCTGCGATCTGTTGTTTGGCTCGATCATGATGTAGCGACTATTTATCTATCTTCCAATGCATTCAGGTTGGCCTTTCCGTGCATGGGCACCGGTGTTGCACTCATACCGGTAACTAAATTAGCTATCGTGTCGAAGGTGGTTAAAAAATCGAAACATCCTTTTATCTCGGGATATTTATCTCCATTACGAGCCGGTTAACGGTACCTACCTATACATATACATTTTTCGATCGAGTCGAGTAACACGCGCTCCGACTGCTGCTATCACTTACACCAAAGTAGTATTCGCGACGGGTGTGAGATGGAGTATATACGTACCCACCACAAGGAGGTAGTACATACATCCTGGATAATTAGTACTTAAATGCAGATTGGTTAACGAAGCGAGTTGGTACCTACGGTTGCGGTTGCGGATCACGTTTACTTTTCCTTCTTTATTCATCTCATTTTCTTTTCTCGTCTTTATATTTTTCATTAGCAACTCGGTAATTAGGCGTCCGACATTAAATCAGGATTGATGATAGATCGCATGAAATAATAATTTTCATAAATAATTAATGAACGTTTTTAATACCGGTCTAATCGACACGCGACTCAACACCCTCGCAGAGGATTAATCGTCAATTTGATATCGCCGCGTGTAAGTCGAGCCTAAGGTGACGACTCCTGGACTCCTGGGGGATCAGTGTTGCAGCAGGAGAAGAAAGACACGCGAGACTTGGTAGACCAAAGGCACAGGAGTCGCTGTGCATGAGATTGTATCGCGTCCTCAGGGGGAGGTATGGAGCTTCGTGTGGCCCCTGCATCCGGTTCACCATCCGCACGTTATTACCCTATGCCTTGTCTCTTGTCCAGCTGCAGTGAAGTAGAGATCTGTACTTAGTACTGGTGGTGGTGGTATCAGAGACTGGAGAGTGGAGGAGGACTCGAATAAAGCGCAATATTCTCGCGCTGCACCGTTGTCTGGAGACTGTAGCCGAGTATACTAAAGGGGGGAAAACAAACTAAGGGACTACTAAGCAGGAGGGGCTGAAAGGGCCAAGTAGTAGTCTGCGCTATTTATAGTATACGACAAGATACGTGCATCACCGGGTACTACGGTCTACGCGTATTCTTCTATCGCAGTCACTTCGTGCATTTCACTTTTAGTTTTTTTCCCCTACGATTCAGACAATCTCACAATCTAACAGATTCGTTGGATTTCGTGGTTCAACCACTTTCTAGGCCTTTTTTCGGTGTTGAGAAACGAGGGTGTAAAAGGGGGCACGTTCACCATGAATGGGGGTGCAGTCGAGATGAAAGCACCTAATGCAAGGGTTTGGATCGATTAGTGCATCGATTTTAGATATTTGGGTCTCTGATTGTTCAAAGGACAAAAACGTGACTCGAAACAAACTTTTTTTTTAAACAGTTTTTCAATTTTCTAGAAAAAAAATCAATGCGTCAAAAAGTAGTCTGTTCATCGGATAGACGTTTGTTTTCTGAACGATTAGAGAACCGAATATTTGAAATCGAAGCACAGGTTGATCCGAGCCATTGGCATTAAGTGCTTCTACTTTGACTGCGTCTAACTCTGAAACTCAATGACTCACAACTTCTTACTTTTACTTGATCCAACTTCTTTAATAAAACCGATTGTTTGATAGGAAAAAAAAAAAAAATTAGTTTATGTAAAACAAGATCCATATATCTATGTCAAATCTCACTTTCCGTATTTATAGAAAGTGATTTTTATGCTAGAGATATCAATATCGTATTTCCGTCTAGTCTAGCTTGTGCCATTTTATTTTCACTCAGCTTTTACGATGATTGTATTAAATTGGCGGAAAAATATGCAGTGAAAAAGTGTTCTTTTCACCGTATGATTGAAATATGAATTTTCTTTTATGATATTTATTTTATACTTATCTATACGATGAGATATACCTCGCCTCCAAGATAGCCATAAAGAAGCAGCAGAAATCACGTATTTAAGTAACGGTCAATAATTTTCATATCGTTATCGAGGGAATGCGACAATTCAAAGTACTTCGCTCTGATGGGAAATCTGCTCGCCTATGTACTTTAGTTTCAAACATGGGTGTTCAATATCCGACTTTCTTGTCACCTAATGGCATTTCGGATACTCGTGAAAACACGAACGAGTAATATTCTTATCTTTTGTTGAACTTTAATGCCGATTTGTTAGTAAAGGTGAGTTCCAGACAAATTAAAGGTAACTACCGAGATGAAGAGGAGAAATTACCGTCACGAGGAGACACGCTTGACTCGGGTCTAAACTTCGCTCACAATCAGCTTCAAAGTGGACAAACATAACATATAACTTCTTGCAGTTAGGGTTTCCCGTTGACTCATCGCACGCTCTTCAGAATAGTCGAGTTTAACACCAAGTATATGGTATATTCATGTATTTACGTCAATCACACTGCTTTAATACCATTGTCCTGTTACACGGCCTTGCCGCGGTTCGTCCTATCAATTTTTTGCATCTCACTTCGGACCATTATTATTTATAACGCCAGTATTTTGCGTCTTGACCTCCACGAGGTCCAGCCTTTGTGTAAAACCCTTGATCGGACCCTCGGTCATCTTTGCGATCAAGAACCAGTTTCATAGCGGACAATCTTGCGGCCACGAACGTCGACCACTATAACGATGACAAAAAAAAGGCTTAGTCTTCGATTGGCAACGGCTTTCCACGGGGCTAGAGCCGGAGCGGCGGTCTTTCAGCACGTAAGACGTCCGAAGAGGGGCCATTTCTTGGGAACCTGTGTCTCGACCTCCTCAAGGTCCACATCTTGACCGGTCGTCATCGGTGTCATTAACTTTCTTGCGCATGTTGCGAGTTAACCTTTTCCAGCTTCACTAATGGCCAGGCTCACTTCTCTTCTCTTCTCTTCTCTTCTCTTCTCTTCTCTTCTCGACTGGGCCATATCTCGCGCAGCACGTTCTTCAGACCCTGCTGTAACCCTAACCGGGCATAAATCATACTCCGCTTTCCTTTTCGGGATGGATTCAGTTCGTCCAAGTATATTCGAAAAAGATTAGCGACCTCGAGTGCATTATTTTTATGTATAAGTCCACTCGTTGCTTCCATATTCTTCACCCATCTTACGTCCGGCTCGGTTCTTCGACCCTATTCTTCGAGGCCTCTCTCTGTCCCGAGATTCGCGGAATCCCGAGAACGGACGCGCTCCAGGATAATGGACATAGTGACTCATACGAGCCACGCTCATCCTGTACGTAATTCAACCTCCTTCGGAGCGTGAATTCGTGAGTAAATTCATTCGTCCTTCAGTTTCCTCCGTTTCAGAACCATGAGGTAATATATATTTATCCCTAACTTACAGAGAAAGTAAAAAATAGTTAGTCGCTTAAAGTTTTGTCTTTGACCATCGTCATTTCCATTTCACTTGCCGCCGTTAAAACCGAATAAAATCGCAAATATTTACCCACAAGTAAGAAATACTGAAGGAAATATCTATCCCTTATACTTTCGTTGGTATATGGGAGTCAGTTTGTGCGTGGGAGGGCGAACGGCCGTCTCGTTAACTTAGTTGTTTGCCAGATGACAACACCGAGAGAACCTCAGCGGCATATTTGTCCGCCGTAATACATGGAATCTCCAAAATTTGGATTTACTTTAGCGAGCGGTTTCTCTTGCATGGATAAACGTGCGCGTATACCATCCCCATAACGACTGGTGGCCACTTAGCGATCCCACGCTGGTAAACAAGCAAAGGAAGAGAAGAATATATTTAAAGTTACTCGAGTCCTTTGACTGCGGAGTGTCGAGGAGAAGAGGCATCTGCGTTTTTGCATGGCTTTTAAATGTCATTTTAAGGGCCATAAGTCGCGATGGCTATTTAATCGCAAATTTCTCCACCAACGCGTATGGTCAGCGGAAAGGTCTAAGAATCCACGCTGACGGTCAGCGACCTCGAATCCTCATCGACGCGGTCCATCGAGCCACGCGATCCACTTTCAGATATTTCTTGGCAAGGACCACGTTAAGTCATAGCGGTATCTCGTACGATATCGACCTTAACTTGATAAAGAAGGTACATCTGCAACTGGCCATGCCATGCCACGAAGTCACGGGCTCGCACGGTCGATGATCACCGTGAAATAATGAATCAGTTCGATCTGCACGATTAGTAACTATGGGCGCGGGCCCCACAAGAAGTATTTCTTTGGCCTTACAGAGCTCCTTCGCTTTTTATTTCATCACGGCTGAGATGGATGTTGTCGGATGGACGAGAGTCGGATAAAAAATGACAAAATTCTATTCTATATAATATGGAGTTATCGAGGTTATCGAGGTTATCGAAGAAGCGTAGTTTCCGAGTATCCCCAGACTTTTTATCCCGCTCTCTTCTCGTTACGCAGCGGTCTAATCTCAGCGGGCATATACCCACGTTATGTATGCTACATGTATTATATGCGTGAATTTTTACGGGTTTTAACGACGCTAATGGGACTAGTAAGTATCGCCGATGATCGCTGCCGATTTTAACCAGGCATATCGTATCGAGGTATGAAGAGCGGGGGATTCCCCGACCCACGTAACTCTAGCTCAGGTAGGATATAAATAGATCGTGCGTGTTGCCGACCTGTTGCATGCCATGCCGCCCTCGTCCGCGTGTGAACGTCGAGGCCTCCGGGTAATCAGAGCTTAAGAAGCCGCAACTCGCGTAGGTGTATGAGAAATGAGAATACATATCTGCGCGCTCGTCACACGGTCAAATATATCGAAAATACCGAGCAGAGGGTATATGGCCGCGACTACAGTTTGACCTTTGTATACCAGTGCTTGTTAAGACCGAGATCCATGGGACGATGTATTTCGCGATTGAAACGTCCCCCATCAGTTAATAATAACGCCTATTACCGCCGGCATGACTACGCGGACTGCCGCAATGTCTCCCTCCTTATTCTTAATTCGAGATATTCCTTTTTGCCTACATCGGATCTGGTATCATCAAGATACCATTCTCCCTTAAGCTCCGCCAGATATTCATCGAGTTTCACGCCGTATACCACTTCAGCGAAGGCGAACCACCAACAGTGCACAGTCACTGAAGATACTCTTCTGCCACTGTATAACGACTACTGAACTGCATTGCGACAATTTGTTTAAGGAACATTAACAATTTGAAGATTCGCACAAGATGAACAAACTTCACACATATTTCATTGACGGGTTCATTTCATCGAATAATTATCATTTTATGACACGAAATTATTCAAGGTATATAGTATAGCAGGAAATTTGTTATCTTGTCTGTTTCTTCAGGACCTGATTACTCGGATTTTTATACATGATTAGAAATTATTCGAGATTTTGGAAAAGATCTGAAGTTGAAATTCATCGTGAATATCATTGATTTTTCCCGAAATTACATCGATGTAGAATATTGCTTCAAAATTTGGTCGATGTTTCGATGAACGATGCGACTTCCACAAAATCTCAAACAATTTCGAGTACCTAGCAATGTCTAAAAATATGAGTAATCAGTTTAGTTGTGAAAAAAACAAAGTGACTGAATAGAATATTTCTTCACATCGTACAAATAGAATTTTCGAAAGTTGACATTGAAAATTTTCGAGAGTGAGTAAAATCCGTTGTCCAATATCCTATTCAGGTTTAGCTATGTAGCGCAGGGGCTTGAAAATGTTAAATTTTGCTTCCATCGAGCATATTTAAGTAGGTATAATGATCGTCATGATCCAAATAACCGAAGCATGTCAGCGACTTTTAGATCTTATCTGACTGCATATTACTTTTTACAATTTCATTCATACACCAAAATTCACAGCATGACCGACTATAAAGTATGCGATAAGATCTTGGCGGAAAAAAAAAACAAAAAAAAAAAAAAAACAATTATTCGCGAACAAGTATCAAACAACCAAAAATAGTAAACCAATATTCGTGCCATGAGAGGTGAATGTGTATGCAAAATTCTGGCAAAAAATTATTGCACATGTTTCTGAACAAGTTCGATCTGCACATTTCGCGTGTGTGTGTGTGTGTGTGTGCAATTGAAAAGATGATAATGGATTACAGATGCTGTTCAGAACATCCGAGTGCAGTAAATCCGATTTCAATAGATGCAGTGACGTATACAGGTATCAAGAAAAAAAAAAAATACAAAAAAAAAAAGACGATTAAAAAAAATTTCTATCCGTGACGTTAATCTATAGGGTAAAATAATAAATGCTACTCTTTGTCCGAACGGTTGGGTTAGGTGTACCAAGGTACATAGAAAAGGTGCGGAAGTCGTGAGTTGTTTCCTGCTCTTATCTTTCTATCGTTGTGCAAAGTAATACGCGCCGGGTAGGCCGGTCCACCACCATGCGGTTATAAACTGTTTCGAGTTTAGTTATCTGACTGTGGTATACGCAGGTGAGTCAGCATCAGAAAAGAGATCGTTGCTCTCCTTGCCACGGGTTGAGCGGTCATTTAGATAAGCTGGCTGGTACAGTGCGCGCCATTTCCTCGCGTTGTTTCATTTTCGCAAATATAGGTACTTACACCCAAACAGCGGGAATAATCATCGGATGATACAGTCGGAGTGGACCCATTGCGATGATTTATCATTTGCTGAAGGGGGACGCAGCTTGGGTCTAGGATCCATGAATAATATTAACATCTTATTTTTCATCCTCAATTTATCCGGACTCCAGAGTCGAGAATCTCTTAAATCATAGCCAGTATGTAATAACGTGTGATCTTGGTAATTAAAACTCGAAAGACTGTAATCTTGTGGGCATTAAAAGCCGTCAATTATACCTGCCTGCATCTTTTCCCTCGAGGTGTGAGGCCCCATGAAAACCACAACCAGACGGTGCAGACCATAACTCACAGCGCTAGGACGTCATAGGGAACCTCAGCATGCGTGCATTCCGTTGATATGCAAGAAGGCTGCGATTTGCATGCGATACCCGAGGCTCTGAAACTCGATTTTGAATTATTCGATAATTTTGTGTAATGGATAGTTGTGGTCAGCTGAACGCGGGAAATCGAGTTTCGAAGAACGAAATGCCGAAGATTGACCTCCGAGCATGATATTCGGCGTTGGCGTTTGATTACCTCGTATTAAACGTCGACGTGTAACGAGCTTCGCCATCAACCTGTCCGAGGCTTCTGCCTGCAAGGTCCGGAGGATGATGGCACGCGGAAGTCATCCGCAGGGTGACCATCTTGCCTGGGGGCAAAATAACGCGTGCGACCACGGTCCCATGCCAGTACGACCGAAGAACAACTAATTGTTATGATTACTCGGTGGAAAAAGTTCTCAGGGTCGACGCTGCAGGGTCCGTAAGTCATTCGGAGACGTAACACATATTAGTTATGAACCGTATGGATGCGGAATGCGAATTACTTGACGGAAATACGGTAGCCGAGATTCCTTTTTATATTTTCATGACTTTATTTGAAATCGCCTTGCATTGCACCCTGAAGCGGAAATTTTAGTGATTCTGATAACTTTGGAAAATAAAGTTATGTATTGTAGTTTCTTTTTTTTTTTTTTGATAATTAACGCGCACCTCGGAGACTAATAACACTTATTTTCCCGACGTCAAGTAATAGCTATCGGAAAGCAATGAAGCTAAATACCCGCACTGAGCATCCTGACTTGTCTGTGTAATTATACAAAACCAGCATAATTGTAATTTGGGGATTTTGGTGTAGAGAAAAAGAGCAGAGCTGGAGTATAATTCGTTGTGTTGCAACTGGGCTCGTTAAGGAGATATAAGTGCACGACCGTGAAATTCTGATTCGTTATGCCACCTCTTTCGATGATCAGTTTTAGTTATAGTTCGAGTACTGACTACGTCGGTTAATACCTGTCCGGTGATCGTGCAGAACGGGAATAATGGTCGCGAGTTTTTTCTCACATTGGTAGTGAAAAATAATTCGATTGCAGAAAATGAAGCGTGCCAGCTCAGCAAGAACTGTTCAGTCATCTTCCACTACTTCGGAATAACTAGTTGTTCGGTAAAGTGAAGTAAAGTAAGGAGAACACTCTCGCGATACAACGACTCGTAATCTGCACGTTCTTTACGTGTAACCCGACCGCGTATACGCGGAGAAATGTTATTAGTCACGGAACATTAACCGGGTTATGGCTCCCAAAAAATCAATGAGACGTCGAATGGAGAAATAAAAACTAAATTAACAGGGGAGCATTTCCTTGGGATGGGTGGTCTCAGAGGGCAGTGTGACCGCCCGAATGATGTGATCCTTTTGGATCCTCTTGGATCAGGGTAAGAGTTAGTTCCCAGGTGAAGGTAATCATATTCCGCGTTCCATGGTAATGGTGAAGAGGCAACAAGCCTCCAGGCTGTAACGGAATCGTTCGCGCGAGCACCCTACCCGATCAGCGGTACCTACTGACGCCGGTCATCCTCGGCCCTACCTTTATGCCATCACGAAACTGAATTATAATCAGGATTTAATCACTCGGCTCGTAAATTACCTTCTGATACCGTGGAAGCCGCTCAACGCTTCGGGAGTTACAACTTACATGTCTTCTCAAACGATCGAAGATAACAGTTCGTTGCAGCAATAGATGATTTTTATTTCCTCGCATAAATCCTAGTGGATATTGAACTTTTTAGTGATTAGGCGAGTGCGTGGAATTCCTGAAAATAGGCGAACTAAGACCTCTGACAAACGCAGAACCTGGCAGGGCTAGTCGAGAGCGTAAGTGGAATTAGTCTCAGTCCGTTGGTTCTAGCGAGTCAAGGTACGGCACGAGGTGCATTTATATGCACCAGGTGTCGAGGTGGTGCTAAGTGACGAACCCAAGACGTCGTCCTGAAGAGGTGAAATGGGGGGAAAGGAAGTCGACGGAGCACATGATACTGTAGCCGTTAACCATTCACCGAATTCCGCATCGAATGGGTCGTAACGAGAATACGGAATGACGTAAGCGTCGCGGTCGTCAAGTCGACCTGTACCTGTACCTGTGCCTGTACCTACAGTTGTACTAGCCTCTCATAAGGACGAGATTTTTTCAACCGTAAAACCGTTCACGGGTCTGTTGTGATTATTAAGAAGTAATTTATAACTCATCGCATAAAACGGAACTAGCGTTAAGGATCGCGAAGCTAATAGCTCGCAGCACTCGCCATTCATAGAGCTAGACGCAAGAAAGTTTCGATTTTCTTCGCTCAGGATAAGGCCACGTTAAAAAAAAAAAAAAAAAAAAAAAAAAAAAACGACTATTTAAGCTATGTGAACGTAGCTCACGGAGAAATATTCTCTTTATGAATCCTGAGCGAGTCTTGATTTTCGGCGCTATTTGCGATAAGACCGCGTTATAGCGCTGGTGAAACTACCTCAGAACAGTAATCTTGGGGTGTGAATATCGCTCAAGATAACAAAACCGTCTTTCCATTTTCAATGAATGAAATATGAACCCCATAATTGCTTGGTAAAAGTCATGTGAAGAAATTCTCTCTCTTCATGCGCTATCTAGACACACGTACGGTGTGCACTTTTAACTGACTTTACGACTACACGTGTCTTCGCACTTTTGAACTAACGAGAACTTGTTTGTTAACTTTCAGAAGACAAAGAACCGCCGACATGTCGGCGTTGAGTGCCGGGATGAGCCGACCCGGGGAGATGATCCTATTACTGGCTGCCGTTCTACTAGCAGCCTGCTCCACACGCGCTGGTGAGTACTTGATGCTATAAAATTTCACCATTTTTGCGAAAAAGAAAGAACCTTTGGAAAAAATTTGTCTCAATCGATTACCTGCGACCGTCGCTGCAGTTGCTAACAGGTTCTCATGCCCGAAGGCGCAAAACTTGCAAAGGCATAAAACGCAGGCCATATTCGATGCCCTACGTCCACGTCTCCCAACTCGTTGGAAGCCTGAGTTCGCGGTAGGCGATGATTGACTTCCGTTCAAGTGAAGCCGGTTTATCAAGGGTTAAAGACCCCCTGCTCCAACGCTCGTCGATGTCTGTCTCTAAGCTCTTCAAGCTGGTAACGCGAAGTTCATTGACAGTCGGTAAGCACCTGAGATTGACGGTCACATCGACGTGTCCCCTGGGATCAGAGCTGCTCGCGTGGCTCAACCCAGCCACACCATTGACCATCCTTAGCAACCGGCGCGACCACTTTCACCGAGACATAGCGCGCTCTGTACCGTACCGGGGCATCTGGCTACCAGTTGCCGAGGTCAAGTTCAGAGGAGACATAAGATCAGTTCAACAGCCCCATGGAACTTTTTCCGTTTTATAATCGCCGCTGCTTTTGAGGTGCCGAGTTCCTTCGGTTCCTTCGTTGCCAAAGTCCCTTTCAAATCTTTGAGGAAACGAGTCGAACGTGGCTTCTCTTTTTTCTGAAAAAAAAAGGAAAGAAATTGATAAACCGTACCGCGGCGGATTGTACCGGTTCCTCTGCAGCATTTTCGATGCCGCGTGAATTCTGGTCAAACCTGTAAACTTTTAGGAGCCCTGAGATGTCAGTGACCGCTAACACCCGGGCTACTTTTTAGCACGCAAAAACTTTACGACCCTTAGCCACACCGTAAAGTGTACTATCGTTCGAAATCGTCAGGTAATCAGCCAGCGAAGCTATTTTTGGCATCTCGATAGAGATATCTTTTTCTGGGATTTCTGGGCTCGAGTACTGGTCCGGAGAAAATAGGTATCTCTTAGAAGTGTAAAGGTGAACAGAGTTCATCCGGGGTAAGGTATAACGGAACATGTGGGTGCTACGTCAGCGCGACGTCGAGGTTAAGTAATCTTATTAGTCGACTTCGAGCGGGACGTCTTCGCAAGAAAATTTACGAGCGATGGATGGAGCTGGGATGAGGAACGCGGGGATAGGAATTCTTCTTAACGGTTACCTACCTCGCGACTTGTTGCAGAGGTACCCAAGCTGCTGGAGATGCCTTTAAAGATGAGGAAGAAGGGCGTGGGAGTAACGCGGACGGAACTGGCAAGCCTCGTCCAATAGATTTACTAGTAATCACCATGTGATTAAGTCAGTTTCTATAAACCGCAGATTAGATCATTGCGTTTGTGGAAGTAATTCACTCCTCACTTAATTGTAACGGGTGTAACGATCATTCTTTCAAACACGCTTCTCCTCGAGAGCGAACACTATATAGTATAATATGCATTACATTACCCAGCACCAAAGGTAATGAACTTTCACATCAAGGCCGATGTATGATTTCATAAGTTGCGCAAATGTTCCCACCGCATTCAAGGTACGCCTACGTAGTACTTGCATACATGTATTCGTGTACTTACACGTTCTCTACGCTCGTCATTTCGTGCGAAACAGATTAACCGTCAGACGGAAGAAGCTGCTTGAGTAGGTAAATTACGTAAGAGATCTCGACCGAGAACTGAGATGGTAAATACGGCTAGTTAGCATCGTCACACGAAGTTCAATTACCAGAGTAATTGCCACCAGATAATATCCGTTATTTTTTCCACCAAGGAAAATCATTGATTCTCATTCGTTATGACACTGACCATCGGAGATGGACTGGGTACCATGTTTGTGGATAACTAATCCGAGTGTACAAAGTCGTTTGTCAAAGGTAGGCAGGATATTAAATGGCTCGGTAAATTGATGGGAACTTTATCAGACTTTAACTTTATCACCCTGAACAAATCTGCAGTTGATATACAGGAAAGAAACCGTTGGTTGGTTGTAGCCAAGGAGCTGCCGATGCACTGCTTCCCACACAACGTTTTATAATTTATTACGTGTCAAGAATCTGCGTAGGCGAATCTACTTCCTTCATCAAAAGCAGATATTTTAAATGTTCAGAGACGTATACACACTGTCAATAGTTTGGATAGTTTTGATCGGCTAGTTAACGTCCTCAGGTGAACATCGCACTAATAATCATTTTGGCAAGATCTGATGTTCATTTTTTGTGCACGATCATTATGACGCCTCTTTTCAACCCGTGACCTGAGCCTCTTCAACCTCGAGTCTAGATATTCGGCTTACGATTAGACGATATGGTTACGTGCTGTTGGCACCTCAAGGCGAAGATACTCATTAAAGTTTTTCCGACAGAGATCGTGTATGCCCAGTCACGAATTCTTTTGCCAAATTGCTTTAAGCAGAATTCTTACCGAACGGGTTTAACCTATTGTGCCTTACGTTGGACTTCGACAAGGATGATATAAACCTTTTTGATTATACTGATCAAGTGCCGTTGCGAGCCATTCTCTAATCCCTCGTCAAAGTGAAAACGTTATACTTTTTCGTAGCGATTAATCTTAGCTCTCAATGCTGACCCGTTACCCATTGTTGGCATTGTCACCGCTACTGCCTTTATAGATGGGTAAAAACCAGATCAGACTGTACAGGATTTCGAGCTATCATTGACAGTGTGAAAAAATTCATTGTTCACTTCTTGGACCTTTATATCGATTAGCCAAGTAAACGGGGCCTTTGGTAAGGGGCTACTACGAGCGACTTCCGGTTGACCAGAATGATACTTCTCAGCTATGTGCATGCGGCACACCCGCTCGATTGGAGTGAAGTAAGTTTGCGTGCAACTTGATACCGCAATCAAGACGTGCACTGCAACTTTGACCGTGGAGGCATCTGGCCGCAAACGCCTCGTGGGACTCAAGCCGTATTGATGGAGCCCCACGATTCTCGGTACAAATAATTTCATTGGAAATTGTCATCGCGTCCGGTGGGGAATGCTGATTCTCTTGTTCGCACGTGCGTGGGTAGGCGAGAGAAAATAAGCTGATAAAAAATAGCGACAGCAAAGTCCACGACAACGCGAACGAGTTATCGATAAGGAAATGAGGTGTCGATCGGCGTTAATCATCTTCAGGGAACCTTGGATGAAAAAATTTATCACAATACCTGGTACTGCCGTTCGAGATTAATTCATTTTCAAAATTAATTACCGGCGAAGTTCTGCTCGGGACACTTCAATCTGCAGTAATTATCACGAAGCATTTCTCGACAGCCTATAGAATAACAAAATAGGGTGAGCGGTATTCACAACCCTAAGCTTTAGGCGTTAACGAGAATTCGCACCAGCACATACCCAGCGGTCCATCTGACGCGTTGACTCATTCTCTCGCCTTCCCGGACCACGCAGCTTCCCCTCGCAGTGGCAGATGATAAATGCCTTCTCCGGATAGGGTAACGTGCATGACGGGCAGACCTTTCTTCAATTTTTCAACTCCACGAGCAGTTCGTCTGTCTTTGTGTATCGCTTATGCCATCTCTTTCACGCAGCCTTGTTGATTATAATTACGGGCTAGTAGCTCTGTCAGTAGGAAGCCGCAGGCAATAAAGAACTTTTTTACTTACGTAATGTGGAACTAAAACAAAGGTCCTTCAAATAAGACGACTATTTTTATTATTACAGCTCCTGTATACGAACACGATACGACGCACATTGCAGAATATGAAGGAGGTGAGTTCTCAATACTACTTTTTTCCCTCGGATCATTCAGAGCACCGTAACCAAAGCTGAGAGAATAAGTTACGCCATGATTAATTGCTGATGTTTCAATTAATCATATCATCGCGTATTTTTTTTTTCTTTTCTAACCAGAACCTGGATGCTACTACAACTTTCAACGCTATGAAGAAGGCGATAGAATAGTAACGAACGAACCATGCTTGAACTGCACTTGTCACAACCGAATGCTGATGTGCTACCTAAGGGTCTGCCCTCCATTCTCGAAAGCCATTGGCCAAGATTGCACGGTGGAAAAACGACCGGACCAATGTTGTCCCATCATCACTTGTGCTGAAGTACCTGTCCAACTTCTTACTTCGACGACGAATTCCCCAGCTACTATTGGCTCGACCGAAATTGGCGCCCATGACAACTACGGATGCCATGTCGATGAAAAATTCTACGCTGATGGTGCTCAGCTGCCAATCGATCCGCGAAACCCCTGCGAACTTTGCTACTGCATCAGGAATAGAACAACCTGCGTTATGCAAGAATGTACCCTGCGCGTTGCAGGCTGCAACCCTGTCTATCTGTCCGGAGTTTGCTGCCCAGTCAAGTATAATTGTGGTATGTTCATCTTCATACATCTTATTTTCGAAGTTTCTTAGATCCCTGTAATTCAGACTTACTGCTTCAGTTCGAACTTTGGAATTTTTTATTTATATCCTGGTATTACTATTGCAGATTATGACGAAGAACAATCGACTACCCTCGGTCCCAGCACTCCAGGACTTATCATGACTACGACGGTTGCTCCAGGGCTAAGTACACCTCAGTGTTTCCATCAAGGCAGGACATACAACGATGGAGAACTGATCTACTCTGCGGAAGCCTGCGAACATTGCTACTGTTTCCGTGGCGATATAGTTTGTGCTGTCCAAGACTGTGCAGTACCTCTAAAAATTCATGGCAAGCATTGCAAACCACTACCTGCTCCAGAGGGAAAATGTTGTGCCACCACTTATCAATGTGGTAAGTACCGAATTCCTATGATTTCATTATAATTAAAAAGTTCGAAGAAAGTATCTAATCAATGGTTGCTTTTTATAGACGGTGAAAGCAGCCCAGTGCAAATCGACGAGGAGCCCATGATCGGCGAAGATCTTTTGATTCCTGGTCAATATCCCGAGAGCGAGCAGGCTACTCAATCGATTCTTACGGATGAAGATGATAGTCAACAGCAACAGGTAGTGGATGCTTTCCCTGGAGCTGATAACGTGATCCCGGAACAACATGTCACAAGTGAAGGTGGTATCGAAGGAACTATCTTACAAGAATCTGTAACTGAGGATGGCCTCGTAGCACAAACTGTGAAACCCTTCGACGAAAGTTCCCCGCCCGTTGAAACTCCCACGGAATCACCAGCCGGTATAGAGGAAATACCTACCGAAGCAACCGGTATCAATAACAAACTAGACGCTGAAGAACAACTTACAACGTCTCCTGAAGACGTGGAGCCGACTAAGATTGCTTTGCCAGAACATCCCGTGGTCAGTGATGAGGAACATCCGGTCACGCCCACAGAAGACGAAGCAATATCTCAGGAACCAGTTGAGCATGAGAGCGAAGAATCCAGTACAGTCGCTGTCGATGAAGGAACGCCAGGCGAAAAAATTGAGCCTATAGTCAATGTTGACGAAGTAAAACTAAATGAGTCGGGACTACCTAATGAGGTAATCATTCCTGATGATGGAATTACTGACACCGAAGAAGTACCGACTAAAGAAACTATATTAGAAGAGGCACCAAAACCAACGGAAGTGACGGCTGGTGCCCAAGACTTAGAGGAGGGATCTGGAGGTGATCAAATCCTGGGAGCACCAGAGGTTCCTTCCGTTGATGAGAAGCAAACGACGGTATCTCCAATTGAAATTGAAAATCCAGACGCACCGGTCATTGAAGATCAAGAACCAATGGAAATAACTGCCACTGGTGAACCACAGGAAACCATCAAACCAGTGTTGGAAAGTCAACCAATTTCAGGTGAAGAAGGACCAGGCGGAGAGATGGAACCAGCAATAGAACCTCAGGTAATTGAAGTTGAAAAATCTACGGCTGTTCCGACCGAAGCGGTAATCGTCGAAGAAGAAGATACGAAGCAGCCCGCAGCCTCTGTAACGGAAGCGGTGCCAGAACAAGAATCTAAGCCTGATGATGTCGGCACTCTCTTACCTGGAGAAGTTACTCCCGGAGAATCAGGCCTTGGCGAAGATTCAGCGTCGCACGATGCCTCTACGGTGAAACCAATGCACCAAGAAGACGTACCTGAACTATCGACTGAGGCAGTAGTTATTGAAGAAGAAGCTACGAAGAGACCTGCAGTTCTTGAGACGGAAGTTGTTCCGCCAAAAGAAGCCGCGCCTGACAATAGCAAGATTCACTTCCCTGGAGAAGGCATACTAGAAGGAATAAGCTTTGACGAAGATTCAGCGTCTCATGGTGCCTCTACGTCGACACCCACGGATCAAGAAAATGTATCTAAGCCATCAGCTGAGGGAGTACCTATCGCAGATGTTTCTGTAGGAGAACCGAGCGTAGTTCCCGAGAGACATGACGAAATTCTAAACGAAAAACCAGTTACTGACACAATTCAAACCACTGAACCCTCATTTGATGAACAAACACCGACAGAAGTTGAGCCCGCTATAGTACATGAACATCCATCAAGCGAAATTCCTACACCTGTTGAGTCGCCGACGAATGCTCCGATTGACGAAGAAAACGTGAGACCAGCAGCTGAAGCAACGGTAATTAATAAAGAAAATCCGATAGAACCAGTTGTTGCAGAAGAAGAACAGCCGGAAGCGCCAAGTGATGTTGAACATCCAAGTACGCCGGTAGTTCAAGATGCTGAACACGGTACGGAACAAGAAATTCCGTCACAAGGACCAACAGGCATTCCAATGTCTGAGCGTGTTCCCGTGCACAAGGCTGAAGATACGGATGCAGTGAACGACATTCAGGTCACCGAGGTATACGACGATGTTCAGCATACACACGTCCCCGACAGTCTAGTACTTGATGAACAAGCAAAACTTCCTGCAACTTACATACCTCCAGCTGAATCGACTCCCGGTTCTGAGATTGAACCAGAACAGGGTGTTACAGTAGCGGCGGAGCATGACGTGATTCCACACGAAGAGCAATCCCCAATCAGTCCCATTGCTCACGAAGAAACCCCACTTGATACAGATATCCCGACGAAAATTCCAATCGCTGAAAGCACGGCTTCATCTGGGTTACTAGATACAGCACAGGAACAGGTTGAACACGAAAAGCCTGTTGAAACAAGCCAACAGCCAACCGAAGGTACTCAGACCAGTCCAGTAGTGGACGAACAGCAGAAAATCGATGAACCAATCCACGATGAAATAACCAAACCAACTGAGAGTAATGTTTTGGTCCCAGAATCACCAGAAGTGTCGACAAAGGTTCATGAAGCGAGACCAGAAGGTACTGACGTAGCGGTGACTGATGCCTCCGTCGAAGTAAAACCGACTGAATCGCAGGAACCAACTGATAGCGCACAACATCAAATACCAATTGAGAATGAGAATTTCCCGACTAAAACTACTCATAAAAATGAGGAAGCTCCGTCAGAGTCACCTGTTAGCAGCGATAATGTTAACAAAGAAGAACAGACTCAGGCGCCGATTGTAAGTGTAGAGATACCAGTCGAAAATGTTATTGGAGAGGAAAAACCCGTTGAAATCCCCACTCACGATGAGGAGGTTACTAACATTCCGACTGTCGAAGACAGACCCACTGAGGCCTCAGTGGTCGAAGAAGGGCCCAGCGAAGTCTCCATCGCTGAGGAGAAACCAACCGCATATCCAGGAATTGAAAATCAACCGACCGAAGATTCTGAAATCAAACAAGAACCAACAGAAATTTCTCTTCCTGCCAAAGAACCGTCCACGCCATTAACAACCGAAGAAAAACTAATCGAACCTGTTGTTGCTGATGAGAAACCAACGGAAGCCCCGATTACCCAAGAACATCTAACTGAGGCCTCTGTTCCAAACGCAGTACCTGTTGAAACTGGTGTCACTGCCGAAGAAAAGCCAACTGATGATTCTGTTATTGAAGAAAAACCGACTGAAGCTTCAACTTTGCAAGAGCAAATAACTGACGTTTTTGTCCACGACAAAAAGCCAATCGAACCCGTTGGTGGTACTGAAGAAAAGCCAGTTGATGTTGAAGTTACGGAACAGCAACCAACAGAAAGTTCCGTTATTAAAGAAGAACCAACGGAAGGTGCCATCATCGACCACAAACCCATTGAAGATTCTGTAGCCGAAGAGAAGCCAACTCAAACATCCGTACCTGAAATAGTACCAACTCAAGCTCCAATCGACGAACAGAAAATAATTGAACCGACTAGTGATGATCAAAAACCATTGGATACTTCTGTAACTGAAGAGAAGCCAGCGGAAACTTCAAGCACCGAGCTCGAACCAACTATCCCGTCTGTTGTTGAAGAGAAACCAACGATAACCTCTATTGATGGAGAAGCCCCAACGCAGGCTCCGATTTTAGAAGGTGAAACAATTGAGCATTCTAGCATAGACGAGAAACCAACTGATGCTTTAGATGAGAAAGAAAAACCAACTGATGCTTCAATTTCTGAAGAAAAGCCAACGGAACCTTCTGTCGCAGAAGAAGAAATAACTAGTGTTCCTATCTCCGAAGTGAAACCAACAGAAGTTTCCATCGCTGATCACGAACCAACTGTGATTTCTGTTGACGAAGAGAAGCCAACGGAAGCCTCTAATGTTGAAAAAACACCAACGCAAACTTCAGTTACGGACGAGCAAGTCAGTGAGTCTTCCGGCATTAACGAAACGCCAACTGATGCTTCTGTGGTCGAGGAAAAGCCGTCGGAAATCCATGCTGAAGAAAAAGTCACCGATGTACCTGCTCTCGAAGAAAAACCAACTCAGAGTCCTATCACGGAACATGAAATAACTGAAGTTTCTATAGCTGATGAGAGGCCAACGGAGGTTTCTGTGACAGAAGAGAAGCCAACAGATGCTTCTCCAGCTGAAAGTGAACCAACTGATGCTCCCGTTCTAATTGAAAAAATTGCCCAGCCTACTGCGGTGATTCCGACAGAAACGGCAGTAACAGATGATGAAGCAGTTGCACCATCGATTCCTGTGGACAAAGAAAACGAGTTGCCAATTTCTACAGATATACCAACCAAAAATATTGTAGCTGGAGCAGAACCAACCAAAATAACAATTGCTGAAGAGCAGCCTACCGCTATTCCAGAACAAGAACCAACGAGAATTTCGAGTAGTGACAATCAAGTAACAGAAACTTCCAGCACAGATAAGGCAACCGAACCTTCCATTGCCGACGAAGAACCAGCCAAGCCAACTGCTGTTGAAGGAAATCCAAGCGCTGTGTCTCCTGCAGGAGAAGAACCAACAGAAATTTCTCCTACAGACCAAGCAATGACCGATGCCACAATTCCCGAGGAAAAGCCAACGGAAGTTTCTATTGCTGGAGAAAAAACAAATGAAATCCCTGCTGTCGAAGCAATTCCTACTGATGCTTCTACAACCGAAGAAAAGCCAATCGATGTCGCTATTGCCGAAGAAAAGCCAACAGAGACCTCAGTTACTGAAGAAAAGAATACTGAGACCTCTGCTATCGAAACGCAGTCTACTGGTCGTCCAGAGGCCGAAAATAAACCAACCGATAGCTCACTTACGGAAGAGAAGCCAACAGAAATTTCGGTTCCGGATCAGAAAATAGCCGATATCCCTGATGTCCAAGCACACGTTACTGATACTTCTGTAGCTGAAGAAGAACCAACCGACACTCCCGTTGCCGTCATAACAGAATCTGGAGTTTCCGAAGAAGAGCCATCCGGTTCTGATGCCCACGAGCAGCCAGCTGAACCTTCACTTGATGAAGAAAAGCCCACAGAAATCTCTGCTATTGATGAAAAACCAACGGATTCTTCATTCCCCGAAGAACATCTCAACGAAGAATCTGAAATCACTGAAAAACCAGTTGTACAATCACTCCCTGAAGAAAAGCCGACCGGGATTCCGGTTATTGATGACAAGGCAACTGAATCTTCAGTTTCTCAAGAACAATCATCCGAATCATCTGAATCAGACGAGAAACCAGCTGTGCCATCGCTAGCCGACGAAAAGCCTATTGGGATTCCTACCATTGATGATAAGGTAACCGAGTCCACAGTTCCCGAAGACAGGCCATCCGAACCATCTATCAACGAAACACCAACTCGACCATCAGTTATCGAAAAGAAACCTAGTGAAAGTTCTGCCATTGACGATAAACCAACGGAGTCTTCACTTACTGAAGAGAAGCCAACCGAAGCGGTTATAGCAGAAGAAGAACCCACACAAGCCTCTCAACTTGAAGAAAAGCCGTCGGTGGTTTCTGAAATTCCTGAAACTGAAGGAAAGGTCACTGAAAGTTCTGTATTTGAAGAGAAACCAACTGAATCGTCAAATGCTGGAGTGGTGCCAACTAAATCGAACACGGAGGTAGATGAACCAGGCAAGGCATCTGTCCATGAAGAAGAACCAGTCGTTGATTCTATTCCTGAAAAGAAGCCGTCAGAATCACCTATTTCTGATGAAAAATCAACTGAATCTACTATTGCTCAAGGAATACCTACACAGGCGGAAGAGGAGGCACAATTCCCAATTCAACAATTTACGGACAAAGAAGAACCAATTGAAGCAGGCGAGCCTGCATTGACTTCCGAAGGTCCCAATGAGGATGCGGGAGAAGAGCCGAGTAAGAAAAGACCTGAACTGTTCGGTGATAACTTCCCTTCGAGTATTCCCGGCGAAGGTAACTGTCTCGTGGATGGACAATCTTTTGCAAATAATTCGGCTATTCCACCAGCGAATCTTTGCCAACTTCGGTGCCATTGCGTCAGTAGTATCGTTCACTGTGATCTTGTTGAATGCTTACCGCCACCGGTTCACCGATCCAATTGCATGCCTGTTCACTCGAGCTCAGACTCGTGCTGTCCAATCTATTCGTGTGATTCTGTACCAACTGCTGAGCTGGAATCAGATAGTCAAATAGCTGAAAATCACACTCCTGGATACGAAGCGATAACAAAACCTACTTCTACCATCGAAGAAGAAATACCTACTCATATTCCTACCATCGACGAGCACGTGAAGCAGCCTGGCGCGCCTGGTGCTGAACATCCGGCAGAGCCATCGAGTGAACTAACGCCGACCTCTGATTTGCAAACAGATTTACCCATCGATACTTATGTCACACCAAGTATTGATTCTGAAGACAAAAAGACTGTTGGACCTACCGAACAGGAAACCGTCGAGCCTACTGTCTCTGCAGTAGAAGAATCTGGGTCGGTAGACACAAATGAAATTCCTGAAAAGCCTGTTAATGTGGACCAGGAACTAGATGCCAAGCCCGAAGTAGTCACTGAAGTCATTAGTCCAATTGAGCCACAAACTGAAAAAGTAATTACACCATCAGAAGAACAACCAATTGTCCCAGTAGAACAGGAGACAGAGACGCCGATCAAAGCTGCTGATATCCCTGAAGAAGCTATTACTACCGGTGGAGAGCCAGTCACAATTTCTATTCCAGTCGCAGAGGAAGGTACCACCGCTACTGCTGATGAGCATGCTGGGGAAGCACCAGCGACCGTTGACGAACAATCAATTGTATCTATCAGTCCAGTCACAGATATAAATGTACCAATTCTACCTGTTGACGAACACAGCACTGGAACTATTGCAACCAATGACGAATACCCCGTTGAACCATCTACGGTGGATCAGGAAGAACAAACCGATATCACAAAACCTCAGAACCCTACGATAGAAGTTGAAACGGAACCTGTTCGACCATTACATCCTGTAGCTGAAAATAACGTACCTGAAGAACCTGTCACACATTCTGAGACACCACTGGAGAATCAAACTGCCAGACCTGACGAAGAAGCGGCTACTACAATACCTGTTATAGTGACACAAGAAGAAGAACAAATTCCCCACACGATCAAGCCTGTCGAAAATGACGTTATTGAGCCAGCAGCTCCTGTCAGTGAAAGTAGTACCGAACAATCAACCGATTCCGCTCAAGGTGGTAGTACTGCGGTAGTTGAAGATCAAACAGAACGTGGAGAATTACCTGTGACCGATGAACATCAACAGATGCCTGGATCTATAAAACCAACTGAAATTCATCCCGAGGTCCACACCGATAAGCCGATTCTAAAGGGTACAGATGATCTCATTCCATCAGTTGAGGAGCACCCTGAACAACATGTACCTGAACATCAACCTGAATCGGATGAACAGTCAACCGTATCTACTGACGAATCCGACTTGCAACATCAACTTGAAACGGGCGAACCTATCGTACTTGTTGACAGCTCGACAGCCGGAAGCATTCCTGAAATTGAAACACCTACTTCTACCATCAGCACTGAAGATCACTCCGAATCAGTTGCACTTCCAACTGCTGAATCTGGTCCACATGTTGATACCGAAACATCGGCACCGACTCTTGCCGGACAAGAACAAAGCATCGAACTAGAAGGCTCCACAGTCACTCCTGTACACACCGACGAAGGAACTCCGGCTTCTACTTCAGGCACTGACAATGACGATATTTTAGTTGAAGGCTCGACAACTGGGCCTGCTACTCAAACCGGTATTAAATCTCCTGATTCAACAGTAAGTAGTGCTGTTGATGAACTCTCGCCAACTAAACCTGATGTACATGATGATAGTCAGGCACCTATCTCCAATGTAAATACACAGGAAACTGATGCACCAGAAGATGTACAGACATCCGCTCCAGCAATCAACGAAGACGTTCAAACTGTTATAGTAGAGCCAACAGTTGAATCTGCTCTACCTGAATCCACCAAGGAACCTGCACCTGGTGGAACCGTGGAAGAACAAACTACTTTGGCTAATGAAGATGCGGCTGTACCAAGTTCACCTGAATCCACAGCAATGCCTGTAAGTGGAGAACATGACATCATACCTGTTGAAGCAGCAACAACTGGTCCAGTGTCACATGACGAAGCTGAGACCGCTGCACCAGCTGTAAGCAACGAAGGACAAGTCACAGAGATCGAAGCCACAGCTGGGCCTGTTACATCTGAGCACACCGAATCATCTGAATCAACCACAAACGCCGAGGGAGAGCCCATTGGAGTAGAAGGACCAACAATTCATCCAGCGTTGCCAGAAGGAGACATCGCAACAACTGTTCCTGCGGCAAATGCTCCAGACCAAGAAGTACCTATTCTGGAGCCAACGGCTGGACCCGTCAAGCCTGAAAGCGTCGAAACGCCAGCGCCCACTGTAAACCAGGAAGATGAAATCGCAGCAGTGGAGAATCCAACTAGTAGCCCAGTACTAATTGACAGCACTGAGACACCTGTATCAACTGCAAGTGTAGAAGGACCAAGTGCTACTGATGTTGAAGAAGCATCCGGGACTAATTCACCTGATCATGCTCAATCCTTTGAACCGACTGTAAGCGCAACCGGTGAACCCATTGTAGCCGAAGGACCCAATACTGAACCTGCCTCACCGGGTGAAGTTATCAAGACAATTGAGCCTGAGGTAGGTGCTGAAGATCAATCCACATTGAACTCGGAACCTTCAATCAAACCGACACTACCTGAAAGCGTTCAACCATCTGTAAGCGAAGAAGGTGAAAATGCCGCAGTTGTACACCCAAGTACTGAAGAAACTACGCAAGGCAATGCCGAGACGCCCGTACCAACTGTTAATGTAGATGACGAGACGGTCGAAGCTCAAGAACCTGAACCTGTTTCACCCGGCCATGCCGTAACAGATGTATCAACCACGGGTGAAGAAGAAACTACTTCAGTACAACAATCAGCGGTTGAACCTTCGTCAGATGACGATACTGAAACGCCTGCTCCAACTGTAGATGCCGAAGAGCAGACAATACATATTCAAGAAGCTGACTCCAAGCCTACTACACCTGAACATACCGCAATATCCGAACCAGCGGTCAGTGGGGAAGGAGAATCCGTTATTGATCAACAGCAAACTATTCTACCGGTATCACATCACGAAACAGAATCGCCTACACCTACGAAGAACGTGGCGCCGGAAACCATTTCCACTAGTCAGCCAGAAGTAGAACCAGTTTCAGGTAACGAAGCCGAGATGCCAGTCCCAACTGTCAGTGGAGAAGATGAAATTATTTCAGTTGAAGGCCCGATAACAAATGGACCTGTATCTGATGACCAAATAAAAGATACCACAAGTGCAATCCTTGAAAGCCATGGTGATGCAACGACACCTGCGTCTGTTGCATCTGAAGGTGTAGAAACTTCTGCACCTGTAGTTCCAGAAGACAATACTAAGGTAACAGCGCCAACTGTAGATACAAATCAGCAAACGATTGAGGTCGAACTCCCAACGACTAGACCTATTTTAATTTATAACGCCGAGACACCTCTACCCACTCCCAGCGAAGAAGGTCAAATTATCGTAGTCGAACACCCTACGGCTGAACCAATTTCACACGTCGATATCGAAGCACCAGCCTCGACAGCAGAAATACCTGATCACACTATCACGGCTGAAGCACCTCTACCTACTCCAAGCGGAGAAGGTGAAATTGTTGCAGTTGAACAACAGACAGCTGGACCAGTCTCACACGATGACGATTCCGAAGTGCCAACGCAGACGGCAGGAACTCCGAATGAAACGATCACACCTGAAGTAGTCAGTGCTGAGCCCGTTTCGACTGGTCACGGGGAAACACCTCTGCCTACTCCAAGCGAAGAAGGTGAAATTGTTGCAGTTGAACAACAGACAGCTGGACCAGTTTCACACGATGACGATTCCAATGTGCCAACGCAGTCGGTAGGAACACCTGATCAATCGATCACAGTAGAAGTATCAACTGATGGACCTGTTTCAACTGAACATTCCGAAACACCACTGCCAACTCCGAACGAAGAAGGTGAAATTATCGCAGTAAAACAACCAACAGCTGAACCAGTTTCACACGACGATAACGAAGCTCCAGCGCCCACAGCAGGAACACCTGATCAATCAAGTCCAGCGGCAGGACCCACTGTTGAACCTGTTTCAACCGAACATATCGAAATACCGCTGCCAACTCCAAGTAAGGAAGGTGAAATTATCGGACTTGAACAATCGACAGTTGGATCAGTTTCACACGATGATGGTATCGAAGCGCCAGTTTCGACAGCAGGAACACCTGATCAATCGATCACAGCAGAAGTACCCACTGCTGAGCCTGTTTCAACTCATCATGCCGAAACACCACTGCCAACTTCGAGTGAAGAAGGTGAAATTATCGTAGTTGAACAGCCGACAGCTGAACCAGCTGTACATGACGATACTGAAACGTCAACGTCAACAGAAAATACAAGCGATGAAATAACCGCAGTCCAACAGCCAACCACGAGCCCTACTTTAGTCGAACACGCCGATACGCCAGCTCCAACTGTTATTGATGGAGTGAAAGTTGTAGAAGCTGGAAAACCTATAGATGAATCTGGTCCTTCTGAAGGCGCTGTAACACTAGGCCCCAACGTCAGACCATTAGATGATACACTCACGATCACAGATTTAAATACCGAGTCACCCAAACAGGAGGCAACATCTGAGATCAGACCGGAAGAACCAGCTATTCATCAAGAGGTAGAGGGATTACCAACCTCTGAATCTATCACAGAGGAAGTACCAACACAATCTACTGTCAGTGGAAGTGTTGAGCCAGATGCCGAGATACCGGCAACTGATGAGCCATCGAAACCAGAAGTACCAGTTGAAGTTACACCGATTGAGCAGAAACCAGAGGTAGAACCAGTCATATCCGAAGAGGAACACCCAACCGACATTTCAGAATCAGATATCACAACTACGACTGCAGTCTCTGGGGAAACTGCTCCAGAAAAACCATCAGTTTCTGAAGAAAGTCCGGTCGAGTCAACACGACCCACACTTGTTGAAGGAGAAGTAACGGAAAGCGCAATCAAGGCTGAAGAGAAACCTGTTGAAGTAGCACCGTCAGTTATAGAGGGTGAGGAGCCAGTTGTAGACGATCAGAAGCCAATTGTAGACGATCAGACGCCAGTTGTGGATGATCAGAAGCCAATTGAAGACGATCAGAAGCCAGTTGTGGACGATGAGACGGAGCTACCGATAAAGGAAACCGTCACTGGAGATCACGTTACTGAGACACCTACTCCGGCTGCACCGGTACCTAGCGCAGCCCCGGAAGAACAAACCGACGAAGACCAACAGCAACACATTCAGATTCCAGATCAGTTTGCAGAAATCCCAGACCATCCTGCGACCGATGATACGGAAGGACAATTAACACTTGGACCAGACGATCATCCACTATCGCCAATTGAACATCCGACCGAAGACACTGAGCATCCAACTAGACCTGCAGGTTACTTCGGACACCCGATGACTAGTACTTTGGCTCCGGACCACATGGTGTCTGGTGAAGACAACGCCCACTTCCCAGTGGACAGCGGAGTTCCCTTGACCCCCGAAGCTGAGGATGGTGACGGAAGTGATGACTACGACGAAGACGATCAGGCCATTTATGGTCCCGGCACGTGCAGATATGGTGGAAAGGTCTTCGTATCTGCCCAACAGATACCGAGAGAGGATCCTTGCGACTTCTGCTTCTGTTTCCGAAGCGATATCATCTGCCTACAGCAAAGCTGTCCGCCACCGATTCCTGGCTGTCACCAGGAACCGATCAACGGCTTCTGTTGCCCGAGGTACGAGTGTCCGGTGTCTATGGCAACCTCATTAAATGTAACTACGACGACTACTACGACGACCACAACCTTGCCGCCTCACTTCTTGTCACATGCCTACAAGGGTGCAGCCAGAAGAAGTGGCTGTCAAATTCGCGGACAGGCATACCGGGTTGGAGAAGTCATTCCATCTTCATCTGGTCCTTGCCTTCAATGCACGTAAGTAGAAACGAAGTTGTTTGATATTTAAGCGTGAAAATTGATCTTAGATGAGATGCAGTCAGCATTGTGAGACTCTAATTTATTCCACAGATGCGGTGGAGACGGTAACATGAAATGCGAACCACGAGTTTGTAGCCCGGAACCAATGTTGAGGCAAATGATCGCCGCTGCAACAGCCAGGAGGAGGAGATGAGCTCTGATCTGAGACCGGCGCACTCCTCGTCTCACCGATACGAGAGAGATTGAAAATGGTGTTGTAAAAAAGTGAATTAAAATTATTCTAATAATTGCTCGGATCACAGACAATAATGTGCCCGACTAAGACGAACTGACAAGTGGCCAAACGTAAATGTTTATGTATATAAGTATATACACACACAAACGCGTATATACATATATATATACATATATATATATACACATATATATATATATATATGTATATATATATATACATATGTATATGTACATATATATATATATATGTATATATATATATATACATATATATATATAAAAGTATATATTAAAAAGTAAATTTGATTAATCGTAAGGCACGTTTATGGTGCCAAAATGAAAAGAAAAGAGGAAAACTACACTAAAAAAAAAAGAAAAAGATGATCCAAGAAAAATAGGTAATATGTGTTGTACGAAATATTTCATCGAAAACGATGGGAAATGCGAAACAAACGAGACTTATGACTGTGCCTTCGTCAGTGCCGAGAGAATAAAAGGCACCTTCGCTTAGCGAGAACAACTTAGCCATATCACTGTCACCAATGTCATCGATATAGAGATCGCGGATAAATGAGAATAGAAGAGATTGAATGAAGAAAAAAGAAAGGAAGAAATAAGTAACTAATTAAATAATTAATAATAATGAAAGCGGGAATAGTTTACGGATAAAAGGGTAGAGGTGAGGCATAATGAGACGAGATATAGTTAGTTATTAGATAGATAAGCCACGGTATATAACTGCCGCTCAAAAAATCTTGAGATAAGATTTTATAAAATGAGGACGCATGGTTTGGGGTTTTGATGAGCGTTAATACATACGAATAATCGCCATCGACGCTCAAATATACCTCAGATTATCCGTAATTGTAGTTATATACCGTGGCTAACGAGGATTTTAAAATATAAACTCGCACTCACTATATGATAAACGTACACACAATTTCAAAGCTCAAACAGCGGCTCGCACGGAGGACCGGAAGTTCATTTGAGAATGCTTCTCCGGCGAGCTGGCATCATATAATATACATTTATATGATTCTTATACAATATACTCTCAATAATAATTAATTAATTAATTATACATTAATATACAGCCGTATGAAATTCTTCTTTGTTCTTTAGCTTCAAAGTGTCGCGTACATACTATATACAACGATTATACGTACTACCTGCTATAATATATTATACATAAAGAAAAGAAACAAGAATTAAAATTCAACTATTTTTTTGTCATTTTCGTAAGTAAATCGAACGCAATTGTTTTTTTTTTTTTCTCTTTTCCATCCTTCGAGAAGCTCAGCAGTATCGACATTATATGCAACTGAAAGCGTCATACTTTGAAGCTTTATAGAACAAAGTGACATAGGTGATAATACTATATACATAAAGGCCCGTGTCATCGTACGAGACTTAGCATATCTACTGTCTGTATTTATATTAGAAATCAAAGATTGATTGAGTAAGGTCTTCCCCGAAAATCTCGAAGCCAATTAATATTACAGTCTTTGTATTCGATTTATAAATTATATAATATTATCGTAGAATTCCGCCTAGCTGTGCGGTCCGGCTACGATCCGGGTCGTTCGATCGAGAGAAGCTTGCCATTTTTACTCCGGTAAATTTTTGTTTATTTTTATTTTTTTTTTATATATGATATTATATTATAGTTTAATTGTGAAGGGTGGCTTCTAACCCTTGAACGTTCGGACTAGCAATCCCTGTGTATATTTCGCATAGCTAGACAGCTCTCCTGCGTATTGAAAATGACTAGGCGTTACGAAGCGGGGGTTGACCGGGATTTATATTGCGCGAAATTTGTTTTTATCATTTATTCGTTTTCGTTTTCGTTTTAGTATTTTTTCTTTCTGTTTGTTTCCATTTTATATACAACTGAAAAATAAGAGGATTACCCCCGGCATCGAGTCATTTTCATAACGCCACCATTAGAGATTAGTCAAACTTAGTATTTATCTTTATATATCCATATATAGGTATAAATATATATATGCGATAGTATATAATAATATTAATTAAAATTAATTGATATTAAATATTACGATTAAATAATAACAATAATATAAATATACGTACAGTAAATATGTAATTATAGAAAACGGCTGAAATTTCATAGAATATATATATAATATACCTATAAACTGCGTGTGAATTGAATAATATACTATGAAAATTCGCCGACTGATTATAACCAGTGCAGCGGCGATTTGGAGTGGACATTTTTATACTCGACGATAACTAGCATATGTTTTTCACTAAATCACCGTCGATTACTGCATATATTAAGTATGTGATAAAGAAAATATTTAGGCATGGAGGCGAATTACGATTGAAAGAGCCCTGCGCTCGGTTGAGGGCGGTACGTGCTAGTATATAAAGTGTCCTTTTATATGAATAAATGATTTTGTATGTCAAACATTGCATTTATTTCAATTGATCAATCCTGAAACAAACTAAAAAAAATCACTCACATCCCACACCGTGCGATCATCAAGAAGCATCACAGTGAAATGTGAATGACCTGGAAAGGTTGATAATGTTCACGTGTATGGTGAGTATACTTCATGTAATCTCTTTGTCAAATCATTTTCAAATGATCGGGCTGCTTGAACTGCGGAAGAAGAATAGGAAACTGTTCTGACATCTCTCATACCATAAAGAACAAGATATTAGAAGTTTGAAATTTATTTATTGATCATTACATCGTATACATTCACTGAGATTTCATCGATATTCATTTATACTTGTTGAGATTTTACACAATCAATATTTAGGCGGACTCGGATTGTCATCGATGAAATTGACGTTGATGATGCAGGCTAAACCAGGCTGTTTGAAGATTCTTCAGAGCACGCGGTTCCGTCTACAGCCCCCTGAACGGATCCGGTTAAAACACGGAAGTTGTAGACAAGGTACTTGTGAATAAATCTTTTGCTCCTGGTCTTTCTATTGGGATCACGTGCTTTCGAATAATCTGATCATTGGTCAGATTATAGACGTTAAAAAATCTGGGATTCCGTTGCATTTTGTGACCACGGTTGTTCTCCAAAGCCGAATCCAGCATCGTAAGACTACCGCAGCGGTCAGCCCGGACACGGAACACAGAAATAACTTCCGGCAGACTGACTGGACCATCATTGTGCGCCTGCCACGAAAGATACGGATTTAGCAACGGTGACTCGCTCGTATCTGTAGCAAAGATTCACCATCCCAGATGAGGATAATCCGGCAATCGGTAGTGAAGAGGAATCGATCCGCGTGCTGTAGTAGAGTATTGCCAATTTAGCATGGTGTACCCTCGGTCCCGGATGCTCAGGGGCGACAGTTTCAAATACTGTGAGTGTACATAATAATGTTTCTGATTACATGAATGGAACCACAAAAAGTTGAAATCCGTCACAATGAACAAACAATTAAGTTTCCGCGGCTGCGTATTTCAGTGTATCCCTCATTTTATTTCAATGAAAAACTCTGATCACGAGTATAAACAGTTACAAACAATATTACAACGAACTGTTTATACCTACCTTAAAATTTTAGTAGATGCTTCTAATATACGATTCTGATACCAAAACTGCGCTTCGTTTTGCACAGATGTCATCAAAAATCGTAGGTCATCTATTTGTTGCCGATGATACGCCTGCTGGAGCAACGTCCGAGACCTCTTCGATAATCTCTGTGCTATGAAAAAATTGCGTTTCCATACCCGCAATTACAATTGTAATCAGTATTCATTTTTATGCTCATCACAAATTCGCCCAACTCTGATAGTGGCACCTCGAAGATACTGTAATATTGAGACGCTCATGAGTCTCTGATGCAAGCAAAATCAAAAAAGCCTCTCGTGCCGTGCAACAGTGTAAAAAAAAAAAATGCAAAATCATTGTAATAATCAAAAATTGACTCATTTGTGGTAAAAACGTGTGCGATATGTATGTTGCAACAGTAAACTTATGCAGTGGCGACTGACATTTGGAACTGACCAAATACGTGTGCTGTAAACTCCTTACGTCACTTATGAAAAAAAATTATCAGCTCATACGATCTCCTGCGCTCAAATTATCCTCATAATCATTATATTTGTGTTCGACTATACGAGGTCTTATACAAATTGAATAATGTGATAAAGGAATGCCGCGTTAGATTGGTATTTAATGTCATACCTGCGCGCAGTAAAAATTTCACAGAGTGGATTCGAATTCTGAGGGTCTCAATAGGTAAAGGAATATGGATATATTAATATTAACAGCAGGCAAGGGGATTAATTATGCGTAAAAGAGTGATTACTCTTTCACTTCTGACCCTGTGGAGAGTGTCTATGCCCGAGAAGTGTTGAGGATAAGGAAAGAGTCTGGAAAAAATGGTTTGTGTGAACTGGATCTAGTCTCGTCCGGAAAAATTCCAGAATGCAAATTCAAGTTCAGCTAAGAGCAGGGTATTTTCATGAAAACGACGTTATTGTTTATCAGTTTCTTTCATTCACTGAAATACATCCGGTATTTTTATATGTGTAATACTAAAACCGCAGAAAAACTCTGCGGCTTCTTCATCCTCATGAATCCCTAGAGAGTATAGAGAACGAAATGTTTTGCGTCGATAGCTCGCTTCGGGAAAGTAGAATTCTTGATTCATTCCTTTCTCCTTCAGTCCCGTTCATGCGGGTTAATTACCACTTAGAACTACCCTGAACAATTGAATTCTAATCCCTTCTAACTAGCCATCAGTAAGTAACACCTGCTGAACTGCACCCTATTCTTTCTCTCAAATACGCAGAATTTAGTTCCCGTTGTTAAAGCGCTCGAATTCTGCTAGGTGGAGGGGGCCGACGCATACTAGCAAATGTTCTGCGGCTGTAGGCGCACTGTATACTCAATCACGGTTGTCTGTTGCTGCGCGTCTGGTGTATACGTCACGAGATCTTGACATCATCAAAAGTAGTGAAATCTGTAGATCGTAGAGCGATCGGCCTTCCAATGATTGTATAAATAATTAGCGTATCGGAAATCGTTCGAATTTTGATTATAGTGTATCGCAATAAAAGTGAAGACAACAATTTGGAATCCCGTCAAGTTTAAAGAGCTATTAAACTACGTAGTCTCTCATTTTGAGGTTAACCAACTCCAACATGACAGACTTGTCAACTGTACCACTTGTTGCTTTATCCAGTCTGACCAAAGACTCTATATCGAGTTTGCTTAACCCAACAAAATGTATCCCATCCGACGACGGTTTGCCCAGGTAAGATTTAACCATCATATAAACAAAGTTTACACCAAATTATCAATAGAATCAATAAAAAACCTTAAATCCCAGAGATTGGAGGGGATTGGCACATTTGTCTGGTCTAGGCGGCGAAGCCATACCAAATCTGTCCTCTAAACCAGATCCTTGCGGCTGCATATTGAGTATCATGCAGGAAAAAGTGCAGGGCTTTACTCTTAAGGAATTTCAAACATTGTTGGAAAGGCTAGACAGATGGGATGTCATCGATGACACGGCAGCTCTATTAGGTCAGTAAAGTGACTAAATTCATTACGCTAGTTCCCTGTCGATTAAAAAAGAGCTGAAGTAGACTTAGCAGGGAATATACCATCACGACCGTTCATATTAGAAATTTAATGCTCCCATGGAAATATTGAAGTTTGAAAATGTCTGAAGAAGAAAGACACAACTAACTTTCTTCATGTAGATTAAACCCAATTTTTTAGAAAAGGATGCAGAGAGTTACAAGGAACGATCGGATAGATTGTTAACGTCTGCAAACCCGATAGAAAACGATGTAGATGAACAAATACTGACCTATGGTTAGTGTCACGCTTATTTTACTACTCTAAGTATTGCTATTGTACAGAATATGGCAAAATAGAAACCTAAATCGAGTTTAAAACAGCAATTAAACATTCCTAATGTAATATAGACGACAGTTATCGACTGCAGCAAGGCTTGGAGAAGCAATATTACGACGCCTTTCTTTTATTCGCCGACGAGGACGTAGGGTTTGCGGATGAGATCAGTGAGAATCTAGAACACAAATCTGGACTCAAGGCGAGTATAACTTGAGGTATTTGTCATTCTGTTGAGTATAAATCGCAGAAAATTTAATATCGTGCGTTTTGTCTTTCACAGCTTTGCAGAAAAGACAGAGACTTTGTTATTGGACTTCCGTTCGAACACACTGCAACCATGACTCTGATATCTGAACGATGCAACAGATTATTGGTCATAGTTTCTCCCAATTTTCTTAAAAGTTCAATCAACAAATTTTTTCTCAACTATGCCCAAGCTCTGGGAATAGGTAGGCTTCTATATCGAGATAGATTGCGAATAAACAATCTCTAATCTTTAATATAATTGTTTATTTTAATAATATTCTAGATAAACGTCAACGTAAAATAATTCCGTGCCTCTACCAGAAGTGCGAGCTTCCACCTGAGTTGAGCTATTATTTTATCCTAGATTTTAATAGAGCAGGAAAGTTGTGGGACTTTTGGGGCAGGTTGAGGGACTCGATAAAAACCCCTAGTGGTACATCCGCGACATCCAGGTGAACTTTAATCCTTTTAATATGTTTTAGCAGAAGTTTATTGCAGATAAAATATTGAACAGAGCTTCTAATGCTCATAATTACTTAGCTAATGCGTATAATTACTTAGATTGTGGAATAAAATTAATATCATTGACTAAATTATGTGTTTGTCTTTTGTTCACTTTAGACCGACACCGCCACCTGCTCAACCTCCTAGTGCTGAGAAAACGGATGCTTGCCGAAGCGTTTCCGAGGAAAAAAAGATTTCTTATGTCGTTGAAAAGCGATGTGAAAAAACAGTTTCTTGCGAACCTTGTGAGTCTGAACCCAAGTGTGTTGTAAAAAATTGTGAGACAAAAACTGAGACAGTGAGTGACAAGAAATATAAAGGACCTTTACGGCGTTTTAAAATGAACAAATTATGCATAGATAAAGAATCCAAAGTAAAATGCTCGATGACCGAGCTTAGCACATGTGAAAGTTTATCATCTTTAGATTGCTCTTCGTACGGCTCTTCCTTCTCATTGTCTGATAAGGGAAAGAAGAAGAAAGGCTTTGTAGAGAGATATTTAAACAAGGCTAAATCTCTTGTTAAGTCTTAGCTTTAAATAACGTCTCTTCCTATACTTTATCGTTTTATATAATTAATTCGTCGGAGACAGTCAAGTAGAAATTTGTTTTTTAAGCATTTACTTGTGACGTTTTGGCTGGTGACGGCGAACTTTTCTCTACCACGTGTTATGCACGTTTTACAAAATTGTTAATTCTATATATATTTAATTGTATGTCTATGTATTTGTTATATTTTTTAAGTACAGTCTGAGGATGGCCGGCCGTCACGAAATATCACTAATTTATCGTTTTACAACTGTTGTCGAATTTACAAAGGTCGTACTATTGTTCAAATCGAGAAGTAAAGATGGGAAAAAAACTGGTTAAAATAAAGCAGTGAAATGCTAAGTAGAGATGACCAAATTTTCAAAACTGGATAATTTTGAGGCTGGTTAAACTAATCTAGCCTCTGTCTTTATTCAATGACAATCGTTTTTCAAGGATTTGTACGAACAAACGCTTGGCCTTTGCCAAATAATTGAAGAAATAATACAAACGTAGATTTATTGATATTACATAGCATGTCATAAACACATCAATGCCATACATTCGATTTCTAGTTCAGAGACAGTCGAAAAATCCTTTCGTAAGTGTTCTCACTGTATTTTTCCTCAAGGCGCTCGTTGGCCCCATGTTTCTCTACTTCATTAATTTTTTTTTATTCTTGAATTTAGCTGAAATGAAGTTAACCCGTTTTTTTCTATTCGGCTAGATACGGATATAAGCTGTCTGGTGATCTAGTCTTTCCGTATTTTTCGGATATATATTTTGAAAAATTTTAAACTGATGTGATAACATGAAAAAACTTGAAACGTAAATACTTTCACGGAAGTATCATGAAAGATTATGCTTCCGAACGAATTATCTTCACTCTTATAGGTATACGTATAATTGTTATGTAGATTTAGATGATTTTGTAAATAACGATGTGATGGATATCATTGTAAATATAGAATAACGTACCGTATGAAGAAAGACGCACCCGGGTCTTGGAAGATTCAAAAAGCGAAAAAAGGTGCGTCTGATTTTCTTGTAAATACGGTATACATAGATAATAGTCATCGTAACCGTCCTATTGACTCTTTTGATTGATTGAAAGACGTTCTAAAATAATTTCATTAAATGTAATTGACAAACATAAAATGTATTTTGATAAGTATATGGATTTATTTATTTTTCATCAATTTTTTTATTACTAACATATAATGCTGTTTTAAGAGATTAAAAATGATGTTATTGATTAAAATGTGTTTAAATATGTTTCCGAATAAATTTGAACAATCGAATTCATCAGTCATCGTATCATCCTGTCAATATTACCTAAATATCTTTCTCTACATTCTATCTTGTGTTACATTTTTACGCCTTGTAATATGCAACTTGTACACCCGAGCTTTACCGTCGAGGGGGACTGTGTAGATGATCAATGCGCCTTATTGTATGCAATTCTTACACCATCGAGATGATACTGTTCACGAACAGTCTGTGAGATGGCGTTGCAATACAATCCATAAGGTGACGTATACATGTGACGATATTGTGAACTATTTTTGCCGCAAGAAAAAAGGCGGCGATCTATATGAATCCTTCATATAGTTGAGCTCGTTACTTATTATTGCTGTAGAAAAATAAACGATGGTTTAAAAAATTCCAGGATTTATGTGCGCTTTTTATTAATACGCGTCTCGATATCTGAAACGTAGTATAACGAAAAACGGCTTTTCCATTGCATAAGTAATTCGCAGTTTCTTTGAGTGCTAAATTCAAGATGAAATTTCTTTGGGTATATAAATATCGGTTCGATATGTTATTTCTACTTGTCGAAAATTGCATATTCTAGATTTTTGCTACATTTCATAATTACTACAACTATATAATATATGCAGTTTTTCATACGATCGATATTTTAATATTTGTTCACTCTTTTTTTTTTCTTCTTTTTTCTATAATTTTCAACTTCTATGGTAAAATGATCTCAGGTTTACGAGAGCAATAATGCATGAGCACTATAATGAGGCCATAAAACCCAGTTTGATAATTCTGTCAATGTGCAGTATCCGGCTCAAATACAGCTCTACTGTTTAATAAATTAAATACGTTTTCCGAATCGTGTATAGATATATGCGTATACTTACAGAAATCAGGGCTAATCGTAAATCGTCGTAATATCTTTTGTAGCCGGACGCCATAAGTTAAAACGTTAAGAACCCCGTTAGCATGATGCAGGAGACATCAGCTACTATACTATACGATCTAATAACTAAATAATAAGATATAATGAAACTGTGTACAATTCTGATTAATGATAGAGGGAAGTATGATCACTTGATTCGAAGATTGTATGTGGGCAGAGAAACGCATTTGCGTTTAAATAATGACCATATGCTACGGGAGACAGACATGGCAGAAATGAAAGATAAAAAATCAATAGAAACCCATCGAAGTCTGTGTATTCATTCTGAAAATTTGAATACATCTGTGAAATCACAGTTTCATTATTCATCATCATTTCTGAGTGATGAAAAAGTGTAAAGCAGCCTATGGATCCGTGTTTTTCTCAAATTGTAGATCACACGGTTGTTCTTCAATTGAAAATCCACATTATATCGCAGAATCAAGTTTTCAAGATAAATGAAATTTCTTATTCCTCATAAAACTTAAAAAATCTCACTAAGTTACAATGAGCAATACAAAAATGTGATGAGTTAGTTTATTAAAAATCATTTTGGGGAATTATAATGTGGTACCCATACTTCATGATCTTTCTTTTATTTATTTCTTTCTTCCTTTCGTAAAGATAAAAGTTTGTTTAATCATTTGTGTATTTTGCCTGAGGTTAATCTTGTTCAACTTTCTTATCAATCACGTAAGTGAGTTCAGTGTCAATAATTTCATCCATGAAATTCCCGTACTTCAAAAACAAAGTCTGTTACTTCCAATAACCTTATACTTTGCTGATTATAATTACATAGCTTATATAATAAGTTGGGTACTTGGTCTTATCGAGGAATTCATTGAATCTAATGAAATGAGAAGTTGATTTTTACTACACTCGTTATCATACATCGCGTGGCTGTTTAATCAATTAGGGTTGCATAACTCGGACGAACTCTAAACTGTGTCAACTTGGTCAGTGCGACGTGATTCTTAGCTGCGGTAGCGTTTGAAGTCTGTGCTAAGCTTTATCCCGGTGCTGATTGATTTTAATATATATTAATGCGTTAATTGAATCAGTTCATTAATCAACCACAAATACCTATATCTGTTCCATTTCCGCTTAATTACTCACCATGATGCGTATAAAACACAAAATAATTGCTAATTCCGATTCAAATTACCGACTACCAAAATTGTAGGAACGGTTTCTCGGACTCTCTAAAATGCAGTGACGAAGCAAATCCATATATTAAGAGCCTAACAGGTGGGTTGGAAAATCGAAGAAAAATATAGTTCGAAACGAGAATACGGAATCCAGAATTGCGTGGGTTGTCCGAAGGTGAAAAGTATTTATGCGTTTCATTGAAAACCATAATTTCGCTTGTGACCTTCGTGCAGACAGTGCATAAAGAATTACAATTATACGTAATATAATGGTAATCAAAAATGAAACGAGTGTCGTGTACGTGATAGAAAGTGGTGCCATAGTGATCTGATGTTGAAATACGTGTTGATACAATTTTTATTATAATTTACGTAATTATCTTTGGCAATAAAATACCCATTAGAAACATAGCTTGTGTCAGAGATGGCCGATGGGGCGAAAAAGATAACACGAGATGCCAATTCCAGACGGATAATTCAACGAGTAAAAAATGGTAGATCTTGCAAAAGAGGAGGGCACATATCGCGAAAGGTGAGTAAACAAATCAACCTCTATGTAACTGAGTGACTAACAGGAACAAATCATCATCATTGATCGTTTAGCAGTAATGATAAAAAAAAAAAAAAATTAGAAAAAAAGTATTCATTCAAAGTCAAGGTCTGGTTTACACACATGATAATTTCGTCCAAAGCCAGGGATTCAGAGAGATTTTTCGATAAAATAATTTCAACGAAGTTTCCGAAAGTTGTATTGTGTCACGTGGATCAGTAGATATTTGCCTCTGGTTGTTTATTGGGTATGGTTTTAACCATCAATGAATCATTCATATATTTATACCGAGTGATATAACTGTAGTTTCATACCTTGGTTAAAAATCCAGGTGAGTGAGATGAGTCATATAGTCTTCATGCGGAGATAAACTCTTGAACTCTGGACAGATCTGCCGATCTTAAGCTAACGCGATGCGTACATCATTGAGTATCTAAAGTCGCCAATAATTCTCCTTCAATATGTATAATAGCATATTGCATATTGAGGTGGTCCTGAATTTGATCAGTTTAGAATGTCAATGCTCTCATGGGTCAGGTCGTCTCTAAATATATGTAAAAAAAATATAGCCAAACCCCAGGTTCCTTTCTCAATTCTGTTTTGGGGTTTTGACTATATTTTTTTTTTTTTTGGATATTCCGGGACGTTCTGGTCTATGGGAGAATTGAAATTCGAATATGCCCGAATTAGGGACCACCCTATGTTATATACTCAATTTATATACATATACAAAAGTCTGTAACGATAAAACGAAATTCGACCACATGAGAGTCCCAATTGCAAGTGAGACATCGACTCACGCAGTTGGTGGTCGAATAAATTTACATATTTATGTATGTACCTATACATATACTTATGTGTATAGCATTAATGGGATGTATATTATATTCTCTGGAGACCGTGTTCAATGATTAAACGTAATACAAGCATATGGTTCTATTTGACATGGATCACTTACGCCCACTAAGATTATATGGAGATTTTAAACCGGTCAATTCAAAGACCAATGATATTTGATCAGCATCTTATAGATATCGAAATCTTGCAGAGAAACTATCAAAAATACTATCAAAAAAATAATCAATATAATAATAAAACAAATAATTTCAGAAAAAAAGTCATGCACATTCTGGACAAAATTTACCGCAATGTGGATTTCGCTCTTCTAAAATGAGCCTGTGATCCAGAGGTTTTCATATTTCGAATCTTCGATACAGTTCAACTTCTGCCCAATCATTTCATTAGTTTCTTATCACCCAACGATGCGGTGGCGCTATAACATATGTCACGAAAAATCATACAGACACGTTTTGTTTGATCATCGTTTTGTGTAGAACTGATCACCGATAACCGATTGACTGATGACTAAGCAGATTACCTGATCAGTATGTGATTAATTGAATAGTTGTGATCAGCGATAAATATACTGATGACATTGTTAATCGTCGTAGAAAATTTTCACAAAATGTAATTTTGGGAAATATTTTCCACTCAAGGGAAAAATCACCGAAAAACTCGAACCATTAGAGATACGGAGGAATTCCTCGAACCAATTTTCTTCAGAATCTGATTTTCTACAAAATTGTCATTTGGGTTAATTTTGTAGTGTTGATATTTCAGGCCTGACAGACACCCAGAGATGAATAAATAACTTCTGAATCGTTGTCTGTCTCTAAAGACTTGGTTTCGGAGACTTTGCTTGTAGGTAATTTAATTCTCCGAGAAATCACGTATCACAGATTCTCGTGCTAATTGTTACGGTCAAGTTGTATAGAAAATGAATAACAAGATGTTAATTTTTCCGGTGCTAATCGAACGGGAAACCTTCTATTCTAGTACTAATTCACCTCTCAGACTTGAATGTCAGCGTTGCCCTATGGCAAAGTTGATTATTCGACGTTGTGGGAGGTCCGAACAAAAATAAAATAATTATTTCTTCGGAAGACTAATAAATTTCTTGCCGTGCAGGTCACTAACTCCACGTATTATAGATATATACCTTATTATTGCCCATTGGTATATCATCTGTATACATAGTATAGGCGAGCACATCGCGATTCGCGTAGTGACGTAAGGCGCAATGTTTACGCCAAGCATGTGCGCAGTCCAGACAGTGGTTAGTCGCGATCGGGCAGGACCAGTAACTACTAGAAATATATCCCACGTGACAAATGATGTGTATATATATTAAATATAATATAATATATTATATGACCCGTCGGGTATAATCTATATTTTCTCCGCACGGGTCTTTGGGTACCGCGAATTATTACCTGCAGTACGAGATAAATATAAATTCGCGCGCAAATTTCCGAACTTTGTTTCATTGACTGGACATGTCTAACTACCTATGTCTCGAGCTATTAGCCGCGTACGTATGTATACATAGTATAGGTGTCGAAAGTGACGTAATTGCGAGAAATAAAACAGTGAGTGGCGACCAAGCCGGAGAATCGGTAACTCGAAGTTTAAGTAATAATTGCGAGTTACACAGTGCTGCAGTCATAAGCTAGCTTCGATAAATTTTTGTAATACTTTTTTTTTTTTTTTCCAATCGGATATAGTTTCCAGTTTCTCAATTCAAAGTCCTTATTGTGTGACATTAAAATTCAAACGATAATCGATTCGGCAAATAATTTATCACACGTCTATATCTGTTCGACTAATCTTGAGATATTTATACCGTAAGATACGAACGGCAAATCAATATCGAACGACACTAAGACCTGAAGTGATGATCGTACGGTATCGTAATTTCAATAATAAGAAATCGCGTTAGGAACGAAGAAGAAAAGAAGAAGAAAATAAATGGCGCGAAATGGTTGAACTTCGTTTAGCTTAAGCTAGTCCGCGAGCAGCATATGATCCTTCGACGCTAATCTTGTCTAGCTTTCGCATTACTGTCAGCCTGTCTCTTCAACGTCCTAACGCTGCAGTCTTCTGGCTTCATTTCACGTTCGCGTTGCTTTCGAGTGCGCGGTCTTGCTAATTCCCTTCTTAAACGCGATTTAATTATTCCTCGATCGACGCTCGCGAACTGCAGCAGCCATCGGGTCGCAGTTTAAAAAGACTTTAAATAGTAAATGATCAGTCGATACTACGAAGTGTGGCTGTATATTTTCTACCCGTAATTAGCTGCAGTGATATTTTCCTCGTGAGTGAAGAGTGAAAGAAAATTTTTATTCGCTTTTCTCTTCTTATGGGAAAATCTATATATTTTATAATCGCGGAAATCTGACAGGCCGTTTAACGCTTGTTATATTTTCGAACGGTTTCGATAAATTCTCTCCAATTAGTCACTAGGCCAGTTTGAGAATCCCGCGTAATGATATCACCGCCTAGTTGCCTGGTATATATCACGACCGAAAATATTCGACAAACTCCGTTGCTCGCCCAGACTATCCTCGACGATGACCACTTTATCCAATTTTTTCTATTCATAGCGTTATTCTCGAACGCGATAAGAATGTACACGTACTCTTATACCGTAAACTATCATTTTTTAAATCTCACTTACACATGGTTTGAGCTAGAGGCTATAAGGTTCAAGGTGTACGTTTCTTTCTTTTCTGCGTAGTATATCTATCGTTTAACTACAGTAGGTCACTCGTATCTGTGATAGGGATATAATATTAGAAAAAATAAAGAACATTTCAACGATTGAGCGGTTGATTGAAAAAAAAAAAAAGAAAAAAAAAAATGAAGAAACATTATGATAAATCCGATTACATATAGAAATTAGATACAAATATATACTGTATGTATATGTATACCCTCGCGTTGCTTCCAATAACGTTTGGCAAAATTCTTATAAACGAGAGTGAATCGGGAAAAGAGAAAAAAAAAAAAAAAAATTAAGAAAAATATTTTCGGAATTCGGTGAGCAAGTTTTGTCGCAGAATTTTCACCGGGAATTATATTTGTCGGGTGAAAGCGCGTACGCACCTGTATATTGGTACATACGTAACGTGTATGTAAGTACGTACGTATAGTTGTCGTAAATCTACCTTGAGATTATACTCTTCCATTACAATTTGGGAGGAAATGATTGATCTGATAAAATTGTGATTTTGAAAGAGAAAAAATCAGAAAAAAAAAGAACAAAATGGTTCTTCAAACGAGAGGAAACTGCAGTGAGTGCAAAGTGTGACTTCTTCCGTTCCTTATACCCGATTAAAGGAATCAAGGAATTATGGGTAACACCCACTGCTGCGCGAAGCATAAAAAGGTAAGAAAATTATACCGAATAGAGAATATCGCGGGTTAAACACGTCGTATAATTTTTTACATAATTATTATATGTAGTCACATAGTGCTCTGCGGAATTTCAAGTATTTGACTTTAAGTATAAGTAGAAAGTTTCCCGTATCGATGCAGCAAGTGTTTCGACTTTTAAATTTCAATTTCGAATTTTATAATGCGATAAACTGCAATAGGTAGGTAAAGTCGAGAAAACTTTTTAGCAGGTGGAGAAGAATAGCTTCGAAATTTTATGAATCGAAGTTTTTGGGTCACTGATCTGATTTATAGTTAATTTAATTAATATACGATTCTCGAGGCGGCTATTCCTAGACTGTTAGAAACACGTTTTTGTTATAACATTACGAAACTTGATACACGTGTTAAAATTTGACCATGGTCTAGGCAGGATTGAATAAGTCGTATAAAAAACCACGTGGCATTTAGTCTCTTATATAGAATTTTATTTTCTCATCCTCAATTATATATGCCGAAACAAGAATCCGCAAGAGTGACTTTTTACCGTTTAAAGATCCTCGCGGAATGACTATATACGCATATACTATGTATATATATTCAAGTATTCTCATACAGTATATGTATATACCGCGACTTCTTTATTCGCGTCTCGCGAGGTTACGCATACATGTGTAGTCCCAGGTTCCCATGCAGGCATCGTGGGCCAAGCAAAGGCAAAGGCAAAGGCAAAGGCAAAGGCAAAAGCTAAGGCAAAGGCAAAGGCATAACCACTATGTATAAAACCTGAAATCGAGGCCACGACAGGAATTTTCTTTGTTTCCTGATCTTTGGAATTTTTACCCTGGAGCCTTTGGGTTTCAACTATGGCCAGTATGGGTCAAGCCTGGTCCGCCTCTCATACCCTTGGCTATCGCAGAAAAAAAATCTAACGATTAGTTATGGCAATTATTATATTCACGCGTCTACCACGGTATGCAGGTATTTGTCACGGTGCAAATTGAGGCCTTTTCATTGCTTCTACGATCGTTTTTCTCGTCGATTACTTAACCGACTTTCAACGCTGTTATATCCAGGAGATAAAAATTTGAACAAAAAAATAAAAAAAGTTTCATCATTTTTATACGCTCATTCGATGACAAGATGATCAGTCATTATTAGTCGTTTATATACTGAAGGAATTGCGTCCCGTTTTTGTTATTTTTTATTTTTTTACAAAATTTATCTCTTCGATTCTTGTATCAGAATCCAAGAAGAATTGCTAATTATTAGATTGTATCCGGAATATAAAAGCAAAAAAACGTGATAATCATGAAAATGCGTTGATTCTCGATTCTTACGTATCCATCGACCTTGTGATACGTATAAAAAGATCGTGATTCTAGTTGCAAGATAAATTCAGGGTATAGGTAATATAAATCGGTTTCGATTCGTATATTTATGTTATAAAAATTACGAAGGCTAGTCACTACCGTATCGTACTATTGAATATTTTTATTGTCTGTTTAATAGCCAACAGATGAACTGAATTTGAAATCGATTGGCCTTCCGCCAGTAATATAATAAAAGATTGATAGTTTTAACCGGTTGTATAAGATGGCAGCACCATGATCGTAGCACTTTGGCCACTTTGGCCAACGACTTGCCGACTGCAACACGTGCTACTTCCTTCACACACTGTACTTGAGGCGAGTATTGCCTACCGTCAGGCAATTGAAAAAAAATAATAAAAAAGATAGAAAAAAAAAAAAAAATCAAAACTCATGTAAACTTTCAATCGTTTATTTATTTGACTATTTTTTAATTAGGAAATTTTTTTTTTTTTTTTACCTCTCACACCTCTGAGAAAATATTCCATGAATTTGGGTCTTTTTCAGCTCATTATCTGCATTTCTAAACACAATTGAAAATCATTTATCATTTTGTTTATATGGGGCAATGCCTATCATAGATTTATTGAAATAATGAATAGAACTTTTTTCTTTTACTGCACCGTAGCAGTGATTTAAGAAAAAAAAAATCATCCTCAAGGTCTATGAGAAAGAGATCGAAGAATTTATGTAATAAGCTTCGATATTGTTTATTAAAAAACAAATGAACGATTTATTATAACATTTCGAGAATATAATTTAAATCAATTTGATATGAAGTTTATATATAAGTATATAGGTATGAAATCTTGGAATATTTATTTTACTTTATAAGGAAAAGGCTAGTTATATATATATATATATATTATATACACGTTAGTATAATACTGCATCGATTTCATTCGAAAGCTTCTTCTTCTTCCGATATATTACAACTTTTATAATAACGCAATTAGGCTTGAAACGAGCACACAGCCTTGGCGTAACTCCGAGAATAACTTAGCTATAGTTATTTTGTAAAACTAATGGTTTTGCTGTCTAGTATAACTATTCACTTCTATAACTATACATAGTCACTTATTGTCGGTTCAATTTACACCCGAGCCTATAAATACTCGGAATATTTATGCATCGTTTTAATACTTCATTACCGTTGAATCCGTTCAGAGAGTTCGTACCCGTATCGAATATGTATATTTTCAAAAACACTCGAAATTGAATAAAAAATTCACACGCATAGTGCGCGTACATCACGTGCGCAAAGAAATATGCCTATACGTGTATGCCCAGTCTATTTAAAAGCGCAATTAAGGCTAAAGCACGGCTCGAGTGGTTCGTTAATTGCTTAATTATTCCAAAAAAGGCGATATACTAATGCCAACTAATCACGCACAACTAGGTCTCGCTATTTATCTGATAGAAAATTCGCTTGCCATAAGGAGCTCGCGTTGAACTTTATAAAAGCTATTTTATTTCCCCACTTATCAAACGTTCAGTTCGCACATTGTAATTTATAATTATCAATAATCACCCTTATGCAATCGTTTGTGAAATATAAGATCTACGTACTTCGTAGTGTGAAAGTATCTGCAGTATCTTATACCTTCTATAACTAATTCTAAGTAAAACTGTAGCGAGTACAAAATCAGGAAATAACGCTTCTAAGACACCAACACGTTCTTATGGCAATTGAATAATTAATTGACTCTAAATGGTCAGACAGAGGTGTTGCAAAAAGGATGCGTTATGGGCTTTGAAGCCCATTTGGTTCACCCAAAGCCCTCTGTATACGATAAAATTTCTTTCTTCTTATCCCGAATTGCCGCAAATTAAATCTGAACGTAGTTAAATATAATCGAGTCGAGGTGAGCGTTGAGCGCGAGATAATTGCGGAGATCCCACTTTTGTTATATAATCACTCTATTCGTAGTTGATTGTGACGAAGTGCTGCTGAAGTACTTTGAACATTGTTTACTTAATTTCCTCTACTTTTTTGAACTCTAATTGCCTGGAAGAGATAATTATACTTTTTTCATGTCCCGTTCTACTGCACTTTGCCAGGGATTTCCTCTGTCGGCTGCGGCTCCGACTGATTGCCTTATGACACTAAAAGAAACATCGCAATGGTCGATAATTGCAGTTTTATATTATATCTGACGTATGTATATTCATACGTATAATACTTGACTCGGATATTTATTGAGTTCTATCCAATGAGAATAAAGATAAGCGAACAGATTATTATAATGTTTATTGCACCTGATAGTAAAACTTGAAAGTTGTGGAATTGATTATTCGCTACCGCCTGAATCTATACAGCATTGACCAATCGCTGTTAAATAACCAGCTAATCCTAAACCAGCGATGATTTTTTTAATCGGATAATCACAACGTATAATCAAAATCGATCATGAAAAATCTCAGGGTGTTTTTTATCGGAGAAAAACCCGAGAACCAGACCTACGGAAGCGATGAGATACCGCAAATATAACGTCAGACGAATCAGTCGTTGATTAATAGCAAAAAGATCTATACTAGATTGCCAAAACATAGATTTAAGATCAAAATCTTAAGTGGTTTTCGAGTCTAGAGATTAAAAAAAAAAAGAAAAAAGAAAAAATAACACTCTCTGCCGTTACCTTTATTCGTGGGAATAATTCGATAGGTAAAAATTGAATACGTTCGTAAGTACCCACCTACCTAATTGCATCGATAATTATCGAGGCTAATCATCGTCTCGGATCTGAACACAATGAATCGATAATTTTTTATTCCAGACTTTGAACGGTTGTTAAAATTCGGACCGAAAATTATTTATCAAATCTCTGGTATATGCTGTAAAAAATTGATTTATATTGATTGAAAATTATTTGAGATTTTATGGATCTCGCCTCGCGCACAGTTGTCGCATCGTTATTATCAAAACTTTGTCAAATTTGGAGGTAACATTCTAGATCGATTTGATTTCCGGGCAAACCATAACGATTCCGTTGAATTCCATTCTTCGCTCTTCTTTTTTCTAATTAAAAAAAAAAAAAAGTATTCATTGGGACAATCGCTAATTTTGTTAAAGTGAATAAAATTTCGAATAATTTCTGACACTAGTAATCGGGTTTCATAATCGATCGATGAAGCAATCTTTCCCGAATTCGTCTCGGTATTAAATCGTAAGGTGCTGATCATTTCGTCGTCCAGGTGTTCGCTCAATTTATGCATATATACCACTGTACGGATTATAAAGCTGACACATCTGTACTCACGATTCCTGTCATTGAGCATGAGATTTTCGAAGCTTTTATTGAAGGCAGAAAAACGGCCCCCGGGGCTGTGCAATGCGCATCTAGATTCTAGGCGGTAGGTAGAATGAGAAACTGGACACGTTCGTATGTAGTACCTACCTACGTTCAGAATTTACCGTTACTTTCACATATGTTATAATGGTCCAAGTACAATATTATGCCTATGTGTGCTTATCGATATGCATAGAATTCTCACTTCGTAACGGTAGTAGTAAAAAGTGAGATCTGTCGATTATCAATAGAATAAATTCACCATTGTATGTCTGAGGCACGTTTGTCGACATCCTCTTAAGAAAAAACGAAAAAAGAAAGAAAACAAAATCACTATATTTATATGCGTTTGTATGCATCGAATCATGTATATTGGGCAACCTTATTACCACACCAGTAGGTACTACGTACTGTTAATGCAATATTTGAATACCTATATGTATACAACATTTTTGAGTTTGAGAAAAATGTGAAAAAAATAAGAACTAAGGCTGTCCGTGTTGAATTAATAAATAATAATAGTACGAATAAATTACTGTCTGAAAGTCAGACACCTACTACAATATCTGCAGAGCTATTCTCATCCTCGCCCTCATATGTATATGAGAGTCTGGACAATAGTTATTGACAAGTTGACAGTGGAATAAAGTAATTGACATTTTCAATACGCAGATTACATTATAGTAATATGTTATGTATGCGAGTGCAAACAGAGCGTATTTTGATATGACATCAAACTTGAAATGGCATCAGTAATCAGGAGATGTTGTCCTGGCCTGGAGAACTTTCGAGTCCCGTTTCATGCCGGAATTATACCACATACCTTGGGCAAGGCGTTATACGTGTAACTTGATGTAGGCACGATTGTGTGTAAAGGTACTTTATTTGCATATAAAGATTGTCAAACAAGAGGCTGCCTCAGGGGCCTCTGAGAGGTCTTAGTATGTACGCGGTATGCTCTCAAAAATGAGAAAAAAATAATTGCGCGAATAAAGGTCATACATGTCCTTACATGCCTCAGGCGCACTCTAAAGCTCGGAGAAGACCCGATAAGGAGACTCGCAACTGAGGAATCCACGAAGCATCACGTACGTATATACGTGCGATATGATCAGCAGAGTATGCATTGTCTTCAAGAGTCAGATGGGTTTTCAAATTTCTTATTTTTGAACATTTTATCGCTTCGGAAGAACAGAAATTTGAATAATTGAGGATTTGGGATCAAGAAATGTAACTCAATGCATAGCTTCCTTACCTTCTCACTTTTCGACTAAATTAAGTAAACGCTGTTCAATTGATGAGCTGAAATTTAAAAATGACAAGTCTTGGAATCGGCCAATGAATTGCTTGGTTCCTATTTTTTTAGGACAATCTTTCCCACGAAAGTAATGAAGTCTTATCAAAATTTCGAGAGCATGAACATGTAAATTACATGTTTGAAAGGACTTGGCATTCGGACGATCATTATACGGCATGTTTGGTCCAATAATGAGGAACTCTGTTACAATCGTTCGAAAGGTGATCCTGTTTCATCACTCGAAACTTGAGAATTTTTTTTTTTATATTGTTTAAAAACGTGAAATATTAATAACAGATTAAAGAGAGAAACCGATAACCCTCGACACGGTTATAATTCATATAGACTGTGCGGCGTTTGCTTTGCACTCTGACAAACGTACTATATGTCTTGAATGAATTTCGAAATCCGGTGTTGGTTTGCTCAGTCAAAAATCATAATAACCAGCCTTTGGGTCGTCTTTCGCAACTTTACGCCCACCACTAATACATAAGACACGATCTCAGCCGGACTGACAGCTCACACTTTGTCATGCTATACTCAGAAAGACCTGTGAACTGGACCACCCGAAGATACCTATGGTTTTTGTTCTGTAGATACTCTTTTTGAATTCGGTTGAAAACACGTGTTCATCAAAGAAGACGTGAATGAAATCCCACATGGACACATGTCGCGGTACATATTTTTTCGTGTTTTTTTCTCCTGCGTGAAAAAGAGAGAAAAAAAAAAATAGTACTACATATTTCCTACGAAGCAGTTCTTTGGTTGACTACGAGATGCTCTATTTTCGATCACTTGATACCAAAGGTAAATTTTTTAACCGAAAAAACTTTTTTGAGACCCATACGGTTGGATTTCGAACTTAGTTTGAATTCACGAAACGTTATAAACTTTGGCGTAAAATGTGAGAATCGATTGATTTTTTTGCTCTGTTTTTGATTTAATACGTTCTACCAAATACCAAAAACTTACGAAATTTTGAAAAATTGTCGTCAAGTACGATAGCAGAAACTCTGGTCGATGTTCACTCAGTTTATCCTGCAGGTGTGGTAAATGCGCATTTCTAACACACTGTATATGTATGTGAAAACGTATATATATATATTCCAGTTATATTACTTCATTAATTTTTTATTATCTCCTAGATGTTTTTCCTTATGGGATATAATAATTACATATATTTTAACTGTATACTGGCCAAAGGCGATTTAACAATCAGAGAATACTTATATGAACCCTGATACATAGGAGTGCCGCAGCTTACATTAGCCCAATGTGTGCGGGCGTTCGTTCAGTCGACGGTAGGTAACTAAGGTAATAACAGTAATTGCGATGCTATTAGGGGCATGAATCGGACACCTGTTAATTATCCTATTTCTACTATATACTAACTATTCTGAAAATCACATTACAATACAGCTTGAGGTGGTCAGCTGGGTCATCGCTATCCAAACGATTGGTTACGCTTCAATTGTAAATTACATAACAATAAATAGAGAGAGAGAGAGAGGGCTGTATAGCACATCATCAATCCATGGATTACGAAATATTGGAATATATTTCAAGCTGTAGGTATAAAAATGTTCGGTTTTAGAACATTTTCACAGCTATCCCGCGATTCCTAATTACGATCTTTCATTACGCTGTTGGGTGCTGCGAGATATCACACTCTATGCGGCAGTAGAGTTAATTAATTAATCGCTAACGTTAGACCTTGGTGTAATTAATAATGCAAACTGTTTTACTGTAATGATCCAATAAACATATATAAATACATGCGTGGTATACATGCGGTGAAAAGGTAGGTACGAACATTGACAAGTATATCTTCGTGTATATAGGTATGGACTGTTTCGCAATTTTCTATAAATGAATTTATTTTTCTTTTCTTTTTTTACTTCTATCCTGAAGAATCTTCGTCGTCGTCCTTTCATTTGACCTTGCAAATTTATCACCGCTAGTTATCATATATTTATATTAATAATTGTGAATAAACTGAGTTACGGCTAGGGTACATGTCGTATATATGACAAGTATAATATTCTCTGCTCTAACAGTAGGATACCTAAGATGAAAAATGAACGCCATATGTATTTCGAGGACTTTGTTACAGTCAGGTCAAGGTACTATACAGACCATTGTCTCCGGTACTCTTTCTCGGGCATGTATGACTGCACTCTCCTCTTACCTCTTACCTCTTACCTCTTACCTCTCACCTCTTGCCTATTGCCAACTCATGATGGAGTCTCGCATAATTTCCATCCGTTTACCTAGATACATGAGCAACGATCAACTATATGCCGATTCTCGGTATGAAATAGACGCAAATCCAAGATCTTAGAATTTATTCGATTTTTTTTTTTTTTATCGTGCACTAATCCCGTCTTGCACTAATTATTGAAAAATTGGAAAAACCTCATGGAAACAGGAGTAACTTTCAATGAATTATACATAATTCAGAAAAACGGTAGTACTACATAATACGCGGCCAGTATTAGAGTACAAATAGTGAAAGAAGTAAATTTATACACATGAATATGAGCCGTTTTGTTTCTGTGACCACTACGTCGGAAATATGCCGACCAATCCCTAGCATTGACATTTCGCTACTGAAACAGTGAAATATTATCGTCGCAAGTAAATATCACGAATGGTATAAGTTCTTTGACAATTTCCAATACCGCGCCTAGTTACTTTAAACAGCACTAATCAATCACGAGATTTTAATGAAATGATAAATTTCATGTATGCAGATACGCCGATGGTTTATGTTCTTTCTCGCAATATTGCAAAAAGTCTTTTAATCGAATGAATTATTTTATGGGTGTACAGAATGAAATAGCAATTCGAATCGGTCTGATCAGCTCGGGGTGATTAAGATGTGCTTTTGCGCAGCGAATGCGAAGTAACGTTTCGTTTCGTTCTTGTTCATTTTTATCCTATAAGATCAATCCACGTGAAGAACCTCTTCCGCGGTATGGTAAATCAAATCAAAGTATATCCGAGGAGACTATCCAGTCTTTGACTGATTCGGACACTTGCGATACGAGGAATATCATGTAGGCGAAAAAGAAAAAGTGTAAGGATTGAAAAACATGTTTTGAAGGGAATTTGAGTTACGGTTTCGTATGTGTGGCAGTCTAGTGACACAATTCACTGGAATAATTACGCAATCATAACGCTTCGACAGCATATCAAGTGCACATATATATGCATGTGTAATGATATAATATCTACGGTACGTGCGCACTTGACAACCTGGATATTTCTAAACGCGAAGTTTCACTGACGTACTGCACTTTCAGGAATACACCGTTCGCGAAAGATATAATGATCGAATTCGCACGAAATTTGAAACCGATCAAGTCAATATTTCAGACAATTTCGGATCATGGAAGTACTTTTGTCAAAAACACGTTTTGGAGTATAAAAGGACCTCGGCTAGATGAACTGAGGAGGTGTAACCAGGCTTGTCTATCTAGAATACGAACTGGTGTTGGTCGATCCGAGGCAAGTCGTAATGAAAAATCCGTAAAAATTTTCCGTGGCAATCCTAAAATTGATTATATTTTTTCATTACGACTCTCTCTCTCTCTCTTTGTCGCCGTTTATTCGATGCGAATTTACAGATCCCAGTTTTATTTCGGGAAGGGACCCTGAGGGTCAAAAGATTTTCCGACTTTATTTTCTAATGAATATTCTTTGCCAAATGAGTAAAATGAAAGATGAAAATTGCAGTTCAAAAACCGTCCAGGATGTGTATGATTTAAGCGATGTGTGTAGAATAATATCCTTGCAAAGTTGTTAATGCGAAAATAATTCTCTGTACTTTATTACGACGATACGTCGCCAAGCCAATTAGCGATTGTGCAGATGACACTGACCTTATATCGTTATTGCCTCCACCAGGTATCTGTAAACACAGTTATTACGATTAAAGATTGTCTCTGCAACGTCGTAGCTGGGTAAACATGACCACGAGATAAACCCATACCACCGGATTACTTGTTTTCCATAAAAACTTCAGTTTGCATATACCCAGCGTATATTATCAATGTTATACCTTATATATATATGCATGTAATATAGGACTTTATCACGTGCTATGATATGGTGCTTCAGAATAGCCACATCAATACTATTTCTGCTCGATTTCTGATCTATGACGACTCGGGCCTTCCAGTATGTTCATTATCTTGATTCAAAAATGAAAACACTTGAATCAATCTTTAGGAAAAAACAAAAAAATAGGAAAAAAATCCTAAAATTATTTCTGCGCGATTAGCGCTATTACTGTCATGGTGCTGAACATAATAATGAGTAACGTGCCTTTCCAAATTTAAGGCTTTGAGAAAAAATTCAAGATGAATCCTGCAACCTAGTCTTATACCTCAATCAACGGGGTATATAAGCCGTGAATAGGGGTATTTTTTACGGACTTTTTTAATCAAATAATTTTACGCAATTTTCCGAAGGATTCTGAAAACAGGACAAAAAAAAAAAAAAAAAGAAAACTGCGAAATTTTTCCTCCCTTTCGGATAACTTTTTCGGAAATTTCATATATATGCGATGATTTATGTTCGTCCATTAAAATGTGACCCTCATACGGAATACGGAATCGCTTACCATATTACCTCTCGCTTTACATGCATCATTTTTCGGCGAATTTTTTTCATCTTTAAGGATGAGGAGAGAAGAGAGGCACGTGTCTCCGGCGAAGTCTGGCAGTTGGTTATGAATTCACCTTTTGTCATTCTCCAACCAACTCGGTTGTTATTCTAGCCTGGCATATGGCACGGTATGGCATGTCATGGCACAATATATTTCTGTCCTGGAACTGAAATGCGGGGTTTGTCACGGCCCTTGAAGAACAGCTAACACGTTGAACCAAAATATTCAACGCGCTTCTCTCGTTGCAGGCATTTCCGCCGTCTAGGTACCTACATACTACACTCCTTTCTCTCTATGCTGATTCTACGCACGTTTACGAGCTGCTGTTGCTGCTGCAATTCACACACAAGCTGAATTTTTCACCTTACTCTTTAAACCATTACCATATAAACCAATAACCAGTTTAAACGGTAAAAAATAAATAAAATAAAAATTATCCGTGGCGGTGGTGCTGCTGCTGCGGTATAACCAATGCAGTCGTTTATCTTCAAAGCTTCAATTCGCTTCTGAGCATATCAATTTTCATTTATACTTTTTTTTTTTTATAATAAGAATCAACGAACTCTTGGCTTGATTCAATCTTCGAAGTAGGTACCAACATCACCGAAAATATTCTTCATTTTTTTTTTTTCTCAATTCAGAATCTCAATTTTGCTTCTTAATTTCTCTACGTTCCTTAATTGGTTTTTTTAATCAATCGCATGAATACTATAGAGCTCATTTTTTGTTTTAATTTTCTCAGTCAGTCAAGTGCTTCGTTTACTTCAGGCATATGGGATGCTTCGAACAATTAATCATATACATATTTCTAAGGGTTGAGAAATGACGATTGAACTTTTCAGACCAGGAACAAATCGGAGGTGAAAATTTATGCTGGAAATTAACGAGTTGGGTTTTCACTCCGATTAGATGTCGGTTAATCAATGGCTCATATTCTCTATATAGTATAATAAAGGGTGGAATACTAATGCCGAAATATTTTGCAATTGAATTCGGGCCTTTATCGAGCCAGCTGATATGTTATGTATACACATAGGTATGTAATAATTGAAAGTGTTCTGACGATGTTTGAACAGGTCGCGTATATGTTGTGCCTCACGTTTCCACTGGCGATACATTAAGTCTGGTTATTCCAACGTCTGTGTATCAGAGATACAACTCAAGGTAGAATAATTATCATCTGTTGTACCGAGAGACAAGTGTAGAATAAAAAAAAAATTAAAAAATGACGTGTTACAGATTCTATACGTAGGATTTGATCGTAATTAATAAAAATTATAAAAACGGTTGATAAATTATTCAATCTGCTTATCTGTGTTCAGATTTAGTAAAAAATGAACGAATTAATAAATAGAATAATAAAATAATTTCCTAAAATCGAATGATACATCGTGTGTATATGTATTTCGCATTTAAAAATCGTATATTATATTGATTAAAAGAAAAGAGAGACGAACTACAATGAAGATTGAAAAAAATCAGTCAAATCGCATAACGAACACGTATATGCGAAATTTCACCTGTATTTTTATTTTTCATAATAATTGGAAAATATCATATGCTCGAATGACTCATATCGACTCGGTATTTTGACTGGACCTGATTAATTACATTCTGAGACATATTAAGAAATTATTTAAGATTCTATACGAAGCTAGGGGTCCCATCGTTGATCGAAACTTTTTCCATCGAACATGGTTGATTTTCACGGGAAATTTATACATCGATGCTGAAGTTTCGCGATTATTTTTCATACACGCGTGTAAAAAATGAATAAATAAGTAAATATATATATATATATGTAACGCGCGAAGTCGATGTAATTTTTTAAATAATGTTTATAAAAAAATGTATTATATGATCGATTATAGAATAATATATCTTGACGCGCATGTAACATACGATCGTATAAATATAATTATAGAAATAAAGGATAAGAAAACCGAGTATACGGTAAAATAAAAATAATGTTAAAATGTAATCGCGTTAGTGCAGGTGGGCGCGTTGAGGTAAATGAAAAATGTCTAAACATTCTAATCTCGAATAACATTGCCCCCTTCCAGTCTTAAGCTACGGTTTACCCCCACCGCGTCCCACGCGGCTGTCTGGCTTAGTGCAGGCCGCGACGCCATGCCGGATTCCTGCAGTCCCGGTCGCTTTCGGTTTATTTGACATTTCTCAAGGTATTTAAATTCGTTATTTGTTTAAAACTTTGGATTTCGATCTGTTAACCTCACGCCATAAAATACAAAATACTATTATTTATACAGCGATGTATAAAACGCTCGATAATCACGCGTATTTATTTCAAATCATGCATGTACAATGTACATCATCGTTGTTCGAAGTTTCGATTCAATAGGACTACGTATACTGTATAATCTCGTGCGCGAGGAGCTCGAGTGATTCAGTGAATGTGTCCATATTGTAGGTATATACGTACTCGTATACACGTGTATACACAATATATATAATATACATTTATACGCGCGCGCGCACGTGTATGGTGTATATTTTTTCGATACTGCGCATTTCATCCGCGCTTATATGTACATATATATATACTTAATTACTGTATATACAATAAATATATGTATATAAACGTGTTTATATACATACATGGATATACTTATTGGATAGAGAGATTATTCAGATCGGTTTATACACATAATCCAATTCCCTTATTATTTTTTTATCATTTATTCATTGAATCGGAATTGAACAGTTGAATTTTTTATTTATCGAGTTAATCAGTGATCGTATATGGGTGATAATAATTATTGTGATAAATGTAAGAAATAGAAAAAAAAAATTTTTTTTAATACAAGGGAAATAAAATATTATTTTATTTATATTTTAATCAAAGTGGAAAAAATGCAAACCACTGTTCCACCTAGGGGATTGAAACCCTTTCGACGAAGTGTTACTTCACCCCATGTTGGAACAACTCCAGATGACTACAGGAATAAATTGGTGAGATATATGACTGATTTGAATATTATTTTTTTACAGTAGTATATAAACAATATCATCAAATGAACTTTCTGAATGAATAATCATATTAAAAAATGATCATCGAATAAATTTATCTCCCTGATTAAAGACGCGTTTAATTAATCCTTTGCTACGCGCGATATGATCGGGTCAGGTGCATATGGGTACATCTTATTAAACGGTGGATTTAAAGTTTAAAGAGGTTTGGGCATTCTTATAACGGGGTCGTTGTGCTCGATGGGTTATTTTTAACCTTACTTCGTACCTACCCACCTATATATACTTTTACAGTACCGCAAATAGGTATATGTGTACCACAAACTCGTAGGTATAGACCTACTTTGGTTAAAAATTGAAATATTTCCGCAAAATGCATCGATCTGCATTTCATTCCGAAGGTGGGAACGATTCCTTCGCCTCGACCCCCCCCCCCCCCCCCCCCCCCGAAATTTTAATGATTGTTGGAAACAGTGAAAGAAAAAAATCCCGAAACGAGAGATATCGGTAGAGTTACATTCGCACAGTTAAGGGCAGCCTATTAGTGCGAGATGTGAAAAAAACCAAGACTTCTTGGGCAATTTGCTGCAGCAGAGAAACGAGTTACATTAAATTGTGTTGAATAAAGGTAGGTAAGTAGTAGTATCTTGCTCGGATATGCTAAAGCCTCGTCAGTTCTTGGCATAAATATTAGGTCGTTGGCGGAGAAACTCTTTCAATTAAATCTGACATGTGAAATAGGCGGGCAGCAGCGTTGATATACATAAACGTGAAGGTATAATCGTTCACAGCAATTTCAAGTAACAAGAAAATACGAAATGAGTGAAAAGTCGAACGTAGGTACGCGTGATGTCATATACAGTATCCACAATCGCCGTGAATATTCTTTGAAAGTTTTTTCAAAATTTGAAAAAAAATAAAAATAAAATATTATACTGATCAACGACAGCCGACTGATAATCCGTAAATATTAATCAGAGTAGGGGTTCACATGTGTGGAATACACACACACACACGTCTATGTAGCATATGACTAAAAAATATACAGCTCGTCTAAATATTTGTCTGGATAAGTCCGGAGCCGATGATATCCCCAGGAACTTTCAACATCTTTATCAACTAGCTCGCACCAAGTGCGCCGCGCGATAAATTATATACCTTTCTATATACCTATAACACTAGTTCTAGCTGTTTGTTCGGACAACATTCTGAAACCCAGGTAGTACATATCCTCGAAGTTTGGAAAAAAAAATATATACATATATACACGTATATTATCGATGAGAACAGACCACGACGCCGGTTATATATATACTACGTATAACTGCGACACTATAAGCTCTTGCGGCTAGTCGCGGCTATGATCATTAGAGAGAAAAAATCTACTTTTAATTTGCTTCTATATTTGAATCATTCTGCGGTTTTTTTTTTTCTTCTTTTTTTTTTTTTTGTTATCGCTAAGATATGGAACTTCTTGTTTACGGAGAAGAAATCGCGAATTTGAAAGGCGATCTGAAACCACTATGAACAGTAGTGTTATATGTTCAGAGATATTCAAACTGATAAAAAAGAAGCTTATAAATCTGCCGTATAGTTTCGTAACTGTCACAGATGTGTAGCAGATCCATATCAGATATATATCTCGAAAGCCAATTATAACGGAACGTTTTTTTTATTTTTCTTACAAATTTGATATATCACCTCGATTCAGACCTTTATAACGGTTTGATAAATCTGACATAGCTGGTCATTGGCCAATAGCCTCGGAAACTTTGTGACTAACGCATCGCAGAAGAAGGGCTACTCGAGTGACAATCTTTTCAGTTTTTAGTCAATTTCAGATCACGAAGGTACCTACTCGTGTCAGCAAATATTTTTTGGTATGAAAAAATATTTTAATCTAATTTTCTTTTCTTTTCTCTTTTTTCTGTCATGTATCAGATTAGCGTCGATCTAAAGCAAGTCGGTTTAAAAAATCTGTAAAAAGGTTCAGTGACGATTCCGAAATAAATTACATTTTATACAAGCGTTGCGATTATCTCATCGCGACTATATCTCGCTTTTTATTTCAGAAAGGGATCCTGTTCTGATTTTATTTTCGTCAAGTAAAACCCTTAGAAAATAATGTTAGACATCATGTCTGCTTTTCGATGTAGTCGAGTGGCTCGTGAATTTTTTCCCAAAATATGTAAATTGGCAATTATTAATCCATGGATCCATCACCCATATCGGGAATAATTTTATTGTTTCTTCATACCAACCGAAAGAGTAATCAAGTTATTATACTTGTTGTATAATTTTGACAAAAGTTCCGCTCGATGCTCACCAACAATTATCTAAAAAATGTTTTACTTTCGCTTCACGAGTAGCGTAGGTGGTTTGAAATTAATTATTGTATTTTACACCGCGCCAGTTCCCTGATTGATGGGTTCGATGAAGGATTGTAGATTACCTACCTATTCAAAACCGGTGATAGAAAATTACAGGCTTTAATATTGCCTACGACTATTCGCGTGATATACTACTATTCACTGTATCATATCCACCGGGTGATCGTTTCAAGAGTATAACCACGATATCGTGTGTCTAATGGCATAAGATCGCAGGATTTTTATTCATGCGATAATAATTCGCCACAAGAATAATGAGAACCGCGTAAATAATTCGAAACTCAGAAATCTAAAAGCAAAAGATCGAACGCAGGCGGATAGGTCCTTTTGTTTCGGACTGTTGAATCAGTCATTTTTCAAGTTTTCTCGAAAAATTTGTATGTTTTCACTTTTACAAATGACAGAAAGTCGTATAATTTCGCTTATACGAATTTCTGGAATTGTTTGACGTGATTATTTCTCTTTCGGTTGAATCGTGGAGATCGTATGCGGGTCAGGATGCTTTTATTCGGCGAATTTTTGATTCCCACATTCTTTTTTCGTTAGAAAAACAAAACAAAAAAAAAAATGACAAATTATATTATGCCATTAGACACGCGATCTGTAACACACATCGTGCATTCCCTAGCTTTGGGCTTCTAGACTTTCAAGATTATAAGAGAACGACATAAATGTCTATAAAATTTCTTTAAAAATGATTGAAAATTCGTCACTATATTGATGTTAATAAATTTATTAATGATTTATGATACCGTTTGATCCGAAGTACCCATCGAGCATAATCGGTAAGTACAGCATACGTATAGTAGCTAAGATCACAGTCCATATCGAGGTCAGATAAATTGCCCTTCTATAAACCGAAGAGGAATTAGATGGATATATTACCAATAGTATAATACAATGACAAAGACTTTTGCCTATCGGTAAGATGTCTCATTTAAAATCTATAGGTACACACGTACGTACTAGCCACATAGTTATAGGCATATATAATCTATATTTGGACGCCTTCAAGGATCGCTAGTCTTCAGTTATTTAGATCGTAGTTAGATATATAGATTCGTGAGATTGTCGCCATATTCATACGTGTGCAAATAGTTATTATATTAGATATGCTATGAACTTATAAAGCATTAAATCAAAAAAAAAAAAAAAAAATTAGTTTAAAAAAATGGAAGATTCAGTCCTCCCAATTTTCGAATCTGATGACTCTAGTCTGAGATCGAATATCGCAAAATTCTAGATCCGTGAAATGACGCGAGTATGCTGTTCTTCTTTTTCTGCTTGAAATTATTTTTTGAAAAAGGAAAAGAAATGATGAAGACATTTTCTGCTCGGAATCGGGAAACGATAATTTCTTGGAAAATAAGTCCGTGGAACTCAAGAGGGGTTCGAACGATCGAAATTTTATTTAGACCCAGATTTCTTCTTCTTCTTTTTTTTTATTTTTTTCAAATCGGTTGAATCGTTAATTATCATCGAGCAATATGTATCGATTAACAATATGTTACATGTTTACGTAACCCGCCTGCACTTGTAACCCGAGTTCCATTAATCCACCTACATGTTATCTTTGTTTATAATTTTGAACTATATACGCATTCGCATATATGGGTATAGATATATATTTTCTACATTGCGGCATTTCCTTTGACGCAATATAATCATTCGTTTTATGTCTTGTCTCGCCTTGACGATCAGCTGGTATATAATGTGCAGCAGTGTGAAAAGTATAATTTCTGTAAAAAAGCTCGTTATTTTCCATAAAATCAGTTATATACCTACCCCGGATTTTATTCATTAGTCGAATCAATAGCTTAAGGTAGTTCCCTACCCAATTCGACCTGTTCTAAAAACATTGGGCAGAACGGTGCTGTTTAACGGAATATCTCTCAGAACAGGTCGAATGGGGTAGAGAACCACCTTTAGGCTAATAATTACTTGTTTATGGACGAGATTTACAATCCGCAAAAATTAACCGGATTATTTAATTGCCACATGTCTAATTATAATCCGAACTAATTAATCCGCGTTTAATTCAGCGCTTGATTTCAACAGGTCTTTCTCCGTGTGGATTAAGATATCCCTACGCTTGTGGATCCGCTTTTGAAACCACATCCGGACTCTCGAAATATCTGGTATCCAACCAGGCGTGTGACGTGAGATCCGCTCCAAAATCCCTCTCTAATATTTGTTTATTTTATTTTTTCTTTTTCTCATTTCCTTAGTTACTTACACTCGCAAACCTGCAGCCTCTAGTCCCTTTCCCGTGTAATATAATGGCTCCGGTCAACACGCTAAGGCTAGAACTTTCTATCCCGTTTTATACGTCCGTATGTTCACTGTGTTCACCTTACGCTGATTCCTACTGCAGGTTGGTGTATAAAACGCGTAATACGGTACATTTTTATCCACTTTTTCATACTCCGAGAATCATCCCGGATCTTCACTTTCCAATAGATTCAATTCATTCATTAGTTGCCCCATAATCCACCAGAGGAAATATGATTTTTCAATTATTGAACTGATGCTGAGACTCTTTGGGCTCTTCTCGAGTTTTTAGCTTTCCAGATTCTTCATCCTCGAATGCGTGGTGGCAGGATCTTACGAATCAGTTGCCGCATACGTTTAGTCGACTTATTTTTTCCGGGACATTCATACGGTTCTCGAGGAAAATACCGAGCCGGACACTTAGATCGTGATAATATGCACAACTCATTGCATAAAGTCGCCGAGTGAACTTCCAAGGAATTTTTAGAAAACCAGGAAGAAAGAGTAGGCACTCGTTTCACTTTGGTCAAGAAATTCAGGAGCCAATATTTCGAAAGTAAAATCATAAGGAATTGGCAACTGCCCCTTTGCATAAAATTATATAACGGCGAGAAAGACTCGTGATAGGATAACGAACCTTTTTGCAAATTATTCATTACGACTTGCCATAGGTCGACGCTCATCTGATATTTATGAAAAAAATAAGAAATCATATTTCAGACGAGTTTCTATTGCAGAGTTAGGTTACACCTCTCAAGTCCATCTAACTGAGGTCCTTTGTCATCCAAATCCAAAACGTGGCTTTGACAGAAGTACTTTGATGATCTGGGATCCACTAGAATTCTATAAAGGTGCTGTTTATTTATTTCTTTTTTTCAACAAATCGTTGAATTGGTCAATTTTCTGTGCCACAGGTTGGGAATTAGACATTACGTCGCTTATTTATCGGCAATTTATCGATCTATAGAGTTAATATCTGTCTATTACCGGCCCGCGAGACTTTGTACCGTACAACGATGTCCGATATGATCTTCTAGGTCAGGATTCAACTCCTACGTATGTATAATATAATTGTGTTATTATCTGTTCGGAGTCAGTGGAGCATCTTGAACGCAATTATTTTACACACACACAGATAAAAAATAATCTTTATACTCTCCACAAGGCCTTTAACTTATTCCCTATTGATACCACGCAGTCTCCGGATTCAGGCTGTATATGGGACATTCCATACCTAATCGACCTGGATCTAACCCGCGACCTTTCGGATTCGGCTCACGAGTTTCTACGAATTTTGTCAAAAATATTCTGATTTACTTATGATTTTTGAAAATGGACACATATCCTCGACCATGATTCTGAAGTCTGGAAAAATTCTACGAGGCGTTTTCTGACATAGAAAATAATTCATGTATAATCTATTATTACCGTTTTGTCGTAGTATTCGAACAATTGCCACATATTACACACACGTCTCACCGGTGTAGGTTATAATTAATATTATTCTATCAAGACAATATAATCGTTCCAAGAAATACACACTACGTCCTCCACTCCTAGCTGATTCTCATTAAGCGTAAAAATACGTGGGTAGATTTAACACTGAACGAAACACTCTCACGATCAATATCACCATGTCTGCATCTATATGTCTGAAAGATTTTTGCCACTTTTACCGGCCTCTAAAAGCCGGCCGAATACCAACTTCCGGACTTTCAACTATCTGACGAACAGCTATTCTGACAGTTCTCACCGAAGAGACTTGGAGGTGCGGACCTAAATTTGAGGGTAGGATTGCACGGGTTATGAAATTCCGATTTGCATCTAAAAGTTAATCTTTCAGCACGTTTAGGCCGAGTCTAAACTCTAGAAATTCTAATTCGGACTTCTAGATCCTAGAATTCCGAGGAGATTGATAGCCGAGTTGATTTTTCGCAGGCTTTTGAGGGCGTGAGGAAAATTTGAAAATTTCGTAGCATGTAGAGACGTGAATGATAGGAATTTCGAATGCAAGCGATAATTCTGATCTACGTTTCTGAATCCTCACGTAGGACGTGATTATAACTTCTGATGAACGGAATTGACGTTTCGGATTTCGGTAAAATTGAATAAACTACCGATTTTCTTTAGTTTTGATGACGGACATTGCATACTGTAACGACACTGGCTTGATCGGCCCAAATATCACCATGAGCTTATCACACCCCGATGGCATACCAATAAATGTCCATAACGTAACTCAAAACGTTTCTTCGTTTAATCTCGAGCTGCTCGGTTGTCGGAGATTGAGTGTAGGTATCTTTTCGCTTTCATCTTATTAGCCGCGGTTGAACCGTGCGTAAGTATGTAACAAATGTTAAGCGATACCCTCCTTTGTGTGGCTAAAGTACCAGAGCTACTTATAATGGCTCGTGGTCGTTACCTAGCCACGAATACACCCTCACAGACATACGATGTGCGAATAATGCATGTACATTGTACGTATTAACCTACACATCATTATTTGCACTAGAGTCAAGCGGACACAATATCCTACACATAAATGCAGTTCGCGATTAGCCCGAGTGTCGGACTCTCCCGTTGCAACAGATTTAATCACGAGTCGCGCAAGTCTGTCTCAGGTTGTACCGTGCACCGTATGTATACGATAAGAAGAGCACATAATACATATATATTCATATATATATACATAAGGGCAGAAGTTTTATATTGTACATTGACCACGCACGGAATCACGTTTCTAAACACCTCGGTGCTGATAGTGCAACCAACGTCACGAAAATCTAATGTTTCAATACAGTTCTATATCAACATCTAGGTATATAGTAGATCCCTCCTACCATCTGCGGAGTTTGAAGCAAATTTATTCATTCAGTTTCAAAAATTTTACAAATTTCACGAAAATGTGTAAAAAAATATTCAAAACTCACTGATTATATTTCTAAATCCTGCATTCATTCTAAAAAAAAAAAAAAAAAGAAGAAAAATCCGTAATTAGCATGCACTTTATTGGTATAGCGGTTTCAATATATATTTGAAGAAAAATTAGGAAAATATTTCGTAAATTGTTGTCCGAAAATATTGACAAAATCTACAAAATTGGGCTTCTTTTTTTTTTCACCTTTCAGCACGCGTTTTTTTTCTTTTAATTTAGAGGATATTTTCAGAATGCTATTTCACAGCTGATCGAAGCTCATATATGGGACATTATCGGATATATATTTTTTATTCTTTTATGAGATTTGGATCTGATTGGTTTTGGCAATTCATTTTTTCGATTTTTTAATTATCATTCATTGTGAACACTCGGTAGATGATAATTGGTGCGGTGTTGCCGTTCATATCGACTTATGAACTATACGAGCTCACTGTTATTCGCTGCGAACCCACGCAATTGCCTTTGGTCTCGTATAGCAACCGCGAAATACTCCGAGATGCTGATCAAAGCGCAGATTACTAGCTTTCATTCATGCGCGACCCACTTGAATTTCATTCAACGATTCGAGATCGATACGCCCGCGATTATACCTATATACTTCCTCAAAGCCTTTCTCTATAACTAAACGTTACCCATATGTGCCAGGGATCATCTTTTATTTTTTAACGAAAAAACGAAAAAATCTCGATTCAGAATTATTATTATTATTATTATTTTTTTCCGCGAATTGCGGATTGCTATTTTTGAATCTGATTTTAATCTACTCGTCAGTCAATTATACTTTTCAGAAGAGTTTCGCACACGAATAAAAATCTGAACTAATTTCAAATGGAGAAATGAAATGCAGTTTCTTTATTTTTTTCAGATTTTCAGTTTTAATAAAACTTTTAATCACAGCGGTTATACCTCCGAAATAAATTATGATTTTTTCGACTCGAAGATGAATCGGATTATTTCTCTTCTCGTTTGCATTTCATATTTGAAATTGAAACATAGTAGAGCCGTATGAGCGATAAAACTGGAAGAGCTAGAGTGTCAAGATCGATTGATTAATGGAACCTGCGTGTACGATGATTTTTAAAAAATTTCTTATACGTGATTCCCTCCGCTCGCTTTCCTGTCTTGTAGAAATAAACTGCTGTCGATAAATAACTGTTATAGCTGCTTTTGATTAAGTCGTTCATAGGAAATTACGCGCCTCGATCTACTTGCACGAGATAGTTACGAATCAGTGGTCGATTGCTGGTCAATTAGTGATCTAAGACAAATTATATATGAACTAATGAAAATTTAAGTGGCTATACTTTCGGCTGAATAAAATACGCGGTATATATCGTTAACCATTATTCATATCGTCATTCAATTGTTCAAATACTGTTCAATAAAATTCCGATAACTCGCATCCGTTGATTATAAAGAGTATCAAATGATAACCGATTTAAAATTTCATTCTTAATTATACCAAATTATTAAATTCAATTTTTATTCATTTTCTGACCGATTGTAGACTGCAGAAAATCTACAATCATTTTCACAATGTTCATAGATCTCGATACTTTTCTTTTAATATCATTTTATTTTCCGCATATATATATCTATAGGTGCAACGTGTATAAGAGAAAATTCAACACCTTGCATTCCTCGGAGTGTTTGACCGAGGTAAGATATTAATAGGACGTAAACTACTCTCGAAGAAGTTGTTATCGTCTGGTATATCCGGTGTCCACCGTATCAACGAGATTTTTTCGTTTTTGCACGCCGCACGCACCTCGCTTCGAAGTATGGTGGATGTGTGAAATAAATCGGTAGCTTGTGAGGCTGCAGGACCGTAAACTGAAGTTCGACAAACATCAGACCGTTCATTGGTCTCCTGTAGCCGATGTGAGGTTCATTGATAATAATTATTCAAATGATTCTCTCTGATCACTCGAGCACTGCATGCTGTGTATATCCATTCACCATATATTTGCATAGAAGCGGGGAGAAGTCGTGTCGCAGATCCTTTTATTTTTTCTTTCTCTTTTTTCTTGGCTTGAATGTTCCATGTGTGTATTCGCGCCAAAAAAGACGAGAACCTCTGGACTACGAAAGGAAGTCCTAACTCTTTGACCGTGCATCGCCCAGTTTCTGAGAGATTTCTATCGTATGGAATTAATTAAGCCGTTTCTCTTATACCGTACAGTTCAGTGTATGTACCTACGTGTATGGTGTTCCTACTATTGCATAAAAGAATTTAGTGAATTACCAGATTTCCAGATTATTTGAGATTTAATGAAATTTCACAAGTACGCGATTTCGTAAGGTGCGTTGTGTAAAGTTTCACCACGTAATACAATTAACTTTCTTTCTTCAAATTTCACTTCAGTCTTGTCAGGCACTAACGTCCACTTGAGTCCAAAAAATAAAAAAAAAAATAGCATAGAAGATTCAGAAGACCGAAGAGCTGTCATTAATTTCGTCAATTTATTTCCTCTCTTGTGAAGCAGCATCTTTATCCTGCATCTATCAGATTGGATAAATTTCTGAAGATCGTACAAATCGTACGTACAATAATTTCCAAATCTCGTAACCAATGTTTTTTTTTTTTTTTTTTATGAGGTAACACAGTTTTCTCAACACACTTTTACTTGTATAATAAATTTATTCTCAAGAACGGTTGTGCAGTTCAAACCCAAAGATCTATGAATCATCGTTCTATTCCTAGTTACCAATGTAGTCTATAATGGTTAGTGTTTCCGATAGCATAGAAGGTGCAGAATAAGCTGCGATTCTATTATTGCACTCTTCTCTTCGTGCTTGTACTAAACACCAGCCTAACTCGCTCTCTGATGTGTAGGCATCACCACACACGAATGTATTTATAATGTATGTAGTACCTACGTACGTAGTACGTCGTTAACGAAAGCAGCTTGTGCGTCTCCTTCTTGTTGGCAAAAGAGAAGAGAAGAGAAGAGAAGAAGAAAAAAACACTACTACTGCATCGTCGGTGGTCCATTTGTTAGTTGACTCCATTGATCAGACTGAAGACCATCACCTGCACTCACTTAACTCATGCTATATAAGTCTGGCGAGGAGTCCGTGCCTCATGAACATCGAGATGTATTAGAGTTTTATGAATTTAATCGAAATTTAAATAATTTTGGAGAATTCATTTTCACCGAGTTTACTGAGCCTTCTAAATGGGGTAGCTGGCCAATTTCGTTCAGCCTTTGAGAGACGACGTTGAGATACAACTTGAATAAGGTATACGGTCCGGTGTTGATCTCGATCGTGAGTTGTTCTGGAAACGTAGTTGTATGTGGCCACTTTTAAGGAAAACCTTACGAAAGGTAGATGGGCCCGTTTATTTGTTAGTGATTCAGTCCGGGTTTAAAACTGAAATATTCTTGTTCAACGTGGTAGAAGAAGAGTGGGCTGGAAGTGATCCAGCGCAGCCTGTGTGGTGGCAGGGTGAAAAAGATACCGCCGTAGCAATATGCCAACTCGGTTGTCCGAAAGTGACTTTAAAGAGACGGAGGTATACCGGAGAGGAGAGAAGAGGAGATATCTGCACATTTGAAATCCCACAATCCCCAAAGACCAAAAGCGGACGCTGATCAGTAATACTATATAAGACGTATGCGCGCGTAATTTAAGCCCCCGAATTTAATACGCATCTGTTACGTTTCAGCAGAGCGGTCCATACTTCAGAATATAGTTTTATACAGCGCGTGTAAAACCGTTTATGGAATCACAAAGCTGAATACCGCAAACAACAACAAAAAGAAACTCGCTTTCCTCGACCAATCCGCTCTTATATTCTCGGCGAGAAACTGACCAGTGTCCAATCGGCAAACATTGCAAAAATCGGCATCCATTGATTGGCTAGAAATCAACGTATTGAATGTACGCGGAGTGCCGGGCATGATGTCCCCGGCTCGCTTTGGGGTACTTATTTGTAACTTGTCTCAGTTTCCAGGGGACGCCTTTATTCAAAGTTTCCTGGTGTTCAAACCGACAAAGGAACAGCACGCTGAGTGTCACAAAGAGAATGGTTGTACCATATCCTTGGTGGGTAATTTACGTCACTTTAATGTTCCCAAAGAACGGAGAGAGGAATATATATCCATGCGTCCCCGTATGTGTGTTACGTACTTTAACCGAACAGCTGCACGTCTGTGTATCGATCATGGATTTAACTCGCAAGAAATTTAGGTGCTTGTATTTACCTCAGCTGACATTTCTTTGACTCAATGTATATAAATTTCCTTCTTCTTATTCCACTTCTTCTTCTTCTTCATTGAACATGAAATTTATATATTATACGCACGCATCTTATTCTCGTGTATGTAGTTTCTTTGTCCATATATACCCCGCGTAATTCATTATTAACATTTCGCGAATCACGATATGGCATGTATACATTATACATCTACAACAGATTACTTACTCCCTCGTGGGAATTTCACTCGTTCGTATCACCAACTGGTTGTTTTCCAACGATGTATGGAAAATAGCGCAGAACCCGGCATCGTACACATCTTCATAAGGGATTACATTTTTTAGTTTCCAAGTCTTTTGAGGCATAACGGACTGAAGTTAGTCATCGGGTCTCAGAGTTGGATGGAGTCAAAGTAGACGCACTCAATGCAAGGACTTGGGTCAACCGGTGTTTCGATTATAGATATTTGGGCCTGCATTAAGTCTTCAAAGAACAATCCCCCGTCTGATAAACGGACCACTTTTTAACGCGTCGATTTTTTTGCTAAGAAAATTGAAAAACCGATTACTACTAACTTGAAAATTTTCCAGTCAAAAATTCATCACTCGAGTCATGCTCCTAGTATCGAAAAGTTATCTGTTTATTGGACAGAGTAGCTTCCCTTTCGGAAAACAATATTAGAGACTCAAATGTCCGAAATCGAAACCGCAGTTGATCCAAATCCTTGCATGGAGTGCTTTTACTTTGACTACATCTAACTCTGAGACTTGATCAGTCGCAACTTTGAACTTTTACTTGATTATGTTTCGAGTATTTGGTTATAAAACGAGCAACCCTTCGCTCTGCGGTCCATCCTCCCTGTCATGTCGGAGGTGTATTATTTGACTACGTTTTAATTTGACTTGCAAATATTTCAATAGCCAGTCGAATCTCGGTATGTATTATATGTATAGGTACGTGTATACCACGTACACACAGCTCTCTCATTGTCACTGCAACACAGTACTACGACTCCGTTTTGCAATTCTAATATCTTTCACGCATCGAGCCCGCAGTAATCTTGTATCAATGCTAACGAATGGAAGAAACGACCTGTGCCTCTTATGCACCGTATATTATACTCCTGCTTATTTCTTAAAAAAAAAAATTCACGCAATTTTAATTTTTCTTCATTGATTGCGTTCATCCATTACCCTTATCGTCAATGCCGCTGTATAACTTTGAAATTATTCGAAATAGAGAAGGTAAAACTTACCAGGGTTTTGGCAAAGAGCCGACTGGTTGAAAAATAAACCGTCGATTGATTGTAAATCAAATTTTAGTCCAGGTAGGATCGCGGTATATCCTAAAAACAAAATTCCTGGAATATTTTCGATACCTGTAGCTTCACGAACGCCGTGTCGATATGGGTATACGCAGGCTAGAGTAACGCGGTCCTATACGTGAATTTGAATTTTTTTTTTCAATTTATTATGGGGTTAATTAACGCCTGACGATAAACACTTGTTAGACGAATTTTCTGATTATTAATATGAATTAAAAAAGCATTAAAAGCGTAACTAGAGAGTCTACGATGCGGAGATAAAGTAAGAAAAAGAAGAAGAAGAAGAAGAAAAAAATCAGGTCGCAATTCTCAACCAATTGTCATACTGTACACGTCCTTACGTAATACGTACCAGAATACACGTACGTATATATTACACGCGTATGTGGAGATATAGGTATATACGTATACTCGCGATCCGTGGTATCAGAGATCTTTGTCCAGACGACCGAAGAGGTAATTTGAGTTCCTAAATAATTGCCATAGTCTCATAAGTCTGTACTCTCTGTACACAGCGTTCTTTATAGCGACGAATATAAGTCTGCGTACCATATTATGTAAGAGCTAAGGATTTAATGGCGCTCTAAGTAATGCCGTTCCCCCATACGTAGATGTTTGAGTTTAAAAGTGTTGGGGCATTTCAAAGACCAGTAAAATCTTGCCTTAGTATTAGTGGCTTAAGGCCCGGTAATAATCAGACGTGTCTGTCTTCATTGTGCGAATTGATCATTTTTTTCAGCGGCGTTTCTCTGAAGTCGCATAACCCGACGATGTTACTTCCACTGAAGTTATTAGAAGTCCTAGAGCTCGCGTCTCGCAGGAATAAGAATAGAGTGAGAATTGAAATCATACCCTCTCGTTAAACTAAACAAGAATTAATGCATCGGTCATAATAACCGATGCTCGCCTGATTGTCCGGGACTCTTAGATTTTTATCTAATTATCATGAAAATTCCTAACGGTTTCTAGGGAATAATAAAAAAAATTATTCAACAAGCGATGAAGTTGAATTTTTATTCGTTAAAATCCGCCGTGTAGGTACTGTTCGTAAAATATGCTATTTATGTGCAGAAATTCGCGGAAATTTCAGTCAATCTACCCATGAGAAGCGTCCGGCCTCATTGCAGCGGGCAATATTAATCCTAATTCATTCTTAATTCGCGAAAATTAAAACAAAAATTGTGCAAATCCTTCGCGCTTGAATTTCGGGTCACTTTGTAGCCCGGTATAATATTCCGGTTAATTGTTCTCGCCTTTAAATAGACGCTTCGGTACAGCCTTGGCTGATGTGCCAACGTTGAAATAATCCGAACTATACTAGAACGGCAAAAGCTGTCTGTGATGAGATCCGCGCATCAATCGCGAGACCTTCTTACTTATTTTTTTATTTTTTATTTTTATTTTTAGTTAACGATTTTTATATTTAGTTAACAGAGTTCAACGGTTTAGATATTTATTTTCAAAGAAAAATGAACATTTTTTAAAAGATTGATTTGTCATACGAGTAATACATATAAGCGTTTGAAAATGGAGATTTTCCAAACGATTTATAGAGACCCGTTGCGTGATATTTTTCGGATAATTTTTCTTCGGGTTTTTAGGATCAGTAAACTGACCCAGAATATTATTTTATGTTTAGGTATATAGGTTTATAATGGTATATATGTACACTACATAGCTTAGACGATAAGTTTTCAGGAATGCTTTGAAGCTGCATGTATACGTAGCGTATGAATTGGCATAGTTTCAATATTTCTGTATGGGAAATCTGGGCAGAGTTGGGAATACGAAAAATGTATTAGACGTAATGAAGCTGACAAAAAATGAATAAAAAATAAATAAAAATTAAAAAACCGTCCGCATATTATAATGAAATGTCGTTTTCTAAACGACTGAATATACTTTCCGGCTATAATATATAGGTATACCTATACGTAGATATTCCGCTGTACTAAATCGTGAACGTAGAAAATGATAACTACGGACATAAATCGATTAGGGTCTTGTAAAAAATTGATTTCTAACTTGTCCGACGAGTCTTAAGATTTTCATCTTTTTCTTTATTTTTTTTTTTTTTTTTTTTTTTTTTACAGGTGAGTGAATATCCCGATCATTCATGTATCTGGCAAGATATATAGAAACGCAGCTGTTTCACACCGATCTTTATCACGTACGTAATACTAACACGTGTTATACCTACCGCGAGGTGGATAAAATATGATCTCTTCAAAGTTGAACGGACTTTCTTTGAACTTGAAACAGAAAAATAAGAAGAACAAGAAAAAGATTGAGGTGCCAATGGCGTTATGCAATAACTGCGTGAAAAATATGAAAATTCTAAACCTAGGTAACCGGGATTTGAATATCCAACATTTTTATTACCCTCTGCACTGCGCAGGCTAGCGTATTAATATTTACGAGAAAATCCCGCGCAGGAGTCGTGTCAAAGGTTAATTTTGTCTCAGAAGCTGCCCCGAATAATAATTATTTTTTTTTTATAAAAACTAAAAGGTCGATTCTAACTGGGAGTTAATTTTTTTTTTTTTTTTTCCAGTATCGTAAAACTCGAAACTTAACTTATTGCGGTGTCAAATAAAATACCAAATATACGACCCTCACCTCTGACACCTTGGAGAATTTGTAACAATTTTTATTTTTTTTTTATTTTTCACTTTTATCCTCGTCCTTTTTTTTTTCTCAGTTTTATTACGCACTTTTCAGAACAGGAGACGATTATTTAAAGACGTTTGTATTCGATTATAAATTTAATTGAATGACCCAAATCGAGGGCTTCGAGGCTGAAAGGTTGAATAAGGCTTGAGTAAGGCTCTAGCAGTCCAACCAATAAACAAATTCATCTATTCACTTATATGATTACAAATCTCTACCAGAATTTACCAATAATTTCAGACGGCGGAATACTATCAGAGGTTTAAGTTATACGACTTAATCAACAGAATTTACAAGATTATAGCCATTATAGCACGAGAGCTGTTTGACCGTCTTCGACATTTACCACACCTCGCAATTAGTCGAACGAAAAGAATTCGGAAACCTTGAAGACGTTTCGTTATTAAAAAAATGAAAATATTTGTTTTTTCGGAATTTAAAAACGTTCGGATAAGAAAGAAAACGGCTCATTTGTCCCTACATCGGTAAGGAATCGGCTGTCCGCCGCGATCTTCCGTGCATGAAATTAGCTAATTAACAATTCAGATTAGTCCCAGTATAAATAGTTCAACATCCAAGGCCTGCGACAGTGAGAGTGTGTTTCTGTGTAGCCGGAAACGAGCTGGTTTTCGCTTTTTTTTTTTCTACGTATCCACGTATATATGCATCAATTTCGTTGAAGCTATATCGCGAATGTAAGAACCAACGCGGACTGCGAAAGAGTGATTTAACGTTCTGGTAGCAATTACAAACTCAGATATTGATCTCTGCTGAATATCACATTCCTTGATCATTTTATTTCTCTCTAGTGACTATAGGCAGTAAACTACACTTTGACACGAACGTTTTACGATTTAGAATTGCTGGAGTTAACTGATAGATATATAGATAAAATAATACGCGTTTAACGGTAGAAAAAGAAAAAAGAAAAGAAAAAATAACGCGTTATAGCAAAGTATGTGTTAGGTCAGTTTTGTCATCTAGTTATATTATTTAACGAGGAAATACACATAAACGACAATTTGCGTTAGGTACTATACATAGGCACTCGGGATCCAAGGTCGGAATTTTTTAACTGCGACAACGAACGCCCAGACAATTGTCCTCTTTTTTTTTCATCATTTCGTGGGTAGTTCGTTCTAGGGTCATTAATTTATCCATAAAATATTACAGAAATGTGTAGGTAGACGCTTGCATATTCGTAAAAAAAAAAAAAAAAAAAAAAATTTTAAGATCCGTTGTCACGTTTTAATAAATCGCAAATCGGTTCAGGCGTTCGAAGAAGGTTAGACTCAACAGAGATTATTGGGCAGGTTGTAATTCATGTTTTATCGTTTTTAACAATAAGGCTGAGACAAAAGGAATCACAATTCTATCTGTTACTAATTTTAATTGCAATATTAATGGCGAAAAAAAATTAAATCGGAGAAAATGTAGCGGCGTTGCAACCGATAATGCAGATAGCGCAAAGTCCGATTTGCCACGATTCCGGGAGCGTGAATAAAGGTTTTGCCAATACCTTATAGAAATACTCGTGCAGCTCCTCAGGCCCTTTTCGATAAATTAAATGTGGAGAATTTAACATCGTAGCAAAATTGCGTCACAAAGAAATAACTGACACCTAAAATAATCGCGTTTCAAGTTTCGCTGCGGTATTTTTTTATCCCATACCAATAAGAAACTGTCCGCACTTACGAACGAGGTCTGCAAGATACTTTCGGACCCAAAATTTTTATACTTTTATCTTAAAAAGCTAAAACAACCATTAGGGATCAGGATAACGCTTGGACCGATCGGTAAGGATCGGTCGTGCACCACTCAACGATTTTCGCTCCCCTGTCTTCAATTTTGAAAATTTCTTGGAAAAATTGACGCCGAAATATTCTCGAAGAATCAGGGTCTCGGATTATGTGAAGAGACTGTGGTTTGATTCAAAGTTCGTGATTCTAGCGTCCGTGGAATGAAAATAAGGGTGTTGAGGAAGACGGGGGAAAGTTAGAGCCGCGGTTTCCGCTTCTTCTCTCTTTCGCAACGTACGCATTCGACATACGTGTCCCTTTTTCAAATGAGGAATGTGGGTACCCGTTCATAAAGACTTGGCTTAGTGGGTGGCTAAAGACAAGTGATTAAGGTTAACACTTCCCGTGCCGAATCCCTTTCGTTCAGACCTCGAGAATACGTAAGTGAACATAGTACTCTTCGTGGTACAATGAACGATGACCACTCCTTGCAGACAGTGTTCCGTTGTAACTCCCACTTGCTACGTATACCACCTTCAATCTGATGACAAGATCGTAAATAATATATTTCACAATACGCGAGGGACGGTCTCGAAGTTACTTTCTAGACTCTGTTTTTAGACAGAACCGAAAAATTGCCCAAAGATATATAGACATGTCGTATCATACGGGTTATTCCACAGTTTTTTATCCTCTTCCTTCTATGATTGTGGGAATAGGAGTTTTTGAACATTTTCAAGTATCGAAGGCCTCTGCTTAAAGAATTCTTTAAAATTCCAGCCAAGATATATTTCCGGAATTCTTTGGGCCCCGACAAATCGGACACGAAATTATCTCCGCACATATTTTTCGGATAGTAGAAATCGTGCAATTCTTCAGAAGTAAGAAAAAAAAACAATTTGTGAAACCTCATTCTCTGTGAATGATTACAAAATCTAAATAGATCCTAGTCACGTTGATGTAAAAAAAAAATTTTCAAATTATGTAATAATTCGGTCAGATTCGTGTCGTATCATATAATATTATAGTTGTAAAATATTGAGCACGGTGTAGAATATGATAGGAACTATATACATTATCATGAGTAACTTTGGTACGAAATTTATTGTCCGCAGTTACGTGACATATCAATTATGTTAATTTAAATCGTGTATTTCGAGGGTGAACCTTGAGAAATAATGAATCTGTTGGTATAGAAAGCGAGAGATCGTCTGTGAGGAAGAAAGAAAACAGAATCTTCACGAAAAGTTGGAAGAGAAAAGGAACAATACTAATTTCGGTATACACACATATTATAATAAACATACTAGACTGGTTCAAAAAATTGACTGTATTTTGTTTTTCCAAAGTCACGTGTTTGATATTTGTAGGGAAAGTAAATGGGACGCCAGTTAGAATTTGAGCCCTTAATATTAATATTTAGGGGTTCCCGAACGCAATTTTTCATTTTCCATTCGATTAACGCGGGAATTTTTTTCTCATTATTCCTGAATTTTGTAGCTCAGTAGCGAGGCAACGTAGATAAAAGTCCGATACATATTTTATAGAAAATTGATTGCTCTACAAAAAAGGTATCTTGTCATTTTTCGATAACTCAACTCTTTCAAAAGTTATTCAAGGTTAAAATTCAGCTTTAACATTGAATAACTCAAATCATTATATCATTACCTTTTCCCATGATGAAATTATCTTCGAATATTTCCTATGAAAATTTCGAAAAGTTTACAACTACACTTATCCTTGGGGATAAGGCGAGTGCTTAGGATGCCTATATTTCACAGCTTGTATATTCCTCTGGTTTTCAACGCTTTTTAACTCAAAGGCAAAGCCAAACCTTCAGATTCGATAAATCACGTTGATTCTTATCTCGTAAATCATCGACGGCATCCTCAGCCTCAGCAAGATGCATAGCGCGCGAAACTTGACTTTGAATTATAACTAGCAACGAGCCATGGTTGTATTATGCTCAAATTTTTGACTATACGAGCTCCGATACTTCGCGGAGAAATCCAAATCGTGAATCTTTTCATCGATAAGTTTACCTTGTCGTTATGGTCTTCCTCCCTTTTTTCCTATTTTTTATCTTTATTTTTTTTTTTTTTTGGGCGGGGGGATAGCTTTGTATTTTTAGAATGACCTGCAAACGTTTGACGTTGCGTTTACATATATGTTATAGGTATGCTCCTCTGAGAAAATCCCGGAATTGATTATGAGACACGTGACGTGATGCGTTAATGTAATGTCGGTTAATTCTTTGTTCTCTCGATCTAAACTAACGGCGACACAATTCAACTCAGACATTTCACTTTGCCTCATGTCAACCCGACTCGTAATCATTAATTTGAATTCTACGGCTGGATAAATTCAACAGCTCCTTTACCAAACTAAGAATTTCAATCATTGCTATTATCAAGAATTGAGAAATCAGTGGATTTTATTATTCCCTTTGTCAGGTTTACCGTCGGAATTTAACTCTCTTACCTCGACCTACTCGTTTTATTACGAAATAAACATTTTTGGTCATTCTATTCTCCGATCCGATCCGATCCTTTAAAATCATATGAAGTTCTATATAATTGACGATACCGATTCTAGGATCTTCCCAAAGGATCATCTATAACCATTTTTAGATGGACTTCCGGGTGCGCGTGTCTCTGCGGATGTGGTCAATTTTTTTTTCCACCGATATCTCGGTGACGAATAAACTGATTTTATCAACGCGGTTCTATGCAGCTTGAACCTCATCAGTTTCTCAATTGGATCAAAGCAGTTTTTGACTGATTAAAAGAAGCAAAATTTTGATAAATGGCTTTTTTTCGAATTACGAAATGTCCTCCAACTTCATTCGAAAGAGATGATAGGGGTATTCACTTTCTCGCGGCGATCATATTTCTCGAAACTTAGTATCTAGTTCGAATCAATCGAGGTCAATCGAATTGACCGCTTGTTCTGTCCAATCGGATTTTTCCTGTTACTTTTATCCGCACAGCTGCCTAGCGAATTCCGTGTAAATTTCAGCCATTTAAGTTTATCTGCATATGTGAATTTTTTAGTAGGTAAATTTTACTCCACCAAGAAGAATTGAGGCCGATGTCCAATTCCGGGTTCTCGGTACGTGTTCCAATTGCAAGACAAACACGTTTTATTGCCTTTGCAATTATTATGCCGTATAGCACGCTTGCGGGCTTGCACGGATAATTTTGCATATGTGCAACGAATGCAGGCGACATATGGGTACCTATGCGTACTATATACTGATATATAACCACTTGGTTAATTTATTTCTCCGCATACTTACCTACTAACAGAAACTAATTCCAATTTTTGACTCTTTCTGTAAAGAAAAAAAAAAAAAAAAAAATTACTCAATGTTTGTCAGTCGATTTTTCCCTCCAGCTTTTAGACCGACGAGATTTTCAAAGATTTTCAAAAACTGAACAGATTTTTTTACCTGCGTCGGTATAACTATGTTATAAATTTTTCAGAAGAGTTTCTCTGAGATTGGGATAAAAAAAAAAACTAATTTCATCCTCGTCGTATTAGTATAATCATCATTTTATAACTCCACGTAATTAGTTTTTTTTCTTTCGTTAAAATGCCATCAGATATCGTTTGTATACAACAGATTTTAGATTGCCGTATAGAATAAGCCTACGGCGGAGTCCCCCATATCGACGTGAAATGAACAGCTCGTTTCTACGACAGCTGAATTAGATTGCTAGTAAAATAAAAAGAAAATTGGACCAAATATATCGGGTTGTCAAGACGGTCAGTCATCGACCTCAGTGAATGAAATTCTCAAGAAATTTCAGAAGAAGTTATTACCTTCGCAAATTAATTTCTAATGAAAAAGCTCATTTGTTTTTATTTTTATTTTATTTTTTTTTAAATTTACGTATGGAATGTAAAATGAAAAATAATTCATTGAAATTTGCTCATTTTTGGAACATCCATCTCTAATTTTTTTTTAATATCTTTTTCTAATATCTAATTCATATATCCACACATGCCGTGTACGTTAGGTGATTTCAACACCTTTAACAGTTATAGTGGTAATAATCCTGCAATAGAATTATGCGAAATAAATTCTGGCATTAATAACGATGATTTATTATCAGTCGAGCCCAGAACTAGCACCATCAACTGACCTACTTATTATTTGATTTGTGAATATCAGGTAATTACTACCGATCATAAAGAAGGCTTCTTAGTACTCGAGAAAATAGAGTTTAGAAAATGAGTATTGTAGAATTTTCATACGGCGTATATGAATAATATTATAGCTGTCAGTACATAAAGCAATTGGTAATAATATGCAACTATTATTATCGTTCATTCATTACCGATCGTTAAGCTCTCTCACCTCTACATCTATATTACTTTATTGATTGATTTATTTACGATTTTATTATGCCTAACGTTTCAAATAATAATCGAACCTATGGGTTCCCCGCCAAAGTAATTATCTTTACGATCGTATGGGATGGGAAAATTTATTTTATCTCGGATCTTACGCTGCGCTGCTTTACTAATAATTGAATATATTCGAGTTGGGATTACATCTTGCAAACTAAAGAATTGTGCGTAAGAAATGAGCGAAAGAAACCTGAGTATTCCGTGTAAAAAAAATTTCGAAAAATTTCAAATCTCGTTTTGTGAGAATTTTTTATTTTCTAATGGTTGGAGTGACGCGGAATGCCCCATATTTCAAACTCACGTACCGGATATTCAGCAATATTTCACGTATAGTCTGTAGACGGCCCCGTGATTACATAGGAGGACATTCCTCGTTGTTAAAATAATAATTTTCGGACGTCGCGGTCGTCTGGATGTTTCCGGAAACGCGTGGGTGACGTGAGCTCTGTCTAAGCATTCTACCCGCATGAGTGCCGCAACCCGTCGACGTCACGGCGCCACGACGTCACAGTTTCGAGGTTTTATAAGAAAAAAATTTGAGGGAAGTGAATTTAATTAACACTTGCCGTTTCATTCAAGGATCTCAAATCTTGCATAAAACTCCTCGGAATCCTGATCTGGAGATCGCACGTCCTTGCACAATTTTGAGCCTCATTTTTCGAAAATTAAATGAAACGGAATTGCGGTAAGTTCATTTTCGAAGGAAGATGGTAAAACCTCGAATCTGGTTAATAATTGAGCGAATCACCCAACCGTATTTTTATTTGTAAAATGAAAACGGGCCTTTTGCCAGAACATATAAAATGCGGTGATATCTGGTATCATAAAACATCAAAAGCACAAACTGATATGACAAATAAAACGTCTTTATAATTGTATCGGATTTTCGACTTGTGTTCAACGTTGAAGACGTTCTCTGTCTCAAAAAGCTATTCAGGTATGTTCGATTCTTTTTTCCCAATACGTACGATACTATGAAAAAAAATTCACTGAGAGTTGTAATTATTCGGAGAATATGATTATGCCCAATTCAGTAAATAGAAAATACCGTTATTTGAAGAGCTGAGTAAGCTATACCATTCCTAATCACAGTAACCAATTTTTCTATAGGACATCATGTTGGGACAATTCGACAAAGAGTTGATTACATTTTTTCGGGAATGGCATATCTCCGTTATTTTTTTGCGGGGAAAATTCAGCCCGCACTATATCGCTCGAATAAATTTCTCGGTGCGATAACGACCGTTGATAATGACTCCATAAAATTTTGAGGAGGTCACTTCGCCGGGTAAAAAATTTCCGTGAATTGGTATGATATTATTTGTCAAAATATCAATAAAACTTAGATTTTATGGTGCACGTTTTATAGCCCCCTATGAGAACGTAGTCTCACCCGTATTGAAATGGTAATAAATTTTCTGGCATTTCCTCGTTACGTTTATCTGAAGCAATAAGTACTCACCTAGGTATACGTACGTCGCTAGCTTTGGATCGCGGGCTCATTGACCCTGTGGACAATAAGATTATAAAAAGAAATTAAAAAATGTAAAAATCTTCTCTTTTTTTGAGATTGATTATTAATTTATCTAAAAGTCGATACATGGTCGGTTCGAATGACTCCTACAACTTTTTCAACTCTATTGTATATGTCCACTCGCGTCCTCTGCTCAAAGTCGTACATAAAGTCCGGTACGGAGTTTCGCCCACGTAAATCCCGCGTGGTTTGCTTCGAATTTCCAATTAACAAAAAATTCCGCCAATTTTATATCGTGCTTCGTCTCAACGACCCGACGACCACCGTCCATCTACTCGCTAAATTCTTTTTTTTATCTCCACGTTAAAATCCAGCTAATTTGCGAAACTCGGCGTTCTCTTATATTTCAACTCGCCCCACTTCAGCCTCCGCATGTATGTATATATATTTTTATCTCGACATTTTCGAAGGTCTTAAATAAAGTCACTTCTTTCTCTTCACATCGATGTACCATTTTTTGAAACACTTTTTGTCCTTGCCGTTATCACAAATTATCGAATCAGAATCCAGATGATGAAGAAGAAGAAGAAGAAGAAGAAGAAGAAGAAGATGGAGAAAAATGCAAAATTACATCCGTTAACGACACGGCAAGAGTTTGAAAGATTAGTATAACCGACGATAAGGTAATTTGGTTGGTATCTCTTGTGCATACAAAATAATGCCTGAATCTAATCGTCGGAAACATCAATCCATATTACGGTACTCTCGTCACTGTGTAATGGTAATATTAACATACCTGCAGCATCAGTCCTGAAGATTAGAGCGAGTTATACACTATTATATTATAAGTTTATAACCGCGGGGGCAACGGATAGCGTCAATATCCTCCGACCCTGACACACTAGGCCCTTTTTAAAACGATACATATAGGTACGCAAAGCTGAAGATTCGCGTAGGTAGAAAGACGGATAAAAATTAAAAACGTACCCTCAAAATTCTCAGCGTTTAGAAATTTGAAAAATACCAAAAATTTTCGAGCTGTCGAATCATTTACCAAAGTAGCTGATGTGAGTTTTCAGTACATTGTGCAACAAGTGCGCAAGGTTGGTGGATCCTTTCGATAGAACGACAATTTTCACACACGTGCGGGAATCACCAACTTTCCGCACTTGTTCCACACAATATTTTTTCGAATAAGGTGCGCAAAGTCCTCAAGATGACTTTCCCACACGATTTAATTTTCCGTACGCTCATACAAGCCGTGCGGGATTTGGGCACTTTGCGAACGCTTATTGAAAATGAATACGTCTTCGAGACGATAACAGCTCTTTGTGACACACCCATACATTAGTAAGGAAGTTTATAGTATCTGATTTTATTAAAACTCGAGTTGACGTCCGTAGGTGGTAGGTAATCGCGTAAAAAATAAGAAGAGAAGAAAAAAAAGGAAAAAAAAAAATATCGTCGTGGAATCTATTTCAGCTTATTGAATATGCATTAAGTGTAATCGTCTGGGCTACGGGAGATAGCCGCGGTCTACTCGGGAACTAGAGAAACCGGATCTTGGAATTGACACAGGAATTTATTCCTTATTTTATATCAGAGTTTGGAAGAACAATTTTTCAACACTTGTAAATGGATTTAGAAGCGATTTAACACGACGGTTTTTACATCCAATTATAATGACATGATTTGCAGGATGTACGCGCAGGTTAACTTCATTTCACAATACGGAGATTTTTTCGATTCTGATTTTGGTCGAAAATATTGAGATTTTAGTTGCTTTATTATACTTTTCGAAAAATTGAAATTTCGATCAAAATTCGTTGCAGAATGAATATAATGTAACTCTTTTTTCAACATCACGCCGGAGGGTCATTCCCTCTGATTAATGAACCTGTTATTTTCAATCCAATCTCTATATTCAGAGTTATAGATGTTTTTGCTTCTCCTATTAAGACTCGCAATATAAAATATATCGGAGATGTCTCAAGGATGACTGCCGCGTCTATAGAGCAATTAGTTATGCGTCGTGGTAGGTGTTACGGATCTTACGAAACTGCAGCAACATTGCGCAATGCGTTAATTATATAAATAAACCAGCCGCGGTTTCTAAGCTGACAATTGACTCTTAGCTCGGTGGTCATCAGACACGATCATTGTATCAGATTTAATTCAACCTTACCCGCAATAATGAATAACAGAAACGCTTTTTTCCTTTGACAAATGATCTCAACAAAACTACATACATTAGAGTGACCCCTAATTCGGTCATATTCGAATTTTGATTTTCCCTCAATTTAGATAGGAACCCGGGATTTTGGTTTCATTTTTTTTTTTTTTATCTATACTCGGCTCATGGGAGCATTGAAATTGGAAAAAAATAATGCATCTCTTAACTCGTTACCTAGTGCATTTGATAAACTCACGAACACCGAGTGTGCAGCGTGCAAAGTTAGTTGAGTTGCATCAGCAATCGTTGATCGTTAACCGGCAAGCATTTCCGATATGGTTTATTCCCAGATCGGATTGCATGTCTGTTACATCAAGTGTATATATATTTATATGTACTACACCGTACAGACAATCGTAACCGACCATTACTCTTCATCCGGATAGCAATTACTAATTATACAAGAGGCCTGTACCCTTAGAGAACCGCAGACATTCATCATCCTTTTTCATTGTAAATCTTAACGAACTTCACTCCCACACTTAAGCCTGGCTATTTACCTGACGAATTAATCGACCCTTGCGGTGTGTTCATTTTCGCCAAATTTCTTCCCCTTAGATATTCACGAAGGTGCAGCTCAGTCGGTGTATTATATAAAATGTTCGGAATGTAAAAAAGGTCGTAAGTATGTGTTTCTCAATTATTATCTAATTACGTAAACCCACGTTTGTCTAACATTACCGCAATCAAGTTTCATTACATCAGTACAGGTGTAAGCATATTCGCTATTAATATCACTACAGTTTATCGGCAAGAAATTGACGCAAAGTGATAATAAACTTTTCTATTTATATTTATATTTATATTTATATTGACAACTTCCCTTCTGTTAACCTTCTAACATCTTGCTTATGTGATCAATGACTATCGATATAATACGTGTAATTATCACGAACGAATAAAATAAATGAATAAATAAATGAAATGGCAGATTTTTCATTTCAAATCGCACAACAGCCACCGCTCATTATTTTATATCCGAAAATACAATAATCAATGTATGAAGTTCCCTGAAGCAAATGAAAAAAAAATGAACAAAAAATAAAAAATCTGGCTAATTTTTATCGGAAATTTCTGTGACGCGCGGTACAAGAACGTTGGTTGGGTTGCATACCCTCTAGGTGCCGTTCGAAGAGAGATATGAATGGCTGAAAATATTTCCGCATTTTTCAAGCTGGATAAATTTTTTTTTTTTTTTTTTTACATTTTATTTTGTTGGCCGAATTTCGGTCACGGTCTTAAATACGTTCCGCATATCGCATCTTTGTCTAATGGTTTTCTTTAGAAGTATAACTGCGTGGGTTGACGGATTGCACTTATACTAAGCGCATCGCATTCCAAATACGAAAACATAACACAGGTATGGAAAACCAGGTGATATTTTTCCATATGTTAAAGATGAAATGCGCAATTCTTTTAGATCGTTGCAAACATCTGTTAAAACAATTCTACTTGGATACATATTTATACAGAAAATAAAACCTACTCGTCTCTATACATTAATTTTCACGTTTCTACCTATAGAATGTAGAATGTTCATTTTTGTTCTGTAAAAGTTTTTTTAAATAGACTTTGGGGGAAATATACGTTTTCTAAAAATTTTCAACTCGCAATATTTTATTTCGGAATTTTTACCCCTAGGGATTTTTGGGATTCGTAACTTCACCTCAACCCCATAGATAAGAACAATACGTTCTTCTCTCAACCCTAAATGCACATAGATATATACGCGGCGATTATTCTATGAAATTATATTTTACAACTCGATTGATCATTTTCAAACAATTGTACGCGTCAGAGTGTTTCTGTGTCGTAGTAAACCGCATATATGCAATATTATACGTCGTGTCAGGATTTATGACGAAGCATAATTGTGACCACAGAAAGTAATTGCCTAACGCAGTTCAACTGCATTTTCTGTTCGTTCTCATTTATCAATTTTGAAAATTATCAACTACCTATAATAGGTACGAAAATTATATGAGATATAATATTGTTAATAAAATTTATGCGAAACATTACGTTTCTTATATGCAAATATGTAGATATTCAAAGGAGATCTGCGGAGTTACGTTTCTTGCATTCTACAGCATCAAGATCGGGAGCAAAGATTACACTCTGTACCATATCTTCTTCCTCATACGCAGGGTTTTCACTCGGTTTTACGATGCAGCCTAATTCTCGTCTAGCCAAGTAGTTTAGCTTTATGATCTCGTTACCGAGGACGTAAAATTTCGAAAAGTAATACCTCGTTGTCGCCGCAATTTAGATGTCTATAAGTTATTGTATTATTAAAAAAATTGAACGCGGTGTATGAAAAGGGTGAAAATCGACACAGGATTGGTTTCTTCATTTTCCCAGGATTTTATTCGGCGAATTTTTTCAGACAGGATATAACCGCAAGGGTCTCGCGGTTCGGTTTGATAATAAAGAGAAATAAAAATAAATAAAAATAAGATAAGTGAATCTCGTTACTTAAAATGAACTCTTATGAACCCAGAAGCAAATTTCATACGTGACACAAATTCCATATCGTTGCAACATGCAAACTCGAGTCAGCATTACTACGAACAATTATTATTATAATCGCTTTGAAAGATCCTTAGATATATACCTATACACCGCATATCAATTGCTCAAGTTAATAGTTCTTCCATATGTAGAATAATTTCATAATAAATCGACGTCGAACGGAGGATATTTACTAACTTGATAAGTTATCAGTAATTAGTCATTTTACGAAGAAAATATAATGAATTTAATTCCTAGATTCATTTTCCAATGGCGATTAACTCGAAATTACATTTAGGTCCGAGGGAGGTGCGATAATGTCACAAAATGTTTATTCGGAAAACTTTATCCAACGATAAAGTCAACTCATTTGCTCATCATTAAAAAAATATCAATTCTAGATCCCTTGGTAAGTGACTCTTCACTTTTTTTTACACGTGTCATTCTGACGGATTTCTCACCATAAACGATGTCAATGAAATCCAAGCCTTCTGCTTGATCAGCAGACCCAAGTATCGCCTTGCAAAACACATAAGCCAGACCTTCTTGAACTCTAAGCAAGATCCAGTTTTTAAATTAGATATGAGGTAAGTAGGTAGTGTAAGGATTTATGGGATCTCGAAATTGATCATCTGTGACTAAATAAAGTGCGATAAATCAATGAAACATCATTTTTTTTATCTACGATGAAGGCAAGTATCGGAATGAGCGTGTGCAGACATTTTTCGAGTATAAAACTCGGCATTCCTCTTATTTAATAAGGGTTAACCAGCGTGACGATTTTAATGCAAATTTCGCGTTAAAATAAGAGAAAATAAAAAATCAACGGCATGCGAGAGCAGCTTCGTTTCATGTGTAATAATGACCGAGTAGTTACGCGGGTGTTCTTTGTCCAGCCGACAGTAATGAAATTGTCTCATCAACGAGCAGCGTCTTCCCTCATGATCAATGGACTATATATTTTAGGCTGGTTTAATGGTCGATGCAAATATGGCATTAGGCCTTGTTGGGCTCGTTTGAGCACTATTTGTCTTTATAGCTTCGGCATTGTCACAGTACTTGACGTCTTCGCGCCTTGCATGAAGTATGAACACCCGGACTAATCCTAGGACCGAGTTCCACGTAAATACTACGCGAATATATCCACGGCTCCTAATCATTTCTATTTGTGGAAATAATCGACACTAACGAGACTTCAAACGTGATTTTTTTGGAAACTAAGTTCAGCCACGATATCTCGAGAACTGTCGAAGATATCGACCCGGAATTTTCACCGGGGTTGAAGAATGGTATTACGCATTAATCGCGTTTGAAAATGGATTGAAAAAAAAATTTGGTTTCCATTTAATTATAACAAATCTAACTCGAATTTTTCAAAGTTGTTCGTTTTTTGATCACCATTTCGTTTATTTTCTTGCGATGATGAATTTTTTGAATTCAATCGATAGAGTAGGGCCTAAGGAGTGCCAATATCGCTGGTGATCGACAAAACGTTTATCCATTTTTTCTGGCATCGTGGTAAACGTCTAGCGTCGAACCCGATTTCTCTATTTCATAACGTTACGATAAACACCCCTAAAAAGCATAACTGCAGTGTATCCTCATCTCCAGCCTAGTCACAATCATCGAATCATGAGAAAATTTTCGACGGTCCAAACCTTTCTAATCGATCTCTTCATCCAATATCATGATCGTCTGTCGACGCGCTTGTGGTACAGTTATCCATTAATGAGCTTCAACGACAAAAGGATATGATCGTCAGTCAAAATACACGCCTGATCATGATGAAAATCGGTATAATATGAGCGAAACAATTGCTGCATGATGACTGGAAGGATGTTTCGAATCAATATGGTCGAGATTGGGTTTACTGTTCCAGTTCCAGTAAACGCCTACATTGCCGCAGCAGATCAGTTCTCAATTTTCTCGAAAGATTGATTGAATACTTGATAATGCTATGCCTATGCTTCTGAAGCGTATCAGCATTTCTAATGAGTTACCTAATTTGCGGAAATTTCACTCGGTTAACTGTACTTCGCTCTCTTTATGGCACGATTCTATTCACGCTAATGACTTGGGGCTAAAATATACCAGAGTTACTAGAATTCTCGGTATAGTTTTCAGAAGACTTCCTCAATTATCGTAGGATTCTTCGAACCTCGGGATACTCTTGATTCTTCAAAGAATCTACGATATTATATCAGCAGAGCACCGCAGAACGCGTTTCTTCGTCATAGATAGCTGGGCCGAGTTCCTGGTCAGATTTCTCGCTCCAGAGAGCTAAGTTTAACGAAAACTTCTGAGAAGTCCAAATATATCTTCACAAATACACGCTGCAGGTACTACGACGCATATTTATACGCGGTCTTGATACGACCTCGAATTCCGCGGTTGAAATGTTCCGCGGTAGACACGGGGAGCGAAGACAGGAGACCGCGGAAAGGTCGATGAAGAGGGTGAAAAACTGGCTTTTTAAATTACGTCAAATCACTTCTACACATATTTTGGAAAATGACATAAAGATAAAACAAATTCGGACAACGAAGTATCATAACGGTTTCGAGTGGGTTTGGAACAACCAACTGATATAAGACAAAAGAAAAAGTTTAAACGAGGTTAAACGCTGCTTGGAGAAGAGCTAAATAAAAAAAAAATAATAATAATAAAACTCGTTAAGAAACAGGGATAGGTCTTAGTATTCAAGGGGCAAGACAGTTGACACAGATCAGAACAGGGTTAGTCATCGTTGGCGATCAGGATTCTCACGCATAATACGTGTGTTAGTTCCTAATTCCGCGTACTCGGAGGAAAGAGGATGAAAGTCTGGCCCCTGAGGCGTGTGTTTACCGGAAATTTCATTATCTCCTTTTTCGGCGTGGCAATAATTTCTCAGATTGCGATTCGCTAGAAGTCCAAATTTTCTGAAAAAAAAAAAAAAAAAATGTCTCCAGAACCACGTCTGCAAATTTAAAGGTTCATAAGTTACGTGCGTTGGAATAGTTGAACTATCGACTTAATCAGGATCGTTTTGTCGGGAATTCAATTCTCCACAAAACAGCGCTCTGCGAAATGTTTTATCACAAAACCTGACTCGCTAATGAAAATTCAAAGAAAGAATCTAACCACCTTATAAGTACTATTCATTTTGGGATCATTCTCAAGGATTTCCACAAGGAAATGTAGAATGTGTTTTTCTGAAGCTGCTGAAGAAGGAGATAAGCTACGAACCGCTCATGTCAGGGTATCGAGCTTCGATCTCTTGCGATTTAAACAGACTCTTAATAAAATTTGAGAATGAAGAGAAATGAAAATTGGAGAATGAGAAATCACCACTTGACAATTCTCTATCTCTTACACATCTTCGTCGCAAAATTACAGTCACTTGATTGATATTCCATCGGTATTGAACTAGTGAAAGAATAACAAACATTTCTTGAGTCACCCGGTCCGTCTAGACCACACTTTTTGTATTCCGGATACAGAGTGACATTTTTGACCAGGAAATCTGTGCAGATTGCTATCAGATTTTGGCCTCGAACCATGATTTAATTATTATTCCAAATTTTGGCCAAGGAGACAGAAAAAATGATCGGCATTTGCAACACTTACACTTTCTAATAAAGGGAATTTTCCTCCTAGCCGCATTTTATAATGGTATGATATTTCTTTTTCTTTTGCCAAGACTTTCTCCGTATCATTAGAGCGTTTCCGAAAGTTACACGCGTTTCAAGGGCTAAGATGAACCGAGGAGGAGCAATTCCGAGTAAGAAATACCTGCATACGATACCCCCTTTTCATCATCTACTAAGCAGAATGAGAAATTCGAAGATTACGATTATTCGTCATCTTGACTTCGGAATATCAGCCCACGCTTTGCACTTACTCCGATCATGACGTGTACACACACGTGCATTAAAAATATACCCATTAGGTATAGTTGTAAAAAAATGTGGGGGCGTGCATAATATATACATGGCGAAACAGTCTGTTTCGACGTAATACCTCGGAGCATTTCCGATTATGTAAAATGGCAAAATGCAAAAGCAGTAGAAACAAATGAGTCAAGTAACCCGTTCAACCCACCGAAATGACATTACTCATATCGCTTCGAAATCATTCCTACTTCTCAAGGTGCTGCTAATCACAATACTCATTCTCTTCTGGAAACGAGACCTCGAGTTCGTGCTTAAAATTTATTTCATATTTACCTTTATCGGGTATTTATTTATAACTAATTTTTCATGGATATTCCGTCACGTTCAGACGCTGTATAAACCCGTATAGTTAGTCATTCGGCTGAAGGATTCATTTGAAAAAAGACAGTTTCCAAAAAAAATGAACAATCATCAGAAATGCGTTTAAGGAAAAAGGAGACACTGAATGAATGCATTTATTTGGAAGATTGATGCTTATCGATTGTCGATTCCAAGTCTGCAATGTGAATATATCAGAGGACCGTCCATTTTCTCGACCAATCGAGTCACTCTTATGGAATGATTCTATCAGCAAATGTCTGTCTTTGAAATATAAAAAAAAATATGGCAAAGAAAGGAGCTCCAGTAGCCTTGCAGACGGAAGTAAACACCAACGCAGAATGGGCCTTGATACTCGAACGAAAGGGTTTGGTTTTGGTTGACGTTTACTCAGAATGGAGCGGTCCGTGCGTGGCGATGGTCAGCAGTTTGAAAAAAATCAAAATTGAGCATGGAGGAGATGTTCTGAGCTACGCAGTGGCCAAAAACAACGACATTGATGACCTCGAACGGTTCCGAGGTAAGAGTGAACCCGTTTGGATGTTCATACAGAATGGTGTGATGGTTAACATGATGTTTGGAGCCCACTGCCCGGACCTTGCAAGGCTTTTGATGGACGAAATCAGGAGAGTGCAGCAAGACGAGCCTCCTAAATGGAGTTCATCAGTTCCAGAACGAGGCCCTGACGAGCAAAGGCGTTGGAAAATTTTAGAAGAACAGAGGTTGTGTTTTATCCTGGGGGCTTGAAAAGCTCATTTGAGGCTTGATGTAAATTTCTTTTTTGTTAAAACCCGAAGGCTGGCCAAGGAGAAGGCGACTGCTGCTAAAGAGGATGCTGAAAAACAGGCCAAGTACGAAGCAATGCTGAGTCAAATGATGATTGAACTTTGCGAGGAAAATGCGCTTATTCTGTATCCATGGGTTTTTATTGACGAAGAGGGTAATCGTAGAGAAAAAAAGAACTCACCACCTTATCAAGAACTGGTGACCGATTTATTTGAACAGTGCTTTGACGTGGTCGAAGAAGTAAGCCTTGAACTAACCGAGGAAATTATCAGCGAGATGTTTGCGGAAAGCAACTTTGATATCACCGATGATATTATGTTCGGTAATGTCTCGATATCTTCCGCAGAAACTGACTCATTGATAAACTCTTCTTTCCCAAAAACCAACAACTTTGGGCCCCGGGTCGTCACGGTTTGATTCTCAAAATCATCAATTGATCAAAATATAACGATCTTCGTGCAGGTTTGACAGAGGGGAAATGCGTGGTTATGCGGCTGAAAGGAAGACCCCCACATCCCAGCTGGCCAGTAAAATACCCAGTAGAGTGTCCCGAAGAATCCGAGGGCTGTCCAACCCGAGAAATTAACGACGTGGAAAATTATTTGTTAAAAATAATCTACGATGAACCGCCTCCGTTGGTCCATGGCGCCGGGACGCTGGCTCCTGCGACTAGAACAGTTTACGAGAAAGATTATGCCAGTCGACACATACACGTTCGTGAACCAGACCCAGAGATAGAAGATGACGTGCAACGAACGTATCCAGCAGTCTGGGTTCCTCCTCAAGTAAAATATCGGTTATTTTTAATTTTTTTCTCAATATCTTCAAGTCATTGGAAAATATTTTTCGATTATTCAGGCCAGAAGCAAGGTTCACGTTTTTAAAGCCATATTCCAACGATACATGGAGGTTTCGCATCCGTACGAAGAACAACCTCCACCATTGCCAAAGTGTTTCTTCAAATTCAGAGCCAGTAGGTTTAAGGAACTATCCGAAGCTGTTGCGAATTTCGGCGAGGCTATAGAACGGTTCGGGGTTTTCGAAGTCGACAATCCACCAATCGCCAAGAGACTTGCTTCGTCGTTGGAAAGCTTTGAGAAAAAAGTTACGGCACATTTATTTATCGAATTTATCGCAAAGGTGTCGGAAAAGAGTGGCGAATTTTATAACGTAGAAAATTTCTGTCTCATGAAGGTGAAGTACAAGACAGACCTCGAAGTTTTCGTCGTGGTGTTAAACTACCTCAACGATGAGGCCTTCTTCGCTTTCGCCGGGATCGAACCGTACTTCGAAAGCGAGAGCCAAGAGGAGACATTGGAACTGATTAATCTCTACTTCCCAGAGGGTGCCGTCGATGAACTTCCCATGGAGCTCATGGATTCATTCCCAGAAATCGAGGAAGAGGAGGAATACGAGGACGAAGAAGAAGAGGATGAAGAAGATGATAGAAACGATGAATACATCGACGATACTGCGTTGTTCTGACATTTATTAGACATTTGGGCTCGAATGAATTCGAAAAAAATTTTCTTTCTCGTACTCAACAAAATCTTTTAAGAATATATACAGGTTGCAGTATTGTTTTCGTTGCTAGAAAAGAAGCTGATATGGCCAGCGAAGATCATATCAATCTTAGTCAAGGAAGGAACATTTTGGGCATCGAATATCTGCCCATGGTCATATTCTTACCTTTGTAATAAGAAAAAGAAGCGTCCTTGTTGTGGATAAATGCGTTGTTGTTCTGTACGAATATTGTTGACAGGATGTTAGTACTTCCGCAGTGTAACAGTCTTCAATAACAAGAAGATGCCCATTATGAAATTCATTAATTTTGCCTCTGCAACGATGTTAATTAATTATCAAAACGGTTTCTGCCACATTAGGAACTAATTACAACACAATTAAGGAGTAAAGACACGGCGAATTATCCGAAGGTAAATTACCCGAATAAAAAAATTCGTCAAAAAGTATAAATCAGTCTGTTTCCTATTTCTCGTTAAGTTCTAGCGTCAACCGTGTTCGGGGAATCCCCCTCCGTATAGAAATTTCTTTATACACGTGTATCGGGATCGTGTGTTATCAGAAATGATGCGACATCGTCGTATGTAAGTAGTGTGAATCAAACGGAAATGCATAATATAAAAATTGCCATTACTGGTATTGCAGGCCTCGTAATAACGCGCATATTTTTTACGATCTATTTCTGACAAATGTTTTATGCGATTATGCACGCATGCCGATACGGTTTTCTATTCACATATCACAGTATATATACACGTTGACACAGAGTTGACTCATTGGCATTTTTATGGCATTTTTCTTATTATTATGGTTTTTCTTTTTTCTAACATATATATCGTACGGTTATAATATCGGATAACTGGATACTGCCGACTGGCCAGTTTCAATTAAACCTGAAGGAACGATTATCGTATGTTAAATTTCGCATATGGTCTAGCCCCTGGTCCTGAATTCATATTATATACTCTCACATCCTAAGCCATCTCGTTTATTTGATCCTGTAACAAACTCATCGGGCAAATGACTCACGCAATTTCCATACTGAATCTACGTAAAACGATGATTACACGCTAACGCCTACGCCGAAAATGCCTCTTTGCTTCGCTTACCGAAGTTCTCACACTCCGAATAAGTGATGAATGAAGTCTGGTAAGAAGTAATAAGAAATGAGAAATAAAAAAAATGAAAAATTGTTTACTTTTCTAGTGCCTTACGGTCATATCTGATTTTGCCAATTTAGTTACTAACTTGTCACGCATTATTCACATACTTGGTATTTTCTGAACACATATGAAGAACAAAAATGAATAAATTTTCGACAAAATTAGCGATATTTTTTATCAGAACGAGGATGCATCGACAAAACTATCAGTTTGAGCTGTCTAGACACGATGCTATGACAGGAAGCTATTCGCGCCCGCAATCTAAGAAATACCAGATAGTCGGTGTATTAATAACATCCTTTTTTCCTTGTTATATTTTTTCTCCTCATTTAAACCTTAGTATCGCCGGATCTGTGCGGTTTTCGTCATACATCTCTTGTCCTTCGTATTCTTATTCCAATTAATCTACACACCCAATACTTCATTAATATTTACGCGGTTTACGTTTACCCACTGTTGGTTTGGGGCGTGACTCAAGACTTTGAGATTAATTGTTGGAATTATGAAATGCAACGATTGGTGTAACAATTAAGATTTCAGTCTAACGCCCTGGTGAGTAAGGAATACTCTTATGTTTAGAGTTCAATTGTTCAGGTCAAACAAACCGTGAGATATTAGTCACTCTCGCAGATGAATGAATGAGTTAGTTTCATACATACACATATACAATATACGCATCGGATTTTGCAAACAATTTACTACAAGCTATCCCGATCCGTCAGTCTCGGGTCTAAATCAGAATGACGCAGATCCTATTTTATGCTAAAATCCTGAATAGAATCACAGGAAGAAGTTCTAACCCAATCTGTGAAATAAGAACAAGAAATTGACCATAATGTCGTATTCTGAAAGCTAGCTGGGTGTGTCGAGAGTGAAATTTTCCTCACATTTTTTTTCGCTACTAATACTCCGAAGCTTTTCCAGTAAATCAATTTTTGCCACTCGCTCGAACAGGATGACTATTTTCCGATTTGATCGACACTTTTACTAGAAAACCTGTAACTTGAACAAAAATTTAGACGCCAAGTTAATTGTGGGCCCATTTTTAAGAGGCAGAATCGGGGCATTAGTAAAAAAATAATTGGGCTTTGACATAAAGCTTGACCAGAAGAGAGGATTGGGTGGGGATGCGAAAGCATCTCAAGCTACTTCGCGCGAAAATCTATCGTCAGCGAAAAAAATGAGGAAGGAATTTGTCTTCGATACACTCTGCAGTATTCGTACGAGAAAATGAAAATTCCACATTTTTTGAAAATAATTAAGGACGTGAGATACTCTGGAGACACGAGCACCCCATTTTTCCTTTCGCTTCTTAGTTTCGAATAAAGAAGCGAAGAATCACCTGCACTTCGTGTCCGGTTGACGTTTCAGACACCATATAGCTCTCCAATCACACGTCAGGAAAATATTTACCCGACACTTTTTAACCTGCGTTTTTATTAATAATCTCGATCCTCTTATCTATTACCAATACTTTATAGATTTTAAACCGAGTCCATAACACACGACGTACGTTCGCTTACTTTTGAGTGACTCACCTATTCGTTGACTCTTTGATATCGCTGATTAATCTTATAACATATATGAGAGAATTTCGTTAGTTGGAAAACTACATTTTTCAGCCACTAATCATATGGTATCGTCTTGAGTAAAATTAACGCGGATTATTACTCGGTATCTAGTCTCGGAGGAAGAGATCATCGAATTCTGTATCTTTTCACAAATTTCCAACTTTTTTTAATCCGATATCCAGTTCCATATAGAATCGATAAGTGAAAAGCGTGTCTGAATATTAACCGATAACATAATTACCGGTATTTTCTATTTTACAAAAGTTCAGATTTCTCAGAGCGATTATACACACCCCGGGCTTTACGAAGTCATCAATTATTCGTGATAATGAAGTTTATATCTAATGAAAAAAAAAAAAAAAAAAAAAACTGGGCATTTCATTTACTCTGAAACCGCCTTATACTACAAGTTTCTTATAATCAGATAAGCTACAGTGACTTTTCAGCTATAAATACAATCCCTTGTATTTTCGCAGTATTTTCACCCCGATGATGGGACTTTTTTTTTCTGGTTAGATTTACTTTTTATGCAGTTTTTCGGACGAAAGTAGCTTTCCTTAATATCACAGATTCGTGAATATTATATATAACGATGAAAGTTGATCAGTAATAATGCTCATTTTGAAATGGGATCAATCTCCCAGCTGAACAGATGCCGCAATAAATTATTCCTCGTTTTGTAATGAAACGATTACGGTTATGCAGTCATCTGAAAGTTTAATGAATTTATCTCAGTTCCGTTATCCCTGAGCTAGCGGATCTTTTCTCTTAGTAAATCAACGATAATTGTGAAACCGTCTCGATTATTCACGGTCTAACCCACTCCGCTATACAGGGAAATACCTTGTCAATATTTGAATGATTTCTTCTTGTTTTTGATTTCCCAAATGAAAAAAAAAAAAAAAAAAGACAAAAAGAAGGAAAAAAGGAATTGGGATTTAATTTTATCGTCACTTTTCATTCATCTCTCTAATTAGAAGTTCATTCAACACCGCATATGTGCGTACATAAGTAGTTCGTGCAATATTTTCATTATAGCATATATATATAGAGGCATACGTGTAGCAAGATCATCGAGCGGATTTTATTCCTCGTGAATATAAATTAGCAGCAAAAGATCGTCGTTTTTGGAAAAAAAAAATATATATATAACTTTGAAGAAAGCTATTGGTCTCGCCTCGGCGACGGCGTGGCAAAACGACGCGACTGCAACTTCGACGACGTCTCTTTGCTGGATGCTGCACGCTGGTGCAGTAGCAGAGATGGAAATAGCATAACCTGTTGCACCCGTGCTACTGGTTCGTATTCCAGTTCACTGGAATTAATCGAAACTAATAAAACTGGAGATATTTTCTGGTATTTCCAAGCATCGCAGTATGCAGGGAAAGTCTTTGTTCGTATTTGAAACACGTATTTGATTCTAAACTCCCGATGGATCGGTCCCGCGCGCGATCTTGCAATCATTATTTTCCGCGATTTGAGGCCCCGTTTTAATTTTTAGAAACTAATTTATGTCCTTTCTTGAGCTCTGGCTCCTGGATAGACAGCTAATATTAGAACTGGAGTAGACTAAGTTTTTTTGCATCGTGTCTAACGGGCGATTTTCGTTAGTCTAAGGGCGCCGTTCCGGCGACCGTTCATTCGGTGTCGCGACGCAATCTATTAAGCTAGTGATGATGGAGACTTGGCTTCGTCCTATTTGCGGGTTCGCAAAATCAAAAATAAGATAAATAGGGTTGGTTTTCTTAGACGTTACTGAACCCAACCGGTCAGGCGACACTTCTGAGTCAGGGGCGTCGCGACGCGTCTTCACGTCCTACCTAGACTCGTATAAGATAAATTTATACTCTGCTACTACATCACGCATGATACGACGCGTTATGTTTACGGAAACGGAGATTTTCATTAGCCATCATTTCGCCGGTCTAATAATTTCAAATTCCAATATTTTCCTTTTTTTATCCCTCGAACGATCATCGTATCGAAAATTTATGAAGAAAATACGCGATTCGGAAGATCGGAGAATTTTTCTCACTATTTTCTCATTGCGGCTGAAATGAATTTGGAGTATTATTTATACCCGTTTTCCAATTTTCAAATTAACTTTCTCAGATCTCTTTACGCACGCTTTTCCTCGTCAACATTCGCGGAAAATCAACCGAGCTGTTTATAAACTTTCGTAAACCGCGACGTCGTCGTTTTATTTTCATTTATTTATTTTTTATCTTTTCATCGTTTTAAGATTTTCTAGAAACATTCCCTATCCCCAATGATTTTTATAAACTGCACAATGCCTCCGGTTGGATTTATTTCGCATGCAATATTTCAGACTTAGCTAAGCATATAGCGACCCATGGGCTTTACCTCATTACTCAAGAGGGTCAGAAAAGGGTAGCTCCAACCCTCTTTTGGCTATTCTTGAAAGAAAAGAGGCCAGGGGCTATAAGATTAGCGGTGAAATACCTGAAATTTGAATTTTCATAAAATTTCAAGTATCGATGCAACTTGCATGGGCATAAAAAAATAGTCATGTATGAAATAATCTACGAAAGGAACCATGAAATAAACTAAGTTTCCATTAATCGTCAGATGCGTCAAAGCATACTCGCATCTACATCTATTACATGTTTTTTAAAACGTCGAACGAATTGTCATTACAGTGACGTAAGTGGAAATGCCGGATGATGTCTTTAAGTTTATGTCAAATACGTCGTTCGTGGTTAGATACGTGAGTATAATGCATTCTGAGAAAATATTTTTAATTTTCCGCCGCGTGCCGTATACGAATGACGTTATATATTTATTTATTTATTTATTTATTTATTTATTTATTTATTTGTTACAGTCTTAGTCCAATTTGATGAATTTTCTTCCCTTCCAATAATATGAATGATCTGGAATCGTAAATATGAAATTTTCTCACTGCTAATGATTATTAAATTTTCTTACTGAGTGATTAATCAATGCCTGTAACACATAATGCGGTCAGCATCATCTCGGTTTGATATTCAATCTAAATTCGTAGAGTAAGGATACCTTGACCGATTTAAAATGTGGTTTTATAACATACGTGACGACGTGCGTTATTCAATGCCAAAAATGGAAATTGTAGACTTAGGGAAACTTTTGATAGCGGGTGAAAATTCGATCATCCGGTAATTCTGATCCATATGGAAGTCTAATCAGACTCCACGGAGCTTCGACGTAAATGATTATCCTTCTGCGAATTTTATTTCGATTTCTTCTATGTCACTCGATATTTCAGTAGAAAAATCGCATCCGTATATGCGCACAGCGCAATCTAGTTACCAATTACTTATTAATTGTCCTTATTGCGGCCAACGTATGTGTGGTAAATATTTTATGACGTGGTTATTACATCTTCTGACTTACACTGTTGTCGAAATATTTACAATCGCCTACGTGCGATGATCGATCGCTAGATAAATAATCATCAACGATATAGAAATGCGGGAAAAATATACCCGCTACAGTGATGGTTAATCGGATTCTGTATAAGTCCTGTATAAATAGTCGGTTCGAATAAATAATCGATAATTATAAATCAATTTCTAGCTGACCGCACGAGTGCCAAAACAGCATAGAAGATCATTAAAGGTCCATAGGACGTCTGCGCGGGCCAATTAATAGACAATCACATATGCTTGAATGAGAGGCCCTTCTCTGACCCATTATCGAGTTTTCGTTTCGAAATTTAGTTATAGGATCGAAGGTTTTTTCTTTCCAAAACGATTGCATATTCGTTTCATTCGTTTTTCGTTTTTTCTTAATTACTGAACCACAAGCGTGAAAAGGCGTTGAGTAACGATTCTCAGTTTTACTCTTAAAATCGAGGTGATTGTGTAGATTTATGTGGAATAAACGTGAGAAATATGCGAGTACTTATTTGTTCATTTTATGTAGGTACACCGATAATCGTTACGGGTTTTTCCCTCTATGCCAACTAATCCTGGGGTTTAGGGTTTTCACTTTTTTAGTCCGTCTTCTGCTTTTTTGGCTTAGCCAGAAAGGCGGTTATTCTTTAAATAGCGTAAACTGAGAATAATGTATTCTCAGTTACTCCGAAACACGAGCGTGAGTAGCGGAGCAACAAAAGCTGAGACTCTTAGCCAGGAGTGAAATCAGCATCAGTCAATAATTGTCGTACATAAATCATTCTTCGTGGCGTTTTCAGATCCTTATATGTATGCAAAATTTTAATTTTTGTATCTTAAACAAATGACTCATACGTAGGTACGCTTTGTCTTCTTCGTACAGAGTTTACAGAATATCAGATTTTCAATTTCGTCTCATGATTCTGTTTTTTTTTTTTTTTTTTTTTTTTTTTTTTCTGTTCTCTTCACTTTTGGGAATATTAACTGGAAAATCGATTCCACGATTGAAATTAAGGAAACTTTGAAAAGCTAATTCCACCCTCGTCCAGAAAGACCGTGAGTCAAGTACTAAGTGGAATGAAACTCATCTCGACGATTTATGGAATACAGAAGCGTATTTCGAGACTCTGAATCTCTGAGTATTCCCAAAGTTAAAATTCTGAAATCCTCTTATCGAACTTGGCCCAAAATGAAACTGGGTGAATGGAAAGGTGTTGGAAAAATGTTTTCCGGCGTTAATAACGACGAGAAAAACTCAAAGCTCGTTAATGAATGGTGGATAGTAAGAATTCTATGACTTATTTAAATTGCGCAAAGAGAACTTTGAGAAATTTGAAATATATTGATAGACGATATCGGATTTATTAATCGGACATAATCACAGGCTCGTTTCTTATTCATTCTATTTTTTACTTTTTTACTTTGATTGAATTAACTGAACAGAAATACAATAAATTGTAGAAACTAACTGGCTGATGACGTTGCGATTTAATTAACGTACTGCTATTTAAAAATTCACTGGCAATCAATTCAAATTCGATAAATCGCTCGATATATGTATACTCTGTAAATTTTTTGGAAACAAAATCGTGGAATTCTACGCAGAATTGAAAGAAAAAGAGTGAAAATTCTGATTATTTTTTTCAGTAGAATCAAGATCGGCACGATTTCGACTCGAAAAAATTGTATACCGAAAAATCGGCGTTGCTTCTTTAGTTTAAAATCTATTTAAATTCGATAAATCGGTCGATATAATATATACTCTATAAATTTCTAAAAATTTAGAATCGTGGAATTCTACGCAGAATTGAAACAAAAAGAGTGAAAATCCTGATTATTTTTTTCAGTAGAATTAAGATCGGCACGATTTCGACTGGAAAAAATGTACATTTAAAAATCGGTGTCGCTTCTTTAGTTTGAAAGATAGAAGAAAAAAAAAAAAAAATGGTCGTCCTTGTCTCTTATCTGATAATGAGACTTCTCAATGTCTAATGGACTTAATTCGAGTTATATTATTCGGTGCAAGATAAAATCGTGCATTTAATTAGGTATCTGAGCCACCCCCTTCTGTCCAAAGTATAAAGTCAATGATGACACTTAAGTCTAGTATGAAACCGACTACTACATAGCTATCGTTGGCGATTGGTTGTCGTAAGAGAGGGGGAAACGAAATACTTATAAGCCAGCTTCTCGACGCCGAAGAGTCAGTGCGGTGAGATTCGCTGAAGAGAAGTGAAGCGACGATATTGTCGGCTTAAGAAATAAGCTTCGTATAGCTGAACTTCGAACAGTCTGAAAATAACGAAGAAAAATAATATACATTTTTTTCTTTAGAAAAGAAAAGAAAAAAAAAAAAAACCATACTCAAAATTTATTGGTTAAATAAATTTCGACCGTTTTTCGATATAATAACGACAGTGTTATTTTTTTTTTTTTCTGTTAACTCCAAGTGTTGATATAATTGTAAAGTGGTTCGATAATATAAAGAGAAAAATAAAAAAAACTATTTTTATGAAGTCGAAATGCAAGTATATATTGTTCTGCGAGTAGATTTTAGATAATTATATTATTTTCCTCAATTTATTCCTCCGTAATAATCACATGTCAATTTTTTTTAACGCTTCATAATAACTCCGTGAAGATAATTATCAGCAGTGAAATAATAATCGTAAATACGTTCTGTGCGGTTGATAAAGAAATCTCTAACTACGGGTTGATAAATAGGGTAATATTCGAATCTGACTTATCGATGTGCGCGGGCTGTATAAAAGCCATCAGGTATACCATAGTGTTGAAAAATCGTTGACGGTGTTATTTTTTCTTCATTTTATTTCATTCTAAATTATATTCTTATTTTTAATTTTTTCTCATTCGCACGAATAACGTGAATTTCCGCGGGCGGAAATACAGCTGTTATATTCATTCGTTAATACTGCAATGACAATGGTCGTGAACAAGATCAACATGTCTTCCTATCCTTCGAGACGATCTATATTCACCGGATTTCAAGCTAAGGTAAAAAAAAAAAAAAAAAAAAAAAAAAAAAAAAAAAAAATTTAAGCTTTTTCACATAGTTTTTAAGATTCGTTTTTTTTTTCTTCTTTCTCTTCTTTTTTATTACCAAAAAAACTTCGTCCAATAAAAAATTCACGATTCATAAAGAACGGATGAATGTTGAAGTTCAAACAGGCAACAGGTTCGAGAACCAAAGACGCCGAGTCTGCGACGTTTCGGAGCAGACGCCAGCCACCGCGATTCGAGGTTTCAAAGCTTAAAATAGATTTGGCTGTAGAAATTTGATGTAATACTACATCCGAACCCCTCCGTTTCTAAGTAAACTAGAAATATGAAAGTATAGAGGTCCGGGCGGTTGGGAAAAACGCAGAATTCTCACCGAAACAATATAATATAATATAATACATATTATAAGAAACGTGACGAAATTTTCTCTCGAATTTATAATCTTACTGATTCGTTCGTTCGTTCGTTTTTTTCTTATTTTTCTTATTTTTCTTTTTTATAAATAATAATAGTAAGTTGATATGAACGAGGGACTGAGAATTGAGACTCGAGCTAAAGTCTTTCGATTTTGTATATATATATATACACCTATTAATCCATTATTTCTATTTTTATATATATAAGCGAAGGAAAATGGAAAAAAAAAAAAAAATTATATATATAAAAATATATATGGCTTATAATCGTATGGTATAATTGCTGTTCGGTAATCGTACCGCATTTTCCACCTAACTAATGCCTCTCGCGTACGTATAGCTACGTACCTAGCTACCTAGTTCGCCTGAGAATTTACCCTCAAGCATTAATGCGGTGGTTAATTAACATTAAAACTAGGCTCTAATTGTTAGCTGACCAGAAGAAACTGATATTATAGCTCAGGTATACGTGTATAAAGTATTTCGATTATTTTTTTCTCATAATACAAAATGTACACGGTGAAATATAAGAAAAAAAACAAAATAAAAAAAATTATCATTCATTAATGAAATTTTAGAGAAATAAAAAAAAAATAAAAAAAAAAAAAACTCGATTTTTTTTTTTTACACGCGGAATGAGTCCGAAATTTTTTTCCCTCTTTTTTTTTATGTATATATATATTACAGAGTTGAATGAATGCGTGAAAATTTATTATCGTTATTTAAATATAACTCTGGTCTGTTTGCTTTATTTAACCACTGCAGAACTCTTCGCACTATTTTGAATTTCGCGGTAAGACATTATGGGTTCATTTTTATTCGTGAATTTTTTATTTTATTTTTTTTTTATTTTTTTTTTTATATACATTTTCTGGACTTAGTACAACATTTTCCAACTCACAAATGGAAGATTTACAGTTCGAGGTTTCAATCTGAGAATTTCAACGTATTAGTAGATTCGTGACACACGTGTGTATATAATACCTATTTATCAATTAATTGATTAGTGACTGATACGATGTAATCGACGCTGTATTTTTCCTATAAAATTGCTTCTGATTGAAAAATAGTTGTATAACTAAATGAAACTGTTGGAAAGTATCGATCAGGAATTTTGTATACACGATATACATATACCTATATGTATATGCTCTAAAATCGCGGAAGTAAATTGAATTACGAAAATTATCATACACCGTCATGACTCGACGAAAGTGTGTTTAGATAAATTGCAAGAAATATATTTTCGTGTTTTACAGTATAAATTAAACAATTTATTATCGCAGAAGGAAAAAAAAAAAAAAAAAATGAAAACTACAATTTACGTCAGTTTCTAAGAATTATTTTTTATACAAAATTAGAAACAAACAATATAACCGACTGTTGATGAATTATTTTTGGATAAAAAATTCTGGGTCTGCTAAATTACATCGGGAAATAAATCAATACGTCGTATTTTTATAAAAGAGTTTTATATCTCAAAGAAAGAAATTATGACACAGTTTTCCATACAAAAGAAAAAAAAAAAATACTCAGATCGTTTCGGTAATTTTCTCAGAGAAATTTCCGCGCGTTTTTTTTTTTTTTTTTTTTTGTGAATGAAATTAAAAAAAAAAAATACGACAATTTCTTATGAGGAAGGAAGAAAAGTTTGAATTTTTCCAATAATTTGTATCGAAAATTTATAGAAACATTTCCACCAGATTCTGACATAAGGAATTTCGATCGCGATGCGAAATCGAGTAATACTGTTTAAAATAGTGAATTAGACTTGTTTCTGGCGTAGATTTGTAATGACCACACAGTCTGAAGCCGTTATCTCTTCGTGTCGAGGGAATCTGGGTCTCTCGATATATTTAGATAGATTGAAGACAAAAATATACATTCCGAATCGCAATCTAAGACGGTGTGTCGTGTCGTGGCGTTGATTCTTGGAAATCCTATTCGTTGGGGTTGGGCAAGAACACGCCGACAAAGAACTAAGTATATCAGTTATACGCGCCGGTTATAAACCGCGGTATCAAATTTAGTCCAATAAACCGAAATCCGCTAAATTAATTTGCTAAAAAATGGTTCGTTTTATTAACGAGAGAAATTATTCGATAATCTGAAGGTAAAAGTTGAAGAATCGATCCATTCCGTGAATTATTATCGATGATTTAGACTTTGTTTGAAAAATTTGGGAATCAAGGTGAAACGAGGAAACAGATCGAAACGGAGAAGAGATAAAAACCTATGATAATCTCGCGACGATTAAAAGTGCGGTTTATATGGTTTTTAAATTGGATAATCACCTCCAGGCTCGTGCCATAGATGATAATATCCATTAGCCAGTTGTTATAACGACATTAATATCAATGGACGCCCTAGAGCGCGGACGCCCGCCGATATGATGATGGTTACAGCGTCCTCCGAGGCCCTCCACTTACAATTAAGCTCCCTTCTTGCTAGACTCACTTTACACTTCCGGTTGTCACGCGCCGACTTCCACAAGCTGAATATATATCCTGTCGCTCGCATATGAGTTCCTCCGAATTTCTATTTACACAGAAATAAATTTAGAAAAAAATATAGTTAAAAAATCAGGTAAATCTGCGGGATTTCAGACGCTCATTTTTATCACCTTGAATGGAAACCCAATATATCGTCAATTAGTGTAAATAGTATCGAGTGTGTTAAGAATTTGGATTCCAAGGCAGGAAAATAAAATTTAAATCTCATTTTTCGAAATGAAATTATGAAAAAAGAAAACTTTAATTTTCGACTCCGAAATTCGAGACTCCCAACTCTCGGCAATTTAATGAAAGCTGTATTCAATGTGAGTTTGTTAATTGCCTTAACAAGGCGTCTTATGTTCCTCTCTCTCTCTCTTGTCTCTCTTTCGAATCCTTTTTTTTTTTCCTTTTTAGAAAGAAAGAGTAAAAAGATCCGCCCACTCCTTCGGGCGGATGCCAGGTCGCGGTTAGGGTCAAGCCTAGTAGTGCGTAGAAGAGGAGAAGAACATTTCTCCTTCTTCTTCTTCTTCTTCTTCGTCTTCTTCTTCTTCTTCTGTAATATTATTATTCTTATTCTTGTGTTTTATATTTTAGTTTGCGACGGTATAACTCGCCGGTATAGTAATAGTATAGCTACTCGCGTAAGTCGTAACTAATTTTATGACATGCTCTTACTAAGGCTTGACTCTCGAGCCTTAGCTTGTACCGGTTAAACTATCCGAGTCCCAAGAGGTCGTCGTCTCTTCTCTTCTCTTTCATTCTCTCCTCTTCTCTTCTACATATATTATAAATAAAAATTATTTTACGTTCAACCATTAACGACGGAATCCAGGCTCGGTTGAAACCCATACATGACAAATTTTATTACACCTATTATACTCGTATATACCGTATTCTATAACAAATACGATCTATATAACAGTAAGGTGATCCTTCATTCGGTCATATCAGAATTTCAATTCTCTCATGGGCCAGAACGTATCCAAATATACCCAAAAAACGTTCAATCAAAACCCCAGGTTCCTATCTCAATTCTAAGTACTGCCCCAAAGCCTTTGAACTTTCCAATATAAATAACACCAGATTTTTAGTACTTCGGAGTTATTTTTTACTTCCCTGAAACTGAATCCCTGAAACGCACACTTATTACCTATAGTAGTAACGTTTCCTTGAAAAATTTACAGATTTTTAACGACAAAATTTTATTCATCAAAATTTTGAGATAAGAATTTTTTTTTTGTGAGCTGTATAGCTTCGAAAATTATAGCGTTAAAAATCTGTCGAATTTTTATGAAATACCTACTACCTACGGGTGAGGAGTGTACAGAGTTTCAGATTTTTAGTAGCCATACTGCAACGGGAATAAAAAAAAATTAATTCCATTTTTTTACCGATAATTTATTTAAAAGGAGAGCTTTTGCTGTGAAAAATAATAACAGTAAACAATTGCGGTTGATTCTTTATTTTTTCCGCGGAATAAAGGAAACCCCATGTGTAATGATGCGTGCGTGATCGTGACTCATTACATATCTAACTAAGCCCGTTTATATATATATATATATTATGTGTACGTTAAGGTCTAAACAAGGCGAGGTAAAACCGCATATAGTATTATTAATCGGCGTATAAATATATGTTATAATTATTAGTCTGTTAGTTAGAGTTTATGAATGAATGAATGAATTAATGAATGAAAGAAAGTTTAGCGGTTTCAGATCGGAGAAGAAATAATATATATACATAAGATATTATGTAGTTGAAATGACCGACTGGACTGATCCTCGTGTAGTATTCAATGAATGAGCGACTAACCGGATGTATTTAATCTTACTACCAACTTTACGCTCTATAGTAGTACATATATATATATATATACACACGTAAGACTATGACCAAGAATAAGGAAGCTGTGCATCCACGATAATTGACCCCTCGAGTTGGTCTAATTGTTTTTTTTTTCTTTTTTTTTTTTTCTAATATATTTTTATTTTTCTTCTTTACGATCTCTTCTCATTTTTATAGATAAGAAGACAATTGGTTATAAGAGCGATTCGATGTATATAATACATATATAGGCGCTATAGTCGTTATATTTTCGAATCTCGAAGTAGTCGAAAAATAATTAGAAACTTGATAGTTTTTATTGAATTAAAGAAGATGAAAAGAAATGCGAGAAAACCAAAAGAGGAATTTGAAAAGAAAAGAAATTTGATAAACTATTTTAATTATCGCGAAAGAATCACTACGCGTCGTTATTATATTCCTCCCTCTGGATTACGCGTAGTATTTTAAATGACAACTCGATCGTTTCGTAAAAGTGCTAATTATATCCCGCGAATTATGGTCATCGTCGTAGATCGGTCCGTCACCCATATCATATAGTACGAAAGCGCATATATATTATCGCGTGACGATGTTTATGCAACGAAGAAACTGCAGCAGCATACATATAGGCATACCATATTTATGTATATTATGCAGGTAGCAAATACCAGCATAGGTACACCTATACCAGGTCCATTACTCGTTGCAAAAAAAAAAAAAAAATACAAAAATATGAGGATTCCTTTTATTTTTTTTTATTTTTGTTTATTATTATTTTTTTTCTCGCAAAAAGATGTAAAGATATCAAAATATTGATGAAATATGAAATTTATTTGAAATTAAGGGGACTCATTTTAACCTGACCACCCTGTATGCATACATATACCTAGGCCTACTAATGCCCCGAGTATGAAGACCCTTTTCATTCCTGCGAGGTATGTACCCCAAGCATACTGCGAGGTCACGGTCTAACGGGATTCTACCTGTTCGCATATATATATATATATAGATATGTATAGATATGTATATGTATGTATAACGTGTAGATGTATCTGTACATACCTAAGCTATATGCGTGCAGATTACGCAGTCACTGCACTTTACTGCAGTCCGGAAACGGTGAAAAATGAAAGTAGGGTATATATATAGGTGTATACGTGCCTGTTGAAGAATTTCGCTGTACTCGAAGCTGAGAATTCTTTCGAGGTCCTAAAGCCCACCAAAATTCGATATTTGAGTACTTTTCGAAAAGCAGATTCAAACATAGAAAAAAAAAAAAAAAAAACGAAAAATGAATGTTCAGTCTTTTCGAATATGCCTTCGTAACCCCTAGGCAATAGAATTTAGAGTTTTGTAAAATTTTCGGATTTTTTATATTCTTTGAAAGTTGGTTTTCAAAGAACGCATTTTCTCGAGAATAATGCCCCTGAAAAAAAAAAAAAAAAAAATTAAGAACTGATACGCAGTGGCCAAACTGAACGTTTCATTGACCAATTTTAAGCTTGTCGTCTCAAAAATAGACGTGGAAAATTTTCAACCCATCAATTGAATGTGGAATTTTTTTTTTCGAAAAACACAAGCCATGGTGACCAGGAGACGAATTTCTTCATGCCAAATACCAAATTATTGCTATCCTGGGCTCATGGGGTCTCAAAATCTTCAGAAAGGATCTGGCTTTCCTAAAACCGAGATTCATGGTTACAAACTATAGGAATTCAAGGATTTAGAACAAAAATAAAAAATTGCGGCCCTAGGTTTACATATACGTATTTCTGTGCAATAGAATTCACTGCAGTTCTGCGTGTCATGTACCTGGGCAGGGGTAAATTGCCCCCTAAATTTTCACCCTTCGGAGGATTTTCCCCAACTCGAAATTTCCAACGAGTAGGTACATGAATCAGGTCTTCTTCCAGGAAGGTCGTTCTTCGCGAACGCCTGCTGGCCGGCCTGCTTTTCCTCTTTCACTGTTAAACTCAGCAACGTATTAAGCGGCGCCATATACGTTATAGATATACTATATGGTATGTGTGAATTTAAATAGCCCTCGTTCTTGGTAGAAAACCGTATAGCTGTAGATGAAATAACGGAAATCCAAGAACGGAAAGACAATTTCGCGCATTTATGTATTGCCAAAAAACTGCACGCAGTAATATTATTTCTTCTCGTATTTTTTCATTCTTCGTATTTTCAAATTCTCCTGGAAACCTCAGAAAACTTTCACAAGTTTATATGATGCACTCCACAATTTAGAAGATAATTATTTTTTTTTTTCTTTTTTTTTTTTTTTTTTTGTGGTTTTGACAGAGACAATGAAATTTTCACAAAATTTCGACTATTTTACAATGTTTTATTTTTCTTCTTCCTTATTTATGTAAAACCTCGAGAGACTGACTCATATAGCTACGAACTTGCGACTAAACTAGCTAATTCAACCATATATCGTGCGTGTGGTCAAGCTATTATTCTTAGTTATTTTTGTATATAAACATATAATATTTACGCGGTTCGTAGAACCGACATATCATACATATTGTGTAAATTTGATTTTTTTATTTTTTCTCGTTTTTACATCTTCCCTTCCTTTGTCGTCATTCCTTCGAATTTCCCATACATCGCTATGACGACGATAAATACAGTTTTTCAAATTTCTCAACACGAAATTGATGAAAAAATAAAAGAAAAAATATCTTTACCCGCGCAATTCGACATCGCGGGTTTAATTCTGACTCTGATCGATCGATCTGAAAGTATTGTGCAGTTATTAGTACTCCTGTATATAGGATACTCGGATATTCAATTTCCATATTTGGATCCAACGTGTAGATCCAAAGCGGTGCAGAATGACTAAGAACGAACGGATTACCCACAGTACAGCCTTTTACTATTAGTCTCTTGTCAGTCTCTTATGGAATACTCTCTAGGTATATATACGCACAGGTTATTCGGTTCCTAGAACTCCGTACTTCCTGTCACCTTTTACGATTATAGTTATTTTTTATCACCGTTGTATATCCTATACCTTACATTCTATAGATATACTATTCGTCTAAACTAAGACATTATCATTGGCGTATGTATACGTCGTATGTACATACAGGTATATGTCTTACATACAGGTGAAGACATCCATCCACACCTTTTCATACCGTGTATCTACGATTGAAAAACATTTTTTAAACGGTGCTATATAAAATGGTCATTCTACTAGTTTATAGGTATATAATAGTAGTATATATATATATAGTAAAACCCAACTATCACCAGATTATCCTATTATTCTGTTTTTTTTTTATTTTATTTTATTTTTATTTTTATTACGAGAATGAGTAAAATTTTACGATCTCTTATCGTAAATGTGATACCGATTAGTCAGATTCTGTAATAGTAGGTATTACGACTCATTGAAAGAGTTATGAAAACCCAACTGTTATCTATTCTCAAGAAAAACAACATATCAGAAAATCAATGATCGATTGAATTTTCGATTTTTCTGCTTTCATATATCTGTATAGTTTTATGATAACGATAATCATTCTGTAGCTGAAAATTGCTCCATTGATGAGATCGAGTTAGAGAAGAAAACAGAAAAAAAAAACAAATTTTTTTAGAATGATCTTTGCCAATTTTCATTTTTTCAATTACATCATCGTCTAATAGTTATAGTTGATTAGTTCGTTAGCGAAAATGGCGGCATAGTCTGTTAATGTTAATATGTTGATTTACTTTGTTCGGTTAACTGACCAATCGCACGCTACGGTATTAAAAAAAAAACAAAAAAAATTATTCATTGTAACACGAGGTATCGCGTATGCCATACACACAAACAGATAGACAGACCCATCTGATGTTTGTGAGGCTGGGAAATTCTGCATAATATAGAGATAAGAACAGACGATTTAGGTAGTCGATAATGAAACGTCGTATTTAAAATTAGAGAAAAAAAAAAAAACCCCCATTAATCACGTATAATTTTTACCAGAAAATGAAAGTTAGTCACACTTTTCATTTTCATAAGAAATATCACAGTTTTCTTCTGGTTTGATTCACAGAGATAACGATTTTTTTCGCTGAAAAAACTGCGAACAATCTACCATTTTTTGTTTTCTTTTTTTTTTTTCTTGCGAGAAAACTATGAATAATATTGAAAGTTCTATAAAAAAAAAAAAAAATCTTACAGAAAATGCGTTTATCGGAGTTATAAATTAACTGTCATTTATATACATACCTATGTATTATATTATATTATTTTATTATTAACTTTCCAACTTTTATATAATAATAAAAAAATATATTCCTGTATTGGATATTTAAACTTGCGTATAGCTCACAGGTATATTTTATTAACATACAGAAATACAAACAGACGGACAAGTCCGTTGCGGATATAGGCGTCAGTATGGCGCCATAAGCAATTAACGCCGCCCACGAGTTCTGAAGTACTTTTCTCTGTCCCGTTTTATCTCATATTTTTCCTCCTGTTTCTATCTTCTCTCTTCTCTTTCTTTATCTCTTTTGCTCTTTTACTCGCATAGAATTTTTTTTTTTTTTTTTTTTTTTTAAGCGATCATATGGGACGACGCGAATTGATTTTAACCGACGAATTAATCCCTACCGATGTTGCGTCAAAATATCGTATGCATATTATGATATACAAATATATTATACATCATACAAATTATACATAGGTATATATAAAATATAATTATACGTATAGCTACAGGTATACCTACCGTGAGAATTAGGTGAAACAGCACGATCTATTCGCGCCAACGTCGACTCACTTAAGTTTTTACGGGGCAAGCCAACGCACGAAAATCTCCCTAGAGTTGGTACGCGTCTCACCGCTGATCACGCGCCGAATTACCCTAGGGATTTTCTAGCGCAACGAATGGCTATTCCTATACAATACGTAATACGACATTATCTGGCGCCTGCGCTGTTTCATTTGATTCTTACGGTATACGGGCCTCTTAATGATTATTTTTAGCGAAATTGTATACTATAATCACGATCATATATATACTCATTTATATACCCGCTTGAAATCGGCAGAAAAAGACAAATCAATATCTACGTATACATGTATAATTAGTGGTAATTATACCTATACCGGTATTAGATATTACCGAATATCTGTAATCATTGAATTAAAAAAAGGAAAAAAGAACCAAGCATACAGAAATTTGTGGAAAAAAAAAAAGAAATTGACCTACTTTTATCCAGGTTTATTACTGTTTGAGTTATTTCAAGCTGAGGGTTGGTATACACATAATATACCTATATAACTAAGAAAAATAAATATAAGATAGCCTTGACAGTGTTGCCAACCCGTCAACGTTCTTTTTTTTTTTTTTTTTTTGTTTTTACATTAATTTTCAACCTCTTTGGATTTGAGACATGAAAAAAAAAAAAGAAAAAACTCGATTCACACGTTTTATAATTTTCTATTATACCTATAGGTATATTTATATCAAAAGTCTCTAACAACTGAATCGTGAATGTGAATTCATTCTGTTCAAATAATTAAAGAATTAATTTATTACATCAATATTTAAGCCAATTTCGAATATAATTATTTTTTATTTTTATTTTATTTTTGTTATTTCGTTGAGAACCGCTGCTTTACCCGCGCCTTTCTGTCTGATGGTGTCTCTCGTGCGTCGCGTCGCGTCGCGTCGCTGTCGCGACGTTGAGCGTCTCAACGCAACGCTCCCGATGACCGATCGCGTGACTCATATATATGAAGACGGTGGAGTCACGGAGGGAGGCGCGCACGAGAACCCGAGGGATTCCATTCATAACGTGGGTCGTCGGTCGAGAGCGTCGTGACGATCGTCTCTCCTCAGTCCTCTCAGAGAACCGTCAGAACGGATAAATAACATTCCAACCTTTACGGACGACCGAGCGACGATCCATTGTCTTCGGAGCTTTACCTCGAATTAACGTAATAGCTCTTTTCAAGGAATTTAACAATCTCACGATGGGATTAAGTCCGGCGAAATTTTCAAAAAAATATGTAGAATTGTTTTTTTTTTTTTTTTTCTTTTTTTTCGCAATTTTCGAAATTTATCTAACAATGATACGAAGGCTGTAGCTGTGGAGAGGAACCGAAAAATTGATGCGAAAATTCTATTTGACGTCACTTTGATTGACTGAGGAAAATGTCATTTTCCAAATTCGTTGAATTAATTATAAAAAATGTTATGTAGGTATGCGCAGGTATGATGTAGGTACAGAAATAAGAATGAATTCACCAGCGAATTCACTGAGAATAATAATCAACTCGAAGATAAGGTGTGTCAAATAATCTTTCGAATGAAAAAAGAAGAATCTTAATCGTCACAGCTGTGACATCGTTATAATTGTATCAGTGACGTGATGATGAAACGTGAAAACGTGAAAACGTGAAATATCGTACGCTGAGAGTTAGACAGTTAATTAAGATAGGGAATAAAAATATATCTCGAAAGTATAAAAAATAAATAAATAAAAAGAGGGAAAAAGACGTTCGCGATGATATATGGGAATCAAACCTTCATATTATATATGTGTAATTTTTTTTTTTTATATGATTTAATTTACGCTACGACGATCGATATAGGTATACCTCATACCTCATACCTCAAACCTCATATAATTATTGCGTAACGAGATTATAATCCGTTTATCCTTCATACGTATACATTATACATATAAAGTTAGAATTTTTATTCTCTGGCCAACCAAAGGTGCAGTATATGGTTTTTCGGATTAATTTTTATTTATCGATGAGACATGCCTAAAGATAAACGAGAATATACCTAGAGTTGCGATCTTAAGATACGTGTGATACCGCGACATCCGTTTTCGCAATACGCTGCTGAATTTTTAGCCATGATTTATTTAATTTTGAAAAAAAAAAAAAATTTCTAGCTTTATTATCTCTATTTGGTAGAATTGGGCAAATTTTCTATAGTATTTTCTCCCTCTTTTATTTTTATCATTTTTCATTTTTTACCAAATTCGATACTTCTCCTTTCCAAAACTCAAACATCCAATGATATTCAAGTGAAACAGATCGACTAATTAAAAAGTGTAAATTAACGCCCTGGTATCATATATATGATTCACGTTCTGTACGTTTCGGGAGACTTGTGTAATATTATCCGAAAATTCTTATCATTTATCGCTAGGCCAAAGATAGATGGATAAATGAATAAATATATATATACAGTACTGGTTAATAATCCGGAGAATCGTTATGTGCCAGGGATTAACTGGGGGGTACTCAATCGTGACGAGGAATGTATGAAAAATCAAAGACGTCTGCAATTTATTTACCGCAATAACTAACTTCGTTATCAATTATCAATTTTTAATTTCAATCAAGATCAGAAATAGAAATTCCATTTATATAAAGCTATACACCCACAAATCTACGATCTTATATATTCAAGTACCGGATATGACGCAATATAACATATATATTAGGGTGGTTCTTAAAGATGAAATCTTTTGATCCACCCCCTAAAAAATTTCCGTTTCGTGTGTTTTTTGTAAAAAAAAAAATTTAAAGAACACGTGCCGGCAGACGATCAAAGTTCTTTGCCTGAAGTTTTTTGGAAATGTGTAATAAAATATGCAGATTTAAGAAAAAACTGAAGAGAAAAAAAAAATAAAAAATTCAAAATAATAACAGGGCTTGTTTTTTATCAACTAGAAACCAATTTTGGGTGTGGTTTGATGAAAATTCATTCAGACTCTCAAATATAACAATTACCCCACTATATTTCTTCCTGGTAAGAATCCAGCCCCCCTGAATATCTGAACGTTTTATACGAGAGGGGAGGGGGTACCTTATACTACCCTTACTCATACAAACGGTGAACAAATTCCTGAATAATCATTCAGGCTCGCTGTTCCGGACAATGGTCCACTAACCCGAAGGAAAAAAAGAAAAGAGAAAAAAAGAAAAGAATAAAAGGGAGAAGGAAAAAATACCAGCTCCGGTTACCTACCTCAGGGTTTTTTTTTTCTTTTTTTTTTTCCCCTTTTTCTGCATTCTTCACTGTGACTCATATATATAGGTATACGTGCGTAAATGCGTAAATGCGTTTCGTTCAATCGCTCGCTCATCATATACAGGTATACCGATATTATGTTGGATGAAATTTTCAAAATTACCCGCTTATTTATTTATTTTTTTTCTTCTTTTTTTTTCATGAAATTTCACGAATAATAAATTTTTTTCCATTTTTTTTTTTATGACTGAGAAACCGCGGATGATATAAAACAATTCTTCTTCTTCTTCTTCTTCTTCTTCTTCTTCCTCGTCTTCGTTTTTGCAGAAAAATTTGATCAAACAGAATACTCGATAATTGAAACATATTGATTTACAGTTTGAAGTGAATGAGCGATAAGTGCGTGTGTGTATCGATTTGAGCTGGTACACATCGTCGGTACATCAGTTCGTAACCCACTTTCACAAATCTTTGAAAGTTGTATCGATGACTAATCGGCATTTCGCTGACCCCTTAACAGGGTATTTTTTCCTTTTTTTTTTTTCTTTGATAATTACATTGAAAAATAATTTATATCGTATGATTTTACAACCCTTTTCTATTACTCATACACAACTGTTTCATATTTCTATCGTCGATTATTTTTTATCCATAAATTAATAAAATATAGAAAAAATTTAATGATTTATTATACAGGGAAATAAATCGAGCTTTTTTTCTTCAATATTGACAATTTTTTCTTTTTTTCTTTTGCTACCCACTTTGATAAGTCATATCTACATATATCAATATAATAATATCAAGTGTACTGCATATATTGTGTAGAAAACGTTGAGATTTCTTGAAAATCTTTATATTTATAACGGTGAGAAAAGTTTACTAATAAATGACAAAAAAAAAAGAAAATAAAATAATATAAACAAAAAAGAAAACGATCAAAAACAAAATCGAAAATTATACCTACATCTGCGACGCAGAATCGTCTCATGATCCTTGATACTAATTGAATATACGAATACATGCATATCATGATAAATAAACAAGCGATTATCATATCCGTAGATAAGTATCAGATCGTATAGTATATGCATTATACTATATACCCATATGGATATGAATCATCGGTTTGATTTTTTTTACCCCCTCACTTCTGCAATATCGTGTTATTTTGTTTATTTACTTTTCTTTCCTCAGTTTTTTTTTTCTTTTTTCTTTTTTTTTTCTTACCTTTTATCACTCTCGCATACCTACCGATCGTGAGATGATTCACCAATTCTTACGGGATCATCGTATATCGGTTAGTTTTACACACAGACCTGTTTAATGGTGACAGCTAGGAGTAGGGATATGATCGGGCAATTCTAGCCCTAAGCGATCTAATATACACGTCATGCCCATATATAATTATATATACCCATATGTGACATACGTATTATACCGTGAGTTTTCCTGAAGATGGCACGATCCGTGCGCCTATGGGGAGGCTATTGGAATTACATAATTTTCAAGTAACCGCCGTACCTCTCCACGGCCACCCACAACCTCAACGATTGTTTGTCAAAATACCCTAGTATTTAGGGTATTTTTGAAAATACTCTTCTTCACTTGAAAATTACGTGATTCCAATTGCCTGCCCATAGGCGCACGGGTCGTGTCATCGTTAGAAAAATTCACGGTATATACTTTTACTTCATGAATGCAAAAATGAAGAAAAAAAAAATGAGAAAGAACATAGGGATATTGAAAAGAAAATAAAACGGTTGATCTTCTTATTAGATAGCGATGATGCTGCGATGGCCTAACGCGTTAATCGATCGACGATCTTTTTATTTGCGACTCCATTAATTACAGTGCCCGTCAATTAAACATCTCTAAAAGTATCTAGAGACACATCTAATGGATCTGTATAAGCGGGACAGATCTCAGTGAGGAAAAATATTAACCAATACTTTATGCCTCTGGCTTTTTTGAATCAGGGAATTTTCTCACGGCCGATTACTATTCTATTTTTTGAACATAATTCAATGCTCTTTGAAATATTACCGACTTCGTCCCCCACAGATTTATTACATTGATGAGAAAGCGGTTGCCGTATCGTTAAAGGATCGCATCTTTCAACAAAGCTTCGAGAAATTTGAAGGGAATATTATACATCGACGAATTTCATTTTTGTATACGGATTTTTTTTTATTTTGAGCTAGTTTTTTTACTTTTTTCTACACTTTGAGTAAAAAAGTATACTTCGTGCTCATTACGATAGAAAACTGACATTGGTTTGTCCCGAAATGACATCAGGAGTTTAGAATATTCCCTTGAAAATTAAAAATTTTTCAATAAATCTGTGAAAAATGTGAAATAATTTTCAGTTATGACTCAAAGTCTAAATAATCAGCTGTAAAATAACTTAGGCAATAGAATAGTTCACCAGAGAGCAAGTATACTGGCGATTTGACTTTGTCTAATACACCCTAATGGTGGGAAATTTTTGACACGTAAACTTTCAGGAATTTATTAACTTCTGGATTTTTCACGGATACCTACTACTATAGGTAATATGTGTGCCGAGTTTCAGATTCAGAAAAGTGATAATGCGATGGGAAGTAAAAAATAACTCCGAAGTACTAAAAATCGTGTGTTATTTAAATTGAAAAGTTCAAAGACTTTGGGGTTTTGATTAAATTTTTTTTCGGTATATTTTGAGACGTTCTGGTCCATGGGAGCATTGAAATTCGAATATGACCGAATTAAGGAACACCCTAATGCGTATACATAAAATTCGCCTGTGTTACGTGTTAAACCTTTTTACTCGTTGATCGATGAGCCAGTTTCTGCAGCGAAGAGGATGTTTAGTCTTGTATCTAATTTTCTCCAGGATCTTTGCACAAGAGTAACCGGAAATTCCTAACTAGCCGAGTGCCGATGATCAAATATTACGAATTTATTTTTAAAAAAATCAAAAAAATGATAATTCTAATGAAAATCACGTCCTTGTATAACACATAAAGCCTATAATGATTACATTTTTTATTATCTGAATTCAATTTCTGGATAGACTTTAGACTACAAATGTGTTTCTAAATTGATGATAAGGAAGTCGACACGGGTTAAATTCCAAACTCTTATGTCATATATTATATTTGGTGTGTTACACGATCGACTAGTAATTTTTATTTTTATTTTTCTTCTTTTTTCCATTACACATGGTATATTTTTTGCTATCATACATCTGATTCATGGAAGTTCTTCGTTTATTATCGCATCTAAAAATATGAATGAAATTTATTTGTGTGTATAAAAATTATTCATCTCTATATATATATAAAAAATTAAGAAATTAAAGAAAAAAGCGATCCCAAAGCTCGTTAATTAACTCTGAAATAAGACAAGTAATTCGTTTACCAATTTGCCAACTCGCTGATTACAGCTTGTAGAAAAATATCGCCAAGAATAACTAATCATATTTATATATCATATGCTAATTAATCCATCGCAGACATAGAGGCAAACGCGTATCATACGTACGAGACCGCGTGCTGCTGCTGCTATTGGTTGCACCAGTAGCTTATGAATCATATAATTTGTATATTGCGACGTGTGCAAGGTTGTCTCTCGGACATTACGGTCAAAACAATACATCTCCGATTATTATCAACTGCCATTTAAATAATGGTAAGAAAAATAATAATAATAATAATAATAATAATAATAATAATAATAATAATAAGCAATCGATTTTGTCGCATTTGAATCAGCGATTTACGAAAGATATTTGATTTTTGTTTTTTTTTTTTTCACTTTCGGCTTCTGACTGACTTTTGTACCTAACTATTTTAATCGACTGGAATTATCGACGTCTATATATTTTATAAATATATATGATTATACAGATGACAAAAATTGTTAAATAAATAAAAAATTAAAAGACGAAATAGACCGCGAGGCTGAAACCCCAAAGTTTTTGGCTTAGTGCCCGGCTATTCGGTGCACTGATTTATAAATAGGAAAACTCTCTGCAGTCTATGTACGTTCGATTTGGTATCGAGAATGGACGTTAGCTTGAGCGGAACCAATCAGTAACTATTAGTAAGTTATACCTAACGATTCGCGTTGAATTACCTACGTGTTATCATTTAATCACCCTCTATATCGGTCAAGGAGCGTCTATATACCTATATATGTTATACAATTATCGTTTTAAGAGGAGTTTGACGAGCTTGTGAGTACGTATACCGAAATTATATATATTTTCAGTTAAATTTCTATTTTCTGTTAAGGCCGTGTCGAAGTTTCAAAAAATTTTTTTTTTTTTCTCAATTCCAAAAAGTAAAAATTCGGAATTTTGAAAAAAAAAAGTTAAGATACACGAAAGTTGAAGATCATTCGTTCATTCATTCATTCATTCAAAAAAAAAAAAAAAAGCACGCAAAACGAAGAAGAGAATATTGAATATTTTTCGGATTCTTTAAAATTATTATCCATATCACTAAGATAATGAAAATGTCAAATATCGGTATAATCTTATACGCGGAAATGATTATCATCGAAGTAGTATTTACCTATATGTAGTACGCATTGTTAGCGATTATCTCATCCGATTACAATTCTGTTTGATTTTTTTTTTTTTTTTTTATTTATTTTCATTTTTACTGAGTAATGCTACCTAGCTTAGTATATTTACCTATATATTTATATTTGAAGAGTAATTCCCGTATTCTTCTGAGAATCTAGTGATTGAAAATGACGATGTACATATTTATATACAGGTAGACAAATACAGGTCCTTATTTCCATGAATTTTGAAAAAAATTCCCGACGCCCCCTGGATACCTTGCAAATAATTAGAAAAAAAAAAATCCCCCTAAAATTTGAGCTCTTAATTTAAACATTAACACGGGGCCCAAAATTCGGAAAGTTTAATTCAGAAAATATAAATGTAATTTTTTTAACCAGTTACTTTTTTTCTCGTAACTCCGATAAAAATCGATGAAATAATTTGAAGTTTTGCACAGTTTTTGCTCATACTGTAAGGAAGGAACCCTGAAAATTACAAATTTTTATATTTATTATTTCCTTACATATCAGGTCAATAAATATTTTCGTAATATTACGCTAAATATTCAAAATATGAACGAATTTTTTTTTTTCTCACACAAGTTCCATAAAAAATATTGTTTTTCAAGTAATTGAAAAGTAATCAAAAAATAATTAAAAATCAGAAAATAATTTTCTTGATTTTCGTAATTAATAAAAAATCTGAAGAGTCTCTGATTTTCAAAATTCCTCAATTACCTGGAAAAGAATATTTTTCGATAGAACTTGTATAAAAAGAAAAAATTAGTTGATGTTCTTAATATCTAGAAAATACGAAAATATTTATTGACCTGATATCTGAGGGAATAATGGATATAAAAATTTTCAATTTTCAGGGTTTCATCCCAACAGTATAAACAACAATCGGGCTAAATTTCAAATAATTTCATCGATTTTTATCGGAGTTACAAGAAAAAAAAGTAACTGGTTAAAAAAATTACATTTATATTTTCTGAATTAAACTTTCCGAATTTTGGGCCCCGTGTTAATGTTAAAATTAGGAGCTGAAATTTTGGGAAGATATTTTTCCATATATTTGCAAGGCAACCGGGGGGCGTCCTGAATTTTTTTCAAAATTCATCGGCATAAGGACCACTATAAGGTATATAAATATAAAATCTAATCGTTTATGCTCCTACGAATGTCTCGAGTATTTCTACGAATATACCTAGATAGGTATATGGATATAGGCGCGTATATTACAAATATGCTTCAGCGTCTGTTCATGCGATACTTGTAGTTTCTCCATTCATAAGATAAGGTGTATAAGTACTATACATATAGAGTTAATTCCAAGCTCAAAATTCATTGCAGAGAGGATTTACAAAGTAATGACGTAACAGGTATAGGTATTACACGTACTACGAAATCCGTATGACTCTGCGACGAGGTTCGTGACTCTCCGTCTGCAGTGTATGTATCTATTACTTGTCATATATTTAGTTATGTGTTATATGACTCTTGAACCCAAAATATTTAATCAGTTTCGTGTCGTCATCAACTAGAAAAGGAAGAAAGAAAGAAAAAAAAAAACGAAAAAAAATCGAAAAAACGTTTACATCTTAAATACAATACGCGATGTTTTCGTGGGCGTAGTGAGTCACTTTTTGAAAAATATCATCCACACCTATCGATCACGTATAAGTTCGAATGACAATTTAATTATCTACCCGCGAAGATTCTTTTTTTTCTTTATTATTTTTTTTTTTTTTCATTTTTGAACGCTGACGTGGTTATATCCTCGTTTTCAAATTCGATTAGTGACGATTGATTTATCGAACTGCTATAATTATTCCTCGTTTAATTATGATTCTTTTTTTTTCTTCATGTAAAATCGAAACGAATCATTTGTTTTATTTATCATACATGTATCTATGGGATTTTTCCGCGTCATTTCAGCCTTTCGAACAAAAAAAAAAGAATTCTTCACAAAATTACAACGATCGGGTTATATGATACGATAAAATTCACGAGATTTCAAATTTTTTGACATTCTTTTTTTTCAAATCTCCTCGGAGTCTGTATGGAACGACCGAGTTTAGGGTATTTTTTTTTCGCATAGAATTTGAGTTTTTATTACGGGATTTTCAACTTTTTTTATAAATAATATTAAATTTCGATAAGCGCAGGGCGCACGCTATCAGTAATGCCTTTTTTCTCGTCATATTCAGGATACAAACCAGAATTTTCGGGAAAGCTCGATCTTAAAAAACTTAGAAAAATTAAAAATCCCGTAAAAAATTCGAATCCCATGAAAAAAAAAACATATACATACTCTGAACTCGGTCTTTCAATACAGAATTCGAGGATATTATGTCGGTAATGACATCGCACGTGGTTTCCTTGAAATATAAAAGTTTTCGATGGTCTGGCGCAATTTTTTTTGAAATTTCAAAAAATTGTGAATCTCTTGAATTTGTTCGTTGTAATTTCGTGTGTATTTTTTTTTCTTCTTTTTTTTTATGGCTGAAGTAGCGTGGAACGCTTCATATCTATATACAGGGTGAGTTTTCTCTGATATCGAATGAGGGAAGGGCTTATCGTCGCAAACGCTCCGCCTCTTTCTATTCATACTTGTATTCGTCATATCGAGAAACATAATAACAGAGTGAGGTTTCTGATGGTTTCGACGGCATGTAAAAATAAAGGTGGTGTTTCTCGATACGACGATAACAAGTGTGAATACAAAGGGGCGGAGCGTTTGCGCTGATAAGTCCCTCCCTCATTCGATACCAGAGAAAACTCACTCTGTATTCATATTAACCGTAATCTAATCTTGAGCTGAAATGATTGATCGCAAAGACGTGTCTAAACGTATTTTAGAATAAGGCGTTAATGGCTGACTTTAAAATGACTATTTAGTGATTAGATAGAATTTATAAACTTCTGATCACGTAGTATGTGTATATAATTATATACACACATACGTTGTTACACACTAACTCATATCCCAAGAATTCTGCGTCACAGCTGTCTAGGTACACACAGTAATATACAGTCAAGAATCATCTTTATCCCGGCATATATTGATGTGTACTCATACTTATACTTTGCACTCACAATTCACATTAATATTCCTATCATAGTGACAATAAAATTCTATACCATATACTCTATATGCTTATGCATGCCTCGACCAGCTGCAGCCTAGAGTGTGTCAATAAATTCATTCAATAAATTTCTAAGAATATTTAAGGAAATTTATACTTTTCATAGTTTTTCTGCTTTTTTTTCCCCCTTTTCTTCCAATTTGATCGACAAAAACAAGAAATTGTTCTATGTAACCGCAAAAATCTATAATTTTATTGGTTTTTCTTTTATTTCATGGAAATCTATGAGATATTAGAGTTTCCCTGATAAAAAAAAAAAAAAAAAAAAAAAAAACTAAAAAAACAAACAAAAATGGTAGAAAATTTTAGGATCAGAAATTTCTAACCAAAATTACAAAATAACATTTTATTATCGGAATAAAATAGTCTTCCGAGTGAAAAAATAGTCTCCGAATCTCTTCAAAATTAGATCAACGAATTGAGCATTTAAAAAGTTTTTACTTTAGTAGAAATTTTTCCACCTCAATTTCGGGATAATTTAGATATAATAAGATTCGCGCAACTTTTTTTTCAGATCAATTCACGTTTTTTTTTTCTTTTTTTTTTCTTTTTTTATGGCGAAAAAAACGAAATTATTCCACAATATATTTTCACGGGGTATAAAATGAATCGATAAAAATCGAAAAAAAGAAAAAATAAAAAAAGAAGACTAAAAGGATAAAAATTCAAAAAGCTTTAATTCCGTTCCGGGAAGTTCCATAAGTAATATTTTATACGTATATCCGGTTTACTAGCTAAATCTCGTGACGTAGTATCGTATCGGGTGTGACAAGTTTTACGGCGATGAATCACTCGCGGATTCGCGCTAGCTAGGGTCGCGTCAGGCGTCGCTCGATTAGACGTCGTATAACGTTGCGACGTCCTCCGCTGATTCCCCCCCACCCCTTCTATCGTTCATCATTCCACCTCCACCCACTGCAAGTGACTCGCGGCTCTGCAAACAGCTGATTTTCGCCTACCTTTGCGCTAATCTGCGATATATACATATACATAGGTACACAATACATATACATATATATTTATATACCTACACACATGAAGGCATATGTAGAAATTTCGCAAGTAGAATTCACGCGCTTTGAAAACGACGATTCGTGATTCAGTCTAGCGCACGCCGCGGTCGCCTACGCATCTCGGAAGTAATATACGGATAATATAGATACGCGGTCATTATGATCATCGAGTATTATAATCGTCGTATTTTTCGATAATAATATATTTAAAAAAAAAAACTTTTTTTTTATGTTAAACATTATTTATTGTGCTAGTGAAATAATTACAATATATTTATTCTTTTTTAATAATTATTTCATCAATTTATTCAAAACCAAAAACGTTTACATATAAATATATAGAAAAAAAACGCTGTTCTCTTTCGTGTGGATCACAATTTTTATAAATATATATATATACATAATTATGTGAATATTAATGAAAAAAAAAAAAAAAAATCAATAAAAAAATTATATCGCACGTGTATTGTAGTTGCAGTAAGTTTTTTGGTTTTCTAATTTTTTATTTTTTATTTTATTTTTTTTATTCTGGGGTAATTAGATTGTATAATAAGTGATATCAATAATTGATGATATAATGAATTAAATGATTTAAAAAATGATTAATAATGATCATGTTGAAATCGTGATTTCATGCGCAACTGATTGCGCACCCTTATCTTTTCATATTAACACTGACTATCGTTATTATAGAGGTATCTGGGACAGATAAATATTTTTATTCACTTATGCCGGCACTGTATCCTACTATCTTACGCTTCTCAAATTTTTACTCGTTATATCTGACTGAGGAACGAAATTTTATCTTATTCTAAATTTTAGAGTGAAAATAATCGGCTTATTTCGTCATATGCATACATGTGTGACGAATACTACCTACATAATACCTACATTAATGACGTGGAATGAAATTATTTCATTTAAAAAAAAAAAAAAAAATCAAGTTTCGAAAGGTTTTGCTTATAGTTTCGTTGAAATTTCAAAAATTACCAGAAAAACTGGAATACGAATATAATTAACAACGAATTTAACGTTCGATGTTAAAATGATGCGAGTATTGATAGAAATAATTTTTGACTTAACGATTGCGAATATAAAAAAAGTAACTAAAATCACATGTATGAAAAATATCGTTAGTTCAAAAACGCAACTAGTAGATAATTTATTCTTTATGCCTTCTGCACAGAGCCGCGTCTCGTTGTCCTTGGTCAAAGTGTGAATTTCATTCACTGTTCTTTGCACTACGTGATCAGTCACATATCGCTTCTATATGTGTACCTAGGACCTTGAAAATATGCGATAAGTAGAGATTATAACAGCACCGCGCGATGCCGATCGATGATCATTTTTCAAATCAATACATGAAAATGAAAATTAAAAATGAAGAAAAAATTGTGAAAAATAAAAAAGATACAAAAAATTTTCGTACATATGGATCAATCTTCGGTTAATTGTTGATTAAATATTACAATTTTTCTATGCGTTTCGTAGACCCGTATGTTAGAATACGTGACTTCCGTCCGGAAACGGACGCCGCAACTTCCTTTTATCCAGTAATTTAGTCTTGAAGAATAAAAGGATAGTAAAAAAATGAATAAAAAAATAAAATTAATGAACAGTGAATTTTGTTCGTGATCATTATGAGCGGGAAATTATCCACGTAAAATTATTGATCGATTAGAAAAAGAAAAAGAAAAAAAATAAAATAAAATAAAAGAAAAATACTAAAAACCTGAATGAAATTGTGAAACAGATTTTATTTGACATGAGAATTTATTGGTATCGTGTAATCTGGTTATTGAATTGAAAGAGGATTAGGCGCGAGCGTGTAATACAGGTGAAAAGAGCTTAGCTTAACCAAATCGTTTATTATTAACTACATCTATCGGTGTTCGAAGTTCCTATCGGTGAAAAGCGTGACTGACAATAACTAACGATGTTTATCATTTATATCAGCATCGGTATAATATTCGATCGTTATTTAGCCGAGGAGTCAAAGAAGATTCACAAATATCTAAAAGTGATCCAATTTATGGTTCGTCATTTTAGTCAGAGACGCGTCAAGTTTACCCGTTTTTTTCTTATCCCAATGCAATAAAACGACGGAAACTTGATTTTGATACAATGATTTTCTCCTTTTTGGGTCGATTTGGCGAATAAAGTTTGAATTTTGCAAATATTCGTGTGCCCGGGCTGAGGGTCCGAATATTCAGAGTATGATTTCGAAAATTTTTCCACGAAGAACACCGACGGTTTAAAATTTCGAAAGCTGAAGATCCGAAAGACCAAAGCTCCGAAACTTGAAATTCACGCATGTGTTCATTAGGTGTTTAATAACTCGGGCTGTCTTAGGAGTCAAATTAATCGTCGTGAGATTCACTTTTTGGAAAAAAGAAAGTTTTAAAATCCTATAAACTATTTATGACATCATGAACTTGTCGATCGAAGTAAATAAAACGGGTTTTCGTAAAGAGGGTCTCGACGAGAATGAAATATTTTTTTGTCTTCACATCCCGAGAAATAGATAAAAAATTTTCAAAATTTTGGGCTTTTGGAATTTAAGAAAATTCGGAAATTCAAACCGGCCCGATATTCATGTATCTTTGAGTCGAATAAATAGAAATGAGTTTCTTGAGGAAGGCTCCAGACCATTCTATAGATATAAGCTAGTCAGCTTTTTATCAGTGATTATAAAAGACAATACCTCAGCCTTGATAATTACCGTTATCTTGACTCAACTTGACTCGTAGATTTACCAACAGTATATAAAGAGTACATAATAATTATTAAATACGCCGCAACTCTGCGTCGGAAAACTGATAAAAAAAATTTCGCTATAGCTCGAGGATATATACCTACTACACCGATTTTTATACCTATAAACGAATATTACGGATATACATGTAGTACTTTACCATACGCGAACGAACAATTAATTATATTTTTTTTTGAACCGCCTACTTTTTTGTTTATCCGTCACCAGATACTATTTATTGATATCTTCTTATATATATGTACCCCAACTATCCCATCTGGAAATTGAATAATTGTTCTGTTTAAAAAAAATCTCTTTTACTTTTTCGTCGTCCTGCAGGTTCGGGATGAAAGAATGATCGATATGAAGAAATAAGATCGAAAAAACCAATACCAAAAAAATTTCTTTTTTTCGTATATGCACGTTTGTATAAAAAATAAAAAAATAAAAGACTAATTCAACGCCTACGTGGAATTTTAAATTAATATAATATAAAGGATTTATTAATGAGCGTTGATCGAGGACTAAACATGCTGCACATGGCTTCCGGGTACCCGTATCGTAGTAGCAGCATGTATAAAGGAAGAGGTGCTTTTCTAAAATCGGTAAGAATTATATAAATCGAATTAATGGCATAATTTTTTGATTTTATTTTATTTTAGTTGAAATATTTGAGAGAAAAAAATAAAATGACACAATGACTCGAAATAAGGAATAATCGTGACGATTAATTGTTTTTTAATGATAACATCAAACTGTAAGAATCAATTATTGAAAAATTAATGTCATCTATAGCTGTATAGGCGTATATAAAGATCTTCAATAATTAACTGATAACCGTGAATTACATTATATGATAATTAATTTTTCATAACAATTCGAAGACATTTATGAGAATTATATTATTTTTTGAATCTCGCATCAGACGAGTGCTATTGAATTATATACCTATTATATATACACCGTTACATACGATCAATTTATAAATAAATTATCATTACCGCCTGAAGCTGTGCGTTTGTTTTTTTAATTTTTTTCTACTTTATTTTTTTCACAAAAATCGGTTCTATAAATTTACTTCGTTACAATATTTCGTAAAAATGTATGTCTGCTATTAAATCTAGTAATTGATTATTGACACGAATTGATTACACATTATTTTATTGAAAGAAATTAAGCGAATTCAATTATATTATATATTAATATTTTATAAATGAAATATTTTCGTCTATTTTATGATATTGCTCGAATTTTTGGTTCCTCTTTCTTCTTCTTCTTCTTCTTCTTCTTCTTCTTCTTCTTCTTCTTCTGCTTCTTCTTCTGACCCCGCGATTCTGTTGAATAGTAAATCTCCCAACTACGTATGTACCACGTGCTTAAAATTGAACTCACACATTACCCATGCAGCTAATTATACCTAGAAATCTGTATAGGTGCCGATAATCTATCAAACGGATATCCAATAGTAAAGACATGAATTTATTTATTCTATAGTTTATTTTCGGTAACGGAAACGATCTTTCCCTATCGTATTATATCATAAGCGAATGTTTCGAACCGTTTAATAAATTTACGAAAACTTATCGAATAATTGGAAAATCTTATTTTTAAATGTAAAAATATTTCCATTAAAATCTGACTTACCGAAATAATAATTTTTTTGTTTTTTATTTTCACAATTAATTACACAAGGATTAATTGCGCAATCTTTACATATGTTACATGTAGATATATAATATGTAATAGTAATTTACTCAACGAATCAATGTCATGTGTGCGTGTGCGTGTGCGTGTGTCAATTATATAATATCGTACATAGATAGGACATACGGAGAAAATAAAAAAAAATAAAAAATTAATACGTCACTAAGTAAGTAAGTATGAATACACGTACGCGTACGCGTCTGTAGTATAGGTATGACTTCATCGTATTAAATAAACGAAATGTGTAGCTTATGTAGTTTGTATTTGACCGACTAGGGGTCAGTTACGTCATTCCTCAACAAAACCAATCAGGTTTTTTTTTTTATATTTTTATTTTATTTATTTATTTATTTCTTGCTCACTCGTGTTATCTGCAATGTTGAAATAAACTCCAGTGGCTAAAACCGTCACGCGACTATGTTCAATCATTACAACAACAATATGATGGAAAAGGAACAAAACGAATAGAAAATTTATTGAAAAAAAAAAATAAAAAAAAAAATTTGAGAATCGTGAAGCCGGTGAAATATTTGGGATTAAAAATGGCGGGAGATTCAAAACGATTTGGATATATTACGTTTGTATATGCAATAAAAATTGTATGTATACACACACACACACACACACACACCCCCCTACGATTTAATGCCAGCTGTTTATTACGTATTACACAGCAACGCGTCGTCGTGATATCAGTGACGTCATATGAGTCATACATACTTTGCGTGGGAACAACGAACCTACATTACTTCTTCAATGTTATATGTACACGCGGTTTGTAGATACACATACATGTATACGTGAGTGCGTGAACACGTGGTGGACATTAGGTAGTAGGTATATAATATACGTCGGGTTTATTTATGGTGGGTGTCATTCATGGAATAAGGGCCCTGGGTCAATTCTATAAAGCTAAAGATTTTGCAAATGAAATTGTTTTTTCTTTTTTTTTTTTTTTTTTTCTTTTTTTTCTTTTTATTAAAACAATTTTCCCACGGTGTTCAAGACTTCCATTCATATAATATACAGTATATTGAAAAGATTGAAAATTACATCGTCATCTCAAAATTTGAATGACATTTTTGACAAGTAGTTTGATCATCTTATATTGAATTGAATTTAATTCAATGTACGATTCGAAGGGTCGAGACTATTCCTATGAACAGTGAAGCCTTGTTCATTACCTTATTCGTCTCATATAATATAACAATAAATAAAATAATGCCAAAAATTCTTTCGATGCTGACACGGTGATAGAGAGAGAGAGAGAGAGAAGAAGAAGAATTTAGAGGGACACACACAGTTCTTTTGCGAAATGTCTTTTTGTTCTATACATCGTACCTTCCCCATCGTGTCAGTCGCCAAGCAACATTCCAACCTTTGTCTGTCCCCCGATTTTTTTTTTTCGAACTGGCTCCTACTTCTTATTCTCCGAGTATATGTCTATAGGCGGATTGTACATGTGCTAATTTCACGATTAGAGCAATACCTAATCAGGATTGATCGAACGAACCGCGTAGAATTTGACTTTTTTAATATTGAAATTAGAAGAGGGATCCGCTATGTTATTTCAGACCTCTTATATTCAAGATCAGTTCATCTCCTCACCTTGAATTCTTTTTATACTGCAAATCAACTTCTTTCAATCTTTTTTATTTTTTTTTATTTTTTTTTTCGTTTATTTTAAACCTCTTTCTTGCTCTTTCCCCATTTCTGTATTTTTTCACGATGAAATCGCTCCGAAAATCCGATTTCTTATTCGACTATTGCCCGGTTTTGAAAATATATAAAAAATAATTGAAAGTGACTAATGGACGCAGAATTATACGCTCTGGTAATAAGGTTTATTCAGTGATAATGAGAGCCGAGTATCTAATGACACATTATAAGCTGTTTCATATATATTACGTAAAATTATACGAACAGAAAGAAGATATTTTCCCGCGGTAACAATACCGCGAGAATTTCATTATTTCAGGATTTTCCATGTAAGATTTATACAAGGAAGAGTAATACTAATGATAACATGTTATGACGATTAAGGGTGTTGGGTTTTATTAATGCGAAATTTATTAGCCAAGAATATTTTGCAAAGCTTCATAATTTAAATCGGTCGGAAAACGTATAGATCTAAATAAAAGTCATGACTGCGTGCGAAAGAATTTTTATTATTTGAAGCGATTAGATAACAAATTCCTAGAATACATTTATATAACGAAACAATATACCAGCTTCGACTATAATGAATGAAACTTCGGAATAATAATGAGGAAAAAATAAAATAAAAATTCAATAATAAAAGACACGAAAAGAAACGAAACAATATTCTCGGAACGACCTTCCTCGTAGGTATATCGAGGAGAAAAAAAAAAAAAAAAAAAAAAAAAAAAAAAAGACTTATTTCAATTTCAACGTTTCGCGTTGTTCCGGAGGAGTTTAAAAGCTGCCAGAAATGCACGCGGTCTAAGTTTGTCGATGTTTTAGGGAGTCGGAGAAGGGGAAATTCTCAACTTCTTCGGATCGTCGATGCGCGGCTACGGCGCGCTGGTATCGTCATTCTCTGACCAGTCTGACACCGACTGTCTGTTGCTACTTTACTCGCACGAGTCCAGAGACTGACGCGTTTCTTTGTGCCCGTACCGGTGTCTGGCGCCTGTCGGCTGCTACTACTTACTCGTTTTAAAGTACAATAAATTTAAATAGCGAAATATATCGCGGAGCTTCAATGACAGGCGGGTTTCATATCATATAAATAGAAAGAAAAGAGAAAAAAAAAACAAATTCGCGTTATTTCTATACTTTTATTTTTCGTGCTTACGCATTATATTTAGGTGTCATTTTCGGAGCGGTAAATATCGCTTATCGAGTTACGTAAACTAATATCGGTTGATAAAGAAAAAGTTAAATAAAAAATAAAAAATGAGTGCAAGTCTTAGTTTAGTTTCGCGCTATTTAACCGAGCGGAATTTACGCGGATCTTTTAATAGTTCGACGATATTCATGATGAGCTATAAGTTTTGTGGATAATAAAAATCGAAAAATAATTAAATCAAAAAGGCGAATTTGATACAGTGAAATAATCACAATCTCCGGTTACCTCCACGAGTAGAAATTGCAGATATAAGTTAATCCACCTTAATCCAAAAATCGAAGAGGAAGCATAGATGCGAATTGGAGTGAGTTTCGTTTGTTTTTTTTCTTTTTGTTCTTCGAACCTATAATTATGTCAGAGATCATTGTCGCTTGGATAAAATTTTTATATATATTCTATCCTATATCTATACACGTTACACACGTTCGACTTTTCGAAACACGATTTTGCAATACGCGAGAGTGTATATTGCTAGAGAAAAAAAATCGCGTTCAAAGATAATATATTTTTAGAATAGTACACATTGACGGAACAGAAAGAGAGCCAGAGAGAGAAGAGAGCGAGGGGAATATTTTTCAGGATTCTTTAAATACTTCATTTAAAACGGGTAATAAATTTCAATGATTTTATACATTTTTTGAAACTCGAATAGCAATGTTCAATGAATCCTTGAAGGACGTGCGTGAGAGTTATAATATCATCAAGTTTTTCCCTGTTTTTCAACTTTTCTTTTCCCGCCATGTATACATGTAATATAATATGCATTACAATACCAACGATCGATAAATTTCAATAAATATCAATCACATGCACAGATACGCAAAATATATTCCATAACTATTAGTTAATCGATGAATCAACGCGTGTACCGCATAGTAAATAACCAGTTTTAATAGATTAAATTTATAAAAAGTTAAAACTATATGACGATGAAAATTTTTTTAAATTTTAACAATGACTCATCTTTTACCGGCGTATAAATTATTCCCGATGCTATTTTATATACCTTGATAATTTTTTTTATTTTATTTTTATCAAACTTCGTCTAGAATCTCTGCGATTCATTCAAGTACGTTTCAACAACTTGTCAGCGTATCTACGGGTACTAGTTAACAATATCTGACGTGAACCGCACAGTATCATTATTCAAATCGGATAACCGTCTGATCGTAAAAAAAAGCAATATGTTAAAAAAAAAAAAACCACAGAATAACTTTGAAGATTTTCTCTACGTATTTTATATTTAAAGAGCTGCGATTTATCCAGAATTGGACATGTACACGTGACTTCAGAGAAATTCTAAAAAAAAAAAAAAAATCAGAAGAACTGTTGTATGATTATCTATCTCGTATGAAAATAACGCGGTGTCTGATTTTTTCTTTTTTTTTTATGAAAAAAACATTTCTATGTTTCGAAAATACAATCAAAATAGTATATTATTCAACACGTACGTAAAAATTTAACGTACGATTACCGTACCATATTTTACGACACGGTGTGCGTAAAATGCAATTTTACACATACTACATATATCGAAAATGATATTTCCGATCAGTTTGTATTGTAGATAGACGAGCCTGATTGTACCTCTTCAGCTCATTTAACTGAGGTCCTTTATACTCCAAAAAGTGCCCTCGACTAAGTACCTGCTTTCACGATCCGGGATCGACCCAAAACTGCACTCAGAATAATGGATTAATCTTGTGAAGTTTATAATCCAATCAATAGACTGATTTTTATTTTTATTTCATTCGCCCTGTTTCAGATGTCCGAGTTCCCAGTGGAGGGTGGCGAAAATGGAGACATGCACACCGTCATTGAGAACATTCAGAAAAAGAGTAATCTCATGTCTGGTAGAACGACGGGGCATCACACCCACGTCTCTCACTCTCATCATCCGCAAGTCACGACCTCGTCACAGGTAAATAATCGAATCCTAATAATTATGCCTGACGTTGTGAGTTCCTAACTCGTAACGGACTGTGAATGTAATACCTGAACACACGTGAAACATACATCTACGAATAACATACATCAATCGAATTAACACGTTTTTATTAACTATATGTGCGATCCGCGCGATGACTGGGAATTAGTTTTAACTCGGAAGCAAAAACCCCACACATGTATTTCATTATTCATAGGTAAACACATTGTACATACATATATACGTGTATTCTTGGAAACATAATCAATGAATGGATTTCTGAGAGCAGAACGTAAATTATATGTGTAGCTTTTATTAGGTGCAGAAAACGCGAGCGTAGGAGGTCCTTAGATCGTGAAAATTTTAGTCACTCTCTGAGCTTTGGAATTTCTTTTTTTAATTTGAAAAAAAACTGAATCAATAAGATATCAAAATTCAGAAATTAGCTGATTAGGTGTTCTTACTCCGATAATTCGCTCTTCATATAGACTATTCTTAGGAGACATAGCACGGGCTTATTCAACTAGAGACTTTTTCTCTGTTTGAAAATTTATGAATGAACGATAGACTATGGTAAATAAAATATTGAAGTTCGATGATTTACACGAATAGCACATCGTTATTATTTTTTTAGAGTAAGGTCCAAGCCAACTGACCGATTGTTAAAGAATGTAGATATGGACTGAAAGTTTTCCTGTATAGATACGCACCCGAAAAAATGATAATTATAATTAAATATCAAGTGGTACTAAATGTAAGAATTTTGAGCGAATGTTTATACATCTCAAAAATGATGTATAAATTCATGTGATATTTGTGTAGAAAAAAATTTCTTTCAATTAAATATAATAAATAAATAAATGAATCGAGACATCGAAACGTTTAGTTACTCATCTAGTTTCGATTTGGACAGCACGCGTTTTTCATATACACGTGTTTCCGAATCCCGTGACAGAGCGTCCGAAAATAAGCTAAACGTCATAGCGAAAAAACTTTTAGAAACTTGGACATTTTTTTTTTTTTTTTTTCTCTTCGTTTCTCTTCCTTCTTTTCTAAAGATCGAATTCCAATGACCTGTTCACGACGAAATTTTACGCTTACCTACTTTGAGATATACTATTACTATAGGTAGTTAGGTACTACATATTAACGTGCACTTGGCGCCAGCTCGGTGAAGTGGCTAACTATTTTTGGACCACTTGACGAATCCGTGTAATAATCAAGACTGGGATATTTCTATTTTAGAAATGAAGATTAGGATTTAATTGAAAGAATCGTGGAAACTGGGGTGTAATTTATCTGATCAGACTTTAGGGGGATATTTTATTCCCCCATTTTATTCCCCTATTTTTGGACCACTTGACGAATCCGTGTAATAATCAAGACTGGGATATTTCTATTTTAGAAATGAAGATTAGAATTTAATTGAAAGAATCGTGGAAACTGGGGTGTAATTTATCTGATCAGACTTTAGGGGGATATTTGATGCCCCCAGTTTCTTCACACCCGATTACTCGTATCTTTACACATAAATTAAGATTATTTGAGATTTTGTCGCTTTTACTTAATCCAAAAATTGACGTATCCAAAAAATGAAATTTAGCGACGTGGAATATTTTCTCCAAATTTGTCGAAGTTTTGTTGATCGATGCAATCAATCTATGGAAGACGAGGTTCGTGAGCAAAGTCTGAAATAATTTTGAACATTTTTCGAAATCGTAGGACTGATTGAAAAAGAAAAAAAAACAAAAATTGATTGATTTACTCCCTTAATTGATAATTTCTGTGCGAAATAATGATATGCGTTACGCAATGACAAATCCTGGTTTGGTTTCGCCCACGTGCTGGTTAGTTTGGTTGTGAAAAGTCGAAAGCCTTGGAACGGTGTACCTTGGATGTGTATAATCTCCTTCCTTATAATTTGTTACGTACGTCGTATATATACGTATATGAGAAGTGATTCTATTTACATTGCGATTGTCACTTTCCCACGAATGTTATATTCGATTGGTCGATTCCTCCGAACATTAAACGGCGATTGGCCATTTTCCAAAACCACGACCCACCGTCAGTTGGCGTATACTATGACGTAGCATACGGTACACCTATCCTAACGTCTCCATACATACATCCACATCCACATCCACATGTGACTCACCGTTTCCTAAGTTTTAATAGAAACCCTCTCTCTCATTCTTGGCTTCAGATGCTCACTAACCAGAGTCAAACTAGCACTTCGAGCAGAGTGGCACAGCAGACCTCCCAGAGGATTCTCTCGACCTCATCCTCTTCGAGGGAGATGAATGCGAGTAACGTCAAGGTTAAGGACGGATTGAACGAACTTAAGCGCGGCATTACTGAGATGAAAAATATGTCTTCGAATTTTTCGCAACGACTTAGGAACAGCATGGAAAATTTAGTCGACAGGTAAGGGATTCGCAGAATCATTTTTCCTCCTTTACATTCATTTTCATTAATTTTTTATTTATTTTTCTATCGAGTTTATATGATATTTTATCATCATTTATTTTTTATTTTTTCTTCTAGAGATGGAAGCGGTCCAGAAGAAAATCTTTCCGAACCATTGGTCACGTTTCCGGATCCTGATACGCCGCCACCGGTTACAGGAACCGTAACTTTGACAGGGGGCTCACCCTCGCAGCTAAACTCTTTAAACTCATTGAAGAATCTCCACAACATGAGTCCGCCTATGAGTATGTCAAGCATACCTGCGGGTCCAGAAACAATGAAATTTGAACAGAAGAAGATGACCAGTGCCTCGAAGACAAAGGTAATAAAAAAGAGGTCGATTTTATCGATTTAGATTCTTTTTTTTTTCCAATTTTCCTTTCGATTTTATTTATTTATTTATTTATTTATTTTTACGCGGAGATACATTTTTGGATCGTAAATTTTTCGTCGCGTATCTTTTGCCAATTTATCGTATCTAGATAGAAAATTATAGTCCACACGTTCGTATATGAAAAATAGAAAATGTATAGAAAAAAAAAAGCGACAAAAAAAAAAAACTTAAATAAAATTAAATAAGATAAAATATATACATTCAGATATACAACAGACACTGCAACGCGATCGTCCCGGCTAATTCGACTGCCAAAAATACACTCCGTGTTCTATAATCGCGTTATGTTATGCCTCCGGGTCCTTGGGAAGCTTTGCTAAATAGATTCGACTTGTTAAATGACATTTAAAGCCCGTTAGTGCGAATTACATTCGGTCTTGTGTCTATTTAAACGTATAAAATTTCAATCTACAGTCCGCATATATTATTTAATTCGATAGATTTCAGAGAAAAATGAGAGAGAGAGAGAGAGGAGAAAAAAAAAAGAAAAAATTTATCCATATTATTGTCAATTAACAATTATATTTAATATATTTTTTAAATTATAATAATTTCAGGTTGTAACCGACGGTTTTAGCGCCGAAAAAGCAACGGCTAACAGCGCTGAGATGAGGGCGCTTCAAGCTGGCGATGTTTCATACAAGGAACAAACCGCCGCCACCGCTGCAAGGGCGCGAGTTGAGCTTGATGGCGTTTCTGCGGAAAAGAGCGTCGCCCTGGCGAGGGTGAGTTTGAATTTTCCGGAATATAAATTTTTCTTTTTTCAGAAAATTTTAACATACGAACGAGTCTCTTCATTTTCATAAACTCTTGGGGAAAAAAAAAAAAAAACAAAAAAAATATATATATACTCGACGAAAAAAAATTTGAATCAAATATTTCGAAAAAATTATTCTCTGTTTTTTTTTCTTCTTCTTCTTCGATGAGGTATAATAAATTTTATGTGTTTACGAAAAAATTGTAGGCTGATTCATATACATATACCCCACTCTGTATACGCATATTCAAGGGTAAATTTCGTTTCCGTGAATACCTAACAAAAATAAAAAAGATTCGGTGATTTCCTAGCGCGTATATAGCTAGCTTTCGTGATTTGTAATAGGTTTTGACTCACGTTAGATACTTGATCTAGTGCCAGGTGGAAGATAAAAGAAAAAAAATGAAAATGTAAAAAAAAAAAACTACCCATGATTATTATTACTTTTTTTCTTTCTTCTTTTTTCTCCTTCTCCTCCTTCTTCTTCTTCTTCTTCTTCTTCTTCTACTTCTTTCTTTCTTTTGGCTCTTGAACAGCTAGTATTATTATACTCACAGTAATCATTGTGTAATACTTGAGCTGTTTTTTCTGTCACATGGCGTTACGAATTGCCAATGACCCTGAAAACAAAAAGAAAATAAATAAATAAAAAAAAAAAAAATTGAAAAAAAAATTAAAAAATGAAGCTCAAGAGTCTATGTACAGGTATATATATACTAGGTATATGTATACATACCTACATAACTCTTTTGTCCGCAGAGCCAAGATCCTAATAATAATAATAATAATAATATTAACACGAACAACAACAATGATTTCTTCAACCTCGTTATAATTATCAGCTTTTAATTTCATCATTGGCTTTCGCAGTTGGATTCGATTTCAATTTTTCTTTTTTTTTTCCTCTTTTATTTCATCTCTTATTCCAATTTCTCCGTCTTCTCTTTCTCGATATCAATATTAATTCTGCTATCAATTGTATTATAGAGAAATTAAAGCGTTGGTTTACACTCGGTCAAAGCCGACTCGGCACACTCTAGGTTTTTCGTCTGTTTATTGCAGGCTGGCCATCCATTTTTCTTTTTATTTCATTTCTTTCGAATCTATGTCTTCCGAAAGCAAATCAATTCAACCAGAGGAAAAATGCAGATGGTCAGCTTGCGATAAACAGACGAAAAATCTGGAGTATGCCAAGTTGGCTTTGACTGAGTCGAAACCAACGCCTTAATCTCTCTGTGTATATTAATATATTATTATACGTATAAGCATATTGTAAAAAATCATAATTACGTACGAGTATAAGACGCGTGGGTGTTCGACTATTAGTCACAATGTACGTTTATACATATACATATATTAATATCGGGCAAGGTCATCACGCTAGTAGGATATAGTATACTATATATATCATGAAGACCCAACCCTTCGGCTGAACCCTTCAGGTATAATTTTTCAGGTATTTAGAACAACGGGGTGAACCGCAAGGCCGCAAACGAAAGGCTATACCTATACCTATGCTCACACGAGGACAAGGATTTATTTGCTAGTAGCGTTTCCCTTATTTTACTCAAACCATTAGCCTGTCACGCGAACTGATTATCTTGCCGACAGAGTATAGCTGCCTATATCCAACCCGAGGCTTTCTGACTATTATATAAATGTAAATATGTACATTGTACTACATAGGCGTATATGTGTGCGTTATGATTTATCACCGAAATATGGAGTTTCTGGTCTTTTGGTTTACATTTCTTTTTTTTCTCCGAAAAAATTGTCTGATGATTTTTGGCAAAAAGAACAAAAGAAGAAGAAAAGGCTTTTAGTTTCGTGTAGGAAAAAAAATCATCGTTATGAAATATGTTTTTGTGGAAAGAAAAAAAAAAAAAGAATTTTTTTATAATCTTTGAATTTTTTAAATTATTACTTCGCAATACGTATATGACAGAGAAAACAAGACTTTATCGATCGTCCACGTAAAGTAAGTGACGACAGACCCGCTAGTGGTCAGACAACTTTTCTCTTACTATTCTTTTTTCATTTTTTTATTTTTTATTTTTTATATCTTCCCAGTTTGACTTTTGACCCGAAATTCTTTACACTAATCGAATTTCAAGACAGGTGATTCACGTTAGGTACTACTAGGCGAGATGAAGAACAGCTATTCGAAAATCAACGGGTTTTTCTTAATTTATTCGATCGGTGATTAGGTACAATCGTAACGATCATGAGTCATCAATAATTGTATGAATCAGTTTCTTTCGAATGTATATACATATAAACAAAAGACCTTCCTCGGTTACAGAAGTTTCAAAAAATATTCGAACATATTGCCATAAGCAAAAAAAAAAAAAAAAAGAAAGAAAAATCTTAACGTATGTATCGTAGAGTACGATCGATACTTGGGCATCGCGTGGTGGCCACATCGGCATTGGCACTCCTTTTAGTCCTTAAAGATGATGGACTCCTGGTACAGATTGAAATTTAAACTTAACCATATTTTATTACTAGTCAAATAATGTACAGTTTTTATTATTCATTAGGTCGAACGATCCTGGTATCCTATGATAAATAAATTATCATTATAGCCGCAAGCTGCAGACGACAAGATCGTTTTTATAAGTTCATAACAATTTTCGTTATTTCATAAACACTAGGGTGGTCCTCAATTTAATTATTTTAGAATCCTAATGCTCCCATGTGCCAGGGCGTTTCCGAATATATACAAAAAGATTCAACCAAAACCCCAGGTACCTATCCCAATTCTAAGTACCGCCTTAAATCCTTCGAATTTTCTCATTTTAATAAAACACGATTTGCGACCTTCCGCGGTTGATTTTTTTCTTCCTATTTCACTATAGCTCCGAAAAATCTGAAACTTGGTACACTCCTTCCCTGCAGTAGTAGGTATTTCATAAAAATTCGACAGATTTTCAACGCTATAATTTTCGAAGCTACAGCTCACCATAAAAAATTTTCTTATCTCCAAATTTTGATGAATAAAATTTTGTCGTTAAAAATCCGTAAATTTTTTACGGATATACCTACTACTATAGGTAAGAAGTGTGCGGAGTTTCAGATTCAGAGAAGCGATAACGCGATGGGAAGTAAAAAATAACTCCGAAGTACTGAAAATCGTCTATTATTTAAATTGGAAATTTCAAAGGCTTTGGGGTTTTGGCTACATTTTTTTGTACATATTTGGAGACGTTCTGGCCAATGGGAATATGGAAATTTGAATATGATCGAATTAGGGACCACCGTGATGAGCATATGTGTACTCCAGATTTACGATGCAGCTCCTTTTTCTTAGTAAAAAAAAAAAAAAAAAAATACGAAGTGAAGCAAATTTCGAATTCTTCCTTTTTTTTTTTCGTTTTTTTTATCGAATTCGAAGAGCTTTTTGGGGTCTACTTTCCACCAAAAATATCAGCCCTCTGATTTAGTACTAAACTCTCCGTATAGTGAGACGTTTCGCAGTATCAGGCGACCAGAAAGTATAAGTATTCATCGAGGATTGTGGGGTGACTCAGGAAGAACGTCGCTGACGTAGCCGACGAGGAACTACCCTCCGGTCGATATTCGGGGCTAACTTTATACCGGAGTGTAGTATGGAAGGTCGTTTGGTAAGGGTGTAAACCGTAGTGTGCGATGGGTCTGCATCTTGTGAGGCTCACGCGGGTTCTTATCCCAATATTTAGAAACCGGAGCTTTGAAAACAGGCTTTTTTCAACCCGCGAAGGTGGAACGTCAGGATTTTTACTAAAGATTAGACAGAAAATCGCATCGTGTCAAGGAAATATAAAAAAGCTCGGGGTATGTGGTACTTCATTTAAAATTAAACAAAACTTCATTAAAAGTTGACGGTGTTTTTTTTTTTTTTTTTTTTTCAGTTTTCTGTATTATTTGTTTGTTAAAATTGAATTTTTCTTTCAAATTCAATAATATTATCACGTTGTTGTTTGTTGTTGGATTTTTTTTTTTGTCGTAAATCACTCGGGGCGATGGAGGGTGTCTTGCAATCTTGTTTTTACAATCCACCTATATACATGTCCGCGTAACACCTCTGGGGATCTTTAAGCCAAGACGACTGTATAAATTACTCAATACTCCGAAATGCTATTTCTGTTTTTTGCTATTTTCCCAGCTCCCCGGCATAGACCTTATTGTGGGTTTCGATACGTCCCGGAAAATTGCATCAAAGTTTTTCCGAAGCTTTATAATTTTTTTTTTTTCTTTTTAATGCGAGTTTGAGCTTATTTCTACATATTTTGTGTCTTTCGGTTATTTTTCTTCCAAAAATTTCGTTCAATCTCTTCCCTACTCGCATAAGAAGAATGAAAAAATCTCGACGACAATTATTACTACCGAGATAAGCAATACGGTCATCCCATATGTACACGTAACTTTGAGCGTAGCCATGACTGAGAAATTACTGAAATAGAACGATTTTGGGTGCGTTGCCAGTTGCATTACAGCACAGGGCTCGGTCAAGAATCAAGATCATCGTCTGTACGCTGAATACTATCCAGTTTTCGCATTAGTTTCGACATTTTTTTTTTTTTTCTCATATAATTGAATTATCTGTGTACACGAAAATCTTCTTTTTTATTTCATTCCTGGTAGCTTCAGTTATACAGAAATTTTTCTGAAAGAAGGAAGATGATAAATTTTGGTTTCTTTTTTTGTTCTTCTTCGTTTTCTGTATTTTATTTTTTTGCGGTTGTTGTTCCACCTGTAAAACGAATCGCCTACGCGTCTAGTAAATTCTTTGTTATTATTGGCCGTTGGCGCTAACTGGTCACGTGGCACTTATACTGTATTTTCTCGTTTCTCGCGGGTGGGTATAAGAGGTACGAAATTAAACATCCGTCGCCGACGTCCGCCGTCGCGGCGTTATAATGATCCTCGAATCGGTTCGTGGCAGTGCCTCGAGCGCCGTCGCGTTGAAAAAATCAATTTCCACTGATCTCTAAGATCGATAAAATCGTGCCCAATATTTTTCCCGTCATTTGTTTTTTTATCTATCAGTTTTTCACTTTTACCTTTTTTACCTGATTTGTCAATTTTTTTTTTTTCTGTCAGTTCAAACTTACCGCGTGCAGCGATCGACCTGACAGTGAATCCCAAAATGTCATAAAAAATAAAATAAAATAAAAAAATTAATATAAAGTTTTTGGAAAAAAGTTTCAAGCTTTTCTCGAGGAGTGATGGATACTTTGAGTAAGGTACCATACGAACTATGGTTAGAAGCTTTCAAAGCTTCGATTTCTTTTACATGTTCATGTACATGAGATTCTTTTTTTTTTATCAAACCCTCGCGTTATAAGAGAAAATATTTAATTATGAGTGCACCCTGGCCAATACGTCGGGGCATTTTGCGTCGAGAAACTTTTGCCCAGCCTTTATCGGTAAGTTTTAGTTGTTTATCGATTTACGATCGCGTGATTCATAGGTCTGTATATTTTTGACAATTTTTTCACCCCGTTTTTAAAGCCGGAAAAATTTTGACTAGCTTTTAACTCTTTGACACGAACCCCGCTCGTCTTTTGGGATTGTAAATTCAAACTGAGTATATTCGATCGAGACTTTGTGAAATGTAATGGGGCATAGCTATTTAAAATATGAAATCTCAGTTTCTCGGTACAAGTGTTCACACCAAACACCCATCTCCGCGTTTGGCAGATCCTCGATAGATCGAACCAGGTGCCGCACACGCCTACATAAAGAGCTTAGCCAAAACAGCAATGACGATTACCGATAGATATTTGAAGTCTATTGCTCTTCAAAATGGTGGAATCCAAAAATTTCGCACGGAATAAATTCACGCCAAATTATTATCGAGCCTTTAAGTATTTCGTTCGATATCGATTTTTAGATCGCCGGACCGCGCAGCATGTGAATTTCACCCTTATCACAATTTGAAAGGCTTGCATTTCCCCCCCTCGAGATTCACCTAATTTATTAGGAAATTCATAAATCGCGTTTCGAGTAAGAGAAAATGTTTATGTTTCAAAAAATTTTAATTCTTACAAGAAAAAAAAAAAAAAAAACCCTGCGACGTCACATCTCAATATGTATATATGGTAGATATAATTAGCTTGGCTACGTCATGATCAGAGACTATGAGATGATCAACACGCGTTGATCGAGTTTGCCAGAACGTTTTCATCCGTCCAACAAACCAAGTCACAAGATTTTTTTTTTTTTTTTTCTTCTTTCCTTTCTTAATTTAACGACGTTCGATCGTTACTTTATACACGAGTTTTAAACGAGAATTCGGACGACAGTTTATCGCTGAAAGCTATACAAATAATATAGTGATAGGAGTAAACAGTGCAGCAATTCGTGTTAATTAATCCGTTAAATTTTATACATAAACGCACTATAACTATTTCATTTAATATCATCATATCCTCTTCTTTTTATTATTTGCTATCCATATGCGTTTCAATTACAACGTATATGGTAATAATAACCGTAGCCAATTATTGCGTGCGATTTGTTGTTCGTTATTCGTTACTCAAACTTTTGCAAAGTTATCAGTGATTGAAGAAAAAGAAAAAAAAAAAAAATTATTAATCAAATAAATAAAACGCAGTATCGTCTATATCTCCTCATGAAGGAAACTCTGTTTCTAATTCCCCAGTGGTATGCTGGTACTCGTCAGCAATCGGCTGAAATGAACTCGAGGACACAGTCCTCGGTAAGTTCTGTTTTTTATCTTCCTTTTTTTTTTTTTTTTTTTTCTCTTAAATTTCATCTCGTGAATCGAGGTGTGAGAAAACTGAACGACTGAAAAATGAAGAATAAAAATTAATTCATAACATATTTACTTGAAGAGTTTCTTTGAAAAAGTAGAGATTCGTTATATGTATATTTTGTATACGATGGATTTTTTCTTATATCTATTTTGTTATTTTTTAGGAACAACGAAGTCTGAAAGCTGGTGATTTGTCGCATCAAGAAAGCAACAACATGTCAGCATCCACGATGAAAGTACAGAGCGATTCGTACAGTTCAGAAAAGGTAAGATTTCCGAAAATTTCTCGAACTTTTTTTGATATAGTGTTAGTAAATTTGAGACCAGGAAACGGTGTAGCGGAGATAGTTTATTTATACACATCACGCGCGAGAATCATTTTGAGAAAGAGCGAGATGGAAAAGTATAAAGATTTGGCCAAGCGTCAAGAATTCAATCTTGCTCTGCAATACGTTGTAACAAGGTTTAAGTTGATCTTGAGCTTTTTCGCGGTACCTGAAAATGCCGTCACCGATTCATAACTCGCGTCGAACTAGCAGTCGTCTATAGATAAACATTTAATTTCGAGCAACGAGGGTATAAAACGTTTTGAAAATTCCGTTGGCTCTCATTGTCAGTGAACTCTCGGCGCGGTCCAGTTGCTAAAATGTTGCGAAAATGGAGTCTCGATTCACGAATGGTATTAAGCTTTACTTTTCATACAACTAAATATTTTCATCGCAAAATAGCCTGGCACGATTATTCTTATTGTTTGCAGAAAGCAATGGCAGCTCAGCAGCAAAGACAAACAGTAACATCGACGGGTATATTCAATCACGAAAAGCACATGGCAGCAAGTTCTCAATCTAGTGTAACAATAGCATCTAAAGGCGTCAGCTCAAAGGCGGCAATGATCTCGGCAACATCAGCGGTGAATCAGTTGATGAACGGCATACGACCAGCTGAAGACGAGCTTCTATCCCTGCCACTTGACGATCTAGATCTTTTGTCTGCAAACTCGAATACCCAAGACGTGGAAAGAGCCATTGCCAAATACTCCGGGTTTCTCGACAGTCTTCTCCAAAGGCTGAAGGCAAATGATGGTAAAAACTCAAAAGCACCACTCCTTCTGAACAGGGTGAGCGAAATCATACGAAAAGCATGGGCAGTTCCAACCCACGGTCACGAATTGGGCTACACGCTGTGCAACACTCTCCGAAATCGTGGTGGACTCGATCTGCTGATGTCAAACTGCATCGCTGGGGACAGTGAGCTTCAGTTCTCTTCAGCAAGACTCTTAGAGCAGTGTTTAACGAATGAGAACAGAGCCCATGTTGTAGAAAACGGGTTGGATAGGGTCGTGAACGTGGCCTGTGTCTGTACGAAGAATGCCAACTCCGTTGATCACTCGAGAGTCGGTACTGGCATACTGGAACACCTTTTCAAACACAGCGAAGGTACTTGCAGCGACGTCATCAGACTCGGTGGATTAGACGCTGTGCTTTTCGAGTGCAGAAAGAACGACGTTCAGACCTTAAGACACTGCGCTGGAGCCTTGGCCAACCTTTCTCTTTACGGTGGAGCCGAGAACCAGGAAGCGATGATAAAGAGGAAGGTCCCAATGTGGCTGTTCCCTCTTGCCTTCCACAACGACGATAACATCAAGTACTACGCCTGTTTGGCGATCGCGGTGCTCGTTGCTAACAAGGAAATCGAAGCTGCGGTTCTAAAGTCCGGTACTCTGGACCTCGTCGAGCCATTCGTGACGTCCCATAATCCCTCCGAATTTGCAAAATCGAATCTCGCCCACGCTCATGGCCAGAGTAAAAATTGGCTTGAGCGTTTGGTACCGGTACTAAGCTCGAAGAGAGAGGAGGCTAGGAATTTAGCAGCTTTTCATTTCTGCATGGAAGCTGGAATAAAAAAACAGCAAGGCAATACTGAGATATTTAGAGAAATTGGAGCCATTGAACCATTGAAGAAAGTCGCCAGCTGCCCCAATGCCATTGCTTCTAAATACTCGGTTCAAGCTCTCAGACTCATAGGCGAGGAAATTCCCCACAAACTTAGCCAGCAGGTACCACTTTGGTCCACCGAAGACGTACGCGAATGGGTGAAACAAATTGGCTTTGCGGAATACGCTCCGAGCTTTGTCGAAAGCAGAGTAGACGGAGATCTATTGCTGCAGTTAACAGAGTCTGATCTGATAGAGGACATTGGTTTAACGAATGGAATAAGGCGGCGAAGATTCACAAGGGAACTTCAGAGATTGAAAAAAATAGCTGACTACAGTAGCAAGGATACTGGGAACTTGAACAGTTTCCTTGAATCTATTGGACAGGAGTTTTCTATCTATACCTACGGCATGCTCAATGCTGGCGTTGACAAAGAATCGATTAGAAATTTGACTGAAGATCAGCTATTAGAGGAGTGCAGTATAACGAACAGCATTCACAGACTGAGGATACTGGAGGCTATTAAAAACATGCAGCATAGTTTTGGACTGAATTCATCTGGTGATGAATCGCTCAACAAATCGTTAGACGTATTTGTTAGTTATAGAAGATCTAATGGTTCACAACTGGCCAGTTTACTCAAAGTCCATTTACAGCTTAGAAGCTTTTCCGTATTTATTGACGTTGAAAGATTAGAGGCTGGAAAATTCGATAACAATCTCTTGCAGAGCATCAGACAAGCCAAACACTTCCTTCTTGTTCTCACACCTAAAGCTTTGGATCGATGTATACAGGACACCGAATGCAAAGACTGGGTGCATAGGGTGAGTTATCTATTTCAAATATCACTTTCGTACATTAGCTTCAGGAATCTGATGATATATGCGATATTTCCCGAGACTCAATGCAATCCTTCGAAATATTGTATATTACAATAGTAATTCTCAAAATACTTTGTGACTTTGTGAGAGTTTCATCGAAAACTTAACTTTTTCCCGATATCATGCAAAGTAATATCCCTAAAATCTAGTGAAATCTTCGATATCCATGTCATTCCGTGAAGTTCATCGTAAAAATCTATAAAGTACGATGAAATTTCATCAATCTCGTGAAATTCGGTTGAAAATCTTGATGAATTAAAAAAAGTCGTGCGCACTGGACTCGAGGACTGATGAACCCCTTTGTAATCGTACTTTGTATCAAATAACTGATTCTTATTGTGAATTTCGTTAAATTTACAGGAAATCGTTGCAGCCCTACAATCACAGTGCAACATCATTCCTATAATCGATAATTTCCAATGGCCAGAGCCAGAGGAACTTCCTGAAGACATGAGGGCCGTTTGTCACTTCAACGGTGTTCGGTGGATACACGATTACCAGGATGCATGCGTAGACAAACTAGAAAGGTAAGATATGCAATGATTTTGGAAAAATAATAAACTATGTATATCGTTGATGAAAAATCTATGCATATATGTGGGTATATAGATCATACGTGTGATTTTATCATCGCAGGTTTATGCGCGGTGAAATTCCTATGAGATCAGATCTTTCATCTGGTCTACCAAGAAGTATTGCTTCCAAAGATGTAACGCAGCCCAGTACACCGGGAAGTACGAATATGCGACAACCCAGTTATCAGCGTATGCACAGCAACGAAAGCAGAGGAAGTGATAAAGACTCGACGAACGGTAGAGATTGACTAGATGGACCCCCCACAGCTATACCCAATAGGTAAGCGTCTGATGTCATATTACGCGAGAAGTTATCCATTTATTTATAAACTCGAAGGTATATTTATTTCGAAATCTCACTCTTAAATTTTTTTTTGATTTTTTTTTTTCCATAACAATTATATGAATGAATGTGAATTTTTTTTTATTTTTTAAATTTTATCGGGATATTTACTGACGAGTTGATAATTTGTAGGGGATAACTAAAACAAACGATTATACTAACACCATATTTTATTTCTTTTACGCAGCCAGGAATAGAAATTGCAGTAACGCTAACATAACTATAGGTTGGTTTATTTTAATCCAATTTTCTTTGTTAATAATTTAATCGTGCTCTGTCTATATCATCATCCGAATTCCTCGATGCCTATTATAAATTTCATTGCTAGTTTTCGTAAGCCTGAAATTCAACGTTTGCGTATCCGTATACATGTATGATTATGTTTGTCTCGTATAGCTCTGCGATGTTCGTATGAATCGTTTAAATTCGAAAGCCAAGAAATAAACTGAACGTATATTTCTCCTCTAATTACAGGCTTCGGAAATCTTCGAGTCCATCTCGCTGGCTAATGGGTCTTCCGCCGACATCACCGCGTTTAAAATTCGTCCATACACGTCCAGGAGGAAGTTCGATTCCTCGGCGTCCGCCGCGGCATCCTCCGCCTCAATCTTCGCGATCTAAATCTCTGGAACTACTCGATCAAGAAGAGAAAGAAACCGTCCTTCCTGTCGCAGTGCCTGAACCGCTTCCTCGACCAAGATCAAGGAGTTTGGATGGTCTAATAGACGAAGAGGGTCTGATAGGCTCATCCTCAGTTCTAAAGAGCGAAGAATCAATGATGAAAGAAGCCCAGGAGAGAAGACCAAGATCTAGAAGTTTGGACGGATTTTTAGACGCTGTTTTAACGGAAACAATAGATTCGAACAACGGTCAAAACGCGATTGAATCATCCTCAGAATCCGACGATAATAACATCCCGAAATTTTCGGCTGTTGATAAGAGAACAGATCCCGATCCCAAAAGGCATCAGGAAGTTAAAACCGTTGGTCCAATGCCTGTGCCAAGAGTTAGAGTAAAGCCAGCTTCCTCTGATATAGAAAATATCGAAGATACTAGGATGTCTTCTTCTTCTGCAGAGGAAGCTGACTGTAATAGCAGAAGCTCTACGTTGAGACCGCAAATGTCAACTAGATCAATGAGCATGGACGGTCTTTTGGAATCGAGTAAAGTAATGCCGAACGAAAATCCGGAGAGTGATAATGAGACGAAATTGGGTTCGGACTCGTCGCCAGGTAAGGATAGACTATTGATTACCGGAAACGATCAAAAGTCTACAATGTTAAAAGCTAGGAGTTGTGGTGCGGGGTTGGATTCGGACGAGAGTTTTTCTTCTAATGATTATATCAAACCCCAGAATAAGGTTCAAGGCTCGTTATTGTCACTGCCTACCGGTGCCGAGCCAAAAAGAAAACGTAACTTTATGGACAAATGTGTTAACAAGGTACGGTCTTTCATACGAAAGTAAGTAAGTAAGTCGCGGGAGTAAATATATAAATATAACGATTATTCGGAATAATTTACATTTCCTAATAATCGGTGATAATGAATTGTTATTTAATTATTATTGATCATACAGAATCGACCTCTAACGCTATATACACAGCTGAGTATATTTTATTAGCGTTAGTCATTTTTTTTTTTTTTTTATACATTATTATTATTATAGAATGAAAGTTGTTAGAAAATAAAATCACAGCCTCGTGGTTTTTCACCTTTATTTTTTATTTTTTACTTTATTTTCTCAATAATTATTGTGAATGGCAGCGTGATATAATATATACACTTATACTATATATTTATGTAATATGAATTGTGCCTGACAATGAAGAAAAAAAAAAAGCAAAAAGAAATGAAAATAATAGAACAAAATAAGTGTCTTCTTAGGTAGTACGTATAGTATGTAAACCCTCAAAACACTAAACCGGCAACTATTCATTTGTTGCTGTATATTTATACGATATGTTATAATATATATTTATATATATTACGGCGATCTATCGATCGCAAATTAAATATAGCCAGTTTTTTCTTTTTTTCTATTTTCAGGTAGGTTCTCTTTTTATATTTCCCAACTGAAGCGTATTATAGTTATTAATGTAATTTAGATAATTTAATTTTTAATTATATTAATATTATTATTAATATTATCGGTATAGTTAGTATTTTATTATTTCATAGGCAGTTGTTTAGATAATGATAATTATCATAATTATTATTATTATTATTATTGTTATTATGAACTATTATGTAAACGACGGTTGTCCTTTTTTTTTGTTTTATTTTATTTTATATTTTTTTTTGTAATGCAGCTAACCCGATTATAAATAGATTTTAATTTAGATTTCTAGTAATACATAGTTATTTTACTATTTAACAATATTATAATTTTAATTAATATTAAGATATTTTACGATAGGTATTTTAGATTTAATATCTTGGTATCTATAGCATATACATACATACTAAACCAAAACGGTAAATACATCAAGCATTAGATTATTATTATTATTTTTAATAATCTCTTCATTATTTTATTTATTTATTTTTTACTTTTCTTTTCTTTTCTTTATCAATTCGAAATCTATAAAGTATATATATATATATATATATATATATATATATACTCATATATATGTATATTTTACCAAAGTTTCACGCAGTGAAATAAGAATTTTATTGAAATATTTAAATATGTTTTTTCGTGAATAAATTTTATTTCCCAAATACCTTTTACAGACAATTATTTTTATTCATCTAATTTCACATACAGGAAATCATATAAAAATTTTACAGAATGTACAATTTTGAAGCAAGTAAGCGTGAAAAAAAAAAAAAAGAGAACAGTACTCTTAGTTTGATAACATAATTTTGATAAAGACGAGTCTTTACACGTCTAATTTTTTATATTTACACCTAATCTTCGGAAATTTTGATCAGTAAACTTATTAAAGGTGTATTCAAGTTCCTAAAACATGTTTATTATCTTGAAACCAATTAAAAATATCAAACGAATCGGCTAACCACTATTAGATGCTAAGCCAAGCGTTTATTAATACTCTTATCGCATCAGTGGTATGCTTTTTGTCTTTTTCGTGTCTTAAAGCTTTGATCTAACAAATTTTGGTATAAAAATTGTACAATTACATCGTTTAGATATTTGTTGAAAAAAAAAACTGTCTGATTTTATTTTATCAAACATCATATGCACCAGCATCTTCATTTTATAACTCTATTAGAGTCTCAAGTACGTAAATTATCGATAAAACTAATATTTTATTATGAAATAAAGGTACATTTATATGGTCTTAGCCATGACCAGCCATTGAGATTATTTTTAATCGATCTGGTCGAATAAAAACAGACAGAGAGTGAGAGAAACAGATTACGGATAAATTATCTGTTCACAATATCATGACGGCCTCTCATTCTCCGTACCAATCTCATATCTTGTGGGAAGAGTGTGACTCGCTTGGCATGTAATGATAAAAGTATTGCGTCCTCAAAGAATTGTACCAAATACATTTCTGCCGATTCTTGAAGTGCCTGTAAAGCGCTGGCTTGTATTCTGTGAATCAAACAGGTATAACGATGTAGTCTTTCGTATAATTCAACAAATAAATAAATTAACAGCGTCACAAACCTTCAGATAAATCTCTTCCTGAAGGCAAGGGACAGAATAAATTTTTTTAATTAATAATAACGATAAAATACATTGATTTTAGTTTATATGCTCAATAAATTGATGAAATTTTTGATAGTAACGAAAAAATATTAATCTTCAATATCTTTCGTCTTATATCTTAATTCTGTTCTTTTTATGAACAAGTTCAGGTCTGCGATGAATAAAATTGTTAAATTTTAGGTCAATTGAGTAAGCTCTAGATATAGCAATACGATGTATACCCATGTATCATACCTATATCCATCAAGTCTGGGAAATAAATCTAGAATAATTTCTCTGACTAGTCTGACGAACGGTGATTTTGGTATTAAAAGCCTGGTAGACTTTTGCAGGTATTTTATCTCTTTCAAAGCTCTCTCGCCCGGTTTCAATCGTCTATTTACCAGAGTTCTTGTCTCGCGTGAAACTGCCTGAAACAAATATTTCGTTTCATGGGAATTGGATTGTTGAAGAATCGCATTTAGGGAATAACGATCCAACGCGTTGATCGATTGAGACAAAATTTGGCATAGAGATAGCTTGAATAATTTGCAAAGTTGTCACCAAATTCGACAAAATTTTATCAAGGGGTTTGCTAATGAGAAAAAAAGAGGGGTTTCTGATTTAGAAGAGCAATAATTATTGTTTTTTGACATTCACCTCACTGGCAGTTTTTGATTTTGTTGAAGCAGATGATCGCAGGGAAGACGACGACCTGGGATTCGAATGTGGATTAGAATAAACAGCGTTTTGATTAAGATAACGAATGTGACTCTAACCTCTATACCTTGTTTGTTTCCGTCTAACCATCTTGACGCGATGTTGAGAAAGCTTATGATACTTTGTATAGTATTGTGATATTGCGCACTTCAATTTTTACACAACTATGTCGAACACATGATATTTTAAGAGATTTGAGTTTCGAATAATTACAGAGGGAAGCAAAACGGGGGGTTAAAAGTTTACAAACAAATTACCCGACATCTTTTTCGATTCAAACGAGGAGTGCTTCGTGAGTTGTGATTTGTGAGATAGACGAACAGCTTGGTTGTTGATTCACGGCGTCCTCTATGAGAGGCTCTGAGGGTAATTGAAACTTTTTTTGTTACCAACCGCGCTAACGCAGTCGGTAAAGAAAAGAAGCCCGCGACTTTCGATATTCCCGGAGGTGAAAGAAACAACGGTTTTTCGCACAGAGGTAATGGAAAAAGTAGCTAAATGTATTGCTAAAAATTTTTTAAGGAGAGTATGGAAGGCTCATTTTTTTTTTCAATCATTCAAAACCTTAGTCAATTATTTATGGCCGGTTTCATCAATTCGTAGAATAACTAGAGAGCGATTCTCTGGGAATTAACGCGCCTAAAAAATAGGCACGTGATACGTCAGGTCTGCATATGCTGAAATTATATGAGATATAAGACAAGCGATATGTTATCAGAGTTGTATAAGGTACCAGATTTGTGAACTCTTTAACAATCGTTAAAAAAGAATCATTCTGAAGACCCGATCATCCGATATGATAATCCCAATCACCTTTGATACCAGTTCTATGCCGAATAGAGAAGCGCAGTCATATGAAAAACTAGTGCTCATAGCACTAATACAGATATAAAATTGAATATGTTTTGATAGAATCACCTATCAGATATGAATATAGTCTATTGAAAGGTCTATCAGAGCTTGTAAATACATGAATCGTCATCATATTGCCCTAATCATTTTGAGAAGTTCGATAGTTTTCAGTTTCCTTGCTACGTGCAATATTGATAGTTCATATTTTGTACCTGGAATACATTTTTATTATTGTGATTTTCGTCATCAGTCGCTGACTATAAACTAATAATCATGTCAGTTAAGACTATAGGTTTGTGTAGTAACAGTGTTAGTGCCTGCTTCCTGATGGCACATTTTTTGTAGACTTACCTTAGCATCTTCGGTGGTAGCCTGACAGGAAGTGTAAAGATTTCCAGAAATGAGAATACTACGTATCCAGAAACGACCAGATCTCAGGGAACGGTCCAGGGCATAAACCCGTCGAATGAATAGACTAATTGCTCGTTTATCATCAAGCAGCCGCCCGCAGGTGACAATTCCACATTATTACCAGTAATGTTGTTCACCATTGATGGGCAGTTCAGAACAGAAAACAACTCTTTCGTACGATATGGTCGATACTTCCTTCTTGAGGAGGTCGTGGTTTTCGTAATTCCTAACTTTCGCGTGGGTGTGCTGGGATTTCTTAGCACCGGAGACGAAATAGCGCCCGGCAACTACTTACGGGCTGAAGGACATGTTGCGGGTTCTGGAATGGGTTCACGGAAACATCCATCATTTAAATTCAAATTTGGTGGCAGTCCAAACGCAGTTACTCTATTTGGAGCAAGTTCAGGCGGCATGAGCGTTCATCTCTTGGCGTTATCAAATTTAACTGGTGGTGAGATAAGCAAAACGTTTCGCCAGTCTCTGTCGTGAAATCAAGAAAAAAGCCAAGTACCAAACGTACCCCTGCGATCTCTCAGCAAGTCGACGTCGTGATACAAATCATCAATCAATCAATCAATCAATCAATCGTGAAGTCGGGAGTTTCGTGTGAGGATATCGAAACATCATTCCAAGAGCTACGTACTTGGCGGGCACATTCGGTTTCTCAGAGCTATACGGACAACCGGCTTCGTTTCACGCGAAAATTAAGTTTTTAATGCGACAGCAATTAAATACACTGAAGAACTAGTTATTCCAACCAATAATCGTATCAGAAAATACTTCTACGTATCCCTAATTATGTGTATGAACTTACAGAAGTAAATCTGTATATAATACCTTGTATAATAAATAAAAATCGTGGTCGTTTCACTGTCGTTAAATTATCAGATCAGACTCGGAACTCTGGAATCATGCACCTCACTATGGAGCCAATGAGCGATATACTACGTTAATTTCTCCCATGATAGGTAACATACCGTAGAGCTTGAGTATATATTATTAATAATGTAAGAATAAACTTATTCACTTGCAAAACTGTTGAATTATCAAGAAAACTCTACTTTGCTATTTTGGTATAAAACCTATTTCGGATATACGTGTATGCTATAACTAGCATAGAGTAAAATTAAATGCAGTTAATGATTGCTTTGGTGTACCTATACTATGTCATACAATCTTGCTCACGATGCATGCGTATGTGCGAGTGCACTAGAGTATACACGTAGTGGGAAGGATTAATTTCAACACCTGAAACTCATCCTCGTAACAGTTCGGCCCCACTCGAGTGCAAAAATATTTTGTTTCTCATTCGCTTGTGAAGAATAATCATTAGCAACTACATATTCGTGGCAGTTGAAAGATTAGCGTGTGCGAGTTTACGGGAGTGCTTTAGTGCGGACGCCTTTGGCACCCGCACTAAAGCGCTATCGTAAACTCGCACGCGCTAATATTTCAACTGCCACGACAATGACGTCCCGACACAAGATTAGAAGATTCATTTCAACCAAGTGTGTATGTTATCTGTAAATCAGACATTCGTCATTCGATGCAAAATTCATGACATGTATATATATCCAGCGACCGGAAACATAGTCCTGTGAGAATCCATCAGCCGCCAAGTACCGATACAAGTAGCTGTACACAGTTCGGAAAAACTGTAAGACAAACAGCCAAACACAAAATAAAACTGCATGGAGTCGTGTCCTATCATATCAATTAATCTATTTTAGATGCCAGATTTGATGAATAAACAATATGGGAAACAGTCGGGAAAAAAATGGTTTGCAAAATACGATAAAGTACTATCAATCCAAAGCGAGAATAACAAACACAATGGAAAAAAACCGAATGTGCCCGCCAAGTACGTAGCTCTTGGAATGATGTTTCGATATCCTCACACGAAACTCCCGACTTCACGATTGATTGATTGATTGATTGATTGATGATTTGTATCACGACGTAGACTTGCTGAGAGATCGCAGGGGTACGTTTGGTACTTGGCTTTTTTCTTGATTTCACGACAGAGACTGGCGAAACGTTTTGCTTACAAAGCAATTGTGATTTTCGTGTTGGTACTTGGCGGCTATTTTTACATCTTTGGATGTTTTTCGTGGGATTTAACTGATGGTGAGATTTTTCGGTTGAATATAAGAACAAAAGGTGCTGACTCTCAAACTTTTAGTTGAAAACACAACCACGTCTTGCTGCATCGAGCCTGCACGTATCAATGAATTCAAGTTTCAGTTCACCCAAAACATCAAGTGAATTTGTTAAGAAGTTACCGATGGTTTTGTATAGAGGAAAATAGATAACTTAGAGTTGTGCAATGATGTTTGTACCGGTATGTGAATCACAAATTCATCACTACGCAATAAAGTATAGGCTGTAGAAGGAAACAACTGATTGTGAATTCGTCAACTATATTTGTGTAGACATTTTTTCCAGAGTCAACTATTTTCGGATTTGATATGAATTCCTTCTTCAAACTCACGGTGAATATTGAGTCATAAAGAATGAATTACGTCACGCCAAAGTACTTTGACATAATTCTGAATATTTAGGTTCTGCAAGCGACGATGTGTAACAAGAATTGTGCCACACATTGTTGAACTCTGATATATTCTAATCGTAATTATTACTACAAAAACTTTTTATACACCGATTAAGAACGAGCTGTAAAATAATAAAACAGTAGTGATAGCACGCATGCTTACACAATTCAATATAATTCGATTTATGGGACCATGCGAAAGCATATTCACAGCCTCCGACTGAATGAGTAATCAGCCTGGAGCTGAGGCAGATCTTGAGTCGTTGCTACTCTCTCAGAGACCGTTACCGCGGCCGCGGCTGCCAAAGAACCGCCGAATCAACGTTCCAGCGTCAGGGAGTTCTGGGGGACAGTGGTAAGAAGAGGGGTGTCAGCATAGGCTGGGCTAAGTTGGATTTATCCTGTATCACGCGCCGACATTGAACGTCCGTCAAAAATGTTCTGCGATTCAGGATCGGTCCAATAGCGATACTTAGTGTAACAGCACCGTAATCTCGATACAGCGTTGGTTATAAAGCGATGTTCGTATATTTGAGTTCTGCGAGTGGGGTCATATCTTCGAATGACATGACATTATGTGTTTGCAATGAAATTTATGAAAGAAATTGCGATATTTTGATGACCTAATCCCTTAACATATCCTTAACTCAATTCTGCCCTGAAAAACTGTTTGTACGCCGAATAAAATAACGCTGTGACATGATAAAACCGCGTTCATAGCACATATACCCTATAATAATTTGATACGCTTCGGTGGAATATTTCTAATAAATTTGGAGGTCGCTCACCGTCTGTAAATACTCAATTTTTCATAATATTCCCTCACTCGCTTCGAGAAGTGTGATGGGTACCTTTCGGTATCCATACTATGTGATAATGATTTGAACTCTATATTTTCATAACCGTTAGGAATTTCAACAGACATTGAAAAGTTGTACTTGATATTCAGCACAAGTCTGAAAGGCTTGTATTGTGTGTTTTCACTTCATTCTCGAATTCATGACACTGCGTTTGCACAATTACCATTTACTACAATTTCATGTGATATCACGGTAATCCATATGTTTTTTTCAGATCTTATTCGTACGATCTTCATCATCTGTCACTGACTAACAGTAACAAATAGTGATTATGTTACCAAAAACAGTAGTCAAGCTGTCATCTGATGGCGCGAGTGTCTGTCTGCCGTTTGCACTTTTCCTGACAACTTGCCTCAGCATCTGCGGCGGCAACGTGCCAGAAGGTGTAGATATTTCGAGGGATGAAAATCGTACGTATCCAGAAACAACGATACCCCAGGGAACGGTCCGAGGCATAAACATGCTCACTCATTACAACAGGACAATCTTTGGCTTCATAGGAATTCCGTATGCTCAACCACCGGTTGGCGATCTCAGGTTTGTTGGAAAATACAAAATACGATATGTGCGAGCTTATCGAGAGATTCATCCACAGTAATTTCGGGAAGGCCAGTTCTGACGTTTTCAAACTCGATCAACGGCCGATCAATCAGGTCGACAAAGTTTTATCATCAGTCCAGCAAAGAATTCCGTTTTCCGGATCACTATCGTTCGTATGGTCAATTATTGACTGTCGATGACACAGCTGAAACTCAGCACACCGCTCGCGAATAGAAATCACTTTGATGATCGAGGGAATGGGCGGAACAACGGTATAATACGAGTCGAGTTATACCGTTTTCCCAAAGATTGCATGAAAATGATCAAAGACCATAAATTTACATTGTATATTTATTTGATGAAGAATGGTTTGAATATTCAAAGGTTGAACGGAACAGCCTTGATGAAAGAACAGTATAACTCGAGTAATATCGTTTTTCAAAAAGTGTAGATAAAATGAGGCTTTATTACCAGCTTTATGATAGGTGAAGCGGTAGCGGTCAGACGTAGGTTTTTGAATTTAATTTTTTCATTCATCAAATTTGTCCTAATAATTTTCATATTTCTTGACATTATGATTATTTTCTGATTGTTATAGGTATATCGATTGAAAAATGAAAATTTCAAATCAAATATTTTTGATGGAGAGAAAAAAAAACTTATAACAATAATCAGTTTATTGTCTGTTCTTGAAACTTCAGTAAGAATTTTTAATTATTCAATCCTACGATCATCTTTGTTATACACTCGATGCAAATATTAAACGCGAAACATTGCGGGTATGAAAACGTACTTTTAATAGCGCAAAGATCATAAATAAGAGATTCCCGATATTGCTTCAGCAGGCTTATCATCGGCAAAAATAGATGACCTACGATCTCTGATGAAATCTGTGTCTAACGAAGCGCATTTGTGGTATTAGGATATAGTCGGAAAAGCATCTGCTGAAATTCGGGTGTAAACTCTTGATACGTAAATTAGAATTTAGGATAACGATATAGGTATAAACAGTTGGTTGGTGGAACGGAAGGTCATCCAGAATGCGGTACTTTCCTTCTCCCAATGGAAAAAGTTCCTCGTTAAAATTCAATACGAAAATTAATAATGCTCGAATGTTAATGAGAATAGGTTTTCAGATAGAAGCCGTGTAAAGTTAGCTAATACGAGCGCAGATACGAGACTGTCTCAGGGCCGCATCGCCGTGCCGGCCTGGCGGTTCCCACGACGCGTTACCGGCCATGGCGATCCCGCCGACCGGCCAAATGACAGCAGCGGCCCTGAACCAGTCTCGTATCTGCGCTCGTATTAGCTAACTTTACACGGCTTCTATCTGAAAACGGATTCTCCATCGACATTTTAGCATTATTAATTTTCGTCTTATCGGAAAAATAGATGTGCACTCCACGGGTAAATGTACTTGGCAAAAGGTTTATGCCCTGGATGTGCTTTCTACGCGAATACCGTCATTCCGCCTACCCCCTCAATTCGAACCACAATGATCAACTTTCACATATTGTCCTGATTCAGATTCAAAGCACCCGTTCCACCGCAAGCTTGGAACGAAACTTTGGATGCCAGCAGAGAGACCGAGCCATGTCCGCAATTCAATATTCAGGGAGAAATTACAGGAAACGAGGACTGTTTGTATCTCAACGTTTTTACACCACAGGTAATTGTACCCATTCGGTAGGTACTCTGATGATATGGATTGATGAGATCTATTGTGCTCTATTTTCACTTTCGTCATGTGAATGTTGAAGTTAAAGAACGAGTGTAAGCAGTAAGAATTGAAGATTCCATTCTGTGCATGCAGTACCCGCTCTGTTATTAGATCTTCCGAATTGAACAGGACGAATCGATGCATAGGTTCTGAAAGTTCACATACTTTATCCAAAATGAAGGCTGTACGAAAAATTTGGCTAAAAACTTAATGAACTTTGTCGCTACGTAGCTGCCCGGAAGTGACAATTTTACATCACTACCAGTGATGGTGTTCTGCATTGGCGGGGGATTCAAAGCAGAAAACGCTTCTCTTGTGCTATTTGGTCCAGATTTCCTCCTTGACAAGGACGTGGTTTTCGTAGTTCCCAACTTTCGTGTTGGAGTGCTGGGATTTTTCAGCACCGGAGACGAAGTATCGCCCGGAAATTACGGGCTAAAGGATATGGTGCGAGTTTTGGAATGGGTCCAGGTCAGCATCCAGTCTTTTGGTGGCGATCCAAATTCAGTCACCCTCTTCGGTGCAAGTTCAGGCGCCGCGAGTGTTCATCTTTTGGCGTTATCAAATTCAACGGATGGTGAGATCTGTTTGCTGTCCTTATCAATAGACTTGAGGAGTATCACAAGTACCATTGTGCTTCGGGACAATAATTATTGTTGTTCTTGTGAAGGGCTCATCCATAGATACATAACTCAGAGTGGATCCGCACTCTCTAATGTAGTGAATCAGCCCAAAGAAATGTGTGCGAATCGGGCCATCCGGCTCGGTGAGTATCTTGGCTGTCCGACGAACACGTCGACACTCCTGGTTAAATGTCTGAGGGGTTTGAACGTATCACAGCTCATCGATACGAACTCAGTTTTCTACGTATGGGAGAGATATCCGTCTGCTATATGGGTTCCGACTTCCGAGCCTGATATAGAAGGGGCATTTCTTACCGACACCCCAGCAAACCTCTTCGCCAACGGAAAAATCCGTGATCTTCCTTGGATTTCTAGTGTCACCCGGAACGAAGGACTCGGACAAGCGACCCGTGAGTATTGAGGAAGTCAATTCGAGTGGAAAATATTTCTTGAAAGAGTAGCCAGCTGCAGTCTGAGCCTAGACTTTAAAAGCTGCCAACTCGCATAGCAGAGTAGATTCGTCTTGCGTACAACAAGTGATTTCTTTTTTTTTCAGGGTATTTCGAGAACACTGATTTATTCGAAAATTTCTTGAACAATATTGACCTTGTCTTGCCTCTCATATTTCTCTATGAGAGTACAGTTGATGATGTAACAGCTTATACAAACGCCTTGAAGTCATACTACTTGAACGATCTGACTGCCGATAGAAGCATAGTAGGTGGTCGATCACAAATGACAGACATAGGTTTCTTTGACCAGCCTTCAACCTCTATTATTCATTTCAGCTGCTTGCCAACGTCACAGCACTCATTGGTGATGCCTTATTCGTGTATCCTGCATACAGCGCGTTTAAACAACAACTGGTTTTTGCAAGGAACTCACAGTATTTTTGCTCTTTTGAATACCGTGGCACCTTAAGCCGCAGCTACTACTTAAGTGGGGGTTCTACTGAATATACGGGCGTACCACATGGTGACGAACTCATTTATCTCTATGAAACTCATGAACCAGTCTTCGGGCCTTCGAACTACGATTATAGTGAGACTGATCTGAAGATGGTGGACACTATGCTACAGCTTTGGACGTCTTTTGCGACTAATGGGTAAGCTCTGGCATGGAGAACAAACTGCGAGACGATACGCTTTGCAAAAATATCAATCGATTGACTCTCCTTCCAGGACACCGACCTTGGTGGATTCGGACAAAACTTTTATCTGGGAGCCATACTCCTCGCTCAACAATTATCTTCGGATAGGAAACGGACCTGATGGGGAACTTGAAATGAAATATGATCTGTACATAGAGCGAATGAAGTTTTGGGAAACGCTCGAGGCGGCGACTACATCGGGCGCCCCCCGAAACTGATTCAATTACTTTTGAATGTGCTTCGTTTTTGTCTACCTTGTTGTATAATGTGATGAAATGTACCCCGGCTTGACATTATACGCACTCTAATAATCATTCGTGGCCGAATTTTCACCCATCCACACTCCCTATCAGTAAATTTCTTTGCCATATCCCTCAGACACACATTTAGTATAGATCGCAGCTATAATTTAAACTTGGGGGTTCAGTACTATTCATTAGGAACCGTACACGAAGAATTGACATTGCTATTTCTCGTATCACTGTTAGTAACAATCCACAAGCACGAAACTCGATTCAAGGAAACGAAGGTGCTGTAGCAACTCGTTGATTGCAATCCGCTTGAAAATTGGAAATTGGCTAAGAATGAAGTTCAATTTCGCGATATGATTGCAAAAGACGTGTTTCGATCGGAAACAATGGAATATTATTTACATTGAATTAAATATGTCGGACGGGTGTGCTCTGGAATTCGGCACGATGGCATCAGGTGTGGATGACTTTTTTTTCATGCGGCATTACATTTTATGTGTATCATAAAATCTTAAATAAGACCAATCGATGATAAAAAATATCGTTCTGAAAACCTGATCGTCAGATATCCTAATCAATAGTATGTACATTACAATACGAGTCCGGTAAAACTTTTTTTGATGAGTGTGAGGTTGCAGCACGAGCCGAAGGCGAGTTTCGCAATCACTCGAGATCAGAAAAAGTTTTTCCGTCGAGTATTGTACAAAATTTTACTTTAGGAGGTGTGAAAATGGGGGTTTTAGTTACGCGAAGCGTGATGGGTAAAACGTCCAGAATCACACTGAGTGAAGTAAAATTATTTATAACAACGTTCATTTCCATGCGTGATTGAAGAAGGCTGTGATTTTATGAGGTAACAATAATGCTGATATCACACACATATAGTAAGTATATATATATACAACTGATCTAGAAAAGAGCGCCTTCATATAGGTACTTGTTTGATTCAATCTCTCAGCCAACGAGATCGCCAATTTGTGGTGTTACTGTTTTTGGTCACTTTATGTCTCACATTCGAACAGTTCTGATTATAGTGCGTCAGTAAACGCTGTAGCCATGCTGCTATGTAATAGCGCAAGTGCCTACCTGCTATCAGCACTTCTACTGACAAGTTACTTCAGCATCTGCGGTGGTAGCCTGACAGAAAGTGTGAAGGCTTCTAGAGATGAGAATACGACGTATCCGGAGACGACCATACCTCAGGGGACAGTTCTAGGCATAAACATGCTCACTCGTTACAACAGGACGATCTCCGGCTTTATAGGAATTCCATATGCTGAACCACCGGTCGACGATCTCAGGTTTGTTGAAAAATACAAAATACGATATGTGCGAGCTTATCAACGCATTCATCCTCAGCGATTTCGAGGTTTTCGAATTGAATCAATGGTTGATAAGTTACCTTAACGAAGTTTTGTAATCATTACAGCACATGATTTGACTCGTCCAATCATTTTAGTTCGCAAAGTCAATTATTAATTGTTCATGACAAAACTCAAGTCCAGTTTGCCATCCGCAATCTTTCATGGGACATTTGTAAAATTTGTAATAAAAATTGGAATCACAACGATCAACTCCCATGTATTGTCCCGATTAAGGTTTAAAGCACCCGTTCCACCAGATGCTTGGAATGGAGCTTTGAACGCCACTACTGAAACCGTGGCGTGTCCTCAGCTTGATGGTCGGGGCCAAATTTCAGGAGACAAGGACTGCTTGTATCTGAACCTATTCACGCCGCAGGTAATTAGTCCATTAATTCGAGTACTCTGTCAATGATATATGTGCTACATGAAAATTGTGGAAGAACGATAGATAGCAGTAACAATAATTGGTGATTCTAATTTCCGCACGTAGTTCCTGCATTCACCTGTTTCGATACGTATGCAAATTATACTGCAGGTTCAATAGAAAATGAAAAAAAAAAACGTTCACCCGTGGAATGAATAGACTAATTGCTCGTTTATCATCAAGCAGCTTCCCGCAGGTGACAATTCCACATTATTACCAGTAATGTTGTTCACCATTGATGGGCAGTTCAGAACAGAAAACAACTCTTTCGTACGATATGGTCGATACTTCCTTCTTGAGGAGGTCGTGGTTTTCGTAATTCCTAACTTTCGCGTGGGTGTGCTGGGATTTCTTAGCACCGGAGACGAAGTAGCGCCCGGCAACTACTTACGGGCTGAAGGACATGTTGCGGGTTCTGGAATGGGTTCACGGAAACATCCATCATTTAAATTCAAATTTGGTGGCAGTCCAAACGCAGTTACTCTATTTGGAGCAAGTTCAGGCGGCATGAGCGTTCATCTCTTGGCGTTATCAAATTTAACTGGTGGTGAGATAAGCAAAACGTTTCGCCAGTCTCTGTCGTGAAATCAAGAAAAAAGCCAAGTACCAAACGTACCCCTGCGATCTCTCAGCAAGTCGACGTCGTGATACAAATCATCAATCAATCAATCAATCAATCAATCGTGAAGTCGGGAGTTTCGTGTGAGGATATCGAAACATCATTCCAAGAGCTACGTACTTGGCGGGCACATTCGGTTTCTCAGAGCTATACGGACAACCGGCTTCGTTTCACGCGAAAATTAAGTTTTTAATGCGACAGCAATTAAATACACTGAAGAACTAGTTATTCCAACCAATAATCGTATCAGAAAATACTTCTACGTATCCCTAATTATGTGTATGAACTTACAGAAGTAAATCTGTATATAATACCTTGTATAATAAATAAAAATCGTGGTCGTTTCACTGTCGTTAAATTATCAGATCAGACTCGGAACTCTGGAATCATGCACCTCACTATGGAGCCAATGAGCGATATACTACGTTAATTTCTCCCATGATAGGTAACATACCGTAGAGCTTGAGTATATATTATTAATAATGTAAGAATAAACTTATTCACTTGCAAAACTGTTGAATTATCAAGAAAACTCTACTTTGCTATTTTGGTATAAAACCTATTTCGGATATACGTGTATGCTATAACTAGCATAGAGTAAAATTAAATGCAGTTAATGATTGCTTTGGTGTACCTATACTATGTCATACAATCTTGCTCACGATGCATGCGTATGTGCGAGTGCACTAGAGTATACACGTAGTGGGAAGGATTAATTTCAACACCTGAAACTCATCCTCGTAACAGTTCGGCCCCACTCGAGTGCAAAAATATTTTGTTTCTCATTCGCTTGTGAAGAATAATCATTAGCAACTACATATTCGTGGCAGTTGAAAGATTAGCGTGTGCGAGTTTACGGGAGTGCTTTAGTGCGGACGCCTTTGGCACCCGCACTAAAGCGCTATCGTAAACTCGCACGCGCTAATATTTCAACTGCCACGACAATGACGTCCCGACACAAGATTAGAAGATTCATTTCAACCAAGTGTGTATGTTATCTGTAAATCAGACATTCGTCATTCGATGCAAAATTCATGACATGTATATATATCCAGCGACCGGAAACATAGTCCTGTGAGAATCCATCAGCCGCCAAGTACCGATACAAGTAGCTGTACACAGTTCGGAAAAACTGTAAGACAAACAGCCAAACACAAAATAAAACTGCATGGAGTCGTGTCCTATCATATCAATTAATCTATTTTAGATGCCAGATTTGATGAATAAACAATATGGGAAACAGTCGGGAAAAAAATGGTTTGCAAAATACGATAAAGTACTATCAATCCAAAGCGAGAATAACAAACACAATGGAAAAAAACCGAATGTGCCCGCCAAGTACGTAGCTCTTGGAATGATGTTTCGATATCCTCACACGAAACTCCCGACTTCACGATTGATTGATTGATTGATTGATTGATGATTTGTATCACGACGTAGACTTGCTGAGAGATCGCAGGGGTACGTTTGGTACTTGGCTTTTTTCTTGATTTCACGACAGAGACTGGCGAAACGTTTTGCTTACAAAGCAATTGTGATTTTCGTGTTGGTACTTGGCGGCTATTTTTACATCTTTGGATGTTTTTCGTGGGATTTAACTGATGGTGAGATTTTTCGGTTGAATATAAGAACAAAAGGTGCTGACTCTCAAACTTTTAGTTGAAAACACAACCACGTCTTGCTGCATCGAGCCTGCACGTATCAATGAATTCAAGTTTCAGTTCACCCAAAACATCAAGTGAATTTGTTAAGAAGTTACCGATGGTTTTGTATAGAGGAAAATAGATAACTTAGAGTTGTGCAATGATGTTTGTACCGGTATGTGAATCACAAATTCATCACTACGCAATAAAGTATAGGCTGTAGAAGGAAACAACTGATTGTGAATTCGTCAACTATATTTGTGTAGACATTTTTTCCAGAGTCAACTATTTTCGGATTTGATATGAATTCCTTCTTCAAACTCACGGTGAATATTGAGTCATAAAGAATGAATTACGTCACGCCAAAGTACTTTGACATAATTCTGAATATTTAGGTTCTGCAAGCGACGATGTGTAACAAGAATTGTGCCACACATTGTTGAACTCTGATATATTCTAATCGTAATTATTACTACAAAAACTTTTTATACACCGATTAAGAACGAGCTGTAAAATAATAAAACAGTAGTGATAGCACGCATGCTTACACAATTCAATATAATTCGATTTATGGGACCATGCGAAAGCATATTCACAGCCTCCGACTGAATGAGTAATCAGCCTGGAGCTGAGGCAGATCTTGAGTCGTTGCTACTCTCTCAGAGACCGTTACCGCGGCCGCGGCTGCCAAAGAACCGCCGAATCAACGTTCCAGCGTCAGGGAGTTCTGGGGGACAGTGGTAAGAAGAGGGGTGTCAGCATAGGCTGGGCTAAGTTGGATTTATCCTGTATCACGCGCCGACATTGAACGTCCGTCAAAAATGTTCTGCGATTCAGGATCGGTCCAATAGCGATACTTAGTGTAACAGCACCGTAATCTCGATACAGCGTTGGTTATAAAGCGATGTTCGTATATTTGAGTTCTGCGAGTGGGGTCATATCTTCGAATGACATGACATTATGTGTTTGCAATGAAATTTATGAAAGAAATTGCGATATTTTGATGACCTAATCCCTTAACATATCCTTAACTCAATTCTGCCCTGAAAAACTGTTTGTACGCCGAATAAAATAACGCTGTGACATGATAAAACCGCGTTCATAGCACATATACCCTATAATAATTTGATACGCTTCGGTGGAATATTTCTAATAAATTTGGAGGTCGCTCACCGTCTGTAAATACTCAATTTTTCATAATATTCCCTCACTCGCTTCGAGAAGTGTGATGGGTACCTTTCGGTATCCATACTATGTGATAATGATTTGAACTCTATATTTTCATAACCGTTAGGAATTTCAACAGACATTGAAAAGTTGTACTTGATATTCAGCACAAGTCTGAAAGGCTTGTATTGTGTGTTTTCACTTCATTCTCGAATTCATGACACTGCGTTTGCACAATTACCATTTACTACAATTTCATGTGATATCACGGTAATCCATATGTTTTTTTCAGATCTTATTCGTACGATCTTCATCATCTGTCACTGACTAACAGTAACAAATAGTGATTATGTTACCAAAAACAGTAGTCAAGCTGTCATCTGATGGCGCGAGTGTCTGTCTGCCGTTTGCACTTTTCCTGACAACTTGCCTCAGCATCTGCGGCGGCAACGTGCCAGAAGGTGTAGATATTTCGAGGGATGAAAATCGTACGTATCCAGAAACAACGATACCCCAGGGAACGGTCCGAGGCATAAACATGCTCACTCATTACAACAGGACAATCTTTGGCTTCATAGGAATTCCGTATGCTCAACCACCGGTTGGCGATCTCAGGTTTGTTGGAAAATACAAAATACGATATGTGCGAGCTTATCGAGAGATTCATCCACAGTAATTTCGGGAAGGCCAGTTCTGACGTTTTCAAACTCGATCAACGGCCGATCAATCAGGTCGACAAAGTTTTATCATCAGTCCAGCAAAGAATTCCGTTTTCCGGATCACTATCGTTCGTATGGTCAATTATTGACTGTCGATGACACAGCTGAAACTCAGCACACCGCTCGCGAATAGAAATCACTTTGATAATCGAGGGAATGGGCGGAACAACGGTATAATACGAGTCGAGTTATACCGTTTTCCCAAAGATTGCATGAAAATGATCAAAGACCATAAATTTACATTGTATATTTATTTGATGAAGAATGGTTTGAATATTCAAAGGTTGAACGGAACAGCCTTGATGAAAGAACAGTATAACTCGAGTAATATCGTTTTTCAAAAAGTGTAGATAAAATGAGGCTTTATTACCAGCTTTATGATAGGTGAAGCGGTAGCGGTCAGACGTAGGTTTTTGAATTTAATTTTTTCATTCATCAAATTTGTCCTAATAATTTTCATATTTCTTGACATTATGATTATTTTCTGATTGTTATAGGTATATCGATTGAAAAATGAAAATTTCAAATCAAATATTTTTGATGGAGAGAAAAAAAAACTTATAACAATAATCAGTTTATTGTCTGTTCTTGAAACTTCAGTAAGAATTTTTAATTATTCAATCCTACGATCATCTTTGTTATACACTCGATGCAAATATTAAACGCGAAACATTGCGGGTATGAAAACGTACTTTTAATAGCGCAAAGATCATAAATAAGAGATTCCCGATATTGCTTCAGCAGGCTTATCATCGGCAAAAATAGATGACCTACGATCTCTGATGAAATCTGTGTCTAACGAAGCGCATTTGTGGTATTAGGATATAGTCGGAAAAGCATCTGCTGAAATTCGGGTGTAAACTCTTGATACGTAAATTAGAATTTAGGATAACGATATAGGTATAAACAGTTGGTTGGTGGAACGGAAGGTCATCCAGAATGCGGTACTTTCCTTCTCCCAATGGAAAAAGTTCCTCGTTAAAATTCAATACGAAAATTAATAATGCTCGAATGTTAATGAGAATAGGTTTTCAGATAGAAGCCGTGTAAAGTTAGCTAATACGAGCGCAGATACGAGACTGTCTCAGGGCCGCATCGCCGTGCCGGCCTGGCGGTTCCCACGACGCGTTACCGGCCATGGCGATCCCGCCGACCGGCCAAATGACAGCAGCGGCCCTGAACCAGTCTCGTATCTGCGCTCGTATTAGCTAACTTTACACGGCTTCTATCTGAAAACGGATTCTCCATCGACATTTTAGCATTATTAATTTTCGTCTTATCGGAAAAATAGATGTGCACTCCACGGGTAAATGTACTTGGCAAAAGGTTTATGCCCTGGATGTGCTTTCTACGCGAATACCGTCATTCCGCCTACCCCCTCAATTCGAACCACAATGATCAACTTTCACATATTGTCCTGATTCAGATTCAAAGCACCCGTTCCACCGCAAGCTTGGAACGAAACTTTGGATGCCAGCAGAGAGACCGAGCCATGTCCGCAATTCAATATTCAGGGAGAAATTACAGGAAACGAGGACTGTTTGTATCTCAACGTTTTTACACCACAGGTAATTGTACCCATTCGGTAGGTACTCTGATGATATGGATTGATGAGATCTATTGTGCTCTATTTTCACTTTCGTCATGTGAATGTTGAAGTTAAAGAACGAGTGTAAGCAGTAAGAATTGAAGATTCCATTCTGTGCATGCAGTACCCGCTCTGTTATTAGATCTTCCGAATTGAACAGGACGAATCGATGCATAGGTTCTGAAAGTTCACATACTTTATCCAAAATGAAGGCTGTACGAAAAATTTGGCTAAAAACTTAATGAACTTTGTCGCTACGTAGCTGCCCGGAAGTGACAATTTTACATCACTACCAGTGATGGTGTTCTGCATTGGCGGGGGATTCAAAGCAGAAAACGCTTCTCTTGTGCTATTTGGTCCAGATTTCCTCCTTGACAAGGACGTGGTTTTCGTAGTTCCCAACTTTCGTGTTGGAGTGCTGGGATTTTTCAGCACCGGAGACGAAGTATCGCCCGGAAATTACGGGCTAAAGGATATGGTGCGAGTTTTGGAATGGGTCCAGGTCAGCATCCAGTCTTTTGGTGGCGATCCAAATTCAGTCACCCTCTTCGGTGCAAGTTCAGGCGCCGCGAGTGTTCATCTTTTGGCGTTATCAAATTCAACGGATGGTGAGATCTGTTTGCTGTCCTTATCAATAGACTTGAGGAGTATCACAAGTACCATTGTGCTTCGGGACAATAATTATTGTTGTTCTTGTGAAGGGCTCATCCATAGATACATAACTCAGAGTGGATCCGCACTCTCTAATGTAGTGAATCAGCCCAAAGAAATGTGTGCGAATCGGGCCATCCGGCTCGGTGAGTATCTTGGCTGTCCGACGAACACGTCGACACTCCTGGTTAAATGTCTGAGGGGTTTGAACGTATCACAGCTCATCGATACGAACTCAGTTTTCTACGTATGGGAGAGATATCCGTCTGCTATATGGGTTCCGACTTCCGAGCCTGATATAGAAGGGGCATTTCTTACCGACACCCCAGCAAACCTCTTCGCCAACGGAAAAATCCGTGATCTTCCTTGGATTTCTAGTGTCACCCGGAACGAAGGACTCGGACAAGCGACCCGTGAGTATTGAGGAAGTCAATTCGAGTGGAAAATATTTCTTGAAAGAGTAGCCAGCTGCAGTCTGAGCCTAGACTTTAAAAGCTGCCAACTCGCATAGCAGAGTAGATTCGTCTTGCGTACAACAAGTGATTTCTTTTTTTTTCAGGGTATTTCGAGAACACTGATTTATTCGAAAATTTCTTGAACAATATTGACCTTGTCTTGCCTCTCATATTTCTCTATGAGAGTACAGTTGATGATGTAACAGCTTATACAAACGCCTTGAAGTCATACTACTTGAACGATCTGACTGCCGATAGAAGCATAGTAGGTGGTCGATCACAAATGACAGACATAGGTTTCTTTGACCAGCCTTCAACCTCTATTATTCATTTCAGCTGCTTGCCAACGTCACAGCACTCATTGGTGATGCCTTATTCGTGTATCCTGCATACAGCGCGTTTAAACAACAACTGGTTTTTGCAAGGAACTCACAGTATTTTTGCTCTTTTGAATACCGTGGCACCTTAAGCCGCAGCTACTACTTAAGTGGGGGTTCTACTGAATATACGGGCGTACCACATGGTGACGAACTCATTTATCTCTATGAAACTCATGAACCAGTCTTCGGGCCTTCGAACTACGATTATAGTGAGACTGATCTGAAGATGGTGGACACTATGCTACAGCTTTGGACGTCTTTTGCGACTAATGGGTAAGCTCTGGCATGGAGAACAAACTGCGAGACGATACGCTTTGCAAAAATATCAATCGATTGACTCTCCTTCCAGGACACCGACCTTGGTGGATTCGGACAAAACTTTTATCTGGGAGCCATACTCCTCGCTCAACAATTATCTTCGGATAGGAAACGGACCTGATGGGGAACTTGAAATGAAATATGATCTGTACATAGAGCGAATGAAGTTTTGGGAAACGCTCGAGGCGGCGACTACATCGGGCGCCCCCCGAAACTGATTCAATTACTTTTGAATGTGCTTCGTTTTTGTCTACCTTGTTGTATAATGTGATGAAATGTACCCCGGCTTGACATTATACGCACTCTAATAATCATTCGTGGCCGAATTTTCACCCATCCACACTCCCTATCAGTAAATTTCTTTGCCATATCCCTCAGACACACATTTAGTATAGATCGCAGCTATAATTTAAACTTGGGGGTTCAGTACTATTCATTAGGAACCGTACACGAAGAATTGACATTGCTATTTCTCGTATCACTGTTAGTAACAATCCACAAGCACGAAACTCGATTCAAGGAAACGAAGGTGCTGTAGCAACTCGTTGATTGCAATCCGCTTGAAAATTGGAAATTGGCTAAGAATGAAGTTCAATTTCGCGATATGATTGCAAAAGACGTGTTTCGATCGGAAACAATGGAATATTATTTACATTGAATTAAATATGTCGGACGGGTGTGCTCTGGAATTCGGCACGATGGCATCAGGTGTGGATGACTTTTTTTTCATGCGGCATTACATTTTATGTGTATCATAAAATCTTAAATAAGACCAATCGATGATAAAAAATATCGTTCTGAAAACCTGATCGTCAGATATCCTAATCAATAGTATGTACATTACAATACGAGTCCGGTAAAACTTTTTTTGATGAGTGTGAGGTTGCAGCACGAGCCGAAGGCGAGTTTCGCAATCACTCGAGATCAGAAAAAGTTTTTCCGTCGAGTATTGTACAAAATTTTACTTTAGGAGGTGTGAAAATGGGGGTTTTAGTTACGCGAAGCGTGATGGGTAAAACGTCCAGAATCACACTGAGTGAAGTAAAATTATTTATAACAACGTTCATTTCCATGCGTGATTGAAGAAGGCTGTGATTTTATGAGGTAACAATAATGCTGATATCACACACATATAGTAAGTATATATATATACAACTGATCTAGAAAAGAGCGCCTTCATATAGGTACTTGTTTGATTCAATCTCTCAGCCAACGAGATCGCCAATTTGTGGTGTTACTGTTTTTGGTCACTTTATGTCTCACATTCGAACAGTTCTGATTATAGTGCGTCAGTAAACGCTGTAGCCATGCTGCTATGTAATAGCGCAAGTGCCTACCTGCTATCAGCACTTCTACTGACAAGTTACTTCAGCATCTGCGGTGGTAGCCTGACAGAAAGTGTGAAGGCTTCTAGAGATGAGAATACGACGTATCCGGAGACGACCATACCTCAGGGGACAGTTCTAGGCATAAACATGCTCACTCGTTACAACAGGACGATCTCCGGCTTTATAGGAATTCCATATGCTGAACCACCGGTCGACGATCTCAGGTTTGTTGAAAAATACAAAATACGATATGTGCGAGCTTATCAACGCATTCATCCTCAGCGATTTCGAGGTTTTCGAATTGAATCAATGGTTGATAAGTTACCTTAACGAAGTTTTGTAATCATTACAGCACATGATTTGACTCGTCCAATCATTTTAGTTCGCAAAGTCAATTATTAATTGTTCATGACAAAACTCAAGTCCAGTTTGCCATCCGCAATCTTTCATGGGACATTTGTAAAATTTGTAATAAAAATTGGAATCACAACGATCAACTCCCATGTATTGTCCCGATTAAGGTTTAAAGCACCCGTTCCACCAGATGCTTGGAATGGAGCTTTGAACGCCACTACTGAAACCGTGGCGTGTCCTCAGCTTGATGGTCGGGGCCAAATTTCAGGAGACAAGGACTGCTTGTATCTGAACCTATTCACGCCGCAGGTAATTAGTCCATTAATTCGAGTACTCTGTCAATGATATATGTGCTACATGAAAATTGTGGAAGAACGATAGATAGCAGTAACAATAATTGGTGATTCTAATTTCCGCACGTAGTTCCTGCATTCACCTGTTTCGATACGTATGCAAATTATACTGCAGGTTCAATAGAAAATGAAAAAAAAAAACGTTCACCCGTGGAATGAATAGACTAATTGCTCGTTTATCATCAAGCAGCTTCCCGCAGGTGACAATTCCACATTATTACCAGTAATGTTGTTCACCATTGATGGGCAGTTCAGAACAGAAAACAACTCTTTCGTACGATATGGTCGATACTTCCTTCTTGAGGAGGTCGTGGTTTTCGTAATTCCTAACTTTCGCGTGGGTGTGCTGGGATTTCTTAGCACCGGAGACGAAGTAGCGCCCGGCAACTACTTACGGGCTGAAGGACATGTTGCGGGTTCTGGAATGGGTTCACGGAAACATCCATCATTTAAATTCAAATTTGGTGGCAGTCCAAACGCAGTTACTCTATTTGGAGCAAGTTCAGGCGGCATGAGCGTTCATCTCTTGGCGTTATCAAATTTAACTGGTGGTGAGATAAGCAAAACGTTTCGCCAGTCTCTGTCGTGAAATCAAGAAAAAAGCCAAGTACCAAACGTACCCCTGCGATCTCTCAGCAAGTCGACGTCGTGATACAAATCATCAATCAATCAATCAATCAATCAATCGTGAAGTCGGGAGTTTCGTGTGAGGATATCGAAACATCATTCCAAGAGCTACGTACTTGGCGGGCACATTCGGTTTCTCAGAGCTATACGGACAACCGGCTTCGTTTCACGCGAAAATTAAGTTTTTAATGCGACAGCAATTAAATACACTGAAGAACTAGTTATTCCAACCAATAATCGTATCAGAAAATACTTCTACGTATCCCTAATTATGTGTATGAACTTACAGAAGTAAATCTGTATATAATACCTTGTATAATAAATAAAAATCGTGGTCGTTTCACTGTCGTTAAATTATCAGATCAGACTCGGAACTCTGGAATCATGCACCTCACTATGGAGCCAATGAGCGATATACTACGTTAATTTCTCCCATGATAGGTAACATACCGTAGAGCTTGAGTATATATTATTAATAATGTAAGAATAAACTTATTCACTTGCAAAACTGTTGAATTATCAAGAAAACTCTACTTTGCTATTTTGGTATAAAACCTATTTCGGATATACGTGTATGCTATAACTAGCATAGAGTAAAATTAAATGCAGTTAATGATTGCTTTGGTGTACCTATACTATGTCATACAATCTTGCTCACGATGCATGCGTATGTGCGAGTGCACTAGAGTATACACGTAGTGGGAAGGATTAATTTCAACACCTGAAACTCATCCTCGTAACAGTTCGGCCCCACTCGAGTGCAAAAATATTTTGTTTCTCATTCGCTTGTGAAGAATAATCATTAGCAACTACATATTCGTGGCAGTTGAAAGATTAGCGTGTGCGAGTTTACGGGAGTGCTTTAGTGCGGACGCCTTTGGCACCCGCACTAAAGCGCTATCGTAAACTCGCACGCGCTAATATTTCAACTGCCACGACAATGACGTCCCGACACAAGATTAGAAGATTCATTTCAACCAAGTGTGTATGTTATCTGTAAATCAGACATTCGTCATTCGATGCAAAATTCATGACATGTATATATATCCAGCGACCGGAAACATAGTCCTGTGAGAATCCATCAGCCGCCAAGTACCGATACAAGTAGCTGTACACAGTTCGGAAAAACTGTAAGACAAACAGCCAAACACAAAATAAAACTGCATGGAGTCGTGTCCTATCATATCAATTAATCTATTTTAGATGCCAGATTTGATGAATAAACAATATGGGAAACAGTCGGGAAAAAAATGGTTTGCAAAATACGATAAAGTACTATCAATCCAAAGCGAGAATAACAAACACAATGGAAAAAAACCGAATGTGCCCGCCAAGTACGTAGCTCTTGGAATGATGTTTCGATATCCTCACACGAAACTCCCGACTTCACGATTGATTGATTGATTGATTGATTGATGATTTGTATCACGACGTAGACTTGCTGAGAGATCGCAGGGGTACGTTTGGTACTTGGCTTTTTTCTTGATTTCACGACAGAGACTGGCGAAACGTTTTGCTTACAAAGCAATTGTGATTTTCGTGTTGGTACTTGGCGGCTATTTTTACATCTTTGGATGTTTTTCGTGGGATTTAACTGATGGTGAGATTTTTCGGTTGAATATAAGAACAAAAGGTGCTGACTCTCAAACTTTTAGTTGAAAACACAACCACGTCTTGCTGCATCGAGCCTGCACGTATCAATGAATTCAAGTTTCAGTTCACCCAAAACATCAAGTGAATTTGTTAAGAAGTTACCGATGGTTTTGTATAGAGGAAAATAGATAACTTAGAGTTGTGCAATGATGTTTGTACCGGTATGTGAATCACAAATTCATCACTACGCAATAAAGTATAGGCTGTAGAAGGAAACAACTGATTGTGAATTCGTCAACTATATTTGTGTAGACATTTTTTCCAGAGTCAACTATTTTCGGATTTGATATGAATTCCTTCTTCAAACTCACGGTGAATATTGAGTCATAAAGAATGAATTACGTCACGCCAAAGTACTTTGACATAATTCTGAATATTTAGGTTCTGCAAGCGACGATGTGTAACAAGAATTGTGCCACACATTGTTGAACTCTGATATATTCTAATCGTAATTATTACTACAAAAACTTTTTATACACCGATTAAGAACGAGCTGTAAAATAATAAAACAGTAGTGATAGCACGCATGCTTACACAATTCAATATAATTCGATTTATGGGACCATGCGAAAGCATATTCACAGCCTCCGACTGAATGAGTAATCAGCCTGGAGCTGAGGCAGATCTTGAGTCGTTGCTACTCTCTCAGAGACCGTTACCGCGGCCGCGGCTGCCAAAGAACCGCCGAATCAACGTTCCAGCGTCAGGGAGTTCTGGGGGACAGTGGTAAGAAGAGGGGTGTCAGCATAGGCTGGGCTAAGTTGGATTTATCCTGTATCACGCGCCGACATTGAACGTCCGTCAAAAATGTTCTGCGATTCAGGATCGGTCCAATAGCGATACTTAGTGTAACAGCACCGTAATCTCGATACAGCGTTGGTTATAAAGCGATGTTCGTATATTTGAGTTCTGCGAGTGGGGTCATATCTTCGAATGACATGACATTATGTGTTTGCAATGAAATTTATGAAAGAAATTGCGATATTTTGATGACCTAATCCCTTAACATATCCTTAACTCAATTCTGCCCTGAAAAACTGTTTGTACGCCGAATAAAATAACGCTGTGACATGATAAAACCGCGTTCATAGCACATATACCCTATAATAATTTGATACGCTTCGGTGGAATATTTCTAATAAATTTGGAGGTCGCTCACCGTCTGTAAATACTCAATTTTTCATAATATTCCCTCACTCGCTTCGAGAAGTGTGATGGGTACCTTTCGGTATCCATACTATGTGATAATGATTTGAACTCTATATTTTCATAACCGTTAGGAATTTCAACAGACATTGAAAAGTTGTACTTGATATTCAGCACAAGTCTGAAAGGCTTGTATTGTGTGTTTTCACTTCATTCTCGAATTCATGACACTGCGTTTGCACAATTACCATTTACTACAATTTCATGTGATATCACGGTAATCCATATGTTTTTTTCAGATCTTATTCGTACGATCTTCATCATCTGTCACTGACTAACAGTAACAAATAGTGATTATGTTACCAAAAACAGTAGTCAAGCTGTCATCTGATGGCGCGAGTGTCTGTCTGCCGTTTGCACTTTTCCTGACAACTTGCCTCAGCATCTGCGGCGGCAACGTGCCAGAAGGTGTAGATATTTCGAGGGATGAAAATCGTACGTATCCAGAAACAACGATACCCCAGGGAACGGTCCGAGGCATAAACATGCTCACTCATTACAACAGGACAATCTTTGGCTTCATAGGAATTCCGTATGCTCAACCACCGGTTGGCGATCTCAGGTTTGTTGGAAAATACAAAATACGATATGTGCGAGCTTATCGAGAGATTCATCCACAGTAATTTCGGGAAGGCCAGTTCTGACGTTTTCAAACTCGATCAACGGCCGATCAATCAGGTCGACAAAGTTTTATCATCAGTCCAGCAAAGAATTCCGTTTTCCGGATCACTATCGTTCGTATGGTCAATTATTGACTGTCGATGACACAGCTGAAACTCAGCACACCGCTCGCGAATAGAAATCACTTTGATGATCGAGGGAATGGGCGGAACAACGGTATAATACGAGTCGAGTTATACCGTTTTCCCAAAGATTGCATGAAAATGATCAAAGACCATAAATTTACATTGTATATTTATTTGATGAAGAATGGTTTGAATATTCAAAGGTTGAACGGAACAGCCTTGATGAAAGAACAGTATAACTCGAGTAATATCGTTTTTCAAAAAGTGTAGATAAAATGAGGCTTTATTACCAGCTTTATGATAGGTGAAGCGGTAGCGGTCAGACGTAGGTTTTTGAATTTAATTTTTTCATTCATCAAATTTGTCCTAATAATTTTCATATTTCTTGACATTATGATTATTTTCTGATTGTTATAGGTATATCGATTGAAAAATGAAAATTTCAAATCAAATATTTTTGATGGAGAGAAAAAAAAACTTATAACAATAATCAGTTTATTGTCTGTTCTTGAAACTTCAGTAAGAATTTTTAATTATTCAATCCTACGATCATCTTTGTTATACACTCGATGCAAATATTAAACGCGAAACATTGCGGGTATGAAAACGTACTTTTAATAGCGCAAAGATCATAAATAAGAGATTCCCGATATTGCTTCAGCAGGCTTATCATCGGCAAAAATAGATGACCTACGATCTCTGATGAAATCTGTGTCTAACGAAGCGCATTTGTGGTATTAGGATATAGTCGGAAAAGCATCTGCTGAAATTCGGGTGTAAACTCTTGATACGTAAATTAGAATTTAGGATAACGATATAGGTATAAACAGTTGGTTGGTGGAACGGAAGGTCATCCAGAATGCGGTACTTTCCTTCTCCCAATGGAAAAAGTTCCTCGTTAAAATTCAATACGAAAATTAATAATGCTCGAATGTTAATGAGAATAGGTTTTCAGATAGAAGCCGTGTAAAGTTAGCTAATACGAGCGCAGATACGAGACTGTCTCAGGGCCGCATCGCCGTGCCGGCCTGGCGGTTCCCACGACGCGTTACCGGCCATGGCGATCCCGCCGACCGGCCAAATGACAGCAGCGGCCCTGAACCAGTCTCGTATCTGCGCTCGTATTAGCTAACTTTACACGGCTTCTATCTGAAAACGGATTCTCCATCGACATTTTAGCATTATTAATTTTCGTCTTATCGGAAAAATAGATGTGCACTCCACGGGTAAATGTACTTGGCAAAAGGTTTATGCCCTGGATGTGCTTTCTACGCGAATACCGTCATTCCGCCTACCCCCTCAATTCGAACCACAATGATCAACTTTCACATATTGTCCTGATTCAGATTTAAAGCACCCGTTCCACCACATCCTTGGAACGGAACTTTGGATGCCAGCAGAGAGACCGAGCCATGTCCGCAATTCAATGATCAGGGAGAAATTTCAGGAAACGAGGACTGTTTGTATCTCAACGTTTTTACACCACAGGTAATTGTGCCCATTCGGTAGATACTCTCATGATATATGTTGTCGAGATCCATACCGCTTAGTTCTCACTCTCGTTATTTCAATATTGAAGTGAGAGAATGATTGTGATTCGGCTAAGAACTTAACAAACTTTGTCGCTACGTAGCTGCCCGAAAGTGACAATTCCACATCACTACCAGTGATGGTGTTCTGCATTGGTGGGGGATTCAAAGCAGAAAACGCTTCTCTTGTGCGATATGGTCCAGATTTACTCCTTAACAAGGACGTGATTCTCGTAGTTCCCAACTTTCGTGTAGGACTCTTGGGGTATCTCAGCACCGGAGACGAAGTATCGCCCGGAAATTACGGCCTAAAGGACATGGTGCGAGTTTTGGAATGGGTCCAGGTCAGCATCCAGTCTTTTGGTGGCGATCCAAATTCAGTCACCCTCTTCGGTGGAAGTACAGGCGCCATGAGTGTCCATCTTTTGGCGTTATCAAAATTAACGGATGGTGAGATCTATTTGCTGTCCTTATCAATGGACTTGAGGAGTATCACAAGTACCATTGTGCTTCGAGAATAACTATGTTTCGGGACAATAATTATTGGTATTCTTGTAAAGGGCTGATCCATAGATATATAACTCAAAGTGGAAGCGCACTCGCTAATCTTGTTAATCAACCCAGAGAGGTGTGTGCGAATCGGGCCATCCGGCTTGGTGAGTATCTTGGCTGTCCGACGAACACGTCGACACTCCTGGTTAAATGTCTGAGGGGTTTGAACGTATCACGGCTCATTGATACGGACTCAGTTTTCTACGTATGGAAAAGATCTCCGCTTGCTATATGGGTTCCGACTTCCGAGCCTGATATAGAAGGGGCATTACTTACCGACACCCCAGCAAACCTTTTCGCCAACGGAAAAATCCGTGATCTTCCTTGGATTTCTAGTGTCACCCGGAACGAAGGACTCGGACAATCGATCCGTGAGTATTCAGGCAGTAAATTCGAGTGGAAAATATTTCTTGAAAGAGTAGCCGGGTGCAGTCGAAGCCTAGACTTTGAAAGCTGCCAACTCGCATAGCAGAGTTGATTCGTCTTGCGTACAACTAGTGTTTCTTTTTTTTTCAGGGTATTACGAGAACCCTGATTTATTCGAGGATCTATTGAACAATATTGACCTTGCCTTGCCTCACATATTATCCTATAAGAGTACAGTTGATGATGTAACAGCCTATACCAACGCCTTGAAGTCATACTACTTGAACGATCTGACTGCCAATAGAAGCACAGTAGGTGGTCGATCACAAATGACAGACATAGGTTTCTTTGACCAGCCTTCAACGACTATCATTCATTTCAGCTGCTTGCCAACGTCACAGCACTCTTCGGTGATGCGTTATTCGTGTATCCTGCATACAGTGCGTTCAAACAACAACTGGTTTTTGCAGGAAACTTACAGTATTTTTGCTCTTTCGAATACCGTGGCACCTTCAGCCGCAGCTACTACTTAAGTGGGGGTTCTACTGAATATACGGGTGTACCACATGGTGACGAACTCATTTATCTCTATGAAACTCATGAATCACTTTATGGGTCCTCGAACTACGAATATAGTGAGACTGATCTAAAGATGGTGGACACTATGCTACAGCTTTGGACGTCTTTTGCGACTAATGGGTAAGCTCTGGCATGGAGAACAAACTGCGAGACGATACGCTTTGCAAAAATATCAATCGATTGACTCTCCTTCCAGGACACCGACCTTGGTGGATTCGGACAAAACTTTTATCTGGGAGCCATACTCCTCGCTCAACAATTATCTTCGGATAGGAAACGGACCCGATGGGGAACTTGAAATGAAATATGATCTGTACATAGAGCGAATGACATTCTGGGAAGAGCTCACTGCAACAACTGGATCGAGGGGGTTGCAGAACAGAGCCCCAGTATTATCAATCGCGCTTTGCCTCTGTGTATTCTCATCTATCGTGTAATTTTGTTTGATAAAGTTAATTCTATTTTACTTTCATGCAATAGTAATGTACCTACTTCTTTATATACACATTATAGATTTCATATTACTTTGTATATTTCTAAAATAAGTTCTTCTGTGATGAAATCCTAACCCTCTGACCCCTCATACACCATTTCCTTCTCCACCCAGTCCTCTATGCATTTTTGTTCTTATAAACATTTCTATAGTTTCACGACCCTCTCCCTTCGAGTGTCTTTTCTGCTGCTTATTCCAAGAAAACCCTCAACTACCAAACTTTCCGTTTCCAAAGGTCCAGCCCCTCATTTTCAATCCGCACCCCCTCTTTTTTTTACATACCTTCTACCTCCTTTTCGGCTACCACTTCAAAAATCTAAATTCCCTCTCCAAATCATTCTACTCCGAAAACTCAAACCACAAATAACTCCACTCATCGATAATAAAAACTATTTTGCTTTAAAGCAAAAAAAATAATTTCGAATAAATTTTGGAACTTCAATGAAATATGCAGTAGTCACTTGAAGAAATCGTGAATCCTCTGACCGGAAAATTAATTTTTGAGATGACACAATTACCCCTAGTTGTAGTGTTCACACATGAGTCTCAAGTACATTTATCGTCAAATTTCAATCAAGTGTTTCAATTTCACAATCTGTAATATGAGAATTTATTCATCATCATGAAGGTATCACTCGATATAAGCAATTATTTGAAAAGGGGCTCAATCAATCGAGTCGAGTCAATTTGGAGTCCCTTCTCAAATAATGAGAATTTATTCATTGTTCAAAACGTTTATGAGGGTCTAGCGGTTATTCTGCACCTAAACTATAACACCTATACATATAAATATTACTGGTGAACTGTCTTGCGCATGTCAGGCATGGCTAAGTATGTGAAATATATTTTTGAATTGTGGAGTTATTGGAAATGAAGGTCATATTTGATAATATATTTTTCAAATTAATAAATGCCGTTGGAGATTATTATTTTCATACAATCACATATACCTTGGGGCTATGTGCTCTGTAATTATACATGATGAAACCAGTGGATACTGTACAGCTATGTCACCAATTTTAAGTGATCCGCCGTCGTAAGTGGCAACATGTTATTGAATGATATCATACTTGTTCGACATGATGCCATATGTGCTGGGGATCGCATAATTAGAAGTAGCCGATGATTGAATATCATTTCAACAACCTAATCATTAGATATCATAATCTCGGATACCTCCAATACTGCTTAGATCCCAAATAACAGAGTGGTTATATAATAAAACAGTACTGATAGCCAAGATACAATTTATCATGCTTCGTCGAAATTTACTTTTAATTTTATCTTTCAATTTACGACATTGACTTTGTACTTTGTAGAATGTGAACTCATGTTCGTTTCATGTTATACATTGGCAATCCATATTTCATACACATAATATCTTCTGTGAGTTATTATTACTGTGGTTTTCATCGTCACTTACTGACTGAGAAATAGTGGTCATGTCACTTAAGACTATAGGCATGCTGTTGTCCAATAGCGCGAGTTCCTTTCTGCTCCTGGCACTTTTCCTGACAAATTGCATTAGCATCTGCGATGGTAGCCTCCCCGGAAGTGTGAAGATTTCCCGAGATGAGAATACTACGTATCCAGAAACGACGATACCTCAGGGAATAGTTCGAGGCACAGTCATGCTTACTCATTACAACCGGACCATTTCCGGCTTCATAGGAATTTCCTATGCTCAACCACCAGTCGACGATCTCAGGTTTGTTGCTAGATTGACAATACTTCATGTGCGAGGCTATCAACCGACTCACCCACAGCAATTTTAAAAAGTCCACTTTTGACCGCTTCGAACTCAATCAACAACGAATCACTATAACGTTAACAATGTTTTCGTATCATTACCGCAGATGATTTGATCCACCGATTCATTTTCGTTCGCAATAGCAATTATTGACTGTCAATAAAAGCTAGGAGCCAGTATATTACTCGCAAATAGAAATGACTCCCATATTACGTTCATAAAATAAATGGTAAAAATTCGAACCATAATTATCAACTCCCATATATTCACCTGATTCAGATTTGAGGCACCCGTTCCCACCACATCCGTGGAACGGAACTTTGGATGCCAGCAGAGAGACCGAGCCATGTCCGCAATTCAATGATCAGGGAGAAATTTCGGGAAACGAGGACTGTTTGTATCTCAACGTTTTTACACCACAGGTAATTGTGCCCATTCGGTAGATATGATATATGTTGTCGGGATCCATTGTGCTTAGTTCTCACTCTCGTTATTTCAATGTTGAAGTGAAAGAATGATTGTGATTCGGTTAAAAACTTAACAAACTTTGTCGCTACGTAGCTGCCCGAAAGTGACAATTCCACATCACTACCAGTGATGGTGTTCTGCATTGGTGGGGGATTCAAAGCAGAAAACGCTTCTCTTGTGCGATATGGTCCAGATTTACTCCTTGACAAGGACGTGATTCTCGTAGTTCCCAACTTTCGTGTAGGACTCTTGGGGTATCTCAGCACCGGAGACGAAGTATCGCCCGGAAATTACGGCCTAAAGGACATGGTGCGAGTTTTGGAATGGGTCCAGGTCAGCATCCAGTCTTTTGGTGGCGATCCAAATTCAGTCACCCTCTTCGGTGGAAGTACAGGCGCCATGAGTGTTCATCTTTTGGCGTTATCAAAATTAACGGATGGTGAGATCTATTTGCTGTCCTTATCAATGGACTTGAGGAGTATCACAAGTACCATTGTGCTTTGAGAATAACTATGTTTCGGGACAATAATTATTGTTATTCTTGTAAAGGGCTGATCCATAGATATATAACTTAAAGTGGGACCGCACTCTCTAATCTTGTTAATCAACCCAGAGAGGTGTGTGCCGATCGAGCCATCCGGCTCGGCGAGCATCTTGGCTGTCCGACGAATACGTCGACACTTCTGGTTAACTGTCTGAGGGTTTTAAACGTATCACGGCTTATTGATACGAATTCAGTTTTCTACGTATGGGAGTCAACTCCGGGTAATGTATGGATTCCAACTTCCGAACCCGATATAGAAGGGGCATTGCTTACCGATACCCCAGCAAACCTCCTTGCCTCCGGAAAAATCCGTGATCTTCCTTGGATATCTAGTGTCACTCGGGACGAAGGACTTGTTTTATCGATCCGTGAGTATTAGGACAGTAAATGCGAGTAGAAAAAAATTCTTGAAAGAGTAGTTAAGGTATTAAGTAGTTGAGAGTATTGTGGTGCAGTCTGAGAATAGACTTTGAGAGCTGCCAACTTGCATGGCAGAATTGATTCATCCTGCGTATAACTCGTGAATCATTTATTTTTTTTTGTTTTCCAGAGTTTTACGAGGACCCAAATTTATTCGAGGATTTCTTGAACAATATTGACTTTGCCTTGCCTCACATATTACTCTCTGAGAGCACAGTTGATGATGTAACAGCCTATACAAACGCCTTGAAGTCATACTACTTAAACGATCTCACTGCCAATAGAAGCATAGTAGGTGGTCTATCACAAATGACAGACATAGGTTTCTCTGACCAGCCTTCAACCCCTGTTATTTATTTTATCTGCTTGCCAACGTCACAGAACTCATCGGCGATGCCTCATTCGTCTATCCTGCATACAGTGCGTTTAAACAACAGCTGGTTTACGCAGAAAACTCACAGTATTTCTGCTCTTTTGAATACCGTGGCACCTTCAGCTACAGCTACTACTTTAGCGGGGGTTCTACTGAATATACGGGGGTAGTACATGGTGATGAACTCATTTATCTCTCTGAAACTCATGATTCGCGTTTTGGGTCCTCGAACTACGAATATAGTGAGACTGACCTCATGATGGTGGACACTATGCTGCAGCTGTGGACGTCTTTTGCGACCAATGGGTATGAAGGAGCAAACCGTATTACGATAAACTTTGCAAATATATTGATCGACGGATTGTACTTTCAGAATTCCAACAACAATGGATTCGGATAGTACCATCACTTGGACGCCATATTCTTCGCTGAACAACTATCTTCGGATAGGAAACGGATCTGACTCAGAAATCGAATTGAAATATGATCCGTTTAAAGAGCGAATCAAATTTTGGGAAGAGCTCACTGCGACCACATCGGGTGGATTTAGAAATTTATTCCAAGTGCTATCGATTGTGCTGTGTCTCTGCTCACTCACTTCACGTTTCATAATGTTCATTCTTCCGTATTTCATTTCAATCCGCCGATTTCATATTAGTTCTAATTGTACGCGTCGCGGTTTTTTTTTTTCCGTCCAACGCTATACTGGACTTGAAATTACAAATTCTGTCTCCCGATGTATCTTTTCAGTTTCCTCACTTTCATTACAAACGAAATCACGATTCAAAAATTATCTCAATTTTTGAGCTTCCTTTTTCACAGCTGAAAGAAGGAACACGAACGGGGGTTGTGCCATAAGTTTCAATGAACTGACCATGCGATCGAAGAATTGAATTCTTACAGATTTCGAGCGACCAGTAAATGTCAAGATATTGCACTGAAATTTTATCATCTACACTTCGAGACGTGTGAGGAAGAAACTATAGAATCCAATCAAGTATTTTTCAAAGTGAATCCTCCAATATTCCAAATAAGCTAGATTTTCAAACCTCTTGAGCAAACAGAAATCGTCTTCAAATATCGCGCTTATAATATTTGAAGGTTTTTTGGTTCGGACGAAAACGGAGAAGCATAGCTGATATGTTAGAAATAGAAGATGAAATTTCAGCACTATGAACTCCAATAGATTTATGAGCTGTTTGATTGGAATGACTGGAATATAACTGTCACATCCTTTCGTGCCTTTTTATTTTCAGTTCAACACTGATCTTCCTCAATCTTAATCGTTCAACCATCGCATAAAAGTTTCGTCGTCATTTCCTCATACCTTTGCAAATATCGACTGGACAACATGCAAAGAAGGCTGAGAAACCCGAATCACTTGTATATCCCTTTCGTTTTTGATTCTCACATATTGCGCGACAAATATTTCTGTACCTCATATTTCCTCCGCAACAATCATTGACCGGTGGTATCGTCGAGTGGTGACTCATTCATTCATCGTGGAATAGCAGCCGATAATAAATCACATTGCAATGTCATTTTATATGTATATTGAAACATTTATCACCTTTGATGATGCACGCTTACAATAGAGATGCATAACATGATCAGCGATAAAAAATCAGACTACTGACTCAACGATAACCGATTAGTGTCCATATTACAAATTTCTCATCCGGGAGCATGACTCTAACAAGTGATGAGAGTTAGAACATTAATTTTCTCCGGTACTCGTTACGATCAAAAATCAAAATTTCTCATTTCTCATGTAACTGGTATGAAAATAAGAAAGTTAAATTTTCAATTAAAATCCGTTCAGCTTCGTCTGGAATTACCTTTATATTCACTCACTGAATTTTATCGGTCTGAAATTACTGCGCATGTCTGTCTAGGTCGACTTCGAATTGACGCGTATATTTATCTGGTCAGCGCAGTGTTCGTTTTACTTGCCGTGCGGTGTTAGCCTCGAAACATTTCATCGTTTAGCAAAAACGTCGCTAAGGTAAGACACAGAATCTTCTTGCTCTGAGAATCTTCAATAGTTTGATAAGGAAGTTGAAAAGTTCCCCCCCCCCCCCCCCCCCCATTCAAACCTATATTTCATCCGACCCATCGTTCCGGACTTCAAAAGTGGATTTTCAAAAGGAGTAAGTGAATCAACCCAAATGACAATAACCATCCATAACTTGGCAAAATGGATGATTTTGGAAAAAAGAAGATGTGGAATCTCTCATGAAAAATCTCAGGCGTTAGACAGTATCAATCATAAATTTCGTCTGTGGGATCGGAGGCTTAGACAGGAGTTTAGGAATTACGATAACTTCGAAAGAGCCAACTCTCTGATAGCCTGGAAAAATTTACGATTAAGATTGTTGTTGGAGTGAGTACTTTGTTTAACTCACATCCGAAATTCCTGTCAGCCACTAGAACTACGTCTCTACCTCCCAATTCCATGATGACGTGGCAACCATAATTGGAAACGTTACATAGCATATTGCCGTCTACACGGTGGAACTGGTAGACAGAATAACGGTGAAATATCGTAGTCGCAGATTTTCGTTCTTTCACCGTGTGGAACAAAACTGGAAGAAACTTTGAGGAGCGAGATTTGAGAAAAAACTAACGGGAAATCACGTTAATTACGAACTAAGTTCCGTTATTTGGATAATTATTAGACGAAATGCCGACAGTCACAGTGATGCAAAGATGATGTACAAAATCTGTAAAATGCGGTAAACTGTTCGGAACATCTCACAGCTCATGATGAGCCGATGGATATGGAAACCAGGAACCAAATTATGAAATTATATGAATGAAATGGAATGTAATATTTACAGTTCATCCAGAAATTGGGATGCAGAAATCTACTGACAAATTTTCAATTGATTTGCAATTTTGAACTGTCTGGCATGATTTTAGATTCATATCATCCTACGTAGGAATGGGCTAGCCAAACCATCGAGCGAGGGGTCTATATGTGTTTGTATTTATGACAAAAACGATTTATTTCTATTTGGAATCTGTGGGAATTCATTATTCTTAGAAATACATCTGTGAATTTCAGTCTGAGTGGGTGGATTCCTATGGGTGAATTTTCATGTGAATTATGACTCTGATGGATTTTTCTTCATATCAAATGTCATTTGCATTCCATTGCAGTATGTATTTTCTATCGTACGATTTCCTTCGATTTTTTGCGAACCGCTGTACACATATAACTTGTCACGAAAGACGTGTAGGATTCTTGTAGATTTCTATCTGGCCTTTGTAAATCGAAATGTTGTTTTGATCTTCAACGTTTCTCCATTGCAGTATAATTCTTCTCTACTTCCTCATCCGCAATCTGTGCCACCAGTATGATTGAAGAAAAAGACGTTGGGATTTGGACCGAAGCTCAGTCCACCGAACAATTCGGTAACAATTTTTTAAGGGTGCGTAAGACGACTGAAGTTCTTCATTCGATTATGATTTCACGTAAGAACATCTTTCCAACAAACTTCAGACGGTGGCAAATGAGAAGTCTGGCAACTTGATCACATCGTCCTTAAGTGCCCAAGTGGTACTGGCCATGGCTGCATACGGAGCCAGCGGCACAACCGCAATGCAAATGCGCTCAGCTCTTTTCATTTTCAGTAACGACGAACTCGGTCAATCTGGATATCAGTCTCTCATCAAAACCTTGAACGTAAGCAATGTAGAATGTTCATTTTCTAATTTTCACTTATTTGTTAGAAGACTCGTTTAACGCCTTGATAACGAAGGGAAAATTAGGGTCGGTTGGATGGACCGGATAATAGATCGACTCATGTTCTGGAAAAGAACAGGTTGGCCAGTTTTTTCACGAGTACGGTTCACCCCAATGAACATATCCCTTGGTCCGGATTCAGTTGCAAGAAATTTTCAAACAATTGTAAACCCGCTTTTTCCCCTCAATTATCTTCGCCTATTATCTTCATTACTAGTAATTTTTACAACGCATTTGTAAAGGAAATATGAATAAACCTGACAGGCATGGGAACCCGGACGTACCTGAAGCCGGAAATTCAGGCCTAATAATGCTCATAGAGGTGAAATTTACCCTTAGAAAATTCCACCTGCCTGAAATATCCTGTTTTCTGAATAGAAGTTGAGTTCAATCTGACTGTACTTATAATTGTTTTAGACTTCGGAAGGAGTTGAGCTCCGGCTCGCCAACAAGATATATATATCGACTCAGGCTGCGGTCAAACCTGCATACAAAAAATTAACTGCTGAAAAGTTCCTGTCAGCAAGCCAGGAAGTAGACTTCAGAGATGCAGAGGGTGCTGCGAGAACGATCAACGCTTGGTGTGAAGAACAAAGCAACGATCGTATCAAAGATTTGATCACCTCCGGTATAGTATATCTTGGATTCGCTGAGTTCATTGGAATTATCAAACGCGTTGTTGAAAACTCAAAAATAGTAGCATTCAACAAATCCTAGTGTATTTTCTCTTGCAAATAATGTGATATCACAGATAGCCTTTGCTCGGATACAATGCTGGTACTGGTGAACGCAGTGTACTTCAAGGGGCAATGGGAGGAAAAATTCCGTCCAGCCCTTACCCGAAATAGACCTTTTCATGTGAATGAAACAACTGTGACAGACGTACCTACTATGTTCATCGAAACCAGTCTACGATTCGGAAATCTTACAGAGCTGAGCGCAAGGTTTATCGAAATACCATACCAGGTACGGGAAGTAGACCCTTGATTTTTGTTTCCTATCCGCCGACGTTGAGAATTCATTTCCACCCTGTGAAATTCAGGTACAAAGTCATACGGAATGTTAGAAGCGAAATAATACTTCGTTTTCTTAGGGTGGAGAAATCAGCATGATCATCATTCTGCCAAATGAAATAAATGGACTTGGAGAAGTGCAAGATAATCTCCACAAAGTAGATCTCGGTCAAAGCTTGCAGCGAAGCAGTCGGGATGAAGTGGAACTATTCTTACCAAAATTCAAGATTGAAAGTACTCTGGATCTCAAAACAGTTTTACAAAATGTAACGTATGAATGACATATTGAATATTGGTGACTAAATTTTCACCAGCACGGAGAACCGTGTATTCTCAGTTGGGTGAGCCTTGATTTTGAAGATCGAACTAAAAATTGTAGTAACAAATTTCGAAAATCTGCTTGATTTTCGAATTCCGTATTGATATTATTATCATTATTACAATGTACATCAGTCTTTGTTCGACATCATCAACTCGATTATATTTTCTGCGTATCTTTTTCCAGCTGGGAATGACCGACATGTTCGAAGACAACGCGGACTTTTCCTGCATTACTGATACTCCACTGAAAGTCAGCAAGGTTATTCAAAAAGCATTCATTGAAGTCAACGAGGAAGGCAGCGAATCAGCTGCTGCTACCGGTGAGATTTTTGTATCAATATTCCAGTTCCGCTAACCGCAACACGGCGACCATCAATGCGATTGTGTTCATTTTCTACCAATTCATTAATCAGAATAATAATCTATCATGTTCTTGAAGAAAATTTACCAAACAATGGAGTGCTCACTCTAGCGTTTAGACCGGATCAGAATTCAAATCCATTCGTGTTTGGCCGGTGCGCAAGTGCTGTGATTGCAGGACTCCCATATTTCTTGCCGATGTCATTAGCCTAATCAATGCAGGTCCATCATTTATTTACAGGTATGCAATGCGTGTTCCTTTGCGCACGTGACAATGAAGTCTTCAACGTGAATCGTCCCTTCTACTACCAAATCAGATCTAAATCTCAGAACGTGCCCCTCTTCGCAGGACTCTACACTGCTCAGCAATAGGCAAAGAGAATTGTGGCCTTCTATTCTCATACATAAAACAAATTATATGTTCAAATGTTAAACTATAAGCCGGAAACGATTATGTAATATTTTGGTAAAATATAAATAAATAAATTTCTAATCACGTATTGCGATGTATACAGCCTATTTCAGCATTCTAATTGACAAACACCAAGAGCTGAGTATCTTCATGCATGGCAAGCAGCGATTAAAGAAAATATGAGCGCCATAGAGAGAAGCGATAGGATCTCTGATGTTCGACCTATAGAAACTCGCACTCATGCGATATGCACATTAGTCCATGACGAATACCAATCATTTGATAGTCTTATATTCTTGTCTGACCATTGACGACCGGTACGGAAATTTGACCATTTCATCGATTTTTTTCAGAGCCTCTAACATTCCGGTGAACGATAAAAATCAATTGATCTGCAGTCGACAATAAAGAAACTTGGAGTCATGGCGAACGATGAAGTTACCACCGGTGGTATACATCGGTCACGGTCTGTTGCACACGCTCGTTAGCAGGTAGCGTCTCCTTCGCGTTTACTCATTGGAAGAAGCTTGCGATTTCCCATGTCGCAAATGAAGTGAAAAAGTATGAAAAAATAAGAATAAGAAAAAAAAAAAAAAAAAAAACGGAAAACACCCTTGGAACTCAATTCCCGGCTTCCCTTGACTCTAACGATGACCGATGTGAACAATTCATCAATCAGAATTACAGGCGCGTATAAAAATGATTAGCTACATCGTAAAAGAATTTGGAGCTTGAATACATAGGTGATATTTCAGAGGTGCGAATCAAAACTGGCTCCTGCACTCGGAATTCTAGTCAGCGTCTCTACACCCTGTACCAAAATTTTCAAATTTTACTTACAATCTCAAAAGTCTGGAAAAAATCAACTCGATGATTAATTTCACTTTCGACTTGTTATAATTCATTCGTCGTAATCATTTGAAAAAACGCTTTCATTGAAGATTGAAGAGCTCTGGGTCTAAACCAGAATCACGAAGCCTCTCTGAATTCCACTTCTACCCTCAAATCCTAGCTCGCATTTCAAAGTATTCGGTGAGAACTTGTGTAATGAAAATGGAATTTCTTCATGCCGACTCGGGAAAACGCCAAAATTTTCGGGGTATAATATTATAGCTGATGATAAAATCGTTTCAAAACGTTATTCACAGGCAATAACATTAAACTGTAGGTTCAGCGCACACCAGAGGTAGCCTAAGCTGTGGAAATTCTACTGCAAATATTTACCGACAAAACCTTTTCGACCAAACTGAGGTACCCACTTATCGAGGGTATTTGGGAATCAGGGTATCCCTTGGTATAAGTCACAGTCAAACAAATTTCTGCTGAGGGGTTTTGTCGTCAGTTGAAATAACCGTTCAACTAATTTGTTCTCGTTAACCAGCAGTAATTATTGATACAGCTCATCCCATTCATATTTTCTGTTATTTTCGAATCACGATAAAAAAGCTTCACTCTTGTAAATTGATCCGTTCATTTGTAAGTTTGAGACTAACGTTGAAAAGTAGAGTAAAAAAATGATCACATTTTTATACAGAAGTTGTGGGATTTTCATAACTCACGTTGCACGGTTATAGGCATTCGTATAATAGAAAGATAACACTATAAAACACCCCCATTGTGTTATTTCCCCGAGTGTGGAAATACGGGTAATAATATAATGGAAAAATTTCAATGGCACGACCGCGGAGTCTCTAGGGGCCCCGCATTATAGTTTATACTAGTATAGGTGATTCAAGAAATAGATCCCACAAAGACCCCGCAGTGATACTTACGCGCGAGTAAAATATTCGCATCAGTCAATAGGGACTCGATTTTTTAAGACAAAAATGAAACGTTAAATCTTTAAAGATTTTTTTCGGTATATTGGGAAGAAAAAACTTTGCACCCCCAAGGGGGGTTATGCTATCGATATTTCCGTTCCGCTGCTCCTTCATAAAAGACTATGTATCACATGTATATATACTTATGTATGTATATGTATCGTATTGGTATACAGAGAAAGATATTTAATCTTCTATAGGTATTTCACTTATTTTTTTCCAATAAATCAACTTCCGAGGAAAACGACTTGGACCGTACACCGCAACCCGTCCCTCCCTCGGGATAGTCGTTGTCCCTGAACTGTATACGGAGCAAGAAACATTTCCTGGCACAGGATTCACGGGAATTAGAGCTGGGGTAACGTCGAAGCCCTATACTGTAGAAGAGACAATGCGTATATTGCCTCAGTCTACAATATTGTAGCACTACACGCTCTGTCCGGGATCATTTTACAGGCTCGTAGTACTCATCGAGGCGATAATTTCAAACCCTCGTACGGATGATTCTCGAAGGATGCAGATTGGGGCAGGATCATGGTCCCTCGATGGCACCGTCTTCGTATTAAACGACTCCATCTTATCACGAATCTAAGAACCAGGCAATGATGTTCTGTAACAAATGGGCTGATCATCCTTCACTCCAGAATGAACGTCACAATTAACCATACCACTGGCAGTCGGGGAGTTGAACCAACCCCGTTGGATGGATGGAAAAAGTAGATCAGACTGTTGGAGTAATGGGAAAAACCGTAGGATTGCACTTCTCGACATTCCCTTTTTGCTCTTCGTACTCATATGCATATATCAAAGCTCGAAAAATGTTGCCCCGAAGTTTCAATATCTTAGCTCTAGAATCAGTTACATGTCTTTCAAAGCCGAAGGTAACTTGTGGAGATACATAAAACCAGATTTATTATAAACGAGGAAAAATGGTGACTATGGTCTCCCATGTCTTACAGCAGCTATTGTTCGTACGCGTTTGTCGTTCGTATCTATCATCATCTGGAACGACCTATCCCATGTCTCGTGTCTCTCATGCAGGACTTTTTTCTTTCAGCTCCCAACTCCTGAGAGAGGAAGTTACTACTCTAGAATCTACGGGATGAGAGTAGCTGAGAGTAAAGACCACGTAGCTATGAACGACGTAGAACAACTCTGCTTGTGAGATTCTACTTCCCCAGATTTGTCAGCTGAAGAGACAGATAGGCTCCTTTAGCTACAGGCTCGTTGTTTCTACTTTACGCTTTCTGTATCCTCGCCGGTATTGTCGTTTCTCCACTGTAAATTCCATTTGGTACTGAAACAAGCGGTGACATGCTGCTTAGCCTTTCTCTGAAGACGCTATTTCCTCGGAAGGGATGATCTGACTACCCTCTGACCCGCTGGAAAGATAAAAGGGTGATGTGACAGCAAGGTTTTCCTCGGATCGGACGATGGGAAGTTGTGAAAATGAAGATTAACCAGGCTGAGGTCTTGGACTTGGGGTAGATTTTGCCAAAACCTGTATGGTATGAAAACTGATGTTCGAGGGATAGAAATTTTAGTTTGATCCTCTGGAACCTCAATCCTTTGCGCGTCAGTTTTCCCGACAGAAGTATAATCCATTTCCAGTAGAATCATGTCCTACGTTAGGATTCATAGATGTACATCAAAATTAGCGTTTGCACTTGAAAAGCTTTTTCAAAGTTCGCTTTTAGGTGCAAAAATCGGAATTTCATTACATGCACAATCGTACCCTCAAATCCATGTTCGCACCTCCAAGTCTTCAGCGCAATAGAATTTGCATTCACATCGTCGTAAGATGTTCACGTTCTTTATTAGAATTCAGAAGCCGTTTTAGTTCAGCCCTCGGTGATCGAACTTGGCTAATAGCACACCGATCTAATGTCGCTGATCGCTTTGTACAGCTTCAGCGAAGATTATATAACAAGTTGTTTGACCACCTAAAGTGTCCAAAATGTTTGCAGTAATCAGGGTGAAAAGTTCAGCGGCTCATCTTGATCGACATATAATTGAACCCCTCTTCACTTCACCCTTAAGCCACCCTCTCTACAGATATACATTACCACAGCTAAGACTTATTGCCTTTTTATAGCTCGGAATATGGGCTGACTCGAACTCCAAGATGAGCGTATATAACTTATCCTCTTTTCTACCCACGTAGCTGTAGCTCTTAACCCCGTCTGCCATCCTCCGACTTTAGGGATCTCGGAAGGCAACCTGACCAACTCTATTAATTCCGAATCGTAGGTCAGGTGTATGTGTCATGGACACGTATCAGCGGCAGGTAGTGCAGGCTCGTTGGCTTGTGATATTATACTATGAACCGTTGCTTCTCTACCTGTACAATGTGCAATGTACGTAATGTGCATCTTATTGCATATTGTATACCTCGCCACACGGAATAGAACGAAATGGGAACGAAAAGCAGGTAGATCGTCTGCACGTTGTACTATACCATACGTCATATATACGTGTACAATATAAATTCATATATAAAATGGAGCTGTAAAACGTTGACTTTAATATGCGAACCTATGGCTGTTATGGACTTGTGTCTACAGTGTTAAAACCAATAATCACATCTTGGCACGAAATCGTCTGTCTCAAAAGATTTAAATAATCAACCCTCTACCCGCTATAACCTCCTAGACGCTTATGAATTTAATTTAAATCGTTTAAAGGGGCCCTCACATCGCCAAGGGTTATTTAAATCGACACGTTTTCCACCTAAAGACTGATACGAAAATCAGATTTTATGATAGTTCATCACCAATTTAAAAATCGATTGCACATTCCATTCGCCATTATGTTTGAAGAAAATTTTAGTCAAATATTTGCTCAGGATTTTCTGCAAAGTGTTCAATAAAATTGGTCATTTTTTCGCACGCGTAAGTGAGTAGCAATAAAAAATCGAGATCGCAACTTTTCACGCCACGCTGCTTGCACATATCCTTAATAGTGGTTTATCGATTAGCTAAAATCATTACCAATAGATAGGTAATAGCGTCAAACTCTATTCAATAGATTGATCAAAAATATGAGAATTATTTAAAAATTCATCAATATTTTAATATCCTGTACGGATGTATTTTGCATTATTATTCATTTTCACTTCGATATTAAAAATTTATTGTAACGTTTGATGGTTCACCTAGTTAGAGCGAAACTACCCTTCAATAGAGGATTTTTTTTCTTTCAATTTTCAACTACGGGTGATTTGACAAAAATCTCTCAAATTGATTCGCTCCAGGTCTGGTTGGTTTTCAAGGGTTGAAGACGTTGCTTCGCTCCCTTGAAGATCTTCAGCCCTTTAATTTACTGTTATTTTCTGAAAGCGTCTGCACAGGCTTACTTATATTCAAAAAGTTTCTCACGCTGAAATTTCAACCACGGATTGACTCGATGCTTTTTTTTTTTTTTTTTCGCTTTGCACATTTGCGAAATTTAGACTCAGCGGTTTCGGTTATAGTGTGAAGGGCGCCTTTAGGTTCTCGTCGACTTTGCCATTTGCGTTGGCAAAATCCGCCGAATATCTCACGAATAAAGATAACAGAATCAAAATAATTGTACGCGTCCACTAGGGTGCTTAATTCGATCATTTTCGATTTTCAATGCTCCCATGGGTCAGGACGTCTCCAAATATATACAAAAATATAGCCAAAACCCCAGGTTCCTATCTCAATTATGAGTACCGCCCCAAAGCCTCGGAATTTTCCGATTTTAATAAAACACGATTTGTCAAATTTCGCGGTTGATTTTTTTTCTTCCTAATGCAGTAAAAATTTAAAATTGGTACACTCGTTACCTGTAGTAGTACTTATTGAATGAAAATTCGACAGATTTTTAACGATACAATTTCCGATGCTGCAGCACACGAAAAAAAATTTCCTATCACCAAAATGTGACGAATAAAATTTTGTCGCTAGAAATCTGTGAATTTTTCCCGGATACCTACTGCCATGGTGAGTTATTTCACAGCTGATGTCTTCGATTCCACAGAATATATGAAACCGAAGTATCAATAATACGGATTCTTGATTCAATTCAATAAAATTATTAAAAAAAAAAAAAATCGAAGCCCCTTCGTTGAAAAGCATCTTTCGTCCCTCTGAAATATTCACCCTCAAGGGAATCATCACTGGTACGCCGTGAAGAAATATTCTATTGACTCAGTTCTTTCAAAGCCGATTACTACCATTATTAGACATGATTCAAAGCCATTCGACATTTCTCACCGAAGATAAAGTCGTGGTCGTAGGGTACGGGTCGCATCGTTTAACGAAATTTCGATTCAATCTCGTAGAAAATCGGTGATATTCGATGAATATTATCTTCTTTGATACGAAATTTTTTCATTTCATTTTGCGTTGGAATGTCTCGACGAAATTTCAAAAAGTTTCGATAAACGATTCGTACTCTACGACCACTACTTTTTCTTCAGTTTCTCGAATCGAAGGAATCAGCCCCGAAAATACTGAATGGATAGAACATTTCTCGAAATCGTATCATAGATTGGAAAATAACTCATTTCGCCCCTTGGTCATATTAAAGAAACGTTTCTTGCCTGGGGTTGTAATCGCGGTACGGTATAATGCAGCACCGGTCAGTCACACACGCACACCTCCTTATCACTTACGTGCGTTACAAGGCTAAAATGGTGTTGTATGCACGAGTACGACCTGGTCGCGTACGTGCGTGCAGCACGGCTGTGGTCTGGGGAAGGGCGGGCGTCGGGCTGGCAAGGCACGGACACGGAGTAACTCATTCACTCATTGACTCGCGTACGCCCGCAAGTTCGTACGTTCTGTAGACGTGGTCTGTGTCAGGTCGAAACGCGAGGTCCTGGTGCCCGAGGCGGCGCAAGGCAAGGCAAAGCAAGGAAAGGAAAGCAAAGGAAAGCAAAGGAAAGGAAAGGAAAGGAAAGGAAAGGAAGGTGAGGAGAAGTAGTCTTCTTCGTCAGCTGTGCAGCCAGCGTAACTCCCAGGTATATATTGCCAGTCGGCTATCAAAGCTGGGGATATCTTCTCCGAAAGAAGAGGAGTTGATTGCATACTCTGCAAAACGGTATCCATCCTTGAGGGAAAGAGCTATTTAAACACCTGATCTTCGGAGATGCCGTCTTCCTCAGGGTTCAACTACCTAATTTTCGCGGTTATAACCGGGCTGTGGAGTTCCGGTATATTTCCAAGGATTCAGGGAAAACCAGTGCAGGTAAAACCGGGTGAGTAATATCACAGAATTTTACTCTCACCTGGCTATCCTGATTCCCACTGGGTCTCTTCTTCAACCCCCTATCTATACATATTACCGATCTTGCGGGGACCGTCTTCACCCCTACGACAGTTTATTCAAATACAAACTTATACCGATGAACCGATACCTGTACCTCTATACATATACTTGACAAAGGGAATCCAATCGCCTGTAGGAGTCTATATTTCCCAAGAGCCGGGGAAAATCTCTTATCAATATCGAACCGGTTCGCGGTTAAATCTCCGGAAGTGAATATTATTCGTTATATTCATCATATATTTATTATATTCATAAACTCCCAGGCCTATTTTCCGGCAAAATGATAATCGCCCGATTGATATACCAAACTCAGAGTATATAAATTCCCAAAGTTTGCTTCGGCATAGGTTTCAGGGTGACTGTATCGTCACTTGGTCGATAAGTGTCTCGCAATTTATTTCCCTTTTCACCCGAATAGAAAACGGGGGAAACAAAATAAGAGAAAATCTATATGCAGGGGACGAATAATGAGGAAAATAATTAAACGTGAACAGGCCGAAAAGCTCCCTAATACGCGTACGTTGCGTACCTATCAGATGTCGTATTGCAGAATCTATTTCTCACCGAGCTCGCTTATTCCGAACCATCTATCAAGATAGAGATCAATTATTCATCGCGGTATAGCGTAGTCTGAAACCGAGAGATGAAAAATAAAAAGATAAAAATAAAAAAATAAAATAAAAAATTGTAGAAAAAAAATATATATATATATCTCATTTTCATTTCTGTTTCATTTATATTTCGTAACAACTTCCGGTACACGCATTCTACATCTATACATCTACATATTCTACGCGAGTGTATTCGGCCGTGCTGTGCTTGGTTTAACCCTATCCAACCGCGTGGGATTTACATAACAACGGTACGACGACGGCTGTGCACACTCGCGAGTCCGCGTAATATGTGTATATATGTACATATATATATATGTGTATATAAAACCGCGTGCGTAAGTTATACGGTCAAGTTCAATGCCATTGACGTAACACACGTTATGGGACTGTGTGTATAAATTTTTATTTCTTTTCTATAATTCTGTTTTTTTTTTTTCCTTTTCTTTTCTTTTTTTTTTGTATACAATTTTTATTTTCCTTTTCAATTTTTTTTTTTTTTTTTATCTAGATTTTGTTTTTTCTCTTTTTTCTTTAACTGCACGCCATATATAACACACGTCAAATAGTCTAACAATCAGAGCTGCGACTGACACTAACACGTTCCTTAAAAGAAAAAACGAGAAAAAAAAAACGTAATATCGAAATTTATATTCTCTTAATTGATTACTATTTTATTTTTTATTTTCATCTCTTCCCCCACGATTATTCCATCTTATTTATCATAGCGATTATTCGCCAATGAATCGCCAATGGTATTAGAAATTTCAATTTTTAAATTGATTCATATTTAATATTTTCACGCGGCAAGAACGACGTATGAACTGATTTCGTTACAGCTTTGAACTATACAGCTGGAATTATTGTTAAAGCCTTGAGCTTTGATACCTAAACTTTAACTCCAATTGTATAATTCTCGTACCCACCTTATGCCCTACTCGCGCCAAGTCAAGCTTGGCCCAGTCAAACGCCGGTTTGTCTCGGTCTACAAAGGGGTAAATGGCTCCGAGGCTAGTCGAGGACTTTACCGTATCTTATTCGCCGGTACCATACTACCACTCGTCCGTTGATAATCACCCCGAAACCCCAATTCTGAAGCTATTGGAACTTCCCCTATCGGAAAACAGCATGCCAAAACCGATTGAAGACGGTAGGGTACCATTGTACCTCGTTCTTTACTCTATTATGTTAGATTATACCACTGGGCTTTAGGCTGCATTTATACAATGTTAATCTTGTGGGTGGGGCTTATCTATTCGGCACAGTGCACCACGGCCCAACTTTTAACCGTATAAGAGAAAACCGCACCAGGATATGTGACTCCGTTTTGCGAAAATCCGAAATTACTAGGTCGATTCGTTTTCTGGATTGCGGAAACGAAACAGAAGCGAAAAACATGTTCGTGAAATTCCGGAGATTTTGTATTGAAAGAAATTTTGGGGGTCCGATTGGCAGAAGAACAAATTTTTTTTATAACTTTTTGGCTTTTGAGGTAGATTCGTGCCCTTTCGGCGTTAGAGACGCGTACATCTTCTTGCATCGGGGCATTTGATAGTAGTATATGCATTATAGAGGTATACATACTATAAGATTTACAAGGGGGTATGTGCGAGATAATCCACAACATAATGTGACACGAGTTCCGTCGTGTAGGTACCCCCGACTGGTATGTGCTCTTCGTCCATCCTAATTACTTCTACCGAGAACATATAATAATCCTTCTATTATAAAAACTAGTATAAACTATCCTCCCAGTTGTGAAGTGCAGTGGTTACCGACTCCCTCTACCAACTCTGGTGCTGGATACGTCCATAACGTCGCCAACTTGAATGGTTTTCTTATCGCGTTGTTCGCATCTAACTAAATGCCTCTGGTGACTAATGTCTCGGTTTTTCATACCTACTTTGTTCATCGGAGATCTCAAAGCGTTTGTTAAAGGACGTGTATTTCCTTAAAAAATCTCTAGCAACTTACGACTCCGTATCTTACTCGTTAGATGCCGCTTTCTTAACCCGCTCTGCAGCAGCCCCCCTTTTCACCATCAGGTATTACCTTGATCCTTGAGGCCACCTGATACACCTGTGGCTAATTGTTACCTACTTTGTTAGTATGTTGTACGTTTCTATATTTTATTTTTATCATTAACTATCCTCCGCCTGGATATGATACATGATTGTTAACAACTGTTAGATATATACAGGGTGAATATAATTCTCCGGGTCCTGATCTGGGAGGAGCTTCGACGCGACGAAGCCCCGCCTTCTTCTATTCATACTCGTTCGCTTCAGAATAATAGTGTGTGATTATCAAGCAGATACCCTCATCTCTAAATTTGTTTACTTCCACACGTATTCCACACGCATAGCTTCATCACGTCGAAGCTCCGCCCAGATCAGACTCCGGGGATATTCACCCTGTATACTTGAACATAATTCACATATCCAATTCCAATACACGGAAACAACTAGTCGAAAGACTAATTCATCTCTATAGGCTAAGCATGTGCGAAATGCAATGGCACACTATGCATATCCGCCGCATCCTCGTAGAATACCTGAATTAAAATTCTCTAGTCGTCTTAAGGGAGGGGGGCTGATCTACGGTAAACCAGGGTCAATTACGTATCTCTATTTGTCTAGACTTAATTAGATCGCGGTTAAAATTTTTCTGCGTTTCCTTTTCGTCTTCGAACACTAGACTGGTTCAAAAAAAATCGACTGTTCTTTTTTTTCCAAAGTCACGTGGTTGAAACTTGTAGGGAGGGGAAATGAGACGCCAGTTAAAATTTGAGCCTTTAATATTAATATTTAGGGGTTCCTGAACGCAATTTTTCATTTTTCATTTGATTGACGTAGACATTTTTTTTTAAATATTCCTAAATATTGTAGCTCAGTAACAAGGCAACGTGCATTAAAGTCCGATACATATTTTATAGGAAATTGATTGCTCTACAAAACGGGTCTGTTGTAATCTTTCGATAACTCAACGCTTCCAAAAGTTATTCAAGGTTGAAATTCAACTTCAACCTTGAATAACAAAAAGAAAAAGTATACTTACAGCACGTAAGTAGAGAACATTTTTATCCACGTACAATTATTCCCTATCGTGAATGAAAACTCACTGTGAATGGTGCAGTTGGATATACACCGTACTCGGTAGAACTGGGAAGTTTCTTGGAAAAGTGAATTAGCTGTATAGGCTCAGTTTATTAACCGGATAGGTAAACACGCATCCGCGTAAGTCAATAGCAATATAACGAACGACGAGGAGGAGGTAAGAAGCGGTGCCTCGCACTCGAGAGAATCCTGTTTTTTCCGAAAAATAATAATGATAAGAAAAAATAGAGGGAAAAAGATTCAGGAGGAACCGCAGGAGAGAAGAGATCAAAAATGGCAGATGCTTTTAATCTGTACGCTAATCAGCGAATAGAAAATAAGGGATGAATCGTTGATCATAGTACATTTCTTCCGGAATGAAAATTGAAAATCCACTTTTTTCAGATCGCTTTTGTATCAATTTCAGTTCCATATATGATGAAGAAAATTATTTTACATTTTATGGACTTTTACCCCGCCGCATAGAGCGTTTCCTCCAAAATAACATGACTTTGGGATATTCCAAACTCAATTGCGAAAAGTTTCGATCTACGACCACGATGAACCTACTTTTTCTTTAGTATTTCGAATGATATCTAAATAAAATTCAAGTAATTAGCTGTGAAAAGATCGAGTGAATAGAATATTTTTTAAAAGTGTACCAGTATGATATTACGAAGAAAAAAAAGAAGAAAGAAAAAATTATTTCCAAGGTGTACAATCAGGTCAGGAAACCAGAATTGAAACCGTTCGTATTATATGCTGGTAGAGAAACTGTTGGTGGGTCTAATTCAATCTCGCAGAATCAACACGTCTGATTATAATATATATATCGATGACCTAATACCATACGGGCGTAAGGGCAAAAAAACAAAATTCATTTTTTTGCTAGTGGCAAAATCTTTTTCATGCAATATGAAGACTTGTGGGCATATCGGCAGAAATTTTTTTTTTTTTTTTTTTTGCCCTTACGCCAGTATGAATAGTATCAGTCCATCGATGTATACGATTCAAAAATCAACCCTGTAAGATAATGATACGTCGTAAATTGGGTGTCCATATAATTATACGAGGCGTTTTACGAATCAAATGGATAATCATATTACTACTCGTAGCTAGGTTTGAAGGCCACGTTATATAGTAGGAGCGAGGAAGTATCTTTTAATTAATGTAATTACAATTGTTTCTTTATTCTACTACACCCATTTCCGTCGAGCTGTTGGTCCCAGAGTTCGCGGAGTAGAGGTAGGTGTACGTATGTATAAAAATATAAATATAAATATACGTATATAAAAATACTCGTCGACGCTCATGTTCTCATAAAAAAACATAATTATTAATTATGAGCTCGTTCGGTTTAATCCTTGTTACCTATCAAAACTCGGCAAGATTTTTGGGGGCTCGCGAATCGCGTGATTCATTCACGGTCTCGAGTTCCCTGTAACACGAACAAGTTACTCACACAAGGATCTTCCGCGTGTCGAACTACACGACTGTTCAGTGTACATTGTATGTAGAGCTGATTTATTACCCTTCAAGTCTCGAGTCTGCCTTTCCCCAGCTTCTTTTTTACATCCTCAGTCCTCGAATCGTTTATTATATAATTAGCCTATGTGTGTTCATTCGTTTAGCCAATCTGCGGATGACGAAAAGGAGAAGAAATAATTTTCTGCTTCGTTGTCTTCACAATTTCGCATAATTCACCGTAAAATTACAAATTATCTACCCTTCGGTAAAGAAAAAATAAAAAATTTGACAAAAAAAAAAAAAAAAAGCTTTACGAGGGTTCAAAATTCCGGTTGACCAAAAAGATAAATAAATAAAAAAAAAAAAATCGAAATTCGAGAATATCTTATTTGTACAACCTGTAAATCGAAAAGAAAAAAAAAATGGATCCCCGCTGATCATCCGAGCATACAACAGTGATCGTTTCCTGATCGCGGTTAGCGGTACCTCCACGTCTCTTTCGCGACGGGAGAATCGTTCGGATGATGAGGATGGGGGGAAGCGATTTACGTGGCGTTTGCCCAGGAGGTTAGAGGTCACTCTGAGAGGTACCCGAAGAGAGAATTGCGAAGCCGGTTGGGGTCCTCCGTCCCGTTTTTATATCTTGGACACCTGCACACGCCCGGAAAAAAAAAAAAAAAAAAAATGATATAAAAAAGAAAAAAAGCTGCTATAGGCTGCGGGGTGATACAGCTGGGTTGGAGAATAAAGAAAAAAGAAAAAAAAGAAAAATGAAAAAAAAAATATATATATATATATGTAAGCGCGAACTCGCGGGTCGATTCACCTGCACAATAACCACACGTGCGTATCCGAATGGGCATATGCTGTTATGTATTCGAATCATCTTTCGCACGGACCCCGGTCCCTCGTCGGCTCCAATCTCTGTCCTTCGATTACCGCTAACGATCGCCTCGGGAGTTATTGCGTCCGGATATGGGAGACACGCGAAAGATCTGTATCGCGGTTAATTGTAGATACCAATCGCCAGAGATACCCATTTTTATTCAGTAATAGAATCCACAAATTAATATTCCCTATGAGTCATCTACATATATGTATATACAAATGTGTATGTATCTGTGTGTGTGTGTGTGTGTGTAAAGGCACTATTAGCGTAGGCGTGACATAAAACTTTTTCAATTTCCGTGGATAAATTTATCCGTGAAATCAATTCGGCTGTTTCGGTGTCATTAAATGAAAAAAATTACAATTTTTTTGACATTTTTTATATCGAAATGATAAAAATCATTCGACGGGATGATTTCACGGTTTATTTTAGGCCGACCTCCGCCCGAGTGGGACGAGAAATCCTAGTTTAATCTCACCTAAAACCCCAATCCCTGTGTTTTTCGGTTTTACTTATAGGAACAAAATTCTGTTTCAGCAGAATAATCGGTAAAATTTTACGTGAGAATTCAGAAGTGTAAACCAGAGTTAGCGCAATTGCAATTGAAATTCTTATCGGCGTTTCTACATCCCGAAAAAAAATTTCAAATTCTATTTGGAGTCTCAAAAATCTGTGGGACGAATCGATTCGATTATAAATTTTATTTTCGACCCGGAAATTTATTCGTCAATCTTTTTACGAAACGTTTTATTAAAGATTGAAGAGCTGTAGGTCAGAAATCAGAATCACAAAGCATTTATAAATTTGAGGATCTAGAAGTCCGAACTAGAATTTCAAACGTCTAGTTTGCGATTGAACTTGCTCAAAACAGACGTAACTCTCACTTTGAGGTGGAAATCGTAATCTCATTAGACGCACAATCGTACATTTTTAAGTTCGAGCTTACCTCACCTTCAAGTTTCGAGTGTGAACTTGTAGAATAAGACGATAATTTTTATATTAACTCGAGTGTTATTAGGTTGAATGGTATTTGAAAATTAGGTAAATTTTGAAGTTTAATAACCGCGATTGTATAACAGAGGAAAAGAAGAAAAAAACGGGACCACTAGTTACTCGCGTGCGGAGATTTCCGTTTGAACTTCTATACGGTTTTAGCACTTTCGTGTGAAAGGTAGAGAGAGAAAATGCGAGAAAGAGAGAGGATACGGCAAAGGAAAGGGGAGAAGTAAACTTATACTCGAAATGTTTGAAAAAAGTTTTTTGCAGAATTCTGGAAACTCCGGAGGACGATCGCGAGATATCTGCGTTTAATTCGCTCAAGGCGGGGTCCGGGCAACAGGTGTGCCTGAAAAGGTAATTAAATGTTACGAAACGGTGCCCCTTCAGAATTACCGCGTGTCGAGTCTCGGACTCGGACTCGGTCTCGGTCTCGGTCTCACTATGTCTAGTCAACGAACCTGCACGCAGAATCTCCCAGGTGATGACCTCGAACTGAGTGAGCTGCACGTGGCGGTAGTCCCCGTCACCGCGATCCTGGTATCGCCAATAATATTTACTCAGCATTAATTTCTTTTTTTTTTTTTCTTTCTTTCCTTTTTTTCTTTTTGCTAACGATTCCGCAATAGCTGTATTTCGCGATGCCGATTAGCGAATCAAAATTTCTATTTAGCAACGAGTGGGCGTCGGGGGTTTTTTTTTTTTTTTTTTCTTTTTCTTTTTCTCCTTTTTCTTTTTTCGCTTGATTATAGATCGACGCCTGAGACCCAACAATCACGCGGTTAACGAACCTCGCATAAGTAGGTATACACCGATTCTCTCCATCACGCGTTTACCGTCGTCGTCTCACTACTCATTTCTCATTTCTCATTCACCTCGCTTACGTTACCTAAACACGCCGACCGGTATCTATAGATATATAATACTGCCTGTGTGTGCTCACTCCCGTGTAGCTCCCTTACCTCTAAACACTGTTTCCTGTATCTATGAGCCCGTGAAATCGCCTCGTTAATATACTAATGAAATTCTATAAAACTATAAACACCATCGGGGATTATCTACACGATATAGTTAATTATAACTAATCTTCATTTCCTACCGATTATCAATAAATGATAATAAATCAATTCGGAGTTCGAAATCGATCGATAAATTACTGATTGCATTATTCATCTCGGGAAATAAAGTTTTTTTTTTTTCTTCTTCTTTCAAATTTCTGTACCGCTTTGAGAAATAAGTCGGAATCATTTGAAAATTTATTTTTGCACTTTCTACAACGTGGATTCAGTCTAACGAAGAAAAAGTGGTTTTCGGTGGCTACAGGTCGGAGCGTTGATCGAAAATTTTTGAAATTTTGTAAAGTGATGTCATTTCGGGGAAAAAGCTAAGAATATATAGAGATGAGCTAAGTATCCTGTCGCTGTGATTACGCTACAAACTCCGTTTCTAAGCGTTTGCCAAAAATTTGCTGAAAATGAAACTTTTTTTTTTTCAACATTTTGCCTGAAAATGAAATTCGTTTAACATCAACGCGGCTTGCTACGAATTTACATCGATGTAGAATATTCCCTTCGAATCTCACGGAGTTTAGGTCCAACCACTTCTTCTGCGTAGCAGTACAGATTCGAAAAAAGAAATCGGTTCAACCGATTGATAATTCCGTAACTTTTGAGAAAAATTATTCGATTCGTTGTAACGACACAAAACTTTGTGCACTTTATTTTTTGTTTACAGCCGCAATTAGAAGCAATTTTTTTGTTGTTCTTGTTTTTTGCGGTTTTTTTTTTGTGTTTTAAATTTTTTTTTTTTATTTATATTATTCTGCTTTACCTCGTGATTATATAGTTGATTAGCGGAAATCGATCGGGGAGCAATTAACGGAAAAATATATCGTGTTCGTGTGCGAGATGGTGAAGCCCGAGGGTTCTCCCTCGTCGTTATTCATTTGTTACGAGACATATGGGTATGTCGCTTTCTTATTTCCTCGCGAATGTCTCAGCTTCGCATGAGATCTCGACTGTGGCTCACATGTACGTCGCAGATATTAGTTGCTTGCCAGGTGGTCGAGCTGATCGAGAAATACGAAGTCGGACTCCCCAGGACTCGCGTAGTCCGAACCGATCAAATTTAACACGTAACAAACCGCCAACCGGCCCTCTTATCTGACCCCGGAGATCGGTCGGTGTCCGAAGAGCCCACGTATGTACCATCTAGTATATACCTTACAAATTCGGCGTATCTCGCGGCCGCGGCCGCGGCGGTGCGAGACGAGATGAGTTCGTGGTAATTAAAACATGGCACCGTTTCAAAGAAACCTTTTTTAAAAGATTCACGAACGAACAACTTGGCCAAGTTATTAATCAGCCTTAAGCACGCGATATTCTTAACCGTATGTACGTACCCACATGTACATATACGTAATACGTATGCATACTGCGATCAGGACCTTCAGGTTCATAGTAGACTCTTAAACAACCTTTATTAAAGCTCTGCCCACGTTTAGCAGACCTCAACTGCAACCACGACCATGAGGCATTAGATCGAATCGGAAATCAAGGATCCAACTCTCTTAGTTGCTTTGCCATATCCTGCTCCCAATCTCTTTCACTAATTTATATTTTTTCAATTAGAATTTCCTCCAAAGAAAACTTCATAAGCCTTGAAGAGGACTTTTCTGAACGCTTGGGATGAGATCAAATTTTCGTTAGTCTTTTGATGATTGATCAAGCAGAAGGCAGACCTTCTGAGTCATAGAATTGACATTTTTTTTTATATATTTGGAGACGTCAGCTGGCCTATGGGAGCATTGAAACTCGAAAATGATCGAATTAAGGACCACCGGCCTGATAGCCATTTCTCTTTAATTGAAGTTTTTCGGAAAACTCTTTGCAATACGATCAGCTTCGTTGTGATAATATGCTTGGTGGCTACAGAGAGGTCTGGGTTTCGTAATCGGATTACGAAGAGTTTTTGATAGGTACCCATTACGATCGTTTCTAAAGATTTGTACAACTTTTTGACAAGCCCATTTCGTCTACGTAAAGTTTAGTTGTTTACTGGGACACCAGTGAATTATTTTCGCAGGTTTTTTCTTCTACAGTTAGTTTAAAGAAAAACCTGCGAGTAAAAGTAAGAGGAAAACTTTACGAACAAACTCTCTACAGTGTTGCTAACACTTAGCAAAGTACATACATGTACACACGGGGCAAAAGCCATTATAAACTAAACGAATTTGTTTTGAAAAATATCGGTCTTATTTGGTATTAAATTTATATTAATCAGAGAACCATCTTCATTGAATAAATTATCATGTTTGATAATTTATTTAATGATACTGATTAATAAACGTACGTGTGTCACTCTCGATTATGAGAAGAAGAAAAAATTATTCTCCACATGAATTGAAAATAATTACCTGCGAACGGTGGCAGACTTTTCACTCTGCATGGAAACATCGCGTAGGTATAATCACGCAATCCAATATATGGGTCCGCTCATAGAAAGCAGGTTGCATGGTGGAACTATCTTCGTGAAACTTTTTTTATTTTATGGAACCCGCATTACGAACTGCCAGACTATCGTGGAAACATCAACATACTTTTATCCATGCAGATGGTCGAATAGAGCGCGAATCACTTACATGTCTATTCACGGTGGAAAGCGCTGGAAAAAGTCTTACTCGTCGAAAATTCGTCATTACGGAACCAAATAATTGTCTTTAAATTATTATGGAAAATAAATGAACGAAAGGGCCACCTTCGACATTGAACTTGAATCACGGCAGAAAAGTGAGATTATTAATTTTCCAGGTAAACAGCGTTGATAGGGTTGACACAGCTGTTACATCTGCACAAATTTACATTGAGATAAAGATCCCCTGAGTAAATTGAGCGGGGATATACCTTCGTGAAATTCTCCTGGTTTGACTGACGTATGTGTGAGTGAGATGTGGACGTTTTTCACTAGTCAAACAATAATATCCTGGGATTTACCAACGAGTCGAAAACACTCGTAAAGTCCGCTTGTCCGTCATTTCCGCTGCTCCTTCCTCGTCTTCTTCATATTTTTGTTTTTCCTTGTATACATTTTCCCAGCTATTGTTCTCGAAATTATTTCAGAACAAAGACCCGGCCGTGAGCTTTGAACGAAACAACGATTCAAACGTTATTAAGCCCTCAGGCAGAGCAACGCGAATCAGAGCCACGATAGACGGACTCTTCAGCTTACTAAGAAGAAAAAAGGACTCTTTTCCCACGTCTCTGTGTATACTCCTTGCATTTTACCCGAAGACAAGATCCCGCAGTATCCTATTTGCTTTCAGGATGTCGATACGAGGGTCGTAGATATCAGGAGGGTGCTATCGTAACCACTTCCGAACCATGTCTTCAGTGCCATTGCGTCGATGCTTCGCTAAGATGTCGTCTACGCGTTTGTCCACGAATCCCAAATCCTCCACCACCTGAGTGTCATCTTCGTATTTCATCGGAGCACGTCTGCTGCTCGGAGATGATCTGTGGGGAGTCACAATGTCAGTATTTATATCTTTGCTCGGAATTCACTTATGTCACTAATTTACCAAAAGCATACCCGAGTCGTAATAAAAAAATCAGACACCTCGTGGTTCTGGTCTCTACCCATGCCTCTTCAATGTTTTATAAAACATTCTCTGAACTGATTGCCGAATAAATTCCTGGACCAAAATAAAATTCATCATTGAGTTGATTTTTTGTAGACTTTTCAAACTCTTTCAGTAGAATTTGAAAATTCATTAGGATGTAGAGAGGCTAATCAGAATTTCAAGTGCAATCGCTTATTCCGATCTGCACCTCTGAATCCGTAAAGGTAGGACATAATGATATTCCTGTCGCTAAAACTGATGAAAATTGGAATTGAGGTTTCAGAGGTTCAAACTAGGGCTCCTATTCCTTGGGCATAATAACCAGATTCTCTTCTCTAATGTACTGCTCTCCTAACTTACCTGGACATTCAGTGATCCTTGAGGATCATAGTCAAACAGGAATTTCCCTGAATGATATTTTTAAGCGTGTTTCAGATGAAGGTGAAAACCTATTGAGACGAATGGACATGGCGATGGACGACGTCATAGAAGAAGATGGTATGATTTTACATCTCATTATTAATAAAGAGGATCATCACAATATCAATTGATCCTTTCGACCGCCCTGTTAATTATTAGCACATTAACCGTACACGAGTATCTTAACATGGTAACAATTTCACGTACCAGTAGTTGGAGGATACTATTGATGTTTCCGTGCCAAATTTCTTTGTCAAATTTTTGTCAACCTCAATTTTCGCTTCTCCAGGCTGTCTTTTTGAAGGAGTTCGTTACGGGGCTGGATCAGCAATGATGGCAACGAGAAGGTGCGAGTATTGTTACTGTATATTAGGTGCTAGACGTTGTGTTCGGCCAAAGTGTCTTTTGCCATTACCAGGATGCATGCCTCTCTATGCACCACACTCGTGTTGTCCAGTGGCCTACAACTGTACCCACGATCAAGGTGAGATGAAGATTTATTTATACGAAATTTCAACATCCCTAAATGCGTGAAGAAATGGTAGATAAAAATTTTTCAATAACCGCGGCGAATTGTATTCCAGACGAAAAGACATCGACGACAACTCTATCGGTGTCCATGAATGGTGAGTGTTACTTTCGTTTCCTTAAAACGAAAAACACTTTCGTTTGTTTCCAATCCGAGAGTATTAATTCCTCGAGGTTGAAAATTGCCTAGAAATTTCACTGTTATGTTCAGGCTGTCGCGTGGGAAATCGGTTTTACAACGAAGGAGAGATGGTTAGGGATATCGCGTGGAAAGCGCCATGTGATAACTGCTTCTGTGCTATGGGAGCCGTTCGTTGTGTTCCTCTTGCTTGCGCGCCTCCTCTTCAGGGCTGCATCCCAATCGTTAGAGAAGGTCAATGTTGTCCATCGACCTACAATTGTAGTGAGTAAAAAAATCATCACTACTAAACAAGCACGCGATCAGTTCATTCGAATACTGGCTTCTTATAACGCAGGTGGAAGCATTGAGGTCAAGGGAACTCAGAACTACGCCTCTTACGCATTCGTCAGTAAAGATTACGCCAATTTTCGAAAGGAAACACACTTCTACGTAAGTTCCTGATGCCTAGCTTTGCGGCTTGGTAATCCGTGTCGACTTAAGTTAACTAAGCTCACGGTGATATTGATGGGATAAACAGGCATCATAATCCGTGATATTACAGCCCGTCGAGAATCAGGTGAACGCAATCTTGTCAAATGCGATTGTGGAGGGTCGAGGTCATCGGATAATTGACGGTATTGGTTACACAACGGATCATGAGATAATTGACGTTACCACGACTCGGTCCGATGCACCGTTGGATTCCACATCGCCTTCGACCACCGGCGATTCCTCCTCGACCTTAGAGACTGAAACTATGGGGAATGAGATATTCTCTGAAACAACTACAGAGACGATCAGATCGACCGATCAGCAACCATCGACGACATTGACAACGCCTTCGTCAACGGAGGCAAGCTCACTTCCAACATCCACCGCGAAAATTATGCAATTCAAAAACTTACTAGGATATCATTTTCTCCCAAGGTGACGACCGACTCCGAAGTCCAAACCTCATCAAGAGAGTCAACGACCTTAGAGACGTCAACGTATGAATTCACCACTGCTTTAACCCTCGAAGAAAGCACGTCTACCGAAAGTACCAGTACGACAATCGAGAGTACGTCAACTACGATTGAAGGTGATCCACTCGAGGAGAGATTAGAGGGCTTGGTGCACGAAGATGAGACCAGAATCACTGAACGTACGGTACAGAGTACCACGGTGGTTCAAAATTCGACTACAACTACGAACAAAACAACCCCGGAGATCACGCACGAGCAACACCCAATTGATAGAAGGGTCGGAATAACGGAGCAGAAGCTGATTACCTCGACCAGGGAATCGGTGACTAGTTTACCAACCACGATCCTGATGGCTGATGACATTTTCGTGATGAACGTGACCCTGAAAACTAATGTTTCCGTTGGTCATGTCGAAGGGGTGACGATTACTCCGGTCAGATCGATACCCCCCGATGTAGAGGCCATTCTGAACATAACTCAGAGAGAGAAAGGCGAGGACTACGATTATTACAGTGAACCAACCTTACCCCCGTCTCTCCCTAACGTCAGGCAAGTCGTGGATGAGTGGTGACTATCGTCGTCCTGTCGGATATCCTTAATTATATATGTATATATATAGGTATATGTCTCTTATTTTATCTTTTACTCAGGATTATTCCCTTCGTAGCAGCGGACGCCTTGGTGAAAAACGAGAAAGATACTACCTCCAGTGTCACCGCTTATCCATCAGGACCTGCTGGTATATTACCCGAACTGCAACGAGCAACGGATAGATCAAATTTTTACGACATTGTCACGCGAGAGAATAGGTTTAGTCCACCTGTTGAGACCGAAGGTATTGATTTCGCCGTTACAGCGGACGATTTTCAAAAAAAACTCATAAAAGTGGTATTAGAAATTTATTTTTGCATCAATCTTATCGCTTCGTCGTAGCCAAAAACTTCACTTTCCGATTCAGAGTAGAAATTAAGGTTTCAGGGGATCAAGCTCGACTTTCTATTCCGACTCGGGCTGGTTCTGAAGAATTATATTTCTTTGATTTTTTTTTTCTTTCTTTCTTTCACAATGATCGCCGGTTTTTGAATCGAGCCAGAGTCAAGCCGGAATGGTGTACCCTGTGAATGTATATATTATACATATATATGTGGATAAACTGGGTGGAGGTAGATAGGGTTACGGGATCAAGGCGAAATGGTGGCTCCGTCGTGATGGAGTAATCCAATGCTAGGTCTAACGCTAAGCATTTCACAGGCGGATTCGTTCCCAGAGATCCACCCTATTTCGAAGCATCCTATCACTCGACCGATCTAAGCTTGGAAAGTGGCACCGGCGTAACCGTAGTTCCCGCAGACATCACCAATCCGAAAATAAAAGAGGATGGTGAGAATTGCTCCCATACTTGATCAGTTCCTCTTCCATCTCTTAAAGAATCTTTACTGTTTCCTTCGCGGAGAAATTTCCTACCCAAAACTAATTCACATAATCATTACTCTGATCTCTCAAAGGCTTGATGACCGACTGTCGATTTGAAACGAGACAATACCACCACGGAGAATTCATCTCTAACAGTGGACTGTGCGTAATATGCATGTGCTACTACGGTGAAGTTGTATGCTCTGACGAGAAATGTCCACCTTTAAAAATTGGCTGCAGTATAGTGAACGGCGATGATGGATGCTGCGGTAAAATCATTTGCAGTAAGTCGATCGAACTTTATTATGGGTCTAAGTGTCCGCCTATATTTATTACACCTTCACTGAATACATTTGGGTTTATCGATGGCACGGAATATCATCCACGATTTATGATATCATGTCTTTACTCCGAAATGAGATTCCCCACGAATGTCATACGGTTTTGATTTGTGGATTATAGTCGATACTGCAGAGTCACCGACTATGGTACTGGACCGTGCAGACGCCACAGCACCCGCTCAACGTCAGCCGGCTACTTCATCAGGTGGAATAGTCACTCCAGATCCTTTTCGTGACGTTATTAAGACGGAGCCAGCCCCCGATTTACCCTCACTGATCGAGGACATGATACCATACCTAGTTGAGCGTGGAATATCCACCCCTAGACCAACGACGCCGATGTCAAACGGCGTGAAATCAAATCCTGGGAACCAGAATGGTGATTTTAAACCAGAGGTTCATTCATCGCTGTACAATTATCGGGATCAGATTAACAGACGTCAGGATGAAGGTTTGGTGGTTACAGGCCCGTCGATTTCAACCAACGAAGACAGCTACAGTTTTGGTCAAAATTTTCCTACCTTCTCGCAAAAGACAGACAGCAAAGATTCGGAGTACGAAAAGGACGGTGGATTCGCACAGTTTTCTTACGACAAGGAAACTTCCGGCGATATTGTTACCTCCGATACGGTAGTGCAGAACTTGACGAGCCTTGGATTTGGCCAGGAAGATTCTGATGGAAGTGTTAATCAGTCTGCGCACGATTCAGTGTCCAGATTAAACCTATTGACCACGGAAATCGTTCCAATGCAACCAGAAGTAGGAAAAACTGAGGCTGAATCAAGTCAGGAAGAATCTAACGATAAGGACGACTCGTCGTACTCGTTTGACCACGTTTTGGACGTCTTGCTTTCTGGAATAACGACAGAAAAATCAGTCGTACAGATCTCTGCGGAAGAAGGTGACTCTTCAACGTCTCAAACTCCGACTAGATTATCGGTTAGGAGTGATTCGTCAACCTCTACGACGGTCAAGACATCTTCAACACCGTTGGAGACCAAGGAGGCTTCTACCCTTAGACCTGTGAACTCAACTACATCGAAACCAACCCCTACTGTGGTCGGTGGTCTTCTGAAATTAGCAGGATGCAATATTTATGGAAGAATGTATCGCGTTGGAAGGATTATTACTGAATTATCAGGACCTTGTCTAGAGTGCAGATGCACAGAGATCGGGGTTCAGTGCAAGAAGCTTTCCTGTTGATAGATCTTTTATTTTATTTTTTTTTATTTTTTTTATTTTTTATTTTTATTTTTGTTCTCATATATTTTTTAGATATTTTACTCCTCGATTGCCAGCTGACTTGCCATAGGATGCTTGGAACAACGCGTGATTTTTAATTCATAGATTTCGGTTTTTATTTTTATTTTTATTTTTATCATTAGTTATTTTCTAGCTGACTCGTTATGACTTGAGGAAAATATATTTATGTGATTTTTGAAACCTTTGCGACAAGGGTTGATTTTACTTTTTTTTTTTTTTAATTTTTAATTTTTTTTATCCCTGTGACTAAGGATTTTGTCATACTTTAAAACATTGGTGCTAGATTTTGGAAATGGTTCCCCGATGGAGATATGCATCTGATTATGTTCTTCAAAATTTTGGAACATCTATAAAAATTCGTGTAAAAATTCGCACGAAATCGTATTATTTCTGAATCTATTATCGAAGATTTTGATGTAAGTTAAACTAGCTTTTACCGCCAGGGATTCATAGCTAAATCCAAGCGAATTTGATCCTGATAATTTCTGTGAAATAATTTTTCCTACTTTTTCCAAAAAATGTCGAAACGTTTTCGGATGAATTCTGAATAAATCCACGAAGTTGATTTCTTTCTGAGGTATAGTTACCCAGTTTTTTTATAATATAATCAGAAAATTATTTTCACCGTTCAAAGGACATCCAACGGACGCGAATAGCGATCGAATAAATAATTACCGTCCACTGGAAATTTTCTGCTTATACTGCAGCCAGCGTTTTCATTGTCAAAGATTGTTATAAAGATGATGAGCCTTTTTTATTATCGGATAAAATCCATTAGGATAATTAAACGTAAGCTTAATCTTAGACACATCCCTTCTCACTTGAGTGAGAGGTGATTCAAATTTGTGAGAATACGAACAAAATTTATCGAGCAAAAAACGATCCAAATAATATTTTGAAAGACGATTTTCGATTCGAATTCAAACCTAATTTCTATATCAAAACTACGCTTTATGAATGACTTTAAAACGATGGTCGAATGGACTTTAGTGACTTCCACGATTTCGATTATCTTCAGGCATTGAATAATCTTCTGATTTTCTTGATGACTTTTGCCAACTTTTGGTATTATATAGTTGTTGATTTGTGTATTTGAAGATTTATTTTGCTCGATAGTCTTGAATGGACCTTGATATATTTTAGATAACGATCTCAATAGTAATCAATGTTACGTAGCTGATTAAATTTTTGTTTTCCATCTATAAAGTTTGCACGTAATTGTAATACGAGAACAAACTATACGAAATTCAGCAATAGTATGAAATGGGGTATTCCACATGAAACGGATCGGTTTTTGACCGGAGGTCATCGAATTTTTTGTTACTGCATGAGATGCCTCCAACAGTTACAGAGCATGAAAATTATTCGAACAATATACAGTACTCGTCAATTGAAGTGGGGCAAGGTATTATTCGCGGATTTTTGCAAAAATTGAACCGATTTCGAAAAATCAAAAAACCACATCATAGGAAATTTAATAATCTTTCCAATGAGACTAGTTTCATCCCGATCGATTGAGGATTGGCCGATTGCCAGAGGACTTCGTAAATTGGTGATAATCGGGGTTTCGCGAACGACCCCTAAAACGATAGTGGATGTTATCGTACCCCTTGGTATCTCATACCAATTGAAAGGGCAGCTCTTGACGTGCAAAAAACACCATATATGCCGCAGTCGGATAACTCGTTGAGGTGTTATACGTCTACGAAGTTAAAATCGTTTATTGGCGATAACTCTGGAACGCTTCGCTCGATTCCACTGAAATTTGTTGAGATTTTTCGCATTGAAAGACTTCGAATCAAGGGCTAAAAGTGAGTGATTGTTGAAGGGGAAGTTTCAACGATTAAAATGCGTGGTCATTCGATATCGGGAATGACCCCCATCAACAGCGGGACGATGTTGAAAAACAAGAACAAAATCGCGTATTCATTATTAATTATCTATTATTCGTTCTCGTTTGTCAACAACTTCCCGCTGTTGATGGGGTTCATTCCCGATATCGAATGACCACGCATTTTAATCGTTGAAACTTCCCCTTCAACAATCACTAACTTTTACCCCTTAATTGAAAGTCTTCCAATGCGAAAAATGTCGATAAACGAAACCTCGTGCTCAGGAAGTACCTGGATCTCGTCTGCGAGGAGAATTATCGCGATAACACCAAGGTGAGGTCTGAGGGCGTAATAAAATATAATTCCACAACAAATTTCAGTGGAATCGAGCGAAGCGTTCCAGAGTTATCGCCGATAAACTATTCTAACTTTCTGGACGCATAACTCCTCGACGAGTTATTCGACTGCGATACATAGGAGGTGTTTTTTGCACGTCAAGAGATGCCTTTCCAATTGGTATGAGGTACCGAGGGGTACGATAATATCCACTATCGTTTTAGGGGTCGTTCGCGAAACCCCGATTATCACCAATTTACGAAGTCCTCTGGCAATCAGCCAATTCTCAATCGATCGGGATAAAACTAGTCTCATTCGAAAGTTTAATCAATTTCCTATAATGTGATTTTTTGATTTTTCGAAATTGGTTCAATTTCGCAAAAATCCGCGAAAAATACCGTGCCCCACTTCAATTGATGGGTACTGTATATCGCCACCGAAAATTTAGTTCGACACATTTTCAACTCCAAGTATCCCAGCTATCAGCTATGCATGGATGTAATCATAACTTCCCATAGTGCATTCTACCCGCATAAACGAGCTCTCTTAAAACATGTGGCACTTGATTTTTTGTTTTTTTTTTTAATTTTCGAGCAAGTAAAACTTTGGAAATATATGATTCATTTTTTTTCTACTCTGAAGGGCCACACGAATCGCCTTGAAATTGTTACCGAAATTACTCCGAAGAGGGACAAAAAAAAGTGATAAAATTTTCAGCTTGCCCTATTTCGATGTCCTCCGGCCAAAAACTGGTCCGTTTCACGCGGAACACCTCGTATATAATATTATATATAGGTATATGAGCGAATGTATACCTACCTTTAATAATATCCTACCGATTAGTAACGAGTACAATATATACATACTAATTATTAATAACTATTCGTTGATCATGAAACCCCCGATACAGTAAGAGGAAAAAAAAAAAAACAAAAAAAAAATAAAAAATAAAAAAGTACAGAGCTTAAATATCACCCAGATAATATATATAGTATACATATTATAAATCGTAGAAGTATATATTTTAAGTTAGATTATTTTTTTACGCTGTACTTAATTGCGATTATTTTGAATTTTTCTCTCTCTGTCTATCTCTATCCCTTTTCTCTCTCGCTCACTCTCTCCCCCTCCCTCTCTCGTTCTCTCTCTAGCTCTATCATTTTTTTTATAATAAATATATGATAATACAATATTGTAACGTTATGGAATATCAGCGTTCGCCTTTTTGTTTTTTTACCCGTTTTTGATTTCACCTTTTTCACCCTTTCTCAAAGACAAAAGCAAATTTCCCATTTTATTTATCCCCTATTTTTCCGGATGCAGGTTGCAGGATAAAAACCCCCGGACAAAAATAGACAAGGGATAAAAGCTCGGCGGCTGCTTTCAGTGGAAAACGGTAAAAGGCCCCCTAATATACGATCGACGATAAACGTTTATAATATCTCTCTTACTACCCGGCTGTTACCTTACTTTTACTTTTATCCCTCACTACACCCTTTTCTTTCATATTTCCCACCCCGTCCTCGTCCCCATCCCCATCCCCATCCCCATCTCAATCTCCATCCCTGTTCTGGTACCCAGAAGCTTTCCACTGTACCGCACCGACGCCTTACATTCTTGTTTATTCTTATACTCTACTTCTTATCCTGGTGGCAAGACAGGACTTAGCGGACCAAATCGCGATCTTATTAACCCACTTCGAGGCACCCTTTATTTTATCTCACACCTGTCTAGCTACAGTTATAACAAAGGTATACGCGTATCGTTCAGATAAGTATAAAAATACACAGACTTTTATACATGGTATACACCAACATGCAATATACTTGCCACCTTTAGCTCGGAAAAGCTTTAATAAAGCTCAGGGAGCCATAAACGGCAGAGCCTACACACAAATCCTTTCGCCTATTCCGAGTTTTCTTCAACTTTCAATATCCAGGTGTGATTTTATTATTCGTTTAAAAAAGTATCTCGTTTTTCTTTTGTTTTCTATTTTTATTTTTTTTATTTTTTAGGAATAGGATCGGGGGATCGGATTTACGGTAAAATTTATAGTTGACGAGACTTTTCGATTACCTAATACGTTTATTCCTTCCACGTATGCGATTGTGGTTAATTTTCTTTTACTTATTTATTTATTTTTTTTTCATTCTTTCTTTCGTTTTCGTATGGGCTTTTTTTTTCTTTTTTTTTTTTATATCGTTTTCTTAGGTACATAATGAACAATGTGTATATATCGATCGTGTGTTATATAGATTACGTTATTTAATTATTATTAATTAATTAATTAATCAATTAGTTATACTATATACAATAATACATATATATTGACGATAACACTTAAATAATCACAGCCAGTTTATTTGATAATTGAATGAATTATTCATATTATAAATTAATTTAGGTATACATACGTTATGTATTTATATATATGTATATGGGAGATTCCACGCCAACTCGCACCAGCGTTAAACTCGAACCATCTCGAAATAATTTTAGGTTTTTTTTTTCCAACATTTTACTCAGTGAAAAATGCGTCTAGATTTTTGTTTAGATTATTTTTATTTAGAATACTTCGAATTTTTTAAGCTGATCGAGAAAGCCCGTTTTGAAAAAGTTTGAAAAAATCCGGTGGCTGACATAGAACAATCCCCCATTTTCAAAATTGTGGAAATAATTTTTTTTTTTTTTTCCACTTAATTCGGAATTTCGAAATTTCGGTCGGGGTCCAACGCTGGTAGAGTTGGAGTAGATTTCTCCACATGCATATATACAGATACTAACACAGACGCACGCGGTTAGGACTTATAGAACAACATTTCATTGTTTATTATAGAACAACGACAATCGCCTCTAGTTACTTTGCTAACGAAGGTATAGTAGTTAGCCCTAATTGATTACGTGTTTCACTTTGGCTTGGTTTAATCCGGTAGAATGAACAATGCCTAATATACAGCGTGATTCTCAAGTCGCGGAAAAGATTTCAGATGCAGATTCCTTATCAAAATCTAAGAATAAAGTTCCTTATCAGAAACTTCGAGGGACCGCTCGTTCTTGAGTTATAGAAGGTTTAGTTAATCCAATTAGACGGCCGTAATGTGACGTGCTCAGTCTCGTAGCAATCCCGAAAAATTGATAGTGCCCGCGTCGCATGAACTTTGCCTAAAATTTCGGTTTTTTATTTCGTAATTTTTAGTCTTTACGTCGTCCGGTCGGTCATTCTCGTGCCCTACGTCGTTCGCCCCGTAGTTGACGTTGTCCAGGTGGTCAAACTGGTGGCTTACGTGCCCCAGGTCGTCCGCTTTGTAGTTCTCACTCTCGTTGTCTTCGGGTTGTTGATTATCGTCATCCAGAACTTTCACCCCGTAGTTGACGTTGTCCAGGTGATCAAACTGGTGACTTACGTTCCCCAGGTCTTTCGCTTCGTAGTTTACATTCGAGTTGTCGTCAGGCAGGTGACTTTCGACCAGCGAAATTTTCACTACGTTTTTGACGTTGTCCAGGTGTTCGAATTAATGACTTCCGATCCCCAGGTCGTCCGCTTCGTAGTTTTTACTCTCGTTGTCCTCGAGCTATTGATTTCCGTGATCCAGGACTTTCGCCCCGTAGTCAACGTTGTCCAGGTGGTCAAACTGGTGACTCACGTTCCCCAGGTCTTTTGCTTGGTAGTTTTTATTCTAGTCGTCATCGGGCAGGTGATTTCCGACCTCCAGAATTCTCACTACGTTTTTGACAATATCCAGGTGTTCGAACTGATGACTTTCGATCTCCAGGTCGTCCTGACGACAACTAGAATTAAAACTACAAAGCAAAAGACCTGGGGCACGTAAGTCACCAGTTTTACCACCTGGGCAACGTCAACTACGGGGCGAAAGTTCTGGATCCCGGAAATCAACATCTCGAGGACAACGAGAGTGAAAACTACGAAGCGGACGACCTGGGGATCGCAAGTCATTAATTTGACTACTTGGACGGCGTAAACTACGGGACGAAAGTGAAACTACGAAGCGGACGACCTGGGGATCGAAAGTCATCAATTCGAACACCTGGACAACATCAAAAACGTAGTAAGAATTTTGGTGGTCGAAAATCACCTTCCTGACGACAACTAGAATGAAAACTACGAAGCAAAAGACCTGGGGAACGTAAGTCACCAGTTTGACTACCTGGACAACGTCAACTACGGGGCGAAAGTCCTGGAGGACGGAAATCAACAACCCAAAGGCAACAAGAGTGAAAACTACGAAGCGGACAACCTGGGGAACGTATAAGTCAACAGTTTGACCACCTGGACAACGTCAACTACGGGGCGAACGACGCAGGGCAGGAGAATGACCGACCGGACGACGTAAGGACTAAAAATTACGGAATAAGAAACTAAATTTCAGGCAAAGTTCATGCGACGCGGGTACTATCAATTTTTCAGGATTGCTACGAGACTGAGCACGTCACATTACGGCCGTCTGATAGGGTTGACTAAACCTTCTATAACTCAAGAACGAGCGGTCCCTTGAAGTTTTTGATAAGGAACTTTATTCTTAGATTTTGATAAGGAATCTGCATGTGAAATCTTTTCCGCGACTTGAGAATCACGCTGTATAAGCTTATCCAACGTGCGCCAAGCCTCTTGCAGCACAAGCCACAATATATAATACTAGAATTCTAAAACACCGCGTATAATTGAATAATATATATATATATATATATATATATAGTATTATTATATATACACATATATATAATAATAATAATAATGTATATACCCTCTCCGATTTCTATATTGTAAAAAGTCGAACTAACGAATTAATAGTTGCGATTATTCACACATGCATGTATACAGGGTGATTAAAAATCCGTGATGAATCTCTTGAGGAGTTAATCCGTGTCAAAATTGTGATCGAAAGTTCCTCAGCCATTTTTCCGACAAATGATTTTTTTTTTTTTAAACCATTTTTTTCCTTTTTTTATATGATTTGTCAATTTCAAAGAATCCCAAATGACGCCGATGAGTTTTTTTTTTTTTCTTCTCTTCAATATTATAGAGATTTCTCGGCGAAAGTTTTTCATTTGGTGGAAGATGTTTAAGAAAAATGTATCACGGTTCCGAAGAAAAAAAATCATTTCTCGAAAAAATGGCTGAGGAACTATCGAGACCGAATTTTGAGAAGGATTAACCCCTCAAGAGGTTCGTCACGAATTCTGAATCGCCCTGTATATATGCTGTTGAAAATTCTAATGAAAATATTTTCTCAATATTATGAATCGAGTGACGACGATGATGATTTTTCTAATCAAACCGCAACATATAAGTTAGACTGGGTAAGTGATTAGTAGATTTTTAATTTACGGATTAATGTAAAAGATTCTTTTCCTTTTTTTCTTTTATTTTCATCTTTTTTTCTTAATGGATTGAAATCGCAGTGACCTATATTTTTTTATCATACCTTATAGATACATATTATGCACATATGTAGGTATGAATGTATGTATGTATGTATGTATACCTATATTCATAAGAAGTTCAATTCTGTAGCCGTGTTCTCTACGCATATGCCTCGATCTCTAAGAGAATACCTATATATACGTATATATAGGTAGATAGTACTGTATAGCTGTGTACGTTAATTAATTGAGATTCTAACCACGAGACTCGAGTCGCTGGTATAAAAGTGCTTCTTTACTGCAGAGTTTTTAATTTTTTAATTTTTTTTTTTTTTACATTTTTCAATTTTTCCTTTTTTCTTTGAGTTGAAAATGTACAAATGGAAGAATAATTAACCTAATATTTTATAACGTAACATTGGACTATAATTAAGTTATTACATCCGTTTATAATAAGTACCGTTACGTTAAGAACCATTATACCACGTTTGTCGTCGTTGCAGTTGGCACTTGGCACTTGACACTTGGCGCTTGGCAGCTCATAAGAAAAAAGTAATAATAATGTCTCATAGACCTCGGTGAATAACCGTTGAAAATAGCTTGAAAAATTTTGCATTAAACGAGCTTTAAGGTCATTCCCTACCCAATTCAACCTGACTTGAAAACATTGGGCTGAACGCGTGCAGAAGGTGCTATTAAACGGAATATCTCTGCTTGGGCACTATTTTCAAATGGCGATATATCTGAGAAACTTATCATAAATAATCTGGAAAAAAATTACACGTTAACGTCAAGGTATCAGCTTCAATATGAGCCAAAAAAATGCAAAAAATCTTTACCGGTTCTCGAGTTATAACTTAAAGTGTTTAGTCACGAGTTGCGAAAGTCTTTCGACTCATCGCGTTTGACTACTTATATATTTTGGGTCATAACTCGATAACCGGTAAATATATTTCAACTTTTTTGGTCTCATTTTCAAGCTGTTGTCCAGAAGTAAGTTCACATTTTTTTCAGACCCTTGATAATGTCTTACCCGAAGATACCGCGACCGGAAACCTAATGAGAAAAATCAGTCGTGAGAAAGAACTCATGTTGCACTTTTCGCGCGATATATCATCACTTGATTAATGGATTACTACGCTCTCCAAGTTTTTCAAAAGCTCTTCACCCAAAGTCTGCAAAATTTTTTTTTTCTCTATTTCTTGCAAATTTACCCAACGTTCAAGAAAGCTGCCCCTCGTTTTCAATCGCAAACGATTACAATTCGGGCTCATAATTCTGACCAGTACCTATACCACAGATAACAGTGTAATACGAATGCACACGCAGATATCTGGTGAAATGTTTTCCGAAAGAAAAATAAACACACATACCTTCCTAAAAGTATATGAAAAAATTTTCTTCGATTTCTATATATTATATAGTTCTGCGGATAGAATTTGCGCTTATATATAACGTACAGTGGTAATAGTTGTTATGATTTGGGGTAAAAATTGTCTTAAATATCTATGTACTTTCCTTAATAAAGTTCGTTTTTTCTTTTCTTTTTTTATCTTTTCTTTTTTTCATTTTTTCATTTATTTATTCATTCCGCGTTATTTAACCTACTCGTAAACCGCCTGAGCAGCCTCTCTTATCTTAACGATTAGAAAGGACCGTTTGCAGAATTTTACGAACAGCTCGGTTCTTTGTCAGGAGGGTTTTCTCTGTTGGGGTAAAGCGATCAGGTAAATATTTCCGAGGATAGCACCGACGATCAGAAGTAGCACACCGATACCCGCCAAGAAACGTACGAAACGGACAAACTTTCGACCTCTAGAATCCTTCTTGCTCTGATTTGGGAATATCGCAAGCCCCAGGAGAGGACCGGCCAATGCCCCAGCCACGTGGGCTGCCCAACCGACTCTTCCGCACCCCAAAAGCGCCGGAACAGGAAGTGACGCTACATCGGCCCCAGCCAGCAGAAGAACTGCCCCAAGCCGCCAACCGGCATATCGAAGTTCACCGTGGCACTGAAATGATTTTTTTTTTTGTAAATAAATTTTCAAACTATTCACGAGGCGAAAAACTTTCGTTTTCCATACCGAAATTTATATTTTTTCAAATTTCCTGATTAGACAATGAGGTATTCAAATTCGAAATGAATGGATGCGGAATCGGAGAGTATAAATATGAACACAAGAAGACAAAAAAGAAAAAAAAACAAAAAAAGGCGCGTCATAAAAAGTATAAAAAAATCAAAAGAATTTCTCTCGCCCTTTTTCGAGTTAATGGCCAAACACGGGCGACACCGAAGCTGTAAACAAGTGATTAATTATCAAGAGTACAGAGTTGAAACTAAAAAAAGAGAAGGAGAGAGAAAGAGAAAAAAATATGAGGGGAACAAAAAAAATTGCCTCGCAAACAGTTTTTTGCATAAATTCGTTCTTTTATTTTGTTTTTTTCATTCTTTTTTTTTCTGTTTTCTTTCTTTCTTGCGACCTTTTTTCTAGGTTTCGTTCTCGAGCGAGAGAGATTTACGTGACAGGGTGACCGTTTGCGGGAGATTTTACGCGAACTTTGGCTCGCTCTCGGTCCACCCTATATTGAGGGCAAAACTGTAAAGAAATCGCGAGGATGTCTAGCCTATAGCAATATAAATCACAGCCTCCGGGTCTCTTTCGATCGCTACAGAACTGGGCAATAAGTAAAATATCTCAACGAAATCTCTGACCTCGGAGGGGTAGACGCGGATTGCGAGCCAAGAATACAATAAATACGATATAAAATATGTGGATGAAATGAAATGAAGAATTTCCTTCTTTTTTTTTTTTTTTTTTGTTCAAAGTTTTTGAGGTAGGTATATTCGTTGATTCCGCGGTTTATACCCGAAAATTAATTCAAGAACTGAATTTTACCCTTCATTTGAAAACAAGGATAAAAATGTTTATTTCCCAGCTCATATTTAACTCCGTTTGTAAAACCCGTTGAATATAACAGGCTCCAGGTTTTCACTAAATAAAAGGAGAAAAAACTGGGTCAAACACTTTACTTCAAGTTTCCGAGGTTTGAGCGTATTGTATAAAGCGAAATTTCCGAGCTCTAGAATATTCAATCAAAACCAAACAACATTTTCCATGCTAATAATCATCAGCATAAAAGCACTGCGGAAAAAAGAAAAAATGAAAAATAAAAAAAACTTTCAACTTATTTTTCGGGAGCTTGAAAATTTCATATACTATACGATACGAGCTTCATCGACAAATCTGACGCGATTTTTACGCATCCAATTTCGCCGGGTGCTTTGATCCTTGAAAAGTGATTGCTGCGGGTTTTTCAGGTATGGATATACATACGAAGACTTAGGAGATAGGGGATAAGGGGTAATAGGACTTACCAGATACAAGTGAGCGAGATGACTCGTAAGAAGAGCGTAAACACCGGCTGAAGCTCCGACAAGATAGAGACTAGGCTGAAGCAACGAAGCTCCCAGGGCTCCACATATGCCTCCGCCAAGGTAGACGGCCGCAACCCCTAGCCACCCTTGTTCCACCTGGGCACATTGATTTCGAAAAATATTTTTACAACGATTCAACGCGAGTATTTAGTTGCCTGTAAAATACTGACGCAGTATATGCGCACCGCGAAGTGATGAAATAAGGTGCGATTTGAGTTAACGTGATTCCAAATTTAATTTTGATCAAACATCTACACATGAATAATTCAGCGACACGAAATTTTCCATTCAAATTTTTGCCTCCTGACTTCTGTAGCCTTTGATTTTTTATTTTTATTTTTATTTTTATTTTTTTCTACTACCGAGGCAAAGCGGAGTTCCTATGTAAGAGGCTGCGGAACTGCGTAAGCTCGATCCTTGATTATCTTGATTCTGAGAGCGGAACCGCTCATGCTTATCGCGATATATCTATACCTAGACAATACCCACTTCAACTTGATCTCTCGCAATCAGTCGCGATAATCTGATCCTGAGATTAAATTTCGCGAATCTAAAGTCACCTGTAAATATCTCAGTACATTTCACGAACTGCCAAGAGACTTCGATTCGTGCGATTGCGATTTAGCTCGATTTCCTCTAAGAGATCGCTACGTCTAAGGCCACATCTCCCTTGACGTGTCTAAGCTAACCAAAGCTCTGTGGAAGCCGGGGTGTAGATATAAGGGGTTTTCGATGCCCTGTTCAATTCTCGGTCTCGATATATTATTTTTTTCTTTATTTCTGTTCGCTTCGACTGTAGAATCCAAAAGCATACGGTAGCCGCGATTTATTGAACGCGTATTTTTCATCCACAGTTCTTCGAAAATCTCACAAAAATTCGAGCTGTACCATGCCACGGATATCCACGATATAAAAATTGAAAACTAAAACGGGGGTTGGACACTGGTCAAAACGGCGTGGAATTCCGGATAGATATTTCATAAAGAATTTCCAGTCCACTGCAGAATATACCGAAGAGATTTGTACTTCACTGTTTACCAGAGATTCAACTTGCATAGCTTAAAGCTCATGTGAGAAAGGGTGGTATGCGGTATAAATAGATAAAATAAAAATTTGCCTCACTATACACACGTACAAAAAATGATAGACAAAGGTAAGAAAGATTTCAGAATTTCGTTTGAAACGTGAAAATATTTTCAGTCAGTTGAACATGGTACAGGACTCTGCTGCAAACCCATATTGCTACTGCATGGCTCTTAGAATATTCATCGTAAGCTTAACATCGTTCAAATTTCACGATCGAATATAGTTCTCTATTATACGAATCTAGGTACAACCTCGAGCTGCGTATTGACTTAATGTATTAGAAATTATGCAAGGAATAGACGGAGCGAATTCCAGCGTGTAATTCCGCAGCCTATTCGATATCTGATCGAAACCATATCATATCCATCTCAGAATCTCGGTTTTCTTAACAAAATTTATGGCCTACCTAAAAATTCTTCAAAACTTCATTACGGCGTTATTAACAAGACATGATTGAATGCAGACTGTTCGAAGACTTCCAATACAGGGGATGAGATCGCGTGCCCTGTCTACGCGGTTCCATAAATTTGGCTAGAAATTTTTGACAGATCAGAAAAAAATTTCTAATTTTCGAATCACGTCACATTAGAAATCTTGCAAAAAACTATCCACAAATTTTCAGACAAATCTCCAAAATTTGTCTCGTTTTTTTTTTTTTTTTTTTTCTTTGGAATCTTAGATCAAACTTCGATCCAATTACGATAAATCTTTCGGATGATATAATCGAAGTTTAAGAATGATTTTAACACAATTTTTCAAAATGTATTTCAAAATAAATTTCTATCAGGTTGATATATTAAATTGTGATAAAACGATCAGTCATACCTCAAGCGGTGCAGCAAGGACAAGTTGTATCACAACGTTTAGTGATAAATGCAGTATGTTCGAGTGCAGTAGCATGTAGGAGGCGAATCTCCAGGCTTGAACACGCTGTCGAGGATCGTATACTAGCCATCGTCGGAGCACGGCTTCGTCTCCTAAGCAGTGTACTGATATCTGAAGTGTTGGAAAATAAAGCATCGATTATACTCGAAGAGAAGGAGTAGGTATCAGGCAGGTAGTCAGTAGGAGTTGAAAGCAGGAAAGTGCTCTTTATCCGACGAAGTGAGGATTACCCCGCGACGCGATATGGATGAACGGTGTGGTTTTAGCCAGTGATTAAAGTAACAGCCGTTATTGTTCGTTGGGTAAATACGGTGGAGGTTTTTTTTCATCTCTTCGTGTGTTTCTCATTTTTCTTTTTTCTTCTATTTCCTGATTTTCTTCTTTTTTTTTCTTTCCTTCTTTTCCATTTTTTTTTTCACCCGTTTTTTTTCATAGAGTATAAACGCCTGGATTGTTCTACTTTATAGTCGACGTAGCTGGGAAGTTGGTACCGCGGGGCGTCGCGACGCTACGGTAATATCGGCTTTCCAGAACAGTCGAGTAAATCAGGTTGATGAGTTTTCTGCCGAACCTCGCCGTTCGCGTAAGTGACATACGGTAGCCTTTAACTTTGACCGGGGGTCATCCGTCACGAAACACTCCTCTTTGAACGCTAAAGATTCCAACGAAAGGACCCTTCCCACTACTCTCAGAGGCGAGATGCCCCTAAGGGCAAACAATCCAACTGAATAGGGGTAGAGACCGTAGTTGTGTTAGCGTAAATTTGGGGCAGATCCCAACCACATTTAAAAAAAATTTCTTCCGAATGCGCATAAAGGAACCGAAGGCGATTCGAGTGCGATTTTATTATTTTTTTTCTTTTCCGAAAGTTCGAAAACGAGCAGCTCCGACAAATTATAAAAAAAAAACAAAAAATTTTGCTCAATTGATTGAGTGAGTGATTAAATTTCTCGAATAATCTCATTGCCTCGACCGAATTAGCAAAATCGTAACTCATCAAACGAGAATATGTGTCGTAGAAATTCTATTCGATTAGTGCCTTTAGCCCGAACCCTCCGATCCATACACTTTCCTTATCGTAAGATTTTCGCGGAACTTTGTGTTCGGGGATTTTTCGGGCTGTTGATTCCTGGCGTCTGAGGTTTAAGATTTCAAATTTGATATGGGGGATCCGAGTTCCCCGATCTTTGCAAACGTTATGACATTGGTTATTTTTTTTACTAAAATATGGCAGCCTGGTAAATGAATACTCATTGCATTTCGTATATATGGCTTTAATTTTGAATCTAAGAGTTTCGATTCCAGATTAATAAATGAAAGATCGAACGTAACCGAAACTACTTGCACTAAATCCAATCGATTCATAGAGGGGTTTCACCATCAAAATCATATATACATGAAAGAATACTACCGAATGGTAAATTTATTTTTCTATATACAGAGTGATTCTGTGGAAAGTAACGCGCCTAAAGGGTAGGCAAACAGGAGACGCCTGCATCGAGCAGCTCAAACATCGACGATTGGGTTTTATTTCCCACGTAATAAATAAAAACCAATCGTCGATGTTTGATTTGCTCAATGCAGGCGTTTCCCGTTTGCCTAACTTTTAGGCGCGTTACTTTCCACAGAATCGCTCTGTATAATCTCACATTATTTCGAGTGTTCACGTTACGCATGATGTAGTAAATCGTAGGGAATAAAATAGCGCTGAAGTTAATCTATAGAACCGTCGGAGTACCTAACAGTCCGTCGGGAATTGAGCCAAGAAATATTGAAAAATAGACAGATTTAGAGCAGCGTCTGGAAAATATCATGGTCGTTTCGCGATTTCTGTATCCACTATATGTCTGTTGCCTTGCGGCTGTGTCGAGTTTTCTTGATATCATTAAGTTAAATTTCCACATCTATTCAAGTATGAGGTATACCTGTATACATTTTTCTTTCCTACATCTGTGTAAAGCTCGCTCCGGCTAGGGCTGTTCTGTGCAGTTGCAATTTCGTATATATATGAGCGCAGAGTTTGTCCGCCTTTGCGAATTAGGAGCTCATTTACCGGTCCTGGTTTCAAGTTTATACGTTTATACCGGCTGCAGAAGGTAGGTAGGTATCCGAGGCTTTCAGACTGCGGCGAACTTTATCGTGGCGTAAGTATTGGCTGCTAACAGCTTCGCAAACTCGCAAAGCTTTCTGGCATTCGTACCGAACGACTCTAAATTACATTATAATATCATCGTCCACAGATCATCTCGCATTACGAGGATATATAGCTGTTCCAAACTGGGATAAGAATTCTCCGCTTAGTTTGAATCCCCATAAAACTCGAGCTGCCCTTCATTTCCGACATTTTTTTTACGCCAAAATAATTCGCCCGGATGAATTTCGGCCGCGTTATTCAATCCGTTTTCCCAAAACCTTCATTCAGCACCTCGGATATCTACCGTGAGGAAACGTGGAAGGAGCTCGGTCCAAGCGCGCAGGCGCTGATCTATCCGAATATGACGAGGGCCGCCAATTTCAGACTTGCCACGAATGTCCCTAGAGTGAAATACAAATGGCGGCAGACCGTGGCAGGAATAGGTTACGTTTGTTGTGAATCTAGCAGACGACAGAACTAGGGATATTACTGAAAAGTTGGTCGAATTGCTAGCACGATTCTGCCGGCCAACGATATTCGAATAAATCAACGCCTGCGCGCTTAGACCAGGCTCTTCCCACGTTACCTCACGGTATATAGCGAATAGAAACAAGCAAAGCGGGGCTCTATAGGACGCAAAGTACGGGGATGGTTTCGCGCTCTGTACCTATGCCAAAGTATGTAGTACATATACCTAGCTATCCTTTCGCGGGGCGTTATTCACTTGTTATTCATGGTCCATAGCGGCGAATCTTACTTGCAAATTAGGTTTAAACCTGCCGTTAAGTGGGACCGGGTAGCTTATCCGCATCGTACCTCCGTTTTTCGCGGTTATCGAGGGTTAATTGTTATCGTCTAATGTATTTCGCGCGACTTTTACTCCCGGATTAATCGTTACCTCGGAAAAATTTACGCGCCAAATGATCTTTTTCCCGGAATCCCATATACACCTACATAAATATGTACAAGTCTCTCACCTCGATTATGCTCACGCATATCATCAAATACGGTATTCGTATTCTAAGCTTTGGCTTATGCGGAGGTGGCGGATGTCGCGGGGTTGGTCTCGGCGTCAAATTTTCTTCATGAATTTTTTTATACACCTGAGTAACCCTCGGCGAATCTGACGAAAATACCGAACCGGTACCAGGGTATTTTGACTCCGTTAAGTCCGGGGAAGAGATTACTGACAGCGTCGGAGACGCGTCCAAAAGGGCTGCCTCGGCGTCCATAGCGTTACCTGGAAAACGAGAAAAGTAAAAAAAAAATAAAAAAATAAATACAAATTCAGACTTTGCGTTTCCAGTTATCTCAACTATTTATATTTCTGTACATAACATATGTATATATATGTCATATCATTTACGCGCCTGTATATCGTACAGACGTACATAATATATAAATAATATAATAGCTGCGCGGAGTAGCGTATAGTCTGAAGAATTTTTTTCACTCACATTTTAGCGCCTATTTTTGGCGATTTTCTTCGCCCGGGACGGAAGGAAATTCAATATGAATAAAGCGCGCACGGTATGTATATATATGTATGTATGTGCCAAAATATTTTTTATCTTTATTCGAGACGGTTATTTTTTATTTCATTTCCCTTTTAGAGTGGGAATTTATTGACTCGGTGAAAATATCGGGGCTTTTTTTTTTCAAATTTTCTTCTACCAAATTACACAGATTTCAAGTTCGAAAGGACTTCCACTTCGAGTTCATACCGAAATCTAATACTACTCTGAATTTTTCGCTTTCTGAATAGGTGTGTGAAAATTATGAAATAAAAACAAATCGCGTAGCATACAAGGTATCTACGTAATTAATGAAAATAAATAATCATTATTCCAACGCTCGATATCCCTGGTAATTAGTTCTGCTTACATTAGTTGAATTGGTACTGCAAGCCGGCGTAATAACCAGGTCACAAAATCGAGTATGTAGGGTATAGCTATAGTACATCTATATATACACATAAGAAAATGTAGGCTAAAAGCAAAGTGCGTCTAAATTTGTTAACACTTCAAAAGTAGAGTCTAATGTTATATACTATACGTACGCGTACCCATAAATGGCCATTCAAATAGCATATATACAGGGTGATTCAGATTCCGTGACGAATCTCTTGAGGTGTTAATCCGTGTCAAAAGTGGGATCGAAAGTTCCTCAGCCATTTTTCCGAAAAATGATTTTTTTTTTATATCATTTGTCAATTTCAAAGAATCCCAAACGACGCCGATGAGTTTTTTTTTTTCTTCAATATCAGAGAGATTTTTCGGCGAAAGTTTCTCATTTGGTCGAAGATGTTTAAAAAAATGTGTTATGGTTCGAAATCATTTTTTAAAAAAATGGCTGAGAAACTTTCGGTCCCAATTTTGACAAGGATTAACCCCTCAAGAGATTCGTCACGGATTCTGAATCACCCTGTATATATAACTACGTATAATAGGTACGGACTCGGAACGCGTTCTCGTTTACTAATTAACAGGGACGTCGTGGTCGCGTGTCACAAATATATAATATGTAATGACGTCAGTTCGCGCCTGGTGTTTGAACAATAAGTAAGTGAAGGTAAGATGCCGAATATGTACCGCAATATAATTGTCCATAATAATTATTCGCGTGTATGTATACACATATGTACTACGTGAATCGGTAAATCGAAGACGAAGACATTCGCACTAAGTAGTTTCAGGCACTGGAATGAACTTTTTTCAAATCATTGATTTTGGGTTTTCGGTAAAGATCACATCGTTAATCGAAACTTCGATAAAATTTTGTGAGAATATTCTACATCGATATCATCTTTGAACGAAACCGTAATGTCATTTTTTTTTTTCTATTATTATTTTTTTTTACGTAAACGTTATGAAAAAAAAGTGTCTCCCGTGTCTCACCACGATAGAAGTTACATCGTTTGAAAATATAACATCAAAATTAGAAAGAGTTTCGACGAACGATGCGACCTGTATATACTCTTTCTTCGGTAGCCTCAATTCACGTAAGACAAAATCGAAAAATTCTCAAATAATTTCTATAATTGTATCTAAAAATAGAAGTAATATCAGCTGCAAAAAGAAAAAAAAAAAAAATGAGAGAAATTTTGCGCGAAGCTGTTTTCTGTTTTGTTGATAAAAATTTACTATACAGAATAAGCATATATATATATATATATATATATATATATATATATATATATATATATATATATATATATATATCCGGTGAGCATAATTATACGTTTGAAATTCGTAATGAGAAAAAAAAAAAAAACTAAAAAAACCATCTATTCGTTAATCATTTGGCGTTGCGCACTCTGCGGAACAGTTATAAAAATTCAGTATACGAACATGCATATGAGGAGAAGCATAAAGATCCGCGAATGAAAAAGAAGCAAATACCGTGTTTCTCCTTTGGCAACGTGTTAATGACTGCGCAGATATGTTTTTCCAATTGCGCTGTTTAACGAGTTGTGGTATTTTTCCCGTTTCTTCTGCGCCCGTTTCACATACCCGTTGCACACCACTCAGTATGGGAATATGAATTCGGAATACTTAGACCCCTAGGTATAATACGTAGGTGTAAGTTTGTGCCTCTGAGAACCCATGTGCAGACTAAAAGCCACGGATACTATACCAGAAACACTGAACACACCGGTGCAGTCTACAGGAGAGACTCTTTTGTGCACCTATCTAGACGCGATGAAGAAACGACACGGTTTCCATTCCGTATATACGAACCCGACTCGAATCGACTCGAGAGTTTATTGTTATTGAATAATCAGCATAAAGAGAAAAAAAAAAAAGAAAATAAATAAAAAGGTGCGGTGATATGCCTCGCCCTCGCGATCAATTCCTGTAGGGCATGTATATACCATATATAGAGCGTGAAAGGGTTCCAACTTGGAATATCATCCGTCTGCGCAGGGAATACACCTAGATAGAAAAGTGTATGTGCCGCGGATCTGGATAGATATAAATACATGCATATGTACACACATACGAGATGTTATGCCATGTGTGTGGGGAAAGATATACACATCCTTGTATCCCACATATTGTGGGTTAAGATCTACTATAGGAAGAATATACATAGGTATATCGGTAGCACACGCGAGCACCGAGTATATATGGGAATAAATGCTTACCGTTGCCCCGCAGAAATGATTTATCTTCAAATTTGAATAACATGAGGGTTATATCTTTGGGTAACGGTTCATATTATATCTTCCTTTATACTGTTTCAAGGTGCGGGAAGGGTGCATGGTTTAGGGACGGTATCCAACCGCCCTGCAGGACAGCCACAACACACTTTTTCCTCCTCAGCTTTTCTTGAAAAAAGGAAATGCGGGGAAAATAAAGTCGACGAAAGGAGAGAAAGGAAATAAAAAAGAGGAAAAAATAAATAAAACGAAAGGTTGATGTCATAAAAATGTTCGATTTTTATATCCCATAGCCGCTGCTCGTCCCCGAAACAAGTACTCCGAAATTATCATTAAAATATACAACAAGTAGAAAGCTCGGTGGCTACTTTTATGAAAATTGAACTTCAGAAAAGCGGCGAAATACGATCTATATTGGCCACGGGTTCTTTTCGCCAAAGCAAAAAGCTGTACACGGAGGTATCGAGCAGGTTTTAAACTCTCTTTCATCAATTTCAAACGCGAATATATCCGTCGAATTTCTTTTCAATTGTTTTCTCTCGATAATCGATAGTAGGGTAGATATAGATACAGGTATACGTACGGCATATACGAAACAATGTACAAACCCTTCACAGCAATACCTTGAAAAATATGAAAAAGACATTTTTCGTAATCGCGTACACGCACCTATGATTTTTTTGCTTATTTTCACGGCACGTTACGAACACAAAATCGTAACACAAAACACAAAGATACCTTGCAAATAAATAGAAAAAAATCCTCCTCAAATTTTAGCTCTTAATTATAACATTAACACGGGGCCCAAAATTCGGAAAGTTTAATTCGGAAAATATAAATGCAATTTTTTCAACCAGTTACTTTTTTTCTCGTAACTCCGATAAAAATTGATGAAATACTTTGAAATTTGGTACAGTTGTTGCTCACACTGTAAGGAAGAAACCCTGAAAATTGAAAATTTTTATATTCATTATTTCCTTACATATCAGGTCAATAAATATTTTCGTATTATTACTCTGAATATTCAAAATATAAACTAATTTTTTTTTTTTTTTCTCCATACAAGTTCCATCAAAAAATATTCTTTCTCAAGTAATTAAGAAATAATCAAAAAATAATTGAAAATTAGAAAATAATTTTCTTAATTTCCCCAATTATTAAAAATCTGAAGAGTCTCTGATTTTCAAAATTCCTCAATTACCTGGCAAAGAATATTTTTCGATAGAACTTGTATAAAAAGAAAAAGTTAGTTGATATTCTGAATATCTAGAAAATACGAAAATATTTATTGACCTGATATCTAAGGAAATAATGAATATAAAAATTTGTAATTTTCAGGGTTTCATCTCAACAGTATAAGCAACAACCGGGCCAAATTTCGAATAATTTCATCGATTTTTATCGGAGTTATAAGAAATAAAAGTAACTGGTTAAAAAAATTACATTTATATTTTCCGAATTGAATTTCCCGAATTTTGGGCCCCGTATTAATGTTAAAATTAAGAGCTAAAATTTTGGGGGTATATTTTTCTATATATTTGCAAGGTAACCAGTGGGCGTCTCAAATTTTTTCGAAATTCATGTCGAAATAAGGACCACCAATATGAAAGTTGTCCCCGATACTTGAATAATTTTTTTCCAAATTTGACGGGCATATAACGGGTATTATTTTCCATTCTTATTCCCGTTCTCGTTCATTCTTTGTGTCGAAACAACAGCTGATATACATACTTCTGGTATAACAATATCTTTCGACCCTTTATATGTACCTAAGCTCCCTAGCCGGTCGTATAAATGGGTTTAAAAACCGGGCGAGAGCTGTCTCAATTAATTTTAGGCATACGCAGTAGGCACGAGTTTATTAAAAGGCATTTATTTGTATCAAGCACCGTTCACAGAGTTCTGTGCAGTATTCTGTTAGAGTTAATTAATTAGCTAATTAAAACCAGTCGGCTTCTAGCTTCTCCCTTTATTCTTTTTCGGAAAAACTTTTCAAGGATGTACTAGTTCGGGTATGGTTATGATACCGGTCCTGTTGTTTCCCTTCATTTCATAAAATATAGGACGAGGAATAGAATTCCGATCCTTTAGCTATTTTTAGGAAAGACCAGCTAATCACGTTTCGATGATTAACATAACTTCGTAAAAAATTAATACCTTCAGCGTTTTTTTCACACTCATCTTTTTCCATCATTTTAATTATATAGTCGCACAGCTGATTCGACTACCATTTAATCACCGATTATTATATAAAATCACTTTTACGGTTTTAAATCGCGTTTTACAAAGCGGAAAACTTATTTCACTTGCTACATACCTCTAACGGATAACCGCACATAACTGTAGTAAGTAGCTGTAAATTATTAGAGGCTAGCTCACATCGGAGTTAATATTGTAACTGATAAGCCGACTAGCTTAGTCGATTTCATTATCGGCAAAAATAAATGACCTTCGTATATTCTTGTCTCGTATAGTATACTGTTATCGACTATCCATCGAATATGAGATACCGATTACTCCGGCCTAAATAAAATTGGAATTAATTAATAATTTTTTTATTTTTATTTTTTTCATTCTTCTGATATTTCTGAAGATGAGAAAAAAATAAAAAATCTATCTGTCTCTTGAAATGAAAAGAGCTCGTAAAGCAATCGCTTGATATGTCATCTTGGTCTATTTTTCTTCTTGTTTATATTTTGGAATTTTTTTATCGTAAATTTTACCAACCGCTGGAGCCGGGCCACTCTTCGATGTACTTGCCCCGAATTGCGAGACTCGAATTCTAAATTCGAAATAGCGTATATCCGATAATTGAAAGAACGCGTATGTGTGTAGGTGTAAGAGACGGACGAGAGACGAGAGACGCGGGATGCTGCGGGAGGTCGTATAGGCAGATATAGCTGTTCTATTGGGATCCGATAAAGGAGAGAAAAAGAGCGGAAGAGGGTGAAGTACACCGGGAATTCATTCAGTGGTTTACATTTTTAGATTACATCCGGTATTCGGAGAAACTGAGAAGAAGGACTCTTGGAATCCACCGCCGTGCAGACGATGGACGCGTTATGCATTAAAGATCCGTAGAACCGCATCGAAAAACGTAAAACCGCAAGATATTAGAATTTACATTTGTTGAATGGTTTTCACTATACGCTTTACACATATATAAAAACGCCCTGCTTCTCACGCTCGAATCTCATCCGTGCGGTATGGGTTCCGCATTCAGAAAACACCCTGGAAATATTTTTTCACAAATCGTTGGTACGATTCGTGAAACTACTCAATTGACTCAGTTTTTATTTATTTTTTTTATTTTCACACCTGATTACTTATTGTTCGAAACACGATTGGGAATTATTTAAAATTTGATGGACTTAGCGTCACGTAGATTGAGTCACGGGTCTAAAAATTTTTTGAAATTTGAAATACAGTTTCGCGCTGCACGTAACAAAAATTCAAATTTAAATTTCACGTAACTTATCAGCGATTGAGGTAAAAATCATTGAATGACACATGGGATTTCACCGTTTTTCTCAACAAGGTAAATAATGATTAAGATACTCGGATTGTTTCACTTGGTGAAATGCAATATCGGTAATTATAAATCAGTGACAATAACTGGACGTCGCCACGCGATGTTTAAATTACATTGCCGTTTCATTTAGACCAGTGAAACGCAGCTGACTGTTGCATGATTGTAATTAGCTCGTTACAAAACGTATGAATTTATTTTTTCGGCATAGGCATTGAAAAGTCACTTTATGACGCCTGTTTTCGATCCGTAAAGTAGCACTTTATACGGCTAATTTCAGAACTGCCCTATAAAGTCTTTATATGGCAGTCTGGATGCGCAGTTCGAAGTGCGCAATCCAAAGCTGCCGTATTTTGATGCGCCGTTCGAAGTGCGCGACAGATCGCGCCATAACCTCACTCTTCGTCTGCGAATCTCAACTGCCGTCAAAGTGACTTTCCATGCCTATTCCAAGAAAAATATGGTATGGGGCGCACCCGTAAACCGTTTTTGACTTGAATAATGATTTCAGAACTCGCTTTCGGCTCGCCTCTAGCTCGTACTGGAATCATTATCCTCGCCGAAAAAACACTGTTTTACGGGCATGCCACATAATATACTATTCTTCAACAGCGGAGCGAAACCAGCGGGTTTTCACCCGCAAACGAGGATGGAAAGCCGTCAATTGCCGGTCTTCGTTTGCGGACGGAAACTCGCTGGTTTCGTTCCGCTATTGAAGAAAATAGTATGTTCACCTTGGAGAAAACGGTCGTTAGCGCCTCGTATGAACTTGAGAACACCTCGGCTCCGCCTCGGTGCTCAACTTCGTACTCGGTGCGCAAACGACCGTTTTCTCGCTCGGTAAACAATGTACTAATTCTGTTCCTACTTGAACCAATTATTTTGATCCCAGTCTGGATATTACAATTTGTTTGTGAAGAAAAAAAAGAAAAAAAAAAAGGCAAAAAAAGAAAATAAAAATCCGTGAGTATTATTCGACGGAATTGTTGAATTTGAAACGTATTTATCAGACGATACAAAAAGGCTAATTTAAAAAAATAAAAAATTTTCTACCGAATGAAACGCGATTTTAACTGCTTTATTGGATTTCGAAAAAAAAAAAATTGTTGTGTTTAATACGAACTACGTTCGTTGCAGATATTTTTCGTCAAATATATTCGGCGCAAAGTATTTCTATCTCTGATCATTATAACGTAAAAAATACTTGTTGAATGGTCTCTTTTACAAAAATCTCTCCAAGTTTAACGACTGCGTTTGTGAAGAACGAAAATTTCAAATACCGCTATTCACCCAAGATCGCGGATTTCAGATACGATACATATATATAAATATCCAATACACGCGGTCCTTCTCATTAAAGGAAGTCCATTTTTTTTTTTTTCTTATTTTGGAAAAAAAACCTTGCTTTGAGGTCTTTATTTATCATACAATTAAGCAAATATCAGTCACGCTCAGAACCGAAACGAGAAATAACGAGAGAATTACGATAACAGTGGTAATTTCTAGAGAATAAAAAAATTATTATTTACATATAATTTTATGGACTCTATAATGTCCGAGAAATTTTTCGAACGCTCGGATTTATCAGACGAAAAATTGTCGCTAATTTATGATTGAAAAAAAAAAGCTCTCAGCTTGATCACCGATCGATTCGGCGCTTCGAGAAAATCGCAATAAGAAATTTGCTCGATGACCTTTTTTTACTCAAAATTCATTAGAGAAAAGAAAAAAGTAAAAAGAGGGGTTTGAAGGAAATTTTTTTTACATTCAATTTCTTTGGGTAAAAATTTTTTCCCGGTTACCCCTTTTTACACATATATAGCTATATATTATATAGGTGCCTACGTAAATAAAATGATTGATTTAAATTGATTGAACGGATTGCCAATCAATGAGTATGTGTATACTATATTGTACGATAAATTTTTGTCGTCTCCCATTTCGATTCTGGAGGTAGAATGAAGAGAGGTATAAAATAGTGTGTATTTTACAGAAGTCGAAAGGTCGCGAGAGGTTGAATTCAGTGGCATTGATCGATCAGTTAATTGGAATGGTCAAGCATTGGATCCGGGGCAGTGAAACCCAGGGATTTTTGGCTGAACACGTAACGAATTGGCAATTAAGCGTGGTAAAAGAACGATTAATTAAGGCTGCAGTAGTTATATACATACGGTCGAGTACGTATATGCAATACGCGAGTGCAAAAGGAAAAAAAAAGAAAAAAAAAAAAAAAAAAAAATGAATCAACCGAATGCAAACTCTCGGCGAACATTTTCGTATTCGTAATTAAAGAAACAAAAACTATAAGAAAAAATAGAAAAAAAAAAAAAAATAGAATCAGAAAAAGGAAAGAGATCAATTTCGGTGAGAATTTATCGGGGACCGGGTTAAGTGGATGTATACTGCAGGTATAAGTAAAGTGCGTGCGCGGACCGGAGCTATTTTTTTTTCTTACCTCTTTTTCAATTTTTGCGTTTTTTTTTTTTTTTTTTTGTTTTTCCTCTGTTCTAAAGAAGAAAACTTTGGTTTAAATCTGTTGAAACGGAGAAAAATTTTTATCTCAGAAATTAAATAAAAGTTTACATCCACGTTGAGGAAAATTCACCTTTAGTTCAGAACGCCGCGGCGCTCCTGCAGTTATCCCCTCTCTCTACACAGCGGCAGGACGCGAAGCCAAGTACACCGTATACTTTCAACTCGGAATGGAACAATTTTAAGCGAATTCTTCGACTTCATTTCCCACACAAAACCATCCCGTTTTCTCTTAGCGGTGCTATGTTTTGCAGACTTTTTCTTTTTTTTTTTTTAATTTTATTTTCGTCCTCTCTCTCTCTCTCTCGTTCTCTCTCCAGTACCTTGTATATTCCACCCTTGTATATCCTACGCCTTATTCCGAGTTTTGATTCGCAAAATTCGTAAAGATTTTAGGCAATTTTGATTTTTGATGTTTTTTTATTTTTTTTTTTTTTATTTGGTTTTTTTTTTTTTGTTCATTTATATTCAGTCAATCCCTAGGATGTATGATATACCTGCGCACTGTTTTAGAACAAATTGATGATGTTTTGTCGCGGTTTCCTTCACCCCCTCATCGTATCATACAGCATATACCTATGTAAAGGTAATGGGAATCAACAGAGTGTGGTAAGCCTGTTAGGGACGCCATTATATTTTATGTTTCTGTCAATAATTCATCCCCATAACTGGCCCTAGCCTTTTGCCCTCTTGGTCCGATATTATTGACTTCTTCGGAATTGATACACCCACCTGTGTACACTCGTGCGTGTATTCTATGTCCATACGCATGCGTATGTCTATCAATGTTTATATATATATTATATTAGGATGGTCCTTAATTCGGTCATATTTGAATTTCAATTCTCCCATGGGCCAGAACGTCTTCAAATATATACAAAAAAATTCAGTCAAAACTCCAGGTTCCTATCTCAATTCTAAGTACTGCCCCCAAAGCCCTCAAACTTTCCCATTCAAATAACACACGATTTTCAGTACTTCGTGATTATTTTTTACTCCCTATCGCATTATCGCTTAGAATGATCTGAAACTCTGCAAACTTCATACCTATAGTAGCAGGTATCCGTGAAAAATTTACAGATTTTTAACGACAAAATTTTATCCATCACATTCTGGAGATGAGAAATTTTTTTTTTTTGGCGCGCTGTAGCTCCGAAAATTACATCGTTTAAAATCTGTCGAATTTTTATGAGATACCTACTACTACAGGTAAGGAGTTTACCAAGTATCAGATTTTTCGGAGCTATACTGCGATAGGAAGAAAAAGAAATTAACCGCGAAATGTGACAATTCGTGTTTTATTAAAGTGGGAAAATACGAAGGCTACAACTCAGTAAATCTAATAGCAAAAGATGACGAGGAAATGTATATGATGATGAGACCCTTTAATGACTTATATCCCTTTCGGGCAAGTAGTCAAAGAAAATGTATATGAATTGAGTAAAATGTGCGAAAAGGTCTAATATATTTTTGGAAAGAATAAAAAGCTCGTACAATATTAAAGACATGCGTTAATGAAAAGATATTTTTAGCACATAACAGATTTGGTTTCCGGTTGGGGTCACCTCTTCCGGTTGAGGCATTTCACCCTTACACATCGAAGCGTGTAATCCGTAGGGGAAGGCCGGGCAAAGCGGATAGGTCAATTTCAAAGACGGATATTTCTGCGACTTACCAAGAGCTTTTCTTTTTTTTTTTTGTTCTTTTTGCTTTTTCTTTTTTTTTTTTATACCAACTGAATTGAAACGGGCGTTTATTTAAACATACCAAAGTACTCGCCTTTTCAAACTTTTAACAAGCGGAAGTGTTTTACTTCATTTTTCGTTCTCTTTCGACTCGCTGCTCTGACGCTCGCGAACTCAAGCGTCGCTGTTACTAACTGAAATTCTGACTACAGCTGATGACGGAATATTCATCCTTACATATCCGTTCACATCACATGCAGATTTCAAATTGTAGGCTTCGGTCGCTTTGACAGGACTTTCCCCAACCCTAGGGAGATATGGACAAAAAAAAGCTCACAGCTTTTACCCAGGAAGATATTATGTCGAATCTAAAGTGAGTTGGCCGCTTTTGACGTATAGGATATTTCCTGAGGATGTCATTCCCGAGTAGAATATCCAATATTTTAGCCGATGAAGGAATTAACTAATTCTACTTTCAGGAACACAACGGCGCCTCGTAAAAGTTAACACGTCCGTCTCCACCCTTGCGGATTCGATATTTGTGTCCACAGAAGGATTTTTATTGCAGGATTTTATTTTTGAGGATATTTTTACCCTGCACGGCTTTGTGCAGTGGTCATTATCTTAACCCTCCATATTTTCATGGCTGATAATTTTTCGTACATGCCAACTGGACGTATTGGAAAACTTTGAATGATTACAAAAATGATACCATATAGCTTCAACTTCGGTGTATAATAACATGAATTGATCGTATGCCACGAAACAGCGACGATCGTGAAAAGTTTCCCGGTTCAGAGAGGCTGATCTTTCGGTACCTGTAACCAGCGCGTCGGGAAAACTTTAAAACAGCTATTCAACGGGGATAAGTATCTCTTCTTATACTATCGCCGACACGCTATTCACGAACGAAAGGTACCCATCGATTTGTATTCATCTACATTCAGTTATTTAACCTGTGTATTGCACCACCTAGACAGAGATCTAACTCGTACTTGAAATACCGTTTCTAGTATACGTATTTTCCCTACGTGCATATGGGGCATTCCATGGTAAATCACACAGTATAAAACCCGACCGATTCCGATTTGCTTAATATTTTTTCGTATTGTTGGCATCACTAAAGAGGACATGTGTGATTCTTCTCAGATTTTTATTGCCAGTCGTTCGAGTTTTTTTTTTTTTCAATTCCAATAATCGTAACTCAAATTAAACAAATGATTCGAAAAAATAATTCGGGCCAATTTTTTCGTAATTTCACACAGTTTAATAAGAAAATACTAGAAAAATTTCTTAGCAGCATGTCGAGCATTTTTATCCGCTTCAATGTACAAAATATCAAGTTTCACTAAGTATGCCCCCCGCGATCCTGTTCAAAGAAATCACGAAAATCAAAAATTCTGAGCCTAAGGCGATGATGGTGAAATGATTAATTCAGTTTTATTGAATTTTTTTGTGCATATTTTCCGTTGTTTGTCACTTCTTACTCCAATTACAATGAAAAAAAGGTCATGCCCATCTACCAACTCAGTTTTTCTTACCAACAGCCGTTATATAAATAATGAATAGTTATCACCTTTCCTTATCGTATTGGAGTAAGAAGTGAAAAACGATGGAAAATATGCACAAAAAAAAATCAATAAAACTGAAGGAATCATTTCTCCATCATCGCCTTAGGCTTAAAATTTTTGATTTTCAATGCAGAATTTTCGTGATTTTTTTGAACAGGATCACAGGGGGTATACTTAGTGAAACTTGATATTTTATACATTAAACCGGATAAAAATGCTCGACATGATGCTAAAAAATTAGTCTGGTATTTTCTTACTAACTGTGTAAAATTACGAAAAAATTGGCGAGTATTATTTTTTCGAATCATTTGTTTAATTGGAGTTGCGATTATTGGCATGAGAAAAAAAAAAAAAAAAAACTCGAACGACTGGCAATAAAAATCTGAAAAAAATCACAGATGTCCTCTTTAGTGATGCCAACAATACGAAATAATATTAAGCAAATCGGAATCGGTCGGGTTTTATACTGTGTGATTTACCATGGAATGCCCCATATATATGTGATGTATCAGGGTGTCCCTTGAAAGGGGTGGTAAGAAGGCTTTTGGGGTCGCTGAATCCGAATTCGACAACAGAATTCCAAAATTCAAAATGACGGACTCAATATGACCGATAGAAATTTGGAAATGGTCAGATCTTCGTGAAACTGAATGCTCTAGGGTTTCAAAGTCCCCTATTTTGAATTTTGAAATTCTGTTGTCGAATTTGGATTCAGCTACACAATTGAGCTACACGGAGGACCGGAACTCGGAAACACACCTTTCAGGGAGGCGAATCCCTTGGTTGTGATTCGTCGATGGTAAAACGTTGCTTTTTAAGGGCGAGAGCTCACAGATAAAGGAGCATGCTTGTTCGTACCTCTGATTGGCAATGGCACGGCTCTTCGCGTGTACAGAAATAGTGATGAATTAAAGTTCAGAGAAAGAATGATCTTTGACTGAACGGGGAAAATATGCATAGAGGAAAGGACCGAAGGGTAGGAGAAAAAGAGAGCGAGCAGAGTGCCAATAAGTCTGAGACTACCCGGAACGGGGAACTCTTCCGGTGCCTAATGAAACGGGGACTGCAGAGCGTCGCGTCGCGTCGCGTCGCGTAGTTTTAAATAAAACCAAGCGAAGTAACGTGCCCTATAACAAAAAGGTCGGAATGCAAAGATCTCTCTATAGGTCTCCCGTAGGCATTTCGGGACAAAATTAGAGAGAATGAGGACACGGTAGTAGTACAGGGATCCTGAATGGAAGGGGAGACGCCGAGGAGGAAGGGCGCGAGTCAGTTTGGCAAGGAGGAAACGCGAGGGAAAATGTGTGAGGGCTGAAAGGACAAGGAAGGGCCAGAGAGGGCGTCGGGGAAATGCGTGGTATCAGAACTGAACAGACCCTAGGGCCACCGGCGCCTTAATAGCCCAGTGGTTCTTCACTTCCGGAAAATATAAAAACTGGGTCAGATCGGGGTTAGCCTATGAGAATAAACCGATGATATTAATTTTTCCGAGTTTGTAACGAACTCCTAAAAGTTTCCGAAAATCTGAAAGAAAATTTCGTCACATAACAAATCATAACTATTATAGTACATCCCAGTAGAAAATGTTTTCGCGAGATAAATCAAAACGAAGAACTGGGGGCTGTTTTTTTTTTTTTTTTTTTTTTTATGGGACAGTTCATCGATCTTTGTACAAATGAGCTTACTTCCTTGTTTCTGAAAATTTCCCAAATAAAATCAGCGTTTAGAATTTCTGGAATCGATTAGCAAATAAAAAAAGCTGAAAGTTAATTTCGATGTGGCAAAAAAAAAAAAAAAGAGTGCCGCAGATTTATCAGGTTGTTTTTATCGTACGATTTCGCGTGAGTTTATTCCGCGGATTGCACGCACAGTGAGTTGATTAAAATTGTTGAGTTAATAAAAGTTAGCCGTCTACCGTCTACGAGCGTCGACGGAAAGCGAAACGTTCTCTGGTATAATTCTGGCCTTATAAGCTATGGTGGTATGGGGTAAAATAGGTTGAGCAATTGGTAGTAGCTGGAGTTTCGCGTCGCGTCACATCGCATACATATATATATATATATATGTATATATATACCGCGGTAAAATATATCCGCAAGATTTGCATATCGCCGAGTGGGCCTGTGACTTTTCTCGCCAAGTGATTCTAGGGGATAAGGAAACTGAAAGGCGCGAGATAGCGGGGGTGGAGCTGTCACTTACCCGTCTCGACAATTCGGGCAGGACCCGCTTCGGGAAATGAGATACGCTTCGAACTTTACGAAAACTCTGACAACCGTTCGAACCGGGTTGCTTTTTAGGTATGGGTATCTCAACCAGCCAAAACCAAAACCAAAACCAGAACCAGAATCAGAACCAGATACTGCAGTAGGGATATGCGAAAGATATACGGGAAAAGTTTTCAGCAGCTACTCAGATGTTTCGAGTCAGCTCTTTCGACACCTTTATGTACCTTTATCATTCTGAAAAAAGTATAGCTGACTGCTGGCGTAACAGAATGATGATAAAAATAATGAAATCCAAGTTTGATTTTTTTTGTTTTTTGTTTTTTTTTTCTGATCTTTTCAGTTAATGTAAAAGCACTTGTGGTTGACCAAAACCGAGCACTTCATTATATGTACCTATATGTATGTGCAGCATATTTCACATGTTATATAGGTAGGTATTTATCAACGATAAAATGCTTTTATCCTAAAAGCAGAGGTAATTTTTTCTCGTTTATTATTTTTTCAATTAAAAAAGGGCGTAAGTATAGACGAAATAGTACGCGCTTTTAAAATTTTCGGAAACTCGATTTCTGTAGGTACCTACTATGATCCCGAACGGATGGATAAAATAAAAAAAAAATTATTAATTTAAACAGTCTGCCGCTGCGCCAAAAGGCTTTGCCTTTTACCAACGTATGATGAAAATTGATGGGGTGTAGAAAAAAAAAAAAAAAAAATCATTATTAATTTTTGGAAAATTTTCATTTCAGGTCAGTTCAAATATTTCACTTAGGTACACGTACCTGTATACATATGTGGATTATAAATGAAATTATCTGAAAAACCGTGTCGCGTTGATGCGATTGAAGCATTTTCTGCCCAAATTACACCCGAATCGTTTTTCACTATGACAAATCGGATATGACAGTACGTTGTACGATCAATCACGCCTGAGAAAATCAAGCGCAATAAAAAGAGAAGAAACAAGAAGAAAAAGAAAAATGTCCAACAACGACGTGACAATAACTGATTAAAGTCCATAGTTCTATGCGTTAGATCGATGCAGTTCGAGCCTGATAACTGAATTGCTAATGATTTGATATACGAAATAGAGAAAACGAAAAATTGACGAACGTAAAAGAACGAATGAAGAAAGAGAGAAACAGAATGAATCCATTCTGTCGTTTCGTATACTACAGGCATATTGTATACCGTGAGTATTCGTGGAAACGCTTCATGAGAAAGTGAAAACGCCTGTATACAGGCAACTTAACAGTCAAGCGATTAGGTTTTGTTCCACGTAGCCAATGGGCACGCACTATGCGAAACAAAACATAATCACTTCACTTCTGAGTTGCCTGTATGCAGGCGTTTTCACTTCCCTATGGAAACGTTTCGACGAATATTCACGGTATATCAGTGCCCAATATGAACATATATCTGGGCAAAAATAACGCATAACAATATCAATGAATTGGTTTTTTTTGTTCGTTCTTTGTTTCTTTTCCCTTGCAGGTAGTCTGAGGCATTCGTGAATTGGTGACGTAGCGATGTTGTTATCAGACGCACATACGCGTTCTGTAGGAGGTCAATAATGCGCTGGCAGGTTAAAGTCTAGAGAAAATGATTTGATTTGGCAGGATACGGCGAGGAAATAGGAAAAAAAAAAGAAAAGAAGAGTAAAGGGAAAGGGGGAAAAGGGAAGAGAAGAGGATCGCCAGAAATTGGTTGGAAACGATACCGTGAGGGTATATGACGAAGGGGAAACTAGCCGGTCGGATGGGAAGCAGCAGTGCTGAGGGTGTAACAAACCTGGAGAACCTTAATAGAGAACTTTATTGGCTTCACCGTTATTTGACAAGTTTTTTATAACCAATTCTACCCCCGAACCTTACAACGGTGGTGTTCGCGTCTCTGCGACGTCAAAAGTTTCAAAAGTAAGAAAACACTCGTCAAATTCCGAGTTTTGAACGACTCAAACTCCATCTGGATCAGGGATGTTAAGAGATGATTGCACCGAGGTTGGAAGAATGAAGGAGGTAGATATTTTTTCATCCGACATCGTGACGTAGTCATACATCAAATTATCTCCTATAAACTGAATGAAACCTTTGAATTTCGATACAAATTACGTTACATTTATCTCATCAAACTTGCTCAATTCTAGGGAATGCCGAAGTGTTTGAATTTTCTTTGGTAAAGAAGGTCTCGTGATTCATTGAGGATTGAATTTTTTTTTTTTTTAAACTCAGGTAAACCCTGATTACGCAATTTTTATATTACGTTTGAATTTATTTTATAACCACCTCGGAGCTAGTACGTGTACATCACGGGATGAAAAATATCTGCTTTTTTGTTATTATTCTCTTTTCTTCTACGAGCCGGAATAACGAACCTTTGTCGCAGTAGGCTGGCTTACCGCAGGGTAATTAATTACTTTAGCTTTGATCATCACGCGCCAATGAGGTTTTTCTGTTCGGGGGAAATTGGGGTCCTCTTGCGAGCTGATTATCTGCCAGACAAAGTATGTATTTTCATTTTACCAAACCACGTGCATAAACCACGGGGCAACTCCAGGCCGGGAAATCAAATATAGCGTAGACAACCCAAGTGGAAATATTCATCCTCTAAGTCTCGATTATTTTGCCAGTTTTAGTATAGAATTATGTTCTGCATTAGTATTCAGAGATCATCATCAATTTTATTTCAGAATCCGAATTCACTCGTCAATAAGTTCACGAGGATTTAAAAAGTCTAGTTTACCCCTGAAATTGCACAAGACGGACATGACTCTAACTTGTAGGTGCAAAGCGGAAGGTCGTCGCATGCACAATCCTACCCTAAAATTTTAGATCGCACCTCTAAGCCTTTAGTGAGAATTTGTAGAATGAAATTCGAATTTTTGATTCCGACTCGGGTAAAGAAAGGCTGGAATAATTGTCCGATCAGAAACTACGCATGAATTTTGAAGCGGAGAACGGTAGTAATTAGGTACAAGTCGACGTGAAACAATAACCACCCTCGAGTAAAACCTGGATTTTAAAAAAATATTTCAGCCAACCATGGTTGCCAGGAGTATGCTACATCGAGCTCATCTCTGACAATAGTCATTCTTTGTCTCGGCCGTTTCGACCCCTTTCTGGTTCTCCCCTATTCCGAAAAACTGTTCAACAAGAGATTGAGAGAGCGAATGTTTGAAGGACGAGGGAAACCGTTTTCCAACCTATCTCTTCGTCGAAAAACTCCGTGAGATATACGTAATTTGAAGAACTGTACTTTTGTCGGGGTTTAGAATTTCCGAAATATCTACCAGCCATCGATTTCCTCTTCAGCTATTACGGGGTGGGTATCTCTGTGTGTAGGTCTGAGTACAAGATCCTACGACAACCGCAGCGCCAAGATATCGCCGAGAGGGTTAACTTCGTCATAAATATTCACGAAGACTGGTTTAAACGAAGCATTTGCATCCGTTCAATTATTGACAATCGTTCCTCTTACCTTGAGGTTGGCCAATTTTCAACGATGCATAGAGCGTCCATTCGCTACCACGAAGCCTATGCATAATTGATAGAAATTTCTTGATCAAAGTTCAAACTCTTATTAGACATAAGCTATGCGAAAAGTTGAGCACCGCACGTATGCACTACACCGTACCATAAATGGCAACTGCTAAGATGGGTGGGGAAAAAGGTAGAGAATGTCAGGTCGACCTGGTCTAGACAAGGATCGAGGTCACCGTTGAATCCCTTTCGGGATAACTAAGTCTTCCTAGGGGCGACACTGTATCTTTCTGGTCTCCACCTTCACCGAGTTTCTCCCTTCACCTCGTCTACCCTCGAGGAGTCACTCTCCGTGTGGAAAACCCCTTAAGGCCGACTCCCTCGGAAAAGCGCGTTTCTTCATAAATAATCGCGATTCACGCCTGCAGCCCTGGGGCCACAAGGCGCGAAGGATAAGGCGTCAGTGTGTGCTGCCTGGCAAATGTTCTTTTTCCCGGCACCCGCGTGTCCTAAGGGACCAGTGCTGTGCAGGAGGGATTTTAGCGGTGGAGAAAAGTTGTTTGAAGAAATTGGGCACCACCACCACCACCACCACCAACACCACCGAGAATATGAATTCCTGGTAATTCGCCGGCCGGCAGGAAGATTAAATTATACGCGACCCTACGGAGAAGGAAAAGTGATGTTCCACGGAACGAACACATGCGAATAAACTAATGGTTTGGGTAGCATGTAGTATCTAACATGCGGTGCATATGCGTGTATAAAAATCGTAATAATGTCAGTATGTGTTCGTTTTAAAGCATACAATTTTAACTCGTTCAGGTTCAGAGAGGTAAAGATTGTGACATATTATCACGATAATAGATGAAAATAATCGTTGCTCTTGATGGAATGGAGCCGGCTCTTAGCTGATTAAAAGCTCCATTCGTTGTTGATCAAATGTGAAAGCGGGATAGATGGGATAGATACCTACCTACGAACATCGAATTGAACATTAGGCACAACAGACCCTTCAATTGAACATCCGGCTTTCCCCCTTGTTGTCATCGAGGAAGTAAGGGGGATAGGAAAGCGGATGGATACGCGTTGTCTCCGTATTCAATGGTACGCCATGGGTATACTGATCTATTATAATCCCACACATGGGTGAGATTGCAGCAGAAAACTTTTGGCCGGATGTGAAACCGACCGCAATTAGGGCAGGTGAAACGCACACAATGTATACATGTGTGCACTACTCAGGACTATACTTTCCATGTATTTTCGCACAGGGTAAACCAGACCTACACACACCCACGATATAACATATAATATATATGTATATATACATTGTACAAGGACGGATCGACCGGGTCTTTGCTGAGGCCCTAGGGTCCTGGTGGACGTTCTGAAATTTCACGCCATCCAGAAAACGACACGGTGTCATGAAGGTCCTGAGGTAATAATAACTGGGAACTATACGGTCCAGATAGGACCTTCGGAGGTGTGATTGATTGATAAGATTATATCCTAAATTTGAGGAAAAGATCAGGTATACTCAAGCGGGTATAATACTTACGTTAGGAGACGGAACTGGGAATGTATTTATCTAAGTAGTCAATTATTTTCATTCGTTACGATCACGGCGAGCTCTCGATTAGACCTTTGGTAAGTTAGGAGAAGTTAATCGTCTAATTTAGTTTCCACCGTTGCGTAATTTGGGTGAATGTTTTTAATTAAACCTCACACTTGCGAAACGGCTCTGGAGTTATATGGCTGAGTCGTAATTTTGTGAAGAATGTTACATACACGTATGTACCTATACCTCTATACAAGGTCGGAAAGAAGAGCATGTAAGACGACGTACCATCACCGTATTCTGATGACACCCGAGTCCTCCACACGGTCTTCGCAACAAAAGCATAACGTTATCCACAATCTTAAGAATTTTTATAAGTCGAGACTGGAGGCGACCATGCGATTAATTCAATGCTTCACCACAGTCCCGAGTATCTTGACATCACTTATAATTATAATGTACCAGTTTTCATTCCTCCTTCACACATCGAGGAACAAATCCAACGAGATCAAATGACGTTCATTTTCCATGGGGTTACGGTTACGGTTCGGGATGATACATCAGCTCAAAGGCACGTGACACTGAGTAGAAATTTTTTCTTGAAAAGGGGGAAATAAATACACCTTCTCTTGTAAGCATGGGCTCAGGCTTGTGCTCATGATCGTGATCAGCCCTACCGTCAACTGTGTCCTTTATAGAGGCTTCTTCAAAGCGTTTTATGTACATCACACGCGTGTCCCATGTCGGTGTATCTATGTACATGTACACATTACAAGTACATGCACAAAATGCACGCTTCAATGACCCGGCCCGCATTGTGCTTGTATCGTACCTATATACCGGACAAAAAGCTGGGTTCGACGCGGTACATCTGCCTTATAGAGAGAGCACTTATACTCTCGTTGTTGATGTTGCATCATCAATCAGAGACCAAACATTGAAATGGGATCCGAAACACGTGTTTTGAGGGTTTTAACACGATCGTTATCGATTTGAACGATTCCAGACCGTTTTTGGTTGAGTTTAGCAAACCTAACTCTAGTTTTGGTGAGTTTCAGCCGATTTAGAACTTTTTCGGGTCATTTTCGACCGTGTTTAAAGAAGTCTTAACTCCACTTTCACCGCATGTTTATAAACAGTTCATCCAAGTTTGTCATTTAAAGACCGTCTTCGGGTGGGTCTAACGGCGTTCCAAGGTTTAAAATCGATTTAAACGCGTGTTTTGGCCAGTTTTAGCTAGCTTATAAAATTTCGAGATCATTTTTCAGCGGTTTGAACCCTGTTTTGGGGTATTAACTCCGCCTAAGCTCGTGCTCAACGTGTATGGCTATAGAGGAAGAGAATACGAATTTCGATATATCCTGATCGAATGAAGTAACCATAACTAAGTCTGTCCATATAACCACGAAGTTTTTATTTAAGAGTCGAAATATTCGACCGTTTGCGGTCAAGCAGAGTCTTCAGTTTTTCGAAATTCTCGTTATTTCAAAACTTTGAGAACGTTGACGTAAGATATCGGTTGTGAACCATACCGCAGAAATGAGACGCCTGAACAAGTTTCACACGAGTGTGTTACACCCATTGCATCCATACAACCCGTAGCATACATATATACGACTGATGAATGCCACACAACGCAGTGCATTGTATTAACATAGTGCGTTACTGTTTAGCCCAGAGATAATAATAACAGAGAACATTGTCTAGTTTGAGGCTGTGATTCATTATAATGGACACTGTGCAATGTGCATGATGAAACTCGGAGTAATGAATGACCGCACGGTGCAGTATAATGGCAGACCGTAATATTTGTAAAAAAATTTCAGATTTTATCCGGCCGGAATTTAGAATCTGATCGATTCGATAAATTTTTAGCCGAATAATTGAAGGGGCTAAAATTTAAAGCGTAATGACAACGAGCTTATACATTTAGAATTCGATCTGGTCTTATTCCTCGCTTTTGGTAGTACATAATACTCAATTATAATAAAGTCCTGGATTCTCTCTGAATTTTAGTTGGAATTCTATTAGTCAAATCAGGTAAAGAGGAAACCCCCACCTTTGAATTAAGGCCGGGATCCTTTGCACCCCCCGTTAAAAAAAAAAAAAAACCCTCGCCCTCTTTACGACCGTTGAACAATCATAAGAGTAAGAGACTTATTATACCTCGAAGACGTTAATATAATGGATAGCGGTTCAGAATATAATATGACGAATGTCTGCCAGTCGAATTTTGGGGGAAATAGAAGAGAACGTCTGAATTCTGGACTCGCCTCCAGGAAATAAGTAATTTATGTAGCGGACAAAAAAAATATCAGGAAAGGGAGGAAAGAAAATACAGATGTGTCTTTTTGCTGCGAGTTGGGTGCAGGGGCAGGCAGGCCTTCAACGAATCGGGATATAAATCTTCCAATTCAGACGTTATATTGATGGTCCCATACTCGATGGAAATAAGCTTATACCAAAATCTAGAGTCTGACAAAACGGCGTGATCTACTTTCGTCGTACTCTCTACACGTATTCCCGATGTATTTATACACCATACATACAGTCGCCGATACTTTCTGCAATTATCCCCACACCATGGAAAAACTTATTACACTTCAGGTGGAATTAGTTCAAACCATATATACCACACAACCTGTCTCCTCCAACAAAGCCAATCGGATTTCGTACTCACAACACGTGTTGCACCGAGCATCAATACGTGCAGTATCACGTTCTGAGTAGGTACTGTATTAAAATACGTGCTACCATAGAATTGCTAGATATTTCATATATTTAGGGAGGGATCTGCTACACGGGGTTTTTTGCTGCTGTTTTTTTTTTTTTTTCAAAATTGGATCCATGGACCGATGCGTCTCGCGATTAGGTACAGCTTTGTAAAAGCATCCAAAATTTCTGGTAGAACAAAAAAATTTTTTTTAATTATGTTCCGATGAGGCGGTGGATTAGGGAACTTCTCGCAATACTGTCGAAATGTATTTCCATTTGGAACTTTCTTTCTGCTACACCGTCCTCAATTAGCTTCGAGAGGACATTTTCTACCTTTGATTTTGTGGACATTGAGTTCCGAAGACAAATAGGGGTCGGAAATATTTGCGAGCTTGTTTTTTCTCCAAATTATTCAACGTATATTATATACGTGTATAATATACAAATATACATGCATGCATGTGCGAGATTGAATATTTCCGTAACTTTTGAACAGTTTATTTATTTATTTAATTATTTTTTATTTCTCCATAAAGATTTCAACGGTCTGGAAATCTCCGGAATACCCGTAAGCTTCCGAGCTTTGAGAAAGCCGAATTTTTAAGGATTTCGAAATGATTGGATGATCGAATAATTATAAACGAAAATTGGAACGAATCCGAAATAATCCAGCTTCCGAGGTGGAGATTAGTCTCTGATTAAAGAACTTTCAAAGCTCACCAAAGCCCCCTTTCAATAAAATTTCAAAATAGACGTCTTCTCATCGCATTGACGAAGACGAATGTAACTGAAAGAAGCAAAGATTGAAAGAGAAAAATTAAAAGAAACTCATCTTCGCTTTCACACAGGATGCAAATGGATTGAAAGGAAGTACAAAAAACAAAAAAAAAAAGGTAGACTCGTAGATTTTTACGCAAAAATGTGTTAGTCCGAAAGAAAAAGTCTACAGCCGGTATTTCCGGTTCCAGAATTAAATCTTCGGTCATTTCTACGCGGTTCTAAAATAAACGCCACCGTCTGCAGTTCTTCGATAACGCGCTTCATAACCGTAAACTATAACTAACATATTTTATAGCAACACAAGACATTAAAGGTTCCTTTTCTATATACACACGATGAATCGTCTTTTTCAAACATCGACTGTATGAAAAAAAAAAAAAAAAAATAAAAAAGAAAAAAAAAAAAACCAAAATCCTGACCACTCCAAAATACATAATTTTTACCAATTGTTCATTATCTGCTATCGAGAAACCAACTTATTTTTTTCTCTCGAAAAAGATGACGTGTAACGATTGCTTATAACAAAAACTTACCTTCTTTAACCATCTCGATCCGAGAATTATTTTGGTTTTTTTTTCAATTTTTCTTCTATCGCTGATTCAACATTTTTGCTTCTTTTTTTTTTTGTTTCGAAAAAACGGAGAACCGGGCCAACCGCACCGATAATACTTTCTTCGTTTTTTCTTTCTTTTTGATTACCTATTTTTTTCTTTTTTTTTTGGGGGGGGGCGAGAGGGAGGAGGCAGTTTATACGGAGGAAACTTCGGACTTTTGCTATATTTTACCTGATAATCTGATATATATATATAGGTATATGTATATGGAAACCGGATAGAGGTACTCCACGTGTTATCGTGGAGGCGTCGCCGCGTGCACTGACTTCTGTCGGGCATCGGTGATGTCGGGAAGCGACCGATGGTAGACCGGCGTGGTACCACCGCCAATTTTCTGTGTTACCATAGTAACGCGCAGGAAGAGTCGCACGTGGATGAGTAAAGCGTGGTACATTGGTATTGGTACCCGTAGCGACGCTACTACTAGCTTTAACCTCCGACGGTTAAATCCACGATTAGACGGGTAGAGAAAATTAATACGCAGACGAAGAGTTCTTAAACTTTTATAACTCTACAGGGTGTCCACGGAGATGTATTGAGAAAGAAAAAAATAAATAAAAATAAATAAATAAATAAACAACAAAAATGTCCTGCGCAGGATCCTTGAATTGTGTGTGTGTTTTTTTTTTTTTTTTTTTTTCTCATTTATTATTTTACTAGCCAACAATTACTTTTCCACGAGGTTTGAATCGGGATCCGCGTTTTACGATCTTCTCGCAATAATTTCTATATTCCGTAATTTTTTTATCTCTTTACTTTTTACCAACGTCCAGAGATCAATATCAAACCACAGAATTTCACGTAACTGACAAAATTCACCGAAATTAACGACAGGATTATACAAATTGATTGCAATTGATTTTTCTGTCGGCATTGTGCGTGTCAAAAATTTCTAGTTTAATGAATTGAAGAGTGACGGGGGTTAAGAAGATAAAAAAAAAAAAAACCCCGTTCTTTCTACTATTGATGAAATTTTTTTTTACCACTTTTTTTTTCATTTCATCTCATTGTCCGTCCGTCTGAAATACGCAGTACCAATATTGGATAAAATCGGTAACGAAATTCTATAAAAAGTTAAAACAACGGTCGGTTTTAATCCGTCAATTCTCGATTACAATCCAACACTATACTCCGATTTATTTTTTTTTTCCCAACACCTTATCGATCTTTTCGAAAACTGTGAATAAACATTTTTTTTAAATTCCCAGAAAATTCATTCGTTATCACGTCGAAAGTCTTCTTACGGTATAAGTGAAATTCAGCTTATGTATCGACAAACTTTTCGTCTTTATTTTTGAAATCCATCTGGAAGTCAAATAAATATAGATATACTAACCAGCAAACTACCCTTTTATCCTCTATTCTTCTATTGCAGGATTTTACGTTTTCGTGGTTTTATTCCACCAACCAGCACACGTATATCTTGTATATAAGGCATTTGTTCTGTCGTGGCGAAAAAGCAAACTCAGAGGGCCATTCCACGCACTCGACGAGTCTGACGAGTCGGAGTCACATGCTCTATAAGCCTGCAGCGAATGCACAATTTTTACGCGCCGTACGCGACCTCCTCTTCAACCATTTCAATCCAGGACTGCCTCAACGTTGAAGGATAACGTTTTTATTTTTTTTTCCTTTTTATTTTTACTTTTATTTTCATTCCACATATACCTATGTAGTTAAACTGTTAATGCACGGACTAGGTTTTTTTTTTGTTTTTTTGTTTTTTTTTTTTTTTTTACCCTGAAATTTTACGACACGATTACTTCGCCTTATCGCTGTATCATAAAACGAGCTTTTCTTCTCTTCAAATTTTACGATATTTCATTCTTTCGACCTAATGTGTTTTTTTTTTTTCTTTTTTTGTCAAGACGGTTTCAACGACGTAGGGGTTGGCTTTTGGAATGATCATTTTTTTTTTTTCGGGATCGTATGCGTTTGCGACAGACAGTCCATCCGGGATTTTTTCCTCTTCCCGTACGGCTAGTAGAAAAAAAAAAATATAGGGTAAAAAAAAAATGGATTTATGTTAAAAATAGAATCGTAAATGAAAAGCTTTTAGCCTTTCAGTTTAACAGAGAAGCGCAGGAGCGCGCGGCTTTCTGGTAAATATGTGACTAACCCAGTGCTCGCGGCTATAGGCGCTTCTACCACATGTAGTTTTGATCCTCAATAAAGCTAGAAGCAGCGAGCATCAGACTATCAAGCGAACTGGAATGAAATTGACAATCGTGTATTTGATATTACGCGATCCACGCATTTTTGCTATTTCCTCGACTTCGTTACTGTAAAAAAAAAAGAAAAAAGAAAAAAAAAACCCTAATTATCTCTTCTGGTACCGGATTTCATTCGGCAACGTAGAACGGAAACGCGTTTAGGAAAAATGTTATAGCATTTTTGTTTGTTTTTTCAAAGCTGGACAAAAATTCAACACGTCTGCGGGTATTAATTTGAAAAACAAATATTGCTTATTTAAATAACTGACGAAACGTAGTACCTACATTTTAGCCGAGTAGTTACCATACGCAGCTTTCGATTGAAGAATAAAAAACGAGTAGATCGTAAAATTGGAACTAAAAATACGATCGGTACCAGACAGAAATGTCCATTTTTATACCGTGCGATACAAAACGTAAAAATAGTAATTTTCATTTTATTATTTAGCGTTTTTCTTCACCATTTTTATAAAATTCTGTAATACCCCATCGCGTTCATTTACAACGCGTCTCTAAGTTTGTTTGACTTCACTTTCGAAAGACTACACATCAACAATTACGTATCTATTCTGTAATTAATGAATTCCGAGTCGTTAACTGCAGAGACTGCAATTATTGCTGACAGCTGATATCAGCGTTACTTATAGCACACTGATTGCATGAGCATATAATCAAGGCACAAAGCAGTAATAAAAATGGAAAGATAAAATTTAACAAAAAAAAAAAAAAAAAAGAAATGAACGAGGAAACGTGAAAGAGTATCGATATTGTATTTTTCTATTGTGTTGTTCGAATTTCAATTCCTTTTTTTTGTTCTTTTATCTTTACCTCTGATGGTCCAGAGAAGATAAACCTTTATTGGACGGAGAGACAATTTTTTTCATACCGCAAAAATGACCAGCGTAATCGATGACTTATATGCGAAATTTGAAAATTGACAAATCGAGTAATTTTCTGTTTATATTCTTCCATTTTCGATAATGAAAGCTGATACTCTGATAGAGCTGGTTTATTCTCTGAATAACTAGTTGGAAAAAAACAAATGGTGAATTTCGAACGGGTGCATTGATCTGTTTCGTCCACCTGATTAATTCGGAAATTAACCTGGAGATTATATTTTATAAAATTGTGATAAAACTGTGTAATTGAATAATTTGTTTGTGAAACAGCTGTCCTGAAAGAAAAAGAAAAAGAAAAAGAAAAAAAGGTACAACCCTTGACAAGGCACCCTCTTAAATTCTGACGCCACATGGCTGCAGCAACGTTGAGTTTTTTTCACCGTGTAAAAAGTTCTGCTATACCACTAGCTGTGACTAGTGCACAGTCTTGATTGTCCCACTTAGGACAAGGTAAAGTTTTTTCACAAAGCCATGGGGGGCCAGCATCTTAGCTGCAGGGTTAACGACTTGACGAACGTTATATGTGCCAGTGTAAGCGAAATGTGAAACGCTCGGTAAAATTTTCTAAACGTGTGTTAAACCTGCCGGTGTTATACTTTGAGGATAATTTGTTAAACTTTTTACCTCATTCTAAAGTCTGACGCCGTTTGGTTCTGGGTAGTAATTACACCGGACTATATGTCTGCACAGTGTTTCTCCTCAAGCGTATAATAAATAACGAGATGGAACCAGAGAAAACAACGAATATGTATAATTTATATTTATATATACCCCGTTCGCATCACGTTTCGCGGTACTATAACCACGACTCTGACCAACCAATCCGAAGCTGTGCTCTCATCCAAATATTGAGAGCACTTTGTCTTATGCATCGGGATGCTGCGTTGAGTTTCCAGGCTTCGTTTTCATCCATTCGAAACGAGCCGAGGGTAAGCTATAGGTACGGACGCGTCGAGGGACGTCTGCTCTGCTATGTTCCACTCCGCTCTTCTGCTCCTCTTGTTCAGGTTCAGCAGCCAGACCCTCTCGACTTCGAAGGGTCGTTGATCCCAGATTCACCAGCGTATATAATATCTGTTGTAATCTACCCGCCGATATTACAATTCGGAAATCACCTGTTTCCTATCGAGAAATCGATGTAGATTTAGCAAAAAAAAAAATACTCGCATGGATCGCATGACGTTTCATACAATCTATACATCCTTTCGATTTATAAGAAGGCTGAGTTTCTCTCCATCGAATATTATGACATTTCGACGTAAAACTATATGTGGACGAATATCCGATTCCGGCAGTTTCTAAACACGAGAATGTAACACTGTTTTGAAATTTAATAACAGCTGCAGTTTCCTGACAGCATCTGCACATCGTTTTCACGTTCTGAGCATCACTGCAGGAATAAAGCGAGAAATTGGTTCCAGCCTGGAATCGATCGGTGTCTAACCTGACGCGGCGTCAAAGAGAATCCAAGTACCGGCTACACCGGGGACGGGTAATAGTATACGGTAATTAAAATTGTCAGGTGAAATACGTACCTATAGATATATCAGGGTATATCGAACTATCTCACCTCCAAAACTTTAATCAAGTTATAGCAAAGCATCGCACAGACAGGTCAAGCATTCATAAATTTGATATTTAATTCCACTACAGATGATATCAATGCATGTATGTCGAATATACATAAATAGGCAGGAAATTTTAATTCCAAGACAAAAAGCTCAAGTCTGATTTTCTTATTTGTTAATTTTCTCTTCATTCGAGGTAAAACACCTCGTGGACGCGAAGCATTTTCTCTGCTATATATAAATATGGGCGTATATAGATATATGTATATATTTTTTCCGCTAAAAGGTATTCCGGAATCTGAAAGTTGGTTTAACAGTTTCGAGGATAAGTGAGACCGAAAACGTTCCTTGATCGATTCCTTTTCTCGGGATACCGGAAGCCGTCGTCGTAGTAGTCGGTAAAGAAATTGACGGGTTTGAAAACGGGACGGTAGCATTTCAATTTCTTCCTCGTTAATATAACGCCGGGAAGGGCGCTCGAGGGCTGACAAACATCCCCATACCTCGCGTTTATTCTTTTTGTGATATTCGTACCTATATACATATACAATCTGCATACATCCGCAAGGTGTGTATGTACGCGTACACACCTTTACCCTATACGTTAATAAAATGGGCCTCGAACTTTGCGAATCCAATATAAAGGATGCCAGCCGATCATCCGTGGTAGATTTTCTCGTTGAATCTCGAATCTCCAATCAGAAATGCAGTCGGTCGCGATGTCGGATTAATCGCGGATCGCTGAGCCCAGCTACGCTCGCATTGTCACGGTTCAGAACTCGCCCTGACACGTGAGAATTGCGTAGGACTTGCGAGAAATACCAAGGTTTGAAGTATCGCGAGGGAGTAGGAGAGTATTTTTTTTCTTTTTGAAAAAAAAAAAAAAATAGAAAAGAAGAGAAGAGAAGAGAAGAAGACGAAAAATATATATATTGTGGATAAAACGTGTAAAAACTGGCGACGCACTCGACCCATTTTTATATTGCGGAAGGGGGCCCCCGCAGAATATATTATTAAAGTTATGGCAAGCAGGATGAAGCTAGCTTGTTCCGGCTCGTCGACGACTTTGTATTTTTCTTGGAAATATTACGGGATGAGAAAGAGGAGGATGAGGATGAGGTGTAAAGGGGGATGGTAAGGGAGGTTGTTTGCAGAATGTAATTAATTTTTTTACACCCACCTGACTTCAGTGCGCCCGGTACTGCCAGCAGCTTTTCAAATGCCATCGCGGAGAGGCCCATGGCTTTTTTCACAAATGTAGATACAGGTGTCTATGTATATAATATACGTGCATGTATAATGGGGAATGAAATAATTAAGAACCAACCGACGAGGCGCGGGTATTGAAATCATTCGTAATTCAATACGAAACGCAGCTGGCGTACCTACTCGACTAGCTCCCGTCATTTGGGCCATCTGTCGTTGGTTAATTAGATTTATATTGTTGCACCAAAGAGTCTCCTAATTACCGTACTAATTTCCACTCATGCGACAACGAGCAAACTACACTATAACCGTCGTTACTCCTCCTGCTGCTACTGATACTGTTACAGCTTCTCGTGCTTCGCGAAACTGCACCATTACACTGTACCTACCGGTGCCAGAATTTCTCTCTCTTCTCAAATGCGACTTTGCTTCGGTGCTGAACAGGGCTAAAAACTTTACTGTATACGTGTTATATTATAGATGAAATTTCAGCGTGCCCATCGAGTTGCCAAAATTTCTAATCTCAATTCTTCGAAATAATGGAAGAAATTTTTATTTTATTATCCGAACGCGGAGCACTATACACCTAGGTGAATAACGTTTATGATTCTTTCTATATTTTATCACACTTTTACCTCGAATGCGAATAGAGAGGGTCATATAGAGTCTATCCTCTGGAAGCATAACAATAAATAGGTATCTCATTGAATTTGCAATAAACTGTAAGGGAACGTTATTCTTTGCACGGACCGTATCGCTCGGAATTTTAAGTATATATTTATGGAAATGAGCGTGGAATTTAGATTTATGGTCGAGTTCTTCCTTTATTTTTTTGTTTTTATTATTTTTCTTCGGAAATATAGTGTATCAATTCGCTAAGTTTTATCAGTGAACCGAGCACCTATAACTTAACGTTACTCTTGCACCAGTTATTTTTCCAATTACCTATGTCCACAATCCGCGAGGTTTCAATTTCTCCGTTACCGATCATACCGCGTCATGTACGTACCTACCTATTCACACACCTATGGGATACCTGTATCTTTAAAACTGAAATAAATTCTCTGCGAGGCGTTGGATTTCTTCGAATATGTTCGAAGTCGAACTCGTCGAGGGCTTTTAGACTCGATAAAAGAATGAGAGAAGCTTAATGTCTGCCAAATTACAAATCGATATCTCGATTCATTCTAAAGTGTCGCCCTGCGTCCGCACGTGCAGCATGGCTATAACCTAGCCGGTTGTGCCTTCTCGATAAGAACTGAAGCTGTGTATACTACCTAGAGCTGGAGCTAGAGCTTATAGTTCTGAAAGTAAATCGATAATGGACGATTGCCAGATAAAGCGTTTCTACTACGGCAATACCTCCTTTGATCACGTTCGTGGTCGACCGAAACTCACCGGACCTTCCTTGACCCTGGAGGAGAAGACGACTTTGTCCCCAACCCCGTTTGCCTCTTGACAAAGACCTGTGCGTTCCCGTCTACGTTCCGTTGTTTCATCATTTGACGTCGTTCACAAGGTAGGGTCAAACGAGGGTGTCCGCAGACCACAATGCTGAAATACCAAATTTTTCTATCAATCGATGGCAATCGCGTTGAATTGCTATCTTGTATATTCCAATTTCCGCATTGAAGGGGGAAAAAGATGAAGAAATTTCATTTTCATGACACGACATGACATGACCAAATGCCTCGCGAATATCATATTAGGAAAGAAACTGCATCTGAAATTTTCTCTCGCTTCAAGAACACATAGAAATCATTAAGCCGCGTATAAGGCAAAATAAAATATATTCCAAGGCTTGGTCCTTGATGTCAGTATAAGGGGTATACGTACACAAAAGTGAAGGGCGTCTTCGTTCCCTGGCGCCAATTTTTTTCCCCTTTTTTTTTCCTCATTCTTTATGTCTTTTCCCTCCCTGGATGTTTCACGCATCCTAGAATACCAAAAAGTTGTTGGAATGGCTTCTTATTTGTATAAAGATTGACGTGCGGAGAGACAGGACGAGTTCTCCTTTCACGAGGTGAGACCGAGAGCCTGGATTCGTACCGGGTAGCCCAGCATCAATCACTCGGTGCTTTGCTTCACTTAGCTGAAACTCTGGTGTTTTTAACCCTGCAGGGTCGTTAGGTCCGGTGTCATTTGTTGCTGTTTTTCCTTTTCTCCCTAAAACCCACGATTGGTTCCTGCCGAGGAAATTCGTGTAAATTGTGTTAGCTCTCGAATGTAACTCGAGCCAACCTCATCTAACCTTTACTACCATCCGTAGAGGCCATTAATTTACCAGAAGTGGCAATCACCTCGCCCTCGCCCTCTCTCACTCTCTCTTTCTCTCCCACACATACATACGTCCATTTTCCACTCTCCCTCCCTTTCTCTCTATCTCTATAAAACCATAACACCCATTCACAAATGATAAATACATACAGAGGAGTCCAAAAAATGATGCCAAAACACAAAAGGGTCTCAATTTTTTCGCCGAACAAATACGACATTTTGGAATACAACATATCGACGGAGCTTCGTCCATAATCAAATAAAGAAGGACCACATTTTCCCTGCTACAATTGATTGCATGTTCTTTTGAACAGAGGCGATACGGTTACACAAATTCTGGAGCAAACCAAACGCAGAGAATCAAAATGCAGACCATTGGTCACGACTGTATCACAGTTACTCGCGATTTCCTTTTGAAATTTTCAATATAAACTGGATTTTGGTCAGATATATGGAGTGTAATAATCGAGTGGATATGGCATAATCAAGACTCAAGGTTTGAGGATGAGCCTGACCGGACTGGTGTCCAAAATTCGATTAATCATTTAATTAGTGCAATTAATTCCAGCTGCATATTGCTGGGGTGGAGAACCGGGTGGTTGTCATGCAGTATTAGCCATACCGTTGTGTGCCTACCAGTGTTCGAGAGACTGCGGTGGACGGGACCATTGTGTGGTTTGGCACAGTAAACAAGGACGTGCTCGGTTAGTCGGTGCTGCAGAATCCGCGAGTCTGTCTGTCTCTCTGGATTCCCGCCTCGGCTCACCAGGTTCATTTCTGCGAGCGTACATACAGGCACACATACAGCTGGACACATCAGCGACTACGTGGAACTGGTGTACGTAATGGTCCATCGCTTTTCTCTGCATCAAATGGACGCGTTTTACTGGACCGAGTTGATCCCAAAACATCGTTAAAACTAGTTGCAAAAATTGCGCTAGATTTTTCGTGACGATAATAACCAGTCGAAAATTCATTTTTCAAATATTTTCGGCCACTTTGGTCGTGGGAATTAAATTCGCAACTTGATTAAGCTTCGTTCATGATGCGACATCAATTTTTTGAACCAAACTCCGCATTCTGTTCAACCCATCTGCGATTCACATTCACTGGTTGAGGATTCATGTTTACATGAATTCTTTTATTGGTTTTTCGATCGAGAAACACCCTGATGAATGTTCCGAATAGATCAAGCTCACAGGGGTTTGAATTATTGTGCAATTAATCACGGAAATATCTTCATCGATGGATCACCGATCTGCACTCATACGACTGACAAATAGCTAAATTGCGCTCAATTATTTTCTCAGAATCTCTGATCATCGGAATATACGAATCTCGTCATGATACTGATGGACCTTCAGTAAAATAGCTCAGTGCAAATTACGAAGTCCACATTTCTGAATCGATGTACAGTTCCCATGCACGAATCTCGCAATTCCATAGCCAGAGTTATCATTTATCGTTGTTCAAACGTAAGATCTAACACCTTCTCGCTGCTCTTGTTGAGCTTAACGCTTGATGAAGAAATCCTCCGATAGTAATAGCATTAGTTTCCATGACTGAGAATTGGTAGCTAAATTTCACGTCAGAATCAAATAATGTGTTTACGAGTTATAAGATCGTGAGAAACTGAGGCGACGGACGATTGACCACGGAGTTATCGCTGGTGGGAATCGATATTACAACTTTTTGATGGTCACAAGTTCTCTGATTCACGCGTTGCAATTTTGTAGCACATAGATGCACTACGTATAGGTACCATAGAATTTCTGCGGGAACGTTTCTCCGGCAAGGTACAAGTCCTGTTAAGTCAACGTGTCGCGGATGGACTGTAATTTTCTTCGACTCCAAGCCGTCGCTTGATTTTGTAGGTACATTTTATTTCATTTTATTTTATTCTTTTTATACTTTTCTGCTGAATTATATGCGGAAAAAGGTTCTTCCTTCAAAAAGGAAGGCTTGTGACTACTCGGGAACATCATCATACAGAGAGGAGGATGCTGGTTGTTGTCAAAGGAATGACCCTTTCTTTGATGGAACATCAGGACTTTCATGTCAGCCCTGCAGAGGGTGTAATAAGTGGAATTCCTCAGTGTGTCAACGAACGGGCGACAACTACTTTTAGTAAAATCGCGACGGAATGAACTTAATTAAGGAAATTCCCGGCGAAATTATGCCCAGGTATTCTCGATCTAAGAGAATTAAAATAACTAAGAAGATTAGAAGTATAATTGCGCTTTGCGCGTTTCCTGAATCCCGTCTCTTATCGGCGTCCTGGGTTAGGTGTAGGTAGGTGGATACAGCCAAATACTACAGTATCTGGTATAGCATTGGCATCGGTATCAGCGGGATTCGCGAATGTCTGGAGCTATTTTCCAGTTGTAAATTTGAGGTTAAACTTTCATTAGAGTTTCTCTAAATAAGCTCAATTTAGAAGTTAACTAAAGTTCGGAAGGGAGCCTCTCCGAGGAGTGGGGCTACCCGCTACGGTATAGATATACCTACTCGGATATAATAAATAGAGATGAATTTAGATAAGGCAATAAGAGATCTCAGGGATTATACATTTAGTGATAAATGTCAACTGATTACATTACTAGGCGAACATTTTACCGAACTATTTAAACTTCCGGGAAGCCCGGCAATATCAAACTTTGAATAAATGGCACTCGGAGCTTTGATTCATATCCGATCCTCTTTCCCCTTTTTATACTAATGGTACTAATTCATCAACCACTTGCCAATTAATTTAAGATAATTAGTAACGCCGAATTGATCCTTATCAATCGCAGTTCCGTCATTAGGTATATACCTCGTTAATAATTCAAGTAAACTTTAAGACGTGGAATTGCACCTTCATTTACATACATCTGCCCTAATTACGTAGCTATCTACTTATCATTTAATTTAATGAATTTCGTTACCCTGGGACAAGTAAGCACGGCAGACACTAAGCCCTTTCTTGTACAACCTTCCAAGTTCTGAGCAATAACGAGCCTCTTAACTCCATCGGGAGTATCATTGAGCGAAGGAAACCCTAGAGTCCGACCATCACCCTTCGTCGCAATACGAATTAAAGATCGCCTCGTTGAATTTCACTACATATATACATCTGTATATACGTGTAACATATACCTGAGTATATATACTCATGGAAGCTTTGGACATACTGTTTACCGCTGCATAAATATACACACCAATTTCTCTGTAACCAAAATACGTGTAAATTTGGGGCAATAGATACAGGTACCTGTATACAGAGCGATTCTGTGGAAAGTAACGCGCCTGAAAGATAGGCAAGCACGAGACGCCTGCATTGAGCAGCTCAAACGTCGACGATTGGGTTTTATTTATTACGTACGTGGGAAATAAGACCCAATCGTCGATGTTTGAGCTGCTCAATGCAGGCGTCTCGCGCTTGCCTATCTTTCAGGCGCGTTATACTTTCCAGAGAACCGCTCTGTATATATCTAAGAAGTAATGGAAGCATGAAAACACTCCGTCTTCTGCTTCGCTCAACGCTCGCAGCTCTAACCGCTGTAAAATGATGCTACAATTATTTGCTTGAACGGTTTGCGAAAAAATTGGGTAAATTTTTTGTCAAAATTAACTCTGGGTTTTCTGCTCTTAACTCCCTTACCTCAAAGTCGTTTTTTCGGCGCCCTTGACGCGGGGATATTTTTGAAAAATTGAGAAAATGAAAATTCGGGATATTTCATCCGAGGGATACGATAGCTCACAAAACGGAATCTGATAAATGTGAAAAAAAAAAAGAAAATAATAATCTCGCCAATAAATAACGGACTTTTTAAATCTGTCGATGTCTGTATTCGAGAACCGAATGATTCAGTCAGATTTTATTCCCTCCCTCGCGTCATTACGCAATCATATTCCACCGCCCTAAAAATTCTAGCTATATAGGGCAACGCGGCCGATAAGCTAGCGCGACGTTGCTGCGTCGACGTCGTCGTCGGCGTCGTTCTAGAGCTCGAACTCCTGTACGCGGGGAAATGGTACAGCCATATTGAAAAATTTCTTCCCAGGCTATACAGCCGGGTGAAAATATTCAATTTTTTGACTAATTTTCCTTCGCTATTTTCCTAGACGAAAATCCCGGATTTTCATAACTTCTGAATCTCTGGTTCAATAACGGATGCCCTATAGGCCTAAAATATGATATTTTCGGTGAAAAATATAAGAAAGTCTTTTACTTCCGTCTGTACAAGCGTAGGCACCGTATCTACCGTTGTGTGCGGATGGGATCGTGGAAGGGATTTAGCAAAGTCCGGCCATAAAGAGTAAATTACGATGCTAGTCTCGCTTCACAGTTTTCCTCCGCCGTCGACACCATTCTCAACGCTAGTAGGTATCTACCACGCCGTCGACGGCCTGTACGTACCTTACCGTACCGTACCGCATGTGCGTTTTGCCCGGACGGCCCTGTGAACTGCAGAAACCAAGGCTGCGAATTGCCCGAATGAATTAAGCAGTGTATGCGTGTGAGGGCGTCGGTGTAGGTAGCTGTATGTATTTTAACTAAAAACGAAACTCGCACAAAGGTACAGCCCCGTGACCACCTCACGGTTTTGCATTTGCATAGACCATTCTAAACCTCAGAGTGAACTCGCACCGCTAGACGCGAGTTGTGATAGATGATCCTTCCTGGACCAAGACTAGTTCTCACTACGAGATGAAACTACCCCAAAGTTTGCCGAGGTATATATAGGTACCTATAGCTAAAGGGTAGGGTACAGGAAGTTTTCGTCGGTGTATTATCACCTACAGCTACGTGGAAGTATATGAGATGAAGGGAATTGAGCTGCGCTTATATGAACGCGAAGAGCATAATTAGCGACAATAAAGAAGCCACGAGATTCTCAGTGGTGAATTTCTTTTTTTCTCAAATTTTCATGAAAAGTTGAGAATTTCAAAGCATTTCAATATTACCGAGTCACAGTTTTTAGAAAAGGTATATTTTTTCGAAAGTCTACGTAGCTGATTTAAAAAAAAAAAAATCTAAACGAAGAACACCGAGGGTTCAAAATCCCGAAAGCTAGAAATGCGAAAGGCCAAAGCTCCGGAACTTGAAATAGACCGAAATTTTTGGATCTGTGGGTTTTCGGGAGTTTCGAATTTCGGGGTCTTGAGCCGTCTGCATCCCAACATTTCGGAATTTTAATGTTCTAAAGTTCAACGTTTCTGAAAATTCGAAATTGTCTCAAACAAATCCGGAGCTTCAACCCGGCGCCAAAAAAAACTCCCGTAAGCTTTGAATATTTCTGAATCTGTTACAGAACAGAAATTTTCCAGCGTTTCACTGAGATTCGATAAAAAAAAAAAAGAAACGATTCAAATTTTCTACATTTTCCATATTTTTGAAGACTTGCAAAAAAAAGAAAAACGATTATTTTAAACAACTTTTAGGCGAAATTTTGCGGAACAATTTCCAACATTTTCCGTCCAAACGTTTTCGGACCAACTCTGAGGAATCTACGAAATTGATTATTTTTTATTTTGAAATTTTGGGGAATCAACTCTCTGAAAGTTTAAGAAAATTTTCTGCAGAACCTCTTATATTATTCACAAACTGTTCCAATTTCGCGAATCTTTTCGGAATAGTTTCAGAGATAATCGGAGTTCATGGGACTTTTTGCAAAGTATATTTCAGAGTTTTCCATTTCTCATAGAGTTATTCGAAAATTTTCAAGAAAATAATCAGATATATATATTTCCACAGCGAGGTAGTGGAATAATTCAAACCCTTCCCACTGCTACTATAGTCTGCACTATTCCACAGCTTTTACACTTGGGGTATATAGAGAGTGCAACATCTGCAGATTGTTGCATTTCCGTGTCAGCTGTGTATAAAAGTGAAGAAATGTCTAGCAGAGCAGCGATGAACCCGTTCTAGAATAACAATACTGTCTTAAATAATTTTCTGTAGGATAACGGCGCCCGTTTTCACGGACCATTCCACTCCGAAGCATCAAAAAATGTCGATAAATTAGGTAAAATACAGCAACATTCGTGAACCCTGGTGATATAATTGGAGTATAATTTCAAAATCCATGATAGTTCCGGAGCAATACGTGTTTTTTTATCCCCTTTTTTCCCTCAGTTATCGTTTCGACCGGGGGAAAATTTTCGTCGTTGTAAAACGCATAGCAATCCATAAGGGCCGCTTGCATCGCAGAGTCACCCTTATGAGCGCGGTGGATATTCCGAGTCAGTCGAGTCTTAATTCGAGCGAAAAAAATTAATTGGATCATTTCAGATTCTCTCCCTCATATCTCTGTGCTCGTCGCCGAGAGTCTGGAACAACAAACGTCTACGTTCCTGCAGATCGTCGAGGCGACACCAAAGCCCTTGAACCTTACTCCTCTTCGCTATGATAATACGGTGGCTCGGAATACGGCCGGGACCCATACCAAACAACGAGCAGCCCTGAACCACCTGAATCGTCGAATTGCCCCCTGACGGTATATTTTGTCGCATATAATAAATATACCTCATCGCGTTCACCTCGCGTGAAACCTTTTGTACACTTATGTATACCTCCACCTATAGGTATATAAGAAATAATATACCTACTCGTCGGCATTGTTAGCGACGATTTACGACCCCACTGAATTCTTTGATTTATACTACGAGTCGACTCGCAAGTTCGCGATGTATTTGGCGGTGATGCTTATTTTGCCAAAAAACTGTATTTCTATTCGTGAAAACGGTCCACACGGTCTTGACATCATTTTTTCTCATGGAATTGTACGTATCTATCTGAGAGGAGATTTTTATACAAAATACGTCATTTTTTGTCCTGCAATTGCACAGTTCGCACAATACCTTCATGAAATTCTCTAAATCACTGGTATAAGTTTGGAAAATACATGTCGTATTAAAAACCGAAATTTCCGTATCTGAAAATGAAATTCATCGAATATCATTGGTTTTCCGAAAAATTACATCAATGTAGAATATTTTCATGAAATTTGGCGAAGATTTGACGAACGATATGTGACCCGTAACGTATGACAACGACTTTGTCTCGGTGCAATCGAACCGATGTGATCCAATTTCCATAAAATGTGAAATAATTTTCAATCATATGTAAAATCGTAGTAATCAAGCGTGAAAAACGGTGAGTCACTAGAATATTTCTTCACCGCGTTGAAGAAAAATTATTACCAAGCGGTGAGCGAGTAATTGCAATCATTTATTATAATCGATATCGAATTAAAAGTGCAATTAAAAGTATAATGGTGAAAAAAAAAAAAGTAAAGAAGATTCAGAATTTTTTTTTTGTTTTTTTTTTTTCATTCCATTATTTTAAATCCCTAGATTTGATGGAATTGACCTAGTAATTGAAAGACTGATAATAAATAAATTTTTCAATTCCCTGAGCTCGTTGAACCGTTGGTTTATTTGGTGGAGGGTTCATACGGCACGTAGTTTCGAGTTTGAAAGCAGGCTGGACGTAGCTTATTGTTTTACCGAAACTCGAGCACGGCTAGGTAAGTCGTGCAGAGAAACTTTGGTCCCGACAAGACAAAACTCATAACAGATTTGCGGAAATGAACGGTCGTACTTGGTGACTGCTCGAGGTTCCGCGTTGTTTTCCAATACGCGAGGAGGCTGCAGATATTCGCAGACCCGCGCGTATACCTACGATTCGTGGCTGCAGAATAATCCCCCTTCGCTGGGATGAGAAATGGCCGACCCGTTTGTTCCAGATTTAATCCCGAGAGCAAAAACTTCACCATTGTCCTCGAGTTACTTAATTTTCAAACCACCCAGCCTCGTCGTTGGGTAAACTCGATTCACACAAATTATAAACGCCTCTGACGCATTCGCTATGCAGTATATAAACTTCGATAAAAAAAATCACTCCTATGAATTCTCCGGACGAGATAACGCCGAGGTGTTAAGGAGCTGGGCCCGTGTGGCCATCAAGCCCCAAATTACCCTGAGGTCATTAATATGCAGTCTGGATAGTTTGCACCGTTGCACTGGCCTCTAACTACGTCAATATGTAATCTAATTACTCGACAAGGAGATGGAAACTGCAATCCCATCTGCCCTTCGGCCTCGGTCGAGTACATCAATGGAATCGGTACCTCAAATATCTGCGAACATTGTGCCAAGTGATAATTAGAGATGTGAAATTTATGAAGCTAATTCATTGATGAATGAATATTTGTTTATGAACGGTCGATTATTCTTGTACAAGAATAACTGCGTGTTATTATTTTATTTTATTTTTTTCTTTTTCTGTGACAGGGGTGTCTCGGTGCAGCAAAATTAGGATGGTCAGAAGTGGGAAAGGCTATCGCGATGGTAGTGTAACTTTCGTGCAATCGGGTTGAGATGGGGTTTGATGGGATTTGGTTTGGTCGGATGAACCACGTGGCCTACGATTCGTGAGAGTAGAGTGAGCGGCGACCGGGAGTAGATAAGGAGGTCTGGAGCGGCTTAGAACTTTGTCTATATACCTGTATAAGAGAAGTTTCAAGAGCTTGAAATCCCTTGGAGTTATTCCAGGCAAGATTCTAACCGTCCTTGCCAATCAGTGCAATCACGTGTGCGACTCGGATCTCTGTTTGTCTCTGGTTACTACATATCCACAGAAACACGCGTCGACACTTGAAAATTTTCGGCGGCCAAGAAGGATGATTACTAATTAGAGTGAGAAAATTTGTAATCTCCAGTTTGAATTAGGGTATGGATCCTCATTTTAGATCAAATGACAAAGTTTTCGGATAAATTTTACGCCCATCAGGTTGCAGACAATTAATTTCACTTTTACATGACATTTTGGGAAATGATCTCCACAGGAGTTTTTGAACGTGAGTTAAAACCCTTGCGGATGACATCCGGACGTCGCGTCGCGTCGCGTCGCCCACGTGGCAGATTCGCGCGCCTGCGGGAGGGGTATATTGAAATTGAGTGCAGTCGAGCGAAATATTATAATCCCGCACCGCGCCACGCCACGCCGCGACGCGACGCCCTACCGACGACTATTTGCCCCGAAGCAAGCGGTGAATCGCATGGGGCAATTATTCATTTGAAAAATTTTTCTTTCAAATGTATCCGCGGAAATGTAGCCAGAAATGATCCTTCCTCCGCACTGCAGTATAAGGTTTATAAATTGTCTCACTACCCCGAGGTTTCAGGTATACTTACTGCGGTTCCTCCTTTGAAGTAGATATTCCAACAATTTTCTTGCACTCGGCGTATATACCTTTGAAATCAGCATGCGACCTGAGAAACGAAGATGCTCTGCTCGGAACGAGAGTCTCTGAACTAAATCTCTGAAACTCGCAGCATCTAATATGTTTGAAATTCACGAAATTTCTTCATCAAGCCGAATAAATCTCACAAAGAAATCGCTTGTGCCTTGGGTGTCGCGATTCTCAGCGATTACATCGATCCCTATGTCTTGACGTTTCAAAATGTCGTTATCTCAGCCACTGGAGTAACGGTCGTGATAATTTAAATTGAAATTAAGTTTCGCTGCAGCATAATTAACGACGATCCAAGTGCCCGTCGGATATTATCTCATAGAAATCGGCTTGAACTGACCTCTCCGTTGAATTTTCCGCAACTTTTATCCTCTGCTCCGTAAAGCTTTGTGTTATCCCGTGTAATCTAGTAATCTCAAAGTTTCTCATGCGAGCTGTCACTCCCTCTCTGCATCGTAGGTGGATGACGTCTCAGACTACTCCTCAAGCAATACGTCTCGTATAATTTCTGTCACTGTTACTTGGCTGTGAAGCCAAATTTTCACAGCACAATGATAAGCTTATCTCATTACGTATTTATAAGAACCGACAAGAAGGGTGAGAATCAGGTAGGGGTCTTTATTCATATCTCTCTCAGTTCGTGTCTACTAAGCTGTTATACGCGGCGCAGCCCAAAATTTATCTTAGTAGAGGGAGCTGGAATCAACCGAGCGAAATTTCTCTTGTCAATCTATAGGCTGTCAAAGATTCTTCCGTGATATTTCTCTTGTTTATCTGACGTTGAAGACGAGTTTACCCGCATGTAACCACCGGAGTAACTGGCATGTACACACATATGGCGTAGGAGATGATTTTTGATCACGGATTCTGCAATTAATTTCGCAAATCCTTTGATGGATATGTTCAACTATTCATTAGCATACTCCCGCTTCCCTGCTCTCTGGAGATTCTCGCTTTTTCGATCCCCGCCCAAAGTAAATATTCCTTAATTGTCGAATAACTATAATCGCCTCGAGATATAAATTCTAATTTGATCTCGCAAAGCCTTAATACTTTTGCTCTTCAGTATCGCAGACAGAAATATGACAACAAAACTATCTCACTTTTAGGTGCGAATCAGAATTTCATTAGATGCATCCTCAAAGTCTAGTTTGCACCTCCAGGTCTTCAGCGAGAACTTACATAGAATGAAAATAGAATTCTTTTTCTGCAGTCTCGGGTATTGTACAATTATCTCGATCTTGCCTACTTTTTCAAAGTTTCTCGACTGGGTGACATTTGATCGGTTCTATTGTTTTATCTTTATTTTTTTCTCCTTTATTTTGGAAAAAAACTACACTAGATCCCGGAGCTCACAGTCTGTTCCGCTTCGTCTTACGGATAATATTAGACTGGCTACCGATCGAATAATAGTCATGACGTTGCGAAGGATAGAATTTCCTTGTGACTTCGACCTGACGTCAATTACCTTTATACAATATTATAGACTTATGGAGCGTCGTCATCCCATTCGATGTAAAGGTCGTATGACCAATAAGCCAAAACGTTGCGATAGGAAGGACGACTTTTTCCGGGCGTCTTTCACATCGTCTCAGCGTGATCGAACCGCATGGATTTTCAAAGTAGGAAACTACATGACTGAAAAGGCTGGAAACTCATTTGAGTTTCGTCACAGGATATTGATCTTGTATAACGATTGCACCGTTAAATTTGATTCCTTTCAGCTAATAAGGTTCAAGTCCCATCTTGCCGATGCAATAATCACCACTCAATAAAGTTTCATCAAGTATACTATCAAACGAAGATGGACCGTATCATGAAGTCAACTTCAAGAAGTAAGGTTCATGATATTTAATTTGAAATTAGTGTAAAAATGGTAATGTCGATTGATCGTGCAGTGAACTTTGACATTAATCCGAAGCAACGTGTGAAGGAGTAACCCGATAATGTGATTTCTATTTCACATCATCGTCGATGGTTTCCTTTTTGAAATGAGATACTGCCTGGTTGCAGTGTAGCAACATGTCATTATGCACTCCGGCACTCTCAAGGATATTGTACCAGACTTAGTATGGCGATAATTAACATCACATCGTAAAGAGTATCGCATATGAATTGGTGTACTACAAACTGGGTCATTTGTAGTTTTGAATTTCTATCAAAAACGCAACTGGCATTATCGCTAAGCAATGCCGATTGCGGCTTGCAAGGCGCTAATTGTTCCTACAACAGATGACTCTCTGTCCTCTTTGTGTCAAAGTTCAAGAATTTCTACGTGGAGAAATATGAACTGATGAATGTAACAGTCCGATAAATTCAGGTCAACTCTCCTTGATGTCCCTGCGGAATCTCTTCACCGTGCTCAATCGGTAAAACAAATACGAAATGATCGTCAATGGTAAGCGAGATCACTCTGTCGGTACGACAGACCACGTTTGTATCTCGTACCATGCGAAAGCAGTGAAAGTAGCAACCTTTATTACCTAGCTATGATACACCGTTTCTTTATCACCAACAGGCATAGAAACTTCCCGCCGATAAGTTATCAGAATGAATTTCTTTACCGACTGGTGTGCTTAGATCAATGATCAGTAATTACCGACAGCAGAATCGATAGATCATCAGTCTGGAATGAATTATTTGTAAAATATAAAAATTTTGAAAAATTTATCGCGATGAAATTCGCCGACTGTATAATAATTTTTTACACACGACTAACTCGCGTCATCGTACATGTGTGTTTCTGAAGATCCACAGGATTGAATTCATTGCGAAACTTACCCACGTACATCCTTGTCAGTATTGACATACGGCGGTATTCGATTTGCCTAAGAATCAGATGTCTATATTTAAAACAGCGAAACTATCGAGGCGTAAGAATTTTTACTCTGTGTGAAAATAATACCGCCGAAATAACGAGTCTTTTATAGATCATTAATTTTCCTCGGCTACGGATGAATTTCAAATTAATTCCATTATACGGACGAAATTGTTTACGTGTTTCATTTGTTATTATACCTGCGGTGTAATTATCGGTTTACAATAGCGTTATCGAATTGCTCAATTAAATGCTTGTGAGCTGGTAAGGTATACTATACGAGCGTCTAATTAACATGCGTGAGCCGATGTAGCGGACAGAAATTGCTTATAGATGAAAGAGAACTCGATATCCTTGAGGGGCGAGACCTGGAACGATGTGTCACTATAACCGTTAGAAAAGCCGGCGATTCAAAGTCACTTTCAGCGGAGCTACCATTCCCACGACTAATTGATAGTTCATACTTGGTAGAAAAAAAAAAAAATAAAAATATAAGGAAATGAAAAAAAAAGAAAAAAACACTAAGTGAAGAATAATTAAAAAATTTGATCGACTTTATTATCCAACTCCACTCATCGCTCCTCTCTCTGTCTTACTTTTTCTTCTATTAAATAAACACCGAAAGATATTAACTTCGTCTTCTGTAATTACTTACTGCGCACACTAATGAGAAGTTAATTAATTAATTAATTAGTTACAAGGAGGGTAGTGGGAGATAAAAATTTTCAAACATTTATAGAGGAGTAAGTATACCTTATTTAATTTCACAAATTTATCGGTCACTTGGTTGGTTGTGCTCCTCGTGAAATTTCGCGATAGTAATATAAGTGCGGGTATATGCTCATTAAAATTTCATCGAAATCGCAATTACTGGTTAAGATATATTCATTAGGGATAAGAAAAATGAGTGAAAAAAAAAAAACAGGAATTTAACTATGCAATCTTCTTCAGCGGTTCACCGACCGCGACTTTTGCCTTGGCTTGAAGAAAAAAAAAAAAAAAAAAAAAAAAAAAAAATTAGTGACGCAATAATGAAAAAGAAAATAAACTGAGATCGTAGAAAATTAAGACCAGCGGTGTGAAAATCTACATAGGCATATGGCGTATACAGGGTTATGGCAGCTGCTGTATCAGAATGAAAACTGTCAACGAGTAACATTTGAAAAGTTATTTGACTCGTGTTTCCTTGAACGAAATCGTCTAATCTGAAATGTGTGCATATGCGGTGTATTCTCGCAACTGGCTTATAGCACACATGTAAAAACAAACAGAGCGACGCAGGGGCGCCAGCTTCTCTAACCAGAACGCCTTTTCTTTGCTATATCAACACTATTTCGAAACACTGGTTTTTCATGTTACACATGGATCTGCATTAAAAAGAAAAAAAAAAAAATATGTAGCCTGTTTCGTTCCTATTTTTTTTTTTTTTTTTTGTTCCATATACGGAGATCAACCCTCTAACTACCTTTATACGAAACCCATTTTTTCTTCGTAATTTTTTTTTTTTCTTTTTATACGTGCATCAAATATTCCCGCAGCATATTTTCGAGTAGGTTTGCTGGCGGTGTCGAGTGTGTACGCAGCTATTGTGTAGCGGCAGAAGACATGAACGCAATGTTAGAGGGTTGCGTTCATTCTTAATTCCTCCTTTATTCCATACGGAGTTGAATGCGACCGGAAACCCTTTCACAAGTTCTGATTCTGATTTTCAGTCTGAACCTCTGAACCGGGCTCAGTCTGTCTACGACTCGTTTATTATATATGTATTGCTCATATTTCTTATGCAACTCTGGCCTGTGGTACTATAGATAGGAAAGTCTTGACGCGTCGAATATGAAAGAGCCTACTTCTAAATGCCAGACCATTAACACTTCGTTCGAGTTATTCAAATTTGGTAGATGTCACGGCTTTGGAAACAGGAGGAATGAAAAATTAAAAGAATTGTGGCTGATATGTCGCGATGAGAATATCAATATCTTAGCAATTCATAATATGGCCTAGGCATATGATTTGGTGATAATTTTCACCCCGAAAGATGGCAAAAATAGTTTCAAAAAATTAAAAAACTAAAATTACGGATTCAAATCTAGAAAAATCTAGAAATTTTGAAGGAAAATTATTCCTCGGAATAATAATCAGACGTATAGAATAAGCAGAAGACTTGTCACACAATAAGCGGCACGTCGTAAAAAAAAAATAAGACCGTAACCGTGTTTTTTTTTTTTTTTTTTTTTTCTTTTTTTTCATCTGCTTTGTTTTGGTTTTCTCCTCGCTGTAGGCACACGCACCACTTATGTTGGCCCTCGAGCATTTAATATGCCGCAAAGAGGTCATAAGCAAGCAGGCGCCTTTTAAAAAGAGAAAATAAAAGAAACTGAAAGATATAAGATTGGGGTTTAGTGCTAGGGGAGCCCCTTTTGTTTCGTTGTGTAATCCTCTGCTGATCCGTTGACCATAATTCTAAGAACTCTTACACTGGGCATAAGAAGTTCTTCTAAGTACATGCACTATACACGTATATACCCGAGTACCTCGTATCATTAATCGATGTTATTATTCTCCGTACAGTAGGTACAGTCATATTACCAACACCAAGGTGGATATTTCGCTACCTTGCATTAGTAATCACGTAAGCTGATCCTTCCTCAAGAATGAACTCTCGATGGCGTCATGGTCTCCCAGACTTTGCCATTGCGGGTCGTCTCCCGCTGTTAAAACAAACCAAACTATAACTCCAAGGGGACCAAGACGTGGGTTCTAGTTGTTATCTGCGTCCGTTTCTGTCCTGCACTTTGGCGTCGAGTCGTCAGGTTAAATAAACTGAGATTTTTACTACTGCAGTTTCCTTAATTTTTCGTCTGGTATTTAGATAATGGAGGCCATCGAAATTCTCGTCTTGTAAATACCGATCAAGGACCCGGTGTTTCGACTACAACATAACTCATCGGACACAATTTTACTTTCACAATAAATTTCTAACATTCCGTCCAGCTAGGGTTGAACGACGATCAGCCACGCCAGTCCATAAAAGTAAAAGCCTTTAGTTTGTAAGCGTTTTACAAGCTCTCAAGTATCGCTTCGGCTTTCAGCTATTGAATTAACGCTTCTAGAAGCTTTCGAGAATCCTGTATGATTTATATAATATGTATGAGACAATTCCTGGTTAATATAATCACGATAACGACGTCTGACAACGAAATCGGCTCTTCAATCTAAGGAACGATAATTGACGTACTAGTAGCTCAAGATTTTTTGGAAATTGACTCTACTCCGATGATTGAAGATCTATTTTCGTGGACAAAAAAACAGTGTGATTTTTTTGCTTTTTTCTACTGCGGTGTGGTGGAACAAATCGGCCGCATCTTCGATAGTGAGTTTATGGTGGCACTGCCATGCCGCGGAGATATGCTGTTTATATTATGTGTGTATGTGTATCCGTCTATAATGTACACATATTGAAGGCTGGAAACCGATGTCATTGGCCGTGGTGTTTATCTCGTGTAAACTAACGACGGGCAAGCCATTGCCTTTGCCTACGAATCCCATTGCAATAGTAAATTCCCATTAAATTATAGCCCCGTTGATTTCTCTGCGACGTGAAAGTCGCAATGACGCGATCCTACATCAGCGTATCGTTCATATTCTAAAATTGGTGAAACTGGGTCTGAAACTTTGTTTGCCGATCGTTTTTCTTCGGAACCGATTGTGCCGATTTCTAGTTTCCTTGTTTTAAAAAAATTTTATCAGCTCAATGACCTCGTAAGAATTTCAAACTACACTCTACAATCGATATGTCTGTTAGCGCAGTGATAAAATCGTTTGTACTGCACTCCAGACATACACCGTGCATGTATATGTATGTACATAAGTTGCACCAGCTTTCTAGCTATCGGATATCTGTGTATCTTTCGAGTTATAAATGCAGACATTAGATGAATATTCGAGTCTAAAGTACGCTGGCTGTATTTTCATTTGATAATTCGCTTATCTGTGCGCGTGACTGATCACGCCAATCATTTTCTCAAGATAAAGCAGCGTTGAAATTCTTTTCCGAAAAAATATATTCCTACGTGACTTTCGACATCGGCTAAAAGCCATTCGGATTATAGTGAAAATCACTTCTTTCTGCCAGGTTCCTTTAATTTCCGGTAATATTTCATCCCGATTATATAACCGAATGAGTTTTATATCTACAGAGGGATTTTTGGGAAGTATATACCTTCCCGAAACGTGGTCCGACCTTCGATTAGTCATCTTGGTGAATCGCCTCGTGTGTATTATATATATTTGTTTTTTTTTTTTTTGGCCACTAAAAACTGCAATCAAACCCCAAACATCCCTGCTGTCTTCGCACCCCAGTCTATAAAACGTGCCGTCCTGTGTACAGGAGGGTGAGAATTTAAAGGGCGGGATTTCACCCCAAGTGCAGCATCACTGCCTGGTGGGTATTCTCCCTGGTTAAGTTCAAGATGAATTTTCTAGATCGTTGATTAACCTTTTTAATTACTTGCACAACCCCGTGTATAAGGAAGCGAAGGAACCGGGAGGATCCTCACTTACGATTAAAACAAGAGGATGTGAAAAAATAAAAAAAAAATAAAAAGAGAACTGTACATTCTATTGCAGGAAATTCGGAGAGAAATACTGGACTAAAATTACTTCTGCTAACTTGATAAAGCCGGGGTGAAACCAACTTACTACCCTACAACTCCAAGGGATTGGAATTCTGTCAGTAACCGGCGCGGATACCAGCCGGAGGGTCAAACTGTCCCCAGGGTATTCTGGACCCTTCGGATCTCGCACCCCAGACTCGAAACTCGACGCAAACGTCTCCCACGCGGACTAAGCTGATCGTTGGCTTGGGGAAATACTATATGCAGCTTGCAATATCGCCCTAATATTTCTCGCAGCTACCCCGCAGCGTAAACTCCCGCTTTAGCTTAGCTGGTTAAATGATATGACCATGTTTATGATTGGCAACCCTTAAACCCCTCTGTTAAATTTGCATAAAACTTATTATTACATCCACATTTCGAAGATCTAATTTACCATTAAGGTACAAGGTACATTCTTTGTACAAGATATAACTATGAGATTTGCTGAGTATTCGGGGGATCGTAACGCTGGATAACCATCGAGGAAAACCATTTTTGTTCCTCCCTCATTCTCTTATCTACGCGATATCATTATGGAGAAGGCTCTACCCGGCAGGATTTCCGGTCCATTCGATTTTCCACGTTATTTAACTGATTATAGTTAGCCCACCATAGTTATCTTATAACAAGATGTATCATATCGGCGTATAGTAATCGTCAGTTTTATTACCCACGTGAAAATCGAACTTTAGATTTATTCGTGGTCCCAAAACCTGGGAATATCTGAGTTAAAAGAAAGAAAGAAAAAAAGAAAAAGAAAAAAAAAACCGAAAAAAAAAACTGTTTGAAATGAAGAGACGATTTATTGCAAACTAAAAATTCAGGTTTTTCGAACTTGTCAAAGGTACAACTGCGACACGTCTTTGGTAACTGATCGCTATCCATGGTGTTCATAGTTCGAACCGTGAACATCACACATTAGTTTTCTATGCCTGTGAGAAGGTTTGTTCGATTGAATGTGCTCGCATGGTAGTTCACAACGCGACTAGCATTCATCCATCACGCGTTGACTGGTGAGGCCGTTTGTATGTTTGAGGACAGCTGCCGGGCTCTTGTACCGTGTAAATCGGAGCTAGTGGTAACTGCAGTAGTATATGAGGTATAAGGGATGCTTATACGAGTTCGTATGCAATGGGAGGGGTGAAAGTCTCTAGGGAAGAGAATCCTTGTTCAGCATTTTACTGTAGGGTAGGTCACGTACGTGGCCATTATTAAAGTAGTACTGTACGAAACGAAAGACTCTTTCCACCGATCCTACTGTACAAGCTATTATTCGTTCAATTTTTTCTCTCTTCTCTCTCTCTCTCTCTCTCTCTCTCTCATTTTTACCTCATATCTATACCTCGCACTTCACGTCTGAGGTATTCAAATTCAAATGTAGAATACGACTTGTGTCTGCTGTGATAGCTGAGGCTGACACACGCTGAAAAGTGAAGAGAAAACTTTTGTCTTATACCGGGTAGATGGTCTCATAACAAAATGTCAATTCGTCATACTTTTCATACCGTTGCTGATCCTCGTCATTCACTTTGCCAATGCTTATGCTTATACTGTATAAATTCCGGCGATGATGACGCACGATGCCGATAATTTATACATTATAAATGTCTATATCTAAATATATATGATCCGAGGATCACTTCACTTTTATTTTTACTCCCGTTTGCCATGGGATTATTTGGCCTATTCTTAAATCGAAGTTCGAAAAACACGTGAAATTATTTCATCCGATCTTGGCTTAGCATCGCATGCAGGGTGCAGAAACATACGTCAAACTTTTACGAGGATGTTTTGACTCCGAAGTAGTCCTCGCCTTTCCACTTTCTCTTGTGTCAGCAGCAGTGGCAGCAGTAGCAGTAGCATGAGCCAGCCAGCATAATTTTGCAGGGAAATGAAGAGCGTAAGGTATTGCTGTACATCTGAAACCTTTGCCAAAGTTGTTCAGCTCGTGGAAGTAAGGCAATGGCATTTTCGTACTACCTCATGCCATTAGCTTTACCGTCTCGACGAGATCGAACTAATTTACCGGCTTAAATAAAGTGCAGGTGGAATGGAATCCGCGATATTTTGCACTAAATATTCTGCGAGACCGAAATATCGTGCTTCTTCAAAAAGAGCATTGGATTCCCTCGAAGCGAAGTGAGTGAATTCCAGTTCCAAAGTCTCGATCAATGCAGAGGGAATTTCTACTTCTTTTATACGCTTTTATCCACGAAAACGAAAATGATAAAAACGAAACTTTTTACACGGAAGGAAAATAGCCCCTCATCAAGTTGAATGAGGGTAAAATTTTTCACGGAAATCGGAATCGGAATAGTTGCAAGATGAGGGACTACCTCTCTGATGCAATTTGACAGGTGTTTGGGATTCCCCGTGGAATGACGGGGCAAGTTTGCGAACACTTTCGCACCCTCGTATTGGTAAGTTACTGCGGGGTGAATACGAGGCTGAGGGTGTCAAAATGTAATTCATCATCCACAGACAGCTACGACTAAAACTGGTCGGGGTTATTCGGGCTTGTGCTATTGCACGCATCAAACGCATCAATCTTCTTCATACGGTGAACCAGCTAACAGAGAAGTTTTCATCCTTGATATCAAAGGGCGCTAATGCCAGAGCTTATCTTGCGAGACGCAAGAACTGAGCCTCGCGAGGGATAATGAAATTGGGAAAAGAAACAAAGGAAAGAAATTTTTCCAACGAATCTCTAACGTCTATATTCTATAGGTACTATAACGTTTTTCCGTCAAACAGATCTTTGCACACGATCTGAATTTACATAACACATATGGCACTGCACACACACTCATGACTCAGCCCCATCGTGTAGGGCTTTCGAAATGACAACACTTGAAGTAAAATCGAAGTATGAAATATTCAAGAGTCAACATAGGACGTAGCTGCTGACGAATGTATCCTGATGCCAGCCGAACGTCAACTACCTCTGGCTTTCTCGTATCTGAGAAATTAAATTTCACATGGATATTAGTACAGTCTTCATTTTCTCATACTTATATCGGCTCGTTTATGATTTTTAAACCTCTTCAGATCCCGGTATAAGCCTGACCTATTCTGGTGGGACAAAATTTTTCTCCCTCGTTCTTTTAACGTGAAATTTATCACCCGCACGTATACTTCGCCACGGTTTCCCCATAAATATATTCTTGAGTCAGATTTTAAGTAGGCCACAAAGAAGCCTCGGCTTTCTTCCTCTGTATGTGGTAGTAGACTTAATTTTCCAGGCCTTAAAAGACGTCGAGTTTAATAATTTTATCCTCGATCTTATAGTCCTGTGAAAAAGAATTTTATGTCAAAATTTACTCGAATTGTAAATTCTCCGGGTTTCCGGGTCAGCCGCGGTAATTAGAACAGCATACTTCCCACCGCGGAGCCTCATTTCCATATTTCTATGCCTTGGGAACGGGAGAGTTTCGGATTCGACAGAAATGGAAAGTGGAGATAACGGCTTTCCATTTCGCTGTAAACGACACAACCAATCTTCGCCCGTTTGTACATATCGCCCCCTGCGATCTTAAGCCGTATAATCTTTTAAACGACCCGAGTGTACATCATGCGAATATAATCCGCTTAGAAACCCGCAGTTAAGCTAGAAGGAAATTAACACGTTTTACCAAAAGCTTTACAGTCGGGGGTTCCTTGTCACCGTATAACCAAAGTTAGGTACTATACATACACGTATGCGTTGTCACGTACAGAACTTCACGGTTCATAGCTCACGCAATCGAAAACGATCTGAAATACGTTTCTACCCTCTGCAGATAGGACCAATACGGTTTTATGCTAATCACACCCGTTGCGTGTAGGTAAACGCAAATTTACTCAGTAAAGGGTTTTCGTGGAACAATATAACCAGGCCGTAAAGTCAAAAACTATGATTACAAAGGGCGAAGTGAAACTCAAAATTAACCATTCAGATGAAACCGGAGACATCGGATGATCGAGATCATCAAAAAAGAGTCTTTGAAAAATTAAACGAAAAATAGACGATAGGAATCGATATAGAGCACCGATTTCATAATGAATTACACGTCTCGATTGAATGGTGTCCAATCCCCAGTCAGTAATTAGAGATTATCCTCGTAACTACGAGTGTCCCTGTGTCTGACGTACTTTATACCTATATCTGGAGCAATCCCGCTGTACTCTCCTCTCTCGAACTAGTAGTTGGCAATTACTTCCTGTTGCCAGGGTCTAATCCTCGTGTCTCGTTAGATTTGTAGCTTCCAGTGGTCGTAATTGCGGTGGTTTAATATAGCATTCATATACCTAGGTGAGTGTGGACCCTATTACGATTTGACTGCAGATATAAAGACTCCCATCTCTCGGTTCATCGTGCATCGTTTGATCGTTGAAATGCGTGCAGTAACGGGGATATGTATATGCAGTAAACTGGAAATTTACCTACCTACGTGTAAACGTAATTTCCCTTCAAAGATTCAACCCGCAACACACGTGCGGGGGTGTTAATGCGGTTTCACATTCGTGTTCCTAGACGCTTGGGTATGATTCAGATTTTATCTACCCCTAGTTGCTTGCTGGACTGGGGTTTCACCACTGCGGAGGTAGACAACTAGAAATCCGGTCCCCATCACACAGGGACTCCACCAAATCAACCAAAACACTAAACATGCACTGGTTACAGGATGAATACACATGAACACACGCATGTACACTATGCATACATGAATGTTAGCATATGCATTCATTCATATAGGTAAATCGACTAAATCATGTCTTCCAGACAAGTCGAAAAATGTTGTGCCGATTAGTTCGTCTGTCGATGTGAAGAATACGGTCTCTTCATCCATAAATCTTCTTTTTTCTTTGGGTTGTGTTATACTCCAAACAGTTTCTCCTGAGGATTCTCTGAACACCGGAGAGAGCATCTCGTTCACATCTGCAGCCCACATTCTCCAAGTTTTCAGAAAATGCTCTGATTCTCGAAGGAACATTTTCACTGATTCGAAAGGGTTCTTTTCACAGTCAGGGATGTCTCCCGAAAAAATACAATGGGCAAAAAATTCAATCGGTTTCTAAATTTCGATGCGTTTATTTAATGTATGAAAATCGATGAACTTTATTAAGAATTGTGCAAGTTTGTACGTCTTCTGCACTATTCGATCCCGCGGTTAAGCCGTTCTAATCCAATTCCTAAATCCGATCGCTCTGCAACTCGCGAGTCCTAGATTATTCTGACCTAGTGCAAGAACTGTTAACATATTATATTTTTATTTAGTCAGTGTCGGCGTGCGAGGAGTAGTATAATACGATAATTAGGTATGACGTATCTATAGAATTATATGAATTTCGCTTATGAAACAAGATTGTGTCGCGTATGTACACAAAGCTACGTCATAATGACGAAGAGTTTACGTTACAATGAGTATTCAAATTTTCTAAGAGACTAGTTCAAGGCACACGTCATCAATGGTTTTGCGGTTTATAATGGAGGTGATTCAGGTCAGGGTAATCCATGGTCAGGTTCAGTTTGCCAAAATATTGTGATTTCATTTTCGAGGCATAATTAGGTGTATAGATAGAAAATTGTTCTTCTTTTTTTTAAGCGATTCATTCAAAGGAAAAAATACACACGACGTAAGATCTCTCATATTTAATGAAAATCTGGTTTTTAATACGTGAAAATTCTTATGCGTAGGTAAAATATTCGAAATCTTGTTATTCTAGTGAGGATAATTTTATGGGAAGTAGTTAACCCCGTCGTGAATTTACTGTAGCGTAGAATGATAAGAAGTGAAAAAAAAAAGTTTAATTGGAATCGTCTGCACTGCATTACGGCGCGGCGCCAGGCGACGAAAGTCTTAAGTCATTTCCGTCCGAGTTGAGTGCACTTTTTTGATAGAATTAGGACCCGAGTGGTAAAGAAAAATGATTAAGAAAGTAAGCTTAGTATCTTGAGTAGAAAGCGCGGTATTCGTTATACCTATGTATATTTTCTGAGCGAATTCTGACACGCTAAAAGATAAGAATAATAAAGAACGAGAAATCCCGAGCTGAACAAACCACTCGCTTATAACATGTGTTTTTAATTTAAAACTCATGCTTCGAGTTAATCTCAGGCACAAGTCTTTTTAACCCGCAATGACTAATCAAATCAACCAGCGATAGCGAGGAGATCATATACATGTGTGAGATGCTCGAGGACTCGCTCGCAGATTTCATTTCCTCAGGAATTCATCGGATCATCACGTCACGTTGAATAATTTCGAAAATTTTGTGAACAAATTTGTATAATTTTAATAATTTTACTATATAGATCCGATGTCGAAATTTTCAAAATTGCATAGAATTTTTATTACAGTCTTAGCAGCCCATTGATCTAGGCTGCTTTTCCGAATCGTATTTCACTCAAAAAATGAATTATTTTATGAGTTAATATGCTGAATGTTAAGTTTTGAAAACATTTCACGTACGTTATTAACGATTTCTATATTTTGTACTTTCTACCGCATAATCATGTCGAAAACGGCGGATGCATATCGAAATCGGAAGTAAATTTCACGTCATTTGAACAAATTTTAGAGCGTATATGTTTCACGCATAATTTCATTAAATTGTTATTACATCAGATACAAACTCTGAGATTTTTATAGAAAACGAATATTTCTCCGAAAATATTCAACATTCGTTTACTACTTCCGCGCGAATAAATTTAGCGTAAAAATCAAAGAAATCCAAAGCCTCCTGTATACATTTCTTCGAAATAGCTTTTCCATATTTCATCGATGTGTTATCGGGTTGAAAAAAAAAGCGTCGTGTTTAAAAAAAAAAAAAAAAACGGAGCATAGTAGGGATTTGAAAATTTTCTTTTTTATTTCTACAATTCCAGGATAGATATACACATTATATTATATTTAACTAATCTTGGCTCGCATTCTAATGTTGAATTCGCCCCGTCTCACCCTTGACCCATTGCAAACCAGGATGAAATATATATTTACAATGATATGATAAAAAGGCGCGCTAACATGTCCTTGAATGTCTAATTTAAATCGTCCGCAAATTAATATAACAAATGGTTTGGAATTCAGGCCAAACATCATTGCTTACATCTAGTTATACATGTATAATAGCTATCGGTATAACATTCGGTGTAATATGTACATTAACACAGATTCAACTGAAAGAATAATACACAGCGGTTTGCTTAGCCGATCGTCAATTTTAAACGAAAATTATTCACCGCGCCGATTTTCATATCTCAATTACGTATTCGCTCCACGGTCTACACAGGCATTCACCTACGAGGATTTAACGACGTTTACTAAATACTAGAATCGACAAGTGGCTTCAAATCTGCATATAAATCCGTAAGAAATAGTATCTGTCGTTATTACCGTCGTGGAAGTAGTTCCTATCCGTCGGGTTTGCCCGTTTGCCGCACAATTTACCGTTTGTTTTCTCTCCCGTAACCACGCGTAAATACGGTTTCCGTGCATCGTATACCTCTACCTTATTTCGGGTGGTGGGGGATCTGCGCGCGCACATTATACCACGCTGTCGAACGGCCGGGTGTTTGTAGCCGCGTGTTCCCTTCGGTTCTTCGGTTTAGTGACTCCGAAACTTCTTGACGGTCGTGTCGTGCCGAGCCAAACAAGCTCAATATATCAATCGAAAATGGGATTCTGCTTCTTCACTTAGAAGAGAAAAATTTGAATTTTATAAACGATTTTCTAAACGATAGACGTAGTTAGAAAATTTCCTAACAGACGTCGCGGCTCCCCTTAATAACAAGGGAAACCTCTTAGTTTATAAAAATATTTAAGGGTTTTACTGTGCGGTAACGACAACGATACCGATACCGATTCAAGCCAGGAACAACAGTGTAGCGATAAAATTGCTCTCGCGATCCCTATAAGGACACGATGGAGTTAGCTACAAGGGTAGTTTTCCTGCTTTTGACATTGTCGAAAATCGGTTTGTCGGAACCGGGTGTTGGTAAAACCGATCAAATAACTGTGTTCAAGTGTTGCCGATCCGATGAGACATTAGTTCAGGAATACGGCGAAGAACTTGGTCGCTGTGTGCCCTCTGCAGAGGGTTGGAATCCTTGGATATTTTCGACGATGATCGGAGGCCTGATACCGATACCTAAGAATTGGAAAATCCAGGAAGCCACACGGCCAGCTTGTCGAGGCGGTGTTTTGACCTACATACATCAATCGGAAACGGGTCCGTTCATCATATTCGAAACCGGTGACGTCCGATTAAACGGTGGAACTGGCCGGGAGTATAACCCGGGAAAATATTGCGCGGAAACAAACGGTCTTTTGGTTTGTCAGCCGAAATCTGATAAGCCTTTAACACCTGTGATACAAGTATGCTGTGGCGAAGGCGGGCTCTTTGATCCAATAACAAAAAAATGCGTTTTAGAAACTGGGCCTTCGGCGGGATTACCGGTCATAGAAAACCTCTCCGGGTTTCAAACCGTCGGGAGTTTTCCCGTCTGTGAAAGAACCGGGAAACATAGTATCGTCGGTAACGTTACCGCGGGAAATATAACTGCGGATGGAGCCGTGCAGTTCGATGACTTTAGAGTACCGGCAGGACAGTTTTGCGTTGTTAAATTTACCGATAAAAAATCTGTCAAAGTTATTGCCTGCGACGAGTACGCGCCATTCAGGTGAGTAAGGGCGAGAGTTTTGTATGTTTTCATGAATTTCTTTCGTATTTTTATTTTTACTTTCTTAAGAAATTCCTATGAGTACCTAGTATCAATTCCGCTCGTAGGTATAATTCAAAAATAGATATTTACGAATAGCTTTGATAGAAATGATATTTTTGGTTACCAATAGAATCGAATGAAAAATTATTTTAACTACGTCTACTTCCCACGCACCCAGAGGAACACACGTCCGATATCTAAATATTCATAATAATAGCAAAGCGAATCTTGCAGTTTATACTATATCGCTACAGGATTACAGAACCTTAGATCACCTTGCGGGTATCGAGAATATACACATAACTTTACTCAATACGTCTTTCAATATGCGGGGTTGAGATGTATGGATTTATACATGCATATATACGCGACATACATAGTTAAGTTTAGTTAACTATACGACGATGGCTTTCACCTGTCAAAACTTACTTATAAACATGCGTTGTCGTAGTCGTCGTCGTCGTTGTTTAACAGGTGAACGGTATAAGGTGAGACACAGTCATCGCTGCTGCAGCAAAAAAAAAAAAAAAAGGAAAGAAAAAAAAAAAAAAAAGAAAACAAGGAAACAAAAAATACACAAGTTATTATTTTTATTCTTTTCATTACATCATTCCTTCGAGTTATTTCTTCAATTGTTTTACCAACCTTGATGAGTGTTCTTCATTCCTCATACTCCCAATATTTTTTCATTTTCTTTTTATTAATTATTATTTTATATAACCGATACTGTCGAACAATTTTTACTGTAAGAAAGCATCTTGACTTATTGAAGAGAAAAGCTTCGTGAATCTCTTCGAATTAAACTGATATAGGAACTTAAAATTTCTTGTATAAGAAGCTTTCCGTAATTTCAGTACTTGAAATGATCGGAAAATGCTCCAATTGAGTTTTTCTTTTTCTTTTTTTTTTTTTTTTTTTGTCCAAAGATTTAATTTCAAAAGATTCGCGCAGTTTAGTTTTTTTTTTTTTTTTTTTTGTCTTTTTTTCGAAAGCTTTATTTCGATAGTGGAAAATAATGCGTTGAACTTCTTTGATTTTCGTTTAATTTCACGATGCGATATATTGATCGAAAAAAAAAAAAAGAAATGGTCCAATATAAGATATAGCAGTCTATTACGCTTATTACTTTTTATCAGAATAATCAATCCTCGTCTATCACAATTATTGATCAATTGATGCCCCAGGCTATTATTTCCGCGGTCCAATTGACCCCGCGAAGACATTAGATATATTAAAATATACTTTTCGTTTATCGACTGCGAAGTAGTCGCAACAAGTTTTTCGCCTATATGATTATAGTTTATACCACAGATTATGTATGTGTGTGTATTCAGAGACGGGACCGGCACATGGGAACATTGAATTTCAAAAATCATCAAATTGAGAAACACCCCAATACATATTTATATATATATATATAATCAATCACGACTTCAGAGCTCAGCGAAACTCATCATCCACCCTCCTCGCGATATCCTATCAATCTTTATCCTCAGCAATCAAATCTTCGTTGAGATCGATCAATTCCATGGAATTATCTGCACAACAGTAGTATAGGCGACGCACAAACACACTCATAGTAAAACCTCTCTTTCAATCATCCGACAAATTGTTGTTCCATTTTTTTATTTCTCCCTCCCGTTGAAAAAGACGAAATATCATGAACCATCATGATAATCACCTCTTCATACTCCAATCAACAATTCATCCCGTTCCCTTCGACTAACCCCATAAACTATCGCAGCATTGTCTTGGGTCTTCTGATATTTTGTGCTCCGCGGATCGATTTCTTTGCAGAATCTTTAATGCATGTACTGATTCATCCTTTAATCATCATATTCCTGGTCAAAGGTCGCGAAGTAAAATTTCACCCCATTGGTTCAGAGGGGTGCGAACTAAAAATTTTTAGGGATTTATTCCCTGATCACCAGAACAGAAATAAATGATTTTCATACGACCGTTCAATGACATGATTTCAGGACTGAACCAGCCGTGAAAAATGACTTACGATTCACCCTGTATCCGGTCGGATTTCTAATCAGCGTTGTATTCCTGGCTGCCACCCTCGTGGCCGGGTGGCTTCTGCCAACTGCTCACCACGTACTTCACTGGCGATGTCAGACACACCACGTTGCCTGTCTAATGCTGGGCGACCTTCTCATGGCCGTAATACAACTCGGAGGTAACTCGCTTCATGGGAGTGCCTGCAAAATAGTTGGTAAGTTAACAAGAGTGAAATTTAATTTTTTTCTCCGTCATTTTCGCGGAAATTTTCAAAACTATTCGAATTTTTGAGGAAATACGCGTATTTCGGGATACAACTATTTGCGTAAAGCGCTGCACCCGCACTGTGATCTATTCGATATCGCTCGGCGATTTAAAAACCTTTTTACCAAACTGGCCGATGCATATCTTCGGTTCGAAGTTTTCCCTCGTTTATATTCAGATGAAATTTGGTTTTCTATGTGTCACGGGATAGGGAACAGAGAGTTGTGCGGCAGCAAGTAAAATGATGGGTTTGTGCACCGGTCCATTCCATCATCTGCTATTTCCTATTTCTAGCCCCGAACTTTCCGTACATCGGTTGGGCATATGTGTATCGGATATTCGTCCAGCGCGGAGGAAGCTGGACGGAAAACTTTGTCCAATGTCACATTTTTGACGGACCAAAATTCTCTCGTCACGATTGCGTAATCTACGCGACAAGCACTTAATTGTCGTTGAAAACGGTCACCGAATCGAGCCGTAAGGGTCAGAGACCTTCCTCGCATTTGGGTGAGGAGAAAGATGAGAAAGTCTGAGGTCTGAGGTCTGACCTATATTTTATAATACGACAAATATATCTGGGCCGAATGATTCAGTTGGTAACTTATCGTCGTAGCGTAGTCTAGCTGTTATTCTAATGCGATTTCCCAGCCCGAAAAGGCCGAGTGAGTATAAATGAATTTTAAACAACTCCAGAATCATCAGCGAAGTGCAAGTTGCAAGTATGTACGCGTCGTGTACAGCTCAAAGTAATTTTCAATTTAGTTCGCAAGAAAATCCCGCGTACTTATATACTACTATAATGGATTAAAGAACAGCTGTAATTCTATAGACTGGATAAGGATTCCAGAATTAAACTCCTTGTTTGTATGTAATTTGAGACTTAGCTACTCTCCGAGAGGCTTAGGGATACCGAAGGATAAAGAAAGGCAATGGAAACTCGAGATTGAGAGCCGGCAACAATTTACTGGTAAATTGATACGGCATTCGATTCCATTAAGCGTATTATAGCGTCTCCTAAAATCTCTATCAACTAGAATCTCGCGTATGAAACTCGACGGGGTTTCGCTTCTCTATTCCTTATTAGAAACTTTAAAACGCGTCTTATAATTGACACAGATACACGTTCAAACATTAACTAGTCTTTAAAAGCCACATCGTTAATTGCCGCAATCTGAAGTGTCAAAGGGTTATCTCTCCAGCTCTATAACAGCTAAAAGTTTAGGGTTCCCAAAAATCGGACGGAAGATATTCGGCCGTTTTTAGGAAACCGTTTTTTACTTCTCTCCCCCCATCATTTACTCGCTCGACCTTTTACCAACCAGCTTTTGTTACTTCAGAAAATATCATCGCGAGATGCCAACGGGGCCAAAGTTATGGCCTTCAGATGCGCACTCCGACCGCAGGAGACGCATAAGGGCAGTGCAGTTATCGGTGAGAAAGTTGCGGAGATTTATTATCTCGTATATCTTTTTGCCGCAATTATTTGTACAGAAAATTGGTTTTTTTCGATTTTTATTATTCTTTTATTCTTATAGTTTTCGTCTAGATTTTTAAAGACCGCATCTCTGCACGTCCAACCGACGTATGCATGCACACATATATATATATATCGGTGTAAATTATTATTTCTTTCTTTTTTCAAGACACGCATTCTCAACAGACATATTAATTTATACCGTCTTGATAATACGCTATTGTGTGCAATGTAACATTCTATCATGGGAGTGGCCTAATTATTTCGTTAGCCAGTGCTCGATTGGTTTTTGTCCTTGAAGAGAATTATATTCCACTCGATACCTACTCCCGCTCTTAAAGAGACTCGTGTTGAACGATATTACGAAAAATCTACTGCATTTACAATTTTTTTAACGTTTAACAAAAATTTATTACTCAAAGAGCTGCCTATACTCAAAGAACTTATTTCCTTCATGCGCATTCTGACTACCAAAGTAGCAGACAGTCTCTCTAATTTCATTCGCGAAATTGTTACTTACTTACATGCATGTATAACCCCGAAGTACTAAAAATCGTTCGTTAGTTATTTGAATGGGAAAGTTCGATTAGTACTTAGAATTGAGATAGGAACCTCGGGCTTTGACTAAAATTTTTTTTTTATTCATTTTGAGACGTTCTGGCCCGTGGAAGCATCGAAATTTGAATATGTATGACCGAATCAAGGACCACCCTAGTCTATATACTTAGAGCTTACATCAGTCGCTTAGCTCTCTGCAGCCTTTACTGAATCTGGTTTTACTCTCGGCAGTTCTAATCAGAATTTTTGATAAGAAACTAGTAGCCTAAGTTCTCCGCAGCTATGTGGCGTCACGAACCCAAGACTGCAGCCTTCCATAGACTCAGATATTTCGCCCCATACAAACTCCATGGTATATAGTATATAATACATCCAACATGACCACCCGGAAACAATGGACTCTTTCTATCAACCAAACGCCAAGTTCTGCCTCATTGAATAAAGAAATTGAAAAATCACTTCTGACAGTTGTTTCTTAAGTTTTGCTTAATTATAATTACTGAAACTATCTGACAGCGGCGTTCTGGTAAACTTTCGGACATCAGACACGTGCGAGAGACTAAAAGAGAGATACAGCAAGAGAGCGAGATTATTTCTTACAAGTTTCTTTCACGTTTCTGGACTGTGATAACTCATAAATGTCCGTCTATCTCCGAGACATAGACGTCCTTTTTTATTTCTTCGTTGACTATTTTGTTCGTTTTTTTTTTTCTCAAATTTTTCCTTTTTTATTTTACAGAAAAAAAAAAACACCGAACTTATCGTAGAACCGACGTGTGTAAAGCACACGGTTTGTCGTCGTAATTTGTTACCACATGCTTCTCATACCAACATATCAGATATTCGAGCTTGTTTCAAACTTTTCGAATTACGGCATAATAGGGGCAATGAAAATTCTTGCCACGTATGTGTGAGAAAAATCTCGATGCAATTTTCGGCCTGATTTTTTATCTCGTCTGATGAAAAATGCGGAAAAAATTCAACCCCGATCCATTTAGCCTCTCTTATTCATGGATTTTAGCGTAGCTGTAGCAGACGTTCAATTAAAGACTTTGGCGTCTATTCAAGCCCAGCTGTTCTCTTTTGTAGTTTTTTTTTTTATTTTTTTTATTTTCATTTTGTTCTATTTTTTATTGTCGTCTTATTTAGTCTATTTAAATACGAACTGTACCGATGTACCCAGGGTGAGCTACCCGCGTAGTTACGCATACCTATTTTACTCCGAAGTAGGATATCAGTCGTCGAATTTAGCTCATCAATAATCAAAATAAAACTGACCGAAAATGATGTCCCCAAAATTTATCGAAACAAATCTTTCCGGTCAAGCTCCGAATTTCCTACTTTAATTCCAACTATAATCTTTGATTTACTGCCTGTGGCAATGGCAACTGCCTCTTTTAAACCTCTATACAAATTTCTCACACTTATGTTCGTGACCAAAGGCCATAATCGAATTTTCACTGATTATGTAGAACCTGTGGCCTGGCCTGCTGACGGCGGCTCACCAGGATCAGTGTGAGGCCATGGGGCTTGAAGCCAGTTTCTTTGATCGTGGTGTCGGGCCCCAACTGCTTCGTGACTTTAAATTGGTCAATTATTTCTCGATCTATTGACCAGGCTAGGCGGCGGTTTCTTAGGTGTGTGAATTTCCGTGATAACGATTGTACTAAGCTTCGAAAATTTGGGGAGAAATTTTCTGGACGAATTTTTAGCACGTACTATATATGCAGGCCTTTCGAAAAATTAACAGACATACATTTTTACGAGGACTATCTTGGAGATAAGTTATTTTCAATTCATTTCGCAGAGACGTATCTGGTGACTTTGAAGCCAGACTATCGCCTCATTACAGCGTCTGAGACTCAAGGCTACTTTACGTCCAGAGCCCTTTTCTCATTAGCTTCGTCAATCCCATTTGAGAGAATAAAAAGCTGCCTTTGTTTGTACCAAGATTTATCAGAATTCAAAGCTACTTTATTATATACATTCAGCGATGTGCATACTTAAATTGTGTTCAGAAAAATACAGGGCGAATATGAAATTTTTACTACGATTTATCGGAACGTGTTCTAGATCGAAGATTCCGAGATCTTATAAACCCACACCCTACGTCGAACAGAATCTGGGCCGAAATAAAATTCCGGGAATCTTTGATCTCGCGTAAATCTCATACCAGAAATATCGCCAGAATATAACCCTGAGCTTTACTTAGTGGCATTAGAAGAACAAACCGATGAATTTAGACGCGTAAAATAGGGGTGCTTTTCCATCAACGTACGGAAAATATAGAGTAATCAATTTCCGACTGCTCCAAGGGTGAAAGACGCGTCGTTTTTTTTTTTTTTATTTTTTTTTTTTTTCTTCTCGCTTCTTCTTCGCTATTCATTTTTGAGGCATTCTATAGCAGGGTGGGTAGTACCTCGTGGCTCTGAAAGGAAGGAATTATCTCCTGGCCCTTCGTCGCCTCCTGATCTTGTTACGAAATGAAAAGAAACCTCTCTATACCAAAGTCCTGGCGCAGCTGACGAGGCAGGGGTGAACAAGCTCTGCAGGTTTACACACACAAATGTCTTCATGGTCCAGCAGCTACCATATAATACATATATCTCTATATGTATGTATATGCTATGAACCGTTCGATACTTAGAACTAATATCCATTGTCGATTTCACTGGCCATGAGAAAAATAAAAATCTACCTTCAAAGTCTGAGAGAGAAGTTGTTACATGCTTTCCTAAATTTCGAAGAAATTTCTCAAATATATACATCCGTTTATAAAATCTATATACAGCGTGATTCTCAAGTCGCGGAAAAGATTTCAGATGCAGATTCCTTATCAAAATCTAAGAATAAAGTTCCTTATCAGAAACTTCGAGGGACCGCTCGTTCTTGAGTTATAGAAGGTTTAGTTAATCCAATTAGACGGCCGTAATGTGACGTGCTCAGTCTCGTAGCAATCCCGAAAAATTGATAGTGCCCGCGTCGCATGAACTTTGCCTAAAATTTCGGTTTTTTATTTCGTAATTTTTAGTCTTTACGTCGTCCGGTCGGTCATTCTCGTGCCCTACGTCGTTCGCCCCGTAGTTGACGTTGTCCAGGTGGTCAAACTGGTGGCTTACGTGCCCCAGGTCGTCCGCTTTGTAGTTCTCACTCTCGTTGTCTTCGGGTTGTTGATTATCGTCATCCAGAACTTTCACCCCGTAGTTGACGTTGTCCAGGTGATCAAACTGGTGACTTACGTTCCCCAGGTCTTTCGCTTCGTAGTTTACATTCGAGTTGTCGTCAGGCAGGTGACTTTCGACCAGCGAAATTTTCACTACGTTTTTGACGTTGTCCAGGTGTTCGAATTAATGACTTCCGATCCCCAGGTCGTCCGCTTCGTAGTTTTTACTCTCGTGGTCTTCGGGTGGTTGATTTCCGTGATCCAGGACTTTCGATTCGTAGTTTACGTTGTCCAGGGGGTCCAACTGGTGACTTACGTTTCCCAGGTCGTCCGCTTCGTAGTTTTCACTCTCGTTGTCCTCGAGCTATTGATTTCCGTGATCCAGGACTTTCGCCCCGTAGTCAACGTTGTCCAGGTGGTCAAACTGGTGACTCACGTTCCCCAGGTCTTTTGCTTGGTAGTTTTTATTCTAGTCGTCATCGGGCAGGTGATTTCCGACCTCCAGAATTCTCACTACGTTTTTGACAATATCCAGGTGTTCGAACTGATGACTTTCGATCTCCAGGTCGTCCTGACGACAACTAGAATTAAAACTACAAAGCAAAAGACCTGGGGCACGTAAGTCACCAGTTTTACCACCTGGGCAACGTCAACTACGGGGCGAAAGTTCTGGATCCCGGAAATCAACATCTCGAGGACAACGAGAGTGAAAACTACGAAGCGGACGACCTGGGGATCGCAAGTCATTAATTTGACTACTTGGACGGCGTAAACTACGGGACGAAAGTGAAACTACGAAGCGGACGACCTGGGGATCGAAAGTCATCAATTCGAACACCTGGACAACATCAAAAACGTAGTAAGAATTTTGGTGGTCGAAAATCACCTTCCTGACGACAACTAGAATGAAAACTACGAAGCAAAAGACCTGGGGAACGTAAGTCACCAGTTTGACTACCTGGACAACGTCAACTACGGGGCGAAAGTCCTGGAGGACGGAAATCAACAACCCAAAGGCAACAAGAGTGAAAACTACGAAGCGGACAACCTGGGGAACGTATAAGTCAACAGTTTGACCACCTGGACAACGTCAACTACGGGGCGAACGACGCAGGGCAGGAGAATGACCGACCGGACGACGTAAGGACTAAAAATTACGGAATAAGAAACTAAATTTCAGGCAAAGTTCATGCGACGCGGGTACTATCAATTTTTCAGGATTGCTACGAGACTGAGCACGTCACATTACGGCCGTCTGATAGGGTTGACTAAACCTTCTATAACTCAAGAACGAGCGGTCCCTTGAAGTTTTTGATAAGGAACTTTATTCTTAGATTTTGATAAGGAATCTGCATGTGAAATCTTTTCCGCGACTTGAGAATCACGCTGTATATTCTTGTATAGCATAGTATATATAGAAAATAAGGGAAGAATGGTGAATTTTTTTTTCTTCCCTTTTTTTCTTTCTCCTTTTTTCTTCTAGATTATAGTACTCCGTTAGGGGATGAGAAAATGGGGTAAGAAAACGAAAAAAAATAAAATAAAAATAAAAAAATCATCACCACTACGACAACAACGGTCGGTCTCAATTGTCTAGCGATTCTCGGCGCCGGGTTTACTCTTCTCTCTGTTGTTTTAACGGGTTCGTCTAGCCGAAATGCACCGTGGACTGGGTGCAGAAAAATGGCCGCATTCCAACCCCTAGTTTTCGTCTATATATCGCAAATCAACAAAAGGACCTCGTACCATACTGCAGTACCGTATACCATACCGTACCGTTTTCCGCTAGACTAAACGACGCTTTATCATCCCTTAGGGAAAACTAGGACTGAAAAATCTCTCAAACTAGAATATTATTTTTACGGGGGAGGACAATGGGAAAATTTATAATCAAATTTACGAAAAATATTATTCCGCTCGTGCAGCGTTACAATAATTATATTTGCGACATATAATGGTATCTGTCAATTCCCACGGTTCCGAGATATGAAATTTGAAATTTTTTTCGCCAAGGTTTGCTAATTATCTACAATCGCGTAAAAATATGTGAAAAAAAAAAAAAAAAAAAAAAAAAGGAAAAATAATTTTTAGCATAGGCTTCAGATCGTTGATTTTACGTTCGTTTAAATAGAATAAAAAATTGATTGCTGTCAAAATATGCTCAAATATATGGTATATTCGACAGGTATTTAAACCGCGAACATCTTTACTTTCCTAGAAACACTCGGAAATATATTATACATATTTTCATATTCAAACGGAATGTTTTGCGCAAAGTATTTTTAAAATATATACAAATATTTGGGCATTTATCATATAGGCTGTAAACGTCACGGTCGTGAGTACCTATACGAAATTAAATCGCGGAGTAAACGATCTTTAAAAAAGAAAAAAAAAAAAATCATGCAGGTATAAATAATTGATGAAAATTTGTATTAAATGGGTAAAAATTTGAAAAGCATTGCGAAGTCCGCTACAGAGGATAATTATTATCAGGTTTTTCTCTTTTTTCTTTTTTTCTACATTTTTACGATGTCTATAACGATCGGTATGGGAAAATATCGTGATGATTCTGCACGCGGGGTGAGTCACTATATGTAAATTGCATACCGTATGCAGTTGCGTATATCGTGACTGTTTATCAATTTTTAAACAATTTACTATACCTACCTCACGTATTGCGTATACCCCTAATCACTTGGTCAACGTACTTCCGCTAACTTGATAAATCGATAAAGAGATTAAAAAATTTATCAAAGAAACAGTCGGTTCGACTAGATTGTAAAAAAAAAAAAAAAAACGAAGAGCAAAGTGGTAATTTGAAAATCCAGAGATCTACTGTTTCCTTTTGCTCTATAAATTGAAATGAAAACTAAAATTTGGCAAACTTATTACCTTTCTTCGCATCCGAGTACAGCATTGGCGTTTACGTAAAATTTTTCTGGTGTTTAATCAGGTCGGAGAATGATTAAAATTATTTTTCAACTCGCGTTAGTTTTATTTTTCAAATTTGTGTGAATTTTTTGAAACGAAAATATTCGCGGAATTCTGTGAAATTGACAAATATCGTACAGCTCTTTCATCTCTTTCTACTTATTTTTGGATAGAGATCTACCTAATGTATTTTACGAAATCGGCTGACGGTTCGAGGGAAAAATTTTGTTATTGCAAAAACTCGCTCTTTGTCAGTCCATGCTTTAACTTTCGAATTTACCTACCTACAGCCGCGGTTCACAATCCCTATAGACAAACTATAACGCTCTAAAATGAATTACACAGATTATTTAAGAAGACTTCACAAATCGCCGTGTGAAGTGATACAGGTTTAAAGAAAACAAAAAATCGCGAAAACAAAAAAAAAGAAAAAGAAAAAGAAAAAAGAAACTCTATATCCACCGGAAATGTAAATCATTTTGTACGTCGAAAGGATTATTTGGGATTTTTCATTTTTATTTTTTTTCTCTTTTTCAAGAAAAATGACTTATATTTTTAGGTGCGAAAAAAAAAAATAGTAATAATATTCTACACGTTTTCTGGAAGAGATATTTATCAGTATAGAAACGGTTTAATAACAACTTAAGAAAATAATCATACGGTAGCTGTTTAGTGAGAAAATAATGACCGTCGAGTATTTATAATGAATCGCGAATCCGCGCGCGGATCTATTAGCGAATTATTTTTAAACTGAAGTTATAATCCGGTTCCGAGCCCCGGAAACGTCTCGGATATTCACCAGAAACGCAGAAATTCCTGTTTACAAGAATAAGGTCGTAATGCTATGAGGCATCGCACAAACCGTTTCTAAGAAATGGGGTAAAACTGAAAATCAACAATCGTTAAACATGCGTCCGGATCACTCCGGAAGTTGAGTAAGAGTCGGGGCCGGTCTTTTCCAGAGCCGGAAACTGGTCTTAATAACAGCAATACGTGACTCGGGAAAATGAAAGCTTATACTCTTGCGTAAAAAATATATGAATCTATAAATTTGCCGCAGATATAAATTTCGACACATTTAATTTCGCTGGAGCATCATTTCTAAAAGATTTGATAAATTTTTTGAAACTTCACGTAAAGGCGTGATGTATTTCACAAATCTTCGCACGATTGAATGAACCGCATAATCCGATTCCCCAATTCTCATTCCTCGTCGTATAATTTGAACCTGTTTAATTAATAACAGAGTTTCAAGTTTCCACCGCGGTTTTACAGATATTGCTGCAGGTCAAGAGCGCGTGTGCGTGGTCCAGTTAAAAGTTTTCTATTCGGTTAAAAATACACCCCGCGTATTGGTGATCCGAGTATCGATTTCACGAGCTAAAATTCTGCGGCAATTAATCGCCAATGGTGACCATTATACGCCCACATGTGACACACACGTAGATATACCATCAAAAAAGCGATTCACTAATTTAATGACCTGCACCGAGATATGCAGCGCACCGGTGGGTCCACTCACCTGTGTCATGGGTACCTACCTACCCTGTGCGATGGCGGCTAATTACAAGGTACCCGAGGGACATTTTTCATTTTGTTCTTCTTCTCTTCAGGTTCTCCACGTTAATTTTTCTCTTTTTTTTTTTTTTTTTCGTTTTTACTTTTCTTTTTTTTTTTTTTTCAAACTTTTTTGCCAGTCTCGTTCTCTCGGTCTCCTTTATAGCTTCATGCTGCTTTACGCTCTGCCGACGACGCCTCCCTCACTCGTATTTATATACGTCCAATTATCTGCTCTGAAGATCGGTATGAAAAAGAAATATGTACTACCCCGGCCAATCTCGGGCAGAAAGTAGCTGCAACGACCCGCGAGGTTTTACTTTTATCATTGATTACACAGATCGATCATGATTCGGACATCTCGCATGTGTGAAGAGGAGACAAAAATTAATCTCATGCATAAAATCTACCGATATTTTATACGACCCATGATTCTGATTCGAAAACGTCTTCCTGCAAATTCTCAAAGCTTATGTATAGACAGGTACTGCAGACCCCCAATTTCGTTCGCGATTCGTTTGCCATTTGGATAAAACACGATTTGCGATATTTCGGGGCCGATTTTTTTTTCTTCCTATCGCACCGTAGCTCCGAAAAATCCGAAACTTGGTACACTCCTTACCTGTAGCAGTAGGTATCTCATAAAAATTTGACAAATTTTCAACGATATTATTTCTGAAGCTACAGCGCACCAAAAATAATTTTCTTATCTCCAAATTGTGATAAATAAAATTTTGTCGTTAAAAATCTGTACATTTTTCACGGATACCTAATACCATAGGTAAGATGTCTACGGAGTTTCAGATTATTTGAAGAGATAACGCGATAGGAAGTAAAAAATAACTACGAAGTACTAAAAAACTTGGGGTTTGACTAAAATTTTTTGTAAAGTTGTATGATTCACTAATAGTAGATTTCAGATTTTTTCGATTCTAATAAAAGTCAAATATTTTATTGGGATTCGTGGAAGCAGAAGCGATTTTTATTTTTCAAAGATTTCAGATTATTACAGATTCGATAAAGCTCACATATACCTATCAGAATAAATTCTTTGGATTTGATGATAATATTTATACAATTAATTATTTTTATCGTTTTACATACCACTCGTTGATTACGATATTTTTAATTGATTCAATTAAGTCATAAATAATCCGGCCTAGATTCCTCGTATGAAATACTCTCATAGAGATAATAAATACCTGAGAGATTAAAATAACTTTTAAAGTTAGCGGCGTGTAGTGTCTCGTATATTCGCGATGTTGCAGATCTCGCAGGGTTATACTGACCAAGCTTCAAGATTATATATCAGATAATTGTGCGTGCTTACGTGTGCGTATATTACAGTACAGTACCCATATACTAGTATATACAATATACGAAAGTGAACAAGATCAGTGACTTCAGGAATGTTGCCTCTCCTATCTCGAAGGCCGTATAGACAGACGTAGACATAGGCATAGAAATAGACATAGACATTAGGGTGGTCCTTATTCAGGGCTCGGACGAATTCCTTGGCAGGCGCCCCCCAAATCGGTTCCAAATAATTCAAAAACGATTCCCTAATTTTTTTCGGATTTTTCACTCAACTCTAACCCCTCCCACGAAGAGGGTAGATTTTCCCCGTTTAAAATCCACGCGTTTCGGCCATATTCTCGGTATATATTTTATTGTGGGAGTAATAATTTTCAAAAAAATCTGTAGCTGCGAGATATTAGTGGGCATCGGTGCCGCTATCTGATAAAAAATTCACATCATCATACCGGGCAATCTGGACGAATCGCAAACCCTCTAAATCTGACCTTCTTTCTCAATTCAACAAAATATTGTATCTAAGTACGAAGATCATCAGTGTTTCGTATTTTTTTATCCCCTCAGCAGCACCGATGCACACTAAAATCTCGCAGCTACAGATTTTTCGAAAATTAATACTCCTACGAGAAAATATATACGGAGAATATAGCCGAAACGCGTGTATTTTTCATTGGGAGGGGGTAGAGTTTAGATAAAAATCTGAAAAATTAGGGAATCGGTTTTTAATGATTTGGAACCGGTGTAGTGGGCGTCTGCTAAAAAATCGAGAGACACAATGTTAATTCTGTACTAAAAAATCCGTCAAATTTTCTCTCATTTCTTTTTGTCTCATATCTTCTCTGATAATTGTAAGACTAGTTTATTTCCCGTTTTTTCTTTCTTTTTCTTTTTCATTTTTTTTTCCTTCTTCAAGCTTTTTGCGTATATTATCGACGATATGCATCACTTGTTATTTAAACATTTGTCTAGCTATATGGACTTGGAACTGGATAATAAGAACTGTGTTTGTTATATGCAAAGAAGCAGGTATGTAGGTTTTATGATTGTAAACTATCTAGTGCCTGTAACTTTGTTCTATGAACAAAACCTTATAGACAGATAGGCGTGTTTCAGGTACGTACGTACATACAATAATAAAGTAGGCCATCGGACAAAGTCAGAGAGAGCGTTAGTTACTAGCGATTATTAGAGCATGAATGAAAAAGATACTAAAGATATTTATTTCGCTTCTCATCATGTGAAATTTCTTAACTCATTATACCTAGATACACGTGTTCATCTCTTCATCTTAGTTAGTCACAATCAATTCATATAGATTAGTAAAAATAAAAATTTACCAATAATTTTACCAGGCTGTGATATCGATCCTCTTAAAATCTGGAATTGGTATAAAAACAGACATTGAAGAAAACAGCGTGTTTTGTATCGGGCGCGTTGCTTCGGAATGACTTTTCAGAATATTTTTGGCACCCTGACGCGATGACGGGATTTTTTTTTTTTTTTTTCATTATTTCGGATGAAAAACAAAAGCAAGAAATAAGAAAAGCGAAAAAATTAAATCAATGTAATAACGGGGACGGATAAATATTTTTCAGATATACAATCGAACCACGAACTGGGTTTCACGTAATCATCTGAGATGAGAAATTTTTTTTTGAATTTTTGAATTTTAAAATACTGCGATTAAGGAGTGTGCCGGCTCTTTTCTTCGCCGATTATCCCGCGGGTTATGATATTGGCAGCTAGTCCCACGCTCGTAACATTGTGGTCTTTAGTTTTCATACACACATGCGGAGATACAATTTTGCGTAATTAACGCGTCGAGAATTTAACCCTTACAATTCCACGTTCCAGCTAATTAGCTAATGACGCCGTCTGAATTGGATCCTTTCTTATTAACCAATTCCTTTGTTATCCCGACATGTGTGAGTGCACTCCGCGTCTATATATATATTCTATGGGAGAACAGCGCATTCAGGTCATATAGATCTAGGTACGACGTTGAAAATCGTATTCTATCGCTGCACCGAGATGTTTATCAGGTAATACAGATTCGATGGATTCTAGTCTCGCGCGGGCGCGCGGCGTCCACCCCATCAAATCGACGTCCTCTTTCACCTAACCCACCGTATTTTCAATCCGAATCGAATTTATATTAAACTCTTGCGATACTGTATGTCCTGAAATGCAGAAAAACGAATCAGAGCATCAGAACCTGTCCAATTCAATTTGTCGCACATTTATTCACCCGACCAATTTTCGCACTGCTCCCTTTCGGGCTACGTTTAGGTTTACTATTCAATCAACTCTGGCGCAGAAAATCTTCCACTGCCTCAACTCTCTCTCTCTCTCTCTCTCTCTCTTTCTTCTCTTTATATAACATTTCTAGTTAAACACACCGCGGCTTTCAATTGCCAGCGATCGAATATGTTTGCCCTCGTAATTACGAGTTTTTTGAAACAGTTCTAATTCCCGAACGATTTCAACCATACAGAATCGCTTCTCGCCAGCCCCGAAATGTCGAAATATTTTTTTTATCCTAATACATTTTTGAATAAAATATAAATAACGTCGCTGTGTGAAGGGAGCTTTATTAACCGTTCGAAACTTCGAGCAGTCTCTGCGGTTGCAGGCGAGAAAGGCTGTGGTGCAGGCAATGGCTTCGGACACGGGTTATGGTCTATACGTGCAGCTATGCAAATTGCAGTTTCCTTAGCTTTTAGTATGAGAAATATTTGTACATATATATATATACCTCTGTGTGAGTGCACGTATACTTTTCAAGAATCGAATATAGTCACGTTTAACATGGTGCGTAGCTGTATAGTTGTACTAAAAACTACGTACCTATATATCCAGGCTGCACCCACATATGCATATAAAATGTGAAATTGAAAATTATATTTCGACAAAAAAGAAGAAATGAATTTTAATCCTAATTTATAATAATCCTGCGCATCTTCAAGGTAGAAGGTATAATGATTGTGGAGTTTCCTATCATTTTTTCAAAACCATAATTCTGAAGTTTGCAATTTTTTTTTCAATTTTTACTACTCTGAAATGATTTTAGAGTTTTTTTTTTAAACTTTTACTGTTATTTTTAACGCCATGAAAATCGCCTGGAAAATTGTTGAAAAAAATTTTCTCATTACACGGAAATTAATAGTTTCTCAACTTTATGGTGCGGGTTTCAAGTATACGCTTTTTACCTTATCATTACGATTGATGTACCTATATACACTCGCGATTCCGTGAAAATTTCATTTTCTTTCGTCTCTGGGCAGGAGCAGATCCATTGGTCATGTTTTTACCTCGATATGGTGATTTTTAAATCCGCAGTTTTATGCCTCGAAAAGAAATCGAGACTCGAGACTTTATGATTTGTATACTTTTTCAGTATACAGAGTAATGCAGCAATGGTTCTTTGTACTATCGTCAGTCGAGATTGTCGTCCGTTATTGTAACTAAATTATCGGGTTGTAGATATTGAATTAATGGCCGGTTACCACCGTCGTTACCACAACCTTCTCTGGTGGTCCTGCGCTTTGTGCCTGTGCAAAACCGCGCTTCGAATACCGTTCGACAAGCCACCAGATGCTATATGTATGCATTATATTATCCAAAATTCCAAAACCCCGTCTGGTATTATAGTTACACCCGAGGATACCCCATAGAATTTCTATCCAAACAACAGACAATGCATTACCGCTTTAGGATGATATGCGCCAAACTATACTGTGCAATATTGCCGCTAATTACCCCGATTAATTCACTGGTCTAATTAATTCCCGATTATTATATAGTTCGGTTTGGTACACCGAGCGATAAAAGCCTTGTTCACATTTCAATCCATATATTTGTACAGATAAACTTCGAGCAGGGGTTGAGCGTAGATATACAGGGTGATTCAGAATTCGTGGACGAATCTCTTGAGGGGTTGAAATTCTCCTCGTCGAAATTTGGATCGGAAGTTCCTCGGCCATTTTTACTAACCCCTCTAATATTGAGAAAGAAAAAAAACTCATTGGCATCATTCGGGATTCTTCAAAATTGACAAATGGTACAACAAAAGAAAGTTCGTTAACAAAAAACATAAAACATTTCCAGTATTCTTAGTCGGCTTTACCCTTCCTGGATTTTTGGGCTTTAGAGAGGCTGCGGACTTCCGGAGTTCCATATCCCTGGTCATTTGAACATTTCTCAAAACCGTAATTCGGCTCAAACGTATTCCTAATTTTTATCATTCGGAACTTTAATCCAGCCTCTATGGCCTATTGATCGACTGGCACTAATCAATAACCATCATTTCATTACGTCTCCCATTCCCATCACTTTCACATCGGTTTTCGCTGATCATGTTCGCCTAATTTCAATGACCGATCAGGGTTCGTGTAGAGCAACCCTTGACTCACATCATCCTGTCGGAATTCTCACCTCGTATGTTCATGTGACTGGCAGTTGATCTGGACTAAAATTTGTCCCCTTTATCACACCACTTCTATCTACCTACATACGTGGATAAATTTTTGCGATTTTCAGTGTGTCCAGATACCAAATAATCGATAATTATTGGCAGACGGTAATCATTCTAGCCGTCAAATCTATTCCGGGTTTAAATTTTCATCTCTGACTCCGTCTTGATTACGATATGGAAAATTTAACGGTTAGACACGAGGAGGGTGGACAGTTGATTTCTAATCCTAATTGACCATAATTCGACGCAGTTTGCTAGATAATAAATTGGCCATTCGATCATATATATATATAGAAAATGGGGCATTCCGTGCCAAATCGACCTGGCCCTAACCCTCGACCTCTTAAACTTGCCCCGCGATTTTTTGTATCATTCTTCCGACTCTAAATAGCGATCAGAATTTTTTTCAGATTTAAAAAAAAAAATTGAACGCGTCACGAATTTTCAAAAAAAAAATTTCATCACCTCGATGGCCATGATCGAAAAATCCGAAAAAATTCTCAAAAATTCCGTGTCAGAAATGAAAATTTTTGGACCAGAATTCATAATGTCTGAAATTTTGCTCCAATCTATTTTTTTAGCTTTCCAATATAATTTCACGTTGATATTCCGGGTTTAGGAAAAAAAATCTGAAAAAAATTTCCAAAAATCCTTAGCTATCGTGAGAAATATTCAAGCAGCAGTCCACGGGGTATTCATCTCCGCTTTTAATTTTTCAATTTTATTCTTCGAAAAAAGATAAAACGACAGGTTGAAGCAAAAGTCCAGACATTATGGATTTTGGTTAAAAAATTTTCATTTCTGACACAGAATTTTTTCAGATTTTTCGATCACGGCGATCGAGATGTTGAAAAAAAAACTTTGAAAATTCGTGACGCGCTCAAATTTGTTTTGAAAAATCTGAAAAAAATTCTGATCGCTATTTAGAGTCGGAAAAATCATACAAAAAATCGCGGACCAGATCTGAGAGGTCGAAGGTCAGGACCAGGTCGATTTGGCATGGAATCCCCCATATGTATGTTTTTTTTTTTCGATTTTCTTAGTTTTTATAAACACAGTTACTAACGTAAGCCCAATTTTATTGCGCGGTTTAAACAATGATAATGTGAAATTGCAAAGTACACAAACTCGAGAGCGATTCAGCACGGTGGGTATAAAGCGCAAAGATCGAGGTGGGTGGGTATGTTTGCCTTGAGTAAACGTGAGATTATTGGAATTTAATGAAAACAGAGGGAAGGAAATTGAGCGAATCCTAAAACTACAGGAAACGAGACGGAAATTGCGTAGCTGTTTGACCCCATGGATATGCATATGTGCGAAAGGAATTCGCAGCTCTGACGAGGTTTGGACTTTCGTGAAATTCGCTAGCCTAGTTATGCTGCGCCTATCGGCAGTCCTTTTATTCGATCGAGAAAATTTAATGAAAGTAAATAGCAATTTGCACAAACGTTATTATTCGACACGGAAGCAATCACGAAGGTCTGAATTTACCTAAGGTGAACGGATAATAATTGCCGAATCGAAATCGAAATAATAACGAAATCGAATTACTTGATACTTGGCCGACCGTAAAATTCAATTTATCGATGACCCCGATTAGAAAATTAGAAAGTTTAATTTGAAAAATATTAGGACATCTGCTAGTTCGAAATCCCTGAAGAAACTAAAGTTTGTACTTTTTTTTTTTATCTACAGATTTTCTATTCATTTTTTTGGCGAATGTGTAGCTTTCGGAGAAAGAACGCTTGATATTTGATGAAAGCGAATGTGTGCATCTTTAACGTGAAGGTATTAGCTCAAGGGAATCTTGGAGCCTTCCTAGTCCTTGTTCTGCAGATTTAGGGACATGCATCGAAGCGTGGGGGTTTTGGTTTGGTATGCACTGGGTGCACTCCGCGTTTGGGATTCGTGTGGGAAATGGAATTTACCACCCTCGAACTATTTCTCCGTAGAATTGAATCGCCCGTCCGGATCATCCGTCCACGCCAATACTCAGTATGACTTCCGCTGATTCACGTCCGGGATTCTCGAACCATGCCAGAACAATCGAATCTTGATTGTCTAGCTCCGGTTCGCAGCTCTCTATGTCTTTGTTCAAAATCTTCAAGGTTTCGAGGTTTCTGATCGCTCCGAATATGCGAATCGAAATCCACATGAAAACTGCGTCCAATTCGTCTGACCTCGTAAGAACTTTCATCCGATATTTTTCGACTTCAAAAAAGAGTATTCTAATCATAAGGAAGTATGCGCATCGAAAATTTTGTTATTATCGTTTTTTTCTTCCAATCCGAAAAAAGCGCTGAATCAATTCATTCCAAAATTTGATCCGATAGAAACTGGATGAAAAAATTGAAAATTAACTGGTGAAAAAATTCGACTCCGAGTTCTCGGACGGTTAACAAAATGCAAAAATATAAAAACTGTGTCATTTTTTCGGGGCTTAAACCACTTTCAAAATAATCAAAAATACGACTCTATGTATGAACGACACTCTGACTATGTTAACGAATTTCATTTTTCATTTCGTTATCGGCAAAATAGGTACGTGCCAAACAGTTTGCTCACGGCTGACTAATTACTTACAAAAATATCGTCAACGAGGGGTAGCCTTTGTTAGCGATTGGTATTTCCGATTTCCGGTATACCTACACTGCGGTATTTCCGTTGCCCTGTACCCGGCCTTTGTTATCAGAAATTGCGATAATAAATACGCGCCAATAATTTTTCGCCTTAGTTATTCCCAGATCGATTTTTATTGGTCGAAAAATTGGAGGCGCAACCCCCTTCAAAAAAAAAAAATAGAAAAAAATTACGAAATATTCGAACACCACTTTTTTTCATTCTTTATTATTCATTTATTAATTTTTTACCCCTCGTCGAAGGGAAAAAAGTCTCCCAAGTTTAATGCTCCGCTGTTATTTCTCTCCCCTTTGCTTATGGACCGGTAATTAGTAGCTTGAACAAAAAACAATCTTCAATTATTAAACCACCGAATTCGCACCTCTTCTCTCGTCTCATTTTTGCCTCACCTGTTTCAACGGCGAAATTAATTTCATGGTGGGTATATTTTAACGCCCCTAAAACTCGATTAGGATTTCTCCCCTAGGCGTCGCGATGTTTTTGTGAAAAAATGAACGACGTCAAACCCCACAGTGGTATAGATACGAAATGCACCCTTGGGTTGAAAAGTTGTCACGTCAGCTTCGCACACCACTTATAGGTATGTATTATATGTATACTACGTGCTGCCTCGGCTGATCGTTGCTGAAATTTTCATAACGGAATCTTATAAGAAGGGAAACTAGAGGGAAATGGAAAAAAAAAATAAAAAAATATGTCGCGTCATCATCTGCAGGATGATATTTCGAAAATCTTAGGATACTTGAGAAGCCAAGCTGCTATGGCACACATCTGTTCCCCATAGGCTATTCTCAGCAGTTTCACTCTATCGCGGACTATATACGAATGGGAGAAAAATATCTTATAGAAATCTCAGCGGAGAAACGAACTGCTCAATTTTATTCACTCGAGGAATCGACTTTCACAGATTTCTCTCCTGCAGTCAGGCTTCCTCTTCTTCTTCTTCTTCTTCTTCTTCGAGGGGTTGAATATAATTAATGAAATCAGCTCTGAAAAAACTCGAATTTCTATTAGACAAAAAATTAATTCAATCTATGAACACAGAGGAATGGGACAAGATCAGGTACCCATGGGAAAGACGTGATTACATAATAATTCGAACGCTCAAAGTCTAATTTCTTATAGTTGAGATCGATGAAGGTTCATTTCATTAAACTCACAGTCGCGATCGTTGGGGTGGTCCCCAATTTGATCATTTTCAAATATATAGAAAAATAATTAGCCCAGAATTACGCGCTATGAAATAATTGGCAAAATTGAATGAAAAAAAATTGGTCAAATTTTGACCGTGCCGCAACGTTCGAATGACCCAGATTTAACTTAAGGAATACGGTTTTCATTGCTCGATTTACTGCAAGCAGCATGTTACAGAAATCGCTGTGTCGACCCAGTGCCACGCTAATGAACAAGAAGTGAATCAGCCAGTGAGCAAATATAACTGGACTTCATACGCACACGCGAGAACGGAAGTAACCCGTAATAGCGTATGTGTATGCACAGGTATATGCGTAGTGTCACGCTATACCTCCGAACTCAAATACTTGTCCGCTGTTCAAACTTCAAATTCATATTTCAGCGTAAATTTGTCATGATAAAAATTTTCAAGTCACTTTTCATAATTTAAAAAATCTGTTATCAAAATTAGAAATTTTTGCCTTTTTTTTTTTTTTTACGCGGTTGAATATAGAATCCTGTGAATCTTTAAACTTTTTACGAAACATCGGGGTACTTCTCCAAGTACCTAATCATAGTTTCGTATATCTAGGCGTAAATAACAACGTCCCGCTGCAGATGGGGGTCATTTCCGATATCGAATGACCACGCATTTTAATCGTTGAAACTTTACCTTCAACAATCACCAACTTCTAGCCCTTAATTCAAAGTCTTCCAATGCGAAAAATGTCGATAAACGAAACCTCGTGCTCAGGAAGTACCTGGATCTCGTCTGCGAGGACAATTATCGCAATAACACTAAAGTGAGGTCTGAGGGCGTAATAAAATACGATTCCACAACAAATTTCAGTGGGATCGAGCGAAGCGTTCCAGAGTTATCGCCGATAAACGATTCTAACTTCTTGGACGTATAACACCTCAACGAGTTATCCGACTACCGCACATAGGGGGTGTTTTTTATACGTCAAGAGATGCCCTTTCAATTGGTATGAGGTACCGAGGGGTACGATAACATCCACTATCGTTTTAGGGGTCGTTCGCAAAACCCCGATTATCACCAATTTACAAAGTCCTCTGGCAATCGGCCAATTCTCAATCAATCGGGATAAAACTAGTCTCATTCGAAAGATTGTTTAATTTCCTATAATGTGATTTTTTTATTTTTCAAAATCGGTTCAATTTTCGCAAAAATCCGCGAATGATACCTTGCCCCACTTGAATTGACGAGTACCGTATATCTACCTAGGTAGATGTAAAGTATAACTAGCTGGATTATCAGAGTGGATACGAGTCGCTCTTTAAAACTCCGTTAACCATTGAGCTTGACCTCGAGAACTAGATCTCTTAATCTCACGTGGCGGAAGAGATTCGCTTTTGTATAGTAGCTCGTTAAAAGTTTGATGCAATCTTGATGTACGGTACGAGATTATCATCATTAATATGTATGAAATGTATATCTATGTGTTTGATACTCGTGCCGAGTACAATTGGGCGCAATTTTATGAAGGAGTGAGACAGGACGAAATGTAGAGACAGAGAGGGTGCGGAGGGACAAGGAGAGAGTGTAAAAGTAACGGGATAGAAACGGGGAACGAAACGAAGCTAAACGCGAATCACGCGATCTAATTTCTCCCCATGCAAATCAAGGTCTTAACTAGCTGCCGCCCTGGGATACGTCTACCCCTGTCATTTTACTACCCTTAGTGAATAGTACCTTCCGAGCTACGCGTCATCCGCGTTTCCCCCATGGGCAAAAGGAGCCGGTGAGCCATATCGCACTTAAATTAACCATCACCCGGTGGGTAGTGAAGAACCAATTCCTGTTATACGGCTAAGGGTCGTTCATGACCAGAATTCGTCCTCCCGATTTATCCAGGAAGCGAGAAATAGCGAGGGTACGAATTAAGGTGGCGACGAGATGCCGCGTGAATCGGACGCGAATGTCCTTGTTGTTTACTCCTGGAAAGTTATAATTGCTACGAGACGTAATTAGTTTTGAAAATTTAATTATTACAACGCAAACAAGGCGACCCTACTTATACGATTTATGTTTACTCGTTTCATAAAATAGTTTCTAGGTATCTGATGTGAGTAGGCGATGATACCTCCGAATATTAGGGTGGTCCTTATTCAGGGCTCGGACGAATTCCTTAGCAGACGCCCCCCAAATCGGTTCCAAATAATTCAAAATCGATTCCCTAATTTTTTCGGATTTTTCACTCAACTCTAACCCCTCCCACGAAGAGGGTGGATTTCCCCGTTTAAAATCCACGCGTTTCGGCCATATTCTCGGTATATATTTTATTGTGGGAGTAATAATTTTCAAAAAAATCTGTAGCTGCGAGATATTAGTGGGCATCGGTGCCGCTATCTGATAAAAAATTCACATCATCATACCGGGCAATCCGGACGAATCGCAAACCCTCTAAATCTGACCTTCTTTCTCAATTCAACAAAATATTGTATCTAAGTACGAAGATGATCAGTGTTTCGTATTTTTTTATCCCCTCAGCAGCACCGATGCACACTAAAATCTCGCAGCTACAGATTTTTCGAAAATTAATACCCCTACGAGAAAATATATACGGAGAATATAGCCGAAACGCGTGTATTTTTCATTGGGAGGGGATAGAGTTAAGATAAAAATCTGAAAAATTAGGGAATCGGTTTTTAATGATTTGGAACCGGTGCGGGGGACCACCCTAATGGACATGTATACTCGCACTGTTTCAAGGGGATGAAATAATGATGAGAAACGATACGGGGTCCAGATCATTTGTCAGCTCTATTCTTTGTTCATCACAAAGCTGGAGGATAATTTCTTTAATAAATAAATTAGCAGACAAATTTCGTGGCCGGGGTATATTTTCAGCCCAAAAATGAGGGGCAAGTTTTATCCACAATTTATGTGTACGCTATTTTATGTAAAAACTTGACACAAAGGGTCCTTCTTCCGGTCTCTAAGGATTCCGTTACCTTGTTTTCGCGCTGAGAGATTTCACTAGGTAATTTATAACCCTGGAGAAAAGATCGCAACGTGTTTTTGTACTTCGTTGAAGAAAAATATAAAAACTTTACAACTTTTTGTTTAATCCAATTTTTGGTTCGAATCATATCCGGTTTTTGGAAGGCTGGAAAAATTTATGGATTCTGGAGAATCTCAGTTTCTATTACTACCCCGAATAAAGTGAACTTCCCTTTTTTTTTCTTTTTTTATTGTACTTTTGTTAACGCATCATTTCATCGCTGACAGATGTGCTCTCATTTCTTTGATTACAGCAATCGCGGCCCACTTCTTCTTCCTAGCAGCCTTCTTCTGGTTGAATACAATGTGCTTCAACATCTGGTGGACTTTCAGGTAAGTTTATGACAATCTCGCGATAATTACCCGGTTGGGAAAACTCGAAATAGTAAAAAATTCGTTGTTTATTTTTCTGCAGATTTTGAAGTTGGTAATTTTGAAGTCAGGTGAAAATCTAACTACTTGGTAACGGTTCTTTGTTGCAATATTTATTTTAAATGCTATTTAGACGTCGTCACCCGTAGCAGATTGTTTATTACTGCAATTCCCAAGAAACGCCAATACAAGACACCTCGGTCTCTAGATTTCTCGTATTTCCTTCATTACCTCGTTCTTTATAAATATACATTCGATCTCCTTCGGCTGCAGCTACCTACACTTCGAGCTTCTGATGTAAATCTCTTCTCTATTTATACGTCAAAGGATAATGGCATTAGTTATACATAACATTACACGCGACTTTTCAAATGCGCAAATCCTTCCAGATGGAAATAATTCATTTCATACGTCGCTCTGAAACATCTAACTGGTACATACGTCTAATATCGCGTTCCTTATCAAAATATACGTACACTAGGGTGATCCTTAATTCGATCATATCAGAATTTCAATGCTAATTTCGAATTCGAAAATTATCAAATTATAAGGACCCCCCTAATACATTCACGTGAGATAAACAGGACCTTTCTTCCATACTGAGAAAGACTTTTCTGGTACAAGAGTGGAGAAAAAAAAAAAAGAAAAAATGTTACCCAGGGAAAAGACAAAGACTGATTGTGCACCGAGGCTGATGAAAAGAGTTTACTTTGCTCCCGTTACATTGCTACGTCATTTCCTGTCATCGTTCGTTGCCTATATAGAACAGGGCTCTACTTATATTTAAGTATTCGCCAATCTGAGATCGCGGGTACAATAATTACGGAAAAAAAAAAAAAAAAAAAAAAAAAACCGTATAATAATTTCCGGGGACTATGAAGCGCTCAAATTGTCAAATAGTTTGATGGTCTCTTTATCAATGCGTGTTTGTATACAGTTTAACGATAATTTATTCTTCGAATAAAGTTTTCGTGGCAAATATCTAACGCATTATAGTATAATCAAATCGTTATCCTAATTTTTCAATTTTTTTATTTTATTTTTTTCCTAATTTTAGAGGAGTAATATGTTATTCTATCCCACAGTTGCCTCTTTAAATCGTATCCCGCGTACTTGTACGCCTGTCACATATGATAATTGTCCCAGTTGGCCGATGTGACGTTGACGTGTACGTGTACCTTACTGCCAAAAGTTTCTGGTCAATTTTCACGTTTCGAATCCCTCCTGACCTCCGCGTGACAGATTTAGTCCACGAAGGTATATACCCTGAATAATTATCATTAAATCTTCACTTGGATAAAACGACGCGTATATATATGAAACCGAGTTGGAGTTTAATTTATACAATTTTATTACCTCGACGTGCCTCGGGGACACAAGTTTTAACACAATGGCTCTTAGAACTTTGATAAATATATTCGATTAATAATAAAGTAATGAATTTTTCTCACGATGAAACGATCGCTGAGACACATAAACTTTCTGAGATAAATTCCCCTCGATCTGAGTGCAACTTTAAAACTGCAACGATACAACATGCATGCAGGATCTCATTGCGTTTCGAAGTTAATTGGCGCTGGAGTTCCACTGTAACTGTTCTGCGCGGTAATGCGATTCCTTTATTTAGAAAAAAAGAAAAACAAAACGAAGAGACTTTTTAAGCTTCACTGCAATTCTCAGCCGTATTTCATTATCCCGCTTCTAATTGAGCGTGCGGGAAGATATAGGTAATGCAATGAGTGAAGAGATACCCATCGTCACTCCAGGAACAAAGTCTTCACTTTTTAGTGACGGAAAAACGGGACTTGGCTTTAGTCCAGGACTCAAAGCTGTCAATTATATTGATATTTATGGAGAAATACCCGAATCCCATGGAGCTTTTTCTTCATATGCAACTTATTCGTATCTGCATCGGGAAGTTTTCCTATTTATAACCGGCAGACGTAGAGACTCGTCTCTTCTCGGTTTTTACACCTCCGTATACTCCGCATGCCCGATTCTCAGCAACGGGGTAAACGGCGTATTGATAGAGAAAATCTATGTGGTCAGTTTGGCCGAAAACGAAATTAACATACCGAGGCAATGCTGTCCCAAATATACGGAATATTTTCCAGAAATTTCGTCACAGAATTGCATACAGCTATCAAATATTTGGGTATGAGTGTGCCGTTGAGTATAGTGGTGCAATGTTTAGCTTAGCTGCCAGCAACACCTCGTCGAATCAACAAATGCCTGATTCTTTTCCCAAAGAAATTTTACTAACCGTATCTGTTTATAGGACACCGTATTGGAACTCGGCACTTAACGCAATGATACTGAAAAAGTGTAGAAATCTCTTGACGAAAGCTCACGATTTCGATAAAATTTTTTCTCATAGCTTATACTCATAAGGAATCTGGACTTCGTATCGCAGATTTCGAATCACATTGGATTGAAAATGCGATTTGAATTAGGGAGGATATTTCTGGCTCGAATTTATACTGGTCCAGAGGTCCCAGACCTGAATCCATGACCTGTGGTCCTACGTGTCCGCTGTTGGCTAATAACATGCAAATTCGGTTCAGGTCCGAACTGGGCATACATACCATAGGTGAAGCCTGCTGACTGGACGTACGCGTATATAGTAGGCAATGGTATCGCGAAAGGAATCATTCCGAGGAGTGTGATTCATGGTGAGTTTATATTCGAAACGTGTGTCGCGCTCGTTGGTCGGGCCAAGAAATCACTTCCCAAAAATAAAAGAAAAAAAATGAATAAATAAAAGACAAAAAGCTCTGAGCCCGTGATCTCGAGGGATAGAAACGTCGGCTGCAGTCGCTGAAAGCTGGAGAGAAATCCCAGACCAGAAAAACTATTATTTAACGATAAATTGGAGGAGGTCCATGAGCGGACGTCAACCCAATGCACAGATCTCGGCAAACGAGAATCTTGGAAGATAATTTGCGACGGTACGACACGCGCAAAATCATTTCTTAATTCTCTAGGTGATTTTGAATCCTGAAACCGAGGAGTGAGGATCATCAGATCGGTAATAAGCTTTAGCTCGAAATCTGATGAGTCTATCGATACGCTGCGAAGAACGTAATATAATTTTCTACAAGCGGTGTAGACGTTCGATCTTCGGCTATCCACGATTATAATTATCATCAAAGTTTTCCTGGAAAACTAACGCTTACCGATCTCTGTAAATACGGCTTTGACAGTGAACTCAACAGATCGTGACATTGCTGGCGATTACGTCACGATTCACGACCTACTCGTTCAGCCGCGAAGACACACCATCGCATCGTGCGCGTGCAGCGAGTCTTCGGTCTTCAGTCTTCAGTCTTCAGTCTTCAGTCTTAAGTTCCTTTCACAACGACGTACAACAGTTTTCGAATAATTATCATTTTTCTTAAACCACTCGACAAAAGGCTAAGATTTTTCCTCTCTCTCTCTCTCTCTCTCTCTCTCTCTCTCCGATCATTTCTAATAAGAACTACATTTTTACCCGATTAAACTATTCCCGATCAACATTTGGTGTGCACAAAACCTAAGACACTGCAGCCTGTGGGAAGATAGAGTCTAGCAGAGGAGTACAATGACCCTTGGCTGCAGGTCGTCACAGCAGCACACCTGCATCACCTGTACCAGAAGCCGCCTTTCTCGGTATCACATTCAGGTCGATCCCCATAAGATACCGGAACAGCTATAAGACCAGATCGTATCTATTTGATTATTCAATTATCTCTACACAATAGGTTGATTAATTGTTCATATGAGAAGAAGATCGCATGACTTACTCACAAAGGTTTATACCTGCACTCAGATTATATGCTGCTCTAGTTTCACCTCAAATAAACTTAATTTTCTTCCAAACCGTCGCGGAAAAGTAAATAAAAGAAATTTCAAAGGTTTTGGGAACATTTTTTGATCACTTTTCTTTTTTTTTTCACCTTTTTCTTCATTTTTTTTTTCCAAAGGACTTTAAATTATCAAATGGCGAGTCTACAGACACTCTGTGTACACTCGATCAGGCCCTGGCTAACAAGAACGTCATTATTTTCATTAATATTCAATGCGCGGAGGTCCGATAGACGTATAAAGCATTGGTGCGCGTGACCGCATTTCAAAACATACTGTCTACATAGAATTTCTCACGTCGTGACGTACGGATGATGTTACATATCAATTATTCCGTGATTATCAGCCAAACTAATCCCCCGATGATTACATTACACGCGTTTATCAAAAATTTATACTTGTGGAAAGAAAGTGTTTTGGAAATTATTTTTGATAGCAAAATTCTCGCTCATATTATCCCCGAGATCTTCCGTAGCAGTAAAACCGCGTGTGAAATTCCCTGGTCTCGGTTTTGATTTTGTTTCGATGCCTATAGCCACCCGTTTCAGCCCACCTTGACGTCGATAAGATTTCTAACATACCATTGTCCACGGCCACTATGTACTCGGTCGCAAGTCACGTTCTTCAGGTGACTTGGTAGGTACAGCACGTGGGTTAAATTACGTTAGAAATATACATCGAAAATGGTTTTAATATACCGCGATTGAAACAGTGATATGCGATTTGTATTCAAGGTAGACCCATGCGCGCGGGGGAGATGAACATTTTCAGACTCGTTTATTTTCCGAATTTCAAATTATTCCACATTTTACTGACCACCCTTCAATTCCGCATTGCAGTCCAGTGCAACGGCCCGGCTTCGTGACTAGGAATTCTTCGCCACAGGCGAATTTTTTATTACTCAAGAGTTCGGGCCATGAAAGAAATGGACGTACGACTTACACCCTGCTGGTGAAGGCTCGCGTAGCTTACATTTACGGTTATTAATCCACGGTGAAAGTGCAGACGAATTTTCAAGCCACGTATTTAATACCAAATTAAAGTGGGGACGGGTCGTAGACAGACGAATTAACCCAAGCCAGGGGAGCCAGGAGAGACTCAGACAACTGCAACTGGCTCTTCGAATAACATAATCGCTCCTCCATTGTGAGTCTCTATTAGATTAGTTGCCGTGGTTCTTGATACACCGTGTACGGGTACGTGCGGCTATCAACACTCGTACGAGTCATCATGTTGGCTCGATAAAGTGATGTTAACGATGACGTACCACTTACCCAAGACCCGAGAACGACACATAGAAAGGATAAAATCTGAATGAACGATTAATCAGATGATTTGAAAACATACGTGGAACTAGTCTTTGCTGGCTCTGCAGACTGTATGAGATCAAACAGATTCGAGAGAGGAATCGAAAAAGAACCTTCGATGTCATGACTGTTGGAAAAATACCTCTCTGACTTTTTCCCTTTGAATTATTCCGACCCGAAATGAAAAATCTCGACTCCTGATGAAATGCATTGGACAGATAAGCTGGAATCCAGAATCTAGATGCTCCTGTCCAATATCCCTTGATCAGCAGCGCGCGAAAAGCAACTCTGCAAAACAGGGGTGTCACATTGTCACGGTTCTCCGCTTGGTTAGATACTGAAATGCGTTAAAGGGTCTAGTGAAACGTCAGATCCTGTTATTGCATTCGCGCCATTCGCACTTGCGATTCCTGAGTCCTGACGCGAGGATCCTCGAATCCTCGTTAGTTTGAAATTAAGATCTGCCCATTCAAGTTCAAAGGAGTTTTCGGCAGCTGAAGAGAAGAGATGGGCGGCTGCTAACATCGGGCTTGAGTTTTGGTACGAAGAGTAAATATCGGGGGAATATTAAACCAGTAGGTAGTACCTAGCGTTTGATCAACCCTCGGGCATACCGCTATCAATTTTCCATCGACAAATCCAGAGGCGAAAGGCTTTTCCAGTTGCCAAACTTTACTTACATATAATATGGATGAAAAATATCAGAGAATGGCTGAGTATCGATCGTTGACCCTTTTCACAAGCGATTCTATCTCTGTCAAATATTATAACAGAAAGGTGGAGTGACATCCTCCTTAATGGATTGATGCTTGGACAGGAAATACCTATCTCCAAGGCTGATGGACGCTTCGACGGATCGTTGAAGGATCAGTTATTGGAGCCATTGTGACGCAGGAAATCCTTGCCACTGGTAATCACGGTGAAAGGTTGATGACACGGGATGGACTTTGGCCCAGATTTAGGTATTTGACGACTGGGTGGCAGGACACTCTTCAAAGAACAAATGAACTGATCCAAATATCCGAGGAACAACGAACCGCGTCTCTTCATCGTTCGGTCTCAGAACTCTCGGCTGTTTTTCTACTTCCTGCACAATTAGCCCGTCTCTCTAGCCGTTTCTTATCCGTTATAAATACACTCTTTGACGTTCATCGGGTTTATATTTAGTCGGGGAAAGGCCTTTCCGTCTCCGTTAATCTTGGAGTGAAGTTTTGTCATATTTTCGCGGTTATTTAGAACGGTGCAGGTTCAGTGCAGGAAAGAAATTCGTTGAAATTCAACGCTTTTTTCTTTTATTATTATTATCACGAGGGTGGAAAACCCTTCGAGCTTCACTCTTCGCTGAACCTCTTTGTCTCCGGCCAGACAGTGCCGTTTTGATTACGCTAAAAAATTGCTGGGGCTCTATACGCGTGCAGCTATGGATTTATCAGAGTCCCTCTTAATCCCGTGACGTTGGCTCGCCCACGGGGACTTCTTTGGGAAGTGATCCAACTTCCGCAAAGCCTCTAAATCCTAGCTAGACGGTCCATGGAATCGAGAAACAAATTGAACGGTGGAGAAACAAAGCCATTATAGACGTCAGAGGGAAAGCTGGTTGCTAGCTGAAAGAGGTTAAGCCAAAACCACTGCCCCGCCTTCCCGTGTGGGTATCCTTCCTTACACTACCTCTCATCGTTTCTCATTTTTGTAACGAAGCAAAGAAGAAAAAAAAACAGCAAAAAAATTCACCCGAACGATTCAGAGCAGGTGGAACCGATCCCAAAGATTTTTTACGAAGAATGATCAACAGGGGGCAGTAAAAAATGGAACAGGATCGAAAAGGATACTCCTAGCTCAACTCTGTTCATATATGAATTATATTTCATGAAAGTCTCCCCGAACCTTCGTTGGGAGTAAATGTGAAGCAAATAGCGGGCCGTTTCTTGGTTATTAAATTAAGCTTGTCTCTCACAGTTAGCAATATTTATAATGGAAAATATACGAGATATCGATCGGTGACCATAAACATTCATCTCTCACGTATGGCGGTTCAGGCTTAACTAAATGACGCGCACGATTGAGCGAAGTAATTAAATTCCCTTCACTATCTGCCAATTTGCTTATCGACTGATGTATCTTCAGGGGTAAACCCTCCAGCACTGAATTTAGCCGTATAAATATCCGGAATATTTTCAAAGGGCTATATGCACCAGGAACAACTTCGCTTCCGGCAGTTTTAATAAATCCTACCAAGGACTAAATTATTATCATAGAAGACTTCGGGCTTCGGGACGCTGTAATAAAACCGTCGAGTCAAGGACCGAAAGCTCCTTTATTGGCTCACCACGCTATTCTTAAACTTCAAAACCACCACATCCTCATAAAAAAGAGGAGAGAATTACTCGGCAAAAAATTTACCCCGTTCCGTTTTGACACATAAAAATTTTTGCCAATTATTCTTGAATGTATATGCGACATCAAGATTCCTTTTCGCTCTTTCCTTTTACATGAAGGCCGCTCGGCTCTACGTCTAGGTACGTGAGTTTAGTCACAACTATTTACTGTGCCTTGGAAATCGGCCGATGCTGAAGAGGAAGAAGGCGCGGTATTTTCTGGACACGATCGACCAAATATAGGTAACAGAGTTGGAATGCGTCACATGTGCAAAGGCCGCGTTAAATTCTTTCAGCTATTCGAATCCTCTTTGTTTCAATCTTTCGACTTACTGCATTAGCACGCTTTTACTTCTCGGCTATTTACACGCTACTGTCTGGAACCATGGAATATTTCCTAACAGTATTTTCGGACGATTTACTCGCCGGCTTCGCATTTCAGGTATTTCGTATATTTCGTCTATCTCGGTCTCCGAGACTTCTCGATTTGCATTAGAGATTCTTAACCGTCTTTCATTGAAGAGCCAATGTCGTCGAATTTTAATTGGGATGCTTCAAAGGCGACAAACTCAATCACCAGCATCGAAGGACCGAAGCTTTTGTAACACAGACTGCTACGCGACTAGTTTAATGATTTACTATTCTTTTATTTCCACTTCACCTAATCGCCGCAATTATCTACTACCGCGCATAATATATTGCCTCATTCATCTCAAAATTCGGAAATGAGTCCCAAACATTCGAGGCCATATTACCAAACAGTCAAATCGAAGCTCAAGCCCAGCTCTCATCATTTTGCCATTTGTCAAAAGACTAGAAATCGCTCATTCCCTTTCACAGCAGATTCAGAAACCTGCCTTTAAAAACCTGCGAAAGTCGTTAAAGAGTATAAAATTTATTTTCTTATCAAAGTAAAACGAAAAAAATTGTGAAAATATTTTTGCAGGATGAAAATTTCTTCCTCTTTTAAATATCGACTATTTTTTCGTCCTGAAAAACGTTCGAGATCTCCATATAGTGGACGAACGGTAGACAAAAGTCCTGACGGAATATTTTCCATGGATAAACTACGTCTCTTATTATTCTTCTCCGAGAGGAACCATATTCCTCGACCATCTGCGTAGGCACGTGTAATACCTGGGCTTTAAGGTTCGAACAACTGTTCAAGATCTTATCTTCCTTCCCGTCGTTGCCCTTTTTGAAAAACGGTCTGCCCCTGCCCCTGGTCAGGTTCTCGTAAATCCTTGGGCTGGTCCCAGCCTGCGGGCTTCTGGCAATTAGGGATGGACCGATTCCTATCTGCGATAGACCCGCGGCACATATTTCCAAGACTTCAGGTCACGCTGCCCTTGGACGCCCCTTCGACCCTTCTTAATTGGTTAATTTGGTAGTCAAAACTGTCAGACGTACAAACGCTGCTCCAGCTCAGACCGGCGACAGCTCTTTCTCTTCAGGTTTATACGAACTAGCGATTAGCAGTCCAAAAATCTTTTCTCTTTCAAAACTGGATCACATTCACTCGCGGGGTATTGTCTTTTTCGAATAGTCAAATCACGACCAACGTTGAGATCCAGAGATGTAAATCAGAATTAGTTCTTGCACTTGGAATTCTGATCGGCATCTCTACGTCCTACTAAATCTTCAAAATTCACTCGGAATCGGAGTTTCATCATACACAGTCTTCTAGTCTTCGGTGAGAACCTGTGGAATAAAACCAGAATTTCTATTCCTACTTGGATTCCAACTAATTGTAAGCAGAGTCTGGACTGACACAGGCATGAATCCATTTATGGTAAATGAATTTTCAACCTCGACCCTGATTCTTGGGATTTGAACAACGGCGTGGACTTGATGTCGCCGCAAGATTCATTAGAATTCAAAGAGCGAGGTGGATCACGAGTTGATATATATATATATATATATATATAGATCTGAGAGTATTCTGCGTGAATGCAGCCAGTGATTAGAAGCGGTCCTTTTGACGTGGGATAAACAAACGGTGATTTAATCACGAGACGTATTGGTCAGGCTGTGATAATAAACCACATATATCAGAAATTCAGAACCCATGTAGCAACTGCTTTGAAAGTCCGCAACAGAGAGATCTAAAGTTAGATATGATCTGCGCTAAATAAATCTCCCTTTCGTTCATCCAGGTACATGATTATTCATAAACATCAAATCGTACGGATAGCACCAGACTTTTTTCCATTTCCCATCACTGGAGGCAACCCCATCATTGATTACGATATCATTTAACGTTTTATGACGTTCAGCTATAACCCGTCCCATTCAAAACTCAGCACTTACCAATTGAACGAAAAAACATGGTGAATTAATTAAGCTCAAACCCTGCAGGCTAAGCTTTGCTATAGCCCATGATCCATGGGTATATTTTCATTGTACACAAGTTCCTGAGGGGCTAAAATGTAGAATGATACGTCCACCAATCAGGGACTATCCTTTCATCCATTCATCATGAGATCAAAACTGCGGGCACTCTGTTGATCAGGAATTATCCTCAAGCACAGAACCTCCACATTCACATATCCACGTACAGCAGTTGGTCACGAAATATTCATGGGTTTAGCTATGAGCCCAAAATTTCGGTGATGCTCTTCTGCAAGAATTTAAGAAGCCTACACATTAGGAAATATTTTTTTCCCGGAAGAAATCCTGTTTCGTTGTGTTGTGGTAAAAGCTTAGCAAACTAGTCAGAGACAGACATTTTTCCGGACCATAATAGCCCTGATTCCATCCCATACGAATAGGCCTGACCCAAAGTGCCCATAGTTACACGGCTGCAGAAAAGCCCTCTGCAAACAGGATTCGGGCACTTACCTACGTTAAGACCCTTACTTTCTTACCTGGCAGCTGAACAGACAAAGAAGATCTCTTGCGCCTAATTATGAAGGTTCGCTAATCACTTTCGGGTCGTATTTTAGATTAGAAACTGAAGGTACCTTATTCGTTACCAGAAGGTACCTTATAGCAAGATCTTGCCTCGGGTTTCTGAGGTGAAATTGATTTTCGGGTTTTTCAAACGGCGCAGGGTAAAAACAGTTTTGTTATTCCATGCTAGTGGTAAAGTATCTAGATTTCCATCGCCCCGCGGCATAGAGAGTCAGATAAAAGTCACCCTAGACAGCAAATATTCGTTCAGATAGCGCAAGGCACCGGCAATATGTCAATATTGATCAGAGCTGTTTTTCCACTGATACGAACGACGTATAATTTACAATACTTTATCGGAAATTAACTAGTCACCGTTGAGGAGTAGTGCGAGAGATAAAATCATCATCATAATTACGTCAAAGTTCATTCTGATCATCGAAAATTTAGCATCATTAAAGTAATCTTTTAATTCTTCTCATTTTGGTCCACTGAGTTCGCCATATCCTTTGGGTCACCAAAGAGTGGACCCAATCAGCCAGAACTGGATCCTCGAAAAGTTCCTGGAATCTAGTATATAGTTTAAACACTGCATGAACTTTACGGACTCGAAAACTTTATCCTCAAACTTTCATCCCTGAAGGCAACCAATCTCACGATTTTCGCGGCAAACTTCTCATTCAATATGGAGAACAATAGCAGCGATTCGCTCATTTATTATTTATAATTATTATATTGTAATTTCATTTTTGGTTTCGTTTTTTTCGTTGTAGTATTAAATTTTGAGTTCCGAGTTGTGGAAACATTCTTTTTTTTTTCAAATATTGCGTTTTCCCAAACGCAGGGGAGATCCGCTAAATTTTGTCCTGTACCCGCAGGATGAACGTCCGCTATCTTAACGGTATTCGCGACGTGGGATTCGAGGCAGATAATTAGAGGTATAATAAGCAGTGCACTGCACTGGCATCTGTTATAATTTAACGCCATAAGATTGACACCGGAAGAGGAATCACGGTGAACACGGTGAACAGAGGGACAGTTGCGTTCCGGGAATCACCGTTAACAGGAAACCACGAGCGCGGTGCTCTTGACCGTTGAAAAAAACCAGTACCTACACTGTCAGTAATCCCATGGCACGCGTGGCTCGAATCACTGTACCAAAACTCAACCACATACATGTATATGGACTCCTATGTACGTCGAGCAAAAAGTGTCTTGTGGCAAGCTATGAGAACCAAGTTTGGGAGGGTCGGGTCAATTTTCATGAAGAGATTCATCATCGTCCTCATCGCGGGGCAGGGAGAGACCCGAACTATTACAACCGAAAGTTATATACGCTATTCGAAATTTAAGGAAGAAGTAAATTGTCTTTTTGGTACGTCGAGGAGCCAATGAAGAAAGTCTGTAGCCCGTGATGCATCACGCAATGACATGGAAACTGGTGCAATTGCTTAATTGCGAACGGTCATAATCAGGATGCTGTCATTTAGAGAAATTTAGAACGAACCTACGCTAATACCACTTAATAAACATCATGTCCGACCATAAGCTTCCGTGTGAGTTAGTTATGATCGTTCGAATTTGCGGCTTTGGTGCGTACCAATTCCTGACATGGATACTACGATTCCTGCTTCCTTTTCCTGGGGTCACAGCATAGTGCCTCGTAATTCGAACAAGTTCAATTACGAAAATAAACCCAAGCCGAATTTCAAGTCAATCAGAATCCTCGAATGGTCATAAAACCGAGTTCCTCTTTGATGCAGACGTTTGCAGAGGCTTACCAAAAACACGATACCGGTTGATACGGTGGTAAAGGGTCGAGAAATGCTCAAAGTTTCTTTTATCACTCCACATCATCGTCGTCTTTGTGTACTTATATGAACAAGAGAGCTTTTTGTTTTCAGAACTTTCTAGATTCTATTCATAGAGTGAAAACGTACGGACGGTATGCGATGTACCATGTTAACAAGGCTATAATTTCGGCCGAGGTTCAAACCTCGAGATTCATAGAGCGTGAATTACTCGTCATTCACACGTGGCCAACGGTTTTGAGTCACCTCTTTCGGAGAATTTCACTCAGGCTCAAGATCCAGACTCGTGTGTACTTGAAGCTGTTCTTTTTTTTATCTTTTTTTTTCCAGACCGCTAGGTTCATATCTGGAGTCCATGGCGCCTCGATATGTTTGAAACAAAACCCCTGAAAAAAAAAGAACGAGCGTAAAAAGGCCAAAAAATGAAATTGTAATATCCTCGCTGAGCGATGAAAAATATGCACCGCTTTCTCTCTTCTGATTTTTTTTTCACTTTTTCTCTATACTGTTTTTTGCCGCATAGTCACTGCGGAATTAATGGAACCTATTTGCAGCATCGGTTGGTATAACCCGTGCTGGACGTGCTGTAAATTATCACGGAATTATTCGCTAATGGATTTCTGATTTCTGGCACATGACTCGCAGTGCAGTTTTGTAGTTTATACCCACGTTAACCGTTGAATTTTGCACGTGGTTGAACAGGCGTTCAATCGACGAAGAAGTGACATAAATCAACGTTTTGCGTACTGACAGGACGAAAAGTGCTTTGAATATCAAGTCAGCGTCGGTTATAGTGTGAAAAATAAATCTATCGATCAGAGGTCAGAGTTTTCATTCGAGGGACGATCAGGAAAGATCATCAATCCAAAGCTTTGAGTTTATATTTTCTAAAACACAATTTCATCTAACGCGGTTTACGAAACCAGTGAAGAAAGTTTGCGGCCATTTCTGAACGACTATAGTCAGCGGTTAGTCAGTCAGTCGCGCTTCTCAAGGGCCGGACAATGACACCTTGTTCAGCTCTGTCTCCCACGCGTATCTCAACCATAAAGATTGTGGACTGTGGATGAGAGAGAAAGAGGAGCTTCATTGTTGGCTTATTTCTATCCGTATATATCCGCAGAAACGAGACTATTCCAACTTTTTCTTTCAGCGATAAAATAAAACCACGATTTCACCCCTAACATTCGGAAAATTTCAAATTTCTGCAACTTGAACATCTCCCATTTACATCGAAATCCGTTTTCCTGGTACATCGATGGTTCGAATCTTATTCTTCTTATCCCTCTTCCGAAAGAGAAGTCGCAAAAGGTTTACGAGCGGGCGTAACTTAGCGTCAGCATTCTGCTGACCAGACTTCATGTCGAGCGTATAGGTAGGCCTTGGGGCACATTAAACCCAGCGGTGTCTTGAATGTTTTCTTAATGTTATTATTCCTCAGTGTTTTTTTTTTTTGTTTCCTGTCTCTTAAACTCACACGGATTCTAATTTACTTTTTCAACTTTCTCTCCGCTCCTGCTTCTCCCACTTTCTCTCCATCTCTATCTTTCTCGGCAGAGGTCAAGCCTCACGAGTTAAAAAGTAACCGGAGAAGAGCTTCGTTCCCAAGTGTGCAATGAACCCGTGACCACCATTTCCACCATTCAGTGCCTCTGGAAGGGCATTCTATCTCCCCGCCTAAAAGGAGTTTCTAATAAGGGCCAGATGCAGTTGGTAACTAAATACATTTTTGGAAACCTAAAACCCAACATCCGGTATAGCCGTTCGAAGCCCAGGCCTCCTCACATTATCGCAGAACCCCCGATCGCTCGATAAAGCAATTACACTTGGCCAAGGTGTCGGGTTGTTCCTGGACGATACCTCGGGCAGATCGATCGCATTTAATTGCACCGTATGACGTGAGGTGAACGTCTTCGTACGGGTAACGCGCGTTATTACGTAAAGTGAACATCATATCCACGGGGCATTTTACGAAAGAAGAATTTCTCGATTACCTACTACTTGCGGTCATCGAAGCTGCAACTAGTATTAAAAATAAATATGATTTATCCCCGGGAGGGGTGACCTCGGTCCATGCCATCTTCTGAGCCTCTTATACGCACAGAAGAGGATGCAAGGCCGTCGCAAGGCTTTAACGCTTCCCAGAACCACATCGAGTTAAATGAAAAGGAAAAAACCACTAGCGGATGCCAGATGACGCTGGTCACTGGAATTCTTCGACCGTTGCGAATACCTGAAATACAACTACGACTTAGGTAGCTGTCTGAGCTGTAAATCTGACTCGAGATCGGAACCAAAAAAAAAAAAATAGCAAAAAACATTAGATTTCAGTTGCAAAAATGTACCGAAATGGCCGGTAATCTGCCTTTGGCAGAATATACGGGCTTTCAATTCTTCGTCAATATTTCGATCTAAAATAACTGTGGAAATTATGAACGCCCAGTTTTTGGCAAATAGTTTATAAATCGCTCGCCCACCGTTATTACATCAACATATCCTGCATTTTTGAGAAGCATTAAATTCAAAGATATATAGTTTCACCGAGTGGGGATAAAGGCTTGAGACATCGGTATGCATAACGGTGTTTAATAATATGTTTTCGCAAATTACTCCGCGGCCTTACGTGTACTGGGGGTATTCATCCGTTTGTATTTATCTCTGTGGTACACCAGCAGTAGCAGTAGTAGCAGCATCCGCTAATAATAATGATCATGACGATAATGATGATGGCCATACGTTTCGACGGTAATCGCTTTCCGATACGGATAGGTATACATGACGTGCCTACCTTGGTATGTATATACTGTATATATATATACCTGTACAGATACGTAGTCGAAGTATATGTATATTGCATATGCACGACGTGTTACACACACACACCCGAATTTATGTGAAATAGGTTTTGTTCATATGGGCTAACGATTTCACGGATATCGATCACTCGGATCCGATAATCCGTGGAACATCAGGTTTAGAAACGATACCAGTATTCGTGTTAGACTTTGATCGTGTGACCGCAGTCCATTGGATTTATAACAAATTATGATAAGCCGCAGTCCGGTTTCTGTAATGAGCTTCTAAAAGGCAAAAATCACGGAGGGGATGAGGGATTTTGAAATTCAGTGTGTGGTATTCGGTACCTGAAATCGTATGGAATCCACATGGAATCTGCAGGGTGATAAAAACGTATTAGAATTTCATAGAAAACAGAAAATAATTGGCCAAATTTTGGCGAAATTTACGAGGAATAATTCCAGATTGTTGACCAAATTACTGGCACAAAGTTCGCACGGAATACCATAGGCATACCCAGACCGGTCAGTCTAATTTCTGATCGAGTATGGCGTCAACAGAGGCTGTACTACGCAGGTTGAACAAGTAATTAATATTTCCTGTTTCGTCGACACTAGCGTGGTTGCACCAGGCTTTGCTACCCGATAGATTAGCTTTCGTGGTAACTCTGTTAATTACTCTACGCGACAAAGCCCGTCCAACCCCTGATTTATACGGGTGAAACGGACTAATAGAGATCCCAAATTTAATATCGCGAGCTATAAGTTGTTGGCAAAAAATGTCAGAGCCGAAATTCGGTTTTTGATTATTGGACTCGTATTTTTAACGCCACGAAACTTTCAACATATGGAATGTAGTTTTATTCTTCCTGCAAGTCCAATCGTCATTCAATACCATCCAATACGTAGCCTATATCTAGATACATCATTTATGTCTAAATACCGACTGTGGGAATCTTCTTTCATAGACACCAGCTCTCAGATTGATAGACGCCATCGTGTCACGTCGTATACATTTAATGAATCAATTCCTGATACTCCGTGGCTCGTACGCCACTGAGAGATCATTTCCGAACTAAATTAGCTACTTAGTGATGGCAGGAATTAATGCCAGCACTATTGAGGCTGTCTTCGATCTTGTTTATTGAGTTTTATCGACACATTCATAAGATCGTTGGAACATGCTACAACGCTATTATTCATTTTTTGCGGTAACTTCGATCTGATTATTAATTGGAAACAGTTTCAATACCACCAGACTACAGAACTCGAAGTACGCTTATATTGCGGAGAAAAATGACACGCTGGAAGATTTTTCGGTCGGATACCCGCAAACCTCTGACCATCTGGCGCCATCAGACCATCGGGCAGAAGTGGTGGTCGGCTAGCGATTTGAATATCGGGGTAAGGGTTGGGATGAATTTTAATTAAAATCCATGTTTACCAAAAGACGTGTAACCTCGCGTGAAACGCGTCAAGAGTCTTCATCTTGAAGTTCGAAAGATATATCTGTGAGAATGTTACGCGGGCGTTTGGATCACGAGTGTTTTATTTTTCTTTGAAGCGTAGGACTCTAGAAATACGCAGAGATATGAAATTAGCGGAGGCGTGATCGCGTCGGTTCAGACTCTTGTGTGGGTGAAAAAAATCGAATTATATCCGCTGCGGTGACCTCTGGGATCGTCTGCATTCATGGACTCTTCGGTCTCCGCCCTGTACCCACGTCCCACGATCGTGAAAGGATCTTCTGTGCAGAAGTACATCTACCTACGTCATTCAGAGTTCAAAGGCGCAATTAAATAAAACAGTGATCAGTGATTGAATAAATGAATACGTGACAGAAATTAGTTGGTTTTAAATACGATAAGAGAACTCCGAGACGTGCTAATCGGCTCTTAATTCGGAGAACGAAAACAAGCCGTCGTCGTTTATCATCAGTAACCGAAAACACGCGAAAGGCGTACCGCTAGTCTTACTTAGAATCAATCAAACGCCACGACTAATTCTCGATTAAGATTCGGTCGAAAAGTTATCCGACTACTTTGGGATAAAGTTTGCATTTTTATAATTGCGTGTCACGCCGTACCTACCCCGATTGTGCGAATATATTAGATTGTACATTGCGGAGACCCTTCGGTTCGCTTCGTGACTGGCAGCTTATTAATATTCAACGACTGCCTAGAACTTGTAACGCAAAAGCACAAAGGGCAATATTGCACAAAGGGCTCGGTCCTTTTCATTAAGACTACTATATGGTGCGCGCGACTGCGCAGCACAGTGATTTCTTACAAAACATATCCATATCTAATACCGTCTTAGCCCTGGTCCCCTTAGCCATACGTATATGGCTCTGAAAAAATTGGCACTTATTCAAAGTCTTGCGTATAGCTCACCCAAGAGACAGGATACATACTGCTCTGCAGTGCGGAAGCTAATGAACGTTTATCGTCGATATTACAGTAATCAGAAGCCTTGGAGGTAATTGTATTTTGCGTATCCCACCAGCACGTAATGGAGAGACTTCAGAGGCTTTGGGAAGACATTAAACCGCGCTGAATGCACCAGGAATTAATCGTAGCTGTCTATGGCGGTGTCCCAGACACAAGATCGCACTCGCACCACCATCAGACAGCCCTCTTGACTCTGGGCTCCCGACTACCGTCTTCGCAACTTCAGTTCATTAATTTCATCTACTTAAAAGCACATTACCTTTTGACTCGCGTCAATGAATGGGGTGTCTGTGCACGAGTTGAAACGTTCTTGTCGGTTTTTGAGTCGCTTTCTTCTTGGAAGACTTTCACACCATGCATCCGATCAACTCTTTGCGGTATACACGCGTGTATCAACGTCACAATCTTTCTTGCACTTACTCAACTCGCTCGTTATCCATTACGTATACCTACACCTTTTACGAGGAATGGTCCAGCCGAGGCTGAAGCTGAAGCTGCATATACCCATATGTATACATATGAGCGCGCGTCTTCCCACTCTCAACCGGGATGCGGGTTCGCGTATTTTTAACCTTACCATCCACGGGGTACGGTGACCCTTGTCTTTGAGGAGTGGAACTTGCGACCAGTCATAGTAATTGAGAGATATTCGCATCACTCAAAGGAAAATGATACATTATCTAAACCCGAGGCGAATAGAAGAGGAGAAAAGGGAGTTTTATGAACGGCATTAATCTGGCCGGCAGGCTGCAAGAACCCCGAAATCATATGTCTTGGGAATTTAGGGAGGAAGTAGTGAATACATTTTTGTCAAGATATTAGAATGGGATGTGAGAGGGCTGAACCGTGTCTGTTACTTTCCAGCTATTCGGTACTAGAATAATTTCTTCAGGGGATAATAATCCCGGGCTTTCGATGCAGTCCCAATCCTGGTAATGCCATATCAGGCACGCTTTGTGCCCCCTCATATACGTAAGCTTCGCAAAGTCATAAGTCGCTACTTTGGATTTAATGAGGCACGTTTATAGTTTCTTTTTATTCATGAAACCGGCTTTTCTAAGGGTGCCTAGACCCCCGGTAAATGTAGGAAGAAAAAATTCGTTATTTCAAACCGTAGTTTTCCAATAGGCATTAAAATTCTCTTTGAAGTTATGAGAGTCGTGAGTTTTAGGTATTCGTCCCTAATATATACACATATATACATATCTATGGCTCGCAATCCCAACCGGTGTGGAAAAATGGAAGTGAAATTTGCCGCAATGTCAAACGATGAGCTTTAAGAGTGAAGGAATGAGATGAGAGCCAAGCGGAAAGACGGGGGATCAGTAACGCGGAATGTCTTTATGAGGTAGAATTCTACGACCATGCAGAAGGCCGCGCCAGTCAGTCCGCATAGGTTTTTTTTTTTTTTTTTTTTTTTTTTTCCACCGTTTTTCTTGCACGCTGTTCTTGCCCCGCGTCACTCTTCGCGCGCGACTTACTACCGGCTGCAGCTTCTGCTTTACTCTCTTGAATAAAAAAGAAAAAGAACAAAAAAAAAATTAGAAAAAAAAAAACCGACACCCATAAGTGCAGGACGCGCTGCCCTTGTCTGCTGCAGCTCATAGATTTTAGATATTCTTAGTTTTCATAAGCGAGAGAATGTACCATAAGAATTATTCCGTTCTATACGCGCTAGGAGGCAAGGTCGTGTGTCACGATTCAACGATCATAAAAATTCCCCTGTCCTCCAACAGCCAAGGTTTAGTTGCCCACGGAGTACCACGTCGCGTGCATCAAAGACAGCAGCAATTAAACAGTCAAATAGCAGCGCGGTTTACGACGAACAATCTCAAACAGATTTTTTATATTTTTTATCCTCTTCTCGAATAAAGTTAGTGGGTCTTCAGAGACAACACACAGTTTAAAAAAAAAAACTCGAAATTTACTGCAGATTGACCTTTTTCTCGTCAATATATTCTTTGGTCGTTTCCGAAATTCGTTAGATCAGCTTTCAGGCTGGACAAGAACATTTTGGCTAGAGTTCTAGTCGTTTTGAGAATTGGAGGCGCATCTCTTGATCCTGACTTGCAAAACAAGGCCAATTTGGTAATTGGGCCGTTTTCAGTCCGTATCCTATGAAGGTAACAGCATGGTTCCAATCCGTCCCCTTCATTAGCAGGTGCCCACTTATGGAATAGCAGACAATTGTCGAGGCCCTCGGCCCTCTTTACTACCCGGACTCCTGCAGGGCCGCGTTGTTTAGATTGAAGAACCGTCTCGAGGACTCTATAGAGTTCCTGTTTCCAGTAGGGAGTCGTATAGACAACGAAGTGCGTCTTCGCATGTGAATATTTGACGTATCCCTCGAAGTAGTGAAATTTTTTATTTCCAACGCGCTTAAAGTTTGGCCGATAAATTCTTGGACGAGAAAACCTTCGCCTTAACCCTTTACCCCGCAAATCCCTTCTCGCCTATTATCCCACCGGACTTTTGCGACCTCACGATTCCAGGTAGATATCCTTCGACCAAGCGAAACGGGTTTTCAGCACTCGCTTTGTTCCTGCATTCGTGTTCAACCGGCTAAGGCTTAATTCACACAGTATTGAGTCTAGTTCACCAAACTATAGAATAGTCGAGTCACTCATGTGGAAAGATCCATTTGATCCCGGTACACCCCAACGAGTCATGGATCATGTTGACAAAGTGTCCATCCCGAAGGATGTACATACGCTGCACCCCAATTACACACCAATCACTCAGTCCTCGTGGAACAAGAGGATCGGATCGGATCATCAACGAGTTTCGAGTCATCAAGCTCAACTCAATTGAACTAGACTCTGTTCATAGCACGTTCTTCAAGGGCCAGGATGTCCCCGAAGGATTCTCCGATAGCCCAGTTCTGTCGGAGCATGTGATTTTCGAAGTACGATCATTTCTTCTATGATCGTACTTCGAAAAGACTTCTTTTCTTGCCAATTATAGAATCGTGATTTGACCAGTGATGTTTGATCTGAATACTGGAGGGAATCGCTCTTACCTTGACTGACTTTCTTATAATGTGAAAGCAGCTTAACTTGAAGTAGGGAAATGCTGTTCTACCGTAGCGGTACGGTATGCAATGGTCTCCTATATTCCATCGGGTTACTCGGAACGGCGGTAAGAGGATACCAAAAAAATTTAGCTTCCGTGCAACACGCGATGTTCAAACTACAGCTACCTTCCGCCCCCTTCTAATTCCCAACAATTGTCGCGATTTCAGTGATGGTTAACACTCAAGTCCGTTTAAAGTATCCCATATCAAACCCCAACCTCTCCTAATCCAACTTGACTTAAACTTAACCCGAGTCAGCGTCCTATACCGAACCGATATAACAACCTCGACAATACTTTACCCCATTCGGTTTTATCGACGGGGTGGCAACCAGCTCTTAAATATTGAATCGCTTAATTTTACCTCGAAATATACCCTAGATCCTGTGTATTATAACCGATTTGAATACTCCAAGATACGACTGAGTCCTGAGGATATTTCCAAGCTTTGTAATGAATACCAGAGAATCTTTCTGATCTTGCTTTGCGGATGGAACTTGAAGAGGATCTGGTAAATCGGTGTTCTCATTATGATCATGGCTACGATGGAGCGACAGAATTACACAATCGTTAAAATATCTAGCACCGTTCTATATCGTACCATCGTAATACCCAGACGAGCAATAATTATAACCATAAACCCATGCTTGGTCATTGTTCGTGCTTGAATTTAATCACGTCATAATTCTGACCCTCGTTCACGACTGATCGGTTATACTAGCGAGTAGCGGCGTTAGGCATCGGCATATATATGCATATTTGTTTAACTATATACTGCATGCATTGCAGATGAAGATTGCGCTTTTTTATCACCAGCTCAAATCGTACGATTTTATGAAAACAGGTTAACATACATATCCGTTCAGTCGCGGACATGTGCGGCCAGAGCTAGTATATATCGGCCGTTGGACTATATGCCACTATAATAATAATCGATTCTTTTCAGCTAAAATTTCATAGGCGCGGGGGGGGGTACGCCGGGTTGACATCGGAAGTGTATTTTTAATCCAGACATTTATTTCGAGGTGGTGATTCGCCGGCGTCGAGACGCTGACCATCGGTGTCCCATCCCTAATAAAGTGGCGCCATGACAACGACGTATATACTTATATACATGGCAGTGACCTGTCACTATCGCTAATGCCAACATCATTCCCATTTATTATACCTCGCACTTGGCAAAGCCGGTTATACCTACTCACACCTTCCTCACACATGATAGACACCTCTCTTTCCATTGCTAACAGATACTGCAGGCCCTAAGGTTCGATGATTATCATCACGACATTATCGAACGATCGGTAGTGCCATTATTTACAACCCATAGTTTGATTCTCTGTTCCTAAGTTTTCAATAACTCCGGATTAGCGCTTGAACTTGAAATCCTGATCAGCGTCTCTATGCCCTACTGAATTTTCGAATTCTAATCAAAACCCGGAAAATTAACTCAATTATCAGTTCTAGTTTCTACTTCAAATCTTCGGTCAGATCAGTAGAATAAAACTAGAATTTCTATTTCAACTCAGGTATAACAGATATAATCAACGTTCAACCCGCTTTTTCATTTGACATCTGTGAACTCTAACGTAGCCACAATTGCCAACTACGTCTCTACGTCGGAATTTTCACGTCCACTTTAATCTTATCGTTCGTAACAACAGTATTGGCTTTGCTTATTCTTATAAATATTATGGAGCTGCTATAATCACTGCATACCATTTACATAGCTGCACTTTGCACTGGCACTAGTTGACCTGCACTGTTTTCGATCAGCTCATTGGTTCGGACTGATGATTGAACCGGATTCATCAAATATGAATTAAAATTCAATTCCAGTTGTACTAACGAAACGGTATTTTTTCATTAATTACAGAGACTTGAGACCAGCGAGTTTGGAAAAGGGCCAGGAGACTTTAAGACTCAGAGTATATGCTTGTTACGCTTGGGGTGGTCCTCTTCTCGTTGCTGGTTTAGCCGCGCTTTTTGACCATCTACCACCCCAACCTGGATACATTTTCCTCAGGCCACGGTTCGGCGAGAATCAGTGCTGGTTTTACGGTAAGAGAATTTGAATTTTTAATACACCCTTATGAATGTCGACCTTTATCGAAAAACTCAGACAGTTCGAAAAGCTGTGCCATTATTATTTTGCGCTAAAATTCTGCAATGTTATTTATAATGTCGGCTTTCTTCTACTATGGCAAGGGCTGGCCTATGACATTGTGGATAGATCGGCATTGGGGTAGATACAAATCTGGCGCCAGCCGGCTATCCGAAGACACACTTACGCGCTGTGCGATACACACTCTGTGCCAGTCGAGGGGGTAGATCGAAAAATACATAAATACGCTAGGGCATACATGCATGTGGACATAAATATACTACACTCTTCCCACATACGCGCGGAATACAAAAAAGGACAAAGCGATGACATTCCGAGGGAGGATTTAACGAAATGGAACCAACTACTACGGGAATAACCATTTCACTTGATCGATGAGATTCGTTAATGGACGGTTACTGATTCAAGAATTTATGCCTTTTCAACGAATTTGAAAACGACTCAGAAAAACTTATTGTAATTCGAATCCACGGTATGAAATCGTTCATGAATTTCATATCGGGAAACGTCATTTCCTTTTTTTCTTCGACCGATTTCTTTCGGTCCATCATATCGGGAAGATGAATATGACAAAGGAGGTCTGCGGACCCGTTGCATAAAGTATTGACCAGTGTAGCATAAGACACTCGTGTTTGTTATGGTTTGCCACTGAGTGAGATATAACCGGGAAAACAGCTATCGTTGGCCAAATGCCAAATCTAAGCAAATATAGAGTCGCTCGTAGCCATCTCTCTGCACCAGAAGCGGAAGAATCGGTCATATCTACCTATGCTTCGTCGCATTGTTTATACGAACCTTCTTAATGTTAGCAACTATTGTAGGTAGTACCTGTGTCTCGTTGTTAGAAATGAAACGAAATTTGCCATAAAAAAAAAGGCCCCGATTTTATGGCATTGAAATATTTCACCCTTTTTTGCACCGGGAATAACGGCACCTGATTCAAATCATCTTTCTCCATCCTGAAATCCGAGATTTTTCCTTCTCTGGGCGGATATACTGTTTTATGGAAATTTTACTAACGCAAATATTGCCCTTCCTCATAAGCTCGGGTAATTCTGTGATAATAATTAGTAAAATGCAGCTGGGAGCGGGTTATTAATCGGTCACCTAGATTTATAAATAGATTTATAGATCCACGATGAAGGACCACCCGCACAGCTTGCATATACGTAAACGGGACATGTAGGTATGGATCGGTTTCACTTTGGTGCGTAAATCCTGATCAGAGAGGAATAAAACTGGGTCGATCACAATGCACGATTATTTTCTCTTCTCTTCTTGTTGTTAACCTCATTGCCGACTACGAAGAGCGGGATAATATTTATAGGTTTGTTTGCCAGGGGTCGCAAGCACAGTTAACTCGTTGATAATGGTATAACTGGATAAGCGAAGGGATGTAGTTAGTAATCGCTATAATTCGACGCTGCGCCACGCCTATATCGTTCGAATTCCCATCCCTTAGAGTTCCGATATAGTTACACTCCCCAGGTTCGTCGACCGATATCACTGGCTAGAAATTTATTCCTTCTAACGCCGTGTGGAAAACTAGATTTTCCGTAATAATTTCCGTGCGCAAAATGTCAGATTTCTTAACGCATTTTGCGCATGGTAATTTCATTTTTCGCACGCTTACAAAATGCGTTAGAAAATCTGACATTTCGCGCACGCAAATTAGCACGCAAAATCGAATTTCGCACACTAGTTAGGAAAAATAGTGTTTTGCGCACTCGTTGCGTAATGTACTATTATAGATTCGAAAAGTGTCGATTAGAGTCCCAAAAAAAATCTCAAATTGTTCGAAAAATCTACTTCCCCAATTCATAAGAAAAATCCAAGTATTTCAACCCTCTGGTTCGCAGATTCGTTATGTAGTTCACTCTGAGCTAAAAAATAGACGTTTCTATTTTAACAATTCTTTGACCAGCTTTCCACTCTCGGGTTTTTTTTTTTTTTTCTTTTCTTCTCCTTACGTTTTATTTGGGGAAAATATTTTAATACGCAAACGATAAGAGATATAAGTAAGTGATTGAAATTTGCGCAACGCAATGCAATACCGTCGACTTCAATCAATGAGGAAACTCAAAGAGCTTCGATGAAATTTAAACAGCTGTTGAACGTTTATATCTCGGACGTTAGCTGCAACGTTTTGCCGAAATAATGTCAGATATCAGAATATATTCTCAGTAAAGCTACGTTTCAAATGAAAATTTTACTGCGCATTAAACGGTTCTTTGATCTATGAGTTACTTCCGAGTTGATTTACGTCTCGAAATTCGATTCTGCGTTTATCCTGTCTCACGATTTTTTTTTTTTTTTTTTCTTTCTTTATTCTTTTCCGCGATTTGTTAGAAATTTTAGTCACTTTTTTTCCGATGAGAAAACGGAAAGGTGCCTCGGACTTTAGACTACTTAAATAACGATCGCTAAATCTATCACCGATTCGTTGATGGACAATTTATTCCGGCTTCTGGAGTGTAAAATAATAAAATGCACCCTCTTTGAGCTGAATAATAATGCAACTTTCGTTTACGTATCCACGCTATAGACATGGACATTGATTTTGACAACTGATACCCTCCGTATACCCCGGTACGCCCTGGCACACCCCGAAGGATACCCCATAACGTTTTCCTGCAAGCTATATCCTGGAAGGTTTATCGCAGAACTGACAGCTAATCAGAATGAACTCCACGCCGAATTCTTAAGGCATTAAATTCCTGTTTCCGGCTCGTAATTTTCGACCCTGTTATACCTATAAGCAATTGCTTTTACATAAATATACGAATCAAGATATACCAACTCGACACTGCAGACGATGGATTAATTGTGCTGCTGATTTCATGCTTCGAAATTTTCGAAATTTAACTAAAAAAACTGCGCCGTTTATCTTCTTCGACATTAAATTTTAGGAAACTCTTAGACAATATTTGCCACAAAATAACCGAGTCGGAATAGAAATTCTAGTTTCATCAGACTTCGAGGTGCGAACTAAAATTTGAGGGTAGGATTTGTGCATTCAATGAAATTCTGATCTCTGTCCAATTTTTTTTTTTTTTTTTCTGAGAATCAGCCATATGCGGTGTGTAAACGCTCGTCAAAACCCCGGATTTTGCGCTGTAATACAGATTCGGTAAATGGATATTTGCGTAAGAGTTAAAAATCTGGTTTTACGAATTCTAGAAAATAATATTTAGCTCTCATCTCCATTCCATTCAACTTTTATGCCTAGTTTGTTGTAAATTGTAAAATTTTCGCGATAGCTCCGCCGCGTCCTTAACGTCTGATTGAATAATCTATTGATTCGGCTTCTGCAAACTCGGTTTGCCAAATTAGAAATTTAGTTATAAACAAAGAAGGCCGTTGGCAGTTCTCGCGATAAACCGATTTCACGATAAATTAATCGTAAACGATCCTCAATGTAACTAAACATTGCACAACGGGAAAATTATTCCGAGATCTGAGATTCGTATTTGTATATTCCTCATTCTCTCGCTTCCGCGTTAGACTCTTGACCCCAAAAACTAGGAGCGTTTAACAAATTTTCAAAGAATCATATATTTCGATCGAAAATCTGCTTATTGTTGTTAGAAAAATATCCTAAAAAAAAGAACCGAGTCTAAAGAACAAAATTTGAAAATTTTCAAATTTTCTAATTAATAAAAGGGATTTTTCATAATTTCAGGTGACATGGAGATTCTGACTTACTTCTTCGGCCCCGTTGGCGTTCTCTTGGCCATCAACCTTCTCCTCTTCGCTGCCACAGCTCGTGAACTTACTTGCGGTTTATGGAAGCGTGAAGTTGTCAAGAGCACGACTGAGAGGTAAGCCAATTTAATTATCACATTCAAAGCTGCTGAAATGTCTGTGCAGTTTGTCTCTTCTGCAAGCAAAGAGAGAAAAGCGAAAAAAAAAAGAAAGAGAGAGAGAGAGAGAGAGAGAGAGAGAGAGGGGCGAATAATTATAGAATAATTATTAATTACACAGCCAGTCTTTTTCCTTTTTTTTTTTTCAATTTTTTATTTAGTACGGATAGAATATTATAGCTAGCTAATTAAACGGTGTGGATTAAACTAGAAAAAAAAATATATATATTACGAATTTTCAGATAAATACGGATATCTCTTTATATTTTTACGGTATTAAAATGTTTCTCAAATCGTTTAAGGTGATTCCCTACCCAATTCCATCTGATCTGAAAACATTGGGCTAAACGCGTGCAGAAGGTGGTATTAAACGAAATATCTCTGCTTGAGTACCGAAATTTTTACATTTCTTTGTAAAAAAACGTTTTTATAAAACCGTTTTGCATGGATTTATTCTCTATTTTAGCGTAAATCGAACATGTTTTGGGCCGTACGTCTTCGAAATCGCACATAGAAATATTGCGCGACGAATTTTGTTTTTTGACTCGGTGCCCAGGCAGAGATGTTCCGTTTAATAGCACCTTCTGCACACGTTCAGCCCAATGTTTTCAGGTCAGGTTGAATTGGGTAGAGAATCACCTTAATATTCTTTTCAAACTGGATGGATTTCCGAGCCGAATGGCCCCTGGAAAGACTCGTACTGAAAAACCTTCGCGAATATGTATCTCTCTCTCTCTCTCTCTCTCTCTCTCTCTCTCATTGTCAGACGGAATAATATTTACGACTGCACTTTGCGGTATTATATTTGAAATAGCTGAAAGGAAAACTGTACGAACTTTGACGTTGACCAAGACACGTAAAAAGTTTTTCAACTATGCTAATTCTATCTTGTTTACCTCGAACTGGTACATGCACATCATACACCAGATATGCGCAGTGTTATCCAGTCGGAGACATGGGTACCTTTTTTTTTTTTTTTTTTGAAATAACGCAATTACTAAGTTTAATGGCGATTCGTCCAGTTTTATCGGGAATACTGAGTGCACCTTGGATTTTCCATAACGGTCACATTAAAGAAGAAGAAAAGTGATTTGGCAGTGAAACTGGCCAAATTCGTTGCACATATACACAGAAAAAGAAAGTCCTTAAATTTTTCACTGTGATCCTTTGAGCTTGCATTCTAAGCAACTTGGTACAACACGTGATCTTCTTTTATGACGTTTTCCCTTTCCCAACCCTTCGGGGGTGCATAAATTTCGCGAAGCCACAGGGGCGTCGTACAGTTGAAACAACTAATAACGCCTTACCACGAAGCGTATGTAGAGAGTGGGGTACGCAGTTGGCCAGAATACAGGAGAAAAGTTGAGAAAAAACTTTTTCCGAAGTCTTTGGAGTCACTCATTCAAAATCCAATGTCAAAATATTATCGTTCGAAGCCGCTGGCTGACTTCGAATAAATTTTACATTTGTATATAACATTTTTTCCGCGTCGTTATCCTCTTTGGACAATATTAAGCCGCGAATTCAAACAATATATGAAAAACAGGAGGTGCTTGAATAACAATTTTCGAAACTGTTCTTCTGCAGGCCATCGCAATCGTCTGGAAAGCTGGAAGTCTGTGCAATTGCGTCCTTCGCAATTTCCTTGTGGAAAAAGTTCAGATCGAATATGCGAAGAGATTAGAATAAGCTCGCGGCATTATTACGAAATGAGAAAAGTAAAATTTGGCCGTTGGATCACGGCGCGTTTCATCATTTTGATAACCGTGACAGTTGGCCTTTCCCTGTCCCACGCAGATCTTAACGACACGGTTTATCGTGTAACGATTCCTCGTCTCGGGCTTCTCTAGGTCGACGATGTTCGATCTAGATATAAATTTTATTTCGATTCAAGGCTGACGGTCAGAACGACCATCGGCATTTTTGGGAACTGTGTGAGCCCGTCCTTGGCCGGGGTAATTCAATTAATGAGTAAATTAGACTTAAATTGAAGAAATAATTAATCGGATCACGTATCACGATCACATATAAACTTTCATTTTTATTTACTCGCTATTTTACACTTCACACCATGTGTTCCTCCGCCTAGGATTATCTCCTATCATATATTGTCGGAAATATCGTTACCGCTCGGTGAATAGCTACTCGTGGGATCACCTTTGATTAATTATTCTGTTTAGAATCGCGGAATTGTTGCAGATTCTCCATTACACTACCGCAACTACGATGCTACGGAAGATTAAACCTCCACGAGCGATGTAACAGCTGCGTTTCATCTCACTTTCGATTAATTCTTTTTCTAAAATTTTCCTGTACACCATCATCGATCAGAGATATTCAAGAGAAAAATTTTCCATCGCGATCAAATACCCGTTAGAATTTATAATTAAATGCCGATTTTTTTTTTTTTTTTTTTCTTCGTCTCTTCAGATTATCAAAAACCACAAATGGCATGATTTTGGCTCCGCGCTCCGATCCCCAAAGAAATTAACATTTTTAAATAAGAAAAAAGAAAGCTCAAAACGAAACCGCAATAACATATTTTTTACGCGAGTAAAAGATACGCGGTTCTTTTTTCTGCTATAAGTGATGCGAGGATATTTTTAAAAAAATCCAAAAAATACAATTAAGAAAAAAAAAAAAAAAAAAAGAAGAAGAAGAAGAAGAAATCTCTGTAGCTTCTCTCGGTCGTTAAAGATAAAATAAACACTTGTTCCTATAACCAGATAGCAACTTATTCGAGGTGTAAAAATAAGTTACGATTCCCAGACAAATTTATACATCGAAGGTCAGAAAGTTTTGTATATAGGTATTTAACGCTATGTATTTGAAAATGGGTTTTTTTTTTTTTATCCTACCCGTTAAAAAATTGGATACTTTTTTTTTTTTCTTCGGCATCGCAAACTCCTTCAGCATTATAGTATATCGTGAAAACGCGTTAAAAAAAACCGCGATGCTATGCGGTTAGATAATTTTTAAATTATAGAATTCGTTACTGCGTCTCGTCAGTTTCTATATTATATCCGCGATGAACACATTTGGTTTTTCAACATTTATAGATTTTCTTATTTCCTGTACGTCGCGACGTTATTTTGACATCGCTAATCAAATTACCGCAAAAATTATTCCTCGAACTGTCTCCAACTCTTGCGGATCAAATATTTCGCGATTCGCCGACGCCTACGTACCGAATTACGCACACAGATAAAGAGAGAAAGAGAGAGAGAGAGAGAGAGAGAGAGAGAGAGAGAGAGAGAGAGAGAGCTATAGACATATTAAAAATTTCGGTTAAATAAATTCGGTTATATTAAGCGATCGTTAAAGTTAACCAGACCAAATTTCAGTTTATTTTTCACCATTTTCAAGGCCGTTTTTTATCGCTCACTTCCTCCTGGTACACCGCGAATCTTTCTAAGTATCAATGATGTATTGCAGTTATTAATATGAAATGAGAACTAATGCGTTTGATAATTTTTTGGAATTTATGTTTGTTTTCAATTTTTTTTTTTTTTTTTACATTATTTTATCACAACGGAATTTCTAAAAATTTTAATCTTACACGGGACAGTAAAAAGGCGCATCTTACCGCAGTTCCGGTTTCATTATAATCATATTATATACAAATTTAACGCTTATTTCCGTGCGTCGTAACGCACGCTCAAAATGCCATCGTGTTTCTCTTAGTCTCTCTGTACTTTTTGGTGTATAGTCTTTGACCGCGTAAGTACCACTCGTTTATAATAATTAGCGATGCCGTCCGAAATAGACTCGTAGTAGTCCGTAGTCCAGGAAAAGCAGTAAAGGAAGCTGTGCAAGGGCTCAACCTCGCCGAAGACATATCTATCTAGTCAGTTGTGAAAAGTTTGGAGATAAATTTTTGTAACTAATTTTTTTAAATTTTCTAACGAAAAACTGAACCGCGGATTCCCACCATATATGCATATCACGCGGTTTCAAAAATCCATGGGAAACTCGCCAACGTATCATTAAAAAAAAAAATTCGATTCTCCATAGGGATTCGCGGATTCCACTCTTCCCGGAATAATTAGAACGCGATAATCGACTGAAAGCGGAAACGCGCCAGGCACAAAGCCGACAAGAAGGCCATCTCAATTTTCTATCTTCGTATCCTTTATGGTGAAACATAGGTACATCCATGTTTCTCTATTTGTCGAACAAAGTGACATACTGATTTTGAAAAATAATCCTTGTCAAATCAAATGCACGAAAATTAAACAAGATCAGATAATTGCATGGTGCCTCGTGCCTCCTGGGGCCAAAGGGCGGAGGAAGTGTGATTCTGGACTGCCTCGGATGTGCCCCAGCCACCCACTCAGTCTCAAGAAAAAAGCATTCTCATCTCCACTCGCTCTCGGTTATTTTGATACAACTACATCCGTTTCGGTTCTTTACTCAGGGTATGAGTTTTTCTCCGTCCCAGCGAGTCCTTGAACTTAACTTTCTCTGCAGTTCGTGGGGTCTTCCGTGTCCCTCTTTCCGATCCAGCGATTGAATTTTTGAAAAATTCTAAGCATGTCAATATCGACGATTTTTCATGAGAGTAAAATCCACTTTGTTAAGTTGATGTTGTTCAATTTCTAAAACTTTCTAACGCAGCTCGCTCATGAATTGCGTATTTCATTCGCATTGCCAAAGCCCTGCTTATCATTCTTCCTGTACATCAGTTAATGCAGATATACGTAATACGTATCAATTGTAAAGCGTTGTGAAATTGGCCGTACAGCGCAACTAATTACACTTTTTAAACATTCAATAATTTCGTCATTCACCTACGAAATTCATGAATTATGGTATGTTTCAACACTTTTCAGACACAGCTCGACCCTGATCGAATTCATACCCGAATCTGATAAAAATAAATAAGGTTTTCATTGATTTTTGATAAACCGAAAGCTTCGCCTTTTTTCCATTCCATTATTTTGGCTAAATGATAAAATTCTGTTATCCTGTTTCAGAGCTGCGCTTGGACGTGTCTGCATGAAGCTTGTGGTCGTGATGGGAGTGACCTGGGTAGCGGATGTAATTTCCTGGGCTGCTGGTGGTCCTCAGTATCTGTGGTACTTCACGGATCTAATTAATGCGCTACAGGGGGTTTTTATCTTCGCTGTTGTTGGGTGTCAACCGCAAGTTTGGACCGCTTTGAAGAGATTGTGCAATAGAAATCCACGTACTAATGCAGGGAGACAAGGCAACGCCATGAGCACAACAAGCCACGGAATGCCCAGCATGGGAGACAGTGTTACCCAGAATCAGAGCACGAAGACTGTTCCATTGGAAACCATCTGTTAGATGAAGAATAACAATAAGAAGAAGAAGAAGAAGAAGAAGAAGAAGAAGAAGAAGAAGAAGAAGAAGAAGAAGAAGAAGTGGTATTGAAAAAGTTGCCTTTTACTTCGAGATTATCTTATACCAGGACCGTCTAAGGACTTGCTGATTGATTATCATCGATGACAACCATTTCTTAGTGGAAAAAACTTGACTTTTAGACGACGTAGGAGAGATGGACTTTGTATAATACAAGTTTCCATGAAGAAAAAGAATGACAGTATCTTTACTCTCGGAATAAAAATAAAAAAAACATCGGACATTTTTCGCAGATCTTTATATATATGACGCGAAAATATACCGTTGATCTACGAGTTGGATGAATAAGAAAAAGTTTTATACGATTTTTTCATACGGAAATAAAGATCCAGATAAATTTTATTTTTCACAAATCTGTGTCACTGTGACGGTTTAATGTTAGCGATTCTCGATTAGCTGAGCTTCGCATAATTGCAAATGCCTACGTCCGCTGAATTCAGCTATACTCACGATTGCGAATCATCAACACGCTATGGAGGCCATGCGATTCACATTCTTTTGTGTATTACTTTGTTTTTTATACCCATTTTCAAAAACCAGTTTTCGATATAATGAAGATTTTTCAATCTGAAAAGAAGAGAAATTGACCGTGACGTATCTAGGTTTTATAGCTGTGGAAAGAAACGCGTACGTACGAAGAAAATCTGTTCTAGACCAAAAACGCGGTTGATATTGAACTCAAACGACTGAAATCATCACGATGTACAAAAAGTGACATAAAAAAAAAAAAGAATTAGGGGAGAGAATTTCGATTTTTTATTTTAAATTTTCGCAAAAGTAGAGTAAAAATGAATGTAAAATTTTTTTTTAATTCAATAAATTCCCACGATTAACCGCCAGTACGCGCAATTGTCCGATGAAATTTTCGCAAGCTAAATAATTAGGTACCGCGAATAGAAATAAAAATTGAAAAATTGGAACAGAACTAGTCTATTTTTATCGGCAGTAGCTAAAAAAACATCATCGCTCTTGAAGAATGAAAAAAATTAACGAACAAAGAAAAAAAAATATTTATTATACAAAATAAGAATATTAATTGGATTGTGTTCGATCACCTAATTAACTTTTGACCAACGAACAAATTAACGTTTGTGGTATACCTACTGCATCTACACGTTAGCAATTTATCGTGCGTATATTTATAATATTATATACGTATAGTATAAGATATAAAGTTAGATTAATTATAGATTTTTGTTTTATGTATTTATGTATGTATGTATGTATGTATGTATGTATGTATGTGTTTACATCTTATTTATACTTCCTCGCGAAAATAAAAAAAAAATAAAATAAAATACAAAAATACACTGAAATACGCCCCAAATAATATAAAAACAAGATATCAATTTCGGAGAAGAAGGATTTAGTTATAAAAGAAAGCACCCCCCTCCCCTCACGTTGCGAGGGTGAATCATTTTCTTCCCAAATTAGATCTTGAAAAAAAAAAAAGAAAAATGAAAAAAAAAAAAAAACAACGGTACATTTTTGTAGAACAATCAATAATCTACTAATAAGAATAGAATATTAGCATTTAATTACCGCGGTGAGTTAAGGCTTTTATGCTATCAGCTATTTTTGACGTATAACAAATGAATCACAGTATAATAAGGAAGAAAACAAAAATGAATAATAAAAAAAAATATTTATTATTAAATAGTGAAACTGACAATTGTTTCTTCAGGTGCATCTCAAGACTGACCGTATCGCGTCATGACGTAGAATGTTTAGTTTAACGTTAAGTCTCTACTAGTTGGCTTCTTTTTTTTTTCTTTCTTTATTTTTTATTATTTTTCACGGTAAATATATATATATATATATGTATATATATTTATATATATACAATATGTGTGTGATGTGATAATAAATAACACGAGCTAATCCCTGCGATCACTAAACGATTTAAAATATCGATTATTAATTATCCCGGGTGCGAATGAGAAATAATAATAATAATAATAATAATAATAATAATGATAAACTTAATTAAATATATGTCGAATTTAATTATTGGCGAGAATTTATTATAGTCTGCGCAGTTGTTTTCGCTCGTGTTTTTCATTCTCTTCGTTTTTTTTTCTTCCTCTTTTTCTTGTATAATGTGTTGTATACGTTATGAATTAATATTATTTTTCGAACTAATCGTGGTCCTATACGTGTAATTACTAATTATAAGTTAATTTTAGTTATATATTATAATACACGTTACTACGTAAGCACCTGCAGCTGCTAAACTAAAACACATTATACACTAAAGTAAGTAATTAGATACATGCAAATATAATTGAAAAAATTAAAGAAAAATTATATATACAGAGCAATTCTGTGGAAAGTAAAGCGCCTAAAAGGTAGGCAAACGGGAAACGCCTGCATTATGCAGCTCAAACATCGACGATTGGGTTTTATTTCCCACGTAATAAATAAAAACCAATCGTCGATGTTAAATTTGCTCAATGCAGGCGTTTACCTTTTCCCTAACTTTTAGGCGCGTTACTTGCCACAGAATCGCTCTGTATATACTATAATATCATCGCACCTGTTCTTGTAAATAACATTATTTCTACCTATTATTATATGTTGATATTAAACTTATCGCGTTATCGCATATTTGGTGCACTTTATTACTTCATCGTAAAATATTATAGTATTTAGTATACCTACAATTTGTATGAGTAAGTACCTTAAAAAAGAAGATAATAAAAACGAGAAAGAAAAAGAAAAAAAAAGAATAATAATAATAATAATAATAATAATAATAACTAAATATATGTTCAAACGCAACGGCGATTTTCCCGGTAAATTATAATCCATGTAATACCTATAAAAGTATATGCATGTAATATCATATAACTGTTGCAGTCATAAAGAGGCTCGGATTTCATTTTCAAAAGTGATAATCGTTACAAAAAAACTTAATTACCAAAAGAAAAATATTGCCGGGAAAATATAAGAATAATAAAACAAGAAAAAAAAAAATTTAATATCTATACATATATAGCAGATTATTGTATAACGTATAGAATTCGTTGTATAGAAATGTTAAATCGTATTATATATGTATATGTATATCATATAATCAAACCATAAGGTGTATTATCCTGTATAATTAATATTCGAGGAGTTTGATTGTATATTATAAGTGTGCAAAAACAAAGCGCTGATGTGATTATTGAAAGATATAGTAAAAGCCTAAACATTAATTTTAACATAATTTATTTGGATTGTTAGTAGCTCTGTTTTTGCATACGTATACAATATACATTAGAGTGGTCCTTGAAAGTTCATAAAAATAGAAAAAAAGAAGAAAAAAATCTGCGGCACGTGTTCCCGTTGAAATTGAGAGCCAAAATTTGCGGGTAATTCCTTTTTCTTTCTGTATTTGGAACCGATTAATAGGTACGCCTTCAAAATTGAAAAGAATTACCCTTTCAAGGACCACTCTAGTATGCATATTATTAACAAACTCTATGTATCTGTATACTTATTAAAACGTACGATGGGCTTGCCAGTAATTAGTTTCAGTCGATACTTGTGTTACACCAAAATCTGAATAGTCTAGTAAACAAAAAGAGGAAAGAAAAGAGGAAAAAAAAAAAAACTATGTGTGAAGTTTTTCAACTTTTGAAACTTCAGAGGAGTTAATTTTTCATCTCCTAGCTAAATAAATACGCAGTTATATAGATTCAATGTTTCTTTTTTGCACAAAAATAAAAATAAATAAATAAATAAATAAATAAAATAATACAAATAACGGACAAAGAAATAGAATTAAGAAATAAACGAACGTATTTGTATGATATAGAGACTCTGAACTGCTATGTAGAGTAATATCATATTATAGTATATGTAAACTCAATGTATTGTTAAATGATAAATAGTGAACGAGTTTAGTGAAGTATATTTATGTATTTACAGGCATAAAGAGAAGAAAAAAAAAATAACCAATCTCTGAAACATACATATAATAGTAATATTATAAACGTTTCATAGATATGAAAAAAAAAAATATATATATAGGTATATATTGATTTGTACACCATTCCTACGACGTATTGTAAACAGTATTTATATTATCATACTTCAATAAAAAACAAAGTTAAATAATTAAAGTGTTTCATCAGAATTACCCTTTTTATAGCCAATGCACTAATTTATTAATATAAGATATTTTTATGGCGTTATCATAGATACCTAAGGCAAAAGAGCTACCATTTCATCATTACTGCACACGTTATGAAAATTGAACAGTCAAACTGAGAAGAGATCGATAATTGAGTCAGTCCATCGACAATGACTTATATTTTACACACCTGAATCAATACCTATGACTTATCGTATTTATGAGTTGGTGTTTAAAAGTCTGAATATAATGTCTTCTCAAAAAGGAACAAACGATTCATTTATTTGCCTCTAGTATCTATAAGTCATCTTTTGAATTCTTCGTGGAACAATTTTTTACTTCATCTTTCATAGATATGTTACAAATTCGGCATAGATTTAATGTCAGATCCTCGTTTTACGTAGTGCATTAACCGCAGTATCGCCGACGGTGTTACTCCAGGTATTCTACTCGCTGCAGCAATCTGGAAACGAAAAAAATCAACGATAATAAGATAGGTGTAACTATCGTGTGATCATTCATCACTAAGCTTACAGTTTGCGGCTGAGCCATCATGAGCTTCTCTCTCTCTTCGAATGAGAAATTCAAAGAACATAATGAGTAATCCATAGCCGGTGGAATGATCATTGCCTCATTCTTTCTCACTTCTTTGACATCGTACATCTGCTCTTGAACAGCCTTTGCGTAAATCGCTTGAATCTAGAAGAAGAAAGAAAGAAAGACGATTTAACGTAAACGTGACAAAATTCCCAGTCTAAATTCCTTCACCTTCAATCTCTTCTCTAATACAGGATCTTCGATCAAGTCTCCGAAAACATCCGGCAATTTTTTACGGAGTGTATCAACCGTAACGGCGTTATTAGTTATGCTCATGATGTCATAAGCCGTTTGTTGCGCAGTACTTTTGCTCAGTTTCAATTCCAAAAGCGTTTGCCAATACGACGCAGGCTTCCTAACTGATTTAAGCAATTCCTCAGCCTCTTCGAGCCTGTTTCGCATACTTTTCATTCTTTCAAATCTCTCCTTAGATACACATCCCGAATTATATCCTTTCTCCGTAAGCCGTTGATCAGCGTTGTCTGGTCTTAAACTAAGTCGAAATTCTGATCTACTAGTGAACATTCTGTACGGTTCAGAAGTCCCAAGTGTAGTAAGATCGTCTATGAGAACCCCGATGTATCCCTCAGTTCGGTTTATTATCAACGCCGGTTTTCCCAGTGCCTATAAACGATAAACATCAAGTCTTCGCCGATATAGCTTCGTGCTGTAATTCCCCATCTTTTCACCTTAGCAGCTGCATTTATTCCAGCGACGATTCCTTGAGATGCGGCTTCTTCGTAACCAGTAGTTCCGTTTATTTGACCAGCCAAGTAAAGGCCTGGGACTCTTTTGGTCTCTAATTTATACGTCAGCTCCCTTGGGTCTATGAAGTCATATTCAACTCCGTATCCTGGCCGCGCTGTAAAAAATCAACCACGTTACCTCTGGTTTCAAATATTGAAAACCAAATCTTACCCAGTTGAGCATTTTCTAAACCCGTAATGCATTTGACCAGCTCCTCCTGCTTGTCAGCAGGCAGAGTGCACGAAAGTCCGGCAGGGTATATCAGAGGGGAATCCAATCCTTCTGGTTCGAGCCAAATCTGGTGATTCAGGGTTGAGAATTTAAGGATTTTGCTTTCGATGCTAGGGCAGTATCTAGGGCCCGTTACTTCCTCAGTAACATGCCTGTTGCAGTGAAGATTATCCCTGACAATTTTCGCCACTTTATCTCCAGTGTATGTGAGATGACAATGCAGCTGTTCTTCTGGTTTTATCCAAACAGAATCATTCATGAAAGAAAACGGCTCTGGTGGATTGTCCGGGACATGAAGCTCGCATTTTGTGAAATCCACAGAAGACTTTACGATCCTTGGAGGAGTGCCTGGAAAAAGGAGAAATGTATAACTTCTGAATTGGGGGTAAGGACACAAATGACCGCTAAGAGGACTGGCATACCAGTCTTCAATCTTCCCATTCTGAATCCAAGATTTTCTAGTGTATTTGCTAATCCTATGCTAGGCTCGTCGCCTATTCTTCCAGCAGGTCTCTTTTCGAGGCCGATATTAATTTGCCCATTAAGAAAAGTCCCCGTCGTGATAATTACGGTCTGGCTAAAGACCTCCGTACCGTCTTCTGGAAAGGCAAATCAGCTGTGAAAAAAAGATCACTAAGGATGATAAATTCTAAGCGAAACCATCCCGATAGCAAAGAATCACTCACTGAGTACGACTCCGCAGCATTGCGGAGAGTCTCCTTTAATTATGAGATCTTCTACCGGAGATTCTGATACTTGTAAATTTTTTATTGAAAAAATTTCTGACTGGAGATGTTTTTTGTACAAAACTCTGTCTATCTGAGCTCTTAAGCCCCATACCGCCGGACCTTTCCTGCGATTCAGTATCTTATAGTGTACCCCAGATAAGTCACAGATACGAGGGCAAATACCATCCAGCGCATCGATTTCCCGCATCAGATGACCCTTTCCGATGCCACCGAAAGACGGATTGCAGGACATTTCACCTACATTGGGAATAAAGTCGATAGTTTATAATGGGTCAATGAATCTTTGACTGAGAGAACATACCCACAGTACTCTTCTTGTGGGTAACGAGCAGAGTGTTAGCCCCCATTCTTGCAGCGGCTGCGCAAGCTTCGGTCCCTGCATGGCCACCTCCGACGACGATAACGTCGAATTCTCTTTTGCAATTATCGGTAAACAGGGATTTAACAGAGTGCTTGTAAAGCTGAGTACATTTTGAATGAAAGACGGAGGTTTTTAAGTGGGAAATATGCATCGTTCAACGTTTATTATCCACACATGATCTCCAAGTCACTCTCTCCTAACAGAAATGAATTTATACTAAAAAACGGATCATGAAACCTTTGGCAATGATCTGAAATCAAATGATGGGTTTCTACCGAACGAAGTTCAGTTCAATTTGACAAGAAATGATCAGAGTCTTTGAGTTTCCTGTAAAAAGTAACGAACTTTAAAGCGTCTTGAATTCTGGGTGAGATAAATTGACGACAGAAGTTTACCTTGTCTGAGAATTCAACCCCTTTATACTTTAAGAGTTCGAAAAATTCTAGGACAAAATTGAAGCAGTTCAAAACCTCCTCGTTGTAGTTTTTGTCCGACCATTTCTCGCCATTACATATAGCTTCTATCGTCTGATCCCAATGGTCGCCCCAAGAATTAGGGACAATTTTTAATGCTAAACAGTTCTGCCATTTCAAAAAATCGTTCTTTATTACACCGGGCTTGTCAAACTCGAAAATATATCCACTGGAGTTTACAATGCCGATGTGCAAATCGTCAGAGGCTATATAGTCGTCTAAAAAATCACCTTGGGAAGGTCTTAACACTACGGATAACGGGCATTCGTCAGCTTTCGCAAACGGATAGGGTAACCTGAACGGCTCTAATACGTAGCTAGATATGGTTGAAAAGCATATAGGGCAAGTGTTTGGTACTTTTTTGCAAAATATAGCCGTTGTGCAACAGTGTTTGAAGCAAATGATGCAAGGATCGAGACTCATTGGTGAATACCTGATTTTTCTCTGAACTAAACCGTTTCACGTTTTTTTAGGTTAGGTTTAGGTTAGTTTTGAGGTTAAAATTTTCCTCCTCGTATTTCTACGATTCGCAAATGATATTATACTTCCGGTTAATCTGCAGTCGCAAATATACATACTTTCAACGATTGGGTGACTATTTTCATTCAGTTTAACCACGATTTTTATTCGAGTAGAGAAAATTCACGAACAATTATAAAGGTGATAATGAGAGTGTGAGCCAGCGCTTTTGAGTCTGAACTTCAACGAAGTACTCTCTTGATACACCGACCTACATATCAAAGCCGGTAATGTAGGAATCTGCGATATGCATTGAGGCTGATTGAAGTTGTAATTTAGCTTTTGAACATCTCATATTTTTCCGTAGTGAAAAATAGTCGTAACAAAGCGTACAGTATTAATTTTTTGATCGAATTTTTGAACTCTGAAATTAATCGCAGTGTAACGAGAATAATCTACGTTACCGACATAGATTGACCTTACGCCAAAATGTCGGCTTTATGATAGTCTGTTTTATCGACGTTAAAGCGCAGCATTATTAGTCAATAAATTCTGGAACGTCGTGATTTGGCTAACCTTCGCACGTGGTTTGCGTCCATGCCGCAAGCGGCAAGCGGCGTGGACACATAGTTTGCTTAGAAACCGTTGGCGTCAAGTGCGCTACTGTAGTAACTAGTCGCAGCTGATCCACCGGACAGTACAGTACGGTGCGGTGACGGTACACCTGTTCGTTCGTACCTTTACTACCTGAGGTAACCTCCCGAAGTGTGATTACATAGTTATAACATCAGTGCCGGGAGTGTTTTGACTGTCGATCTCATTCGTAGATAGTAAAACGTTATTATAAGAATATATTGAGAAGATATTAAAGCGCTGTTACGAGCCGTCTACACCATAATTCGGAGAACTTTAGTCGGTAAGTTTTAGGTTAAGCAAAATGTTGTTTTTGTTTTTCTTAGTTCTTTCGCTCGACGTGTGAGTGATGATGTTATTTTTAACCTCTCGGAAAATTTTCCATCTACTCATACAACCCGATAAATAAAGCCGCGATTTCACCCGCGGATACCGATGATCTATCGATGTCATTATTTCGTACAGACGTATAGCCAACATGCAACACGGTGGTGGAATCGTGTTTTGAGGTGACTGACACCTGATGCGTCATTGACCATGCTACGCATGTGGGACTCGCTCGCGCGCCCGCCAACCTTTCGTTGCGGTTTATTTCAGATTTTTAGAAGCTCGTTTAATCACATGGTTTATTTATTCTAGCGAATTTTTTAGACTTTTTTTTTATTCATTTATTATAATACAACTCAGCGGAATCTCAAGCTCTCGGTAAACTAAACGTTAATTTTAATTTTGATTTCGGAATATCTATGTCGTACAGCATGAAAGTAAACTCTACATGTATCTGTAAATTATGTACCGTAATGTTATTTGATTTACAACGCTCGTACGTGTTACGTAAAGCTTCATGTTACATGTGGATAAATTCATTCCATATTATATACGGATGTACATCTATTAGTTAAAAGCGATAACTTCTTAACCTTGTTTATATAAAATATAAAAATGTATAACACGCGTAGATCGATGTATTTACGTACATAAATATTTATTTGCTATAATATTAGCGGGGATAAATATTTCCGATACATATGATGGGTATTATAGATTTTGATTACGTAACGTCAATTTGCGAGAAAAAGAATCTTTTTAAAAAAAAAAAGAAAAACTCTACTTATTCTTAATAATGATTATCACCTTTCATTATTGTTTTACAATTCAGTTAGTTATTGTATAATAATAAGCAGCGTGGGTTTCGGTAGACCAATTAGCAAACAGCTGTTCTTGGTAAGATAATTAAACCGAGTATACGGTTTAATTCAGTCGTGACGACATTTCCAGCAAATAATATGTATGGGGTATTTTGCGTCACTTCAGCCACTGAAAAAAAAAAAAATTGAAAATCCTCACAGAATTACAACAAATTAGGCTGTATTATGATACGAACGAATTTACAAATATTTATAATATTTATATACATATTCAAGTCCCTCTATCTCCTAAACTGTGAGTTTTAGGTGATGAAACAATGGGGCCTCTTTTGTAGAGAATTCAATTTCCTGTCGATTTGATTTTTACATAATTCTTCTAGCTTCAGCCGTTTTCCAGATATCAACGAAAATATGTGAGTCGTACTAAAAAAATAACTCTTGAGGTTGATACAGGTGGAACGACTCGAGTTACACTGAGAACACAATCGGCACTTTTGAAAAATAATCAATTCCCTGCGTGCTAATGTTTATTATAAGACGATATCATAAAATGTAGCTGAGCATTAGATAATCGAAACAGAAAAAAAAAAAAAAAAAAATTAAATCGATAGATTTAAATGCTTTTTGAATGAGAAAATTAAACAAACTGTTTAGATCGGTGTTAGAATTCGAATTAAAGACTCAAACTTTGAGGAAATTTCTTTTTAAGTATTATACAACAATATTTCGTCGATGGAAGGAAAGAAAAAATTTTCGTCTAAAACGAAGCACTCTGATATATGTATACCATTATATAGTGTATGTAATACGATTCAGTTGTCGCACAAGTTCGCTGTGATGTGATGCGATGCGATGCGATGCGATGCTATATCATGCCGCTGTTGTAAGTTGAAATTGTCTTTGCAAATGTATCACCGAGTCCGTCGCCACCAAGTAGTAAAACAAACAGCGAAACTCTGGTACGCCCGGCTTTATACAGACATACATTAACTCGGTATGAATATCTATATAGGTATAGAGAAAGAAAGAGAAAAAAAAATCAAAGAATAAAATAAAGAAAAGAGCAATTCAAAGGTTGCAAAGCTCGCAAAGCCAGCTAGGAATTTGAGTAATAAGAAACCAGCAGCTGCGCAACTGCATAATTGCACAAAGTGACGGTGACGTTGACGTAGACGTAGAGCCGTGACGTGACATATTTATTTTATAATTCAATTTTCGATGCACTAGATAACAATTTTATCGGTTCGCTTCTTCTCGAGTTTCTAATCTTCGATTCCCTTTTTTTTTTTTTTTTTGTTTCTTATTTTGTTAAACTTGGCGCGTGAATGTTTTTTTTTTTTTTCCAACCTCGTAGTTTGGCGATCAATTTCAATTACTCGATACCGTGAATGGAGTGCATAAAAACTTAGCTGGTTACTACCACTTGACTAGTTGAGTGGTTTTTTCTATTAGGACTCCACTGCACTAGATACGAGGCTTGTTATACGTAGAAAGCTTGACCAAACCCTTGATATTTGTTTGTACTACATTTGATTGAGCGGATATTTAGTCACTTCGAGTATAGTTTCAATCTTGAAAAATAAAAAGTATGAAAATCAATAAACTTCACTTCGTTAACAATTATTGTTGCGGGAAAAAAAAATAAAATGAAAACAAAAAAAGATTTTTACGCTTTTATACAAGTTGCACGAGTTCTTTCAGCTTATATATCTCGTTAACGATCTTTCTCAAATGAGCAATTTGTTTTTTTAACTGAAATCCCACTATCGTTTTAGTCTTGAAATCATCGTTTCTCATCATAAAATTTGTATACGAATATTTTCAAGGATCAAAAAAAAAATTGACTTTTTCATATAGTTTAGATAACCATAAGAAACAAAAAGAAATTGATTTGTTAAAAAAGTTAATTACAATAAAAATTCAGATGGCATTATTTATTAATTGATTATATCGAAAAAGATAAAATAAAGAAATATTTGAGAGAACCCTTTGCTTCGTTGCGTACAGCCTACCTGAACATATTCCCGAAATTTCGTATCCGCAGTTAAAACTGTGTGAAGAATTTTGAATTGTGCTAGACGAGTCACGAAATGTCAAGTTCAGCGATTAAAAACTGGGCTTTTTATTTTGTTCATATACCGGCAGAGAAAAGCTCTTCACGTTTCCGTGTATGAAAGAAAAAAGGAAAGAAAGAAATAAGAGAAAAGTACTTTTCCTCTTTTCGCGCATTTCACGCATTTCGGGTATTCGAAATTCCGCGTGCATGCAGCGCGGGGTCACACCGTTATTCCTCCTTTTTTTTTTTTTTTTTTTTTTCTTCTCATAAAACTCGAGGTTTGTGGTGTTGCTGTTGTTGACAACTTCGCGAAAACCCTGTAACCCTGTAACTACGTTACATATTTTATAAATATAAACGACGTCGAGCTAATTGCGGAATATGATTTTCAAGGTATAAAATACCTAGATATAGAAAAAAAAAAAAAGAACTGACATTTCTCTGTTATTTCTTGTATTCTAATGCTACTACTGCTACCGCTGCTCTCGTTGAAACCAATTACTAATTAATTTTAACTAGAATCGTGCGCTTGCGGACAGTGACTAACGATTGCTATTAGTCAAGTTAAAACTTATACTCCGCGGGGCTCCTACCGCATCCGCGTCGTTGGTACGGTGGTGGTTGATCGTGGTGTTGAAAAATACGCGGTAAAGTATAAAATAAAAAAAAAAAAATTCATATCGTAAACGAAATTGAAGTAAAAAGACCAGAAATGAATAACGAAAAAAAAATTGATCAAAAATAAAGAAAATTCAATCTATTTTCGGGAAAATAAATACGAGCTACGTGGTGGCAGTCGGAAAAATATACCTTCTTCACTTCTCAAGGTCTCGCGGTTACAGGATCGAAAAAACACTCCGATAAATTCGACGTATCTAATAATCTCGAAAATGAGGAGACGAAAAAATTGAAAATTTTGTGAGATTTTATCGCCATATCTCGTCCGATTTTTTTCGACGATAAAAAAAATAGCGTGAAAAATGAAAATCATTCGAATCGGAAAGTTTTTATGTAAACTCAATTTTTGACTTTTTGTTCGATGTATAATTTTTATTTTGTTCTAATATCGGAGTATAGGTAAGGGTTAAAAGACGATAAGATACCCTACAATCCTATATGCTTTGAAAAGGTACTGGAAATTATTTCAAACTCCGTGCAATATGCATGTTGGCTTATGAGATGCCTAATTGAAGAATATGAAAATTTGTTTTCAATCATCTTTAAAATGTATTGAATAACGCATGCAGACGTGGGCAAAGTCGTATTGAAAACCGAGTCTATCATGCATACTGCGAGTATTCAATCGAAATTGAAATCCCTTGTGAATAGAAGTCACTCGCGATTACGAAAAGTCGGAAAAGAAGAAGGTCTGATAGTAATCAGGATTCTGAATCTATATATAGAATATATAGAATAATCTTTATTTGTATGAAATTGGAGTTATAAAAGTTTCATAAAATAATTCAAAAAAAAAATAAAAAAAAATAAAAAAAAATCTAGAAAACTTTAATTGAAACTGATGAAATCGTTTTTGATTGCTCTCAATGATTTTTCACAAACTGGATATCAGCTATACATACCTATATATGCTGGTACTGCAATCATTTCGCGACGTGCTATCGCGCGTAATACTCCATTTGCAATCTCCTCTCGGCGTTTACCCGGCATTAAATGACAGTAAAAAATAGCTGAAAAAAAAAAAAATAATAAAAAAAAAATAAAGAAAAAATAGCAATAAAAATTTCAACTGATTCTGATCGAAACCGCGAGCTATGAATAGATAGACATGCTATCTGTGTATACCGTGTGTCGTAAAGTGTGGGCGATGGCCTCTAACATTATTGCTATTTAGATATAGCCCCCACGTTTTTATACCGCGTTTTATATTTCACGTAGGTGTCTACAATTTTTCACGGCTTAATTTTAACGCCAATTTTATTTTATCGTACCACCTGGTTTTATAATAAAATTTATACACGGTACGTCACGCCGTACATACATATTATTACGCGGTATCTACTATTAATGGACAGTATATTTGAAAAAACCAAATTTGCAATCGATTAACAAATGTTTTTTTTTTATTTCATACCCCGCGTCGATTCACGGATGATCATTATTCAAATCGTGATAAACAACGGGTTGTCTATACCATGGGGAAGCTTTGCTATGCTAATTCATATTTCAGGTTAATTTGGTTACACATATCCGCCGATATATACTCATTATGGATTTTTTTGAAAATATTCGATGCTACACTATAGTGCAAGGCATCAAAATAATTGGACACCTCCATTTGGCGCCGCCATTCAACCCCCCCGAATAAACGTCCCTGTTTTTGACACGCGAGACAATGAGAGAGAGAGAGAGAGACCGAGAGAGAAAAAAAAAAAAAAGAGAAACGAAATGAGCAGAGGAGAAAAAGGGACGAAAAATAATGAAAAAGAATTCGTGTATAAGAATGGAAAAAATAAAAAAATAAAAAAAAATTTCACAAAACGTTTTCACCCAGCTGTAACTATATATACGACAATGTGGCCTCCAGAGATTCAAATGTTCTACCCTTTCAGGCTACGTCCAATATCGTGCGACCTCTTTTATTCGCTTCCTTCGAATGCACCGCGAAATTGACTTCAGGGTCTACAAGACCAATTTAACCAAGCTACCTACTACCTACTACCGTTACCCTCAACGAAAATCCCTAGTGCGCCTTTGTCGAACCTTCGATATACTTTAGTATTATCGCACTTTACCATTTCCTTGTAGGTGTGTATGTATACCTATATTGATGCATTTGTTTAAGTATATAGGTAAACCCAGATATGTGGATGAAAATTGGTGAGATTTGTCGAAAACTTCTGATAAGATAATATTTTGAAAAGATCCGACTCTATCGGGAGGTCGGAATGCAGAGAGTTGAAAACTCCGAAAGTCCAGAACCCCGAAAAAAACGAAAATCGAAAATTTTGGTCTATTTCTGTCTCAGAATGTGATGACAAAAAGTGATTCAATATAATCTAGACCTTCGTTTGCGGAAACCCAGTTTTTATAATATCGAATTCAATCGATAACTTCACGATGTGTCATAAGTACATAATTGATTAGATTTTGTAAGTTTTTTTTTTTTTTTTTTTTCTAAAAAGTAAATCTCAAGCAATAATTCAAATTTGGAATTTCAACCTGTAGCCTCCGTACCTATCAGATAGCTGATCAGTTTTTTGGTCCTGGTTTATGTATCGCAAAACTGTGCGACGAGAAAAAAAAAAAAAAAAAAATTGGGGGCCGGTTCGAAGTTCCGAATTCTGAAATTATTTACGACGATTTCGAATTTTCAGAAACACTCAAGCTCAAAAAATTAGAATTCCGAAAGGTCAGAATGTGGATAGCTTAAGGCTCCAAAAGTCCGATTTTCCGAAAGTCCAAAATTCCGAAAGTTCAAAATTCCGAAATTCTAAAATTCCGAAAGATCGAACGTGTTCTTAACGTGTCGACTAAACGACGCGCGATCGCTTGATGTTCAAGTTTCGAAAATTCGGCCTCTCGGATCTTGAGCTTTCGGAGTCTTGACTTTTCGGATCTTTAGCTTTCGGGATTTTGAACCTTCGTTGTGTTGCGATTCGGAATTTTTTAAATCGATTACATAGACTTTCGGTGAAATACCCTTTCTGAAAACTGTGAGTTTGTTGCATTAAAATTCGGAAATTTGACCGTTCGGAGCATTGAAAATTCGGAACTTCGAACCGGGCCCAAAAAATTTTGAGAAACACAATGTCTTCATCGTAAATTTTCTCCAGTTTTCATGATTGCGATTATTTTTTAACCTCGCGTAACACTAGCTATGAAAAAAAAATACGTTTTTTTGGGGAAAAAAATTGACCCGAGGTCTTTAAAAATGAATTCTGTATTCTCGTCTTAAAAGAAAAAAAAAAGTGGTACATATATTTTAGAGACCTGCGCTTTCGTACGTAACAATAAATCGTCTTAGTATCCACTCATTGATATTTAATAATTATCATATAAATTTGGTAAGAATATTGTGCTCAGCTTTGAAAGCGTGATTCATAAATTTAAAGACGTGGTAATTTTTTTTATTTGATTTTTATTTTGAGATGAACTCATTCTGGGGATGCTATAAATTTGCGAATTCTGTTTGCATTTCGTAATCGTATACTTGAAATGAACGAAACTACTATTATCCAATAAATTTGAGTTTCGCTTTGACCGCAAGAAGTTATAAATAAATTTATCTATCCGAAACGAGGTTTCAAGATTTTCTAAATTGTTATGTGTTCGGGTAGAGATCTCTGTATATAGGTTCCAATTCGATAATGATTTTAATTTGAATTCCGTACTATACCTATACGTATCTATACGCTTCACCCGAAAATGTAATTAAACCGAATCGGTACGGCATTGACGAGTCTCAAACGCCATTCGAAATCCCCGAAACGATTAGAGCGGTAATTAAAACGAGTAGAATGAATAGAAATTCGTTTTTCCTTTTTCTTTTTCCTTTTATTCTCTCTTGTCCATTTTCCCCATTTATAGAGATTCACAATATAATGTGATTACATCAGGCTTAACCATATGGCACCATTAATTATCATCGAGCACTGAAAATAATCCGAACTATGTATACCTAATTAGTGAGCTGATGAACTCGAAAAAAAAAAAAAAAAAAAAAAAAAAAAAGTTCCATATTTCAATGTAAAATGAAATTCTTTTTCCTCTTCGACGGATATGATAATTGGTCGAATAATAATTCTGGATTTTTTTATTCTTATTTTTATTTTCATCTTTTTCCGTTCTATATAAATTTTGCTTTTACCTCACTACTTTTTGTCTATTTCCTCATTATTATTATTGGTTAGAAAAATATTCAAGTATTCTTATACTCTCACGTCGGATGCTTTTATATTAAAAATGGAAAAAAGTAGGTACATCATGTTGAATTAAAAGATTCTTTGCGAATGAATGTCGCCGCCTTATACAGGCATATTCTCTTATTAGGCACAACCTCCAGTCGTAAACTGAGTGCCTTGTACATTTACCATCGCGAGAATGTCCCGTCGTAAAAAAAAAAAAAAAAAAAAATATATATTAAAAAAAAAAAAAAAAAAAAAAAAAACAGAAAAGAAAATTTTCTCATTATACTTTAAAACATTTTTTTTTTTCTTTTCTTATGTATTTGGAGACGTTCTGGTCCACGAGAGCATTGAAATTCGAATATGACCGAATTAAGGACCACCCTAATGTCCTGTCATGGGTCAGAATTTTGTTTCCACGATTCTAAGCGAATCTTTAGAACTCTTCGAACTCTTGGTCACTTTGGGTCACTTTTGGTCAATCGTGCGAAAAAATGATAGTCAAACCTTATATTTAGCGAGACAAGTTGTTTGTTAAATAATCTTGTGTTACTTTGACGTCAGACACTATACTAATTTGATGTTTGATTCAGCGTTGTTATCATACTTAAATTCGTCCTTCGGGCTGAGTAATTAACACTTTTAGCAAGTTTTTGCGTAGATATTTAATCCCATATTTGTATATACAGAGAGATTATGGCTATGGTTTACACTCAGTCAAAGCCAACTCGGCACACTCCAGATTTTTCGTCTGTTTATTGCAGGCTGGCCATCCTCTTTTCTTTTTTTTTTTTTTTTTTCGAATCGATGTCTTCCAAAAGCAAATCTATTCAACCAGAGAAAAAATGCAGATGGTCGGCCTGCAATAAACAGACGAAAAACCTGGAGTGTGTCGAGTTGGCTTTGACTGAGTGTAAACCATAGCCATAATCTCTCTGTATAATGTTTGGAAATATAGATATAGAGAAATGAAAAATTCATTATATCGCTGTATACGCCTGTGTAAGTACACATTTTATTTGAGTTCTCGTTAATAGAAAGTAGGTATAATTAAAGCACAAAGCCATCCTTTTCATAAACGTAAAACAAAGGCCTGCCTGAATTGAAATGCGGAAATATAAGTAGGTACCTTTCTACCTGCCTACTACTACCACCTCCTCAGTTAATGATTTTCGAGATTAAACATTTTTCAAGCCCAATCCCTCATCTTCATTTTCATCAAATTTTTATTATTTTTATCAAGGTGGGTGCCAAGGTAAGAGAATAATAAAATGTTCATCGTATTCGATGTTTTATTACGGCGAGAATAAAGGACGGAAAATAATTGTGAGAATAGCATTTAAAGGCTACAAATTTCCGCGACAAACTAAAAAAAAAAAAAATTAAATATCACGAAAATCAAGTCCGCTACGTCCGTTTAGGTAGAGCTCTGCAAAAAAACGATCTGCGAAACGGTGACCACGTTTATAGGCAAACGGAATATCTGAAACACAAAAACCAATACTTTTTAGAATCGTCAATGTACCCTCTAAGCTTCATGGAACGAATTTTTGATCAACTCAAACGTGGTCAAGTCACGAATCTTTTTTCGCATTTGATCGCGTTTTTTGGAATTTTTACGAACGTTTTTATCAATTTTTAAAAAACGAAAGGTCGGATGAGAAATCCGTTCCATCGAAGCTTACAGGGTACATTTACGATTCCAAAAAATCCTGGTTTTTGTGTTTCAGATATTCCGTTTGCCTATAAACGTGGTCACCGTTTCGCAAATCGTTTTTTTGCAGAGCTCTACTCAAATGGACGCAGCGGACTTGATTTTTGTGATATTTGATTTTTTTTTTTTTTTTGAGTTTGAAGCGGGAATTCGTAGCTTTCAAGTGCTATTTTCACAATTATTTTCCGTCCTCCATTTTCGCCGTAATAAAACATTGAATACGATGAACATTATTCTTCCCTTACCTTAAATACAAAAACTACAGAAATTTTTTATCGACAATGTATCGGAAATTATTATTCTAGTTAAGTTTCTATATAACTACGGGTATATACGGGGCATTCCATGCCAAATCGACCTGGTCCTGACCCTCGACCTCTCAGATCTGGTCCGCGATTCTTTGTATCATTCTTCCGACTCTAAATAGCGATCAGGATTTTTTCCAGATTTTTCAAAACAAATTTGAGCCCGTCATGAATTTTCAAAGTTTTTTTTTTCAACATCTCGATGGCCGTGATCGAAAAATCTGAAAAAATTCTCAAAAATTCTGTGTCAGAAATGAAAATTTTTTAACCAAAATTCATAATGTCTGGACTTTTGCTTCAACCTGTTGTTTTATCTTTTTTCGAAGAAGAAAATTGAAAAATTAAAAGCGGAGATGAATACCCCGTGGACTGCTGCTTGAATATTTCTCACGATAGCTAAAGATTTTTGGACATTTTTTTCAGATTTTTTTTCCTAATTCCGGAATATCAACATGAAATTATATTAGAAAGCTAAAAAAATAGATCGGAGCAAAAGTTCAGACATTATGAATTTTGGTCCAAAAATTTTCATTTCTGACACAGAATTTTTGAGAATTTTTTCAGATTTTTCGATCACGGCCATCGACGTGTTGGAAGCTTTTTTTTGAAAATTCGTGCCGCGCTCAAATTTGTTCTGTAAAATCTGAAAAAATTCTGATCGCTATTTAGAGTCGGAAGAATGATACGAAAAATCGCGGACCAGGTTTAAGAGGTCGAGGGTTAGGGCCAAGTCGATTTGGCATGGAATGCCCTATACATAAGCTTCTAGTGGGTATACTTGTAGTTCTAAACCACATCCTGTACCTAGATATAGTTTTACAGCCATGTATATGTATAGGTTTCTATACATACATGTAGAAAGTTTAAAGTTGAGTAATTAAGTTAAAGCTTGGATATAAATTATCATAATTAGCAAAAGTTCATACATTATGCGGTAATTAAGAGTTATGAAGAAACCGAGACTTGGATAGTCGAAACTGAGACTATGTGTGTAGACGGAAAAGCATCCGGTCATATGCGATAGCCTAGTTTTATTAATCGAGAAAATTGTTGCACGAGTTCGAAAGGTATTGGTCATTAACACTCTATTCAATTAATAAACGATACTGCCTTCCATTTTTGTGATCGTTTTATCAATTTTTACAAAAATTTGCTCCAAATTAATTTCCGATACCAATTATCGGCTCCCATATTCAGATATCGATCCGAACAACCATCCAACAATGACGAAGTCGTTTTCATTCATCTAAAAATTGAATACAAAATTGAGAAAGGTGTGTAGTTATAATTTTTTACTTTTTCTACATCGGTTTTGCAATTTCTCCTCACGCGAAACCATCACCTAGTATATTTGTGCCTTTCACAGTAAGGAAAGGCAATATTTGTGCGGATAATACGAGAATGTTATTTTTCAATTCCGGTTCGTATTCTGACGGCAAATATACGCCATATCATACAGTTTCACATTATCGACTGTGAGAAAATTCTTTTCACAGACATTTTACGTGAAATCTTTAATGAGAATGAAATGATTTTTCTCGAATATGTAAATCGATACCCGAGTAGGTATACCGTGCGATTATGCGGAAATTACAGGTTCCAAGCGCGCAAGCGTTGATTTATTCGAATATTACGAGGGACGCCAATTTCAGACTCACCACGAATATCCCTAGAGTCCATCCGCTATTTCTTTCCGATTGCTGTCAAATACAAATGTCGGCGGACCGTGGCAGGAACAGGTTATGTTTGTCGTGAATCTAGCAGACGACAGAACTAGGGATATTACTGAAAAGTTGGTGGAACTGCTAGCGCGATTCTGCCGGCCAATGATATTCGAATAAATCAGCGCCTGCGCGCTTGGAACCTGTAATTTCCACATAATTGCACGGTATACCCTGTTGAAATCTTTCCGTACTTATTATCCATGCAGCATCCATCCGTGTCTATAGGTATAGCAAGACAGGTGTATCTAGTTTGAAACTATAAATTAAGTCCAAAGTTGTGTCTAGTTTCACAGGTTTAGTAGTTGAGTAACTAATCGTAAGGTAGGTAAGAGGATCAGTTTGATTAACCATTTGAAACGTGTTTCACCCAGGTTTACCTTGACGGTAAATAATTGCACTGTTCATACGTACAGGTATATGTATAGGTATATATATATAAGTACTCAACTACTTGTTCAGTTCACTTCAGTTAAATACACCGCATAAACTTACGGAGAATGTGATATCCGATAGGATATAAACTATGTGTTTTAAAGAGCTCACCAAAGGTTCCCGAGATTCGTTCACCTTTTTATAATTTCCGGTCTTGGCTTCGGATTATTAATACGACATTGCAAAGGCGTTGAAAAAAAAAAAATTTAATTAACTGAATACGCAGAAAAAAAAGGAAAAAAAAAAAATCTCAACACACACTAGTCACATTTCGCTTTTATACATCGCTTTCGAGTATTTTTCACAGATTCTTCTGATTTTCCTTTTTCTGTTGAGACATTATTAATTAAGCTGAACAATATTTCAAGTAGAAAGCATGTTCTACTCGTCGGCTCAATTGTATATGTAATTAATTACTGTACTATGGACTACGGTCTGCCGAAACAAATCGACGATTCTTTTCCGAGCTCTCACCGTAAAAATCTTTTAAATTACGACGGATAATGATCCTCCTGAAAGGGCAACGCCCTCATTTATTTCTAAGTGGTGCCTCAGTCGACAATAAGCTTTTCCATTTCATTAACACGCGGAACCTTACACCGTGTTACTAAAGTTCCTATAACTTGACCGGAACATATGCAGTACGAGGGTCTGCTTGGTTTTTTCGGACGCTCATTCCGAATCTGAAGTCTAAAATTCCAAATTCCAAATCGGGGGTCCAATATAAAAATCTGGAAAAATTAGGGAATTTTTTTGAATTATTTGGAGCCGATTTGGGGGGCGCCTGAGGAAATATTCGTCCGAATCCTAAATAAGGACCACCCTAAATATACATACGCGGTTGTACTCGACTAGCTCACCTTCTCAAGGGTTCGACGACGCCAGCAAGAGGCGCATAATTCACGCTCTCATTAGCTGTTTAGCCTCTGAACCCGCGTGAATTTCCTCCTCTATCGGACATTGAGTGAGTGATGAGCGTCCGCTTGTAAAATTGTAAATATTTAAATATTTTCCATTTATGTAGGGAAATTTACGCTGCTTTCATATCACCGGAGAATTTGTTACGTTCTAGTTGATATCGGACACAATAAATTCTGTACGGAATTAATACCGACCGATTTAACTGCTCTATGGAACATTACTATCAATATTTACACTCGACAGCTAAATTTTACCGTTTTGTCTCTCATCCTATTTTCAAGCGAGACAAGAGAATGTCCGAAGCCTTTGATTCTCTTCCGTTTTCACTTAGTTTTCGTTAATCTTAGCTCATTTATAGCTAAGTAGCTGCAGAGTGCAGGCCACTGTTCTGGAAAACAGTAAAAAGCCGGGAAAATCTCACGGACTTTCTCAGATGTCAGGAAATTTCAAAAATATCTTACAATCTTTTTGACCTACTTGAGTCTGTCACTCAAATAGCCAAAAAACGTCTGTTGGATTCCACATCGACTCTTATCTGCTTTTTCTGATCACCGTGGCTGAAGAGAGGTGAAAAAATTGACAGAAAACGACGGAGGACCAATTCGTTTTAGATCTTCTGCGCTGCACCCCGCTACGCGAACAACTTTTCATGGCGATAAAATACCCGGAATTGTTTTTTGATAATGGCTACTGCAGCTATGCGGTTATTATACCAAGTTTATCGAAGACACATTAAGGTATAGCTTCACTGTTATTATAGCAGAGTGACGTGAGACCAGGTCCTGAAATGGTGCCAAATCGACGCAATCTTGTCGGGAAGTACGTCAGGTAAAACTTTTCCAATACTTTGACCAAGAGTTATGCCACGCTTAGGGATATACCTATATATATTATTCGCGAATAAAAGTTCGGTTAAAGGTACCCGTCCTTTTCCTCGGTAGGTACCTCCGTTCCTTTCCTTTCCTTTCCTTTATCCTTTCCTTTACTTTCCTTTCCTTCTTCAAGTTTAGACGACCCTTACGAGCAACCTCTTCTTCTCGCGCGCGTGACCTGAGAATTTTGATCCGATTGATGAAACTATCTCGATTGAGTTGGGGTCCTTTGACGCGTGGACTGAAAAGCTAAGGTTATCGATTACCACCAAGGTTCGTCTATCCTTTTCGAGAGAAAAAAACTACAGGAATATTTCGAGGAATTTTATTGTTGAAATTTGTGGAAATTTAGAATCTCTTATATCCGAGTGGCAAGGTGAATGTTTGAGTTTGAATTTTTCATGCCTATTTGCGATGACCAAAGAATACTGGGCTGTTAATTTTTGAAAAACAGGGAAACGTTGGAAGGCCTGAAAAATCTTTTGAAAACCCCTTGATCACAGATTCGGTAACTATACGTAATTTTTGAAATAAATTGAAAACACTTTTTGAAATCAAGGGAAGAACTTGAGCCACGAATCTTTATAAAATCTGATATATCTCTCGCAATATTCCACGGAGCTTTCGAGTCTCTACGAAAATATTTCAGATTCTTAGATGAAAGTGTCAAAATCAGTTTAAGGTTTTTGGAGCCTTGATAAAAGCAGCCTCTTCTTTTCACGAAAGAACCCATGTATTTTCGAGTATTTTTTACCACCAATCGTAAAGTGGATATCATATTTCGAAAGGTCGGACTCTTTTGCATAATCGAAACATGGGGTCATATTTTTGGACAAGAGATAAGAGCGAGATAAAAATTGGAATTTAATTCTGCCGTAAAAAATCACGTGTACATTAGGGTGGTCCCCAATTTAATCATTGTCGAATTTTAATGTTCGCACGGAACAGGACGTCTCCAATTGATCCATCCTGTATATTATAGCCCATGTAAATCCCTTCGGCTCAACTTAAGGGATTAAATTGTGTTTTGAGCGGTGAAACTAGAAACTAAACTGGCCCATCATTATTTAATGAATAAATTAATCCGTGACAAAGTCCTGAGAAATTAAGCATCTCGATAAAAATATACCGTGCGTATACATACCTGTATGCCTACTCTCTAAGGGATGTCCGTTTTTGGCTATCGTGTGACTGTTATGAACTCCCGAGAGACAGGGTTCAGCGAATCGCCGGAGAACTGCGTGTTTAATGTTTATACGATCCCATCAATTTTACTCCAAGTGTTGGTCTGCGGTGTTTTGGTTAATTTCGAGGGGTACAATTTCGCGGTACAATAACGTACGGGGGAGAAGAGTGGAGACACATTTATCTGTACATGCACACGGTGGTTACACAGGCATATGTATCTCTGTGCGACTACGAACAGCGCCGTATTAATACAAGAGGCTAATCGGGATTTCAAGGGGTCCCGTGACCCGGAGAGTCCTGGAATAAGGGAGCCATGATCAACGGAAGCACGCGTAACTAAATGAGAACCAGATATTCGGAAGGGTCATCAGATCTTTGGAGAAATTTTTGCCATTCATAAAACCGCAGCATCAACATTCTTCGTGATTTTCGAAAGCTGTGAAAGCTTGAAACTCGCACATCGAAATCGGATTTTGAGACTCGCCGTGGCTCTGGTACGGATCTGAAGTCGTTGAAAAACCGCTTAAAGCCACTGATAGTCGGCTTATAGTTCAAGAAAAGTTGCACGAGTTTATGGGTCGTCGAAAGCCACTGGAATTTGAAAAATCTTTCCAAGTAGTTTAGATCTAGCAAACGCTGTACGTGTCAAAATCGAAGTCATCTCAAGTCTGGCAAATCCGTTTTTGGGGATCTGGTTTAGCCACTGGATGAACTCGCGAAATAGTCAGAGGAGTCGGTCAGAGTCATGTCGCCACTGAACCCATTTGGGATCATGGGAAATCATTTAGCATCATAAGTCACTCGTTTATCCCGACTTTTGACGATTTTTTTTCTCCTTTCTGACGGAGCATGACGAATCGTCGTTTCAGGGGGGTGAAAATCCTTGATTTAGATTTCATGCCTGATGTGCGATGATCTCACACCGCAGCGTATGAGTGCAGATGATTTTATAATTCCTCACGATTTGGCAAGGGGCGAAAAATCTTTTGAGCCAATACTGCGTGGCTATTCAGGGGTTTGTAGCTTGTTTAGTGTAACAACGGCCATACACCCTTATATATATAGGTGTCTGTGTGCTAGTGCAGTGTCTGTATACATGTATATACCCTTCGATAAATTATTCAGGAGCGGACGACGAGTTGTTGACAGCGGCGGGCATGCATGGCTTAATTAACCTTGTTATCCCATCCGATTGTGTGGCGCCGAGTGGCTGTAATCTAATGCTATAATTGACCGTGGCTGACGACGCATTCAACCGAGAATCGATCATCTCGCGAATCTTAATCAACTGTAGTTTGTTGCTAATTAGTTTCCGATTCCTCAATCTCACGTCAAGAATAAGAAAGGGAAATCATTTTTTAAAATCGCTGTCAACGATTTCAACTAATTTTCTATTCACTCAGTTTTGTTTCTTTCATTTCTTACATAATTAATACTCTCTTTATACGAGACTATATATGCGACCTGTGACCATCGCTCAATCCATCTAAGACGAGGTCCATAGTATCTAGAAAAAATTTAAATCACGACTCAAGTCGTTTTTTAAAGTTTGAGATGAAAATCTGAAAACATCAGGAAATTATTTGGAGTGGATTCGGGGGCGCCTGCTGAAAAAAATCGTCCGAGCCCAGCGTATACCTGACATTAGAGGTAGGGTATTTTTTTTTTTTTTTTTGTTTTATGGTCAAAAACGAATAGCGTCGTAACAGTTATTGCCGCGGGACTAAGCAAGCCAACAAAGGTAAGTGACAAGCCAGAGGTCGCAATAAGTCCCGGAGACGAGGTACTACGGTCGGAGGGTTATACCCGTCCAGGAAATCCCTTGGGAGTATCCTCGTCGAGGATTCCCGGTCTCTAAAACGTCCCAGAGTATTTCTAACGTGGCAGTGGCTAGGCGAAGTAATCGCTCTTCTTGATGATTTCTCTCGCCAGTTCTTATCGCTGTTTTCCCTAGTCCGTCTGCGTTGCATTGTCAAGTGATGAAGAAGGCGGACGTTAATTCTCCGGGGAAACTAACATCGGAACTTTAAATCGAATCTTTTAAACGTAGGTTCCCATTCTATTTAATCCATGTATGCTTTTCTTATCGAATAGAAATCAGCAAGGAGAAAAAGGCACGGGAAATACCAAGCTTATCCTTTTTCTTTTCTCGATATTTATTGCCTCTTGCAAAATAGCCTGGAGCCCCTACTCTCTACCGAAGAGTGTATGATATAATATGCTGTCAACATTAAACCTCTCGCGTTTGAACATCCCTTTCTTTCCTTTTTTTTTTCCTCTCCTTTCCTTTACTTCGGTAATTAGGTAGGGTATTAATTGTGTACCCACCTTGTTTCATTACCCTTATAATTACGTTTAGTCGCCTCGCGTAATCATCAAGTCAATTTGGCTAAGCGAGAGGAAAAAAATTCTTTTGTTTTACTACCCAGTAAGGTCTGCGGGGTGCCTAACGCTCTTTCCACAGCTTTTTACGTAGCTGCCATCTCCAGGACTTGAACAAATTTTTTACATTAAATTTTCTTTCTTTTTTTTCTTTCCCTTTTCTTTCCTTACTTCTTCCCCTACTCCTTGATCCTTGTCCTTTCGAATTAAGCCAATTCTATACCAAGGCATTAACCAACCGCGATATGAACAGACAACCTTTTTATGTGGCAATTTTCTCCCATCAAAAAACTCCGTTTTCATATATCTTATGAAAAGTTTGTCTTATTAACACTCTCGAAGACTAGTGAACTTCTCAGATAAAACTGCGGTATTAATAACATATTTTCGGGCACGATGGTCCTTTCGAAAATATGCCTCTTTACGCCTTTTATAGGCATGTATATGTATATCCCCATAAAAAGAAGAAAAAAAATGGAAAAAAAAAAAAGCTTTGGGAATAAAGAACCCCCTCTGCAATTTCCCATTAGCATAAAAAGTATAAACCTTTATTTTCCGCGGAATATACAGCACTGATTGTGGTATCATATCCGACTCAGCACTGTCAGCCTATTTTATCTCATCCACATTATTTTATATAGTCATAAGTATAAGTATGCACGTAGGGTGTACCTGGGAAAACGTATTTCAGAACGACTAAAGTAGATAGACAATTCTGCTACGAGATACGTACATCTATACCTACGCGTGTATGAACAGAATTGAAACTGGAATATTATAACTTGAAATGATTTATCTTCAAAACCCAGCACAGAGTTATAATTCATTATCGTCTTTGATGTCTCCGTAATGGATTTTATCAATTAACTTTCAATTTTTTACAAAGTCTGTCTGCATATAAGAGGAGTTTGAAAAGCATCATTTCCTTCTCTTTCCTTTTATCTATTAGGACGATTGCTGTAGAGAAAGAGGTACTCGAATTCAGTTTTTTGATTATATTTCGAGAGCCGTTAATCATATCGAGATAAAGGTGGACGTCGAAATTAAAGACGGTCAAATTATCTACAAAAAAGCTGAAATGCATTTTTCCTGTATCTTCATCGGTTTAACCGTATTTTGACGAAAAATGTGTGACTAGTTTGTTAGGCTCTTCACACAGTGACTTCAATCGTTTAAATATTCAATCTCGAATTACAACGAAACTAATGAAGATACAGAAAAAATATACTGTACATTTTTCATAGAGAATTCGATGAACTTTAATCCCGATTCCCACCTTCATATTGATATCATTCACGGTTTCCGAGATATCATCGAAAAACTGGTTCCAAGCATATTTTACACTCCGGCTAAGTTACATATGGCTGAAAATCCTCGTATACCAAACTAGGGTATGTAAGGTTCGAATTTTCGCCTCGTTGTCAAACTGACCACTAGAAATTGATTAATTTTGCCACCAGTTGGCACGGTCTGTGTCTATAGGGGTGGCGGCCGGTTTTATAGGTTTGAAACTTGATTCGATACTATGGGGCACCCGAGGTTTACCCATACACCGTGTCTATGTGTGTGCAAGAGCTTGCTGGAGCTTCCGTATCTGGTTTGGGCATTCAGTGATTCGTGAACTAGCTCGTTGCACCTCGTAACTCAATATGACGCGACAGGATTTACATCGCGAATTGTTTTGCGTGTATGAAAACTAGAATACCGCAGTATGAGTACCGTGTCAACGCTATATAGTTACAGCCCGTAAAATTGCACATAAAATCTTCTGCACATTATTAAAACTTATTTTTATTACGTTCCTACGCTCGTCGTACCTTTTTTTTTTTTTTTTCTATGTATATCGTATCCGCTATTTTACTCGATCATTTTTTGATTATTTTTTCAGCTCAGTTTCTCCATATTTTCCAAGATGCAATTCAAGTTTTGATGTTATAGTGCCGCTGCACTCCTCTTCCGGATCTTGTACCATTATACGTGAGAAAATCGAAGGTATAGGGTACAGAACGTATCTTCAGGATACATTTTTTTATCCAATATACTTTCAAGCCCCATTCCATCCGATCCACTATTTCCCTCTCGTATAGTCAAGCCTTCAACCAATCTTCAGAGAACTAGGTGTGCAGCAGCGCAAAGACTCGACGCTTACAGTGCTTTTACTAGTTTTATGGAAAAATCAGATCCAGGTAGCTCCTACATCTGCTGATTTAAATCCGAGTGGATATCCTGATGGGATTTTCCGCACTTATGATTCCCGGTATCGATACGTCCATTTATATTTACGTACACCCCGAACTACTTCAGACCATCAAAATCGGCGTATTAAACTCCGACTTAAATCCTTACAGACTGCAGAAACGCTGAATGTCTGCCAATATAATTGATGCACTTCCCATTTGGTTTTCATCACTCGAGGAAATTCGCGTCTCTCATCATCCCCATCCTCGCAGGGTAGATCCTGTTGGAGGAAGTATAAATTAAGCTGATTTAGCGCTAACAATTGACGACTCCTCAATTTCCTCGGTCTGACATTCCTAGTTCCAGACTTTAGTCAGTCAGTCTTAGCTGTCAGCTCTTGCTACACGCTTTCCCTACTCAATGTCTGAAGTTAATTAATTTGAACTTATCCCATGACTTCAAGGCTTTGCATTTACAATTAAGAGAAGGATAGCTCTGTGTTGATCTATTTTGGAAATTAATAGCCGGATATTTTTGATGAAAAAACATTTCACCGATCATTCACTCTCAATCATTCAAGTTTACCAGACAAGTCTGACAACCTTAAACTTGATGTCTTGGCGTTCTTGGGTATCAAGTTCGTTCTCGCTCTCAGTGTTTCTCTTTTCCCTCTGTAGGGAATATACCTATGCATAATGTATTGGTATACGTCTACGAACTCACCCACGCATTTCTCTGTCGTCTCCAGACTTTAGAATCGCTAGAGACTTATCATCCCCAAGGAGTAGATAAACAATAAAATTCGATAGACTTTACACGATCTCTTATGTTAGAAGGGAAAAACCGTACCTACCCCTAGGCGAACAGGTTGGATAAATAGAAGAACTTTAGGACTAAATTTATCCCAAGGATACACAAGGACTTAATCGATAGAATTATTGCCCAAAGATTTCTGCGCAAAAAAAAACACCAAACGATACCCGGTATTTACCAAATTAATAATCGCCTTTCACCCTTCTGGAAGAATTATTATTTCGTGAACGGCGGTCAGCTGCTGACCACAGAAACGAGCACACGGTCCACGGCGCCTCATATTAAATATAACTTTGCGCCAATTCACCACCACCTTCTGCATTTACCTTTTTTCATACGGATGTATAAATTTTTGTCCTAACTTCTATGCCGAAATTCATAAACATTAGGGTCGTCCTTTTTCGGGGCTCGACGAATTTTTCAGCAGGCGCCCCCAAAATCGGCTCCAAATAATTCAAAAACGAGTCGATTAACCCCATAATAGTATTTTATTCTATCGATACGTCCCCTGCAGAAATTTTTCTGTATCAAAGTATGAATTTTTAGTAAATTGCTTTGTTGTTGGTCTAGACGCTTTGATAGAGATTGCTTTTTCAAGGGTGTAGTTTTAATCACTAGTGAGCAAGATACCGAAGGACCCGGACGAGTTAATTAAAATTTTATCGAACGTCAACGAGCTTTGGGAAATTTCATTATAATCTATCTCTGTGCACTACGTTCGTGTACTCGAGGCTATTCGAAATTCTGTTTCAACTAATAACCACAAATGAATGTGTCGGTTTTACGTTTCCTATGATATCGTTCGCGAATTTCGCATTATCAAACATCAGCCTAATTCCAATTCGATCTTTAAATCGACGTTAAAAATGACGTCGAAAACCTGCGGACAAAGTGCATTTAGAAGAGATTATAATTACTACAATCACGAATTCAGCACGCCTCTTTAGGTTCATCGAGCTGGACACGAAAACCAATTAGCCTTTGCCTTGACCATTGCAGTTTTAAATTAAGGCTGAATACAAACGGCTCGTGTGCGGTAGAAACGGTAATTGACAATGTGCTTTAGGTTTGACCGCATGTAACTTTCAAATAAAGGATTTTATTTTCAACCCCTGCTTCAACGTTTCCACAAATTTCAGCTTTTTATTTTTAAACAAACTGTACCAGGCTCGTGAATCAAGAGACCAAAGTATTTCCATATGTAAACATCGGTTGCTAAAACGTTGCTTAAAAATTAGCACATCTTTTTTTTTTTTTTTCTCCTTTCATTTTTATGTATACCTAAAGCGTGGATAAAATTCTGCTGTTAAACCTACCCAACGGTGCGGACGGCTGCTTTTCACCTTTTCGTTAATTTTTTTTCTGGGTAGAAAAAAACTGCAGCAAGAAAGTTGAGGGGGGGGGGGGGGGGGGGTATACGCGATTTGTTACCGGCCTGTCTTTTTTCGCGAATATCTCCGAAACGGAGCGATGAATCAAATTGTCCTTTAGGCAGCCGACGTTTGACGAGTAATGAGTTCGAACTGGTACGTTTTATCGGATGAAATCGGGATTTTTTTTTTTTTTTTTTTTGATCGAAAAAGTTTGGCGTGCCATTTATGTCGACTTATATCAAAGCCGACGCATCAAAATTGCAAAATAGGGGACTGGAGCCCGATTCTATAGGGAATTCTGAACACAACCATGCCAAAACATCTTTGTTTTCGACAACGATGAAGGAGGCAGTTGTATTGTACGTTTTTGTTGTAATTTTCGCGATTGTCAGAGGCTGGGAGCGGTAATAGCCGCTAAATGTCAAGATGTTTCGCATTTTTGATGCGTCGGCTTTGATATAAGTCGACATAAATGGCGCGCCAAAACTTTTCGATCAAAAAAAAAAAATCCCGATTTCATCCGATAAAACGTACCAGTTCAAACTCATTACTCGTTAAACGTCGGCTGCCGAAAGGACAATTTGATTCATCGCTCCGTTTCGGAGATATTCGCGAAAAAAGACAGGCCGGTAACAAATCGAGTATACCCCCCCCCCCCCCCCCCCCCCCCTTAACCGTGATTTTTTCGGATCGTGTAAAAAGAGACGTAGTTGATTTTTTTTTTTTCTTCTTTGCTCCTCGAGCTTGAAAATTATTTTGGTAGATAAGTGTCCATTGTAATTTACGCAATCACGCTTACTCAGGCGTTCTATAACTTGTGAAAATAGTTAGATGGTGGGTACAAAGTGAAGTAGAACAAATTTGTTACCTAATGTAAATTTTCGTTTATGCAAATTCGATTCGACATGGTAATGAACTGTTATTACTCTCTAGACCCAAGCGGTAGTTCGTATTCCTCGTTTAAACCCAAACGTTGCTATAACCTAATTATGTAAGTTAACTGATAGGGACTTTATGCTTGCATATATTTGTCATCTATATACGGCAATCGCTAAGTCTGCTAACCACATATTGCCAGAATAGACTAGAGACTCAGGGTTCCAACGGGTCTAGCTTTAGCTACATAGAAACCCATTAGTGTACTTGTACAAGTTATACATAGTAGTTATCTGGCAAGTTAGAAGGACGTATATGCAGGTTAAACTCGTTATATACCTATATTATGTACGTATGTATAATATGTATTAGGGTGTTCCCTTATTAGATCATTTCCGAATGTCAACGCTCCGACGAGCCAGAACGTCTCCAAATATATAGAAAAAAAATTTAGCCAAAATCCCAGGTTACTATCTCAGTTCTGAGTACCACCCCAAAGTCTTCGAATCTCCCCATTTTTATAAAACACGATTTGTCACATTTCGGGGTTAACTTTTTTTTCTCCCCATTGCAGTATTGCTCCGAAAAATCTGAAACTTTGTACACTTCTTACCTGTAGTGGTAGGTATCTCATAAAAATTCGACAGATTTTCAACGACGTAATTTTCGAAGCTACAGCGCAGGAAAAAAAAATTTCTCATCTCTAAATTGCGATGAATAAAATTTTTACGTTAAAAAGGCTATTATTGTCAAAGTGTAGCCAATGATCGGTGTGATTTACTCTGATTGAACACGGTGGTTAATTAAAGCTCCGAAGTGTTCAAGCATTCGTTACCGAACTCTGAAACTACAGGCCAAAAAGTTAGGGAAAGAAAAAAAGGTGAAAAAAAACTGATTACCTGCGGTTCAACCTGATCCAGAATTCACTGCGTTTATTCCTAATTACGTTGGATTGGATTTACCTCAGTTTGTGCAGTATACGAATTATTCGCTTTTCCAGCTTATGGAACGGACGCATTTCGATCAATTATATAGGCTTTTACTGTTTAACGAAAATTTAATAACTTGACTGCAATGAATTAAATCAATGGATTAAAGGGTTTAAATCTAAACCAATGACTAGCAACTAGCATTCATTGAAACGTATACAGTCCAGTACTTGGTACAGCGTCGATAAAAATCATCAGTAGTCCAGTCATTTCGTCGGAAAAACGGGCAAATAAATGCAAATGAAATTAGAAAGCTAATTTTTTTATATGTTATAGGGGATACCTAGAAAAGCTTAACTTGAGATTTTCGATCAAGATTTCCTGGACGCTTTAGCCGCCATCTTGAAAAAAGGGGTAAAATTTGTTTTTTGGCAATAACTCGGCTATCCGATGAGATACGAAAATTTTTATGAGCTACTTTTTTGTAGCTTTTTTTGTGCTCTACAATTAAGTCTTGACCATTTTTAGCGTATCATGCATCGTTATCGAGATATCGATCGAAAAAGTCAAAAATTTAGGACATAACTTTTGTTTTTTGCTATTTTTTTTTTTTTTTTTGGTTATAAATATCGAAAAAATTGTAGAAATGAAACTTGTATATTTACTTATTTTTTATCGCATCAATTTCCTGAACAACTTCCCATCTGATTTGACACGCAGATACAACCGAGCGAGCGGCTCGCTCGACGCTGAGCATGGATTCACCGACTTTGCGGCGCGCTGGAGATCGTAATTTTTGTCCAAAATAAAGAAATAAAAAAGGAAATTGTAGGTCTGAATATGCTCTACAAGTTTCATTCCTACAATTTTTTCGATATTTATGACCAAAAAAAAAATAGCGAAAAACAAAAGTTATGTCCTAAATTTTTGACTTTTTCGATCGATATCTCGATAACGATGCATGATACGCTACAAATGGTTAAGACTTAATTGTAGAGCACAAAAAAATCTACAAAAAAGTTACTCATAAAAATTTTCGTATCTCATCGGATAGCCGAGTTATTGGCAAAAAACAAATTTTACCCCTTTTTTCAAGAGGGCGGCTAAAGCGTCCAGGAAATCTTGGTCGAAAATCTCAAGTTAAGCTTTTCTAGGTATCCCCTACAACATATCAAAAAATTAGCTTTCTAATTTCATTTGCATTTATGAATGTATAACTACAGAACGTTCGTCATAGTTGGCACAGAAAATTTCCACTATCTTCAACACCAGATATCTCATGAAGAAAAAAAATCACATAGAATTTGTTAAAAACTTTTTCGAAAGCTTGGAGAATATCAAATATCGGATTAGTAGACCGTTGAAAATAAATTCTGTTCATCAAGGGCCGAGACATCGCGTATAAAGATGCGCAATTAAACCATCGAATATTTTTCTAACTACACTGTACCTACTGCTAAATTCATTTCAATGATATTTATTTACTTTAATTAAAACCACTGACGCGTTGTATTTGCATGTGGTAGATAGGTATATTAGCTTGCTCTAATTTTAACATGTGGGTTGATGGTTCTGCTCCTAAACAATCATGAGTAAACGCATTTCCTAATCTCCCGCATGTGTATATGCAAATGGCAAATTACCTACAAGTAAAAGTGTGCTAAAACTAGCTGGCAATTTTTATTTATATAACTTTCACTGCCAACCTCTATACTATTACGTCAGATAATGATCCTCCCAAAAAGACTCCGCTGTCAGACTAAGTGGTGCCTCGATCGAGGACAAGGCTTTCCATTTGATTAAAACGCTAAGTGTTACACTGTGTTAATAAAGTTCGTATGACTTGACCGGAACAAGTAGTACGAAGGTCTGTCTTGGTGCTCTCGGGGTTCTTTTGGGACGCTCATTCCGAATCTGAAATCTAAAGCGAAAATTGCCTGCTTAAAAAAAAGTTTCGGTAGAATGTGATGAAAATTTGCTTCGTGATGAATACGATTAGTGATATGGGTACGAAAATGGGAAAATAAACTTCATTCTTTTAAATTCGGAATAACAATCTCTGCCATGTTATATGTTAACAGCTGTCGATTCTCTGACCTAGTATTCGAAAGTGCTCACGGTATAGGCGATACGTAATATCGGATATGTTATTGCTATACGTTACTACGCAAGCCGATATCAGCAGTCTTTTTTTCGCAGTATTGATACGTTTCGTTTAAATGAAAATTGCGGTAAAAACTTGAAGTTGACCATTGTTGTTATTGTTTTAATAAATCTTCACTAGATTTTACGGATATAACAATGAACAGGATCGCGGTATCGCCATCAATCTACCGTGCGATTATGTGGAAATTACAGGTTTCAAGCGCGCAGGCGCTGATTTATTCGAATATCATTGGCCGGCAGGATCGCGCTATAGCAATTCCACCAACTTTTCAGTAATATCCCTAGTTCTGTCGTCTGCTAGATTCACGACAAACATAACATATTCCTGCCACGGTCTGCCGCCATTTGTATTTGACAACAATCGGAAAGAAATAGCGGACGGACTCTAGGGATATTCGTGGCAAGTCTGAAATTGGCGTCCCTCGCGTAATATTCGAATAAATCAACGCCTGCGCGCTTGGAACCTGTGATTTCCACATAATCGCACGGTATATAAACTTGAGGGATTCGCTTCTAGAATAATTCAGTGAAAAATTCAGCTGCAAGGACTTGCATTTTTACGTTCAGTACCTAGCTTGGTATGTACCGAAGTATTATCTGTGTGATTACAGCACCCCGGATATTAATTATTCGCTGAATGACTCGTCTTGCATAAAGATGATCTAGCTGTAGAACGTACGAACGTAGAATCCGCTATACTATTCTCCACGTTGAATTCGGCAGAGGTTTTCATCATCTGTTTTTTCTGCTTTGACAATTTCACTGGTCAAATATTTCCATTTAATTTTCATACAATGAACAGGATGCACCATGCAGTGAATATAATACAAAACGCGAATAGATCAGAAAGCACTGTTTTAACTCGGCTTTTTTACACATGGCTCTTTGATTTCATCACATCTCAATCAGCCTTTCCAACCTTCATAATAGATAGTGGAAATTTTTCTCAAATTATACTTTGCCAGACTGTGATCGATGGTGAATATCGCAGGGATCCATGTTTAAAAACCTTGGACTGATTTCGGTTAAGGTGAAGTTTGGAACACTTCCTTTTTTCGTGATCATGTTCTGTCCGTTTTGCAACATAGATATATAAAAATCAGCGATTATACTTGTTCCCTGAACACCCACACGCCGTAAAAGATTGAATTTTCCCACTTGTTATCCGCCGATGTAATCTCTTGATTCGTTTCCAATTTCATGGAATTATTATCCTCAAAGTCAATTCTATACGTCTGTGCAGAGAAGAAAATTTAACGGTAACGTACAGAGAGATGTGCCAATGCTAGACATCACTGTCTCCGTTTTTCCATCTCGAATTGCTCATGAAATTTGAAGAGACGCTAATACAAACTACCGATAATCAATCAACGGGAGAAAAAAATATGAAAAATAAACCCTATGAATGGGAAAAAAAAGAGCAGCTCTTTACTTCTTTCCTTTTTTCTAAAACATAGGGGAAAAATTTTTCCATTTAATTCCGAAAGAAATTGACGTTCGAATGAACTGGAAAAAACGCAAAGCCATAGTTTAGGAATAATTCGACGTCAGAGAACGAGGTGTACATTGGTCTCTAAAAGAGTCCCTATCAAATGTGGTTCAGTCCGTTTTCCGACCACGTAACATCGCTCGTTTACCGCGTAATCTCACTTTGTTATTTCGTCCAGTGCGCTCACATGTGGCCATGGAAGAATTACCGACCTGTCGCTCGCAAAGGGGTATTCGCCCAGTTTTCCCCTAGAATTTACCGCTTCTTAGACAGCGGTACGAACTGCGATATCACGAGAGGAAATTGCCACCTTGTAATTCTCCAAAATCCTACGTGAATTCGTCTCTCACTTATATTTACAAGATTTTCAGGCAATAAATCTACTGACTTACGTTTATGGAAATTGGAAATTAATCGTTGGTGCAAAATCCCCGGTGCCGTCTGAGTTATCGAATTTCAATTTAATTCTCCTACGACAAACTCAGAGTTTGTTTTCGTTCACTAATTAACTTTTCCAATTATTACTCTGAAATAATTCGATCGAACGTTGGTCTGCACCCACACACGTCTTTATCTATCACGTATACATACCTACTTATGCACAGCATACAAAGAATTTGTGAGGCTGTTCATAGCCCGCGAAAGAGTTCGATCTTATATATCGTTAGCACCGCCTCTTCAGCTATAGAACTCTCACTCAGTTTTTCCTGGAGAATCTGGTGTGGCAGTGATGTTTCATGGTGAAAATCTTCACTCGTTACCACATCCACGTGGAACTTACACTTGGAAGAAAGATTTAGCTGTTGAATTAACCCGAGAGAGGGAGAGAGAGAGACCTTGATACAAACGTTTTAGCTTCTCGCCATGTTCAAAGGTAGCTTGATTGAATAATAGAAAGTCTATTAATTTCTCACCCAAGAGGGTTGATCTGGTAAAAAGTTCTCCCTAACTTGCAGCAAACCAGCGAATCGCCTCTCTCACTTCAGCTCGTGAGTTACCGAATACCCAAACGTGGGTCAGGCTCATTATTTACCAGCCCATTTACGCCCAGTCTCCTGTTTTCAGATGGGGCAGATGCTGCTTTATGTAGGGTGTGCCTTCCGGAACTCTTTCATTGTTCAGCAGGAGTTTGAATATCATGTTCAAAAGTCACAGATCACAGAAAATTCACCTTTTCTCTTCTGGGATAGCAAATCATTGGAACGCGTCATTTCCATCCTTTTGTTTTCGTTGACCTTTTGCCGCGAGATACCATGAGCCTGTAGATCTATAAATTTCTCGGAAACTTGGTGTCAAAGGCATTCACTTGACCATTGCCTTCTCAAAGGTGAATTTCAAATCAGAAGTGGCTGCTGTGCAAACCAAGCGATTCAATATAATGATCTTGGCGACTTGGACCGGCGTTTAAAGACGTCTGCGGTTTGAGCACGCTTTTATTCCTCACTCTCTCTAAGGCCAAGGGTCAGTGACCAAAACACCCCAGAAAAATGTAGGAATAATTAATCAATCGAATCCAGTATCTGACTGCAGTGAATTCATCTACTGAAATCAACGAGTCAATGACCTCAAAAAACATGTCTCTAGGTGCTTTTCTTCGCGTTATACAAGCCGAGATTGCATCTCTACAACTCGCTTCGATGGCTGTAGAATCTAATGAAATACGACGTCGGGATCAGGCTAGCGAATTCCGAAGAAAGCCTGAGAACGACTTATCATTTAAAGCTTGAAACAATGCCGGAGGTTACCTATTACAAGGTGGAACTTAGCAGGCTCGAGTCACACGGCCCCGTTTCCTTTCGTTGGACTTACTGATCCCGCGGCGAATGGCAATCTGATTCTCCGTTCTTCTTCTTCTTCCTGCACTCTCACATACAACTTCAACATCTTATGATACATCAGCGAGAGTACTTTCGCCTACGTCAAAAACCGGTACGTCTTCTAGCTTATAGTGCGGAGTATGTAGCTACACCATACCGAACAAAGTCAGCGATGTACTACTTTTCAAACTTTGTTCGATAAACTACCATGTATGCAAAATCTGGATGGCAGATACACTCTTGAACACCGAAGGAGTGAAATTCCATTCGGAACATCCTGTTCGATCTTTTTCATTCCTGGACTGACCATGTGACACTATTCACGCGATAAAGGTCATTTGACAGCACTTTTACATCGGATCGAAGGGAAGAACCTCGAGTGTAAAGTCAAAGTGTAGGAGACCTCTCGCAGATGAGGAAACGAGTTTTTTAATCGAAACTGCAACTGATGTCAAAGCCTGTGCATGAAAAGAGGAATGAATTTCGGAATGAAGGGATGCTGGCGAGAGCAGCGTGTCTCTTATCAGCACGTAGTTGACTTATATAGAATTTGCTCACCAACTGGTACGTGATATGGGAAGAGTATCCTGCGTCTAGTGCAGATATCAGGATTTCGCAAAGTTTAACTGGGGCTTCGGTTCGGTTTACTCAGATCGCAAACTGCCAGTGGCACTCGAAAGCACGAGTTGGCGACATGCTGCATCACCCTGATTACTCCAGAGTGGCATTCTACATTAGTGGGTGGGTATACGGCACGTGCGCGACAAACAAAGCTGTATTAGAACAATGAATAGTGCACGACTGAATTGTGTGATGTGGCCCGACTAATCGTACCGTTGTGTGGCTTGAGCTCTCTCTTCTCTTCTCTTCTCTTCTCTTCTGCCAGGTATCATACCGAAATGATATTCACTGTACCTACCGCTACGATATCGACTTGCGTTGGATATCCAGGAGGAAAATTTGTTCCGGTCCTAAAAGGGTCACTATAACAAGGTTTCAGATCCGATTTACCAATGTACCTAAAAAACCTGCTTAGGTAATCACTGAAGACATTCGACAAGTTCAACTTCTGGTGCGTATCTGGGATGGACGCAGCTTCTCAACGAACCGAATAGCAGGTCTATCCAGATGGAAGATTTGACGCACTCCCGCTTGAAAGTTCCAAAAATTACTGACGAAATGTGACTATATAAAAATGTGCGAAAATAGAGGATCTGAAGAGTCATTTTTTTTTTAGAGTGTCTTAGATCAATATGACGGTATCTGAGTATACCTACACCGAGAATAAAAACAGATCTAAATTCAAGCTACGTGTTTATCTCCTTCTTTTCAAGATGAAATCTCTCATCCCCCCAGTTTGCACGTTCGCGTTCGTTCGCCAAATCCTCATCGAAAATTCTACCGAAGAACCTCGTGTTTTCACCTTGTGATATCCTCCTCGCTCCGTCAGTTTCCATTCGATCAAACATCGTTACACCGTATAACCCACGAGGTCCGTACTTATTCCAGCTACGGTCAACAGCCTGGACCATATCTCAGAAGCACCTTCCTTCCACTCACCGGCTGGTTAACAAAGACTCGAACTCCAGGTCCAGGTCAAGTCGGGGTTCTCACCGTGGCTCGATGAACCACAATTGCAATTATACCTGAACTGCCTGTCTGCAGTGTTGTAACTCCAGCTTCGTTTCGAAATAGTCTATACTTCCACGGTCTATATCTATACGAGGCAGAGAGGTACCTGGGTATACCTATATGGTATCTGATCGATCTAGAGAACATCATGGCGTGTATTTGTGCATTTGGGGAGATACCGGGTGACTGCTGATCCAGTCGAGAGGATTTACATCGTTGAATCCATTATCTGGGTCAAGATTACGAGTACCAGAGTAAAAAGCCGATAATTTCATACATATACCTCAACCAAATTCACCAACGAACGTTAATATTTGCGGATAAAAATTTCTATCGATCCTCCAATAAATTTCTATAATATCTGGACCTAGACTAGACCATCTATACAACGGGGTTCAGTTATAGTATACAGCTACGAAATGTGGCCGACACTTCGACCACGTCATAGGGAAATAAAAAGATAAGAGAAGGAGAGCCTTTTCTTTTAAGGTCGATGTGCACTTTTAAACCACCCGAGAAATTTCAACGGCAGTAAAGAGTGCTTGCAGACGGAAAGAGTATCTCTTCACTCGCTGCTGCTCTTGCTGCATGGTTTCTCGTTTGTTATTTTCTGTTTTTGACTTTTTTGAATTGTTGTTTTTTGTTTTTTTTGTTTTTTTTTTCTTCGTTTTTTCAACGTGCTTGATAATCTAAATGGTTCGCTACTTCAGCTAAGAATTATGCAGGGCTAACGAGCCGAGGAAAGTTATTCCTCGGGAGATGTTTATCTATAAATTTCAATTAGCTGAACTCAGAAATGTTTATCTCGATTCAGGGTATCATCCCCTAATTGACTACAGGCGAATTAACAGAATACCTACTTTCTAGAAATAATGAAAATACCAAAAATCATCATTGGTTTAATATATTATGTTTCCGTAATTTTATCTCAAATGTGTCAACGATATACGTTTGTACCTTCTCCGTGTTGGTAAAGGTGAAGGTGAAGGTAAAGGTGGGATAGGTATAGATTATAGCTGGGTACACGCGTAGTTGCACGTAAAAAAATAAAGTTTACGGTTATAGGGCCATTTAGATCGGTATAGTCTATAGGATATTCGAATCGGGTAATACCTTGCCGCTATAACGAGGCTCCGGGCACGTTCTCATTCAATCGTAAACACCTGCAAGGTTCTTTGGATTAACGACTATTGCTTCAATAAACATCACCAAAAATCTACCAATTGGTGTTAGCAACGAATTGTTTCGGCAATATTGTATGTACAAGTTTTTTATTCTGATTTAAAAATCAGACCATCTAAACAAATATTCACGAAATAAAATAAGCGTTCGATTTTTTCATGGGACATGGATCCTTCCATATTTTTCATTCAGCTTTTTTCTTCGGATATTAGCGAACCGAAAATCGTATGAATTCGTTGGAATGATTAAAAAAACCTCATTTTTTGAGTGATGAAAATTGAAAACGATTACGAAATATGTACGTGTAAATACGACGAGTCTGAAATACCGCCGTATAATATATTCACGTGTGATATATATTTAGGCATGTATACCATACCAACGATATCGCGGAGGGAGTCGCGATTCAAGAGAAGCCTATATATATAACGGTTGTTCCGGGAAATGTGATATCGCGGGAAATATTAAACCGCGTCATAAATCGTTGCACCGGATACATGTATATGTATACATTCGACGGGATGCACGGAGATTACACATTCAGAAATTACATCATGCTATATCCATGCAATATATATATAGTTACATGTATGAATGTACATTATAAATATAACAGCTAGTGTTTGCAGAACTATATACGCGTAACTCAACACCGGTGGGTGATGACAACTTTGATGATATGTGATTATTTTTATTTCATTTTGTTGTTTTTTTTTTTTTTTTGTTATTCCCCAAAAACTGTGCTCCTTTTTTTTTTTTTTTTTTTACCCCCAGTATTCAATATCGTATAGTAATTCCTTCATTTCCTGAAACGCAACCCTTTTGATCTTTGTCAAATTCGACTTTAGGTGTAGACATCGGTTCAAATTGTGATCTAGTAGCAATTTTCGAAATTAAATATCTCGGGAACGATACAATATTTTGGTAAAAATATCCAGATCCAGATGGGGTATCTCCTGCGAATTAAGTTCACTCTAAGACCGCGTAGTTAGATTTTGAAAAAAAATTATTTCTAGTTATCAAAAAAACGCGGTCGAAGTTGTAACTGCTGTGTATTTTTACGAAGAAATTCAGCCCAAAGAGGGTTAGACCAACACGTGTTATACCAACGGTTAAAAAATTTCAACAAATTTGTTAAACCGCGTGAATAAAACATTAATTGCAAATTTTATCCCTTAAAACCTTTGTTCCCTTTTTTTTTTTTTTTTTTGGTTTCAAACAACGTTTCAGCATAACTTGAAAGTACTCTAAGCGGCTTCGGACTTGCAGCCAAGGTAAACTCCGCTTTTACTTCTCTTTCGATTCGTTCGTTCGGTTTAAGTTATTCCCTCGTTTTGTGTGCTTTTTCATTTTATTTCTTTTCTCTTTTTTTTTATTTTTTTTTTTTTTCTTCTTTCTCTTATTTTTATTTCGAGAGGGTGTAAGCTTATTACGTCGCCAACGTGCCTAGTGCTGAGGGGTACAAAGTACTGGAAAAAAAAAAAATAAAATAAAAATAAAAACCTTCCACCGAAAAGGGACGAGGGTATCCTCTCTTCTCTCTTCTCTCTTCTCTCTTCTCTCTTCTCTCTTCTCTCTTCTCTCATCGATATACGATTTTTCGATCAATGTTTCACGCGGTAGTTTTCGCCAGGTATATTTTCTTTTATCTTTTATTTTACTTAAGTTTAGCTCAGCTTCTTTCTTCTTTCTTACGCATTTCTTTATTCTACCCCGAACAGGTATATTCTCTCGAGACTTTAACCAGTGCGAATTCTGTTTTGAATTCTGAACACGAAGGATGTTTGTCTTTCACTCCGGCGCTAATGGCACCTCGACTTTTCACCTCCTTTTAAAAATTGGCTTCAACCTTTACGGATTTTTATTTTATTTTTTATTTTTTATATATATTTTCGAACGATAAGTAAAGCAGACAGTTTCGTCTACGTATTTCATCTTCAACTTCGTCCGGCAAGGTTCTAAAAGTTTAAGACCCCACCCCATCCGCCAAACCTACTTTTCTGCTCCCAATTACAACAGCGAGGGTTAGCGTTTGGGTTTGGGTTTGGGTTTGGGTTTCGGTCTGGGTTAGGGTTAGGCTGTGCGGAAAGTGGAAACAGTTTGAAAATTATGCCCAGCTGCAAGGCGAGGATTAAAACAGCGAAAATAGCTTCTCAAACACTTTTCGAGTTACTGTTTCATACACTCTCTACCAAAGGGGCGACGAGAGGCTTGAATACCAAAACTTTTGCACGAACGAGAAGACCTGAGCTTGCGAACTTTCCATTACTTACTAGGAAATTAAATAAAACTCCGCGATCTCTGCAGTCGTTAACAAAATTATACAAGACAAAGGATCCCTCGCTTCTCTTTGCGTCGAAAATAGTTTCTTAAGTCCCGATGATGCCTCGTCTGCTTCTTTCGTCGTCTGACAACTTTCGAATTCCAATCTCAACGCTGTTTCCTATAATAAAAAAATTTACGGTAAACCCGCTGATTTTTCTGGTCCAAAAATGTTGTTTCGGCAAATCCTAATATACTATACACTGCGTCGCACTACCGCCCACGAAAATTGTCTGTAAACCACTTTACGCGTAGTCGAACTAATGCCGCGAATTAAATCGCGTAACTGTTTATAGGTAGAGCTATCGCGGTGTCGTAACGGCGAACAAGTGCTATTTTAGTTATCCGGTTTTAAACCGCGGGTAAAATGCGATAAAAAGAAAGAGAGAGAGAGAGAGAGAGAGTTTGGGGAAAATAAAAAAATCTTTCTTTTTGCGGTGGGTGATTTAACATTCTGTATAATACATACCTCTGGCAGTATATTTTTCATCCTTTATATCAGAATCACAGAGCGTAAAATCCAGCCTTACATCAATTTTCGGGCGGGCCTCGACGGCCACTTAAACTATGAACCATGTCTGTAGATAGATAGCTACCTGAGTTATATCCAGAAAAGAAAATTTCTCTTATCGTCATGATATGGGTATATATATAGGATTTTATTTGACTTTTAAATACACGCTTAGGTCACCGGACGTTTTATAAACTCCGTATAAAATCTGTCGAGAAAATAATGAAGGAAATAGGAAACAGGCATTTTTTGCAAAGAACAAAGAAAAGTCGTTACCATTCCACTCGGTACACGGAAGGGTCTTGGTTATGAAAAAAAAAAATCGGAGTATTCAGAATGATTTGAAATAAAATTCAAACCAAATCGAATAAAATTCATTTGTAAATTCGATTGAATTCGCGAGAACGTCGTGACGCTTTCAGTCTTCGATTTTACTTCTCCTCGCCAGGTATGGGACGCCATAATTTCATTAGAAAATTTTATTCTCTTGACAATATTGGATACACGTTGGGGGATTTCGGACCCGGCTTATAACCATTCTTCCATTAATTAACATGCATCATGCCTACATGTAGATATCATATATGCTCGTAGCTAAATACAGCGGATGTAACGCTCCGCCAGTTTCATTCGAAAATTATTACCTAAGCTTCTTTAAAAATTAACTATACATGCGACTAACGTTGGTAGAGGGTACTCGCGTTCATAAATTATCTCCGGCTTGAATAACGTATTGTAATATGGATCAATCTCATTTCCTAAATCATTAGAAAAAGTCAAATTTAAAAATAAAATTATTAGAAATTTATTCGAGCAAGTTTTATGCTGCTAAAAAATTTTGGTTTTCTTATCGAAACTCGCTCTGAATTTTTTTCTTTTAAAAATCTTATCAAATCCCGGGGTACTTGTAGCTCACAACTATAAATAACTTCATCGCATTGAACCATACCTCCATTTTATAGCCATAGTATCGCGCTAAGAGATTCAACCAACTCTTAATCACGTTAAAACTACAGGTACGAACTTCCGGCTGACTTTATTACGTAGTTTAAGTAGCGAATTAACGAGCGAACAAGCGGATACCAGAGATGGAAGATTTGAAAATTTTCAAAGAAACATAACGGGAAAAGAAGCCCAAAGATTAATGAAAAATTTTTATCAACCGTACTAAAAAACTGATGGACCCGTTTTTTTTTTTCTTTTAACTGCAATATATTGCATGTGAAGAATTCGGCTCTTAAGTTGAAAATTTATTTCCAGATAAAACGTGAAATGTGAAATCCCGTAGGCAAATTCTGTAAAATCTTAAAAAAAAAAAAAAAAAAAAAAAAAATGAGCGGAAAAAACTACCCGAAAAAATGAGTAATTTTTATCTGAAAATTATAACCGAGAAAAGTTTAGTTTAGGAACGTATTTGCGCATATATGTTGGTGCATATATGGTGTATGATATTCTCGTGCTCTGCTTTTCATCTCAGTGAAGTAATATGTAGTGCGCAGGTTGGTTGAGCTCGCCAAGTAACTTATTCACGATGCTTATAATAGACAGAAAGCTAAACCGAGAGTCTAAGAGAGTCAAAGTTGCGAGAAATTCTGTGTAGAAAATGGAAAGAAATTTTTTTTATACCGTGTAATGTTTTATTTTTAATATAAAATCAAATTTCTATGAAGATTTTTAGAGGACCTTTTCATCGGGGATCGGAGCGTGAAGATAAGTTATAAACTTACCCTGGTAAATCTTAACGGTATTTTTTGGTTCAGTGAAAGCACGAAGACTATATACCTATTTGGCCTATTTCACGTGTTTACACATTTTCAACCCTCTAGTAAGTATATTTTCCCCAAAACACGAAAACCTGCAAGAGAATAACGCGACGTCGAGGAGGAGGAGGAGGAGGAGGAGGAGAAAGGTGGCGGTGGCACGCGGGGGCGAGAAAAGGCAGTAATATTTTACGAACCGTTGACAAGGCCAGGGCGAGAAAGGGAAGCGATGTAAAAAGTTGGAGATCGCAAAATAAGAAGGGACTCATGGACCAAAGAGTCGTGAAATTCCGATTTATGAGAAGAACACAAAGCACCACCAAAACCCCTTTGATGTTACTTGCTTTGAAAAAAATAGAAAAAAATCCGCGTCCTTACACATAATACGAACACACGCATATGAGCATTTCGACAATCTTCCAACCCATGTCAATTATACGACGGTGAAAAAACGGAATAAAATTACTCCCATTTTTGCCGAAGTTAAAAAAAAACACCATGGATCAATTTCAACCAAAATGCGTATTTTCTGATCCTGATATTTCTCCAGATCTTTTACTTTTTTTTTTTTTTCTATTTATTTTTTTCTCTAACGCCGCAAAAGCTCAAACGCCGTTATTCAAATGGCGACTTACGAAGATTTGAGGATTCGAAAACCTCCGCAAGACTCTTTTACGGGAACAGAACAAGTCCTGGCTTTATAGTTCCCAACATTTTTTGAGAGCTGTTTCGAAGGGGTATCTGCGACTTCCAGCTCCCTTAGATTCTTGGCTTTAAACGTCGCGATGGTGTACACATGTACAACATACGTCTAGTAGCAGAACCACGGGTTCAATAGACGTCCGCGCCTGACAGTTTCCCGATTGATTGATCGACGCTCCCATAGCCATATGAAGTGGCTGCACTTTGACATATGGAAAAACCTTTCAGCTTAGAAAACCTCAGCCTTAAATGTGCGCCGGGAAATTTGGGATACCGTTAGATAGATTTACATATATTTATAATGTGCGATCGATTGCCATCAACACCTCAGGCTTGCGGATAGCTTATCGTCAAAAATTGAAACGGAATTTGACACGGAGGGGTTGATCGGTTATAAATTCCTAAAACTATCACGGGATTTCATGGAATTTTACCAAATTTCGTGCGTGACTTCGATCGAATTCCTAAAACTTTATGTATAAGATTGCATTCGATCTTCATTCGATTTATTGATAGATTAGATTATCTTCTTTCATTCTTTTCTACTTTTATTTTTCTTTTTCTTTTCCTTTTTTTACGAATATTGTCCGCGTTTTTATAGAGCAACTAATGCAAACTCGAATCCGTCGCGTAATTAGGTGTTAATTAGGTCCCAGGTAACACCTAGACGTGAAATAAAACCGTATGATTGACCGGAACAGGTACGTAACTTTTTTTTTTTTTTTTTTTTTTTTTTTGCGTTTACAAACATCCGCCTCACGGATCCGCAGGAAATATTATTGCATAAAGTTTCGGTATAGATAACTGTGATATGTTCGCAATTTCGCGTGATATAACGTAACATATTGTACTAATTATATATCATCGTGTGTCGAAGTGATATCACGTATCTCGCCCGAGGATGATATTTTTCCGTAAAAATTACCTCCGATGTTAATCAAATACCCTGCAATTAATAAACTTCAGGCTCTCGTTACTCTTTCAATTTTATTAACACGAAAAATATTTCACACCAAGAAGGGCCGAGAGTTCATATCTACGAATTTTGTCGTGTGGAATTAAGCCTGGGACGATTTTTGGTATAGAAAATTCTGATTCTATCAGACTTTGGCAAATTTCATATTTCAGAATTATGACCAGCGATGTATTGCTCGTTTTAAAAAATCGTAACTAAATCAGACAATTTTTAAAAAATTTTAAAATAAATCCTAGTCCTTTTTAGAGCTGGGGCTATAACCAAAAAAATCGCGAGCCGAATCCGAGAGGTCGATTCGGTTTTTTATTTTTTCAGATTTTATTTTGCGACCGAAAAAGCAATACGGTTTTGTTCTTTTCTTTCTTTATCACCGAGAAGATAAAAAGTGAAATTACTTTGCGATCTCTGATTTGTATTTTTTTTTTTTTTTTTTTGTTTTATCCATTTTTCTGAGCTTCCCAACATCTGAGTTTCGATATCTAAATTTATGTGACGCATTTGTTTGGGGTGGATAGTAATTACTGATGATTGTGTTACCGTGGTTCGAATTTATTCTGTTATATATATAACGATGCCGATCGAACCCGCGGAGCTTCTCTATACAAATAATAAATTGCGAGATCATTTTTTTTATCTTCTCTTTTCTCCACTTTTCTGTTTTTTCCTCTATACACAATCTTCCTTGTCAATTCGTATCGCTACCGATTGCTTCTCGAGTGTCTATTGATTATCACTTCTCTGTTGATTGAACTGACAATCTCCCATCCCATTCTACGAACTCTTCCTATAACTGTAGTAACCTCAGACCTGATACAGACCCACAATGCCTTCTGTCACAATTCAAACCCTCGCACTACGTCACGTCACTGGAGATTTTACGTATATGGGTACACATATTTGAACTGACAAGTAACAGAGACAAAACACATCGCGTTTACACCCGGCCTGCATCAATGATTTATTTCTAATCAATTGGAAAACGAGTTCAAAACGGGTATTTCTTCTTCAGAATCAGAACCGAAACCAGAATTGAAAGGTAATTTTTACCACATTCTTATCTAGTTTTCGGAAATTGAGAAATTATCCGAAATATTATTCTGCACAAGATTTGAAAAACCTGCGATGAAAATTCGGCGCTAATCCCCGTGAACCCTTGAGGGGGTCCGAGGAGGTAGCTGACGCGTTTACACGGAAGACCCTTATCGAGTAAGTCTTGAAAATTTATCGCATAAAGTTCCCGTTATCGTGGTAAAACTTTGGCCAATTTTTCAATGCAAATTTAAATGGGATAATAAATATCTTACGGGGAGTAAACGTGACTAGCGAGCTAAGGGACGGGATCATGGAAAAATTTTACTCCCTGAAGATTCGCCCCCGGATTCTCTAACTAAACCGACCAACTTACCCCTTCGCAATATTAATTTTCCTTGAATACGTAATTGTTTGATTACCACCTACATTTCTTGACTATCTAAGCCTCGATTTTTTTACATCCTTAAACTCCTTGAATTAACATTTTTTCTTTTATTATATGACCGGGCAGCGAATTCACTGGCAGCAACAGTTTGCCAAATTTTCGCGGGTCTATTCGAGGCTCAATACTGTAATGTATCTTGCTGGGCGAAATGAAATCCGTTAGATTTTTATGAACAAATAATTTTCATAGTGAAAAACTTTTTTCACCGTGTGGAGTTTGAAATATAAAATAAAAGTGAATCCTTCAGCGTACCTATAATTTCAGAGAGCAAATACAGAATGCAAAATTTAGCGTAACGTGTTTTTAACTATTTCAACAGCAATCCTGATATCACCGAAGTTTCATATAGAAATGTAAAAATTTTCCAATCGTTTGTTCATCCGGTCGCAAATATCCGTGCTAAATATATTTTTCACTTTTTTTCACCCCCGAAACGCGAATTGATATTCCATAAGCTCGAATCAATTTCCCCATGGTGAAACGAAGCTCTGTAATAAAATGGCCAAAAAATATTCCGAAAATTAATTTAAAAGGATATATTTAAAAGGAGTGACAATGAAAACTCAAAGGACCGACGTTGAATGGCAAGTAATCTCATGATGTACGTTTTCACTTTTTCATTCATCCCATTAGATTCGCACCGGCTGTGGTGGGACTATGTGATATACCAGCCTCTTCGAGGTTGTCACTACTCCGCCTTAGATGAGGGAGCGTCAGCCTTTGTCATCCCTTAATCATTATCTCTGTTTCTTTGATTCTTTCAATTTGCCCCGTGCCAGTACACCTCTTCTTTTCCTCTCCCTTTATTTTCCTCATTTTTATCACTCTCTCCTTAGCAAAGGTAGACAATAGTCTTTGTCGCCCTAGGCAACCTCTGATGTAGTAGATCCTACGGGTCTTTCACGGGTCTTTTCGCGAGCATCTAAAAAAAATATTTGCCACGAGTGATCCTGTCTTAAAAATGATACGACGTATGGGGAAATTTTTTGAAAATAAAATCTCCTTACCGTGGCGAATTCGGATATATTTTCAAGTCCGTGTGAAACAGCGGGATACATTATTATTTGATAAAAGAGAAACACAGAGGGTGAATTTCGTCAATTTTACCCCGAATTGTTCAAAAGAGGATCTCTCAGGATCCCGGGCTTCAAGATATACATAACAATGTTTTATAAGGACAAACTTTCGGGTCAGTTGAAGCGAAGAACTTAGATGAAACTTTAATTTCATTCGATGGCAGCTCCTCCTTTATTCAATTCGCGAATTCCAATGATATTTGATTTCTTCAGTACCCACTAAGTCGACTAAGGACCAAGGAGACTCTCTCAATTGTTCTGTCTACTGCAAGCACCGAAGTACCTACCTCCTTTGAGATAATGCCCAAGCCTCTTATTCACAATCAGACGAAGATGGTACGATTTTAATTTCGAAGTTTCGAGCCTTCAAAGGAATTCATTTTATCCGGATAATATTTCAACGCGAATCTTCTCGTCCCATATTCGCGATATATTCAATTACATGCCATGATTATACCGAAATTTGTTAAAACCACCGCAAAAGGAAAGCCAAATGAAGTGCTCTGCTTGTCAGGATATAAACCATCGCATATAACGTTCCTCGTTGCTTTTACATATTATATAGTCAAACGAATCCAAAGGCATTAGATTCCAACCGTATATATATATATATGTACACCTTAATGCACACGTAGGGCTTATTTACATGCATCCTACGCCCCAATTCCACCTATATTTAAATACAGTTATATAGAAGAGACGTAGAAGCTTCTCTGCTCGTTGCAGACAGGACGAGCCCGGAATGCTTCAGCAGCATTCAGCATCTGGTTGAAACGTTGTATAGAAAGAACAGTCTTCGAGGTCTCCAGTGTCATAATATTATATTGTGATACAAGTGCGGAAGGTGGGGAATATCCGACGAGTGTCATTTGCAGCGAGAGCCGAAGGCGAGTTCCGCAATGTAACGAGACAATTATTGCCTATGCGCGCTTCCATCGCACGATATTTTTTGTTACTCCATGCGAAGGAAGTTCGATTTGGGAGACAGATTGATCAATCAGAATGGAACTCTCGTGGCTAGTGCTGCATGCGCGCATGCGTTAAAAAATCACTAGTGCGCAAAGTAGAGTATTTGCGCTGTGCGCATGCGCCAACTCCTCCTTTTTTCACTCTCCGGAAATAAGGTAGTTTTCGCACGCTACACAGGCCTCGAAAGTCTAACTTCCGTAGCAGGTGTTGCAAAAAATCGTTTTTGGGAAGCATATAGTCTCATCGTAATCTGTGATTGACTGTTTTTACTTATTCAGCGATGAAACTGGGCTACTGGAGTATTCCTTTGGGGTTGACTGAGACTTGGAAAAATACCCCTTTCTGAGGTCTACTCGGTACCCTCTTAGCAGTCAAAAGGATACATAAATTCTGTCGAATTAGCACATCTGCGCCCAGGCGTAAGAATGATATCATTAAGACTAAAGCCACGAAGACGCAAAGACGTCGTCGCAAAGACGCACGCTCCGACTTGGAATCGGGGTTTGGGGTGAGCGCAGATGGCGTTAACCTAAGCTTATATTACACCTGCCAACGGGCAAGTATTTTCTTAGAGTTATAGCCGACACGTCACCATAAGAGATTCGTGCGGTCTAGATTTCACCCAGGAGCCTTGACGACCGCATTCGGACCTCACGTGTCTCATAAACCGTGAAAGGTCCAGTCTCGCGGTTCTTCGCGAAAGAAAAAAACGAAGAATATGCGAATTTCCCGACTCCACAAAATGCGATCTTTTCACGAATAAGAAAGTGAAAAACGTCTGAAGATCCTGTTTTCACATACGTATTTCGACTTTTCTCAAATTTCGTCTCAACAGACCGCGCAATTACGTATTCAGAGCTAATTCTCCACCCTTCTCCGGGCAGAAGGGGATTAGGTGAGAAGGACAAGCGTTTTGAGAAAAAAAAAAAAGAAAATCCCTTCCACTCGACGTGTAGGAAATGACGTTCGTTTCGCGGGGTCTTTTTTTTTTTTGTGAAACTTTCCCTTCGCGAAAACAGGATTACAAAAAAAAAAGAAAAAGGCGTTTGAATCTCAATGAGGATGTTAGGCGAAGTAATTATACCTTGAAGAATCAAGCGAAGCTTGATTATTGGGGTTCTTTCAACTTTCTATACCCTTTTTGTTTGCGGAAGTAGTCCGAAGATCAAAGTGCAAATACCAAAGTCCCGAGTGTTCGGAGAAACCACCACAGAGAGAAGACAGGACACAGAAGTCGCCGGTATCTCATCAGCTCTTGAAAGGGTAACCGATCCTTCGAGAGTTTCCCTTCTTCTTCTTCTTCTTCTTCTTCTTCTTCTTCTTCTTCTTCAGCTATTGCCTGTTTGTTATAAAGGGTTCTCGATTGTTTAACTTCTTCTCGGAATCCGGCGAACCATTAAACTAACAATGCAGATATCAACGCGTATCATAATTCTGAAGATGGCTTCCGCATCAGGACCACATCATAATCTTGAAAAAAAAAAACAATTTGTCAACTGGTGAATAACTGTTCCGGATGAGTAAAATACTCTCCTTTAAAAGGAGTTCGCAGCAACCGAGGAGAAATGCAATTATCTCATTATAGCTGTAACAAAGCGATTCTCTTCAACTCATCGCGATTAGGATTCTCTATAAGAGTGGTTGAGGGAGAAGGCTATTCCGTTTTGGATGAAACGACTTTTGAACGTCTGGAGAAGTCGGATACGATCTTTTTCTGTTTTTTATTTTCTCTTTTTTGATTAGTTTCAACTTTCACCACTTCAAACAAGATATCGAAAGATTTTAGTCCGCGAAAATAGCAACCAGGAAAGAAGAATCTAAAAACAGAACTAATTTCAAGTTTGTCCATTAAGGACCTCTCAACCCCTTATTACGGTATTACCTAACCCGTCAGCGGGTAATTAAAATTTGCTTCCAAATTCAACGAGACTTTGTCTTCGGTTTTAATTAAATGAATATCCCGCTAAGACATTGACTGCTTATTCCTTTTGGAATCAACCTGCACCCTAGCTACGCATCCTCTTCAATTACAACAGGGAGAGACGTAGTTAGACTTGTATGCGGGGTAAAGTCTGTCATTCTAGAGGTCTTGAAAAAAAGAAGGAAAAAAAAACGCCAATTACCCTTTCACGTTGAAAAAAACAATTCGAAATTACATCCTCGTATTCCATGAAAATGAGGAAAAATAATAAATTTACTTAGTAAGATGATGCGGTACATTGTGGCTCTGGAAAGTAACGAGATCCGGTCGTATCGCAGGGCATAGAAAATGTGTAATAATACGTCAGCATGTATACCGGAAAAAAATAATTCATCTTCTTTCATTGCGTAATGAAATATGGCCAAAGTTTTTTTTATTATTTTTCCCAAAAATCTGTTCAATTTGATAAAACCTTTGGTTATCGCGAGTAGCTCTTGTGGCGGCAGGAGAAAAATAAAGAGAAACTTTTCGACGTGTGAATCGAAGATGGGGTCAGAGGGGAGAATACCAGGGTGAAAAATTGGCCGGACTTGGAAATAGAGAAAAGAGGTGAAATGAAGATTAGTTGGGTTTTCGGTATCGGGCGAGAAGAAAAGACCCACATAAATTCCACAGGACTCTATACTCGGTGTGTCATCTTTTATTAAACGTATTTATTGACAATAGGTATTGAAGTATGGGCCAAAGATGTGAAACGAATGTGGCAAACGACCAATTAAAAGTGATGTATACCCGGAGGAAGATATCATTCTGTTGGAAAAAAAATGGAGGACCAGGTTTGGTTATAATCAGAGTTATTGAACGGTTCAAAAGTTCGAACGATTCGGTCGGATTATCCTGATTGGGGTTAATCAATTGACGATTAATCGTTCTTTCAGCTGTCGACACTTATCAAAAGGTCAAGTAATCATCGAAAATCCGTCTGAACACAATCATCTCCTATTGAACAATTGATAACAATAATCCCCGAAAGTTCATTCATCTCTCTCTCTCTCTGTCCGGCTTGCGGCCATGCAAGAAGAGGTCAAGGGTTGTTTGAAAAGGGTCTACTCCTCGTCTATTAGCCCGGAATTCGGATCCCAAAGTTATCTGTTATGGTAACCGCATGTATTCACTAGTCTGGATGTGGGGCTAAGGCCACAATACACAATTCTGTAGAATCAGCCAAAGTAAATGTTCTCTCCTCGACATGAAGAAGATGGGAGTCGTTGAACTACCAGCTTTCACCACATCGCGTTTAATGGAGTAAACAGTGCAGAGATCGCATAGCGTATATATATAGGTACCTTTGGGCAACCCTTCGTCATCCGAAATCCTCCCTTCTGATAGAGAAGAGAGAGGTAATTTTTTCTTCAGTGAAAAGGATCGCTCCCTATTCCTCGCCCGATGGGTATCTTCCACTTCTGAAACTATGCCGAGATTGACTAAAGTATCCTCAAAAGTAGGCAGCGTGAGATACACCCCAATTTTACAGAGTAGGTGTATTCCTCCCCACTCGCGTTCCGGTTCCGGAGTTACGGGGATAAGGAAGATGGAAGTTACCCGAGTGATCAGTGCCTCGATATATTTTAAAACTCCGCGAAACTTGGACGCACATTTTTCAACCACTTTGTTAAGTCCTTAAGGAACGTCGTTTCAAACGAGCAGGAAAAAATAATTCAGAGTCAAAGTTTTCTTACGAAATCTTTGCCCAGTTTAGAACATAAGGCTTTACAACGTCTTCCAACCTTTCTTCGTCAACCCTATTCGCGCGATTTTCGTAGACATGTGGACCAGCCGTCACCGCGATCGCTTGAATAACGTTATCACTCGGAAGGTACGCGAGGGGTTATTTACTTCCATGTATTTATCTACGTGTGTATATACACGCGGGAAAACCTTTGGTGTGATGGATAAATGCCCATGGAGGCGTTGAAGCCAGTGCAAAAAGAGGGCAGAAATTGTTTTGGCGACTCGCCAGTGAAGTATCGCACTTTCGGTAGTCGAACTTTGAAATGGACTTCCATCTGGCATTGGCTGTATCAAGATTGGTCTTCATTTTTAACAATGAGATAATCTTCTCATTTATTCGACCTACCGGTTTCTATGACGAAAATGAAAATTGAACCGTGATCAAAGATGTAGCGATGTGATGAAGTGGAATATCAATACGGTGTTAAAGGGAACCAAACACGATCGCGAAATCAATTTTTTTAACAGACGCACCCATTCATCTTTTAACCCTTTGGTTCGATTGGCTTTCTCTGTTTTTCAACGAGCGGAGAGGAAGCTGTATCGATCCGGGCGATAAAGTGAAGCATCGGACAAAGACATTTTTCATAAAAAGGCTCCGCTACGTGTCGAGGAGTCTGCGTGCTACGGGTTTATCCTATAAATCATGAAAGAGGATGGAGCGGCTAGGGAACGAGTTTCGAAAGTGTTTTATTTACGGAAAAACTATTCCATAGTCCTTGCCCACGCGTTACAGTCGGAAAACAACGGATATCGCCGATTTCGCACCGATATCAAAATAAAATAAAATAAAAATGAAAATTTGAAACTCATTTTGAACGATCATTACGAGAATTGGTTTTGAACAATTCGTTTGCAAGTTGCGGCTCGTTGATGTCTGTAACACTTCTTAAACTCAAACCCTTCGCCGTTTTAACCGTGGAAAAAATAATTTTCATCAGCGTAAATCCGTCGTGTTTTTATGCGAGCACTTTGACTTCGTATACACACTCCTTATATCGTAGTAGCAGAATTTTTGGTATAATACATTCACCAGGAAGTGGAAAAGTTTTTCGAGTCAAAGGAAGCGCCAATATTGCTTTTAGTTTTAGTTTGCGGTTTCTGATCTCGTTTTCAGACCTCCATCTCTCCTCCACGTATCCTTTAACTTAGTTACGTTCGTACCTACCTACCTACTGCAATTCTCGAATTCCTTACGGGCTAAGAAACTTCCCTTATCTTCCTTCACTTGTCTCCGAAAACTCCGTCTCAGAATTGTAACAGTCCAAGGACCCTGCAAAAGGATCTCGTCGAATTCCCTAGTGGGCGAAAAGGCAAAGGAGCAAAGAAACTCCAACCATACAGTTACCGAGGGTAAAAGAAAACACCCTTTTTCAAATGGGAAAATCCAACGTTTTTACACATGTTCATCAATATTAATGTCCCCCACGTCTTATTTATGGCATACCATTGTTTTTTCAGAAAAAAATATTTGAAAGTAGGTATTTAAATGCCATATGCGAAGATCAGTGAGCAATTTCAAAGAGTTTATGAACTTTTTTTTTTTTCAACCCCGGAAAATGCGGGGATCTGCGAAACACAATCAGCTTCCTGAACAAGGACGAAGCTCATGCTGAATTTAATGTACTTTTAAGGTTCAGAAGCTCTGCTCCAAGGTTGGAAGTAACAATAAAACGGAGATTGTAATCTGCGGGAGATTCAACCGACCCAAGATTCTCATGGAACTCGAAACTATGTTGATCTCTTTTGGTGTAACGCAGCTTCGCGGTTCTAAGCCTTTCGCTAGGACGACTCAAAACTAGCTCAGTTAATACGTTCAAGGAGATATAATCCTGGCTGAACAAACTCCGAGGATAATATGAGAAACTGGTACCTGCCCTGGTCTTTGGTCTTCTACAATTGTATGCAGTCTCTACTTTGTACAAATACAATCCCTTTTGGGACCGCAGATACCTGTTTACTTTCCTCTTTCAGAACAATACGAATCCGTTGTGAAATATAACATACCGAGTCTTTTGTGGTCGAGGGACTCGCAAACGGATTGTTCACTTCAATTTTAGGCTCGCACGAGCGATTTCTGACTCCCAATTACACCAATTACAGAATTTCAGAATTCCATATGGCAGATCCGATATAGCGGATAAAAACTTGAAAATGGGTATCCCAAGGTTTTGAGGGTCGCTGAATCCTAATTCAACAACAGGATTTCTAAATTCAAAATTACGGACTTAATGTGGCGGATAGAAATTTGGAAATGATCAAATCTTCGTAAAATAATGGGTGATCGACGGTTTCAGAGTCTGCTATTTTAAATTTTGAAAATTTGTTGTTGAATTTGATTCAGTGACTCCCAAGACCCAAGGATACTCATTTTCAAGTTTTTATCCACCATATTGGATCCGCCATTGAGAATTTTGAAATTTTGTTATCAAATTTGGATTCAGCGACCCCAAAAGCCTCCTCGCCGTGCTCATCAGATTTTTCAAACTCTCAGCAAGCTCAGAAAAAAATAATAACTAAACGTGCACCAAAAAGCCACGCTATTCAAATGTGAAAAAAAACAAGCTTCCCGGCACCACTTGGAATCAAAATTGAGGAAAATCCTTTGGCAGAACTGTATTTTTACTAATTACTCATAGTATTTCACGACGACGTTTTCCACGATGATGATACTAATAATAATTATTATTATTACTTAATTCTTGTCGTTGAACCGAGAAGAGTCAGAGCTGCAGCACTGAGTATAACAATAAGGATCAACGAGGTGTATTTAAATTTAAGTACAGGTAGGTAGGTAGGTAGGTACGTACCCACCTCCTACAGCGGTACAGAAAACCTGCAGTGTACCTAACTATTGTTTGTAGTAGGTAATTCAATTAATCGGATAGTAGGTATTATAAGTAATGTACGTTTGGCCTCCGCCTCACCTATTATCAAGCCATTTTAACTCGTTTGTGGTCTTAGCCCTTTACTCGTCTTCTCTGGAAAGCCGATAAACTCGAAAGTGTGAAATCGAAGAGGCAATTAGCACCGAACCGTTTTCCGATATCGATACCCACCTACCTACCTACCTACTCGCCGATAGTAAAAGCTACTAGATCGGTGCGAATGAGGAAAGATTTAAAGAGACTTGAGTCTGTATCAAGAGGTCGGATCTGTCAAATGGGGAAGTTCATTTCATTCGTGATCATCGAACCAAAAAATGATTTATCCTTTCCCCGGAGAAATCCTGCCTTAGATATCTAGCTGTAGGTGTTGACCTATGAAACTGGCTTATGAATATTGAGGGCAGTGATTCGGGAAAAATTTATTGACAGTCGGAATTATAAATCGGGTAGAAATATTTTTCAATATTTTATTTTCAAATCAAAGTTGACCGAAGTCAATGCCTCCGCAGAAGGTTTATCGACGCGGTGTTAGTACGTTGATGGTAAAATCCAATAGAAAACAGAAAACAATCGGGGTTTTATTTTTATTTTTATTTTTTTTTCCTCGTTGATTGGTGCTCAGTTTTTAAAACAACAAATTGGTTCGTGCATGCACATAGAATTTGTGCAAAAAATAATATCGATAAAAATATAGTTTTAAGCAATTTTCAAACACCGATTTATATAATTGAATCAATCGTTTCGCACCAAATCACAAATTCGATATTCGAAAATCCTCGATTACAATTTCTACCAATTAATACCGGAAGTAACTTGCGGTAAACCCAAAGCTGGATACAATTATTAATTCCAATGTGATTAATTACGACTGCCTCAGACAATTCGTCGCCCCTCTGGTTCCTTCCGTTTAAAGCAATTAGGGAAAGCTCGTGATGAATTTACACCTGTTATTAGACCTTATACTTGCCAAGGTGAATTTCGCGTATTCAATTATCGAAAGTTTGCGGCCCCCCATATAACGACGTATGGATTATTACGGGGAATATCTACATCAAGATTTGCCAAAATGAATTTCTATATTTCCCGCCTCAGATCCCACCGCGGAAATCTTTCAAATTACCTGAAATAATTATTTTTGCCGTGGGAGTTAGAAAAATGTAAATTCTCCACGCGTATCGAGCGCAGAAAACATACGAACAAAAATTTGACCGATTTTTACGCTTTTCAAATGAAATTCATTCTCCTTTATCGATTTTTCTTTAAGTTTCCCTACTACGTATATATGCGGTCAAGATTACTTCACAACCTTTGACCATTGCCGAGGTGCATTAAACCCAAAGTCGAGAGATAATCATAAAAAGTATGAAGAGAAAGGCTAGACGGTTGATGAGGGCCTAATTATTCTCGTGCAGTGCAAGGTAGGGAGGTATGTCGTTAGTTTTTTCATCTGTTCTTCTCTCTGCGCCTTTTATTGTCTGTTTCTGTTTTTTCATTTTCATTTTCATTTTCATGATTGCCTCGTTTTTTCAGCAACTTTTTCTTTATTTTTAACGCAAGGCATATGGAGCATTCCGCGTCACTTTGTGGACTAAAAAAAAACCAAATCCTCACAAAATTATAATAAATCGGTGAATCTCTTCGTACCATACCGTGAGCCCGATTTGTCGTAACTTTTCCAGTGGCTGAAGAAGTGACGCGGAATGCACCAATGCAAAATACACTCTCTAACAACTATGCTCGTATTATTCAACATTAGCGTTTCAATTTTATATTTCCCTCGGGGTACTGCCTAACGTTAAAAATTATTCTACAAACCTTTTGGGAAATATGATGGCTGCTTGCAGTAACTACTTTCAGACCTACGTACGTTTCGTCGCGAATTACTTTCGGATAATAATGCTCTCGATGATGCTATATCCAATATAGAAACGATATTTTAAAGCGAAAATGAAATTTCAATCGAAACGAAGTTTGTTGTTAAAAATTATCATCGATTTTCCCTCACTCGCCTCTGTCATGTTTCTTACATAATTCTACGCTCAAAACGAAGCCACGTGGAAAATAAATTCATGAAAAAACTTAGGCTTTTAGTCTTGAAAAATCGCTGGAAGCGTCTCCGTGAGTTTTATGTTTAAATTATTGAGGGCCACTCTTTGCACTTATGTGCTACTAATTTTTAATATCTTTCGAGCGAGCCTCAAGCCTCCGGAAAGTTGAAATTGCGATTTTATTCATATCCGCGCAATGAAGTTATAAAAATCGTTCAATTATGGGAAAAACGGGAAAAACGATAACAAAGCATCTACAACGTCGAGTTCGGGCTTCTATTAATTTTCAATTCTGTATTTCAATCACTCATCAGTACCACTTTCTCCTTCATACCTGTGTAGGTACTTGCAGAATATTGATCTCTCCTTAGAATTCCTCAGAAATTGGCTAAATGCTCGTACGCACTTACGCTCGGCTCACTCGACGCATATAGAATCTAAAAAGCACTCTGCGGCTACAAGGTGGGTAGGCACAAGCACAGGATCGCGAAAATTTAGAGACTTGAGATAAAATTTCACCCCCTCAGGCGAGAGGGCAGGATTGCATGTATGTATTAGGGCGATTCGTTTTGAACGAATATTTTTTTTTTCCAACTCCCCATTGAAAATCTTGTAGTAGACGTCGAAAAAGGAATCCTGTCCAATTTTTAGCTCTTTATTCCAATTCTAAGTACTCGCCTTCGTCTTTTTAAGTTTTCCCATGCTAAAAGCATGTAAACATTACGACTTTTTCTTTGGCCGCGCACAACTCAGCCGCATTTCGATGGATTGTCCTCATTTAAACATCATTTTACAGGGAATTTAGTGTTCTTCAAAAGTGCTTGAGGTAGTTTGGCTGTGGTTTCAACCGCTGCACCTGTGTGAGCCTTCAAAGTCGATTCTATGCATAATTCTTCTTTCTCACCGTGGGCGAATAAACAGTTGGACTTGGATAAAAAAACTTAATGACAATTTTGTAGGAAATTTATTTCTCTACAAAGAAGTCCAATAAGTAAAGTCGCTCAGACCAGTATTTCAAAAGATATAAGGACTTTGATTTTTTTAAATATAAAATTCTAACAAAATGTCAAGTTCAATATTTTCAAATCAATCAAACTATCATGAGTGCTTTTGAAGAACATTAAATTCTCTGTCAAATGAGTCTTGGATGAGAACGATCCATTGAAATGCAGCTGAGTTGTGCGCGGCTAAAGAAAAAGCCGTAATGTTTCCATGCTTTTAGCATGGGAAAACTTAAAAAGACGAGGGCGAGTACTTAGAATTGTAATTAAGAGCTAAAAATTGGACAGGATTCCTTTTTCGATGTCTACTACAAGATTTTTAATGGGGAGTTGAAAAAAAAAAATAGTCGATCCAAAAAAAGCACCCTAGTATGTATAATGTGTATATGTGGGTTACACGACTCACCCATTACAGAATGAGGTTCGAAAGGCTCAGAAATTCACAGGCGACTCTGAACGTGCAGAAAATTTCATTTTATCATCGATCAAACACCCAGGATAGCACTTGGTGGTGCTTTTCTCGTCATAATTAAAAATTGCCTTCTACCTCGACGTACGAAAAGAAACAAGATGTAAAAAAAAATTTCACCACGTAGTTAGTTTTATCCTAGAAACAAACGTGCAAATCGAACGAGCCTTGCCAATTTTTAATGCCCTTCAATTCGGATGTGAAATTTTGCCAATTTCACATTTTTTTTTTTCGGAAACTGGAAACCCGAGACCATAAAGATTCTTTGAAATTGGCTAAAGTCAGATTTCATTTTCTCGGAAAATTTCACGTTTCGACTAATCATTCTACAATTTTACCGTGAGAAATTGGCGATTGATGCACCGTGTGAAAAAAAAAGGTTTCAACCCTTCGGATATCACGCTTAAAAAAAAAAAACTACGTGAATACTCACCTGGGATGTGATACACCCCAAATTGTGTCAATACCCTGATATATGGGTGGGCCGAATGATTGAATGGGTTTAAAAATTTTTGTCCATGCAGAAATTACGTTCTATTTCCTGTTTTTCTTTTGTGAAAAACTTTTCCAAATTCGGACACCCTGTTCCAATCATTTTACGATTTTTGTCGAATCATCTGTACAGGGGCCACCCCCGAATCACTTATCCCTGCGATTCAAGGCTGATGAAATTGGCGAACCCCGACTGGCTAGTTGCATGGTCTGGTTTCCTAGCAATTCTGCAATGTTCGGACAATGAATCCCATAAATATTTGATTCACGAATCTTAATTTGAGTAAAACGCTGTCCAAATTGATATTTACCGTTGGTTTCTCGCATCCATTCCGTTTCTCTCTCGGAATTGATTCTGTATAGTACGGTGCAGGTATAACGATATACAGAGTTAGCGTGGCGTTTGGTCGTTTGGGAAGAAGCCTAACACCAGATCGTCGAATCCGTGCTTTACCCTGGTTCGTGGTTAGACTTCTGTAGTATAGGTGTGGGGCCTTCGTTCCCGTATTAATATTCATAGTTGATCATTTATTCCACGAACTCTGCAGGCAAGCCCATTCGCCATTACCATGTCCCGCTCCTACTTTCTCCCTTTTCGCTTTTCGTGATTGGATTTTACCGGAATAACAAATAATCTAGGAAGTATTAAAGTGAGAAAAATCCACCCGCCCTTTCGCCCAACGCTGTTGACATTTCCGGCAGGATTATGGCAGCAGAAACTGTGACAAACTGTTCCCGGAAAGGCTTTCCCTCTCGTTCGATGATATCAGCCTACCTTCGCGATGAAAATTAACTAGAGAGAAATATAATGAGATCGAAAGGGGAAAGAAAAAGAGACGGAATACGAGAGGGCTGAACAGAAAGAGCCGCGAATGGTTTATCGGGGTAGGAAATATTCAGGGCAAGTTTTATGAGGTCGGTAAAGTAATGGAGAAAAGTTCATTCTTAAACTTGTCGTTTTATTGAATCTTGCTCCAATTTCGTACCGTCGAGGGAAAAATACTTTTCGTAAATCGTAAACTAAATAGAATTTTTACCAAGCAAAGAGTCCGCTGGCTTCGTGCCTATATATACGCTTCGGGGTGTTTTCAGAACTGCGACATGTGAAACGAAAAGAAAATGAGATAAAATTTGTTTTTTTTTTTTTTGTTTTTTTTTTCTTCTAAATTCTTTCATATCGCAGAATTAGAGGGAAAAAAAAAGAGGCGATTCTAATGCAAAAAAGATCCAAGTCTTCCATAAATTCGATCATCCGTTAATATAATTGAAAATTGAAGCTTTCGCTTCGACAGCTTTTTCTCGTACTAAAACGATGTTAATGTATGTATACATTTTTTTTTTCTTCTTATTTTTCAGACGGAAGTCGTTAGCTCCTTTAACGGTAAGGAAAATATTTGCCTCCAAACTCCGGGGGGTCCTTGCTCGGCTCATTCCTCTTTGATGTCAGCTTCGACCGGGTCTAATTAAATATTCTAACGACGACTCGACGCAAATCGTGAGCTTCGACGCGTGTTGTATTAACCCTTCTCCTATCTCGTGGAGAATTTGCTCTTCAAACAAATTCTGAGAATAATTAAAACAACGGGAGTATAATAATTGGTATGAAAAAAAAAGAAGAAAAAAAAATGAAACCGTCATGAATATATTGGTACAAAATAACTGAACGTGTTAGAAAAGTATAAAAGAATAAAGAAACCTCTGTACGGGATGTGATGGAAAATTAATATACCAATGCAGGAAAAAATTCTGAATTTTATTCTGCCTTTTATACCCTGGAGGCGATTCATCCCGCTGACTCCAGGTGAACGCGATTTTTTAAAACATCACCTTCCAAGATTCTCGTATACGTGTGCTGCCTCGTTTATCTACCTCCGATAAATGCTAGTTTACGGAATTTCCCCAGTTCTTAGATCTTTTATTTTCCGTTTAGTTGAATAATTAAGTAGCTCGGTTCTACGTCTGTAGGTATATCATTACGGTACCATAAAAAGACCCCGGAGCCGAATGAAAGTCCACATCATCTTCTTCTGTAGCTGATTGCAAACAGGGTGAAAATCCTGCCTTTTTATGATAAAAATTGTGATTTTTCAAAGCTTTTCATCACGAGGGGAAAGCTGGTCTCCTTCCTATATCTTTGGAAAAAATCGATTATCTCGATCCGATCGAGCTAGAGACAAAAGTCCACGCGGCCCATACGGGTCAACGAGATAATGACACGTACAGAATTTGCGTAACTGAAACCACGTCTGCTTACCAGGAAAGGGCGGACTCTGCTTGGGAATGACGGGTTGAAGTATGACAACGGGGGTGTGTGTTGCCCAGTGCGGAAGTTGGTCCTGACCGCGGTTGCCACTGACACTTTATATGATAAGAGAAATAATACCAGGTGATATAATTCCGGTCTTTTTTTTTCCTCCCTCTTTATCTCTCAGTTTAATAATGTGCTAATTTTCTTAAAATCGTAATTACCCTAATGAGGAAAAAACGTCGAACGCCTCTTGGGGCTTGGAGATTTTCTTCACAGTAACAGCGTTCGGTCGCAAAATAGGCGGGCACTTTAGAGTTGTACCTTGGTACAGTTCGTTAAACTTTTATTGAACAGCTTTCCGAGCTTGTTTCAAGCTCCCCTTTTATTTGACGGGTATCTGCAGGGCGGCTGAGCAGAAGGAACCGTCAAACCCGAAGGAAAGAAGAAGAAGAAGAAGAAGAAGAAGAAGAATAAGATGAAGCTCATGATTTCAAAGCTCATAATTACACCCCATGCACAGCTGTGCTCGATTTCGGAGATCATTTGAAAACGAGAAGACGAGAATGGGGGGAAGAACCGAGAGAGAGAGAGAAAGAGAGAGAGATACGGATTTCTCAAATACCATCAATCATGAAAAGCTTCGACAGCTTGCAGATTGGAGCCCCAACTGGGCGAAATATTCATCGCTAATCTAAAATTTATGAATACGCTAAACCCGGCCGACGTTTTTCAAATGAGAAAAAAAAAAAGAACGTCCCTCTTCATTTCTTTCTTTTCGAAATTGCTATATTTATCGGTGAATTTATTTCGCCGAAATATCGCGAGCCACGTGCCTCTGATTTATGCGATTGCGGTATTCGACGATTACTGGGTGACGTAGATATAGCCGGAATAATTTTCGAAAATTTCATCCTATCGCTCGAATTTTTTTTTTTGTTTTTTTTTTTTTCATCTATTTTCTTCTCATTTCTTTTATCTCAGATTCCGAATCGTTCGAATGCCGAAACATAGAGGTATCGGGTTTTCCAACCTTTATACGAAATCGTAAGTACCTCGGTGTAAATCTTATCCGCGTTTAATCTCGATTAGAAAATAGCGGAACCCTTGAATGATAGTCGTTCTTACTGCACAGGTATTTCCTATTCGGTATCTTAAAACTGGCGCTGTGCATCCGGCACCAAAAGCTTTCTTCTTATCTTATGTATTCAATCGGAACGAGGGTGCCAATGCCCCGCGAATCCGAAGCCTATACCCGATAAGATTTCCTTGTACATACGCGATGTTTATGGGCTTTTTTCCGGCTCAAATAAAACGGTCGATTCCTCTGACCCCTTCAGATTTTCCTCGATATGTTTTATACAGCCCAAGTTTCAGTCCGAAGAATCAATTCAGATTTATTTCCCTTTTTTTTTTTTATTTTTATTTTCCTTCCCTTACTCGAACGTTTCACTACTTGTTCAACCGTTCGTAAAATCAGATTTTTTTCCTCTTCAGATTCAGATTTTCGCTATAATATCAGAGAAAGTATAGAAAATTTTCATTAATTTCGATCGGAAACTGAGTTTCGATCATTTCAACAAATCTCTCCACGTCTTCGGGCCCATGGAATCCGGAAAAAAAAACAACTGGAATTCACCTTTTTCATTTCACATTGAAATGACGAGGATGAAAATCCCGATATCTTATTCAATTCCAACGCTTCCTTAAATCAGAAAATAATCCGACTTTCAATTTCTTATCCTTCACATATTTGATCGTGTTTAAAGTAATTACCTCATATTTGCTCGATTCGACGATCAATTCTGCACGTATAAAAATCGCGTCTGTATATCTGCGTCTGGATGCCACCCTTTGACTCGGTTAGTTTTGTGCGATCTTTGATACATCCAACAACACAAGGCCCAATTCGGATGGAAGTATAAAAGAAAAAAAAGAAAAAAAAAGTTTGTCCTACTTGTATTTCCTCCGGTATCCTTCCCTTTCCCGTCGATCGTATGAGTGCCTGTACCCACCCCACCAGTTGTGACATTGCTGTGCGAATAGGTAGCTACCCAGGTACGTGGGTAAATAAAAGTGCCAGGCTTCATCTGTGCAGTACTTTTGTCGATTGAAAAATAGAGCAAGTATCACACACGTCTCTTCGAGTAGAATCAGGTATTTCCGGTTCTTCTAGCTGGTACTATACGAACACGACGTGGATAAACTGAACCAGTATCCGCTAGCTGTGTTTGCTTGCTTCAGGAATTTTCTGAATCTTTTTATACCCATACCCGCACGGTTACATTGCATTTTTCTTACCTTGGATACGTTACCTTTTTATATACTCATGCGACAAGGTACAACAAGCATATACCAAAGCCCACCCTCGTTTCAACTTTCTGTATGAATTACTCCAGTCGGAATTAAAGTTAGCAATCAAATATAGAAAATATTGGAAAACTTATGAAATTCATTCAACAGATACTTGCAGCTAATATTCTTGTATTTCGTTTTGTCTTAATTCCTGCGCTGCCAATTAACTAAGCTTACGACAAAGGAGAGAAAGAAATTTCCCAGTCTTTTGAGGCAGGTCGTCTGGGATCGACCCTTTAAAAAATCCCAGCCTCCGCTCGTCCTCGAGAAACTCGAGTTCGAAAAGCAGACCTTCAAGTATTCCGAAGCGTTTGGAAAACCCTTTTTCGATACAGTATGCGTAAAATTGCATTTTACGCACACAGTGTCGAAAAATATCGTGTGAAACTCGTGCGTAAAATTTTTACGCACTTATTGCATAATATACTATTTTCAAATCATCTCTAACACAGTCTTCGAATTGTTCAGTTTAAAATTCGCTGGATAAAATATGGCTGAATTTTATCTCGTTAAATAGATTTCGGGTCGTAAGGATCGGCAGCAGCAGCAGCAGCGAGCGAAGGGATAGAGAACGGTACCTTTTTCATTTCAGAATTAAAATTTTGACCCACAAACTGCCAAGGTGGTTATAACTCTCTGGGTCGTCTCATCATACACCGTGCTACGAATTCCCCTCGAAAGAGAAAAAGAGTACCTACGCCGTTTATGAATTCAAGTCTGCCTCATACTTAATTCATAAACGGAAAATGTACCGCTTGCAACACGCTGCTGGTGCACTGTATACCACCAAAGGTACCTACATAGGTATGTAGGTACTTGGTAAAATCGTGGCCCGGTTTGATGACAATTATTTTAAACCGGGGTGAATATTAAAGTTCCAACATTTTGCACCCACCTTCCGGTGCGTGCCGGAAGTCGATACCAGTTTTTCACCGACTAAAAACGAGAAAACAATTTTTTTTTTATTCGTTTTTCGCACTTTGCTATCAGACATTGTCCGGAATTGTGAAGGGAGAAAATTTTCGGCATGTAAACTTGCGGAAATCTCGATGGACTATTCCTGTCTTCATATTCATTTTTCAAAAATTTTATCCTCGAACTTTTAGAGCGGCCTAATCACCCTTGGTAATTTGGCTTTGAATTAGTCATGGGGTTCGACGCTGTACTGGTGAATTCAATTTTTATAACCGAATTTTATCAGGATATAAAGGATGTATAGGACATCTTTTGGTATCCTGAAAATTTTACCGTTTTAACATCATGTGCCGACTCTATATAAAAACGATGAGGATACGATTTACCGATCGATAATATCTTCTCTAACGATTTCTGATGTCCGCTTTAGTTACGATATCCGAAACCGTGGGTATACCTATACCTTAAGTTTAGCCATTCGTATAAAAGTCATAAATTCAATGTCGTCGTTCTAGGGGCAATATCGAATGATATTTTTCACCTAAATCGAAGGTATATCCAGCAGTTGAATATGCTATTGGTTGAAAAATGACGCAATTTAGTATAAAAATGATGTATATTATTATTTTCTTTTTTACCTCCTATATAACGCGAAAAATTCTCGTTTTTCGCGCTACAAGTATTGCCACAATACTACGAACGATCGATGTGTCTCAAGTTTTAGCTTACAAAAAATTTATTGAATAAGATAATTGGCTCTGAAATATTGGCTGTGCAACTCCACAAAGTTTCACCTTTGTATTTTTCCTTTCATTGTCTCTCTCTCTCTCGTTTTATTCGATAGTGCGAAATTTTTTGCCCTTGTCTTCAATTTTTTTTTTTTTGTTTTTTTTTTGTCTTTTTTTTTCAATTCTCACCTTCAGCTAAACGAAGAAGATAAACTGTGCCTGGTATAGGTAATCTTTTGAAACCGCAAATCTGTATTACGCTTTTACGTTAAGCTCGAAATAAATTAATTCTACATTTAACCCCGTTGTACTAACGTCAGCTACATAATTAATGAATCGCTACCATCCAATTAGTAGCTACACCCTGCTGTTTGGAAATAAAAAAAAAAAATAAAAAATATGAAACTACATTACAAGGCCGGGTATGCATGCTTCCGTTTTTTATACCCTCAGCCACGCACATATACCCACATTCGTGCAGTTTGTTAAACTAACAGAAAAAGCTCCCTAAAAATTAGCAAAAATTAGCTAAATTATTTAACGAGCTTTTCGGGTAGTATTCATATCCTAATTTTTCATTATTGTTATTATTTATCGAATCGTTTCCCTTTTATTCTCCTTCCTTGTGAACCCGTTGAATGAAACTACGGACAAAAAGCTCGGAAAATTTTGACGCCCGTATATAGGTGCACCCGAAAATAGGGGTGCGTTTCGTTCGCCAAATTTTCTTTATTTGTTAAACGCGCGCGATTCGTCGATTCGGCAGCAATTTTCAACGGCGTAAATAGTCCGCGCTCTTTCATCTTTAATTTGTTTCAAATTCCTCGAACATTGATTAACTATAGCTCACTCGACGGTAGGTATATGAATTGGTTGATTTGGTCAACTGCGCGCGGGAGCTTAACGAACTGATTAATTTACCGCCTGAAGTCTCCCGGCCAGAACGAGGACCAGGACCAGGACGAGGACGAGGACCAGAAAATAAATAAATTGCTTCGTTATATTAATCTTGAACGTTACCCAATCAGAATCAATTGTAGGAAATGAATATTTATAAAGCACTCTTGTCCAAATTCATTATAATTAGTCATGATTAGAGGGTCGCCCCAGAATTACACGTATTTACATACAATCAAGCGAATATTTCGCCCGGTTCTACAGGAGGAAATCAATTCAATTCAAATCTTTACCTCCCTATATATCTAGCTCCCATCTCCATCTCCATCTCCATCTCCGGGAAATCCCCCTAATAAAAATTTAAAAACGAATAAAAAAACGTGAAATATAAATTGTTACGGAAGCTGATATCTACCATTCGATTATACACTCGCTATTATTATACCTCGGGGAAAATAAAAGGCAAAAATTTAACGAACTGTGTATATAAGGGGTATTTTTGAATTTCATTTCTCCGTTTGGCTCAATTGGTTCGAAATAAATTTTAAAAAAGTTCTGTCAGAGGATTTTCCTTGATTTTTGGTCTGAATGGTGCCGGTGAGCTCGTTATTTCTTCCATTTAAATGACGTGGGTTTTAGGGGTAAGTTTAGTTAATATTTTTTTCTGAGCCTACTGAGTGTTTGAAAAATTTCATGAGTACGGTGAGAATAGAATTTCAAAATTCCCTATGGCAGATCCAATATAGCGGACAAAAACTTGAAAATGGGTATCCCAAGGTTTTGAGGGTCGCTGAATCCAAATTCAACAACAGAATTTCAAAATTCAAAATTACGGACTTAATGTGGCGGATAGAAATTTGGAAATGATCAAATCTTCGTAAAATAATGGGTGATCGACGGTTTCAGAGTCTGCTATTTTAAATTTTGAAAATTTGTTGTTGAATTTGATTCAGTGACTCCCAAGACCCAAGGATACTCATTTTCAAGTTTTTATCCACCATATTGGATTCGCCATTGAGAATTTTGAAATTTTGTTATCAAATTTGGATTCAGCGACCCCAAAAGCCTCCTCGCCGTGCTCATCAGATTTTTCAAACTCTCAGCAAGCTCAGAAAAAAATAATAACTAAACCTACACCAAAAAGCCACGCTATTTAAATGGGAAAAAAAACGAGCTTCCCGGCACCACTTAGAATTAAAATTGAGGAAAATCCTTTGGCAGAAATTTTTTTAAACTTATTTGGAACCAATTGAGCCACACGGAGAAATAAAATTCGAAAACATCCCTTTTGAGAGACACCAGCTTATATGTATGTGTACTATATGAACCTGAATAATCAACCCCATGATTTCCTTTATAATTAGACTCAAAATTTATTTTCTCAAAATTGCATCTCAATCAAGAAATAATTTGCATCATCAGTCGCTTCGATCTTGAGCTGTTATTTCAGCGGAATGATTCCGTAAAAAAGAATCAAAAGAATGTTATTAAAAATTGAAATGAGGGATCGTGCATTTTACAGGTATAACACAGCATTCAATTACTCTTCGTGGGACGTGATATCATTGTAGTTTCAATGGTCTCAAATTGACCTGCACAAGACTATGTCACAGGTCTCAGGGGATTTTGGCCAAAATTTGACGTAGTAATTAAACGCGTTAACGAACTTCCATTTGAATTTAATCGAGGCAGGTGAGAGCAGTTGGGCATTTCCCAACCCCCCGTAGTACGATTAGAGAAGTTTTACGTCTTTGAGGGTTATTCAAATGCTCGAGGCGTATCGTTCTTTCCCTTATTATTATAATTTTTACCACTGTCTCGAGCGTTAATAATAACAGACCGCAGCTTTGTCCGATTGTAAAAACGTTGAAGAACCGTCAGCTTTCATATACCTGTATAAGTTGAAAATTTTTAAATCCATTGCGAACAAAGTCTACGAACTTTTATCAACTTTTATCAACATTTATTCAGTTATTCCAGCTACTTATAGGTATTGTGCCTCAAAGTAATTGAATTTTCCTCAATGACCGTGCGGGGTATTCTTTCCTCTCATACAATTACCTTTTATACCTAAACGAGTAACAGTAGCGTTGATTACATCCTTAAACCTCGTGGATGTGGTGGAATGAAACCGCAGCTAATATCTAGGTGAAATTGTGTACCTACCTAGAATTTCTACGTCGAATTTCAATTAAGGAATTTAAACTAATTGGACGTAGGTAGTACATGGGTATACCTATACGACCAGCTGCTTCATTACTCTATACCCCGGGACTTGTCCAATTACATTGTCCACTCATTGACAATGAACTCATCTTATGCATAAAAGATCCAAACTCCAGGTTATACAATATTTAACTTGCTGCAGGGCTGAGGTAAGGTAGACTCCTCGGTATTCTTTCTTTATGAACAATATTTGAATAGAGGTAAAAGTTCGAGGCCTGCACTGACGTTTTGATACAAAATGCCTCTGCATGGGTTACAGCCTTCAGAATTTAAACGATAAAAATATTTTTCACCAGTTCTTTTGTTTGGTTTCAGTTTTCATAGATTTAAACATTTTTTTTTCTTTTTTTTTTCTTGGAATTCAAGAATTATGAAAATCGTGGCTCCTCGGGGTCGGAATCCCTCTTCAGTACCTAACCCGAGGGTCTGAGTCCATCGTGGATTCCGCAAACTCCACAAACTCTTCTTGAACCGTGTTGGTAAAGGGATTCTTAACTTTTCAGAGAATTATTCAACCGCTGCGTGGTTGTCAAAAATGTTGAAAAATGTATGAAATGAAGGGCAGGATTCAATGGGCTAGTATTTCATCTTAGGCTCGGCCTAAAATTGAACAAAATTTCGATGTAATATTCCACCAGGATTTTTTAGTCTTTTTTCTCTCTTTCTTTCCCCTTGTTACTTCCGGTCTTACTTTTCGCTTATTTAAATTTCCGTCAAGGCGAATGGAATCTGTCATATACCTAACGAAGGCACTAACGTCTTGTTGCCGCGGGAGTTGACACTGATCGTGAACGTCGTGCAGACGTCTCCGTCACGTAATTACGTTTGTATAGCACGCGGGTCCCGTGCAGACCTCAACGCGAATACGTGGACAGCTTACGTAAACACATTTACCGTTGGCCCTCTATTGTGCCAGAAGGACGTAGCTAGCAGGGCGTATGGTATTGCTGAAAGGAAATCGGCTCGCGGAACCGGTCAATTTCACGTAATTGGAGTTTAATGTTTTTCCTCAAATCGAAGTGGCACGTGCTCTAAGTCCCGATACTAAAGAAGATGGATTTTCCCGATTTCATTCGACAATCTACAATCGCGATAATAATAATTGTTATAAAAACGGATAAGACATTCTTCCTGATCGCCAATCCAATAAAACACCATTTCCATACATTTTCACGTACGAATATATCCGGTACGGTGCCAATAAGCTGATTCATATTTATCTGTTCACAATTATTGCAAACGTTACTCTCGTGCGAATATTTTCCCTCGTTTTCATACGTCACTTCATCGAACATATATATGGGTCATTCGTCGTCAAGTTAACAGCCCATTCCCCCCACCCCCTCAGATTTTGATCATTTTTTAGTATGATGTTGCTGCCGACCCGAAAAGATCTCGGAATTTTTTTTCCACATTTTTATTTAACCACTAGTGAAATTTCTTTGAAATGATCGAAAAACCAATTCCGAAAACGCCATTTTTCAAAATCTGGAACAATTAACAATAAATCTTTGATTGGTTTTTTTTTTTCTCTTTTTTTTTACTTCGGAATTGTACTTTTTATTTTTTTCGATCGTTCATAACTTCGTCAAATATTAATGGATTTCAATTTTTTCAGATTTTTATTCAAGCTTTTGCTCTGATAACTTGCGAGAAATTTGAGTGGTATTAACTGTATTCAGGGCTTCTGGCATTTCTATAAATTTGAAAAAAATTGAAATCCATTAATATTTAAGAAAGTTATGACCGATAGAAAAAAAAAAAAAAAATAAAAACTCCAATTACGACATAAAGAAAACTAAAAACTTGCGAAAAAAAAATGGCAAATTTTGGGATCCCATTATCGCGCGGTGCTTGAAAATCATATTTTAAATCACACAATTATTGTGAATTTTTTTCAGAATTTAAAAAATTGCGTTTTCAGAATTGGTTTTCCGATTTTTTTTCAAATTTCACATGTTCGATGATAAATACCGCGCAAATATATCAATCAGTCGATACTCTATGGCGTTTTCATTGTATCTATTAAAATACAACGATCTTGAAAGTTCCGGTTGTCCAGCTAAAAAAATCTTTCGGTAAAAATGTACTTCAATTTTTTGATCCTGACCAAGGTGCAGATTTTCTTCATTTCGCAAAACTGTAACGCAAGAAAAATAATAAAGGAATAAATTTTCTCGTCGTAAATTTCGCGAGTTTTTTTTTTTTTCTTTTTCTTTTCACAAATCGGATTATTTCAAAGCTCACATATGACGCCAGCTACGAAGGTGATTCGAAAAAAAAAATCGACAATTTTCAACGACGCAGGTTCATCGAATCAATCTTTTTCTCGTGGTTTGGAAAATCTCACTTCCCGAGACAGAGCTTCAAAAAAAAAAAGAAAAAGTCAATGAAACAATCTTCTTTTTACTTTCCATCGTATCTTTTCTACTTTTTTTTTGTTTCATCAAATTTTTTCTCAGCCGCTGCAATACGCTTGCAGATTTATATGGTCGGTCTTTTTTAGAGTGGAGCTTTTTTTTTTTTTTTTTTTTTGAGCTTGGAGCTTGAAGCTCTACAGACTGTCGTATTTTTCTGTACGTATGTATGTACATACAATAAGACCTTATAGTATCAAATAATTCACTACTTTTCTTGGTACTTCATGGAACACACTATCCACAGAGCTTCTCGGGTTGCGGAATTCCGACAATAAGTAAGTCGGAGAATTCTTGAGTTAATTGCAAGTTGCCACTCTCCGTTTTGGATTGAGTAAGAAGTTGTTATCGTCTTATATATTCGCCAAGCCTTACCCTACTCTACTTCTCTCGCCCTCTCTCTCTCTCTCTCACTCAACCCTTGCCTTCTAAATAATTGATCGGCACGAATGGCTGCGAAGTATTCGTGCTGTAGGGTAAAATGACGTTGATGTTGATACCGTGAGAAGGGTGTGCCCTTTCATCGATTTTTAAAAAAGGTCTAAAAAAAATTTCTAGATTGAAATAGGAATTGTACATCATCTCGAATGACCACTCATAGCTATATGAAGAAACGGTAATAATCTAAAATTCGATACAGAGATTGATCGAATTTCGCGAACTTCCGCTGCAAGAGTCGAAGCGCGGAAAAGTTTGCCTAATCGTAAAAGATGCAAATCCTGCAGAACTAATTCCCAGGCTTAAGGTGCTTTTCACAGAAGTTTCCTATTTACTTGGCCTAATTTTCTCACGTACCCCCCCCCCCCCCCCCCCCCCCCCTCTAGTCTTTGTGTAAATCTAATTCTCAAGTAATAATTGAACCTCAGGCAGTTTATAGCCAAGATTAAGACCAGTTCGCTTAACCGTTGAAGAACTTCCGTCGTTTTAAGGGTTCGGAAAGGATTTTGTTCTCTGATCGGATCAGAAAAAGGTTCAAAAGCATTAACGGATCATTGTCCTCCGCGTGTAGGTATGAGGATTCAGAAGAGGCTGAGGAATGAAAAAAACCACCCATTTATCGGATATGCAATTTCGAGTCTTTCCCGAAAGCAATTTGAGGCAAATGGTTACAAGTAGTTGTTCGAATATGTACCCTATCGAAAAATGTTCATTGAAGTAGGCGAACCGGTAGTTTGTAGTTTATGTTTAATCGAGTTTGAATAATAAATGGTTTAACAAATTGGTTTGACCAATTTCGTGAAGGGTTTCAGAGGTCCTGACTTTTATTGCGGTGGTTTCCGGCCCCTGCCGGAAGTATTGGAATCGCGAAACTAGGTTTTCCCCGTTCCATGAACAGCCGGGGACTTTCTATACACCGAATTGGCCTCTGACCAAGGCTATAGATCCGGGGAGAGATCATCGATTACAACGCCCTAAATCTTGGCTCGTTAATTAACGACAGGATTTACGCCCCAGCCCGGTCCTAAACTTTACGACTAGTCTTCAGTTCAAAATTCACGGCTTTACGATCTAACAAGGGAGAAATGTAGAACAACCGAACACTCGAAAACTCGAAAACATGACGTTTGCCACAATGTGCGTATTCCTACACGCGTAGTGCATTCGTGTAACAGCTACCCCTCGCACCATCCATACCTAGGGTAAGTATGTGCTCGTGGATTACTAAACAAAGCTGGGACTATGGAGTGGCGGCACGGTTTGTGCGTTTTAGAGCTTTTCGAGTTTTCATGAATCTCTAATCCCGAGATCTCCACGTTTCATTTAATTACCATTCTCAACGGAATTCAGGGAATTTTGAAAACCACAGTCAATTTTATTCACAACAAGGCGAATAAAATGAGCAGTAGTTGTCCATATTCGAGAGAAAGCTCATTAAGAGGGTATCATACTAGGGTGGTCCTTGCTTAAGGCTCAGACGAACTTTTTAGGCTCCAAATAATTCAAAAATAACTAATTCCCTAATTTTTTCAGGTTTTGCCGACTTGGTAGGAGCCTGTTGAAAAATTCGTCCGAGACCTGAATACGGACCACCCTAGTATTTCACACCCTGAAGAAATGTTCTATCGACTCGGTATTCTCATAGATAATTATTACTATTTTCAGACATAATCATAGGGATTAATTTTATTTTAGAAAAATTATCACCGTAACTAATTGAACGAATCCATCTTCCTGGGATTCAAGAAGAAAATGATCAAAAAGTTATTAACATTGTACTGTGATAAGCTGATAATCGTACTTTTAAATCCACACTTGTTTACCTCAAGGGATTTTTCGGAAAAGCCTTGTAAGCAGAATCAACATGTGGTGGAAATTAAAAGATTTCTTCTCCAGCCCTTATCCCTGCCTATAGATACATGAATTCTTTTCCCCCGGGTAAAGAGATCGTGGAAAATAATTTCACAGATTTTCCAAACTGTTTGAGAAGGGTTAATGCTTAATCGAGAAACACAGCTAAGCTTGATCCTCAGAGGACACTCAAGCTATGCATAGTTAATTCATCGGTCAATAGTCGTTAACGTTATAGAAGCTCGCGATTGTATGGGAAATACTTCACAGACACGGTAGCATCCACCCATATATAATACACATAGGAAACCAGGCGTCAGATAATCTGAATTATTATTCATGGCAACGAACCCTTGATGTAATTACAAAATCAACTTTTACGCCGACATGAATTTACCAAAATTCATTTCATCAACGGGCTGCACGTCCTCCAGCGATTTACTTTTAACGTGAAATTGTACAATTTCATCTACGATCAATACCGGGTTGACACCTCTTTATATATTGGTGAGAAAAAGTATCGGATACCATCCCGAAAGTTTTTACGATCATATAATATTTTTTCACTCAATAAATTCGTCGACATTAATTGCTTAGTTAATTTCCAACGTTTTGCATCTCACCTATACTCGGAAAATTTAATTTTAATAATATACAGGGTGAGTTTTCTGCGCTATCGAATGAGGGAGGGTCTTATCACCGCGAACGCTCCGCCTCTTTCTATTCATACTTGTATCCGTCATATCGAGAAACGTAATTACAGAGTGGGGTTTCTGATGGTTTTCACGACACGTAAAAATAAAAGTGGGGTTCCTCGATACGACGATAACAAGTGTGAATACAAAGGGGCGGAGCGTTTGCGCTGATAAGCCCCTCCCTCATTCAATACCAGAAAAAACTCACTCTGTATATCTTATATGCGTATACTATGTGTCATGAAAATCTAGATGCTTCACCTTCGTATAAAATAAAGTTGTTGGTGGAACGGCTTCTTCCGCATGCCTGAATCGTAGCACCATTAATTTTTATCCGTTTTGCAGCTCTTTCCTCCTAGTCTAAGTGATAAACTTTATTTTTACTGATAAATTATGCAACCACTGGGGACTCGCCACGTCCTTGTCTTGTACTACGCTTAAAATTGCCAACGAACGCATCATGAAGTTGTCATTTATAGTTCCCACGTGTCAACCCCCAGTTGTTACATATTCATTTACATATAACTAAGTTTTCAACTAAAAACTATACGATTCCAAAATATGCATTAATTCTTCGAATTATATCTTCAATCATCATTCATAAGATTATCATTATTCTCTGATTACTCAGATGATCTGAGTATTATCAGATAATTTGCAAAATGGTACATTGTGTATCAAGGGCGCAAAGAGCTATATTACGAGCGTGCAATATGCGGCACGAGCCGAAGACGAGTGTACTGCATACACACTCGCTAAAATAGCCTTGCGCCCGTGATGCACACGATATTTTTCTTAACACCTGCTTTGTAGAAATGCCTCTTTTCGGACCGAGTGAGCGGGCGCAAAACAGGACTTTGCGCCCTAGGGCGGACAAGGAGTCTCTTTCGCCCGCTTTCAGCGGACGGAAAAGACTTTTCCGCCCGAGGACCGAAAAGTTCTGTTTTGCGCCCGCTCAAGAGGTCGCAAAGGGGCATTTTGCGAGCCGGTGTGAAGAAAAAAAATTTCCGACACTGACAGTTTCGCGGAAGAAAAATAAAAAAGACTTTTTCTTCACCGCTAGGGATTTTCTAAGAAAATTTCTGAACATTTTCAAACTACGATTTTTATCGTATTATGTTTTTCCAACTTTTCTCAGAGATGTATGAAAATCTTTTGCAACATATCGTAACGTTTTTTCCAATTTCTAGAATCGGACCAACTCGGTCAACTTAACTTAACGCTGATATCAATTCGAAATTCGAGTTAGAGAAGTTTGTAGAAATTTATTATATATCCTGCAGCAACGACCGACCGCAACTTTAGTTCAAAGTTCTAGTACTACTTCCTACCCTAAAAGAGATATAAGAGAGAAATTTGCGACAAAAGTCTTTGGCAACGTCGTGAATTAGTAGAACGTCCCTGCAGGAAACTCGGGGCTACGAGACGCGATGCGACACGACGCCACCTTTTGGCTTTCATATGGCTGCGTGGAGTAGCTATACTGCTGGATATTACGACGAGTCGTAAAGGCGCCTTCCTTTGCCCTCGAGGGATGCTTCGTGTCTCGGACTACGAGCAAAACTTACATTTCAGTAGCTGAATCGTTCATAAAGTCAGATGGTACAGGGGCAGTAGCAAGCTAGGCGTTTCAGTAGCTAACAACAGTACGAGTCAGACGATCCGACCTCAGACAGTTCTCGGATGTTAATTAATGAATTAAATCGTAACTCCGACGCGGTTAACCTTACGAATAAATTCATAAGAAATAAAATGCTCGTATTACTTGGCTCTACATTTTTTGTTTCAAGTATTTTCCGATCGGACGTCTGATTCCTGAGACATCACACCGTAAAGTGTATGTATTAGGAAAAAAAATCTTCACTTTAAGCTGATCGATGGACGTTATTAAAATCCGACATTTAATCGAAGGGTAATTGATTTGAATATCAATTCATGAATGGATGATGGACTGCCAGAGAGATACAAATCCCCATGTGTGTACGGGGTATTCAGTGTGCCGGTATTTATCCCGAAACATGAAGAACGTCGGGAGCTGCGTACTCGCGAGAGCTATTTGCATGTGTAATTTCTCGCACCCTGACTCATGGGTGTATGTCCATTCGTCAGGGAGTAATTTTCGAAGGAACTTTGAAACCCTGATCAAAGGGTCGGCCCCGAGGGACTCCGAACGTCGTTAATAATCCTGCAACAGCGAGGATCACGCGGGTCTAGATATAGAATAAACTTGTAGTTTGATGTGAGCGATTTGAATAAGGGTGGAAAAATAGTTTGATGAACTATGTGATCGGGGTACACGCTGGTATAAATTATTTCTCATCAATTAGGTACGAAGAAATTTCAACGATATTAGGTATTTTGATTACGCGGTAAACTCTCCTCCTGTATCCTTATATTCCTTAGCAAATATAGCATATATATATATATATAAAAGAACCGCAAACTCAGGTCGAGATAATAGAGAATTCAAATTTCGAACGAAGGGTAATATTTTAGCATGTTTCTCAGAACCGCACCACGCCGCGGTGGGTTTACTTCAGAATTTATTTCCGCCTTTTATACGTGTATAAAAGTTGTTCACTTTCTTCAGCGGGAAAATTTCAAAGACGAAACTAAACTCCGACTACACGGTTCGGTATAAGTTAAATAAGAGAATATCACGGCACCGATATCGTTCAGAAAAAATTTACTCAGTTTACAAAAAAAAAAAAAATGGTTTACAATATTTAAGAGTGGGTCTAGCGAGCCCAGAGTTACGATTTTTATCCGATCATTCTTCAGGTTGAATTTCAATTAAACCAGACAAATAATATCGAAGAATATGGTGCTTACGTATTTTTCATAAAAGTTATAGAAAATTGCAAACCTGGTTATACCAGCGTAAGGATAAAATTTTGTGTCGTAGAATACAAGAAAGGTTTTCAATCAAGCAGAATGTTCTTTTCCCAGGGGGTCGACTTCCGCAAACGCCGAACGGTCTGTCGATTTCCGGTTCATAGTATCAAAGAAGAGGGAGGGGTGGGGTGCCAAAAGCGTATACGTCGACAAATATTTTCAGGGTGTGTCGTCGTTATTTATTTTCAAACGAACTGAACAACAGAGCGAATGAAGCTTTTAAAAATCAATATTAACAATATCAGCGCTGATCAAGCAGCAGGAAAATTTATCCCAGATAAAAAGGGAGCTCTCTTGCTACGACGTGAAAGTTTTCACACGAATATACCTACTGGGCTGCAGGGGATCGTCGAATGGAAGCATCTACTGACCACGAACCTCATCAGTTTTTCTGGATGAGCTTTATTCATGAAGACCTTTTTTCGCTACGACGTGAAGCTTTTAGCACAAGGATAGAGGCACCTCAGGGTATTAGAGAAAAAGAAACGGAACTACACCATGCAGCTCACCGGTTGGTATACCGATGTAGCTGCCGGAATGTTGTACGGTTAATTTTTTTTATTTTTTTTGAATTTTGGAAGTACTGGGTTTCCTTGCTCACTTGGATTGGAACTAAGATACTTACTGTTTTCGTTGTACCTTGGACCCGTGGAAGCACGTTGTTCAGTAGGTAGGTAGGTATGTGAAAATCGGTGATTCCTAAGCCGCCAATAATTGAATAGAGGCTTATGCTGACCACGAACATCTAGGATCTGTCCGTACGTTTTCCGTAGCAGTGATCCGCGCAAATGACCCGTCCGGTCTGTCCGCTCGCCATTGATTATTGTGGGGGATTCTCCTTGCCACAGACATTCAACGATCGGTCGGAAACACGAAAACTCGGGTAAAGTCCTTCCAAATTACTACGTTTCAAGGATTTGCTCTTTTTCCAAATCCGCGAATCAAACCTTCGATACGTCTTGCGTTAGAGAATAAAAATTCACCACTGCATCGTTGATCAAAGCCTCGTTAATCAACAGGCTCCAAGACCAACCGCTTCAAATAAAGGGACGAAAAAAATTGAATCCAATTATTCAACATCGGGATTCGGAGGTAAAAATTTTCACAAAAAAATTAGACCAGATGAAAAATTAATGACTTGTATACTAAAATGAGATTTTTATGCGATTGGAAGAGCGATTGCACCGGTAGCTCCCGATCTAATTAATCCATAAACGGTACGACGTAGATTCTAGGTTCCAGTGCAGCGATTTGTGATTCGGTTAGGAAATTTAGCCAACAGTTTTTGCAGACGGAACCCCGAAGGCCCCAATCTCATATTTTCCTTCATCGTCCTGAACTTTTCTGTCAAAATGAAAAATACGCCGCGTCTTACTTTCCCCTAACTTTAACACCGGTCTACCCTACCAGGTGTAATTCTCGGAACGATTACGCCTTCACGTGTGCAGAAAAGGGATGAAGAAGGGCGTGGGAGTGTTCGCATCATTTGTCAGACACAGGGGAAATCATTCGGTCCAAAAACAAAAGGCTGTTACACCCGCTGGGAGCTTTATACCAATTTCATATAGACAAAAATCTTTCGAGCTCTAGGGTTGTAAACATGTAATATATATCACGTATACCTACGCATGGCATTTTCCGAATTTCATTATCCGGATGGATCTTTAAAGCTTTTGATCTCCGGCGCCGATACCAAGTATTTCCTTTACATTTTTTCCGCCTTTTTTTAACGAAATTCTCAAACTTCCGTTCAAATATTTAAGAGGGTTCATAAAAATACCAGAAATTTTATCAACCGGACCGATTATTTGGTAGGTATATTATTTTATATTGTAAATTTAGGTTCTCATTTATATTCCGTAATTCTTCCGTTTTTCTCCGAGACAAGAAGAAAAAAAAAACTGCGAGTCATGTTATCAATCCACCGAATACATCGAACCTTATTTTGTATTCAGTACCTCGTTTAACATCCAAGGCAAGACAGCAAGTCGTTATGGTATAATCTGAAATAAAGCTGAGCTTACGTCTTTATATATGTTGTTGAAATTGTATCCCAAATCCGGAAGTCAGTGGCAAAAAAATTCTGACACACATAGCCGTCCGCAGAATTCGCTCCTCAGGAATCTCAAATATCCGATTTCGTTAAAGTATTTTTGTTTCCTACAGCAGCAGAAAATATTCGTTGAGAAACTGGAAAATTGGAATTCCAGTGGAAAACGAATTGGCGTGACTCAATATTCCCATATTCTTAAAACCGTGATGTACGTCTTTCCCCGCCATGGCGAAAATCCAATCGCTCAATTCGTAGCTCTTCTTATTTTACTTTTCTATTTCATCGAACTGAATGATCTGAATTTTTGTTCAAAAATCGGAGTGCGGTCATTCTCGGGAAAGACTCACCCGCGGAATTTGGACGTCTCGCCAGTGAGCTTGAATCGATCCTCTTTGCCTTTACGGACACAATTGACCAAATTCTACGTCACAGTCTTTACCACCAGTGTACATTATTTTTAATATCCGTCGTGCCCAAGAGGCACTTTACTTTATGCAAATTTCCAGCATGGCTATATGAGGTTTAGCACGCCCTGGCCTACCACTATAATAAGGACTTTTATTTTATATATCAGTGGAAAAAAAATGTATGAAAATCGAAGAAAGGACCGAAAGGTGTGATCTCTTCACGATTTTCTACCACCGCGAATGATTTTTGATCATTCAAATCTGTTTTTTTGTTTTTTATTTTTTTTTATGCTTTTTTTTATCTTCGCCATTTTTATCTCAGTTCAAACCTTTCTCCCTTCACCTCGATGGTCGGTCCAATTTACTCTGAAAACGCCTCGCAAACGTTCGCGATTAAATTCGTCTACGTGAGCTTGCATGATCGATCCAACATATACACCCACTTCTTTATCAAAGGATTATAGACGCTTCCTTTTACACTCTCTCCGTTTCCACTACCGCTCTTCACACATATATATATAGGTAAATTCTCCGCCATTCGGTTCAAGCTCGTTCATCTAGCACAGCCTGCAAACTTTACTAACATGTAGCCTTTTGTTCTTTTTTTTCTTTTTTTTTTTTTTTTGCACCTCTCTCCGCATTTTTTTGTTATAAAAAATACTTTTCAAACGAATTTGATGAAACTAATTCGAACTTTGACACAGCCGTCAATCAAGAGAATTACTTTCATAATCAGTCATCTCAATTCAATTCAACATCTCTACCCATACTAGACCTCTAATTACGATCATATTTCTGCTCATAAACTTTGAGCAAAAAATTTATTCACTAACAAAATTCATAACTATATATTATTTATTTCTCTTTCCGTAGCAAGAAGTTATCCACTTCATCTGCGGATAAGTTTATATCCTGAAATTTTCAACATCAAACTTTTCAGCCTTAGAGAAATTACTCTTCGGTATAATTAATTCATAACATATATATATTATGTACACGATGAGATTGGGTCAATATACATAGTTTAACGTTTGTAAATAATTTTCCATTTTTCATTTTATTTTTAATTTTTATTTTTTCCTCTCTCTCTCTCTCTCTCTCTCTCTCTCTCTCTCTCTCTCTCTCTCTCTCTCTCTCTCTCTGTGTCTCTCTAAAGTCTTGAACTTTTATATTATCCTTTTAATATTGAGTTATTATTATTATTTTTTAAATAAAATCCTTGGAATGAATGAATTTTATGTCACGTCGTATAAAATACGAGGATGCAATTATACCTTTGACAAAGGCATTTCTTCCGGTCTACATCGAGTTTTAACCACGCCGAGGGCGTCAAGGGGCTGAAAACGCGATGCTCACCGTCGAAACACGACCCCAGGGTGCGTGGCTACAGCTGTTGTAATTAATCGCACCGCCAAGTTGCGCGCAGCTTTTCCGCATTTTCACCGTTTCATACTTTTCATACGCTCTTTACAGTATAACTGTAGGTGTGCACCTAGCACCTACCGCCTTCCTAGTTCCAGATATATTTTTCCCTTCTGAACGAGGTCAAGATTTTTTATTCTATTTGTTTTTTTTTGTTTTTTTTTTTTTTTTAATTTAAATAAAACTCGTTAAAAAGTAACCGGATTCAAATAATCTTGAATTTGACAAATTTCTCAACAGTCTTGAAACCATTTTTGAAATATTTACACAGACCATATTGTGCTAGTTGGTTAACAAAGCTTGCACGTCCTCTGGGTCTGCCGATACCTACGTCAAGAATAATTCGATTAACCTAGTACAACGGCGACGTGGCACCCATCGATGTACAAAGGCTATAACCGTTGGGTTCTTCGCTTTTGGTGGCATACCAAGTAATTAGGAAAATTTGATCAACGCGATTCGAGGCGGAATTTATTGAATATGATGAAATTTAACATTTCTGTACAGAATAAGGAATGGAGGTAAAAAAAAGAAGGCTTCTGTTGCCATGGAGCATAAAGATTCTGTCGAAATACATCCGAACCATTTCATTTAAAAGAATAATTACAACTCTTGTATCTGGCTAGCAATTAGCAATTATTCATTTCACCTCCCTGATGTTGTGACACACGCGATTGTGCATGCTTAATTTCTTTTACCGCAGAGCTCTCTCGTTACACACAATTTACCAACGCGACATATGCGCGTATACGTATACGTACACGTATGACCAGAAATTGGGAGATTTCATCTGACGGGTTTAACTAACCAAAATCGCTCACATGTCACAGATTTTCAGTTTTATTCCGCACAGAACTGCGCGAGGGAAAACTACAGATTAAAATTTTTTGGAATACCAGAAAAAACGTTGATTTATTGCCTATAATCTCGCAGCTGGTTATCTCCGCATGAAAGATGAAAGTTAATCGTATTCGAGAAAAATGAAAAGAAAACTGTAATTCGGTTCGTCGAATAATTCCGAAAAGCTCCAAAATGGAAAAACGATTTTTTCTTCACTTTTTTTTAGCCTTTATTCAAATCACCAACCTGCAATTGTCAAAGCTGTAGTTTTATCACACCAATTCCATAGGATTCGCTCCACACGAAGTTCCTGGTGAACATCCTAAGGGAGAAGAGTTGCAGCATATGTCGTAGAATATGAACCGATTTCTTCAATAAAGATTAAATATATTTGGTTTTATATATGAAAATGAATAATATTGCACGTTTTTATTTATTCATTTTCAATTTTTTATTCAATTTAAAAATTAAAGAAGAAGAAAAAAAAACAAGTTAATCATATCAATCGTTCGATAGGATCAAAAGCTTTGATACGTAAAGCCGGTAGTAATTACAATATCGTATATAAAACCCCAATATTACGGACCGTTGAACTTTTTTAATTAAACTTTTCACTTGCCTTTTTGAACCCCAAGAAAACGAGGGTGAGGGTTTTATACATGCTACTCGTGTAACCGATACACGGTTATTCACCAGCTAAGGTATCGCAACGTGTCCAAAATTCGCTCAACATTTTGTCCGATAAACTCGACTCCGTCTTTGATACGTCAGCAGTTTTCACCTCTGCTAATTTCGCTAATCGAAATTTCGCTTCTGTTGTTTGTAGTCCAAGGATAAAGCCCCTGACAGTATGGACTATTTACAATTTATGTGACCGATGTATCATTTTCAATTGGCAAATCAGCGTAATTTAGCAACGATTAATTTTCAAGGCTATTCAAAGAGCTCGACGTTACCTCTTTGGAATACTCCTTTTCCAAATATATCTAGCAAATTTATCAAAAATGTATATCAGAAAAACTTGAAAATGATGTGTTTCAAAAAAGTAGCTACTCCGATCTTGGCAATTATTTATTATTGCAAATTTCTTGACAGTTTTGTCTGTTGCTCCGATAGAATGAGGCAGCCGATCGCATCGTCCTGTGCGTCCAGGTGCGAATACAAAAACGACAAATCGATGGAAAAACTTGTTGGAAATTTTTCGAAACGTTCAGATTCGAAAGGAGAAGATTTTTATTGTTCCAAAAAATCTACTCGCCGCAATAATCACGGCGAGTAGAAAGATCTGAGAAAATATGAGCCCTTGCAGACTCGTATCACTAAACCTACTACTCGAGGGTGCTTTCAGCGGTTAGTATATATCCGTTACGGTTTAAGCTTACGTCTAGTCAAGCATCCGTCGAAAAGTTTCTTTCCTGAAAATAAGAAGAGAGGAAAAATAAGCGAAAAGGGACGGGATCCTTAAAGCTGAGGGTCGCGAACACCGTCATACCAAACCGCCCTCAAGGAGGGTCCATTTTACGGTTCCCTATCTCTTCTCGCCTACGGTGTGGGAAACTCTCTTCCTGGCCGTCTACGATGAAAGATGAGGACAATCACCACAATATTGCTGGTTCTCTCCTATTCTGTCTCATCCTCACTTCTTACAGTTTTCTCTATCCTCCACCCCACACCCATCCACGGCTATAACGCTGGTACATTGTCTACTACGCTGCTGCTCTTCCACTCCGCGCGAACTCTTAGATCAATGTTTATGATAGCGCTTGTGCGGGTGGTCGACATTCAAACATATTGTTCATCCTACGGCGTAGTTTCTCCGCTGTGTTCGCTGTTTGATGTTTCATGTTTCTACTGCAATAGCTGTGCAGGTATTCATCATACATCCGATGTCCACACGTCCGTACGTCATGTGCAATGAACAACATCCCAAAACTCCGGAGCCCAACGGACTTGGTTGAAAGCTTTCAAAGTTCAAGTTTCCAGCTGTCTGTAAAGTTTTTCAAAACCCTTGTTCTCGATTATCGGCAAAATTTATTACAACAATAAATTCAGACGCTAAACTCCTACCGCGATTAACATTCGGTATTAACACATGAACATACCACATCGAGGCTGCAATCTTTGATAAGAAAGTGAGGAACTGGGCTAATGGCTTTGCAACGTTTTGGCTCTCCGCGTGTATCTTTGTGTTTCTATCTCATATTGTTGCTTCTTTGTTGAGCAATGGAGACAGCATGGTCATTATTGCGCGGTTCTTTATCGAGTCCTTTTTTATTGTTAGCTAAGCCCATGCCGAGGTAAACCAGGGTGGAAGTCCGCGCATACGTGTATAGCCGCCTTTCATGTCTATGTTAATAATTCACTATAGCTGGCTCGGAATCCTCTGCAGACAATAACCAGACTGCAGAATATGCTGATTTTCTAACATTACCTGCCAAGTTTGCCCATTTGTCGACGGTGACGGCGCGTTAGACATATATGGAGCTTATTGCCTGCACTCAAGTTATCGACAAAAGTTCAAAGGATCTTAGGGAAAAAAGAAAAGAAAAGAAAATCATGAAAATTAGGACGAGCAGTGTCCAAATAATATTTTCCACACGCCGTGTGCAAAGTTGAATTTTGCACACGCTTTGCGTGCATAAAATTCACCTCAACGCGCGTTGTGTTAAAAAAAAACCAGGTTGGATACACGTGCGAAAAATGATTCTCGACTCGGGTCATTGTCAAATTTCACACTCGTTCGAGAATCAACACTTTCGCACCGGTATGGGAAAGTACTATTCTGTTGCTTAACCTTAACGACACCCGGAGAACTGGAGCGGGCGGAAAAATCTGTAATAAAACTCAATTTCGCTGGCACATAACGTAACGTCGAGATTTTTAGGTAACGCTACCAATCTCAATGACTGTTTGTTAAATTTCGGTATGCCACCATGACCCATTAGTTACCAATCAGATATGCTTGGATCAGTCAATGACCGAGATATATTTCATGATGTAGAAACGTTTTTGGATATCGATAGCATGAAAAGGCCTCTTTTTTTCTATTTCGATTATCGAATGACTTGAATAACGAAAAAGCTTTTGATCCCTGAATTCATTTTCTCTTGAATAATTGCGACAGAGGTGAAATGAAAATGAAAAAAAAAAAAAAATTGTAAAATAATTCACCAAGCTATGGTGGCATAAAATCAAATTATGTAAACGAAATTGCGTCGGTACGGTACGGAACGCTTCGTACATACATATGTGGTTGTAACGTCGTTTTGCTCCCACAGAATCTCGGGATTGATCGCAAGTCTAAATTTAGATGAAACAAGGCCGTTGCAGAATAAACGAGAACTTTTTTTTGTTAACGAAGTTACCTTTGTTTCCAAGACTGCGAGTGTTGTGACCGTTGAATTAAAATCGAGTCACGCTGTTTCTTTTTTTTTTTCCTTTTTTCTTTCTTTCTTTCTAGTTTTCTTTACAAAATGTACAAAAGCCAGTTCTACACAGTTACGGCTACACGTACATTTGCTTGTGAACAAGTTACACACAACCAGTGAACTCCATAAGAAACTATCTTTCGCTGAGTTTAAAGCACGTCCTAATCATCTACGTTCCTTTTGTTACAGGTGGGATGAGCTAGTCTAAGGAATATCCAGGCCTAGTTCACTTGGCTTGGCTGTGAGAGGCAGCGGTGGCTTTTACAATTGGCATCGTATCGCGAGGGCGTGCCTGAGCCAAGGGATGTCACTGCTGTCACCTAGAGGGGGGCGAAAAGCTCCCATACTATGTTTTGCAGGGCTGCTTTTCCTCCTGGTACTTTATCAGCTGGGAATCATTTGCGGACCCTCAAAGGATGGGCCGACCTCAGTAATGATCGCCAAGGAGGTAAGTCCTTCTTTCTTCAAGAGAGAACCCGATAATTGACATTCGCTAGGATCTCTATCCCGCGGTTCTTTTTATTTTCTTTTTTTTCTATTTTTTCCTTAAAGATCCCCCTTACAGAACATTCCGACCGAAATAATTTCCTAGATTCGCAATTAGACGGAAGGGGAGAATGAAATTCAGCGTCACCTTTATTGCCGAACATAATTTTCCAGAGATCGTATCCTAATCATGGAATTGAAAAATCCCTCACGTTCTACGCGTGACCGTATAGATAGTTGCACTGAAATTTTAAGGTGATACGGTCCTTTTCGCGTGAACGAATTTTTCGTCCCGGATAGAAACTTGAGGAAATAAATTCCTCCCCTATTTTTACTCGCTGGTATACAGGTACCTACTAGTGGCATACTTCCGCCGGAATATCAGCCATTTCCGTTTAAACCTTTGCGGAATACTGAAAGGCTAGATATCGCTGATTGTCGTATTTCACGAGCGTCCATCCGGAAGAAAAACCGACCATGAAAATTTTCACGAGTCCCACTCAATCAGGACGTTTCACTATATCATCGAATCTCGTTCGACTCTCTCTCTCTCTCAGCGTTTTTTTTTTCTTGCGTCTAATCCCCGGCGTTACTGCCTTTCGAAGATATCAAACGAAAACCATTTATCCGCAGGAAGAAAACCTCTCGAACACGAGACGTACTGTGCTTTTAAATTCAAATATTCACGACGTACCTGTAGTACTACTCCAAATCATATAGAAATAAAATAAACGATGAAATCAATTCAGAAAAAAAAAATAAAATAAAAAAAAAACGAGCTCAGTCTCGCGGAAAACTCACTGTGATAGATATTTATCGCAAAAAATGTGCGAAAAAATTCTCTTCACATCGCGGCTCTGTACCTACCTACGATATTTCAATTTTTATATGGCAAAGACGAACCCAGAGATAATTCAACGTTAGGGTATATCATTTGATCACGGAAATATTTCGCCTCTGGGATTACCTCAAATCAAGAAAACCTGTAGTACCTACACGTATTGCCAACTTGTTAAGCCCCACTTTCTCAACTCGAAACAATCTTGAAGATTTTTTATGCCCCCGAGGGTTGTATGTCGTTTTAACTTCTGTGTATATGGATTCCGAAGAGCGCCTTTCCACCTTTCTTGGATCTTTTTGTATTTCTAATTTTTAATTTTTTTATTTTTTTTATCTTCTCATTCTGACACGGTCTGCATCACTCGATGATAGTCCTACGACGGCTGGGCAACTCTCGCCGACTCCAACATCATAAATTTCGTAATTTTTCTGCTTACGGTGACCCCAATTACACCGGGCCGTTGCAGTCATAGTTTGAAACAATTGCCAGTCGCTAGCCATATAATTTATGATCTTGACGTGGAAATTATTCATCGCGATTTATACCGGGTCTATGTGTGGATGTGTGTAAGTATTTCAACGTATCTTCACATTCGGCCCTGCGGGAGTTACAATTCAGCATCCAAATCTCGGGGTTCAACGTATCAGACAGTATAAAAAAGGAAAACCACCCCTCCACGCTTTTTCAGGGCTTGGTATACGGATTATTTTAACCGATTGAACACAATTTAATGCTTCCTTCATCTCCGTTATCGCATTTAGTTATAGCTATACGGTTTTGTTCATTTTACCCGAAATACGTAAAAGTTAGATGCCCAAAGTGCCCGAGGCATTTCCATTCATAATAAAATTTATTTTCAACCTCGCAACTCCGAAACTTATACCTTCGTCAAAAATATGACTAAAAAAGAGGGAAAATACGAAAAAATCGACTCCGTATACTCGAACGGATTTTACAAGTCAAATATGATCTTCGAACCACTCGGATTTATCCAAAACGCACGACTCCCTCCTCCCCCGCGTAGATCTGCAGAGATTAGCAAAACGGTGAATGGGGAGAAGTCCGAAAGTTCTGTAAAACTTGTTTCGCTAATTAATTGTTCTTTTCTAATCTTAAAGGGGGTCGCGATAAATTCTTCCTCCCTATCGCATGGTGGTGAGGCGCGGGTGTTTTTTGTAAAAAGAAAAAAAAAAAAAAAAAAAACTAAGAGCAAACGGGAAGAACTTTCGGTGACAAATGACAGACAGTTCTTGCTCTCGTTTCCGATTCCTTTTTCGAACTCTACTGACCTAGACTCCGCAGACTTGAGATGAAAGTATAAAATGTCTGGTTTTTCAATCGGCAGAGAAAACTCCCAGGGTAGTTAACCTCTCGTGGCAGTTTTTTTTTTTTCTCTACGAATCTCTCCTGAGTTTTCCACCCCGTATACTGAACCCCAGTGTATTTTATACGATTTGCTTACACAAACGTTGTCTTTAGTTGCAGAACAAGTAAGTCCGTATATCCACCCATCTACCTACCTTTGAAACTGTTCTCTGTCGCTCCAGAGTTTGGACTCGAGTTTTAGAAAGTTTGTAAAAGGTACTCAGCAAAATGAACGAGCCTACGATACTTGTATTTTTATTTTTCCTTCTTACTCTGTGGTCGTACAACCCCTATACTGTACGATATACGTCACACTTTCCTGCAACCCTCGACTGTGGTAAAAAAACGCAAAAGAAAAAGAAAATTCTCTGCACACTTTTCTCCATTTCAAATAAGTTACGAGCGAAGTAATGTTCGGTGAAAGATTAATTAAACTCTGCGTTTATTCGCACATTAACATAATATCTGGCCATCTAGTTAAAACCGCAGAAAAATGATGGATTGTTTTTCTCGAAAGGAAGCGGCAATCTGAAATTTAACTAGTTTTCATTGAGCTTGAGAATACCGGGTTAACAAGAAAAATTTTCTCCATTTTTTTGGACACTTTATCTCTCACGTAGCTACACGCAAGATAACTCTTACTGCGACTTTTTCAATCCTCAAAAATATTACTCCCGCATCGTGGCTCGTGACAATGATATATCTGGCGCTCTCTCTGCGCAGCTCGGCGTCATACTGGCATTACACTTTAGAAAAGCACTCTCGAAATAATTCAAACGCTTCTTATTCGATAAATATTGCTCTTCCTTTATCGCCGCTATTCACTAATTCACGATCTTTTCGTGTTTCCCAAGTACTCGAGCTCTGCGATCTTAAGTGCATTGGAATTGGATGAAATACAAAAAAGAACGTAATTTCCGTGTATTTTAACGCGACATATTTTCAGTTGAACTATTCAGAATTTCAGAGAATCTCTCACAGACCAAAACCGGACCTTAAAACCGCATACGCACAAAAAATTACAGGTGTATTCTTTGCGAAAAACTAAGACGAAATTGTCCGAGAAAAAAAGTCGAGGGTCTTATAGTTTTCAAATGAAATCAATTTGAAGTTGACCAATCACGTATCAACCCTAGCGGAGGGTGCCGGAAACGCGTTACGTGTCGTCTGCTAGCGCGACCGTTACTCCCTGCCAAAGTTAGTTGATTGGTCAACTTCGACTGGCTCCCATTTGAAAACTACAAGACTTTCGACCTTTTTTCTTGTACAAATTCGCCGCAGTTTTTCACAAAGCATATGTTCATATGAAGTAATCGAATGTATGGTTAATTCCAGTACATACTGTAGGATCTGGTTGAAGCACGTTTCGACTGAAAATATCTCGGTTTGTATTATAATTTATTCATATGTTAGGCGCTGCCCTCTCTCTCTATTTCTCTTTCTCTCTTGCTGTCAACTCTATTCTATTTTAAAATGCGGTCAATTATCAAGGTTTTAGCCACTCGCTATTGTAGCTTTTCACATGAAAACGTTCTCTCTCTCCTTCTCCGGTTCTCGCGAAAACGAAACAAACGAAGCTTAGGTGTGTGCGATTCGTGGCACCGGGCCCAGGGTTCGAGTCCTCTTGTTTTTCACAACAGCGTTTTACCGTGTTTCGTATTTGACGCCAGCCCCATACTTCCTACGGTATACAATGGCTTTAGAATGTTATACTCGATAAAAATTCGGGATCAGTTTAAGGGTACGAATTTTAGAGAGGTTTTCTTCGGCCCCACAGTTGCATCGATCGTTACTAAGCGCGAAACACGATCCGATTCGATGGTTTGGAATTTTAGTCAATTACTTCTGCCCGAAAGCGACATTCATTTTAAATTGCTACACGAAGATCCTCTGCACTATTTTTTTTTCTTTTTGTCTTCCTCCTCTTATTTCCTTATCAAATTTCGCGTCTTAAAAATCGCCTGGCTAATGACTCGAGCCTTAATTTGTGAAGCTTTGAATCGAAACGAAATTTCCGAGATAAATGGTACCAGACAAACTCCTCTTTGCCTTATTCACCTAAGCTGCTGCTGCCTCAACATCCTCGGTGAAGAAAGAAAAAGTCTAATTCATTTCAGCGAACAGCATCGCTATGAGAACTTTTTAGCACTGTAGATAATTACCTTCCATAAAGTCCCGGCTAAATGTCCCACGACAAATTTCACTTGAGATAATACGAGTTAAAGTTGTTTTCAGGAATAAAAGTACAAAGCGCAAAGCTATTAGCCTGCCAGGGTGGCCACAGGCCTTCTAGCAATGCTTTGAGAGATTGATTGCTTGTGCATCTAGGTAGGTATAATTAATTAACCAATCAAGGAAACGTGGGTGCTATTAATCATGCAATAACTATCCGAACTGCGACATTAACCAATTAAAGTGTTACATAGACGAGGAAATCGACACCGATTTCCTGTTAGCTGTGGTTATCTCGCGAGAACTAGTACCCAGTATCTATACCTTACTAGTTCAACAACTATTCGGCACTTTCGGAGTGGTACAACACTATTCTATTCAAATTTCCGTAGCCCCTAGGGCACCTTGTTTTACCGTGAACTACCTTATCTGGTAGCTGGTAAATTACGGCCACAGCTATTACCGGTGCTACATTTATCACGCTCGTATCAACTCCAAATACTCCAATTACAGTTCACACAGTTTATTGGTCCATCAGCACCGATTTTTATAATAAATTCACGACATGCAGATGTCCTTTTTTTTTTTTTTCTTCAAATATACAAATTAGGGAGTGAAAATATATTCGAATACTGTGCATTTTGATTATCTATAATTTCGCAATTCTCTGCACGTAGGCGCGAATCGAGATGTCTAACCGAACTCTTCAATTCCTAATGAGCAATTTAATTGAAATTTTATGCCGCTATGAATAAAATAATTTATTCATCGACCAATTAGCGCGGGGCAGAAAATAATGGAATTTGAAAATCCCTTGTGATTGTTAGAACTCCCGCTAATTGACTTGCGATGATTGTATGTGTCGCGGTTTTGTTTTCGGTCTGTTTCAATTTCAGGTTTTAAAAAATCGTGGAAATTTCTGGCTGACAATGAGTCATGGAATATTAAAGAGAATATTCTTTTATTCGCAAACTATACACATCTGCATGTATTGGTGGGATAAAATAGCTTTTTCTTTCTTTTTAAAACGTAACTAATTTTAATTACGATTTTATTATTCGAGAGCAGCAGATTCTATGTTCAAGCAGCTTTTTAAAGAGTTGTGTACGCTGGGGGACAATTTCGCCGTGCGAAAGCAGAATTATTCCTAAGATAATATGAAAGAAAATGTCTTTGCTCATCAGCGACTATTCTTCGCAAGGAAGTGCTTCCCCCAGAGCCATCACAATTGACTTGTCAATTCAAATCGATATCTTGAAAATCTCGTACCTATTAGCACCGACCCTCGAATTCAAGCACATCTTCTCTAATATCAAACTAGCGGAATTTCTGTTCGGGGAATTTAGTCTGAGATAAGGGAAGCACCACGCTGCGATGCGATGCGATGAGAATACGTAAGTGTGTTCAGAATGGCGCTTTAAATTATCGAAACACGTTAATATCCAGATACGTAATGATTTTTGTAAACTTTTTTTTTTTTTTTTATTATTCCCGAGCAGATAACGCTTCCGCGATTCTGAAACTCTGAAACGATTCTCATTTTGGTTTTGTGGATTGTATAGACGAGATCGCGAGGGGAAACAAGGTGATAAACTTTATGGAGCCCATATTGTATGATATTTTTTATTCAACGATACCGCCAAACATTTCAGACTCTAACATCAACCCTCCGCAGAGATCAGAGGCCAATGAACCCTTATTCACAACGTTGACGATCCTGGCAATGGTTCTTAGGTCTTACAATTAGTCAATCAGGTTATTTAAACAAGGGCTATAAATTCCGGTTATATGGAGCGACGTTCCCAATCGCCAATCACAATTTAGCTTCCACAAATTGACGGTGTAGAGAGAAAATAGGATCCCATTTCTACACCCTTGCAACACGCACAACAGCGATTAATTGATCCGGTCGATTCAACTCTGTCATTTCGGATATGACTTTGTTATAGAGATGGAAATTTGTATAACAAATCATTCGACGATTCGTGCTTATTGGAGTATGAATTAGGGTGTGCCGAAACTAATCGATTCCTTTCTTTCTAACTTTCACCGCAAATCTTCCAAAATGACAGTGCGGTCTTTGAAGTCTGAGTCGTCCTCAATCGACAATAAGATTTCGCATTTTATTAACACGCAGAACAAGTAGTATGAAAGATTGGATCCGCCATTTGAAATTTGGGATTTCAAATCTGAGATTCGAAATCAGCAACCCAAAAAACCCCGAGCACAAGACTACTTGTTCCGGGCAAATTATACGAACACTAGTAACACGGTGTAAGATTTTGCGTGTTAATCAAATGGAAAACCGTATTGTCGATCGAGGCACCGCTCAGACTTGAATGACATCGTTGTCCTTTCAGAGAGTTCATTATTCGACGTAATTCTGAAGATTTTTGCATTGCAAGTTCGTGAAAAATGTCGATAGAGTGTTCGCACACTCCAGCATGAATACAACTGATGGAATCGATGAATCGATCAAATATTTTCAATCAAGTCTTGTGCGTTACGCAAATTCTATACCCAAGTGTTACGCACATTTGCCCTAATTAGTTGGCAGTGATTCATTGGCGGTTAACTTACTGGCCGATTCGATTATTAACCGCAGATTAATTTACCCACGTCAAACCGTAATCCATTTGTCAAGTGTTAGGTACATTAATTACAACAGTCCCCTCCAGGTTTTGTGATGAATTCAACTAACGTCAATTAGAACGCATCCCTGAGTACCTCAATTCCCTTCAAAATTCACTCACCTTATACCCGTTGGAACTTACGAACCGATTTTCTTATTCATTTTCTTGATTTTTTTTATTTCCAGAAATACGTGATCGGTGCTTCGGACCACAAGGTTTATCCCTATGACAGAGGAATGCCGTTAATATTTATCGGCGGTGTTCCCAGGTCAGGAACAACCCTAATGCGAGCTATGCTGGACGCTCATCCCGATGTAAGGTGAGTCAAATCGCTCCCATCAAGTTTTAATTTATCTGAACCAGTTTCCGAGTGGATGATGATACTAAACGCGAAAATATTTGAGGGATCGTTAAAAACCGATTATGTATACCTTTCGATGGAGTCCGACGATAGGTTGGTGGATGTTACGACGGAAAGGGTACGCGCTATAAAATCTCCTCTTCTAAGGATAATTCAATTCAAACGTTTACTTCGAGACTTTAGAGAATGTTGATCATACGTGACTAGCAATAAATCTGAGAAGAGCAATCGTGACACGTCACGGAGATTTTGCCACCAATCTCATTCCCTCGCTATCTTCCTCTTCCTAACACTCCGGCATATGCAACGTCCACCAGTATACGAATCCTCGAGCGGATTCCTTTCGCGAAGCACGTGGATGCAATAACAAGTATAACACCCCTACGCAGGTGTTGTAGACCCGAGTTTTCCATCCTGATATTCCCTTCCAAAGTATATCTCGTAAGCTTCCTAAGCCATATAGCAACGCATAAAATGGCTGTAAAGTTTTTTTTGTAGCAAAAGGCAGATACGAACATGCATACATATATGTCTATATGCGAGTGGATGGTATCGGTAAAAGCGCGAGATAAAAGCTTGAAGCTTTTACAAGCTCCCGTTCAGAAAGTTGATAAAATATATTCCCTTCGCATTGTTCACTATCAGAAGAATTTTTTCCTCTTATTCAGATGTGGCCAAGAGACCAGAGTCATTCCTCGGATTCTACAGATGAAATCCCACTGGCTCAAGTCAGAACGAGAAAGCGTCAGACTCCAAGAAGCCGGAGTCTCTAAAGAGGTGAGAAAAAATCCCCAATTATTCACCCGGGCTTTAGTAAAAAGAAAATATCATTTTCCGGGTGGAAAAATTGGGATGAAGAGATAGCCCCGTCCTTGTGTCTCTGGCGGAGCTCAAAGTTCGAAAATTTATAGCCGAGCAGGGACCAGAATTTCTATTCACACGATGGCTTAGCAAATTCTGATCCTAGTGTGTCACGTTTATGAACAGGTGATGGACAGCGCGATTGCGGCATTTTGCTTGGAGGTAATCGCTCGGCATGGTGAGCCCGCGCCTCGTTTGTGCAACAAAGACCCACTCATCCTCAAGACGGGATCATACGTCCTCGAACTATTTCCAAACGCGAAATTTCTCTTCATGGTACGTGACGGAAGGGCGACAGTGCATTCCATTATCTCAAGAAAGGTAAGCGCCCTATGCTTCCCCGAACCTCGCCCACCCATCAATTTCGGTTCGTATTATGGTGTTCGATATTTTTATGGATGTAGTAATGTATAGGGAGTAAAATAACGCGATTCGACGTCTCGTCTTTCTTTGATCCCCTTCAGGTGACCATCACAGGATTTGACCTCTCCTCGTACAGACAAAGTCTGACGAAATGGAACCATGCGATATCCGTTATGCATGGTCAGTGCAAGGAAGTAGGTGTCGACAAATGCCTCATGGTTCCCTACGAGCAGCTCGTTCTTCATCCGAAAGATTGGATGACGCGTATACTGGCTTTCCTCGACGTTCCATGGAACGAATCCGTGCTTCATCACGAAGAGTTTATTGACAAACCGGGTGGAGTGCCTCTCAGCAAGTGAGTAATAACGCGATTCACAAGTTTAGGGAACAATGCCTCATAGAATTTCAACCATATCGCTCAAACTCTCGATTTATTCACGCATTGTCTATCCTAGTACCATGAGACATCGGAGTATTAACGATTATCTCTCACGCTTCATGTCCTAGGGTTGAGCGGTCCTCGGATCAGGTAATCAAGCCCGTAAACCTCGAGGCGCTGACCAAGTGGGTTGGCCATATCCCGGATGACGTCGTTCGCGACATGCCGGACATAGCTCCAATGCTTTCGGTCCTGGGGTACGACCCCTACGCGAATCCACCGGTTTACGGACTCCCGGACAGCTTCGTCAGCGACAATACCAGAAGGTGGTTTTATTGTCTCAATACTTACGGACTTTCCAATCTCTCGACCTTTCCAAACTCATTTTTTTTACTTTCAGGGTTCAAGCTGAGGGCCAATTATGGGAAGCAAAAGTCAAGGAGATAGCAGCTCACCAAATACTTCTTCAACAACCAGCAGCAGCGTTTAAAGAAGACTCAAGTGACTTGCCAAACGCGTGACACCGAGTTCACATTCTTCTAGGAATACCCGAGCAGAGCTTGAACGTGTACAATTATAATTATTACATTTAACCAGACCTACGGATCAACTTATTATTCACTATGAAAGAATTAATTATCATAGCTGGGGGGTCACCAATGGGTCATTTAGTTGACAGTCACAGCTGCCAGCTAATTCACATCATGGTACACGGTATACTTCGTATCGTATCGAGTCGAGATTAATTCAACAAAAATGAAAGGCCACAAGTATCGGGTTACATAAGTACATATTATATAGCTGTAAAATTAGGAAAATCATTATTAACCGCATTGGAATATGACAATAAGGGTTTTTCGTTCAAAGTCATAGCCGATTTACCCTGACCTATCTCTATTTTAAGGATTTATTATCATTACCGTAAAGGTAGTTCATCTCTTCTCCTAATATTCGCAGCGAGTCAATTGCTTGAATTAATCGTTGTTTTTTAAAAATTTCAACTCCCAACTTTGGTCATATTATCTCAAATCCACTGCAACAATGCTAATGTATTTATGAACGTTCAACAGACGTCTAATTATATATATTAAATTTTAACCACTTATTAGATGAAAATTTTACCAAGGTATATTATGCATGAATCTCAAATTTATCAGAGCCAAATTTCAAAAAGGATTGTTAAGCAAGAAAAAGTAGAATGCGTAGTTGGGCATTTTTTTTTAAACCAAATTAAACTCCATCACTCTGCTATCCCTTTTCAATCGAATTTCTGATCGTTTCAGTCCTAAGGATATAGATATATTATATAAATCCTTAATTCTTCTTCTAGTTCGGTTATCGGAATCTCTATACGAAGTGAGAATCTCGCATGATACTTTGTCCAAGAAGTTTTTATTATTTATTAATAATATGTGCAGAATAGACTTACAGAATATTGAACCTAGTTCATGGGGAGTGACAAGTCCCCATAGGCTATAACTAATTGATTATTATTTTCCTACATGCGATCATATAGTAATTAATTTATATAAATGATTATTAGTCGTTATTTAATAGCAAAAAATAAACTTACGGTAAGCGTAGATAAATATGTACGACCAATGCAATGGCCAGTGAGTTACGATGGATGATCCGGAAAAGTTAATTTAACTATCAATCAAATTCTGTACTACTAGGACAATTCTTTTTATTGGAAAGAAATAGAAAAACAGAACAAACAACTCGTGCCGAATGGATTGTTCTTTCTAATCAAAGCCTAGTTATACACTAGCGAGATATCGCGTGCTAAATAATATCATTCCAAATTTGACAGGCGCACTGCATTTATGGTGACTGTAAAATGAAAAGCTTAATCAAAATCTGTTCATTCACGCGTATTTACGTTTGCCATACATATAGGGTGTTCTACGTGAAACGGTCCGGTTTTTGATCGGAGGTCATCGAAAAGGGGTAAACTGAAAATTTGATCACTTTTTTTGTGCCTTTTCGGAGTAATTTCGGTAACAATTTCAAGGCAATTCGTGTGGCCCTTCAAGTAAAAAAAAAATGAATCACATATTTGCAAATTTGTCGTCAAGTTCTATGACCTCCGGCCAAAAACCAATCTCTTTAACGTGGAATACCCCATATGTACTGCATCAAACTATTTCAGTTATTAATCGCTTAGCAGTTGATTAATCGAAGAAACGAAATGAATGATTAAATAATATAATTTTTTGCACGTTTTTTTCTTTTTTTTTTTCATTCTAATCTGTCTGAATTTTCAGTACAAGGAAAATTTAGAGCAAAATATATAGTGGATGTTAATAGTTATTATAGATTGCGAGATACCTTAGAACAATTATATTGTAGTTTGTAAATGAAAATAATGTATACAAGTAAATTTATGATTATTATTCATTACTATTATATGAGTAATAATGCGAGTTTAACTTGACTGTACAGAACTGAACGGGGGAATATTTATGACTAAATATATTCTTTAAGGAAGAGAAGAGTTCTACATCCTAAAGTCCAAGCCGTACGTGATAAAAATATGTACTTGGAATACCGTATTGTAAAACGGTATTCTAGGCAGCTTCTCATTCTAAAAGAGCATTGAAATATTTACTTTGCTCTAACAACAATAGATCTGAAAATGAATCTAACATTGTAATAACATCTGCGATGTTGTTGTATATCATTATATTGCAAAAAAAAAGAAAAAAAAAAGAATTAAATAAATTATTTTAATATTAATCATATTGTATTCCCAACATTTTTCCGACTAGTTCCTAACATATCCACAAAAAATTTTCTTATAATAGCGATATCTTCGTCAGAGTTGTTTAATTAATAACTAAGTGCATGTTTTTGCTCTGCAAACTACTTGATAAAACCTAAGTAGGAAGGTTCAAAGAGATTAAGTAAATAGTCTTTTATTTTTTCCCTGTAGAAAATAAATACATTTCTGTGTTACAATTTTCTTCTTATGAACGAGCTTTTTTATGATTCATATTATTTTTTGAAATTTAATTACACAGATTATTGAAATTCTACGAAAGATAAGATGCATACAATCATCAGTAGAATGAATTATTCAAAAATCGAACAATTTCAACAGGCTAAAAATGTTATTGTGAATTCGGCGTGTTCTGCGAATTTTTCGATCTATGTCCCGACTGAAACACAAACCATTGTCATAAATGAATGTTCGTTTATACAACTCCGGGTATGTTGAAGACTTAAAACATGTATTCTAGAGACAAGATACCCACCATTTGGATACGGACTAGCTGATCAAGAGCGTGAGGTAGTAAAGGCCGCGCGCTATTCATCTCCATGAATGTTAGATGGTCTAATCCAGCGCGTGTATCATTGTTCTTCATAAGATCGTCTATGGATGTTCTTAACTTCGACATTCGTAGATCCCATATATCCTGGAACATTGAAAGACGAATAATTTTATTTCTAGAGTTAGGCTGGATTGGATTTAGTCTGGTTTGATTTAGCCACCTTTATAACTGTCCGGATCTCATCAGCCTCTGAAATATCTTCCGAAGCCACTCCCAAGAGCATTAGAACTTCGTCCATGTAATGATCGCTTGGCATCTTTGTGAAGAGTCTATAACGAGAGAAATGGGCGTTGATTTAGAAGATCCGGGTTCTTAAAGCTACCGATAAAGTGAATTCAAACTTAATAATGATAATTCGACTTTTTCGGTTTATAAATTCGAAAGTTTTTAGATTCAATCTATTGTATTGTGCATAGGTTAGAAAATAATGGGTTGAAGCAGGGATTTGAAATCGTGTGATGATATAGATTTGATATTGAAGGATAATAACTTTTCATCCTTCTCCACTTTCTTAGCTGCGTTTAAGAATTCAACTTCCATCCAGTCTTGCTTAACAATACGGCACTTTTGTTGTTGTTTCAAATTCACTGCTAACCATATAGGTACTTTGGTTGGTAAACCAGCTCGAAATGGTCCTACTGAACCAGATATTAAATGAAATTGACCGTGATTAAAACTCGGTATTATTGTGACCAATTGATTCTCTCCTAAGAACTCGACTTCGTTTGGATCCATTGCGATTGAATACAAAAATTAGATGTGGCAGAGTCAGCTTCGTGTGTAAACATTTACGTGTTTCTCAAATCTCATTCTCTCGGATGTCAAGTATACGGGGTGCAGAGTGGTATCGCCATCTACCATTCTAATTGACGAACTACTTTTACCGAAAACCGAAAACATCCACGCGCCTTGGCATGCGCAACTTTTTCTACAGAGATGACATGCGGGTTAATATCATTGAGGCGTACCAATAGTGGTTGAAGTAAAAGTCTACTTCAATTCGACTGTGAGATAGCGAGACGAAAATGTGAAGGACAAAATAAATAACTAAATTAGCAATTTATAAAGAAATTCTTACTCGATTTATCAATATTTTATTTATTCAGTTGTATTATCATATAATTGATACTGTGTAAAATTATATAAGAATTAAAAATAACTGCATCTTTCCGATAATTTATAAACCCCGACCGGCGACCTTACAGGCATATCTCATGTGAATACGCAGGTATATCATTGCTACGAAACAAAAATTGTATGCATTTTTAATACTATGGAACAAAAAACGACCTACAAATACTGATAAATTTCGCAGTGATTTGGGTAGCGGACCGTCAGAGCACAGAGTTGTATACCATTATATGATATACCTATATATCATATACTATATATAGATATACGACTCTGTGCTCTGACGGTCCCTACCCAAATCACTGTGACGTAAGCGAGGAATCACCTGGTACTTGCATGAAAGTTGAACAGGGTTATTACAAATTCATACCAATCATTTCGATGACTTTCGGTAACACATGCACGATTTTCGCGTCTTTTTGACCTAATATTCGGGCGTAAAATCGACGTTTTTGAAACGGCGGGGAAAAAAGTCGGTAGCGGGCAATAAATAACTTTTATTAAATATATATAATAAATATAATAAAAGTTCTTTATTGCCCGCTACTGACTTTTATTGCCCGCTACCGACTTTTTTTGCCCGCTTCTTTAAAATCGCATTAAATTGAAAATATAGGTACTACAAATAAATATACTATAAAAAAAAAAAAATTGAAAATCGTGAATTTGTCACAAAAAATATGGTGTGCGCCAAGGGCTAAGTGGGCTTTTTGACCTCGTGTCGTGCAGTATACTCGGTCTAAAGGAGCCCACTTTAAGCCCTTGGTACACAATATATTATTATCACTTATCGCTTAATGATTGAGGTGACCATATAATTATATGCAAACTAGGCACTCAGTCAACTTATCCTCATAACGGGGTCCGCGACTGAAACTTGTACAAGAACCATTTATCTTTTTGCAAATTAATAAATAAGGTCAAGTGGAGAAATGCTTTCTACTATTTTTAGATTCTTCCGCAGAAGGTTCCCTGGGCTGAAATTTTAAGGCAGAAGGTTGAATTCTTTTTTCCTAACACATGCACGATTTTGGCGTTTTCTTTTTTTACCTAAAATCAGGAACGAAAGTAGATGTTTTAAGACCAGCGGGCAAAAAAAGTACCTTCCTTCCAGCTGAGGCGGGAGGTAACATCCCTTCGTCTCGATGATTTAAGTCTTAAACTTTAAGACACGAGTGACGTTATTTACCCTTTAAGGTTTGTTATGTTGTAAATGAATAGTTGAATGAACTTAGATAATTTCTAAATCCTCGACTATCCCGAATCTAAAACTAGTGATTATGGCTAAGCCTTCCTTTCTTTTTCTATGAAACCATAAGAAATAGAAGAAGACGGCAGACTGTAGTACCGACTTCATACCAGTCAGAAACAGACGTTGTGTTGTAAATAAATAATTGAATGACCCTTAGATCATTAATTTGTAGATCTTTGGCCATCCCGCCGTGCCTGCAGACAAGCAGTGCCATCGTTGACTGAAAACTTCCAATCCCTCGTGTCAAGGCAACGTCAACTTTCCGACAATCAGATTATAGGTTCCTATATCCGAACTGTTAGTAAAGGTTCCACCTATCACCACCTAGCTTGGTGGCATAAGTACCGTAAACACCCTTAGTATGTATCTACAGATCAAATTTTAGGCTCATACACCGTAGCAAAAGTTAACGAGGCCACATGCCAACCCTGATAATTTAATTGATAAATATTCAGTAGACGTTCATAATCACCTACTTTCATTGTTTATTGTCGTAATTCTTAGTGAAAGATATATTAGCATTTACATTAGACATAGAAAACGATTTATGAAGTGTTCCGAAAATTTATTCAGCCAAAGACTAACACTCTCGATATGAAAATACAACAATATGCGATTATAGATGATTTTCTTCAAAACCTAGACTGTACCAAAAATTCTTATTCCCAAAGTTCGAGGTACTTTCCATGTTGATTTTTTTTTTTTTTGTCCCGCGATGTGCAGATAGGATAACTGGTCCGTGCTGGAATTACTCAACCTGGTCCACTCGACACCCACGTCAGGCGTACTGAAAGAATGAATATTGTTGGTACGGTTTTCGGTAGGATTCTTGACACAACTACACTTACCCATTGGTAGCGAATGATACCACGAGTTTAATCATGACACGTTGCATTTCCCGGTCTCTCGCAGTCGTCGTTGGGTCGAAATACGATTTCCATATGTATGCCAGGTCGTCGAAGTGACTGACTCCTGCACAATGTAAGCAATAATAGTACGCCGGGTAATGAAAATACTTGACATCAGGAACTTACCAAAGTTAATGGTTGTAAACAAGTCGCTAAAGCTGTGGGCCCCTTTGTACGAGAAGTAATAAAATTGTACCGGGCTTCGGTTAGCTCGTGCCTGCAATTTTGCAGCTCTTTCAGCATCATATACAAACAAACGATCGCCGACCATTTGCACGGTTTTATTCGCGGTTGACATGTCAATCGGACTTGACCCCAGGTAATATTCCCTTATTAATTCGGCAACTGCTGGTTGATCTTTTTCCGGTACGGTGTAATTGAAGTCCAGCATGTGGGCTGCGAGAGACTCCCAGTTCTTGTTCAATTCATCGAGAAGGCTCTCATCAGCCAGTATTGCTGAGCAGACAATTCATTCTCACAGAAATAATTTGACAAATTCGACTTGTTCTGCGTCCTTTGATTTTCAGTAGCTTCGAACACATCGATGACAACTGAATAACAGTCGCGAAACTACCGTCTACCGCTACTAATACCGTAAAGGAAACTACTTGCTGATCAACGGTATGTTATCTTGTCGTGCGTATAAGTATACGCTATACGTCTTTGTGGATATATTTACTTGGTGAACCGAGACATATGGAAATGAGTGATGATGTCTTACGGGCAAGCGGGTCAAAGCCCTCGTCACCGACGACGCTCGCTATCCATGGTGAATCTTGGGGTATTTCACCAGAAGTCAAGATATCGATAGGTGACTGATCAATGAATGTCGATTTTCCACCAGCCTTCTCAACAACTGGTCCAAACGGAGTGAAGGGATTGTACGTGAACGGCTGTGAGTACGATAGTTATTCACGCGATATGTATAGCACACACGATATTCGTGCTCACGTACATACATGTGATCAGTTCTCCGCGTCACTCACCATATACTCTTCAATTGCCTGTGTGAGCTCATCCGCCGGTCGAATTCTCAAACAGTCAACCATACGTTGGATATCGCCAGACGGACATCCTACGATCGCTGCAAGTTTCTTAGCCTTTTCCAGAGAACCTTCGGCCTGGGCCCAACAGTGTAGCGCAGTTCCACTCAGCGACATTCCCCCTAAGAATATTGTTGTAGATATGGCGGGTATGCGTGTAAGTTCTCCGTGACTATCATGAGCATGTTGTGATTTGTCCGACTATCTAACATCTATCACAGCCTTGATTATACTCAGTTTTTCGTCGCAGATTCTTCCGCGTATTCGCAAAACATCTGACCCAAGGAGGTGTACTTAAATTTTTGGCGGAAAATGGAGATAGTGTATATGCATACGTGCCTTCAAGCACGTATATACATAGTATATTCATTTATACTAACATTTGCCAGAGTAAGGAAAATTTCGGGTCAAAAATGCTCCTGATATTAGGAAAGCCACATTTTTCGCAGAAAAAAGGACCAGTGTATAAGCATGCATGCGTGGCTATGAGCCTACGCTATCCAGTCACTGAAATTTCAAGTCGAAAAATCTGCCCGATATCAAATCTCTGGTTTGAAAATTTCTAAGTTGCAAATGTAAACGGTGAACTTGCGCTTCGTCTAAGTGACTAAAAATTTCTTTATATTTTATTCTAATTATCTACTTCTTCTGTGTCGTAAGCTGTTTCAAATCTTGCTCATTAGAGCCTAAAATGAAAAGTCACAAGGAGGGAAAAGTCAAAAATGACAACACAATGCATCATTTATATAAGAGTTTCTTAATACAGCATCGATATAATATTACTCGTTTCTTATAAAACTCAATCATATTATAAAAAGTATAATACTATAGGTACCATGTAATGTTTCACGGTAATAAAGTATAAAATATTATTCACATAATTACATTTTAACACATCACTTGAAATAATCTATTGCTTTTCAATATTGTTTAAACTGTATAAGTAATTCTTTGATACGTCTAATTAACGTCTGAATATTGATAGGATAAATTATACGCAATGCTATCGATAATACTCGTCGAATTATTGCAATGACAATTATCGACTTGACAATACCCAATGATGTTGGAAATAATCAAATGGTCGTTTCAAAGAGAATAATTTTAAATAAATTTCAGTATTAAGCGCGCTAGACGATCATGTGAAAATTTCAAATGCCAGAACTCATCTTGTCTACCTATAATTTGCTGATGGTACATCAGATCAGAGAAATTCAAAAACTGAGTATTTATGAATATCGTATAGTTTTACTGTTGCCGTGTAGGACTTCCACATACTTAATATAATATGTCTTATGAGAAATCTGCACATGAAATCCTTTCATACAACATGGATATGACCTTGCCACTTGTTAATCTCATTTTTGCTTTGCCATTGATTAAATTCTAACTGCCCCCCGATCAATTCTAACTCTTTAATATTAGATCTGCTGACTTCGTATTTATGTGATGCTAGAATTCTATAAAAGTGTATCGCGAATACGAGGAAGATAATGAATACTGGAATTATTAATCCTGTCGCCGCCCATACCGCTGCTTTGATGTGGTAAAATTTCATCCAGCACAGAATCCCAATTTCCAATAAAAACAATAATAATCCTATCACCGTTGAAAATGTCCAAGCAATTTCAATGTACCAGTGGAGTCGTTCGTGTGGTGATTCGTGTACGAGATCAATGTTCTGAAGATTGCTCACTACCTCGATATTTGGAAGAATACATGTGGATATCATCAGAGCCAGCATGTGAACCGCTACCAATAACGTCGTGCAGACTGCAAAGACAACCAGTAACCAGACAGGACATTTGTCTCCGCCGTTCTCTTCGTCGCTACTTTTGTCGATCTGCATTTCAACCATTGCGACCTATTGGAAAAAACTTTTTCAAAATAGAAGGAAACATTGTAAAATGATCTGATTTCGGAGCAAGCCAGTAACATGTAGAGATCGATGATGAAGACTTAAGACTTTTTTCTTAAAAGAAAACAATGGCCTAAAAATCGGAGATGTTCGTATACCCAAGACTTAAATTTTGATTTGCGCAAAGTGTTGAATGCTTTATCCTCGGCTAATGAATAACTTTGTCATATTATTACACTATATGAAATATGAGATATTAATTACCATAGCAAACCCAGAAAGCAGAGCAGAAGTCTTGCTGGAAGCTTTGAGTTTGGCTTTACTCAACTGCAACTTTTTCCAGGACAGGTAGTTTGAACCATTCGATACGTCATCTAGCGATTGCGACATCTTGGTCTGAGAACAATTAAAGAATACCTTTCAATTTTTGTTCATATAATCAATTGCGGTTTCATACCATGAACCGTTGAAACTTTAAACAGCTGTATAGCAAATCCGAGATTGATAAATTCAGGACCAAATTTTGCAGCACTTATATCTCGACTTATATATTTGCAATTCGTTTAAAAGTTGATTACACAGCTATTTTACACAACTTCCTATACGTCGACACCATATGTACGCTAAATATGAACCATAGGTATGAATCATATATCGAGACCGACGCTCTTGCGGATTTATTACAAGACGTCGATTATCCAGAAATACCACATCACGTTCACAATGAAATTAACTCATCACTATCTTTTATTGAATATCAGAAAATTTTCGTTCGCCATTTGCATGGCGATAATACTTTTCCTTTCCTGTTTTGCCATTTCGTTCTAGTATTTTAAATGGCTGATGGCCTTAGGTATATATTCGTATATATTAAAGTAATGTATATAATGTCAACAGATGAAATACATCTGGAAATAAGTTTAAATCTTGTACACTGATCTTCCTCATATATTCCATTTCTTTACCGCATTAATATTTATCGTTTCTTCTATATACATATATACTCATGCATGTTGCATACGAAGCTTGTACACTATCAGAATACAATCTTTTGCACATAATGATTCACCATTCGAAGAGTAGTTGTTTAAATTGAAGCGCTGAATTCACTTTGGAAAACGAAAAAAAAAAATTTCAATATTCTCTAGGTATAAATGTTATTGAAAAAATCATTCACGAAGAAATTTCGAATAGCTTTACAACTGTGTTCATAGAGATAAATATAACTATGGAAAAATTATCGATGAAAATTTTAAACAAACCACTGACCTCCGATAAACAATTAACCACCACTATAAAATGAAGTTCAACGGAGAATTTTAGAACCGTATTGTGTCGTTGAAAGACTCTACCGAAATGACATGGAATGTTAGATTTATATGCAGAATAATCAGGATATGGTTGGTTGTTTTATAATTGTTTGAGCAACAGCCGGAACCGCAAGGTCTGATAACGCAGTGAGAAATCGAGTAAAAGTGCGAGGCTTTGGATCCAGTGATGCAACGTTTTATAGAATTCATCAATTCGAAACAACTTTTTAACAAATACGCAATCGTTTCGTTGTCATTAGAAAAATATCTAGTTTAGAAGATAAAACTATATCGGAGCGAGCGATAGTGGCGGCTAATACCAAAAAAAAAAAAAAAAAAAATTGAAATTTGTACAGAAAATCGAGACATAAAAAAAATCGAAGCAGTACCACGACTCAAGTTAACAATATAAAAATTTTTATCACTATTCACTGAACTCTGTTCAGTTACATTGCATTTAATTTTTAATTCTTGGACTTACACTCTGCATGCGTAATAGAAGCATGTCTTCCTTTCCATCGATGTCTTTATAGACTGGTGGAAGGACCTGGGTTTTAGATAAACTGCGTCAATTGCTAGCTTAACATTTTGCTCAGGAAGTTAATGCGATCATTTGGATGGTCATTAGACAGTCATTAGTCGGGAATCCAGGAACCTTTCCAGAGACCTGATTGAGGAGGTGAAGTAGGTACATCCGTTCAGGTGGGGTCGAGGATTGTCCCTCAACCGGAAATCATCGCGCATTACTGAATTTCCACAAAATTGAAAATTCCTTTTACAACACCGTCCCGAAACAGATTCATAACTCTATGGATTGGATACGATAATTTATTTCATACAATACCCAATATCGTTTTACCCGCGTTACCACTTATTTCACGAGTTACATAACGGTTCATTATAAATTTGTGAGACGAATGAGAGATCTTTGAGAAACTGTTTTTTGTTTTTTTTTTCAACTTATATATTGCCGATAGTCAGAGAATTTAGCATAAATATTGATGTTATTACTCAGCTGACAGTCGTCACGAATATATTTATGTAATAGAATGAAAATTATGTCGAAAATTTCTCATACCGTAAGACGTTTCTATGTTTATTCCAGTTGAAAAATAACTTTGATAACAATTGGTGATAATATTTTGACTATAAATATTATTGACGCTGAGTAAAAATTTATTCGAACGAGAAGTAGCTAGTATAAAAGTGGAAAGTAGATTCTGCAGATCATCAGTGTGGCAAATAAACTACAGAATTGAAATGAAGATCTCTTACTTCCTCGTTAGTGCCTTGGTTCTAATTTTATTAGACGGGTTTGAAACCAGTGAAGTTTCGTCAGAGTCTTCGATGGAAGAGGAAAAAGATTGTCCAACTAAAAAACCTAGTACATGTCCGAAATTGTGCACGAAGCGCCAAATAATGGATGACGAAGCGCAAAATTGTACATATAATTGTTCTCTAGTTGGCAGATGTCAAGATGGATATAACTGCGTGATGAAACTGCGACCAATCATTTGCATAACAGCACCGTGCTGTGTGTGTGTACCTGGGTGCGAATCACGCGATTGTATAAAACCATAGGACTGTATAAAAAATTTTTTGTCTCTGAACACATGTTAAAATGTTGAGTTACCCGAAGAACGATCTTCTCTTGTACGAATAAATCATAATGGCAGAAAATAAAAATTTTTTTTCATACCCATACCTACTCTACCAGTCGTAAAAGTAACACGTATCTTGACATATTAAAATGTCAGTCCCAGCTAATTTTTTTATAGTTACATACGAAGCAAAGGATCTGCATGTATCATCATTTTCTCAATAAGACAATCAGATTGCGAGTAGGTATAGTGCTTTTATCAATAGCTTTTTCTGGTACAAAAGCCAGCTCCCAATCATCAGAAATTTCGTATTCACCCGGAGCCATCATTTGCTATACTACAACTGCATAGATCTGTGGTTGCCTAAGAGAGGAATATAGTTGGAACATTTCGCAAGGAATGTCGACGGTAGTTCACCATATTATAATTCCTGGTGAAATAAGGGATGCAGGTTTGGTCCAGACCGACATAATTCAACTGAGAAATTCCAGCGAGGTGGACTTCCGGTGTAGCGATATAGTCAGTACGGACAGTACTATGCAGTTCGTACTGGAAACGTTGGAATGAGATCTTCTCCAAGACCGTCATCGCAGATCCATGACATCTACTGAAAAAATTAGAAAGCAATAGACAACAGGGAACTGTGATGCGTTGATGACTGGAACAGCTCTAGATTTGAGGTGGAATAGTGCATTCATCTATCAGTGGGGCGATAGATTTGCATCAATGCTTCAATTTCTGATCATCAAGACTGCACTAACGTGATGCCATCAAGCTTTTCAAGAGTGCTAATAGATATATCGCAATACAATAGATTATTGTATCATTATGACATTATATTGAGATTCAATTGAGATGATAATGACATGATAGCAAAAATGAGATTATTACAACAAAATAATTTGAAAATTCGGTTGCATGATGTAAGGCACCAGCTTCTCCGCCAGAATGGCATTTGGGTTGCATATTATAATAAGACTTACCAATGAATAAATATTTTAATTTTTTCTTTTTATTCACGTTAATTATTTAGAAAGGTAAATTTGATACATGAATGTCCATTTATTAAGATAACTTATTAGCGAATAATAATTGTAATTAGAATAGGGTGATGAGCTGCCACAATATACTGCCCTGAAGTTTCTAGAATGGTATAAATGATATAAATTTTATTGCTGATCATTGAAAGGTCATTTATTTCAATGTTCTATATCTATAGTGGCTCAAAAAACCACGTTGAAGCATGTCTTCGAAATGATTCTCAAGTTATTTCCAGACACTGCGCGTAAGTGTATAAAAAAATTATTCAATATACCTTTGATTATATCCATACATCAAGTTCGACAGCAAACACATATTTCCGAGTCCACGTAGTATATATTGGACAAAGGCATTTTATCGGAAGTAAATTGGTGAACAGACATGAATTCTAATTTCTAAAGACTACTATTCCTCCAGCGCCAGCTCTGAAGTACCGATATCCTTCCGGTAATTGTACATACAATTAAAAAAATTGACTCTCCTTTTTCAAGATCCTTGAGGGTGTAATTTTGTATTCTCACATGAAGATTTCGGCAGTAATGTAAACTGTGCAGTTATAGAAAACTGAAATTTCAATAATTGCCATTTTACCTTCTTTCTCTATACACCCTCCTTCGTCAGATGAATTTCTCAATCTTTTTCTAGGTTTTCTATCAATAACCAACTTTCCAATCCCACGCTGAATCGTAGACTATTCTGAATCTGAATTATCAGCAAAATCATTCTTTGACGAACGTTAAAAGGTTGAATAGCCATAGAGAAGCTAAACAACGATACAGCAACCGTAATTACTTTCTTACGAATGACATACAGCATTCAAGGTATATGGTATCGTAATTTTCTTTCAATCGTGTACGATTGATTTTTATTTACAATAAATACACGGAAATATAATTGCTTCTGCGAACGGATAATTGTTTTCGGTAACATAGCGTATACAAAATATTTCATACAGTGTATAAATTATATATCTAAAGATAGCAGATCGTCGTTTATACACGACAGCGAGGATAAAAGAAATCGATGGCTTAATTAGCAGTCCTGATCCTAGCTCCAATTTTATGTAAAAATCAATGGCTTAATTAGCCATTGGTCTTCTTCGGTCTCTTTTTTTTTCTATAAGCTGTATTCTTTGTCTCCTGTAAAACTTAATAAACTGGAGTTAAAAGACTAACTAATAAGAAATAAAAAATAAAAAAAACTATTTGTGTGAATAGAAGATCAATTGTTTTTTTCTTTCCAAAATGGTGAAACTGTAGAATTTAGGCCAGCGAAATTATCATTATTTTGCATTCATTATATGGTATTCGCGAATACTATTGCAATTATAAAATCACCTTATAAAAGCCAATCGATGAGCATTCCACGTAAGCGAGTTTTTTTTTTTTTTTTCAATTTTTCATCCAGAAGTCTACATGAAAGGTATTCCGCGTCACTCCAGCCACTAATGAATAAAAAATCCTCAGAAGATTACAACAAATCAGGCAATATGATACGAACAAATTCACAAGATTTAAAATTAAAAAAAAATTTTTTAGAGGGAATACTTGAATTTTGAGTATTTTTCTGTTTATGGGTTTCGAATTTTTTTACGGGATTATTGATTTCTCAAGATTTTTTCAAACAAGTATCTCCGCATATTACTTTCCGAGAGTCGCGGTTCTCGCAAATAGTACGTTCCCTAACATTCTGGTCTGTATATCCAGAATACGACAAGACAATAGGCATTACCGACAGCACGTGCCCTGCTTATCAGAATTTAATATTTTTTATAAAAAAAAAATGTATAAATAAAAAATGTAAAAATTGAAGTACTCCATCCGAAAAAATTTCCATACATTTGAAATCTCTTGAATTTTTCCGTATCATATAGCTCGATTTATTGTAATTTTGTAAGGATTTTCTATTTTCGAGTGGCTGGAGTGATGCGGAATGCCTCATGACTGTCGCAAATGTATATAGGAGTAACATCCGATCCACGGAGGCCTCTATATTTTACATTAATGAAGAATAATTCTATTAAAACAATGGTCATGGTATTTATGTTTCATGGATATATTATATATAAATATACAGGGTGATTCGGAATTGGGTACTTTCCTTACACCGGTGGATTCCTTGTGAAAATCTAAGACCAAAATTATTTATCCTAAAATGTCGAAAGCCAAGCCGTTTTCAGGTAGGAGCCATTTAAAGTAAGCCATTCCGAGAGCAGATACGAGAATGGCTCGCCGCCGCTATTGTCAGTCTACCGGATCTCGCGACGCCTCACCCGCCGCCGCGATCGCGCTAACTGACAAAACGAATGTAATATTACAGTTTTATGCATGAATATGGAATCAGCATTCTTCTGTTTCCATTGCCTGATCGTCGTTTTGTCAGTTGGCGAGATCGCGGCAGCGGGTGAGGCGTCGCAAGATCCAGTAGGCCAACAATACCAGCGGTGAGCCATTCTCGTATCTGCTCTCGTATTGGCTCACTTTTAAATGGTTCCTACCTGAAAACGGCTTGGCTTTCGACATTTTAGGATGAATAATTTTGGTCTTAGATTTTCACAAGGAATCCACCGGTGTAAGGAAAGTACCCCATTCTGAATCACCCTGTATATTATAGTTGTCCTTATTTAGGGCTCGGACGAATTTTTTATCAGGCACCCCCCAAATCGGCTCACAAATAATTGAAAAAACAATGCCCTAATTTTATCAGATTTTTATCTCAACTCTAACCCCTCCCACCAAGAGGTTGGATTTCCGCATTTAGAATACACGTATTTCGTCTGTATCTCAGTATACAGTGCGATTATGTGGAAATTACAGTTTCCAAGCGCGCAGGCGCTGATTTATTCGGATATCATTGGCCGGCAGAATCGCACTAGCAATTCTACCAACTTTTCAGTAATATCCCTAGTTCTGTCGTTAGCTAGATTAACGGCAAACATAACCTATTCCTGCCACGGTCTGCCGCCATTTTTATTTGACAACAATCAGAAACAAATAGCAGACGGACTCTAGGGATATTCGTGGCAATTTTTAATGGGATAGCCACTCGTTGCGCCGAAAATCCCTATGCTGTCGAGTTCCATCGACCGCGCGCCAAAATCATCCTAAGAATTTTTCAGCGCAACGAGTGGCTATCCCCATAAAAAACACGAATTATTCAACGCCTGGGCGGGTGGACCATTTGGTTTCAACTGACCTTCACGGTATACTGAGAATATAACCGAAACACGTGTATTTTCAATGGGAAAATCGACCCTTTCGGTGGGAGGGGTCAGAGTTGAGACAGAAAACTGGAAAATTAAGGGACTCCCGGTAAGATAACACTAGTCCGAGCCCCAATAAGGACCAATATAATATTATGTATACCGTAACTTTAATAAATATGAATAATTTAGTTGACACTTACTATGACAATTAATCTCGTAATTAGAATACATAATATACATGCATACATACGATATAAGTAGGTATAATATCTGATATACAGAAGATCTATCATTCAATAAAATATACATGTATAAATATATACCTATATGTATAGCAATTGATAATAATTATGATATGGAATTGAAAATGAATAAGAACTTATAATTAATAAGCGTATAATCTTACAATTGATACCTACTACATCTCATCATTTACATATATGCCCTATGGCCTGTACGTATAACTCAGCCGTTGATTGATACATGCACATCGAACCTTCGCAACCCTTATCCTCAGCTCTAGTTTTCGGCTTCCAGTAACGATATGGTGAAGTCAAACTTCATGTAACGAGTTCCTTCCCAATTCGGCAAATTAAGATATCCAAGATCCCAATTTCCCGGGAGATGTTGTTCTATTCGTATTCTAAAGGCATCGTTATCGATCAATTTCTCCTGCCGGACGTTGATCATCAGAAGTTAGTCTCTCTCTTGAGGATACGCAGTGATTAACATCAGCCTCGATCACGAATACCGACTCGGCTGAGATTCCATCACTGTCAAAAATATGAACGAAAGGTTTGTACGCCCGAAGTTCGAGACGATTCGGGCTCATGTTAATCGCCAAATTCGATACACCGGAAGCACTGCAGTTATCATTTGACAATTTCTCATCCATATGCTGTTCGCTGATATCCGGACTGATTTCGTTGCTAGGATTATCGTCTATGAAGGCGTCAACCTCTTGCCGATAGGTCGGTGATGAGTCGGGGGTGAATATCGTCGGTTCAAAACCACGGGGAGACATTTTTTTTGTAGATACCGGAAGTCTTGTCGGCTGAGTTACTCTCATACTGCAGTTTCTACCACGAGATGCACCGCAGCCACCGGTCGTAACGATCTGATTAACATTGTGATTAGAAGGTGCAGAATTTCGCTCGTTTATCACACTGACAACACTCGCCTTTGAGTTACTATGCGGGAACAAAAACCTGCATATGAAGTTCTTCAACGCTGCACGAAAGTCCTTTAGATGATAAGCATACAGTAGAGGATTGCCGGCGGAGTTCATGTGCGATAAAATAATGCAAAAGTTCAATAAAAAACTGCTCACTTCGCAATCGGGACAGAATGCTTTCACACAGTTTATCGTATAAAGAGGAAACCAACAGATAATAAAAAATATCACGATCCTTGAGAGATTCTGAGTTGCTTTGACCTCCCGTTTCTGCGCGGCACCCAGGAGTCGAAGCATAGTTCCAGTCGTCTGATTTTCCGAACGACGACCAGGGTTCATGGTCATTATCTGTTGAAGCTGAAAAAATGACACTTCTTTCAGTTTATAATCCGGCATATATTGGATTCGAAAAGATGATCTTAACTTTACTGAATATTATACAGACGCTATAGTCTAGTATATCATAGGTATGAATAGATTAGACGTTTAAAAAGGGTGATATACTATGTGGTACCTCAGAGATTATAATTACTGTCGTTCGTTTCTGCCAGTGTCATTGCTGTATTTGTCATTACCTTACCAGCACTTTGACAACGTTTTAATAAATTGCGCCTTATTCACGCTGCTTTTATCTACCACTATATTTATACACGAGAAAAGAAATCCTTCAGTTTTATTAGCAGGTTCAAGTTACCGTGACATTATAAACACCTGTAAAACGTCCAGTGTACAACTGACTGTAAGTTGATCAAGATATCTGAACCGCAATCGCTAACCAGAAATACCACGTGCTAATTTTCAAACAAATTAACCAACGCCTACAACACGGTACTGTATTAATAATAATCTACTAGGTACTGACTGAGACATAGTTCTACCTACGATTTATATCCACACAAATTTTTGACTGGTAGAAAAATTCTTCATAATTTTTTTTTTTTCCTTTTTGTTTCACTGACCGTGGGAAATTCGATTCAAGTAAAGAGCATTTCGGGTATAGAATGTCCGAATGTGGTATACATGTAACGAATACTGTGTAATAGCTTCGTGTCTGCATCCGTATATCAAGAAGAGATTTATGCAGAGCACTGGCCGACAGCTGCACATTTGTAATATTAGAAACGAGGGTGGTATGGGATTTTTTATGTACTGACCTGCTTCACAACTACCCTATATATGTGGGCGTAAAATGCAGCGATGAGAAGTGCCGGGACAACGATAGTGGCGAAATAAAGAAACACTAGGTAGTTGTAATCCATAACTTCAGTGAACAGACATTGTGCATCTGATTTCTTTCCAGCGTTCCATCCCAATAACGGAAGAAATCCAACCGAAGTACCAGCGATCCAGCATGCGCAAATTATTCCTGCAAAAAGTATAAAGGAACGTTTCTTCGATCACAGATTTGCAGATACCTATATATTTATAATACCCGATCGTGTGCATATGCCTACGGATTATATTACTCATACTAATTTTCGATCGATTCAGGGAGGATTTTCCGATACGCGAGGTTTGTCAATTTCGATTAGAGGGATCAGGAGCTGCGTCGCAGAAAGTTACGTATACGTCATATCAATAAACTTGGAAATAAACTCGGAACCAGAAATATCGATCCTTGCCACTTATTTGTTAAAATATAGATATAGTTAGGCTCATACCAATTTTGTTGAAAATTTGTTTTGAAATATCTACTTCCTATACCCGTGTCTGCCGCTAATAACTATGCAATCTCGTCAACTCAATTTACTCTATGTCATGATAGACACATTTTTCGTAAACTTATTGTAGGATCGGAACCATCGACCGTTCCAAATTATTCCTAACTTTTCTCGATTAAAACCGTATGGACAGGCTACATGCGTATAGGTATAGCGTTCGAGGTCATTTTTGTATGCAAAATGTCCTCGGCTCTATGATTAATTGCGTGAAAAAACGCACGGTACACATTGAACATGTGTTCACTCTTGAGTACTAGCTGATCAATTTGTTCGAAAGCCCGTAAACCTATTCGTTGACAATACTATGCTGTCTGAAGTGAATCTTTTGCGGTTGTTTTGAAAATTTCATACCGCTGAATTGCAACGCACAATGAATACAATGCAGCATGTGTGACAAGGTTAAAGTTGGCGTTCTGTTCAAGCGGCTCATTTATCACCTTATCAACGCCAACTCCTGCAGGTCAAGTGATTTAAGAATGATTATAGAGGACTTTTTGCAGGTATATATGATCGCTTTTGTATCCACACAAGGATCACCCTTGGCGATCATTTTTTTGCAAAGCATTAAACAAGCGATTTTATTCCCTTTATGTTGGATCTGCATACTGTAGTTATAAAGCGAATTTAATTCCCTTCTATAATATCAGCGTGTATAAATTGGATTAGGATAGGATAACGAACGGTGCGATCATGGTATGGGGTAGGTAAGTATAGGTTCACGTGTCGTGGCCGTCTGAATCAACCGCTTTTAATCTACTAATGAATTCCGTTCTGTTCTATACGTTAATTCCCACCGTCATGGTCATTAGGGGTTCGCATAAGGTTTTCGATATGAAATTCAAGAATTTATAATAAAAAATCTCCATGAGTGTAATAGATGAGTTAAATTTTAATCAGATTTGAAAAGTAATTTAATCTGAAATGAACACAGAGGGGGGTATGTCGCCTACATGAATGAGCGATCGGCGATCTCACAGTAGTCACAGTGGGGCAGGATTTTGGTGGCCAATTTGATATCGCGCCCTATGTAGATAAGGATTAGCTGCAGAGTTTGGTGTTCCGAAGGCCGTCTCGCGTCGCAGTGATTGCGGGTTGAGCCGTTCTGTGAACTTGGCACGCTATTGTAGATGGTGAATCAGAGATGAATGATAATTCATGATGTATTTTTATGAAAATTATTAAGCACGAACAATTTCCACATAATATAATCTTACCTATTGCGGTTTTCGTGCGAACAGTCCGTGAATATCCCATGGGATGAAGAATCGCCCAGTAACGATCGACGGAGACGGCAACCAGGCAGAATATGCTGATAGTACATAGAACGACGAGTACAGATACGGTGAATAGACAAGCGTGAAAATTGGTCGGTAGTCCTACGCTGGCCAGTATGGCAAATGGTATGGCGAAAAGTCCGACCAGTAGATCCGCGGTTGCCAAAGATATTATGTAGTAGTTTGTTCTACGGCGAAGACGTCGCTCTCTTGCAAAGACCACGATCACAAGACCGTTACCAAATACTGCTGAAACTGCAACAAGTATCTCGCAAGTAGCGTAAGGAACGTTTAGTACGGAACCAACGTGTCCGTTGCCGTTTTCCTCGGATGTATAATTGCTCGTTACGGTGTAATTAAGATAATTAATCAGCTCAGTGGTAGTCGAATCTTCCATCTCAACAACACCGATCAATATCCATAATCCACTGACTGTGTGTTTGTGTTTTGCGCGTGTTTGTTACCACTTCGTATTAATGAACAGACTCGATGATCCTAAATTACGAAATGATAATCCCCCTTAGAATTAGGAGTGTTGGGGGTATATATTATCACCACTACCACGGATGCGATGTGTAGTATATTGTACGGTAAGGAAACACGAGCACTGCATTATTCAAATGAAATCGTCACGCGATTCTGTAGGAGCGAATGGAGTGGTCTCCACGTTTGAAAAACACACCTGATGAGGCAGCGGTGCTGAGGTCGCCATTGCGGTCGCTGGAGGGTCTGACAAGGTCAGGGAAGGTACCAGGGTGAAGAAAATGCTAAACGACGTATTTTGGCGGTTCGGAAAAACGACGCTTGTATTAGGGCGAATTAATGCCAGCTGACGTCTCGACGTATAGATAAGCCGCCGTTTATAGGGAACCTGTGGTCTCATGGTCACTAAAGAATTAGATAACATCAACGACAGGTTGCGTGTTGAATTTAGAGGCACGCGATAAATTTCAAACTCCTTTACGTTTCTTTATTAAACTCACATCCGACCGTCAATAAATGGTCAAAATTACGCATCACTTTTTAACTACATCCAACGCTTCTGATGGGCTGAAATATCAACGTTTAGGAATTTACGAAGAGAGAAAAACGTCGGTTCCACTCTTGCCGAAACACTTTTTCAAATTTTGACTAAAAAGTAATGCGATTTTGTCCTTTTCCTGTCAAGTTACTCGGTTTTTAATCAACAATTTTTTCTTGCACACGATATTCGCGACATCGATACGATTCTATCGCTCACCACACACGCGCGAATAACGAGTAACAAGTGTGACCAAGCGTCAGGACGCCGGTAACTTCGGCGATAGTAGGTATAATACGTATAGTTGTGGTCATGGCTATGGTGGGGGATGGTAGGACGGACCTGCGTGTGCGTCGTGCAGAAGGACGCCTAGCGTCGTGGACTGTGGTGTCGTAGTAAAGGCCGTCAGAACTTGACTTACGTATACTCCATTCGTCCTGGGCTGCAGACATTAACTCGATTAAAAGAGACGCCATGAACCGATCATTGGAAGTATAGAATACCTCGCGATTAATGACCCAATTTTTCAACGAAATAAATCGACTTATTCTTAATGGCACCTGGGGCTGCGGAAAGTTACATTCAAATATACTCTACGAATACTCCCGGTATATTTAGGTTTATACATACCTATAAAGACCCTTTGCTTTGAAATCTCTTAGAGTAAATATTTTCCCTTGGCCGCATGGGTAAGGCAAATTGTGTTTGCGACGGTCAAGCTATGTAATGACAATAGGGTTACGAGGTCAACGGATAACTCGATATTGGCTAAAGACGCGTGAGGTTTTATCAGATAAAACACCATTGTTTTATATACGATTTCTCATCTATCGTTGAAATACGTATCTATTAGTACATACGTATACCTATACTCAATACCGAAAGTCAAATATTCACCCTTTACAAGCTATCACTTTATCTAATTAGATCGATTCTTTGGTTTGTTCATCATATGTATACAAACTAAGGTAGGTTTGCAGCCGAAAAACGAATGGATCGATTTCGTGTTGAGATATATTGATGGAACTCTAGTGATGGTTCTATCCTCAAAATGAGGAGAATTCTAAAAGTATTTCCTCGCAAAATCAGAATCTTAAAAAAAATTTCTTCTTCAAATCTCTGATCCCATTATTTTTTTTTCCTCGGAATCCATCATTCACGGACCAAAATAGTCCGAAGAGACAAAACTTGAAAAAAAAATCGTGTACTGGCTCCAAAATGATCTGTCATCGAAGCCTTGTAATCGATTCTATGATAATCTATACGAATACCTATATTTACATTCAAAGTTACGGGCGAATTTAGCTGAAGGAAACGACTTTGGCTCGCAACAAGGAATATTAACATACATATACCAGCGGTTATCAGAATAATTTGCATTTTGCGATTAAAATTCGTTTGCATCTAACTGTGAGAGTAAAAAATGTCCAATACGTGATCGTTTTCTAAGAACGGTACTCGTTGTCAGATACCTACGCATAGTCCCCGTCTTAAGATAATTAATTATTGTACGTGCGAGTAAAGATAACAGCTAATTAGGTTCCCTGACGTTAACGCGATCTTCACACGAACAGCGTAAGAATAAACAAAACGCAGGTTAACCGAACTCCCAACTCCCATCTACGTGAAACGAACACTTAATTTTCCATTGCCAAGGACAAACGCTTATGCCAATAGGTAGTACATGTAGCACAGGCGCTCTGGTCAACTTATACTTTTCAGCAAAGGGTATAAGGGTATGAGGTCAGTAGATACGCAGTAATATACTGAGTACCTACATGGCCAGAGAAGTATAATTGTTTGCTATCCACAAATCGATACACTTTCTACCAATCAGGAAGATGAAAAGAACCATGAAATTTATTATCTAGGTATTGCAGCATGTATAGCGGTACTTCCTCCGCAATCATGACCTTTTCCAAGAGAATAGGACATCTGCAATAGCGGTATACCACTGATTGTAACAAATAAATACTAAAATCGATAAAATTGTATGCTATGTGTCTGGTCGCCCGGATGGAAGTTCTAAGTCTGATAAGCGTCTCTACATCCAACTAAATTTTCAAATACTACTTGCAGCCTCGTGGGTCTGCGACGAATCAAATCAATGATTGATTTCATTTTGGATTTGCAATTTATTCGTCATTCAGGTCACAATACATTTGATTAAAGATCGAGGAGCCATCCAGGTCGAAACCAGAATCACGAACCCTCTTTAAATTCGAGGACTTATAGGCCCAAACTAAAATTTAGAAAGTCTATATTATGCCTAAACTTGCGCAAAACGGACATAACTCACACTTTCAGGTACATATCAGGATTTCATCACATATGCATACAATCCTACTCTCAAATCCTAGTCTTCACCCTCAAGTCTTGAATGATAACTTGTAGAATGAAAGTAGAATTTCTACTCCGTCTCGGATTGATTTTCAAATGCCGTCGAATTTCAACCGGAAATCAAAACGAATAAAAATGAACCATAGGGTGTTCCTGGAAACTAAGGTAATCAGTTATTAGAGATAACCCATTGACCATGACACTATAGCCAAATGCACAGCTGGTTGAAAAAAAGATGTATGATAAGGACTACGCCGATGACGCATCAAATTATTAGCCAGTGCAGTCGAATTTAAATGACCTGGTTTTTCCTAGAACAGCTTTGACTAATCAGTTAATGAAGAGCTGTTTTCCAACCCATCGATAAGTAAATATGAAAATTGTGTTTAGTAAATCTTTACCGAACACCAAGAAAATTAACATGTTACACCAGCTGTGAGCTTGCAGTCTGTCTAAGTCTAATCGAAACTCTAAATTAGTGGAGTCTGACCTAGGACTCAATTGATTGAAGTTAAACCGTATTTCTGAGAGTTGTTCGTCGAAGACTCTCGTCTGGCTTTTCCGAGCTGCTGCGAATGAAGGGTTTGATAGAAGATGGTTTTACCGTTGATAGCTCCTACCACAATTCCGGAAGCAATGTCATCAACCAGGATCCCCTCAGATTCGGCTCAAATTTTAATCTGCTCGAACCAGATCACGGAAGATTTTCATCAGTATACTGTAATCCTATGAATATGAACTTGATCCCTGTAGAAATCATCGATTAAACTTCCACGGAGAGAAACTCGAATAGGGCTTTAATTGAACGATTAGAACCGTTATGGATTAATGGCCCTCGTTAGTTGCTACCTTAACTTCACCCACACAGCACAATACACGCATATACTATACGAGTCCGAAGTAGAGTAGCGTAAAATAGTTGTTTATGGCATGCTGTCGTAATTGCCATGTAATGTTATTTTTGGGATAGATCAATGTCGGAGCTTCCTTTATTTTCGTTTTCATCGAACGTATGTTGAACCTCAGATATTCTATTTCAGAAACTAGCCCTGTTGATTTCTTAAATAGACAATATAGTAAAATGAGAGTTTCTCCCTGTTAGATATTCCCGAGTGGTCGCGCACCGCGTTTATATGCTCAAGACGCGTGGGCAATAGATTGGCGATTTTACACAAACTGGAAAAAATGGAAGCTCTTTGGTCTTGGGTAGAAAATATGAGAGGACATTAATTCTCATCTGTATAGACCGCTCAACGTAATGTACTTTCATTTCATTTAAAAAATCAGCGATGATCGAACGAGGGCAGCTAATCTTAACAATAATCAGTAAACGGATGGTAGAGCTGTATAATTGACATGCGTATAAAAGTATCGTCATTTCTTCTTTCGAAGATGATATGCATGTCGAAAAAATTGAAAACCATCCGACCCTTTCCCACATGGTAGTCTGCAGTAGAATTTTTTTCGGTATATCCAGGCTCTTCTGTGATGACATTGATTAATTAGGACTTCCATGTACCTCGGCTATTGCCTAATTACGTAACGTGATTGACTATCCATAAAATACTTTTCCTGATAAAAGTATTGAAATTTGACAGCAATGTCAAGGCAACAACTAATAGAATCAATATATCTTCTGGCGTGAAATTTCGCCCTTATATACGCACTATTATGTTTCAAAATAATTATTTGTTTCTTTTCTCATTGTGAACTCAAACAGTATTAGAAATCGATTGATCAAATCAACAGAATCCTAAATTCATTTGAATTATGGCAAAAAAAAAAATATATATATATATGTCAACGCTAGTATATTCGGTATGGATACATACTAGAATGAATAATGATTATATGATGGTGGAGAGCTTCCCCTGATAATTTTGCTAATTTTCGTTGCAGTAGTGAATAGTTGCAATAGGTCCCCAATAGGTGATCAAATGATAAATTGATACTAAGAATTGTCTGATTTGAATATTTCAATTGTATATTCATCATCTTTGGTGTATAAAGTACCATTGACTGATGAATCGTTAAAATCCATTCATTCACTCGTACAGGTCTAATATATTTCTATGCAAAGGCCATTCTGCCTAACTAGGGAACAATAGTTCACGTTTGGCATTGCATTGTACAGATTACAAGGTGCAGTTGCAATTTGTGTATGAATGACAATTCTCGACTCTATGTAACAGCTCCGTAACTATATATGTATACTACATATTAATAATTGAGGATGTTATGAAACTCGTTGTAGAACCTTATCATCATCATCATTATTTCATACACGTGACTGATACGCGCACATTCTTCGAACTCTTTATACGTAGTACGTCGTGCATATGATGTGTGTGCCTTCATATTCACTGAATGAGATAGCGATTGATGTAAATTGCAAGCACTCTAGGCATGGGCGTATTTAGCCTTTTGGGCAGGGTCGAAGGGGGCAGAGGGGGGGGGGGGGGGGCAGAATGAGATGTGATCTGGAGGATATACCTAAGTCTTAATTTTTTTCATTTATGCCAATAAATAAATAGAATAAATATTTCATATTACTGCTACTATCTTGTATTCTATCAGTTCTACACTTATTCTTTTCTGACTGTTAGCTTCAAAGAGATAAATCTTAATGCCAGGGAAGTCTATATAGGGGGGCAACTCCCTGTATACGCCCATGGCCTCTGAGGGCCATGGATCAACGGGGGATTCGGATTTTATCTACGCCCACGTGCCACTAATATTTCGAAGATTGATCAAAAACTAAATATTGTCAAGATTCGTGTCGACAAATCGCCAACAAGTATACCCTTAGGCCGGCAAAACCTATGGTGAGAATTATCTTACAGAATTACTTTCATCGTATTAAATGTTGGACGTAATTCCTACCTCATTGGCAATTTCAACACTTTCGTTATCTTTTTGAAACGCAATCACTTGCTTAATAAATGCAATAGCACTTTTCTCTCTCTACTTGCATACCTCAGAATGATAATCAGGTTTAATCTAATCGAAGAATACACCCAACCACGATATTGCGAACATTTCTAGAAAAAATTATCATTTTCAGTGCTGACTGCTATCATGAAGACGGAAGCCGTGAGAAGAAAGATTTTTCACGAAATTTCATGACATTTTTTCCTGATTTTTATTGAAATTTTTCCACCTTATTTGTGACCGTTAACTATTGATTTACGGTCTTCCTTTATCAACTGCGGTTTAATAAAAATAAATCCTACTGACGAAAAGGGAAAAAACCATTACTAACGATAACAAGTTACAAAGATAAGCGAAACATGAGTTGAGGTGAAATAATAAAATATTAGCCCAGGTCAGAATACCTAGTCGAAAAGAAACTTTTTCAACAGATTGTGCGAAACATCTGTCCGGTCAATTTAATATAAAAGCAAACTTTTGTAGACGTATACTTTTTCCGTCATCTCAAACTTCAAACGCTTAACTACACTTGCGCACTTTAACCACCTTCCTTAAATACGCTGCAGTTCTGATATTACACAAGTCGTATAAGTATGAAACATAGTTTCCAAAACCGGAATAAAATTAAGACTTATACTTCAACTATATAATGATGAAAATTTTTTCGAAAATCTGAACTGGCAAAAACTCAGTTTCAACCACATATATTGAATCATTTTCGTGAACTTACAAATTTCCCGTTGAAACAATCAGTTTCTTATATTTATAGTGTTAATCCCATTGAATTAATTTGTTGACTGACATACTGTATGAAATTTGTCGACGGTTATGAGTACGTCGAAAAAAAATGCAAAACATATTATTGTTTTGAACAGAACTGTATCTATTGACGTAATCACATTGCGCATCATAATGTTAGTACATACTACATACTATTTTTCACTGTGGCGTGTTTTTCATCCGCTTCCGTGTTTGCTAGTAGGTTGATCGCAGTGGCGATTGCTTCTTGCCAAAAGGCTATATGTTAGTATCTGCCTAGCTGCTATAAAAACACTCGTATATAAACAGAAATTTCTTGGTATTCATTCATTAATTAACATCGCAGGCCTGTTATTACCTGGCTTGTGGGCTGATATCAACGTTTAGTTGACGCCGTTCATTACCTCCCATTGTTACCTGTCGGATGAACCATCAGTCATCACCAACACCTGGAAAGACCGATTTGCCAAAAGCTCGATCCCGACTACAGACAAAGATATAAATTTTTATATCAATAATTTGAATGCGCTCGCTCATCCCATTTTAAATATACGGTTCTGCATTCAACATATGCCCACAAGCTTTTGAAAATCGGGAACACAAGTCACTTCTCTACATCTCTGAATTTTCCGACTAATACCCCACGTCCAAATTGATACGCAATTACCATTCATACCCAATCAAAGAAAATAACTTCATACTTCGGTTCATGGAAACGGAATAGCTATGCTGAAAAGACGCGTACAGTATACAAAGAACTCTCTTTTTTATTCGGATGAAAGGTAATTATGAATCAGCTGGGGCAGACGTATACATACCTACAATGGTTTTTGTCGGTTTAATTACGGTTGTGATTTATTTCAATTCACCGTTAATTACAATCGTTTTTAATTTCATACCGTAATAGCATTCACTAAGTAATTATATCGATTCGTCCTTACTCCTACGAATATCGTCTGATTTTTTGCGATTATTGCTCGTCTATACCGGGAGTATTCGCGGAAACGCTTCATAGGACGCCTGCATACAGACAACTCAAACAGCAAGCGATTAGGTTTTGTTCCCACGTAGCCAATAGGCACGCAATATGCGAAATAAAACCTAATACTTGAATTCTGAGTTGCCTGTATGCAGGCGTTTTCACTTCCCTATATTGAGCGTTTCCATGAATACTCCCAGTATATGAAAATGCCATACGGTTGATATTTATTTAAAAAATCAGGTCGAAACGTGGGTGAAAAATTATGTAAACTAAGAAGCTCCTCATACACGGTAAAATTTTCCGCTTCCTTCGTAGTTAGCAGCTTATTTAATTGGGTCTCAACTCTCAAGCCACAAGATCTCATGACGTGATAATTATAATCTTCTCCCTTGGCTCCAGTCAACAGGTTCAATTTATGGCACCTCAGCAGCCCTTAAACTCAAGCTCGCAGCAGATAGTTGTTAAAAGCGAAAAAAAACTCGATTTATTCCTTTAAAACATTCTATATAGATATCAGCTACTGTCTGTTGCTATATGAGGCTGATAGGTATATTTAACGCATTTCGCAAACTCTGGCTATACGTAATATTACTGTCTATATAATTCCTAAAACCTTATCGTTGTAACGAATTTATCTTATCTTTACTATATAATATCGACAATTTTTCATCATAAAAAAGCTTTGTGCAGGATTAAGTTTTTGCTAGAAATTTCTTACACTGTGATATATTTTTTTCCTCGATGCTTATTCGATTGGGAGAGACACTGATAGTGATAACAATCCGTATACAGAATTAGGATCAACTGAAACTATACCTATATCAGATTCAGCGATCACTATATAAGTGATTGTGTGAGTCTTGAAAAGAGTTTTCAGAAAAGTTCTTCACGGGTAAACCGATAACGTTTTGGGGTCGAATAATCGCTATTTTGCCTCAAGACCGCACTTGACTGGAACATTTAGTAATGTCATGAAAAATGAATGACATGGGTTCATCAAGAAATTGAAATTGAATTAAAGATATAATAAATTGATTGAATGATGACTGTTGTTTGGCTTTTAATTCTGCAATGATGTTACCTACTCTGGAATGACGTTCATTGATCATAACAGAGTCAATTCAAAGCCGAAAATCTGGAATTTTCAAATAATATAGAGACCTAGTCAAATTGATTATTTGCACACCATATATATACATACCCATGGACAGAAAAAAGAGAATTCCAGATCCCAGTAACAAATGCCCAAACTTCACACAGAGATAGAAAAAAACTAAATAATACAAAAAATGATGAAACTTCCATTCACAAATTGTAGTATTACAACATACGTGTAGCCTTGTAAGCTTGTTCTGCATCATGGTGAGTCCGACTGCTAAATTAGTTGGTTTACGAACGCAGTATGAGCAGATGCTTCACAACGCAGTGTTGGTTACTGAAATGGCAACAGAACTTAAAGATCGAGCACGAGCAGGAGAAAAATACGTTTGTTATTTGCGAAGCCTAGCAGTGAGAGCAGCCAAAGTTATATCGACGATGCACAGTTCAGGGAAGACTTTCATTCTGCTTGGACAACGGCTGGCTTTGTCAGCCTTGCAGAATCTGGAAGCTGTTCCAATACTGGATTCAAATACTCAACTCCTCAAGCAAGAATATGAAAGACTGCTTGTTATTCTCGATAAGGAACTGCTAAATATGGATGACATAGAGAGCATAGAGATTGGCTTGAGCAACGATATCAACAGTGTGACTCCCGCTGGCATTGCTGAACGCCTGAGGCTGTTGGAAACTAAGCAGAAATATTCAGAGCTAAGTTATCTGCCGCCAACAAGCAGCACCCGCAGTTTTCGTCCGGAAGTAGATGACAAATATCCAGGAAATTGGTCGAGGGAGTCATTTATAGATCTCAACAATGTGATGAATCTTCCGCCTGTTCCAGAGGACATATTCACCAGCTTTTCGAAGCCGACTCGTACCTCGAGCTTATCTTCATTAAAGAGTATCAGGAAGGTGAAGCTGTACCTGCAACGAGCGGCTAACTCTGAAGACTCAGAAAGCGAATACGATGATCATGAATTTTCGATTTCCGTAAGTCTCACAGACTTCAGTTACGCTCGATCTAATTCATTTAGCTCTGAGACAGGATGAACCAACCAGCAGCTCAGAAGGAGGCGAAATCCGGTCCGCACCTGTCTCTGCAAAGAAGGGAGGTGGCCTTTCTAACATCAAGGAAGAAGCACTGCAAGAACCATAATGAAACTCTTACAAGTAATGTCTTGTGAGTTGGTCAAAGCATGAATTTCTGAAATGCATCTTGATGGAAAAATATCATGATTTGATCAAAGAAATGGAATTCTTTTCTTAAATCATCAGGATTACGTCTAGATCTATTGTTCCGATCATTCATGAATATTTCTTATAACTACTCCAAGCATTAGTGGCTCAAAAAGTACGAGACTTGTGATTTTTGGGAGTTTTAATAAATTCGAATTTGCTATTGTATTAAAAGTTTATTTTAGTAGAATAATTATTCAACAACAATGATTAAACGCAGTATTTTAGTACAGAGTCAGTCGAGAGGTATATTCAATGTTTCTATAGCCAGTTCAATTATAGTGTGTTGTCAATTAATTCAGAAATGCGGATGCTTCTGGCTGCAAACGATGACCACGAGTCCCAAGCCATGGTTCAAATGCAGCAAGCGCTACTGTGTACAGTATCCAAATACACAATGCGGAGAAGATGAAAGCAGCGAGTCCGTACCTGTTTAAAATCACAAATTAGTCAGCTGAACAGCGTGAAAAAATGTTACATATTTCTTAACGGCTGAAAATTCTCTTCAAATTCATAATAATTCTATGTCTTCTTATGCGGTAACTTGCTTCCAAGATAAAATATTCTTACGAATTTCACCTACCCAAAGATCCATGATATAAATAATCCGAGACAAGCGAATAAAAGAAACCTGTGACTAGCCATAGATCTAAGGCTCAGTCGAGGAGAAATGTGGATTTCTTCACTCGATGAAAACCCACTGATTGTTCTTTTCGGCAATTGCTTCACCATAGTTGGTGGCTGTAATATCTGCCTTGCTAGTCGTCCAACTATGTCTGGTCTGTTGTATATAGCACTCAATTCTGGCTGATACTGAAAGTATATTATACATTAAGATGCAGTTTCTTTATTATTCCCTAATACATATAATATTGTTTGTGCAGAAAGTTAAATATATCAACTTAGTAGATCATTAGAACATAAAATAAAAATTTGGTGTACCTTTGTGTTAATATAGTTGCACGATTGATAGAGTAATCTAACTAGGAAAGCACTCTCGTGAGTTCTTACAGGCTGCAGCTCAGGATCCCCCATGTACTCAATGTATCGACAACTCTGTCTCCTCTCTTGGATTTGTAAATAAACTCCTGGTCTAGTAGTGTCCAAACTAGAATCCATCTGAATGTATAATGATCAATTGTTAGTATATCGTAATTGCTGCGAATTTGAAAATATAAATCAATGATAAGTCCTGTAAATGCTCACCTGCGACTGGTTACAGATTGAAGTAGATAATATGCTATCATGATACTCTTGGTCTGCAACTATTGCGACTTGAGGAATGTCTTCAACTTTGATCTGTAAGATGTGTATAATACCGTCAATTATTCAGCTGCAATAAAGTGTTGAAATAGTATTCATTTCCGAATAATTATAGATCGTATTAATACTTGAAATATATCCATTAGCTGTTGCTGAGCGTGGGCAAGAAATCCGGGAACTCGTCGCCTCTCGTCCAAGCTAATATCGTCGGAAGAATAATCCTCACCGTAAAAAAATTCCCATATCATTACTAACAGCCTTCTGCCTATTCTCCTCTTCTCTAGAGCATCTACTAAACTTGTAGCCGTTAAATGTGCTTGTTTTATCGTACTTAAGAACCAAACAATCTGTAATGTAGAACAATTAGAGTTAAAGTGATGCTCTACAGTTTTGTCCGCAGAATGAAATCAATTTTACAAAGAGAGAATAAATATGGGATATTAAATACCTGGGAAACGGTAGCTGGTGAAAACATTGGTACATATTGATAAGTAGGGCCTTCTAATTCTAGTATTTGCTGGCGTACTGCTGCTGACCATTGATTTGTAGAAACTTTTCCTCTACTTAATCTCGCATCATCCATACAGTTTTCTATTTCAAATAACATTGTTGCTAATTTCGGCTGGGCAAGTACCTAAGGCACAAAAATTGTAATCATTTAATTGCAGTTCGGTATTGCAGAGAAAAACCGCGTTCTAAGAATATTTACAATGAATGAAAGGCACCTTTGTAACTCTGAAAAGCATAAGGGCGTTTTTAGGAGCGACAAGATCGGTTCTCATGAAGCGTGGTAACAGTTGTTGAAAAATTGCTGTGTATGCTAAGAGGTTGTTCGCTACGAAAGACAGCCACCTTGTTTCATCAGTAATCTTGCCCCTCTCTTCTTCTTGAAGTTTTCTGTGAACAATAGATGATAATACAAAGTTCGACCCATGTTTTCCAGGAGCATGGACAATATTTCAACCTAATAAATATTCGGATTCATTCCACTCACCCAACATTGCTGTAACACAATCCAGGAATATATCTCCAAGGTTGAATGAAGCTCAACCATGCCTCGAGAATCAATCTGAAAGAGCTGTCCAGAGGCCAGTGGTGAATCGCTTTGCGTAAAAAAATGTAGATTTTTCCTTGTACGGACGGAACTATCACCCTGTATTTTAAAATAAGGCATATTTGCATGAATTAGTTATAAAAAAAGGTACTAGAAACAGACAAAGCGCAGTTGCAGTTCAATCGGCATAAAAAGTTACCTTTTCAGTTCATCCATCGCACTTGTATCTCCGGTCGCACTGTTGGCAAATTGATGTAAGGTTTTTATGAATCCTCTGACCAATCTAATGTGTTCTCCAGAGTGAATACTGTGCTGTAATGTGATATTTCCAAAGAATCAAAGTTGAACAATTTTCTAAGTGGAAAATTACTTATTTAAATTATGATATTTTTAGAAGTTTATTACTCTGCGAGGTAACGCTCCCGAGAAAGGTGCAGCATGATAAGCTGGCAGCTGTTGTTCTTCGGTGTACTCCAACCAGAAGTCCAAAAATACTTGTACTACTGTTTCGCTTCTCCATACTTGCGGCAAACATTGTTGTTGTGGAACTCCTGCTGTTGGACTGGTAGGTCCTGGAGACAATATCGAGGTCCTTAAGAGTCTGGGAGTCTGGAGCCTGTAGAATTGATTATTATAAGTTCCTATACATGTTACAAGAGGCATTAATCAATGTACCTTTTCGAGTCAGGAGATTGCATCAATTTTCTTGGTGGTGTTCTAACGTACGGTCCGATAATTGGCAACACAGGTGTATTATCTCTAGGTAAAAAATGGTAGAGATATGTATGAGCTAGTTGGACATAAATTGTTTCCCAATTTACCCATACGTTATCTTCTTGTTGAAGCTGGAGCCACGGATTGGTCAAATGGTAAGCGAAATGAAATATGTAGTACTCAAAGGGATATGTATGAACACTTTAAGGAAGCATATGAAATAATCAGTGAAAACAAGCATGCATCCTGTATCAATAACTCAACGATCTACAATTTTCAAAAGGATACTCATGAATAAAGCACTAGGAAGCCTCGTGCTTTGGTCCACCCTGATCTTATCGGAATAGAATGGCGGGATTATCCCGTCTTCTAACATCAGACGAATTTTTGACTGCAACAAAACGGTAAGGGATTTTTTGGAGTACTGTTCTGCTGTTGAAATAGTCTGTGGATAGTCGCTGCCTTGCATAGGTATCATACCGGTAGATAAGAGAGTGGAAATTTGTATTTGAGATAACAGTCTGGAAGCAGTTTGTAACAGAGTGAAAATATCGGGCCTTGAGGGCCCAAAAAGTGACAAAGCACTTCGTATTCTTGTTGATGTCTCTTTAGATTGATAGAGTGTAATCCCCATCCCATGTTATCTGTTACGCCAAACAAGGAATCAACCAGTACAGGAAATACGTGTTGAAGATCGGTTGTACTGGATTCATCTATCAGCGCAGCTATTTCTCTGCATCTCTGGACTAGTGGTAAATTCAAAAAGTTTTGCATTCGAATCTGTAAATGAAATAAGAGTTTAATTAGAGCGTTAACATACTGTAACGAGTGTGGAAAATTTAATATTGTGAAATGAAACACGATTTTTAGAGGTTAGAATTACGCTTTGGTCATCCGTAAATCGGAACGTATATATAAAAGAATCTATGCAGAATATTAAAAATATGCTTTTCGATTTGATAAATGAAATCTAGAAATCTATAGAGAGAGTATTAACCACTACGTGGTGAATAAACTAGAGTGATTGGAATAATTTGATAGAGGTTAGGTAGCGTGTCTTAAAAGTGCGGTTTTAATAATGTTATTGAATATTCAGATCTTTGATACTTTACCATTACAACATCTACTGGTGCAGCCATTTTCGTTTATTTTTTAGGAACTTATCACACTTTTAGAGTTCTATTTTATTTATTGAAAGTTCAAACCGCAATAACAATAGAGTCCATAACACCCGCCGTCAGTTTTAAAATCATGCAACAGACTTCAGTAGTTTGCTCTCTCTCTCTCTCTTCCTTTGCTGACTTATCGCTCATACAGCATATTGGAGCATATAGGGAGCTTTCCATCTACAGCCAAAAATCGACGCAGTCAGACACACAGCAATATGATTGGCTGGAGCGAACGGAAAAGACCAATCGTTTAGCTGTGTGTCTGAGTGTGTTGATTTTTGGCTGTAGATGGAAAGCTCCCATAGTCTTTCAGTAGTTTGCTTACTTTGTGGTAGTTTGGTACAACCGGCGAACAGACAAGTCGAATGGCGAGGCACGTACGGGGCGCCAAATGGTATTGCCATCTTGCGGTCGAATTAACGAATTACTTTTGCCACGGACATTGGCACGCCTCTCGACATCGCAACTTTTCGTACAGGAACGACATGCGAATTACAAATATTAAAGGCAATCCCTACTGTCGGTGCAAAAGGGTCGAACCATCAACTGATTATGGAATCAAAGTCTATAGTATTTTGACCAAGATTTTGAGCTATCTCAGGTTCGCCCATACCAATCCGTTTCCCAAATCGCACCATTGGACCTTTTTGCACCTAGCGTCCAGGTTGTTGAATATTTTCGAAATTACCAAGCAGTAGCATGTTCGTTAATGTTCAGGAAATATTGCTGGATTTTCACAGATTTTTTACACTCATTTAAGACAAACGGTGACGAGTTGAAGTTAACAAACAGCAATGGACTCCGAAAAAACTACGTTTTTTAACTTTTCGGAGATCATAACGGTTTCAACGATTTTTACACAGAAATTTGTGAATAATCGTCAGACGCAGAAAACTTGGCGCTTTACGATCTTTCCTGACTCGATGCTTTATCAATTTTTCTGTGGAATTTATGATCACTCAACCAGAGGGGCGAAACCTTTTTGCACCGACTGTATTCGCCCACCTTCTTCTGGTCGAAAAAGGACACATTTCGATTATTTTTATATTTTTATTATTTTTTTATTATTATTTTTTTTTGCGGCGAAAACGCAAAAAAAAAATACAAATAAATAAACAAATGCGCAGCGCAAATTCAAATTCAATACCGAACACATACGTCCAAAAACATGTTCGTTTCGTACGAAAATAGAGTCTAAATAAGAAGTGACGTCACGCCGACAGATGTATTCGTGAACATCAAAGCCTTTGTAAACTAGGTTTTATAAATCCGTGATTGGTCGCAGCCCGAGTGATATGGGGAGCTTTCCATCTACAGCCAAAAATCGACGCAGTCAGACACACAGCAATATGATTGGCTGGAGCGAACGGAAAAGACCAATCGTTTAGCTGTGTGTCTGAGTGTGTTGATTTTTGGCTGTAGATGGAAAGCTCCCATGCATCAGCAGATATAGTAAGTTACAAAACGTTGTTTTAGGTACAGTGTGTGTGTATGCCAACCTACATAACCTGTATATTATTTCCTAATTCAATCTGTCGATATTATAATTGAACAAAATTATAACCAATACCGTATCTCAGATTGCGAGGTAACAAAATTAAATATTTAGTACAATAGAAAGGTAGTATCATATCTTTTTTACGAAAAATGGATCAACCCGAGGAACCAATGGAACTAGATACGAGCGTAACTTTTGCCGAAGTTGACAAATTCACGGAACCAATAGAATCGAATATATTCATAAATAAATTGAAGAACGATAATCTCGATGATCCAAGTCCCAATAATCAGGTAAAGGCTCTTACTCAATATTAATATTACAACATAGCAATTTTTCAAAATCTAAAAATTCTTTTGGAAGGTTAAATTAAGATCTTACCATGAATCATATACCGAATATTCTAACACAGGATATTCGTTATGAGAATAAAAGCGGTACATTTACAACCGATATAGACATTTTTGGCAAAGAAGAAAAACTGAAAATGGAAGAGCGTGCCAAACGGTTTGGGCTCACGGAGCAGGGTAAAACCTCATCCGAAGATCAAGAACCAGAATTATACACTAGGTAACGAACAGACATATTGAAATAATCATTTTTACATATAATTACAAAAATAATCCCCATCATCATTCACTCCGTCAATTCCAGCCTCGGTATACCGGAAGAAAATGATACCGTAAAAAATCTCAGATTAAACGTACTGCATATGAGAGGAACCGAAGAAATGAGCACTAAAGATGTGTTCAAATATTTTGAAGATTATGCCCCTGCATCTATAGAATGGATTAATGACGTATCGTGTAAGGCGAACGATTTTCTTTCCTTATTTGAACGTTTTATACATGATTGTTCTTTTTCAATTAGATATTGGATTTTTGATGCTCTATTTTCCCTCTAGGCAACGTGGTGTGGCTGGATAACGTCACTGCTGCCAGAGCGCTACTGAAATTATCGAAGAAAATCAACGGTTTAGGTGAAAAAGTTCAAACCGATAAGAACTCGGCTTCTGAGACGAGCAACTTCGACAATGAGAACAATATGGCTAATGAAGAATGCGTGATAGAGGTGATCGGTGATGATGCAATGGGTGAAAATGAGGATAGCAAAACTGAGAATTCAATAAATATCAAAGATATAAACTGCCCTTTGCCTCCTGGGCTATGGAGGAAAGGAATCGATTGCCTCAAATCCAAATGCATACTCTTACGCTTTGCTACAAGAGCTGATAAAAAACAACCAAACGCTGAAAAAATGAGCGACTATTATAAAAAATATGGAAATCCTAACTTCGGAGGTGAGATTTTGAGCAAACGTAATCAACGAGCGCTTCTTTCTTCTATTCACAAAGAGCCTGAAGTTATTTTTCTCTCCTAGGTATCAGAGGAATTTTGACTCAATCACGAAAGCGTATGTACAAGGAATCTAAGCACGGAAGAAAACGGATAAAACAGGAGGATTCTCTTGTTGAAGAACCAGATAAGAAAGGCTCGAAAAATCCTTGGGGTAATTTATCCCAGACTTGGGGAGTGAATGATTTCACAGAAGATGATTTCGTCGGTAAAAGCACCGTCAAAGAACAAGGCCCGAGCGTCAAGGAGCGACTCGGTTTAAAAACTACATCAAAAGAAGTATCACTTCACTCCGAAGAATCTGGAAGCAGTTCAGAAGCTGAAAGCGACGAAGAGTGGTGTAAAAGAAGCAAAGTAATGAGGATGCGGATGCATGCTGATGACGAAGAAGATAAAGTCCGGAAACGTCGATTACAAATAAAAACTCAGGTTGAAATATATTTTGTAGATAACAAGACAATCGATTCTAATCAAAAGATATACTCGATATTTTCAATTTATGGGAAAAATTGATTTAATGCAAACAGTAACGAAGGATATTTTGTCTGCTATTCCATCACTCTATTGCATTCACGTATTTTTCAGGTCGCTCAAATTAGAACTTCAAGAAGTGACGATTTACGATCCCGACTGCGTAATCCTCGAAAACCACCTCCTATTTTTCGTGATGCAATTCAAGTTGTAGTAACCAATAGCCAAGTGGCGGTGGCCGATTCTCCAAACAATGATAGATCTGAGGTGATTGAATAGAAGGGCGATTGTATAATCTTTGGTTCTCTTGTTATCCGTTGGAAGACGATCTGGCGATTGGATTTTCTCTTTCTAAATGAACACCATTCACTAATTCACAGGAAGAGGAAGAAGTGGAGGAAGACGAGGAAGAAGAACAAGAAGAAGGTGAAATTGTAGACGAAGTTGAAGACGTGGTAGAGGAAGTGCAGGATCCAAGTTGGGAAGAAACTGACGAGGATAAAGACGACGAAGAGGAGAGCGAGGAATCTGAAAAAGAAGTCCAAGGTCCTAGGGGAAGTGTGATCAAAGTTGTTCAACACAAACCTCGTGTTGCCTCGACTGTTTGGGCACGATTAAATAATAAAACACTTGACGACAGCGAAGCTGTCAAGCAAAGGTGACTTGGTCTGTCTGTCTGTAAAATATTGTATCACGAAATTATAACTTGCATTAAATTAATATCATGGTTTTTTCAAAGGCGTCAAACAAAGGGGGATCTGAGAGACACGTTACGCGGTGATCTGCGTTCGCGACTTGGTAAACAGACTAGAGGACGTTCGCCCCTGAGAATAGAAGTGAAGAATGATAAGTACGCCAATAATGAAAGCGATTCCGAATGACCCTTTGTTACGTGAAGTCATCTAAGATGATCATTCTAAACTAGGTAAAATTGATTGTAAATTGGTAACAGAGAAGAGAACGTAAATAGGAAAATCTATGCCTATTGGTATCTGCTTATCTTTTATTGTTTATTATATACTTTAGTGTTTTATATTTAATAATGAATCCTAGTTTTATTACGGAGAATAAATACTCCGTTCTGTACTCCTTCTTGGTTGATAATCTAATATCGTTGGTAATTTTCTTTGCTAAAAACAATAGATTTTTCAATGTCACAAATTCTGTTCTTCAAAAGACTACCAATTTCTTTAAGAAGACATACGCAAATTGGATGAATTTTTTAAATCTGAAATAAAATTCTCACTGTATACACATCGAACCATGCTATCTGGAAAGTTACTTCTATGCATACATATAGGGTCTATTATATTTAATTATTAGGAAAAGGTAATGAAATGAGATTTTAAATGTTAACGATAACACAATTGACATGCATAGGTTTAAACATAGTTTGTTTTTTTAAATAAATATAAACCATGTCTTCAAATACATTGTAAATAATGTATGGCTGCACAAATTGTGAAAATAAATATTAATTTTTTCAAAATAACGTAAACTTGGATTAATATTATTCTTTCCCATGAGAAAGTAAATTTTGAATTAGATTATTTACACTGAAAATAAAAAAGAATTTATTCTTATTATCAGATTGAATAATAGTCTGTCTTATCCCACTTACCTAAAAAGAAACAAGTGCTATCCATCCCAGCTGGATATAAACCTGAACCTTTTCTGCAGTACCTAAATAGACTATTCAACGCTGTACACTAAACGTATAGCTTTGGGTAGTATAGATACCAAAATTCAGAATCTGTATTAATCATTAGCACAGCTTTTTGATATTGGATAAAAAAAATGCTAAAAATTTCAAGCAGGAGATAATAAATGTAAGACGATATCCCCAATAATTGGCCAATAAAGCCTGTTTATATTAGCACAATAATACTTCGAATAGTAATTTCAATACAATAATTGATAATAATAATTCAAATACATGTATCTTACATTGATAACAATAATTTGAGAAGAAAAAAAAAAAGAAATCATTAAGTAATGTAAAAGAGTTCTGCTGTAGATTACAGCGAGTATGTATATTCAGACACTTAAGAGCTACATTCATAGACTCATGTTTAAATTTTCTTAAATATAACAAGTTGACCTGTTTAAATTTTCTTTATATATTCAGTAATAATGTTCTTCTGATATGATTTACTGATCATGAATTTTGTTGCAAGGCAATCATGCCTAATTCTGATGTTTCACTTGCATTTCATAAGTAAAATCGCCTTTGGTATTCCTTTTGAAACAATGAGAAATATTTTTCTGGAACAGTAACTGCGTGTTCTATCGATAAATAATATTCAATAGGGTAAAAAGATCTCTTATGCTAGTTAGTGTAATGAAGTTTGGTGAAGGGAGCCAATGAATAATTTATTATCCCTGTTCAGATGATTTGATTTATACTTCGACGTGTTTTCCTGGAATAAGTTATCAATCATGATGATCACTTAATAATTAGTGTATCATATTTCACAGTTTTATACTCAATAGCTTCGAAAATGGAAAAAATTTCGAAAAATTTCAGACCCAAATATCTCAGATTAAAGTTGATATCTAAATCTGCAAGGCTCTTCTAATTGTTTTTTTTCTTCTTCTTTTTTCATGCCTTCTTAAATATCTTATTTGATAAATTGTGTAAAGCACACTGTGGTTGAAATAAGTCAAGTATAAAGTTTCAATTTGATGTAAAATAGCTTAAAGACTCTTATCATTGGGCATGTTTTTTTTTTCTTCTTTTTCTTGTTATAACCGAATTATTAGTTTTATTTATGGAGAAATATTAGCAGGCACTAGATGAAAAATTTGATTATAAACCCACATCTTATTAGCAAAAGACAATTATATACCGAGAGTATTCGTGGATGCAGGTCACTTGTTGAATGAATCTGTATTCAATTCATCGTGAATTCATTGTCAAGCATCAACAAGTGACCCGCATCCACAAATACTCATGGTATATGTTTCAAATCTATGAATGCAGCTGAGCCATCTTATGTAATATCTTATATTAACAAACAAGACAGAATATTGTTGTGGGGATAGCGATGCGATTTATTTTAAAAAAATAAAATCGGATAGTATTATTCAAGCAATTCGAAAACAATCTATAATAACATTGTTGAAATTTATCTAGTCAATGTTCGAAAGTATATTTCTTACTATGATTAATTGGTAAAATTTTTGAAATCAAATAGTGAAGCTATTGTATTGTATTCGGAAGATTGATTGGGGTCTATTCATTTTTTTGATTTTATTACCTATCTGAATAACAGCAGGGTTTGTCTAGATAACGAATTTCGAAATGAAGGTATCAGTCTTGTCTGTTAAAAATAATTTACCAAAGTTCACTATGCTATATGTATATAACTAGAGTTAACTAGTTTATCGGTATATAATTTGAAACTTAGCAATTTATCCGCCAATTTACCGTATCAAGATATTAGTTACAGCCTTTTTGAAATGATGTATATAACATTGAAAATCCATAGATGAAATATTTTAATAATTATGGATATAAGATATTATGAATTAGCAACAACAACAAATACACATACATAACGTTAAGTATATTAGGCCTGATGATATTGATAATTTATCAATGTTTATAATATGATCTAATCGTTACTTGCATCCCACTTTGCATGTTAAATAATTAATTCTACAAGCTATATGGTATGCAAGAACAGTTTGTTCAGACACCTCTAACTTCCAAGCAACACCATTGATCCTCAAAATTATATAATAAATATTTTATATACTTATTTAAGAATTTTATAATTTTTCATAAAGAACGAATGAAATTTTATTAGTATAGTATATTCAAAGAGAAATCACTTATCATTTACAGAGAAGAGACGAAGAAATATAAACAATAATTAATATGATCCAAAAATTGCCCCATAGACTCTCTCATGTTTATACATATGAAAAAAATCAGAATAGGGTTGAAACGATTTTTTCTTTAATATATATATTATATATATATATATATATATATATATATTTTTTTTATTGATGAATAGAATTGAAGTCATACTGCGTTAATACTTGTCCGATGTCATTTATTACTTGCTTCAAATTTGGTGTTTCTAAAACAACACTTTATGCTTTGTCTGGCTCTACCCCCATTTGTTATTCCAATAATTATTGCTCATCTAAAACATGTAATTATCGATATAATTGATCAACGGCTCCTTACCCTAACACCAACAAAGTACCGCTACGCTTTAGCAATATGTAGAGATAAAGTAATATCGATGAAAGACAGTTTCATTCGTTTCAACTTTGCTTAATCAGACATGAAACGACTTGCTGCAGATATTTAGCTAAATTTTTTTTGTGGAAGTATTACAAAAATATACATGTACGTATAAACTCTTTAAGAGACAATAAATATTATGAAAGTTCATATAATGGGACAGAATATTGAGACACAAAGAGGAGTATAATATATACTATACAAAATGCAGATGGATTTGTCGAATTTATGCTTTAAACTAATTCGAAAAGATGAAATACATAATTCTATACTAAAATATACAGTATCAATTTTCATTTAGATTAACCGTGACTTTTAGTATGATAAAAACGTGTTTGTAAAACTCTTTGGAGTAGATCACAGAAGGAAATAAAACTTCAAGAGTTTGCATTAATTCTATCGATTCTGATACATTGAATACCAGACAAAGCATAATATATGTTGGATTATTGAACCTGAATAGGCCATAATGGCTTCTACTCTGGACAATAACACCCCACTCTTATTTCACTTCCATTTTTATAATAAACTGGATAAATACAGGGTATACCATGTAATATATAGCAACAAAAATCACTTACGAGTATACTCAATGGTCTATAATAAAAAATCAATTTTTTCAATACCATTTCTTTGATCAACATTGCATCGAAATAAAGATTTAGTACCTATACCAATCTTCTAATTGCACGCGATATACATTAGCAATAAAAATGTTTCATTTATTTAAATTGAAAGTGTTATAATATTGAATCATAGATTGTCATAATGGTTCCACAATGATGGTTTGTGCTTAGCTTAATCACGCCTTAATTCATTTGTAACTTCTACAATTGAAAATTAATTATTAGCCATCAAATCAGCTCAGAGAGACTTTCTTTAAATTCTCGGTCCATTTCTACAAGGATATTATTTATCAAAAATTGTAATAATATATTCGAGAACATGAATCCAGCTTCATTCAAAAGGCAGGTTTTCATTATTATGTATAAAATTGGCCATCATTTCTGTACTTATCAATCTCTAAGTCAACAATCATTAAATACCTGGCTGCTGGAATGACCTTTCCCAAAATGCCGGACACTAATTCCCGAAGCATACGAAACGAATTTAAATAAATATAATGTTGAAAGTAGATTATGATTTAAAATGAAGGATAGAAATTAGGTGTACGGGTTGTTTATATATTCTACTGATGAATGGCAGCATCGGTGTGAAGGAAACGAATATTAAATAAGAAAATAAAACATGATGACTTGTCAATATAATTTTTGAGATCAAAGTATATTACTTTAGTTTTGCTTTTAATTACAGAACACTTGTTAACTTTTATCCATGAAAAATCTAACTAAGACTAATAAACGTCCAAGTGTTTGATATCGCAGGGAGCTACTTTAATGATGATGAACTAGAGTCAGTTCAAAAATCGTCTGATTCTAATTATGATAACTTTGATTAATTACAAATGTTTGATTGTTAGTCTTTTGAATTATTTATTCGTGATAGAAATGAAGTAATTTTCTCGCATTTTTTTCTTTTTTTAAGATAATTAACACATGCCCCATCATTAGGACACAGATTCATCAGAAAATTCCACAATAAATTATTCCAATTTTATTTTACATCGACAAAAGTCTGGCATTAATTATTTCAGTTATATACCTGAAAGACCAAAGTCAAGTTCTCATGCCTATTGCTTGATATACGAAAAGAGAAGAACAAAAAAGTGAAAAAACAAAAAAAAACTAAGAATAAATTTTTCTTGAAAAAGTTTATAAGAAACAAATTTTATAGTGTCATCGTATGTATGTCCAAATAAAATTCATACTAGATTATTTTAAACGACAGAATAATAATCACCTCGTTGCTCAGTAATTAAATCACAGACAGTGCATAACGGTGATTACTGATTATAATAATATAAATTTTTAAAGTATTACAATTATAAACTATAACTCAGGATAAATAAAAATTATTATACAAATTAATATTATGCATTTAATGTGATAAAAATCACTATATTTCGGTAGAGACTGTGAATGTACAAGTGTATACGCGTGGCACGGGTGCCTGACCAACCACCGACTAACTCACGCTGAGTCACATAACAAACCTTAAACTCCAACACTCAACCTCCTTCAATAATCGCATTTAACTTTTCCAGGTGTGACGCTATCACTTCTTCGATTATTTCTTATAACTCTGCGATTTTTGGAGTCTAACTGAAAACCACATTACATAATAATTACTTGAGAACATCGATCAATTAAACAGGGTTGATATTAAATTTTACTTTAGTTTATTCTAGACCAAGAAATGACTTTCTTCATATAATTTGATATTATCAAACTGTGGAAAAAACACCTTGAACTCTAATTACAAAATATCTCAAGAATCCATTTAAAATCACAGATTTTGAAACTAATATGAAACATACCATTGGACTACATAGCATTCTCTTGATGAGTCTTCTGGAAAAGTAAAGTTTCCTCAAAGATATACTGCTTGAGAGTTTCCTTAGGGAGGTCATCTAGTTCCATGGCGAATTTGAATGGCTCTTCAGCAACAGGCTATGGAAAATAACAATTTTAGATATAAAAATGACTTAAAAACCTAAAAACGACTATTTTCATAATTATTCAACTGCTTACTTCGTCAGCTGGATCATAATACTGTTCTAAATAAGGATGAGCCAGAGCATCTTCAACTATGATACGCTTGTTTGGATTGAAAGTCAGCATCTTGTCCAGAAGATCCAACGCTCTGGGATCAGCATTTGGGAACAAACTTGTCCACGGGACTTTGGGTTTGTATGGTAATGATTGAAGGTAACCACGAGCCTGTTAGAAAGATGAAAATATTAATTTCAAACTCTAACAAATGACCTTCGACTGTGGTTTCATGGATTTTATTTAATGATTAATACTTATTAACGTCAGCCTGAGTTCGATCGATTACCTTCTCATTAATAATACATTCAAGATCATCGGCAGACGGTGAACCAAGCACACCAAGAATATGGTTGAGTTGATCGAGGTAATGTTTACCAGGGAATATAGCTCGCCTTGATAACATCTCCGCTAAAATGCACCCAACTGACCAAATATCGATCGATTTCGTATACCCCTAAATATATTAGATGAAGATAAATATATTGTAAAATAATCGCATTCGATGATGTACGAATTCAATTTCAAAAAGAACAAGTACCAAATTTGCTGTCTCAAGCTCTGAGACATTATAAAAGGATTACATAATGTTAGAAGGTATTATATGAGTATTGTCCCAAATTTTGAGTAGAAATAAGGCAAAAAGTTAAGTGTGATATGAAAATGTATGAGTAGTGGCATCATCGCTGACTAAATGATGTTAAATTATCGCTTATGAGCACCTTTGAGTTCAGCATTATTTCTGGTGCTCTGTACCATCTGGTGGCAACATACTCTGTAAGGAAGCCTGCATGATTATGATCAGGATCAGCAACTCGGGCGAGTCCAAAATCGCAAATTTTAAGGTCACAAGTGGTGTTCAACAGCAAATTACTGGGCTTCAGGTCTCTGTGCAATACATTTGCTGAGTGAATATATTTAAGCCCTCGCAGTATTTGGTAGAGGAAGTAGCATATGTGATCGTTACTAATGGGCTGTAAACATAAACAAAAGCTGAATTAATTCAAAGCAATGGCTATAAAAAAACATTTCATAATTGTTTAACATGACGAGAAGAAACAAAAAAAAAGGAAAAGAATATGAAATATATCCAAGCGGTAGAAATCTGTCCTACTTTTAACGAGTTTCAAAGTTTATTATAACTCATCCCAAATCCATTATAATAAGATTATTTTACCTGAGTCTTGAGTAGCTTATACAGGTCAGTTTCCATCAAACATTGCACAATGTATACATCTTTCATTTGATGTATGGTCGGCGCTCTTAGTATGTCTCGTATGTCTATAATCTGTAAATATGTTTAATAAATAATATGGAATGTTGCTGAGATCTTTCTATTCTTTATATCATTAAGAGAAAATGAATTTCAAAGTATAATGCTTAAAACTGATGAGAAAACTGAATTCCTGAAATCATGCTGCAACGAGCCGATTACCATTTCGTGGAATTTATCCCAAATTGAATAGAGACGAGGTTTTAGAAATATCTTACATTCTCATGCTTGAACCTGGTGAGAATTTTTATTTCTCTCAATGTCCGTTGGCTGTAAGTTTGATGTTCAAAGGGCGATATTTTCTTGATAGCTACTTTTGTTTTCGTTACATTGTCGTATGCAGACCTGTAAATATGTAAGGATGACTTTTGTGTGGATAAATATAATTCTATCATTAATTCAAATGATAATCTTTCTCTAGGTGATAACTCAAGTTATCTATAAAGAGAAGACATCCACATATTAGGGATTAATTCCTGTATATCAAAGTTAACAAGATACCAAAACCGAGGCATATGTGTCTCATGTAAATAAACAAAATGTAATTAGATCATCGTGTTTAAAAAATGACTTTATACACATGGCTGCGGGGGCAACCTAGATTACATAAAACACCTATCTACCAACAAGGATGTGGTTTCACAGCTTTTTTTATCTAAGAAACAAGAGTTACTAATTAATATTAAAACTGATACTATTATTTCTTTTATAATGAAACCATGGAACAAAAGTGAACCAAATATCTCTCCATTTCGTTAATATTCTATAATGAGAAATTAACACAAATCATGCAAGTTGATAACTATAATGAAGAAAAAAACGTTCCTCAACTTGTGGTTGGTAAATCTTTCCAAGGTTAATGAAGAGTAGAAAATTTCTGGATATCATTTCAGAACATCTTGGGTATGATAGTGCAGCATTAGCTTTAGCTAATTTTTTTAAATACTGGTTAGAATTAATTAATAAAATTAAAAAAAAAAAGAATTTATATACAATTTAGCAAATAGTTTTCAAATATATTTTCAACCGCATATAAGTAGCAAACTATAATCCAATATTAGATAAAAGTGATATTAGGTCGATATTGGTAGTAGATAAGATTGTAGTTTACGTTTTTACAAATAATGATGAATCTACTATTTTTTCAACACCTTTACTTATGATGTTTTGCTGAATTGTTGTGTCACACCTGAGTTGTCAGATGTTTGTATTCAATGTTATTTGGTTCGAATTGAATATCGAAAGTATGAAATATAGTAGAGTAGAAGTAATAAGCCGAAAGATAGTTACTTAATTCCATACATTATAATCATCTACGTATATACCGAGATATATATATATATGAGTATCTATATATAATATATCAATATATATATATATGTATATAAATATATATAAACGAATAGCAACAGTAAATTGTTACGAAAATTGTAATCAAATACTAAATCCTTCTAGATTAATTGAAAGCAACGTCAACAGAAAAAAAAAGAAAACCCGTATAAACCGTCCGAGAAATAAAATACATGGGAAAAAATAAGAGCAATAAATGTACGAACGATAAGCGTTGCGATAAGTAAAAGAAAGGGGTGTGACGTGAATTTGAATATCGCGCCAACTAGAAATAATCAACAGCTGGTATAAAGGTGTGGTTCGTCATAGATATAGTATAAAAAGTACTGATCGGTATTATAGAATTGAATATGTTATAAAGATGATCAAATAAGTATAATATCTCGACGGATGATAGTTCAATTGTTTATCTTATCGTCTGTCAGAGAGAGCTAGTCGTGAGATAGTATGATATAGAAAATTTTAACTGACGAAATGTTGAGAAAAAAAACTTACACAACCATTCCATAGGCTCCTTCTCCCATGTACGACAAATTGGTATACCGCGGTCCCACCTCAAACACTTGTCCTCGAACAATTTCTGCGTTAGGATTTACACTTGCCGAACCTTCGCCCGCCATTTTGACAACTACTTTGCGGCTCTTCCGATGCTCGACGTTTTTACAAGCTTTAACTTTAACTAAAACTCTCCAAGGACTATCGACTTGTCAAGAACCTTATGTCACAGGTCATTACGGAGTCGGGCGTAACTATCACCTGTCTATGACCGAGGACTATCTTTGTACAATCAGTTCATTTGTTCGTGGTTTTAGATTGGTAGATTTTCATGCAAACGACAAGCGACGTCATACGGTGATTTTATTGGTTAAAAAAAAACAACATCCGGTACACATTTCCGAAACTATTTCAGCCGAACCAATAGGATCGTTGTAGTTCGTCGGGCTTATCATTAAAACGGGGTTTAATTGTCAGTGAAAAATGAAGATTGAAGTTTTCAATAATACCTAACTGTTGTTATAATTTAAAGTTCGATTGATTCTCATTTTTATTGATTCTAGATTAATTTCAAGACCTAAACAATAGCCCAAGTGATAAAATGAATGCGCCACCGACCTTTGAATCGTTTCTGTTGTACGACGGAGAAAAAAAGTGAGCATTAAGTTGCAGCGTATTTATTTGTAGGTTAGGACCAGAGCACTTCACATTACAATTTCTTTCTGCAGGATAATCAAAGAGCAAGATTCTAAGGTACCGAATGCAGCTATTTTCACAGTTAATAAGGAAGATCACACTCTAGGAAACATGATTCGCAAGTAAGTTATTCGATTTGTCATTATACGATTTTTGCTGTGAGGTTATGGTCAAAACTTTCTTTTGAAATGATCTCAAGTTTCAAGTTTCAACACTTGAATGGCAATCTTTGATGTGTTAATCATACTTCCAGCAAATTTTCTTATTTTTCATTTCAGTCAATTGCTGAAGGATCCTCAAGTATTGTTCGCTGGCTACAAACTACCCCATCCATTAGAGCACAAATTCGTTATCCGTATTCAAACAACGTCAGATTATACCCCTCACGAGGCATTCATGCATGCTATAACCGATCTTATTGCAGAACTTTCCTTATTTGAAGAACGTTTCAAGGTACGTTTGTTGGAAACATTGGAATAATGAATAGAATTCGATTATTATAACGACATTATTTCAGGAAGCAATAAAAGAGAAGAAGGATGGCTTGGATTGAATTTAGCAACGGAATTCCACACTCTCCGTTCGATTAAATGAATAAATAATAATCAATTTTGTATTATATTTTGTTACTGTATTTCAATAGATGATCAATAAATAATGAAGTATAATTATTCTTAGTAGCTTAGCGATTATTGCCGATAATATACAAGTAATTTAAAAATAATTTGACGATATTTAGTTTGAAAAATATCCAATATTTCAATTAGCTATGGAAAAAAATGGATACCGTTATTGCTACTATTATTTTAGAGCCAAGCATGTATAGAATAACAGCATTTCTTATAGTAAACTATTGTGCTCAGAGCTTGGGAGAAACCAATTACTAAATAATTTTATTTAAGTGTTAAGACCTGAAATGATTTATAGACCCAAGCAGAATCTAGTCCATTTAAAAAGGACTGAAATCTAGTTAATCGCCCTAATTATTCAATCCATTCATTGTTAGAATTTGTATAAATTAATAAACCCGCGTCATATAAGCATATCGAACTGTAAGCTTTTTATATATTTGTTACATTGACTTTAAACAGGATAAAATATGAATGAGAGTTGCTTGTATAATTTTATAGCTATAATTTTTAAGCTGTTTTTATGATAATATTTGATGATTAAAGAGTTTTATTTAGGAACTACTTTCTCCGTTAAATGATTTTATCGTTATAAATTCTAGCATGAAACTTCAATTTCAAATTGATTGAGAAATACAATAAATATTAAATACCCTAGAGGATAACATAAATAATAATTATGTACATAATTACAATGAAAATTATAAAATTATCAAATTTTTCCTTGCTATGCGTTTTGAAATTGTCCTAGTATCATTTATCTATAAAAGATTTGAAAAAGCTATATAACCCCGAGGACTAATCTCATCCAAATACGCAGGAATTATCGGCACCACAATATAAATATCAGCGTTGTCTAAATACAATATTATATTTATTGTAATATTACGTTTCATGCGTCCCCGCCAATCGCTTATCAAAAACAAATAAGCAATTGATTTAAACATTCAGATTATTTCATTATTTAATGAATCGATAAACTATTGTCAATCTCAATGTATCATTTTTCAAATATATTCAGATGTATTATCATTTCTGCTAATTGCAAGCATATTAAATAAATTATTAGGAACGTGAGAATTCATTCTGAAAAAAATAAAATGTGTTCCGTCACACAGAGGAAGACTCAACTAAGGTTCGGTGTTAGGAATAAGATGTTTCGTTATAAAAATATACTCTGAAAACTCAACATATTTTCATAGGCAAGACTATTGCGGAAGAAATAGCGTTCTTGTATTGTTAAAAAGTTTCTCCATCGTCGCAGCTTGCTGTATCATGACCAAATGCTGTAAACCATTGAGAAAAGATTAGTGTTTTTCATTTATAAGAATAACAATTCTCTTGAAGATTAAGCAAAAGACACTCACCCTCACAAATATCACAGTAAGGTCTTTCAGCTGCTAATTTCTTTGGAGTTCGTGGTGCTATTTCAGGCTCTGGAGATTCTTGAGCTTGGCGAGGGCAGTCCTCGGTATCATGCAAATCGAACTGATCACAAATGTCGCAAAACATACGGGGCGCGACCATTCTAGAGCTGATCGAATTCCTACAAGGGAATAACGACATTAGAAAAAGTTTAATATATGTAATCTATCGATCGTTCTATGTTAACGGTATATTGTTTAATCAATAATACTTAAAAAAAAAAAAAAAAACAGAGTATAAGTGAAACTTACAAATTATAATCGTTGGCTTCACTAGGAGGAATCCCCATTTCTAGTACTTCTACTTTACACGTAAGGGCATCGTTCTTTTTCTTCATATCTATTATAACTGAGTTTAGAAAGTCTATTTGTCCTTTAACTAATTCATGTTCCTCTAATAATTTGTCCATTTCAATATCGTTTCCTAATAATGTCACAGAGAAAGAATGTAAATCATTGTCTATTTTATCAGCGATAATTAATTTTCAACAAAAGATTAAGATATACCAGTGTTATTTTTGTTTCTGGTCATATCACCTCCGGCAGCAAGAATGGACTGGTTATTCGAAACAACTTCAACCTGTTAAAAAAATTCGGTGAACAATTTAGTGTCAATGGAATAATAGTAGGTAATTAGTTAGGGGTGCATGTTTAACAGATTTCAAGTACATTTCATTCTACGTACTTCCTGGAGATTCTTATTATTCTGACTTGATAGTTTTAGAGCTTCTTTTGCTTGAGTCCATTTTTCATTGACCTGTAGCAACTCTCGCTCTCTGAAAGTGATGCATTCTTTAGAAATATTACCGAAGCCAATGATATGCTGTAAGCAGTACTTACAATTGAGATTTAGCTTCTTTCAATTGGGTTGATTCAGCAGCTGCGAGATTAAGCTTATCCATAAGTTCTTTGGTTTTCAATGTTTCTTTAACTTCTCTGCCGTTCAAAGACTCCTTCAGAGTTCCTAAACTCTTCTCTTTTTCTTGTAACAAAATTTCCAGAGATTCTTTGGCCTTTCTCAAGTCTATATTCTGTTGGCCGATATTGTCAAGTTCCAATTGTTGGGATGTTAGTTTCATCCTAGTTTCTTCAATGGTCTTTAATTTCTCGGCATCAATTTCTTCGGCATGCTTTATTTGTGCTTTCAGTTTTTCTACAATCTTTTCTTTCTCAATAAACTCAGCGTCCTTATTAGTTCGTGAAGCTTTCAAAGTTTCTAAATTAGCACACAACTCGACGTTTTTAGATACCGTTGTTTCAATTTCTTTACGCAGATTTTTAATTTCAGAATCCTTAGAGCCTTCGATGTCTTGGAGAGATTTTTCTTGAATTTTAGTCAAGTCTTCCAACTTTTCAATCAACTCTAGCTCAGTAGTTTTCTTAACAGATAAATCACTTTGTGCATCAAGCAACTGTCCCTGGAGCGTTTGAAGAGTTTCCTGAAGGACACGATTTTCTTCCATCACAGAGAGCAGCTCCTGCTGTTTCGATTTCAAATCATTGTTGGCTTTCGTCAACTCGCTTCCAGTTTCCTCAACTTTTTCCTCAATGCTGCCAATTTTCTTATTCAGCTCAGAAATGAGGTCATCTTTAGTTCCTATCTGTTTCTCAGCTTCCACAAATTTGTTAGTGAGTATTTTGTTATTCTCCGAAACTTCGAGAAATTTTGTATTAACTTCAATGTGAAGTTTAGTTACTTCGGAGAGAGATTTAGTCAAGGTTTCGTTTTCGGTGGTAATATTAAACAGTTGTTTCTCGACTGTGACCAATTTCATTTGTGCTTCTGAAGCTGAATTATCGTTAGCAGATTTTAGCAGCGCTATTTCTGTGAGGCTATCGTTATACTTCGCGTTTATTGCCTTGAGATTGCTATCGAGAAGGTTTTTCTCCTCTTGCAAAGCTTGGAACTTGATTTCAGTTTGATTGAACTTTGAATTTGTCTCTATAAGCAGTTTATTCAGATCTGCTTTAGATTCTGTTTCGGAATTAAGCTTTTGCGCTAGTTCTGTGATAGATTGTTCTCTTCCATTCAGCTCGTTTTCTAATTTTTGTTTAGATTGCTGCAACGTTTTTAGCTCCTGCGAAAAGTCTCCAAGCTTTACTTCCAAGTCCTGTACAAGTTTCTCACTAGAAACTCGTTCTCTGTCAGTTCTATCGACAATTTCTTCATACAACTTTTGCAATTCGAGATTTTTGTCTTTCAACTGCCCGATTTCTTGACGACAAGAACCCAGCTGGTTATTTAATTCCGAAACTTCATTGATCTTTCTTTCAAGATCAACGGCCAAATCTTTGCCTTTGTCAATACTCTCAAGAAGTTCTTGTTCTAAATTCTTGAAGGAAGTAACTTGCAGCGATAGACCTTCGGTCAATTTCTTTTCTGCAGTAAACAAGCCTTGTACTTCTTCAATCTTTGAGCCAAGTTCTTTGTTCAATAATTGTGATTTTTCTAAATCTTGCTGCGTTGTATTCAACTGATTTTGGGCGGAGTTGAGAGAATTTTGAAGCTGACCAACTCTGTCCCGAACTTCGTCCAACTCTTGTTCTTTTTTTCTAAGATCTTCATTATACTTTATCAGTTGATCAGAAGAGTCAGCCGAAGAACTTATCAAGTTAGATATATCCAATTCCTGTGAAGAAGACCACAATTTTAATCATCGTTCACATAAACACCCTGATAATAAAAAAATTTAATAACGTAACACGAACCAATTTCTTTTTCTGATCAATCAGCAGAGAAGTTTTTTCCTCAGCAGTTACCAACTTTCCGTTCAATTCAGAAACTGTAAGTTTCAACGTCTGCAAGTCAGTATCAAGAGAAGACTTAGCCTTCTCTGATAATAAAAGAGTGCTTTCCAGCTCTGAAAAACGTTGATAGTTTAAGAAAAAACAGCATTTAATTTTAACAGAAATTCCATAATTTCGATGAAGTTTCAAGAGTATTCAGTAATATAGAGTTAATTTCAATACAAAGAGACGTCATTTCACCTGTATATTTTTTAGATAATTGTTCAACGTCTCCATTCCTCTGAGCGGCAGAAGTTTTCAGATTTTCTAGTTCCTTTTGCATTTTTTCAAGTGCTTTGGTCTTAATGTCAGTTTCTAATTTCAAATCCTGGATATTTTTTTCTTTGGCAGCAATTTGGGACGTAAAATCTTTCGTTAACTCATCGATTCCTTTAACTTTACTTTCGCTAATATTAGCAATTTCTGTATTTTTGTTTCTCAAATCCTCCTTCAACTTCTCTAACTGCACCAAAGTGTCTGTTGACGAATTTTTAAGATCTGTGATGTCTTGTTCCTGAATTATATTCATAAATAAAAAATTTTAACAGCGTATTAGAATATAAAATCAGAATTTAATTATTTCAATGAACTCTGTACTAACAAGTCTTTCTTTATCGTGGGTACTTTTTTTGTTCTCCTCTTCGACTTTTGATTGCAAAACTTGAATTTGATTTGTCAGAATTTTACTGTTCTCATCTGCTAACTTTAACTTTCCTTTCAAATCTGAAATAAAATAAAGAAAAAAAAATATATATGTATATATATCAATGTTAAAAATGAATGAATTTAATAAATTGTTAATTCAATGATAACTTTTTTTTGATTTACTTTATTGAGTGTCAGAATCTGTTGGACGATTTGAAATTAAATGAGTGATATGTTAAAGTTTCATGATAATATATCATTTTATTACCTTCAACTTGAGAGGAAGCTTTTCCAAGTTGATCATCCTTACTTTGATTAAAGCTCATCACCTCAGTCTTTAAGTTTTCTACTTCTGTATTTTTTTCCTTCAGTTGTAAAGAGATGTTTTCAATTTTCAGTTCCTTTTCATTCAATTGATTTTTGAACATATTCGAAAGTTCTTCGATATGTTTTGTGTTATCGCCTCTGAGTTGCTCTAAATTCGATTGTTGTATTTCTAAATTTCGTTTAACTTCAGTATCTAATTCCTCGGTTTTTTGTTTGATAGTATTCTCCCTCTCAGACACAATCTTCTCATACTTTGAAATCAAACTTTCCTGCTCAGTTGCATTCTGTTTTTTAATATTCTCGATATTGATCTGACTTTGTTCCAATTCCTTTTTCAAATTCGTTGTATCGACTTCAAATTTATGACTCATTTCGGAAATTATCGTATTCCTACTCAGCAAGCTTTGTTGAGCATGTTCCAATTCATTTTTAATCATTGATTCAGAATCTTTTAGCGATGCGCTAGCCTTTTCAAGCTCGGTTAGCTGCATTTGGAACGATTTTATTTGAGCCTCATACTGACTAATAAGGGCACCTTTTTCTGCGTCTTTAAGCTGCAAGGATTTCTTTGTTTCTTCCAAAATTTGGCTAAGCTTTTTCAAATCTAAAACAATTTAATATTGAAACTCAAATCACAAACCTGATTGGAATCATCATTAATCAATGAATAGATTGATAAATCAAATGAAACGAGAATTAATCAAAAGTTTTATTCACCGTCGGAAGCACTCTGGTCTTGACCCAAAGTGGTGGAGAGTTCACTGCGAAGTTTTGTGAGTTCTTCTTCAGCTTCGAACAGTTTAATACTGTCCTGTTCGAGTTGCACAACCCGTTCTCTTTCTTCAGAAAGTTTTTGCTCAAGTTCCTTGATCTTATTTTCATTCAGGGAATTAGTGACCTAATAAAAATTCATTTCATTACTTGATAAAAATAATTGAAATTGAGAAACACGTTGGGATATGATGCACACGTTCAATATTAGCACAATATTATCCTGTTGAATGTTATATAAGATAAAATGTAAACTCTCTGATGTTGTACTTATTGCTAAAACTGTGAAGAAACGTTTTGTACTAACATCAATGGAGGGTAAAAGATTAAAAATTCATTTGAACTAATCCTCTATCAAGAACGTCTCAATGTATGTGGGATGTTATGAACTGTTACAATTAATTCAAAGTTCTAGAATAAGAGAATCATAAGTTTTCAAAATACATCTGTACTGCCATGAGCACCTTGGATATTAGGAGAGAAAGTACCCTGATCAGGCGATTGAGAATAAACTCTTGTTAGTTGTAAATTGATTAATTGAATGATGAAGCTTAATCGTGTTTGATGATTGAAATAATATAGTATGATAAAACTACTGTGTCAATATAAGCAGTGCGGAGGTACAGCGTCAGCGTCCTGCGACCAAAAAAGTCTCCCGTTGGGTACTCACATTCTGTGCAGTTTTTTCTTCCTGAAAATAAACCATAATTTTCCCGTGTTAACTTTATGGCGTGTAAGAATATCTTGTGTGGTGATCTGATATCTCCAAAAAAGGTGAACAGCATTGGTTTCTATCATCTCAGATAAGAATATTGCAGAATTAATACAGTGAAATAAATTTGTTTAGTGTACTTATTTTCAATTCAAACTACCTCCTTAGTTTGAAATCATTGAATGCTGTTTACAATTTTCTGACCAGATAATTTGTTAATAATTTATGAAACCCGTAATTTTATTGGTGATTAATATTCAGCTTATAGTGGGATGATTTTGAAAGTATACCTTCAGTGCCTACAACCATATATTACTAACCCATACCAAAGCACTATTATAATTATAAGAAAATGTTAAATAAATTATAATTCTACGATTGATCATCTATTCTTTCTATTGTTCGCTTAATTCATTTGCTTTGCATTAGTCATAGCTTATTAGCGAGCTAATATATTACGATTGCCAGGGATAGATGGATATTTTGCAACTGTAGATGTTACAGGATAAGGGGTGCTCTTTGTTTCTATTACTTACCTGGAGAACAAATGAGCCTCTTATAACAGTAAGACAAACTTAATGTTAACACATAACATCGATAACTAATCAGTGAAAGCGATCTGTACCTGGATGTCGTCCTTGTTAACAGATTCCTCTTCAAAGCGGAATAGTAAGTCTTCACATTTTCTACGCTCTTCTTCCAGCTGCGAAGCGAGTAAACTTTTTTCATCCAACAGTTTGGCTAAAGCTAATTGTGCTTCTTGAATCTTCTTCTCCATATCTTCACGGTACTGAGTTTTTACAAATTTTATTAAACCGGATGAAAGTGATTAATCTTATTTAGTATCCTCCATTAAATCGAACACTCGGATCGGAGAGTTTTCAAACTCAAAACTGAATTATTGAAAACGATTCTGACAAAGTTCGAATCATCTTATAACCATTTCATCAACAATTTAGGTCCCTTTAAAAAAAACTAGATACCTTTTCATGTTCCTGCTTTATAATTGCAACCATCTGCTCTGCTTGATCAGCCTGATTTGCTGCTCTGGTCACCCGTTCTCGCTCTAAATCTCTTTCTTTGTGAAGATGTTCGATCTCTGCCTGTTTGTCTTTTAGCATTTCCTGTAATGATCAATTTGAAGGTATAATAGCTATTCATTGTAGTGTAATTTGTGGTACAACCAGCTGGATAAGTATCAAAATTATCAAGGTAAACCATGTTTTGAGACCAGAATGATTACAACACATACAGATACTACAGCATTACCTCAATTTATCCAACATCTTTATCATACCAGTCTACCAAGCAAAGATAAATCCATTCCTCAATATATGAGAAGAATAGTCATAGCTTAGAACTAGAGCATAAAGCGCTAGCGTACATTAGTTACTTTTAAATAATAATCAGATAGTTTATTGCAAATATCTGTACATCTTGAATTAAAGATTGGTTGCAATAGTACGAATTAATAAACTCATGTATGTAATATCGTCTGATGGCAAGATAATAACTATTTCATCCAGTTCATCTCTCATCAATCAATTGAGATAATATTTACAAGCTGTTCGTAGTCATTAACTTTCTATAATCATATGAATTCAGAATAAACAAATATGTTTTGCATCTGTAGATCGAGGTACAAATTATTGGTACCAAGTCTATTGTACTGATAAAGAAAAATGACGGTATAAAGATTTTTTTACATACTGTATGAAACACAGAAGAATTCTTCAAAGATCTACAATTTATGCTCTCTCTGATTATTGATTATAAATCCTGAGTTTTCATTGAATTATTAAATAAATTTAAATTTAATTTATCATATAAATATCAAACTATCGTTTAATGTGCAAAATACATAAATTATGGTGAAACAAAGACTGATTGTTAAATTTTAACTATCTGGTTGATAATTGTGACTGATTGCGTACAGCGCTTGATGGAACGGACTTCATTTCAGGATAGTATCATTACTTGGAACAAATCTACCTACATAACATGTGCTTTTAAGGAGATCGTGAGGAAGCATTCATAAAATTTTATTAAAAGTATAATATAATTTATACATGCAAGAATAACATGGCTTAAAGATAATTCTTTATACAGTTAAAATATAGTTAATATAAAAATCTTAACAAATCAACAATAATAACGCATACAACATAAAAGATATTTCTATCATCTACCTCGAAACATGGATTACCATTCTATAGTACAAGCACAGAGAGTCAATATTATTGAGTTGAATAAAGTTTTAAGGGCTCCCAGATTTGATGATATGTACATGGAATATGAATAGTCAATTCAATATTGAATTTAATCTCCAACTAATGAACAATTATTTCAATATGGAATTACATTTTGAAATGTGTTGAAAGATAAATTTATAAACTCAATTAGTCTGAGATATGCCAGAATTAAAGTCTCACCTGCATTGAACTTCTTGCAGGTGTTGAAGTGCGCATACCGGATCTCTGTAAGTTCATAAGTTACACAACAATACATCATGCAGTATTAAATTAAAACATTAATTAAACTACTTTATTATACCTTGTTGCATGCTAACAATAATATTGAATGACATAAGAAAGCAGTCTCAAATATGAAACAACTTCTAACAGTGACAAACACAGAGATGATCACTCACTCTCTGTTGGATTTTAAACACATATAAAGCAACTGATAATTCAACCAGGGATTGGAGAGAATTTTTGCTGCTTTCCGTCCAACAGGCTCTCCGAAATCTCTAGCATAGTGTCAAAAAAAATCAACAAAACTACCATAATGACCCAAGAATTAAAACTTTCTATCCATCATATATTATGACGAGTCATAAATGTTACACAAACATGACTATGAGATACCGCATACTTCATCTTCGATCATTTTTTTCTTTGTTTAGTGTGTGTTAATACAGAAATACTGTAGGTAAGTGGATATGTGAATTCTAGAGAACTACTACAATAAAAAGACATAAAGAAGTAGATCAACTCTCGCAATGGTTCATTCTGGCATCGCAAATCTTACCCTAGCTGAAGATGTGGCATTCTTTGTAGCATTCTTTGTAGCAGTACTAGCAGTGGTACTGGCCATACTAGAGACCGAAACCAGGGACTCTCTAGAGCCTAACTTTCTTAGCGACATGCTTAATGCTGCCCCAGAGGGTCTATGGACGACGCATGATGATGTTCTCTTGTTTGACGGCGAACAACTTACTTTGTGCATCGGAGCAAAAAGGCCGTGTTTAGCACGACATTCGAAATACCTATTAGAGCAGTTATACAAAATCTGAGATATATCAATATACTTATGAATGTAATCTTATTTTTCAGGATAAACGGGTGCACTCAGGGGGTTCAGCAAGTTCAAAGATGTTCGATGTAAGGTAATGAGTTGGTAATAGATGATATTCATCGATTTCCACAAAGACAAACCTTTTTTTCAGGGGCATAGATCGTGTATATGTTGCTATATTTCATGTTGGGAATTCTAGAATGGCAATTTTATCTAAAAAATTATAATCAGCACCTTATTTCACCAATAGATCCGTCATTTTTTCCAATTGGATCATCTAATTCGATGCCACACCATTCTCCAGCAGCAAATTCAGTGCTTCCCATAAACCTTAGAATACCAGCCTTGCTGCCTTGACTGGAAGATACTATTACCCGTTCTCCTAATCTTAACTCTCTATGTGATACTGACGATAGGCTGGTTGTTGAAGTGTCTGTACGATTACATTATGATAATTACTTTTTTTTTATTAATTAATTATTAGACAATATTATCTCATATCTCCAGCAATAAGTGTCCAGTTATTTTTATTTTCTGGAACTGTAAGTCTTACTTAGCGACGGTGAAATGGACTTGTTAAGATTGCCCCTGGTGCTTTCAGTTGGAGAAGTCGGAGTTCTTTGAGTAGAAGTGTACAGTGAGGAAGACATTGTTTCCAATAAAGGTTGTCTTGTCAGCCTGGTGAGCCGAGAAAACACTCCTCTCTTAGGCTCACATTGAAAGTACCGTGAGCCAGCCACAGACCCATCATTTTTACCTGATTTCGAACATTTTATTACAAAGATATTATATCTGTGATGTAAATTCTCAGGACTCAATTACGAGATTAATTCACCCTGTTTGATCTTCACCATTTTTTATCGCTATTTCATCACTCACCAATTGGCTCATCGAGCACGATCCCAGCCCAATCTCCAGGGGCGAATTGAGTCTCTCCAATATAGGCAATTAAACCAGGTTTTGTACCACCCACCCAAACTCGATCTCCAATTATAAAGCTGTCTGTATCTTCAGTCAAGACGACACTTGTATCTGCCCAGATCGATGTATCATTTTATCATCTTTACTAACGTTTTTAATTATTCTAATGAATAATATGGCTGAGAACAGCCTCAATTAAAATATTGAGAATCATAAAACAGATCCTTGTAACCATGAAAAAATATAATAATCTTGGCAGAAATACAATACAAGATTCATATGCATACTTCCTAAAATCTATTTAATCAGGGTAACATGCGCTACATAGTTGCAAGTTTTTTACAAGGTTGCAGTAACAATTCAGAAACACGATAACACACTTAACATACGAAAGAGGTGAAGAGATACTGTTCCATCCATAAGAGGGATGAATTTATTTGTGATAGAATGGGAAGTGGTGGGACATGCAAGCAGCCTACCTGATCCTCTGCGTAACCCTGCCTCGCTAAGACGGCGACCGTGAGTCTCCCAAAGATGCTCCATGGAGTTTTCTGTACCATGCAACACATAACAATTGACACTAAAAAAGCTTCTCAACAATTAGCAACAACACAACACAGAGGTCGTATATTCCCTAGAAGCTCCAGGAAAGATCAGATCAGCATCATATTGGGCTGTGCTATACATTTTCTGAGATAATAAACGCTGCAGATTCTGATTACAAGAGAAACTCTGTGCCTGCAAAAGGTGTGAAGGAAATCGGAAACCTACCAGTGAGCAGAGTATCAATGTTTAACTTATAAACAATGAATCATTAAACTTAAGCATGCATGGCCTACATTCACATATAAAAATAATTTTGGTGAATGAATTGGCTATTTTTCAACGTTTAATAGTTTTTTAATTTCCGGTTAATTTCGAAACAAATTTTCTCATCGTTAAAGACCATCATAGTTTGGTATGATTTATTATGAATAGGAAATATTCACGAAAGAATGTGTAGGATATTAATGAGTGGCGTGGGATAAGAAATTCCTGAAATGGTATCAGCGTCGAATCTACGTATCCGTTGATCAAGATTTTATTAAATATTTATGAAAATCGTAGGCGTTAAACTCGTAGGTCGAACATGTACTTTGCTCGTTTAATATCTTGAGAAAATATCTGCAGCGGAAATCTTATAATCATCAAGAACGATTATTGACAAACAAATTCTTTCATCTAAGTCTTACTAAATCCTAGTCAGATATTTTCATAAGCTTTTAGGAATAAATTTCGGTTATTCAGCCGAAAATCGGTCTTTTTTCAACTCTACGGACAACCAGAATGATCTTAAAATCACATGACGTAAAGATCGAGGTCGACGAGTAGATGACCCAACAAATGAACATGTCTAGACATTATCGACGTTTTTTTTCACGAAACAACTTGGCTTTGAATAAACTGAATATTCCGACTAATTGACGAAGTAAAGATAAATGTTTATTATTTAACATTATAATCGGCCGTTATACTTATTATAGTAAGTTACGACTGAGTACTCAAAAGATTACATATATTACCCGTATCAATGAATTGTAAATTTAAATTGCTACGGAGCTGGAGGATAAATCCGCGTAAATTGATAATCAATATAGCTGTAAGTTTAGTGAACCTATAAGAAGTAAAGAGTAACGATTGATTTCCAGATTTCGAAAGCGAAGATTCCGCGTCAACGAAGATCGCGTTATTTCGAATTTCGAAAGTTTCAAATTAATCTCGGCGCTAAATTGCAACCGACGTAAAATTTTGTCTATGCATATACTTCATACAGTAGTAAATCAAAGGATTCTGAGATATCCTTGAATAGCGTCGTAATTTATGAGCTAATAGTTTGGTATTTGTTACGTATACCTATATTGAGTGATGAGTCAATCCGGAAATATTTATATGCTACAAATTATTACTTTATGATTGTATCAGAGTTAACATTTGACTATACGTAGATACTACCTAAAGATTCCAGACAGGCGTTCAATATTTATGCAAGTCAAATATTAACAGCGTAAGAAAAAAATCTAACTGTTCCCTAGTCGAATTGAACGAGAAGGCGCGAATCGCGGTTTTCAAATCGCGTAATATTCGTGCGACAAATATTCAGCGAAGAACGATGAATATAATCCGCCGGGCGGGTTAATGAATCCGTTCTAAAGATCGCATCGAGAACAGGTATTTTTTAATGTAATAAAAAAGGGAAAAAGGATCTCTGCTGGTATAAGAGCGAAACGACACAGACAGTCGCGTTGCATAAGCATCGAAAGAAATCGAATGCGTCATCCTATGACCGCGGTGACCATGATATTATTACTTGAGAACTAAGACATGCACAATGCAAAAAAAAAATCCCATGTGCGAATAAGGCGCGAGATGCGCGGAATGAGTAGAGGTAACAATGGATCGAGTAGATATTCATGCACAGATGGGTTCGCCCATCACAAAAAAATCGAGTATAGAGCACCACAATCGTGTTTGAGAAACTAGTAATAGAGCCTCGCCCACAAGCTGCATCTTTAATGTTATAAAAACTGCAGGAAAGCGGAGTAGATAATATAATGCTGAATATAATATTGAACAGTTGTTATTTACGATGCAGATTATGTGAAAAGTCGAGTGAATATTAATGCAATAATTGCATGGTTTGAGAAAAGTGAAGCGCGGTAAAAGAAATGAACTGTAAAACGATTTTGGGAATTTGGCTATCGGAAAAAAATTGCCTCGTAATTTGAGTTGAGAAATAAATGAGGAAAGACGATTTTCCAAATAAAGAGCGAAATCTAATTGAGAATAAAGAACCGTTAATTTTTGGATAAGAAGCTAGAAAAAAAAAAGAAGATTTAGATCGCGAATCGAGAGATTTTTATGAATTTATGTATATGTAGTGAAAAACGTTTACCAGGTGGATCGAATACGATGTGTCGTGTTGAATGGTGCAAAGGTGACTTGTCAGATGTTAAAACGCGAGCAGCTATGAAACCGCAGAGCCCGTGCGATTGTGGGAGATCTTCAAGATCAACGAGCAAATCGTTTTATCGCGTGGGGGTAATCGCCGCTCAGCGAATTAACAATTGAGCTTTAAAAAACGTGTGATTCAAACCCGGTACTTATCGCCTATAATATCTCAATCATTAACCCAGGCAAGAACGAGAATTTCAGCCAATTTTGCCCCAATACGTACATATGGTGGATACTGCAGCATCATTTAGTCAGAATATAACTATCGTCCGATTTTGTTATTTGAATCGTATATAAGGACGATTCTCGGAAATATCAACCAGGATTTTAATCTTATAATCCCCAATTACTTTTTAACTTCAAGTGCCAAAGAATTGAAGTCACGCAGAGCCCGAAATCATTTTTTTTTTTTGTAGTTTTTATTTCGTCTCATATTTTTGGTGTTTCTGAAAACCGACATTATCAATTTTTTTTCTACAGTGACTCAGAGAACAGCGAGAGTATGAAAATGGTGGATTATCCAAATTTTCCGCTCTTCCGAATGGAAATATTTTCATTCATGTCTGTTGTCTGTAAGTTCTTCAGAAACATAATTTTTAGCTTTGCTCTTCAATAAATTTTATCTTTGACTAGATTTTTCTTCAAGAGATTCAACGCATAATATTTGAAGAATTTCAGTGAATGATCGATAGTTTTTCAAAAGCCAGAAATCTTCGTTAATATTTGGAACAATCACCCATAAACTAACTTTTATTTCGAATGGATTAAAAATTGTCGAGATTTTCAATTAGGATAAAAAGAAGCCTCCTATTTTTTCTATTTAAAATTTGACACCAACAACATTGAAATATAATCAGAAGTTGCAATCGCGAATTTCAGACCGATAGTTGCGCTGATCAGATTAGGGAAAGTAGCAGAAATATATCGAGATGGTAATTATTCGTGCTTCAATCTCAATTATTTTCATCCTCTTATTTTTGACGAAAATACGTCTTTTCAGCCATCCGACGCGAATTATTAAGCGCAATATTTAATTATTCCAAAATATGTGTGCCTATATCATTAGGGATTCCTACAGTGCTTCAAGTGTTCGCAAGATTATCAAACGGAAAGTGAGATCAGTGAAAATATCTCAATATTTACAATGAGATTCAAAAACTTATGTCAACAAACAAAAAAATATAATTTCCTGTTTTCTCCCATGAGCTTTGGAAGAACTTGTCTCGTTCCAGCTACAAAGTTTCTTTGTCATTATATTGAAAAGTAATTCTATGTTCGTAAATATTAGGCCATCTAAGCTGTATTCTATTCTATTCAGAAATACGAGAACCACACTTAAACCAGTTTGTTGTTTCATGGGTCTCACAGCTACTGTCTCACTATACATCGTGAGACTATTTACAAGACCATCTGAATTGATTACAAAATGTTTGGGTCAAGGTTAATGATTAAGTCTTTATTAAATATTCCATGATTCTGGATTTTTGTGCCTGGTAAGTCACGAAAATCATATCTTGAATAATTTTTCTCAGGGTTACAATTAAAAATATAATGTATTCGATACACGATCGCTCAAAGACTTTTCGATAAATTTCGATTTATAGCAAAAGGTGGATCTCAGCTAAACACCAAAATCTCCAAATTGCAGTGGTTAAAAATGAAAAAACACAGTAATGAGTTAAGTTCACTATGTTATCAATGATTCTTAACTATATCAGCTTCATGTTACAAGAATATAAGATATTTAATCTACTTGTCTCAAGCCTTGTAGGAGAATTCACCTTTACTACAAGCATACTCCCTATTATGTGAAACCCTGAGCACTGGATATCAACTTCTAATCAAATTTACCATATAATCAAGAATAAAAACTCCTCTTTCTTCACTTTACAAATTACAAAACATGCGAATCACACATAAAGCCAAACAAGTTAACAATTGTAATAACTTCTCCAGCGAGCTGATCATGCAAGCTTAAAACTCACTCGCTACTGATCTTGGGGGAGATGGTGGAATACTAGGCTTAGGTCCGCTAGTACAACAAGGTCTTCCAATCTTTGACGGTGGTCGAAGTCCCGACGATTTTGCTTCAGTCATCTTATCCTTTTCACTGGCAATGCACTAATTGATCACTGTAAAATAAATACGTAATTTTTTTTGTTGGGTCTCAATAATTTTGAGCCAGTACCTATGTGAACCTGGTACCCGACATGTTCAAAAATCAATTTTCAAAATTTCTATCGATTCTAAATCGTTTGTAGTTGTTTGTAGTAAAGAAATTTTCGTTTGTAGTAAAAAACTAAAAAAGATACAGCGTTTCCAAAAATGGGGCTCACCCCACTTTTTCGAAAATCGTAAGAAGCTGTAGATTCAGAATCGTTTGTCGTTGATTGTAGTGAAAGAATTTTCGTTTGTAGTTAATCACAAAAAAAAGTTACGCGAGTTTTTTGATAATCCAAAATTCTGACTCGAGCGGTTTTTGAGTTGCGTCCATTTTTACCGTCGAAATTGACGAGAAATCGTTTGTAGTTGTTTGTAGATGAAGAATTCTTGTTTGTAGTTAATCAAAAAAAAAGTTATGCGAGTTTTTGAAATCCAACCGGTGCAATCGACATTCCTGACACTCCGGCGATTTCATTTGAGTACTTTTGAGTTAAATAATGTGAAGAATACGTATTTCTGGATAGCAAACCACCCAGGCTTGCGTAGATAGAGACGTCAAAAAATGGTGAACCCCAGAGGGTTAAGCATCCCTGCTGTCTGTCCGCTCTTTGCGTGGCCCAGAATCAACGGCGAGGACGTGGCGGACTTGCTGATTCCGTTTGCTTTTTATTTGATTTTTTTTTTGTATTTTTTCGTTATTTTTTTGTAATTTTTTGGTTTTTTTGTTTATTTTTGTATTTTTTTTGTATTTTTTTGTACTTTTTTGTATTTTTTTTTCATTCCATTTTTTTATCAATATATTTTTGTTTCGGAAATTCTTTGGTTTACTTCTTAGGGTTTTCATTTTATATGTTTATATGCCGACTGTGGAGTCTAGATGTGAGGAGACCGAACTAAGTCATCCCCTTGGCGTCAGTTTTGGAGTCAGAATTTTGGATTATCAAAAAACTCGCGTAACTTTTTTTTTGTGATTAACTACAAACGAAAATTCTTTCACTACAATCAACTACAAACGATTCTGCGTCGATTCCCACCTCTGAATTAAACGCACCTCAAAAAACGAAAGAGTTGACATTTTCAAAAATCAATAAACAGCTGTAACTTTTTTTCGGGTCAACTACAAACGAAAATTCTTCCACTACAATCAACTACAAACGATTCTGAATCAATTCCCACCTCTGGATTAAACGCACCTCAAAAAACGAAAGAGTTGACATTTTCAAAAATCAATAAACAGCTGTAACTTTTTTTCGGGTCAACTACAAACGAAAATTCTTTCACTACAATCAACTACAAACGATTTTGAATCTACAGCTTCTTACGATTTTCGAAAATCTTAAAGTGGGGTGAGCCCCATTTTTGGAAACGCTGTATCTTCTTTAGTTTTTTACTACAAACGAAAATTTCTTTACTACAAACAACTACAAACGATTTAGAATCGATAGAAATTTTGAAAATTGATTTTTGAACATGTCGGGTGCCAGGTTCACATAGGTTGAGCCAGTGGTATAAGTTGGACAGATAATAAATGCAAAATGTTTCAAATTGCGAAGACAGTCAGCCAAAAATTCAATTCTTTGACATTAAATATCGATTGTCTACCAAATCTTGAAAAATGAAGGTGACAAAAAATCTTGTATCTGCATCTTGATTCTCAAATCTTTCAAAGAATCTTCTTGAATTAGCAAAATTCATAAATTTCAACTTTGATTTTTAGACCAGTGAATAAACTTTCAAGACTTAAATTCGCGATGAATTTTATCTTAGAAACGATTGGTCTATTTTTCAACATTTTTTTTTTAACCAATCGTTGTGTTACAATTGATAGCATTCTTATACCTGGAATGAACAATTTCTGCAGATAAAATGCATAATGAGGACATTCCGGTTATATTTATTAAAGCGTTATGTATAACGGTGAATCTCTATGCACTAGTTAATTTTTTGCAATGTGTTATGCTAGTGTGAGTTAGATGAGCAGCTAGAAATTTCATAGTTGCGGTAGTATGACTAGGAACGTAATTATTGCGATGTGAACATATGTCTATATCAAAATTTTCGAGAGAACGATCTGACTCTTGGTATATTTTAGTCGCGACTATTTTTAATATCACAGATAATACCTACGAGGCTGTTGAATTACGATCTGTCATGACAACAGAATGAATAATGCTATATGAATTTAAGAGGTTAACTTTACGAAAACAATGACATGCTTGTGGCTGACGTATATTTATAGTATACTATGATATTATATACCTTATGAAACCTTCGTGATGTCCTGCACTTTAATCACAAATTATCATATTCAAATCTATCTGTGTAGAATAAAGATTATGCCATCACTATTTTAACTCGCAGGTAGCGCAATGGAAAATTCATTCAACTCACAACTGTACTCTAGTGATATCCCTCAGAAATACACTAGCTCCACTGGTGCCGGTTTTGGGCACTAAATTTGAACTAAACTAACTGTGAATGTATACGTTATAATAGTCAAAGGTAAGATCCTATTCGTTTGATTCAATTGCTGATCAATGGCCTAGATCCTAGATACATCCGTTTATTTAGGATATGCAAAGCCAGCTAGCCTAATCGGGAAATGTGAGTCGGGAAAGTGGGCTTGGGGATATGAACAGTGTCCAACCTTACCGACCGCAATAATATTCCTATATCTCAGTTATTGCGGTCGGTAAATTTGGATACTGTTCAATCCCCAACCCATTTTTTCAACGATGTGTCAGATTCCCGCATTTCCGGTTCGTTTCCACTAAAATGTGGGCAGACGGTGCATGTCCACTAGGGTGGATCGGATTTTTTTTTTTCACATCACCGAAGCTTTCAGAAATAGGTAGGGGTTACTCAGAGAAAATATGAGAAAAAAAAAACTTTTATTCGGACAAGATCTTGAGGTGCCCACCGAATTTCAAAGTTTGAAGTAAAGTAAAGGCCTCGAAGGCCGTGCCAAGGCCTTTCAACGACTTACTAATCCTCTTCCTATAAAGACACGCAAAAAAAAAAGTAAATTCAAGCTCAAGATCTGTTTGACATTATTTATTTATCCAACCTTTCAAATAAACCTTCTACCTCTTCTCTTTCCCTGAGGCTTATTTCAAATAAACTCTCTCTCTCTCTCTCTCTCTCTCTCTCTCTCTCTCTATCTACCTGTTCCTTATTTTGCCCCAAGATGTTTCCAGGGCATGATAATAAATAATCAATCAATCAATCAATCTCTCTTCCTCATACGACTTGTATCGCTCAATTTCAAATAAACCACGCGATCGAAACAAAACGATAATCATAGACATAATAGGTTTGTTCGTCTTAGCTACACCTTTTACACTTTTACCAGATTTTACACTTTTCACTAGAAATTTACACCTCCTATTGGGCGAGTGTAAAAAGTGTAAAAAAAGTGTAGAAAGTGTAAGCTGAGACGAACAAACCTATAATAGTAGCTAGATGCGCCGGTGTAGTGAACACTATAAACTTCAGGTACGTATTCCCCGAATTTCCTCAACTATAGGGCAAATATCAGTATGTTCCCCATACCGATTAAATGACACTTTGAATGAAGGTGCTGTGATCTCGGGCTATCGGATGGTCAAGGAACAAATTGGCCCCACACATAGCTGGTCCTGCTACGATTTTGATGAATATAAGAATGTCCCGGAATCGTGGATTCGCACTCGAAATATGATATACATTGGGAGCTTTCCATCTACAGCCAAAAATCAACACACTCAGACACACAGCTAAACGATTGGTCTTTTCCGTTCGCTCCAGCCAATCATATTGCTGTGTGTCTGACTGCGTCGATTTTTGGCTGTAGATGGAAAGCTCCCATTATACATATGGTAGTTTTGGAAGATTAAACGAAACAGTCTATACTACGGGACATATTGCTAAGAGAATACTGCGAAATGAATGCATTCAACATAGTATATGTCTCTACTCAAGACAGATTGGAACATTCTTCCCTAAATAAAAATGCAAGCTCAACCTCTTTGGATTTTCACGATACCTTGGGAGCTTTCCATCTACAGCCAAAAATCGACGCAGTCAGACACACAGCAATATGATTGGCTGGAGCAAACGGAAAAGACCAATCGTTTGGCTGTGTGTCTGAGTGTGTTGATTTTTGGCTGTAGATGGAAAGCTCCCCTTGTCGCTTGTACACATATGAATATCATACCCTAATGTTTCTATTTTGTTTTATTTGAGTTTCTCATTTCATGGATTTCAATGGAAATATTTAGATATTGTAATGTCCATTCAAATCATGTGTTTTTTTTTTTGCTAAGCATATGTCACTTATTTTTATAAAAAGCTTATTTCTACCTAATTTACCAAAGAATCACTCTTGTACATTATACCCTGTTAATTATTTCCTAATTCCGGCTTCCATCAAACTACAATTTATCCCGCATGGTCCATGGATAAAAATTCAATAAAGTATTCGAAGTTAGGATACATTTGGTAAATATTCTGCAACAGAATTATGTGCAAGGCTATGAAGAAAAATTCAACTCATTAATAGTTTTAGGAAATACTGTTTCGAACTGAAGATAAATAAGACATTTGAATAGAAAATGTGGGGTTTGCTTGTGTTGAGACTAAACATGAAATTAGAAATCAACTACCAAGTAAAATAAACAAACAATCGAAAAAAAAATGTTGAATGATAATATAAAAGTCCAATTTAGAGTAGAAACTCAGCAGTCGCCAAAAGCCTTGGTAGGTATCCGGTAAAAGGTAAGTATGGTCATTGTTCATATCTTAAAATTAGAAGGAATAACGATTTATTCAACAGAATCAAAATCTGTGATGAGTCAATTTGAAATGTCAACAAATATGAATTCACGAATTGTCAAGTGACTTCGTTGTTCTTCAATCTCTATTTCTTTATTGAATCAATTACGATGCTGTATATAACATTTGAAATATTCATTTACGATAGTATATTGATAATAGGCATACTAATATAGTCTGTAGTTTATCTTATTGTTAGGTTGTCGAATCTTGCAACAATAAAATGTCTAATAATCGTTAAGAATATAGACCAATTCAGACTCAGTTTCAGTATGGGTAGATTAAAAATTTGAATGATTCGCGGTAACTATTTGCAAGCCCGCGCTTCCATCAGAGTTCGATGATCGATCAGTCCTATTATAGCGAATGAATGACCAGCTCAAGCTGGAAGAGTGGAGCTTGGTGTAGGCTCAGTTGAAAGTGCTATAAACTACATAACCTATGAACACAGAGGAATTTGGCCGTTGGGACTTCCCCTGGTTGTTTAGCACCATTTAGCACCATCATTGAGTTTACACTGGTGGCAGTTTGTCATGTAACACAAAACTCGATGCGTGAATAGCTGCCTTAAAATTTTTCATCTTGTATACGCGAGTTGATATCGAAATGGCCCACTTAAACTACAACATCGGGAATATCGCGCCATTGGCGCCGTCCGCAGCGAAATCCGATTATTCATCAGATCCTCTTGATTTCGAGGCTCCAGAGAGCATGTTACCATTAACGTGCACTAGAATACAACGAGATTTTACAATTACAACTGACAGCTACATTTCGTTGAGTTCTCGCATGTACGCTGCATGCTGCGTTGAGATCACGGGTTTTGCTGACAACGTTCCAGAATCGGCCTTTCAATATTATGCAGTAACTCTTCTTTGGAAGCGATTCGCGCAGGTAACCAATCTTACGGGACGGAGATCGCCATTTTTCGAGGAAATCAATCTCCTGAGCGACTATTATTTATACGCGCCTTCTCCATTGCTAACATATTTGAAAGGGATTGGACATTTTCGTGATCCTCATGATAATGATAGACATTTCGTATTACCGGTATATCCAATGTGTGAAAAGATCGCCGGTATCCCATACACTTTTGGAAAAGTTAACGGAAAAACACATTATTTTTACGAAGCATTTCCTGCTCCTGGAATCGCAGCAATGCGCATGGTAGCTGACATTAGGTACACAGAAAATGCTTGTGAAAAAAATTTGTTTTGGGATCTGCCAGAGGAGCTTCGCCCTAATGTTGTAGAATCACATATCGAATCTAACAAGCCTACTAAAAACCTCCTGGGTTGGGCTCCTGCGCGCCGCCTAACCAATAATCAACTAAAGCTACTTGAGACAGCACAGATAGATGATGACTTTGTGCATAATAACTACACATCTTCATGTACTAGTGTCAATAAGCTGTATGAACTCATTTATACTTATCTTCATTCAATCTCAGGCCAGAACCCGTCTTGGAGACTCCATTTCACGTTATTTCCTGACACAGGATCATTAGTTCAAGGAATGGCTATTGAGCGACATGAATTTTTCAAATTTGATCGATCTGGGATGTACTGCGAGGGAGACATATCTATATGCTCCCCATATAAATTGAATGACAAACTGACTAAAGGTGCGGTGATTGCAGGATATAGAATGGCCAAAGAACCAATCCGCAACAGACATTGTTGGTCGTGCTATGATTTTAATGAGTATAAGAATGTCCCTGATTCTTGGATTCGTTCCCGAAATGCAATATACACACTTGGACGAGTTGGAAGTTTAAATGAAAATACCTATTCTACGGGGTACATCGCCAAAAGATTTCTACAATATGAATGCATTGTATCTGCCCTCAAACCCATGCAGAAATGGACCATTAACATGTAAAGACTCCTTTTCCTCGTCCGATACGTAATTACGATTTTTTGTAATCTTAAACTTACTTTCCATTTATATTTCATCATAAAGATCATGTAATTTCGTAATGCTGACTGTATTTTGCTATGTGATTCATTCCATTGAAAAATCTTGTTCGACGATTTAATATAACTCATTTTTACCAAACCTAAACGCTTCAACAGAGTTCTATCTTTCTTCCCATCTACAGGAAAAGCGTAAATGCAACTGAAAGTATTGGACCTTTTTTTTTGATAATAGGCTTACTTAGAACATATTAGGTTTGTTCGTCTTAGTTTACACTGTCTGCACTTTTCTTACACTTTTTACACTCGCCCAATAGGAAGTGTAAATTTCTAGTGAAAAGTTTAAAATCTGGTAAAAGTGTAAAAAGTGTAGGTAAGCCGAACAAACCTCTTATGCCTTGGAAAATTTTTACAAGCCTTAAATGAATTAAATAATTCGCGGTCAATTGTTTTTATATCCGTGAAACAACGTTCTAGCCTGCCGATTGGTTCTGTGAAATCGAGTATGCTAGATTCTCACGAAGGAGAATTTATCCACGTTGTTTCCGCTCTATTTATTTGATCTTCATCCTGGTTATAGGTTACGTACAAGTGTTGTTCGTGTTCATTTTCCGCATAAATAAAATGTCCATGAGGTCCGTAAGTGTTGCGCTAAGAAAACGATGACGTTTAATTTATTCAGTATAACGCAGATCACATTGTTTGACATTGTTTGACATTTAATACAAAGCCGATCTGAAAACTGTGATTAAAATATGTTTAAATATGTTCAAAGAACATATGGGTGTGCGCAGTTGAATCGAACATAACCTCAACGATAAGCTAATATCACTTAACTATTTTCTGTTAAGTACTAGTATTTAATAATTATTTTATTAAAATGAAGCTGTTGTCGAAAATTATCGATAAGGACGGTGAAGGGTGAGCATATTTCCTTGTCAAAACTACGCTGATCCTATTTTATAGTCTGACGTATTTAACCTAAAATCAAAAATTCTTACATACAGAGAAGTAACTTTGACCCCAGAAGAGCCAGAAGATCTTTGGCATGCTTACAATCTAATCACTGAAGGTGATTCGGTCCGTGGGTCTACCATCAGGTATAGATAATTCTGAAATAAAAATGGAAAAACATTTTAATCTATCCTTTACGAAATTTTCGATTATTCCATGCTGAAAATGATTTGAAAATCTATAAAATGTATCTAATATTCATCAAACATTTCCACAAAGTTTTATCGCTGATATTAGTTATGAATTATCTAGGAAAGTACAGACCGAATCATCGACTGGAAGTTCCTCTAGCAGTAGAGTGAGGACTGTGCTTACTATTAAAGTTGAATCCATAGACTTTGATACGCAGGCCTGTAAGCTAAGATTAAAAGGTCGAAATATAGAAGAAAATCAATATGTCAAGGTGAGACGAAGACAAGTTTCTTCGAATTGGGATAAAAAATGTACTTATATTCTGGTGGAATCCAAATTCAATCACTTGAAATAGTTTTTATACAAATTAAACATTTTTATACGATTTATAGATGGGAGCTTATCACACGTTGGATTTGGAGCAGAACAGAAAATTTACGCTTTCCAAATCGGAGTGGGATTCGATTTCCTTGGAGAGAGTTGACACAGCTTGCGATCCCACTCAGGTATTTTATAAGTAATAAATAGAATTTCGATTTGTGCTGAATTATCGATTATTTATTCAGACGTTGATCATATCCTCCAGCAGTTCCTTCGTAAAACGTAAAAAAACGATTATTTCTTTCTAACAAATTAACGATTTTTGATTTCTTCAGAGTGCTGATTTGGCGGCGGTTGTAATGCAGGATGGAATAGCTCATATTTGTCTTGTAACTTCTAACATGACTTTGGTTAGGGCAAAAATAGATCAAAATATTCCTAGGAAAAGAAAAGGGAATGTATCGCAGCATGAAAAGGTTTGCCATTATGTATGAAGATGATAAAGTATATGATTTCTGCTGCTTTGTTAACTAAAGAATTTATTTCTTATTTTCATTACGGATGAATTATTCTGTTCTATTGTGTTGATTAGTTATTAATTTGATTGATATTTTCAGGGCTTGACTCGCTTTTATGAAAGCGTAATGCAGGCGATTTTACGCCACGTTAATTTCGACATTGTGAAATGTATTCTCCTCGCTAGTCCTGGTTTTGTCAAAAATCAGTTCATGGACTATATGATTCAAGAAGCTGTGAGGACGGATAACAAAGTTATTCTCGAAAACAAAGCGAAATTTATGCTTGTTCACGCAAGTTCCGGCTTCAAGCATTCATTGAGAGGTATTATACTTATCTTTATAATTCACAATGCATTTTACTCTCCGATCAATTCCTCAATCAATTAGAAAAAAATTGATTATTTTGTAAAGAAAAATATTGATAGAATCGCCATTTATTTATCGAATAGTTGAATCAATGTCACGGGGATATGTCTATTAATGCGATAATTGTTGGCAGAGGTCTTGGCAGATCCAGCAGTTGTCAGTCGAGTTGCTGACACAAAAGCGGCGAGTGAAGTCCGAGCTCTAGAAGCCTTCTATTCGCTGTTATTAACAGAACCAGCACGAGCATTTTACGGTAAAAAACACGTGGAGAAAGCGAATGAGGCTCAAGCAATCGAGACTCTGTTAATTTCGGACAAACTATTCAGGTATATTCAGGACGCTGAATAATTTCCCGTTTCAACGACCGTAATCCGGCTTCTGAATTATAGATGCCAAGATGTTTCTTTGCGGAAACAATACGTCAGCCTGGTGGACAGCGTCCGAGAATTCGGTGGAGACGTTAAAATTTTCTCCAGTATGCATGTGTCGGGTGAACGTAAGTTCGTATGAGTTTTTAAACGCGTTATTGAGAGTAAAGTAATCAAGTATATGATGAACTTATAGCCGCGTATACATTTGAGCACGCAGAAGGCGAGCACGCACGAACACATACGAACATGTGTGCGAGCTGTGCGGAACAATATTTTGTTGCATGAACATTCGTTCGCATTTGGCCTGAGCCACGAATAGCACAATGCACAGCATAGCATGAACAGCCTAACTGGCAGTACACACTGCGCACAGTCGCACACACAATTTCCTTCGAGCAAGTCCTCGAGACCGACAAACTACGGCTCGCGTTCGTGGATGCTCGCGAACAGCTACGCACAGATCGCGGGTTTGCGAACAGGCGTACACACTTGGGCATTCGTGCGTGCTTGCCTTGTGCATGCTTAAGTGACTGTATACGCGGCTTATGGAATCTACACACCTTTGAGGCTGGTTCATCGTAGAGATTTATTTTGTTGTTGGTGAGGTTTATTTTCGTCTATTCATGTTGTTTCTCATGTTGATATCTAGAACTGGATCAGCTAACTGGAGTAGCAGCTCTACTGCGGTTTCCAATAACAGAACTAGAGGATGAAAGTGACGAAAGTGAATCAGAGAAAGAAGAAGAAGAATAGATCAATTTTATATACACATTATGCATAAGTATACATACTTTATCATACTTCAAGGTATGCTGAATAAAATTTATTCACATAGTGATAGTACTTGGGAAAATAGAAAAATGGTTATTATTTATTGAGTGTAGTTCCTATTATGACTACATACGCATAATATCTCAATAGACGTTGAAGCAATGTATTATTTTAATATATCATGCTACTCCTGTAAATAAGCCTTTAATAATAATGTTGAGAAATTATTAAGATATACTGTTCTCTTTTTTCTGTAGTAAATTTGTCATTAGTGATAAAGCCTCCTCAATACCTTATCAACACTGATTATAAATTGTATGATAGCTATACTTGATAATGTATACACTTCGATCTATATGCATATAAGTTAAAGGTACGTATTATTAATTCTAGATCAGTATTACCCCTTATTCTCTAATACAAAATTTAACTATTATCAACGATGCGCCGGTCTCGAGAGTTCGTGTAAATTGGGTTGCCTGTGGTTCCGTTATCAGGCGCGTTTTATCATTGCGTGTATCTAGTATCATAATCCTTATCACGAGCAAATCCAATCGATTTTTCTTATTTTTGTTTTTCAATTGATTCAATTCTTGCGAAACTTTGAAAATTACAACAAAAATAGATATTCCCTTTGTATCGAATTGAGATATAAGGAGAAATGTTAACGACTGTCCGCTAATTAAACTCTCCAATTTTTCTCAGCATATTATAATAAACGGAAAGATCGTTCGTTCCTCTTTATATGAAATCTTTATATCATATTATAGTACTGGGGGAACGCAGTAAATCTATTTTTATACTTTTTAATGTTTCTACCATATCATCAGATTTTCTTACTATACTATTCACACACACGAATCGCATTATTAGTAACAAGTTGCAGCATGACATCATCTGCCGAATAGTAGCGAAAATATCACTCCTCAATCCAAGGGCGTTTCTGACTATGATCGTTGCAAACGGCCGCCTGGCAGCCGGACTTTTATATTTATACACGTACAGACAGTACTCAACATAGGTCGTGCGTATTCGAACCGGTAAGATAACACATTTTTGTAAATTTGTAATAAACGCATGATTAAATAAATAAATAAATAAATTTACCCCAAATTGTTCGAGAGAATAGAATACTTCTATTATATCGTATAACGACGTAATCCAGGCGCGGGGTAAGCTGCAGCCTTCAATCTTGAGAAGTGGAAAATAACAAAGTGATTGATTTTTCGGGGTGTCTAGAAATTTATTGATGCTGTATTGATACAATATTATTCGATTTACAATGATATAAGGTTGAATGTAAGGAATTCCACGAAGACTCAGTTCAATGTATACTTCGAATAGCATCAGCTGTGCTGGACCGAAATGGAATCCCAATGGAAGTTTATTCGACTATAACAGAAAGACAAACAATTAAAGAAACTAGACTAAAATAATCGTTTTCGTCAATAAGTCCGTTATCTTGGCAGCCGTATTTCGTTAACACAACTCCCACATAATCCCTTTGACGCGTCATGGGCCACTGACCCCACGACGACAGGTGCCGTCACCCAAGGTCAAGGTCGATGCTTCTCTAACACTGTCTATCACACAAGTTCAGAACTATCAGACTGTCATATGCTGGGCGTACTTAGACTATACAGGATGGACCGCGCATTGAGGTGGTGAGGGTGCTGCGAAGTAAAGCGACAAAGATAGCATTAGCGATGTATAAATATGTCTCATTCGTGCTAATACTTAAAATCGAGTAGTCTTAGTTATGATCGAAGAGTTATGTCACAGAGGCTATGGGGCACATGAACGCGGCAACGCAGCAACACGACTTGGCAACGTTTACTCCGATAGTGGAGCACAGTTTCCTTGTCTTACGAATACTCAAGTATTGTCCGTCCTTTTCCCATTACTCGGCGGCAGTCCTCCCAATGCTTTAGCATAGGCAATGCGCGGTCCATCCTGTTGGCCTAAGTGGGCGTAGTAACGTTTACGCAAAAGTAGTTCGTCAATGCGACCACAAGATGGCAATAACATTTCGCATCCTGTTGGCACGAGCGCTGACCTTGTGTAGAGCCACCTGCCCCGGGGCCAGTGACCCTTGTGGCGTCAAAGGGTTCGCATGAGGGTCGCGTTAACAAGATACGACTGATGAATGTCTCTACAGAAATGCTCCGAACGCAGAGAAGGCGTCGCAAAATAGACAATGTACTTAGCGGCGAGAAAAGAATCTTGTCTAGTTTTTTGAGTAATTTACTTACTTGTAGTTAACTTACTTATAGTGATATAATAACACTTGTCCTTTGTATAAACTTATATTGGAATCCAAAAATCTTCTTCTAATTTTGCATCCTGTTCCATTAAATCGAACTGTCTTTGGGAAATTAGTTATATTAGGTAGCGTATTATCGTAATACAAATGTGGTTTATATTCCGATAACTTGTATGCCTATAGAAAGCGAATACTAAGAGATTCGTTCAATTGCAATGGGTACATATTTATTTCGAGGAAACAATTACAAATCGTACATAGCTTTCCACTATTTTCCCCTTTTTCTCCCTGGGAATTTTAATTTCAGATATCAAATAAGCGGAAGGTGGAACAGTTATAAATTGGGTCGCATATGATAAGGCAGTTGTTCGTTTCATTCTGGCAATCGTTAGAAAAATCATTTTGCGAATTATTTTCAAAGAAAGTTCATGCTGAAATACAATTGCATTAAAAAATGTTATCACTAATGATTTGATCAACAGGTATTGTATTGATTCAGATGCTATTCATATGTTCTAGTACAATTCTTTTTTGTTCTTACGATCTCGGTTTGAACTACAAGTATGGCTAAACAGGCTAAATCTGATAACGTTGCGCTTCAAACTATAGCCGAAGCAACTGGCCAGTTTGCAAATAATTTCTTGAAGGTATGTCTGTACTATTAGATATAGATCATTGAGTAATGACCTTAATATGTAAGAAGATAGCTCTACTATCATATCCTCAGTTCCTATGAATAAGTTAAAGTTATATAAGGGGCAACCCGCGTCACTTTGCGCCACTATTTGATGAAATAGAAATTTGATCCTTGTAGGCTTTGAGAAACTGCAGATTTTCGTTTTTTTAACGCATTGTCGTTACGATCAACCGTTCCCGAGATATCGCTGTTTGAATGAAAAATGGAAAAACTTAAGTATTTCGTCGGAAAAATTTCAAAAACTTAGAAATCTCGTGAACTTGCTCGTATCATAATATAGCTCGATTTGTTGTAACTTGGTGAGGATTTTTATTGTTCAGCGGCTGGAGTGACGTGGAACGTCCCACAAGTATGTACACCTACATAATACCTTGTTCCAAGTAACGATGATAATGACCAGCTCCTAATCGATTTCCTACACCTATAGTCTATACATTGTTAGGTATTTCAATTTCATTCCATGACTGGTCATTTTTACTTTGCAACTCCAGGTCGTGGCCATTGATAATCCTGGGAACTTGATCACCTCGCCGTTGAGTGCTCAAGTGGTACTGGCTATGACTGCATATGGAGCTGGTGGCAAAACTGCAACTCAAATGCGATCAGCTCTTCTCATTCCCAGCAATAATGAACTAGGCCAATCTGGTTATCAGTCTCTCATTGAATATTTGAACGTGAGTGATATTGGCAGCGAAAATGACTCCTTTTTATTCTTCATTCTTTTCCTCCCAAGATCCCAGATAAACCAATATGTGCCAATGTAAGCTTCTCAAACTTTGGTCACTTTGGATTCATCAGCGCGGTCGTACTTTGTGCAAAAAAGTGAAGCTGACACAAGTTTCATGTATTATTTACTGAAATGTTACAAAGATCATTCCATGATTTCCAAATTCGAGATATTCTTTTTTTTTTAGGCGGTCAACGGCGTTGAATTGCGACTCGCTAATAAGATATATACCGCGTCCAATTTTGAGGTAAAACCTGCGTTTAGAGATTTGACTACTCAGAAATTCCTATCGTCGATTGAGAAGGTGGACTTCAATGATTCATCGTCTGCCGCCAACACCATTAATACTTGGTGTGAAGAACAAACTAATAATCGCATCAAGAATGTGATTAGCCCAGGTATTTCTTGCATACTAGTTTAAACTTAATCTGAAGTTCTTCTCCCCGCGAATCAAATGTGTTTTCACTGCAGGAAGCCTGGATTCATCTACTTTGTTGATGCTGGTGACTGCAGTGTATTTTAAGGGTCAATGGGAAAAAAAATTTGATCCTTCCTTTACCCAAGATAGACCTTTTCACATTGATGAGAAAACTACTAAAACCGTACCTACCATGTTCATTAAAAGGGAATTTCGATGTGGAGACCTTCCCCAGTTGAACGCGACGTTCGTCGAAATACCATACGAGGTGTAGAAAATATAGACAAGGTCTGGGAATTGGTAGAAATGTCAATTTCCCAAAAACAGGCATAACTTACTCGTGATCACGAGTTATATTATATCTATGTGGCTTGACATAAGGTTTCAACGATGCATTATTCAACTCACTGCCTGATTCAATATCACATAAAGAATTTCGCGTTCATTATAAAAGAGTCAATTATCCATTTTGATATGTTCAGGGCCAGGAGCTCAGCATGATAATTATTTTACCGGATGAAGTAAACGGATTGAAAACGGTCCAGGAGAACCTCCATCAAGTGGACCTAAGTCAGTATTTGCAAAGGACACCCAGGGATGTTGAATTATATTTACCAAAATTCAAGATCGAGAGTACTTTGGACCTCAATGAGATTCTGCGTAAGGTAACGTACGGAAAAAAAAATTGTACAAAAAAAAAATGTTGATATTTACTTTCCCAATTTCAAACCGCGTTACAGAAATAATGAAATCTTTCAAACTTCATAATTATTACTTTTTTCATATTCTATTTTACGTGTATATCTTTTTCCACACAGTTAGGTATGACCGAAATGTTCGAAAGCAAGGCGGAATTTTCCGGTATAGCTGACATTCCATTAAAAGTCAGCAAAGTTGTTCAGAAAGCATTCATTGAAGTCAATGAAGAGGGCAGTGAAGCAGCTGCAGTTACTCGTGAGTTCAATTTTTGTTGAAAGTACATCGCCCATGGTTTATAAAAAATAGGTTTCGGTGGCATGATCTCAATTTTTTAGATTTCATCGTTTTTATTGGCCTAGTTACGTAATTGATCAACTTTTACAACGTTATACTTTCTTTTCATTTAATTGAATACTTTTTTCGTTTGCGGTCATGAAAGCTCTATTTTTCAACATTGCGGCCGAAATTCAAAGCATATTATCTTCATTCATATTTATTTGAAAACTAAAATTGAAAATTAGATATAAATATGGAAAATCACGTAAAACCTTCAGAGCTTGCATCTGGCACCACACAGTTTCATCATGGAGTGTCATACGTCTTCGGTTGACGAGATTATATTAGTTGAAATCAAATCAACACCATATACATATACTAGGCCTGGCCAGGAATTTTTTTTTTTTTTGATTTCGGCTTTCACAACTCTAAACATTAGTCTTAGGTCTAATAATGACTCTGTCCAAATTTCGGCTTCGTCGAATAATTCTAAGAAGTTGCGCATCGAGTTCCAATATTCGCATTTGATTGACACGTAAAAAATAACTTTTCAATGTTCAAAGCTGTTCTAGAAAAATCTAGGCGATCAAGAGGGGTGTAAATTGACGTGCGGCTGCATTTATTTTTTTTCAATTTTTGCCATTTTTTTTTTTAATTTTAATTTTTTTTTTTTTCCATTTTTTTTTTTCATTAGACCTTACTAAGGACTGAAATCGTCTACAATAATGCAGAAAATGTTCATAAAGAAGGCAGTTCAAACAATTTTGCACACCTCAAATCGCATTTACCGACAGAAGACGAAAAAAAAAAAAAAATTGAAAAAAAAATGATAAAAAAAAATTGTAAAAAAAAAAAATTAAACGAAGATAACAATGGAAAAAATGGAAAAAAATAAATGAAGCCGCACGTCAATTTACACCCCCCTTGATCGCCTAGATTTTTCTAGAACAGCTTTGAACGGTGAAAAGTTATTTTTTACGTGTTAATCAAATGCGAATATTGGAACTCGATGCGCAACTTCTTAGAATTATTCGACGAAGCCCAAATTTGGACAGAGTCATTATTAGACCCAAGACTAATGTTTAGAGTTGTGAAAGCCGAAATTAAAAAACAATTTTTTTTTTTTTGGCCAGGCCTAATATATACGCTATGATAGAAATTTCATAAATGATACTTCTAGGTCTCAAGATCAGAAGAAAGTGTTACAAGCCACTTGAAGTCTTCGATGCAAATCGTTCCTTTTATTACGAAATAAGATCTGTTAATAAGAATGTGCCGCTCTTCACAGGACTGTACTCAGGTCAATAGTGGAATAGTTGTAATTGTACTACATGACTCCACACAACTGGCGTATGAAATGGTAACCGAACTCACTTTTTGTGTTTCATTTTATTTCATTATAGTAAAAATACAAAACACGTTGACCATTTTTGTTGTTTGACTTTGTGTCGTGTCTCCTTCATTGTAGGTCTTGTGGGCAATGCCTCGATGCGAAATTTTCGGACTTTACTGTTCATTTTAAAGTTGACCGTCAGTTGACAGCTTATAGGGTTTAGTCCAGAAATTATCTAAGGTTTTTTTTTTTATATATCGCCAAAATATACCTGTTACCGGAACAGGATTATGTCGTATGCGATCTATCCGAAACATGCGATAAGAAAATATTCATCCGATTATAATAACGTCAATGCTGAAATTTGGAAAACTTGACTATTATTATAAAACGAAGAGAGAAATACATCACAGTCATTGTTCATTACCGTATGTATAGTAAATCATTACCCTTTATTATAAACTATCTTCTAAACGTGTATTTTAACATGTAAAATAAAATTTATTTTTCAATCTCGTTACGTATTCTCTAATGGAAATGAACGGACTTATGCACCTGCAGATGTTGTGTCTTTAAGTTATTGCGTATAGAAAGCGTGCGACTAAAGATTGATTATTTTTTGCTGCTTATTTACAATTTTACAGCATAAAAAACAGCCTATATCGGCGTCAAATATTCGAAAGAATCTGCTACTATTTCAAATTTTCATATTCTTCCCTCCATAAAGTCGAAAACATTTACTGACGATGCAGATTCTATTTTGAGAATTTTCATCCAATCAGAACTTGAGTCTAACGGAATGGCCCAATGAACGTATAGATACGCTTCCTTCATTGCGCAGACTTTCAACGACAATTCGATACTTTGACACTTCGATAATCGATACCTCGTACCTTCCTTCATCGATTGACAGCCATGTATTAAAGAGTGTCCGTCGCACGTGTTTACGAGAATTTCAATTAAACCGAATTATATATCAGTTCAAAATTGTAAATACCTATTCACCGGCAAAATGGTAGTGATAGGAAAGAAGAAGGTAAAGTAACAAAAGCCGTTAATCAGTTTATTGAGAGTAAAATCAGGTTACCATGAAATATTTTGAGGTTATAAAATCTCCTATTTTCGTCCGTTTAACAGTACCAATCTGGAGAAGGCGCTCAGTTCTTGTCCAGAAGATCAGCCCTAAAGAAACTCCAACTTTCATTGAAAGATTTCCGAAAATTATGCATTCTAAAAGGAATCTATCCCCGAGAACCTCGGAACAGAAAGCGGGCCCAGCAGGGCGATACCAGCATAAAAACTTTGTACCATAAAAAAGACATACAGTTTCTCATGCATGAACCCATAATATGGAAATTTCGGGAATTCAAGGTAAGCAATCATCGGATTTTAAAACGGAAAAAAAAAAATAATGTTATTCAACATGCTGTAAGATTGTCCTTACTTTTTCAGATTTTTAACAGAAAAGTTGGCAGAGCTAAAGCGATGCGTGATTTCGGCGCTATGAGACGATATCTGAACAATCATCCACAGTTAAAGCTTGATCATATAGTAAAAGAGCGTTATCCAACGTTCGTAGATGCTCTAAGAGACCTCGACGATTGTCTCACGTTGTGTTTTTTGTTCAGCACCTTTCCCTCGATACTTCATGTACCGAGAGAACATTCTATTCTTTGCAGAAGATTAACTGTCGAGTTTATGCACGCTGTTATAGCAGCTAAAGCACTTAGAAAGGTGTTCGTTTCTATAAAAGGATATTATTATCAAGCTGAGATAAAGGGGCAAACTATAACTTGGATCGTTCCACATCATTTTTCCTTCGAACCTCAGTCAAAGAACGATGTAGATTTCAAAATTATGTCCACATTCGTTGAGTTTTACATCGTTATGCTTGGATTTGTAAACTTCAGGCTTTATCACTCTTTGAACATGTTTTATCCACCAAAATTCAATAGTCTAGGTAATAACTGAAGTGTGTTATGCACTTATTGAAGTTAAATAACGTTACATGCTCGGAATTTTTAGTCAAAAAGCAATACTATAAACGCTGAAATATGTTTTACACCTAAATCTGATCGATATAATATTGGTTTTACCAGGAAACAACGATTCTAAATTGGTAGACGAAGAATCGTACGTATCGGAGAGAATTGCTGCATTGAATTTGCCGTTATCTAGCGTTAATAACGCTGCACAAACTCTAGAAGCGGAGGAATTGGATGTGGATGAATTTCCAACTGTGAGATTCCTGGCTTTTTATATTTCGAGCATTGTAAACACATGTGTGCTGGGACCTTCTGATTAATTGCTATTCGATTTTGATTCCAGGAGACTGATGCATCTCAGGTCGAACTAGCCAGAATAGAATCAGACAATGTGAAGAAGCTGAAAACTCTCTTTAAAGGCCTCAAGTTTTTCATCAACAGAGAAGTGCCCAGAGAACCACTTGTATTTGTACTACGGTGTTTTGGAGCAGAAGTATCTTGGGACAAGGTTCTCTTCGTTGGTTCAAGCTTTGATGAAAACGACGAGAGTATCACACATCAAATCGTAGACAGACCAAGCATGGCAAAGCAGTATATTTCTAGGTGCATAAAACAACAAACTTCCGCCTCCAAAACAAAAATTGATTGACGATAAAGATAAATTAGTATAACACAAACGTTTTCATCGAGGCATATGATCTTTATAATTTTATACTAATCCCAGAATTATTATTACTTTAGATACTATGTTCAACCGCAATGGGTATTCGATTCTGTGAATGCTAGACAATTATTACCTGTTGAACAGTACTTGATGGGTACTGTACTTCCACCGCATCTTTCACCATTCACAGACAGCCAGCGTGATCAGACCTATATTCCACCTGAGCAAAGGGCTCTGCTTGATCCAGAGTTCAAATTAAAAACAGGTAAAGATGATGCGGATTTGACATTATGAAGTTTTTACAGTTTTGGTTCAATACTATCGGGCGATGTAATCGATTTTTTGATTTTGTTACAGCTGAAGATGATAGCGAAGAATCGGAGGAAGAAGAAGATAACGAAGATGAGAAAGAAGAGGAATCGAAACTAATTGTTGAAGGGGAGAGCGAGGCGGCTAGTGACAACGAGGCATCGGAAGATGGACTTGAAGCTGTTGAGGTAGAGATGAAAGTTGACGAAACGGAGCAGGAGAGACAGCAGAAGGTGAGATATGAATAAGTTTGGAGAAATGGCAACGAAACTTTGAAAGGATGGAAGTGTTTGATATTTTTTTTTATTTTTCTAGAAAAAGAAGATGAAAGTGCAAGCGGGTGAAGTGGTGAAGGAGAATCCTTGGGAGAAGAATCGTGTAGAGAAGCAGGAGTACCGATTGCGGGAAAAGATGATGAAGAAGAAGCACAGAAATTTGTACAAGAGTATGATGCAGGGAAAAGAGGATAGAGCAAAGGAGATTTGGCTGCTTAGAAAGAAACGACGTATTCACGACGCTACCGAGAAAGAGAAGCGCAAACAGACGCGAAAAGATGTGAAAACTAAAAGTGCTGTATGAATTTATCGGAAGGATTTATATGTCTAATTCTAAGAACATAGAGACTATGAATCACCCAATGGAATGCAATCTTATTGATCATTACACATACCTAATTTTATACTCTTACGTCCATTGTGACTATGTTCAGTAATATCATTTCTGTAGGCATGTGTAATGTGCTGTAATAGATGGAATAAAGACGATCCTAATTCCAAGACAATTTCTAATTTGTTACCTTGTATGTTCACGTATGCTAAGATTTGAAATACGAATTGCCAAATACAAAAAATACACAGGGTTGTTATACCTATAGGCGTAACCCGCGAAAAGCCGAAGAATATTTAACCCACTAACTGGAAAAGGCAGTAAAAAGTCAGTCCAATTCCAACTCCGATTAGCAATCTGGAATTTAGAATGTTGTATTCCCATACATAGTTTGTAATGATGGCCAAGTATTATATGACAAAGTGTTTTTTCCCACTCGAGTGATCGCCACTGGACTTTACCTGTGTCGTAATTTGTGGGTGATTTTATATTTCCCTGAAATACAAACGCAGGGCTTATGCATAAGTATTATTAAAGATTGTTAAAAAAAAAAAAAAAAAATGAAAAAAAAATTCAGACTTTTTCAGAGAATGCACCAAAAAATGTTAGAAAACAAAAGATATAACAATTTTTTTTTAGATTTTATAGAATTCATTATCCGGAAAGGTAATTAACGTTATTTCACATAAATCGAGATCTAAATAAATTCTGAATATATTTTCGAACCAAATAAGAAAAATTTCAAAAATCTTAACGAAACTATGAAATCTTATGAACATTTTCTCGAAAATTACTAATAACTCGTAAAGTGTTTGAATTTCCATCATTTTTTCAGACTAAACTTAGAAATATTCATTCTTGTAGTTAGTCAGAAAATATTTACAACAGGGTGGGCTTATCGTCAGGAAATCATGATCCACAGCGTATTTCCCATGGCACAGAAATACGGTATTATATATCTCTTAAAATTATTTTTCATCTATGTATAAAAATGGGTACAGTTATAATATATGTATTGCTGAGCTGGCTCACTGGCTCTTCACGTATTTGTAATTCTCGAGGTAAATATCCAGTCCTCCCACCGAAAACCCACGCTTTTAAATCGTACGACCCCGGGCCCCAGGCATCGCTCTTGCTCGTTTGCTTTTGCTTTTGCTTTTGCTCCCAGTAATTTCCACCGAAGGACTTCGAAGGCCAGAAGAACCCACGCTTCTTAGCCCACGCCTTCTAAGTATGACTGTAAAACACTTTGGCACTTTATTATCGCGCCTACAGGGTGGCACGGGTCGATAAAGTTCGTCCAAATTGTTCTTTGTGACGGTTTTAAACCCATAAAAACATACATACACCTATAGACTCATACCGAATAAACATCGCAAGACAATGATCAGTTTTGTAAAAACCACATCGCCCTGCAAACGCGAAATTACTTGCGAGCCAATTCGTTTGCCTTCGAAAAACGGATTTCCTGGAGACTTGGAATAGAATTTCGTTGGTATAATGAGGAGAGAAAGATAGAAAATAATGATTATAGGCTTCTCATAATTCGATATGCTCAGTTAGCAGAGGGGTATTTCAGGTCTCAATGGAAAGAAGTAAAATTTTCAATTGTAAAAAAGTATCGAAAGATAAGAGTTCCCGAACAAGTATGCAAATTTTATTAATATACGCTCTACAGCTACGTTTTTATCGACGAACAAAGAGGAACTGATTAAAACGTGTGAGAAATTTGAAGAAAAAAAATTATCAGGTAAGTAACAATTAATTGTTGTGTCAAATTTGACCTTAGACATTCGAGGCTCCCCTAAACCGGTAGCGCATCCGGTCAGTCAAGATTCGTTTCTTCGCTGCCTTGAGCAGCGATCCTTAACTTAAATATCATAGCTTTATATAGCCTGTGCAGGAAACTGTTGTGGATATATTTGAGCGAAAATTGCATCCCGAAAGTAAGAAAAAAAAAAAAAAAAAAAAAATGAAATAAAACACATAATAGTCTCGAACAACGAGTATATACGATATGACATCATCACTTATGCTGCACAAGTCTGTAGACCGTAAAAGCATGGGAATCTATGACGTAATTATAAACGATCGCTTGATAGAACTTTCGAAAAAATAATATATCGTTTCATTGTAAAATTTCGTCCGGTTGTTGTATAAAAGAATGTCAAAAATCGAGTTCGAAAAGCGAAAATCAAGTTACTCTGTACTCGAAGATTGCATGCTATTGCTTCCGCGGTATTGTAAATTTCTGAATTGTCGTGAGACGTCATGATGAGTAGAAGCTGGATACAGGATAAATAATTTGAGGGTAATAAAAGAGTCGAAACGACGTCGAAGGCATTTATAAATTATTTTCAAACGCAGAAGCTGCAGCTTCTTTCGACTCGAAATTCCAAGGTATCGATCATGGATTACTAGCTTAGGGATCCAGTTTATTGGAGTGGCTATTTACAGTGGTGACTATAGACCGACTGGTCGCAATGGCGGTGCCATGCCAGATAGAATACATAAGCTATAGTTGTGGAAAGAAGTATCAGGTATAGAGTTGTAGAGGTGAGAGGGAATACGCGTACGTATATAGTCATAGATTGAATATACAGATATACCCACGGATACAGAGATAGTATATATAGTATATAGGAGCTAAAACATAAAGAAGGAGGATTGGTTACGTCATCGTGGCTATTTCTGTTACCACCGCATCTCCAGGTCTCATCCTTAATCAGCGGTCGACCTTAGTAGCGCCGCGATTACAGGTTCGCTAATTGCGAGATAATTGATACCATTAATAATCGAATGATTTTATCACGTCATTGCATATAATAGATACCCTAGAGAAATATGAAATTCAGTATGGGGATGTAATCGGAAAAATTCCGCACCGTATTGAGAGCGAATCTCTTTGTTCTGGATGTACTAATCATTAAACACTTCCTGTTCATGAAGTCTCATTACAAAACAGTACGCATATGCTCATATATTGAAGTATTTTTTGTTCTCATTTCTATAATCTAAGTTTGTCTTTGAACTCAACGGCCTTAAAACGCCCACACTGTAATCTCTGTAGCGGCAACAGCCAGCCCTAATTATTTATCGGATTTGTCATCAATTAAACTCTTACATGTGGGAAGACAGACTTGAAAACGGGGACATTTTTTTCGTTCAAAAAAATTGCGGTAAATGTTAACATTATTGTGCGTCGTTTGAGAAGGACTTTCTGGCTATATGTGGACGTTCCAGTTGCGATAGAGGCCACATGAAATAGTTAATCACGATATGAAGAACAGCTGGTAGTAGGCATCTACATCGAGTCATTTCATCCGCCCATGTAATACACGTATTATGATTACCGCGGTGAGAAACGATTGCAGGAAAAATTGCGAACAGAGCAAACTGTCCTATTTACAAGTTAAGTTGGTGCATTGGAAAGTAAGCCTTCCACACATCAGCGTTGACGACGTCTCAATGAGATACTGTCCTTCGGTCATTATTTTTATTATTATTATTTTTTTCTGATACGTTTTCAACTTTTTATCGAACGATGGATCTTTTTTCAAAAAAGAATGGAAAGTTTCTTTCTTTTCAACGTCTGCCCACATACCCACTTATGATGGAAGAGTAGGTAACAAATTCAGTATCTGCACGTACCTTCTGGATGGATCCCAGATAGCACGACATCCTGAAGGACATGTCTTTCACTAGTTTTTTAATCCTAATGTCTGTATTATCAGACTTTCTTTACCTATCTCCAAAGGTGAAACAAAATCCACTTATAGTACCGCAAGTGGCCACTATGTGACGAAGTTGCAGTGGCTTTTCTCGCTATAGTCAAGAAAATTTCGAGGTCAGCGTAACGGCTGAATGTAAATTCCCTACAAATGTACAAAAATTCATCCGAGTAGGTAATTATATTTTAGCAAGATGTCGGAGAGGTTTGAGCACAAAGGATTCCAAGTATACAGTCATCGAAGTATTGCTGTCCGAGTGAAGAAATCATTGGTTTACATAACGATCTGTAAACCGAATCTGCGAATCCTTTAACAGCACGTTTGTTACGTCAATATATAAGTATTACGTGCCTCGGAATATAAGTATTGCTTGCATCGAAGCTATAAGCATTAAATATTATTGTCAAACTCGAAATAGAATTAATTTTGAATAATTAACAGCAACTTGCGGTAGAAATACATCGCTATGTTAACTTTCTTACAATTCCGCACAACTCTTCCTCGCTGTGGCTGCACATTCTCCGAGAAATCGCTCTTTCATGAAATTTACTTACATGATTATCAGAGCGTTTATAAATTTGTTTATAGCTCCTTGCGGATGTGGATTTCAACTCATACGAAACCATCCACTTAAATTGGCAATTGCAAAAAATTGGCAGAAACAGCTTGCCTGCAGTTTATGCAAATGAAGACGAAACTTGAAGAAGAGTATCTACTACAATTTTACTTTGTGATTGGTAAACGAGAAGGAAGAGAATAAAAGGACTGTTTTCACTCTGCATCTAATTGTCGGTCATTATAGAAGCAAGAAGTTACGATCTTCGTTCGAGCTTGTGCAATTATTAGTGATACGTTGATGGACGGATCCGAAATCCTTGGAACCAAGATAGCGGCGGTAAATTATAGGGGCTTACACTTTAAAAAAGTGTAGAAAGGACCAGAACCATCCTACTACGTGGGCAGTATGAGATACGACCCACGTCCCTATAACCATACCTAGAGTAACAAAGTATCAAGGATTTTGAATAATAGCTCATATATGCTGTCTCGGTGAAAGTTCGTTGTTAATTTTTTTCACCCACTTGATAATTTAAGCGGGTATAATAAGTATCGAGAATCCACTTCTACAGAAGTTTATGAATAGAATTTTCACGCAGCTGCTGTAATATAATAAAAAAATAAGCGAGGATTTATTCAAGAGAAAAATTCAGCTGACACTCGACCAAAATACATGTAGATGACGGATAAATCAATTTCTGGTCAAATATAAGTAGATAATCAATTAATCATCAAATACCAGAAACAATCATAAAGCTTTCCGAATTATCTTCACACGTTTCTTAATTGCGATTAGTGACAGATACACCAATTTGTGCAGACCTGATAATATCCTATTTCTAATTCATCGGTCGAATTATTTTCAAACAATATGAGCTGTGCTGATATTTTACTGAAGTATACGATTTCTTCAAATGCTTCAGCTCCAGCGGTCTTTGGATTATTAGTAAACACCAAACAGGGTAGGTGCCAGAGCTGTCTCAAGTTGCACCGGCACGCGTTCAAGTAATCCGCACTGCAAAAGAAACGAAAAAAAACAAAAAAAAAAACTGGCTGATTCTGTCGTGCATGCAGTTTTGATCAAGCGGATAATGTGCCGTCGATGAAATAAAGCTTGAAAGTTATTTATAAAATAAACTTACTGCACTTGTATGTTAGTGTTTATAGATTCCAGGCTGCATGTAATACTGTTCTACTTGTACGGTGTATAGCTACGTTTTATCCAATCATTTAACTGTTAATTAGTCTAGTGACGTTCGAGCAGATCATGTCTTAAAATGCGTAGGTGACGCGGATACTGATGTCTGCCGTATAAGGTTGCTGCAAAAATTTCGATTTGGCAGTTCGTTCCTCTTTGCGCTGGTTCTCTGGTACTACATAGGCGAATTGGTGTTGCACATTATTTCGCAACTTTCTCGATCCTTCATACGACACATTATTATGTATGTAGTAGGTACCTAGTCGTATACCGATAAGTTGATTGAAAAATATCGCTGATATATATGCTGAGTATAATAGCAGTCATTATATCACGGATTAACTATACGCATTTTCAAGGCGCATTGGATGTCACGAGCTTTATAAGAAAACATGTACCATTGCATGCAACGTACTATTAATATGCTGAACAAAAATTCTGACAACTCTTTTATATTGAAATATCGGTCTTAGGTCGAGGAGAAAAAAAATCCATAACTTCATATATTCGCTGTTATAAGAATACCGCATGCATATAGTATTTCGTCATATCGTCATCTTTGATTCTCAGTAAGTTTGCGCAAGAGAAGAAGCACCTATAACATTCGGCCGTGAGGAAAAAAAACTGTTACGTTTACTTATAACTTTTTACAGCATCGAGTGATCAAAGATACCGGATTCAATCGAGCTGGTGTATAAAACGGGATGATTCAATCTCATCATCGCTTCTAATTGTCCATATTATATCTACTAAACGTCGTGCTCGGTTCGAGCTGCATTATCATGGTCATAAGATACCGCAAAAGGTCAGTGACAAAGTTGTTCTGCAGGGAAGCAGATATTCCTGTTAATTTGTGAATAATTTAATAGATTAAACCACCTAGAATGACAATCATTGACGACTGGTAACACGCGCGAGCGTTGTCGTTTGGCCTTACTGGTAAATCGCTAAATCGGTGATATCAACGCTTCTGAAACCCGCATAGAACGGCTCGGCGATACTCGAGGCCTCCAGAATTTTTAGGTTCGCACGGGCGCGGGCGACGTAGTTTAAACGAATGAGAAAACAAATTAGTCATTGGTAAAGAATTATTCACATTGCAAGGTCGTGAAGAAGTATAATGAAATAATATATCTGCATCGGATGTGCAGTATAGGACTTGGGAATCGGAAAATACCTCCAGAATTCACAAAAGGAATTGAAATCTAAAAAAAAAATTAAATTTTACATTATCTGTCGAATAATTGTGAATAATTTAATTTTCATGAGAAGGTAAATAGCGAGAAGATTGATCATCTCGTGAAAGATAATGGTCACATGAGTCCGCAATAAGAAATTAATGAAGGGATTCTGACAAAGAGCTGCGTGGGAGGAATTTTGTCTTTTTATTAAATTCAATTGATATATTTTGGATTTTTTTATTGTTTCTTTTTTTAATATGTAATATAATTTGACGATGATAGCTGGTATTGCAAACTCGGAAGGTTGCTGATATTAATTCAAATTGAAATTGCCTGCAGCGTTACGTAAGCCAAGACGTTGATTTTATAAATTGAGCCTTGACCAGACGATGTAATTACCTATAGAGTTATAGACTAAGTCATTCTTGCCAAATAGCTAGATATCTGCGACGATCTTTTATTTCGCATCTCCTTTTTTTTTTGAGAATTAAAAATGATGATACATTACTCGCATATGAGTAGGAATTGTACCGTTTCATTTTTATTATGCCAGTATAGGTATATGGAACGAATTTCGAATAATAACGATTTCCTATATAGTATATACCTGACAAGAAAATAATTAGCGAATTTAATTGGCACTTTTTTCTGTTATCTCAAGAACAGAGTGATACTAATTGCCGTTTTGCTGTATACCTATATGATAATTCAGTTACGTAACTCAAAATAGGTAAATAAATCTTCACCAAGGTTCATAAACCTGTTAGAATATAGTATCATAATCAGACTGCATTATTAAATTCCCTCTCTTCGCATACGACCATCTCGATTGTCACCGTTAATTCATATATACCTATATATACAGAATATACATACAACCATTATAAGGCTTTGACAAAGTTGAATTGGAACGATTCGATATCTGCTATGATCGGCACGCGAATGCATAATATTCGTATTAATTATTATTTTCTTATGAGATCGTGATATAGTAAAGATGATTACAATTTCTAACCGAGTAATTAACAAAAAAATTCAAAGATATAATCTAGAACGATGATTTAGTTGATCATCAAACTTTCCGGAGTCTTTGTGATATTTCCCACGATTTTTTTTTTTTTTTCGATAATGGCTTAATCGTGGGATTTCAGATCAGTAAAGCCTGGAGACTATAGACCCGGCTTAAACTCCAGCGTGTAAATAGGAATATCGAAGAGCCTGAAATCTCCCGTTGGACGGACTGAGTACAGAACACAGGACTCAGAACTCAGCAGCAGCGGGGGCCTCCCTGAGAAATTGTAGGTACGCGGCAGGTCCGTAGGTGTTATAGAGAGAGAGGTGAGGTGAAACGTTTCGTCCAATCGGAAACCAGGTAAGCAATGACGTCGTCTTGTCTCTGGTGAAGGCTCTCCAAATGTTCCTTCGAGCAACAGTCCGTCCGCGGTCTTCCGACTGGACGAAGAGATCGTTTTCGTGAGTGATACGAAATTCGATCAAAAAAAAAAAAAATTGGCTGGATACTATTAAGGATAAACGTGCAGGAAAGAGGCTGCGCTCAGCCATGGGAACGGGTAAGTTTTTTCCCCATAAATAAAACTCGGAGCGATTCTCTTAAGCGCAATACGTTGTATTTGTTTCTTGATTTAAAAGAGGTAAAAGTGACCGTTAAATGTCCATCTGAACCCAAAGTCCTTGACGGACGGAGTTTTTTTTTTTCAAAATGAACATAAGGTGGTCGAGGTAGTAGAGAAATTATATCAAGGGCGAAGGGCCTTTTTTTTATATTCTGTTTTGTAATTTTGTGAGAACCGGAAACAGCTGCCGGTTAAAGTCTGGATTTTTCAAACCGAGGAATACATCAGCGGTTTTCTTCCTGTACTAAAAATTTTCAGTTTTAGTGGTCAGGCATCGATGTCACTTTCTTTTGCAGTCAATAAGTCTTGCGCCTAAGCGAATGTGTCCACTTGTGCAAACATGAACAAGCAAACAAACAAACACCCATATAACCACACAGGCACACCATCCATATCTACACTCTTATATATCTTGTCATAAAATAAAAATAAAAGTAAAAAAAATAATTACCTGTTGATGGAAGCTCGTAATTGAATCAATAGCAGTGCGCAGGTCACGGTGTGTCTTACGTGTCAGTGTAATATCAGTGCCTTTATACGGAGTTATATCTCAAATTCGATGAACAGAAAAAAAAAGAGAAAAAAAAAAAAAAAGAAACAGGACCAGAGATGAGCGGCTAATTAACAATTAATAACAAAGTGACCAAGAGGCTTACGTCTTGAAATTAACAATCTATAAAAGGGAGTATATAATGATTGGGGAAAAGGAATTAGGAAAAGGGACACATGTGTGTGGTGCGACTAGTGAGTGACCAGTTCAATTGACGCTTGTCAAGGATACGCGGTCTCCTGAGACAAGAGAGAAGAGGAGATAAATTTCTTTACGTGAGTGTGATTTTTCTGGAAATCGCAACGCAACACGAGGTAAAGCAACAACTATTTTTCTCTCTGATCGGTTGTTGCAGAAATGCATCGATTCCAACGAATCGAAGATTATGATGACTCGATTTTCCAATTAGGTATATTATAGGTATGTATACCGTATATCTTTAGCATCTTATTGTCAGTGCGTTAGCACCTTGGCTGTCAACGGGAATTAGCGTTTTATCCCACACCTTATAATCTTTTTTTGATATTTGCTCAACAAAATCCAGAGCTCTGCTAATCACATACAAAAGTTCAGATCCATACAAATTTCGCTACGAATTGAAAGCTTGGTATTAATACTTGTTCAAAATTGAGGTAAAATAATGATGTGCATAAAAAATTGAACTTGTTCGAATATGTAGATCTCTGTGAACAAGCAACAGTACCGAGAATCTAGCGGGATTTTGTATTTCAATTCCTTTATTTTTTTCTTTTTTTATGGTATAGAGATTGGAGGGAAATGTCAAGCTATAACATCGCAGCGACTCTTGATCTGAATAAAATATGAACAGATTCTAATTTATGTAGAAAAAATTCCGATGCATTTCGCAATACCAGACGTGAGCCATTTTTATTCGGGGCTTCTTCAGTCCTCCGAACAGATTCTGAGCTACGCCTAGATGTATACATATATAGATATTGTATATACCTATATACCTATAAACTGAACATTTGGCAAGGTCCCGATGACGTCACGCGTCCCCTTTCGAATAACATGTACGAAAAACCCGTTTCGTACACACTTCGCGCTTCTCCGATCTCACATCCGATCAATCATAGAGTTTGAATCGTTGTATATCTTCACGGAATCAAAATCGTTATCAATTCAATTTAACCACTTCTCTGTATATGGATACTTGACTCCTTTATGTTGTGACCAAAATTTAAAATCAACTTTCACAAGTGAATGCGATTAAAACAGCTAAAGAAGAAAAAAAAATAAATAATCATCCATAAAATGTAGTATAGTATGGAAATCGCGTATAGCCACCTGCTTTATTGAATCATTATCTATTAGATAAAGGAATAGAAAATCGCTCTTCGGAAATCGAAGACAATCACTTTTCCCCCGTAATACCGTTAATGCGAAGGCGATTCAGAGGCCTTTCAATTTTACATACCTATATACCTACATAAATTCACGATTATAGAAGCCTAAACTGATACGGTTCTCAAGAGTATAATATTTCATTAAATCATATGCAGAAATGTATAATATTATTTATTGCAACGAGGTGTATTCACCGTTCCCAAAATCTGTTACTAGTCTGCATATATAATAGGTATTCAGATTCTAAATACAGATACTTGCATCTGCATCAGTATTAATGGCTATATGATATCATTTTTTATTTTAGTTTTGAATTTTCAAATTTTTTTTTTTTTTTTTTTTTTTTCAACGAAAAGGTCACTGAAACTGGATCCCATTCGTTTTAATAAAATATTCTTTACTGCAGGCCTCAGGTGAAGCTTTGAAGATATTAACACGTAGAGTATATGGTATTCTTGATTTCTTAATACCCCCATCGCAGGCAATAAATTCAACTCGATTAGTAACGTATATGAGTATCTAAAAGGAAGCCACCGTATAAAAGGCGGCAAAGTGACGCCCATTTTTTTACCATGATACCCGACGAGCGGCCATTGATCAAAAATAATTTCGGAAAAAGAAGGACGATTTTATACCATGCGGCGAACGGAGGCTAGCCATCGACACCTCTGTCGGGACCATAATCTTATTTATTTTTACAACACATGCAAAAGCTCGATTACTCGATACAGGATTTAATTACTAGTTTCGGATTCGGGATGAAGAGGAAGGATATAATAAAGTGAAATAAAAATCAACTAGAATTGAAATAAGGTAGTATAATAAGAGAAGTTTGAAGATCGGGGAGGATCAGGGTTGCACAGATTCGTCTCTACAATATATTCCTTATAAATTATCCCGGAAAACCGGGAAGAATGCCCGTTATGGTGTACCGGAGAGGATAGCTTACGCGTCGCGTGAAGGAAGGCGCGGTCCGTCAAGATCCCCACATCGCCGATTATAGGCATCCGCCGCGAGTTGGTATACCGTATACCTTGGCTTTCGCTATCGACTCGTGGTAGAAGCTGCAGCTAAGCTCAAGCTCAAGCTCAAGCTCAAGCTTAAGCTCAAGCTCAAGCTCAAGCTCGAGCTCAAGCTTAAGCTCAAGCTTAAGCTGAAGCTCGCGAAAGAATCGCGCCGCACAGTACAGTGTGTGGACTCCTGCAGCACAGAGGGAGATAGGAAATCGGATTTATTTATGGGAGGAGAAGAGAGAAAGAGAGAGTGTGCATACATAGCTGCAGTACATAAGACATGTATACCTACACCGTAGGGGATATCTGCACCACGGCCGGGTTGGCGTAGATGCCATTACCTCGCCTCCTCCTTCAACAAGTTGAACGAGTCAAGGACCGATCTCAAGGAGGTCGCTTATTTTCAGTCGTACCTACAACCACCTACCTACCTACCTATCTACCCACCTACCTTCTTCTGCCTTCGCCTCTTTGTTGCTGCAAAATCTTACTCCCCGTGGCGACATTTATGCAGTGTGTAAGCCTGCAGAACGGAAGTCGATTGCGTTTGACTTATTGTATTAGATTTTTGATACCTCGACCGAGCTCGACTTTTAAGAGATCGTTTTTAACGGATATATTGACCGTTTTTATGTGTACCTATCCATTGGAATCTGAAGGGAGAAAATCGGTTTAACTGCAGCACTTATGGTAAAAGGGTGGATTCAACGGAAGCTTTATACCAGTTGAGCTCCGAGCTTTTATACCTAGATTGCTAGTCTGTTGATACAAAAAGAGGAGAAAGAATGAATAAAAAAACAAAGTAAAAAATTAGGTACTTTCGATGTCATTGAACCGTTTAAAAAACCTCCGTATATCTCGGGACGAATTTTTTGGTCTTGAGAATGCCCACCGTTAAATTCGTTAATTAGGGATCTGAAACGCTGAAAGTTTTCGTATCGGTTTCGTATCATATGTATGTACTACCTATATACTGAGACGGGAGATGACTGAATTCAAGCAAAAAATGACGTTAGACCGGTTCCCTCACTCTGAGCTTCTCAATTATACCTTCGAACATTGGGCAGATATCTGTGTATGGAAATTACATCGAGAATGATAAATTTGTAAAAACAAGAGATGGACAGTTTGAAGTCTGCCTTATTAGCGCCGAAAAATTCCATCGATTTACAATTCGATGTTTAATTTTATCGGACACTAAATTTTGCATATTCAAAAATCGTATGTGCGAGTCGGAATAACTGCATAACATAATAACGCCTGGAATTCAGAAATATGTTGTTTGTATTATGGCGATGATGAGTCCGCGAATAATATAATCGAATTGCATTATATTCGCGGATAATTCAGACGTGGAAGAAGAGATCCAATTCTACAGTTCATATACCTTAAGGATGAACGTAGAACGTTCCGAGAACTGCAGAGTTCATTGTCAGTTTACTACCTAATTATTGCGCCTGAGACGACAAACGCGAGTTGAAGTAATGAAATTGTGGATAATAACTAGACCCAGGTGAAATAGCTGCAGGAGTAGGAAAATGGAAATAGTGTAGGAGCAATAGGTCCGTATATCCGTGAAATGAAATAGTTTTTTTTTTTTATTTTTCTTTACAGCTTGCAGAATTCCTCGGGATCGGTCAAAAGCAATTATAAACTGTTTAGTGAACGTGTGAGTTCGTTATATGCGTATCCCGCTGACCATGCCGTAGTTCTTATATGGTCAACTTTATTATATACCAGAATTATCCTTTGGCTATACATAGACAACTACTCTATGTGTGTAGGTATAGAGCCGCGTGGAACCAGCGGAGAGTTCAATGCTTGCCGCGCGGACACGTCACGAACAAGCTCGAGTCTCTCAAGTACCGAGCTAAACTCCTCTCAGCGTGTCGTGTAGGTACGAATACCTCCTTGATGTAAAGTTTCTGCACTACAGAATAGTACTTCGACCGTTCGTTAGAGAATGTAGCTGAAATAAATTCAGGAGTTTTATTATAATTCAAAAAACTTTTGTCTATAGTTCACAGTTTCGAACTTACGATTGATGATCCACGTGGTTCCAAAAAACGGTGAACTTGATCAACTTCTCGTTCTTTCAGCGATTTTAGTTTTTCATTGCCTCTTCAGTTTTCACTCTCTCGGTTTTCAACCTCTGAGATAGAATCGTTGTATTGAAAAAAAAAAAATATATTGCGAAGTATAAATTCATACAAAAGGTTATCAGGTATTCGATAAAATAAATGGATTAGTGATTGCCTCGAACAAATTGCTCGCCTTGAAAGGGACAGTATATAACTTGAGTGAATTTAGCTAAAAAAAAAAATTGCCATGGCTAATAAAACGTATACTGTGAGTATATTTGATGCTCAAATAAGGCTACGTGATTTATGACAAGTTCTTATTTTTTCTCTTAAACCGTGTGAATGTAATTTAGTGAGTAATCTTGGATCTTAGAAGGTGATAAAGTCCAGAATTCAAAATTATAATTTTAAACAAGAAACAGAAAAATTCTTTTTAGGAAAGTATCCATCAAACTGTCATTAACATTTCGAAGAGTCTGATGTAAGATTGTGACGTTGAGTATAAAATTCTACATATACGTGTTAAATTTGGTGTTAGGTAGGGATAGGTAGCAACAAAGGTCAATGTATCTAGTAGTCGAACTATAAGGCGGCCAAACACGGTTAATGACTTCGTTATATGGGTAGATACAAAAATAGTTGAGACCAGAGGTAAAAAATCCAGTTTTCGCCACGTAAGATAAATCGTATAATTTAATTCTATCAAAAGCAGTATAATGAATAGATATAGTATTTTTGTAAAAAAACAAAAAAACATTCTGAGTTATTTTCAACCGCTTGACGTGCAATTACAGGTATATGCGGTAACGTCAATAGACACGCGTTGAAAATATGACGTGATTATTCACCGTTAAGAGCAAAAGTTAATCTACGTTCATAGCTGATCGGTACCAATTATGTACCTATATTTCCAATCACGCTCGGTACCGGTACCTCCGCAAATAATAAGCTATTGTATCATGGAACGAGACTCATACTGCCGCGATCTACGTCCTTGAGAATCATGCAAAGAGATTTTTCCTCTCAGATCATAGAAGAGGTGTGATATCATTGCGGGTATCGCAGAATTGGGATAAAAGTAATAGTTTTTCCTTGACACGTTAAAGCATATACATATAAGTACATAATATAGGTATAAAACAGATATATTGTACTTGAAGATACATCTATGATCTATGTACAATAGTCGTTAAAAAACGGTTTATTTAGTTCCAAGATCCTGCAACGTGACGTATTTGCACAATGATCAAGAAAACGTTAGAAAAAATATTGGAAGTCACATTGTGGGTAATATTGATCGCGGTGTTAATCATTTCGCGTTACAGCATTGCTAATAATATCGCAATTGTGTAATGAAACAAGAGTTGGTGCTGCGGCCATAATCGTATATCCTTGAGAGATTTATTCTTAGTTAAAACTCAATGCAGTTATGATCTGCACGGTAAAGATATACAGTTAATCTTAAATTAAGTCCACGGTAGTCTTTGTATCGGCGATGATTTTCGCGATTGAGAAAAAACGGATTGACGTTTCGTAGGTGAACAGATTTCGGATGTTCGGTGATCAGTAATCGTTCGTTTTCGGACTAGCATTTACCAGCTCCGGGGTCAAGTCATCTAAAATAATGACGAAAAAACGTTATAGCTAATAAGCCAATAGCATAGCTCGCTTACTTAGTGAATGACGTCATGCCATTGGGAATTAGAATGACGAAAGAGTGCTGCACCAACAAGCTAGCGCGTTACATTAACTTTCAATTTTTCAAACCGATTCACAGCGATCAGAAAAATGTTAATAAATTATAGAATTGAATTCATTGACTTAACAGCATCTCTTCTCTTCTCGCTAAAATCGATATTCAAATTCACCCAATTATTTATCGCAATGATCGATCTTGCGCATTTATCGAGCGGCTGACATTCTAAACGTTGTGAAATTAAACCAGATTTTGCCACAGACGCGGGCGCAGAGAATGCGCAAAATTTTCACGTATACATACACACGATATAGTATATAATCATGCACAATAGCTTAGGATTGTTTTTTCGGTCACCGACCTCCCTGCTTAACCGTAGCCCCCGACTTGTGTGGGTATACCTTATACTCGGACTGTGGCGTCTCGAAATTTACGTACGAAACCGTTGGCTTTCGAATTTAGAAAACAGGCTAGAAGTGTCGAATTTTCTTTCACAGGTCATATTCGTGGGAAGTCGAATGATCGACGGAGATCAATTCACGGAAAGGTTTAGACGTCCGCAGATATTTTCGTCTTAATCGCGACTGGTGCGAATTATTATAAAGGATCTTATTTTTCTCTTAAAATATTTGCGGAAGAAGTTAGATCTCAGTAATCCATTTCTACGAACAGATGCACGCAGGTTTCTATCCATCTATAATCCATGAAATTGTAAGTGTTGGGAGACAAATAAATACTGTTACGATTTGGATCAGCCCACGCCAGCACATCGAAACTACCTAGACTTCGACTTCGACTTCGACTTCGGCTTCGACTTCGACTTTCACTCTAGAATATAAATTCAGCTTTGCTTCGTCCAGTAATTCCTGGGTCCCCTTATAGTAGGCGTTAAGTTAGGTTCTTTGGCACGACTCTCAGGCTGTTTTACTTTGTTGATTCATGCCGGATGTTGCCTCAGTCCGTAGCCTCTTCGTGTCTGCAACGTGCACGTTCCAACGTCTATCTATCTCTCTTTATCTTTCATTTTTATACTGCCTATCGGTACACACTACCTTTATTCGTGCGTGTACAGAAGACCGAATAGTATATGCCCAGAGATCGCCGGTTGAATACAGATACATCGAAATAATTATGCCCAAACCCAAACGAATTATTACTCCACGAGAGTCTCGCATCAGTTGATAGTTGTCAGTCAGTTTCAGGTGCGCCTTTCTTTCATGAAATACCTCGCAGAAAAATTCCTTTTTCTTTTGTACCCAAGTTGAGGAAATTATTGATCAATTGCATATAAAGTTTTATACATTTTTTTTTTTTTTTTTAACGAGCATAATCAGTCGTCTACTCGCATTAGGCACGATAATGTTTAATTTCTGTGGATGGTTGAAACAGTAGACCAGTAGACTCGATTTCGATATTAATTTCCTGAGTGAAAAAATTTAATTTCTAATGTTTGTAGATAATTATAGGAATCGTTTCAGAAGCAGCATATTTACATCTTCTACCCAAATTATTTAAGGGGTTCGAGGCGTCTCCAGGGTATTTTAAAATTTCGAAATTTATTCAGTAGACGTAGGTAAACAATATATGAGTTTTAAATGTGTCCTAGAACTCTTTCTTTGGTATAAATGAAAAAAGAAGTTTTTGAACAGTATAGGAAAACACCTGCGTCTAAGATCGACATGTGTTGGGTTAAAATTCGACCTGGTCATCTGGGAAGTTCCTCATGACATAAACATGAGATCGATTTTTGTGAACTCCAATCATATCGAGAATGTGAAATATTCAAAGTATGAGATCCATTCGCTGACGCGTGTCTAATGGATAATTGATTATATCTATCGGTCAGTTTCTCAGGCTGAACCCATTATTCTAAAGAGCAAAAATTTTTGTATAACAAAGTTTCTGGGATTGAATTCCGGCTCGGAATCGAATTGAAAAGGTTTCTGAATGATGCATATTCCGATTTAAAAAGAACACGCTATCCGAGTTTCGTTCGCACGATTGACATCGGTTTTGAATATACGACTTGTTTAACGTATTAGTCACAACAAATGTAATAAAATGATAACCAACGCGTAGGTAAATTCTAATAAACTTACGTTAGACGTAGGCTTCCCGTAGGTATATATGAATTTTTAATGAAAATAATGGCCTCTGCGGCTGCATATAGATATTCTACCGGATAATGACCTCTCTGGGCAGTTATCTAAAAGCATGAAGATTCGAGAATTAGCTACGATATCTTACCTACGTTTCATTCATCTTCGTATTCTAAACAGTCTCCTGTAATACTTTCATGGAAATTATTTATACATTTTTCAAAGCGTAATTATTTCTAGATTTTCTTCTGACTTTTACCTACTTGTCCGATCGACAAACGATACGCCTATTAGATAAGATTGTACATGTAATTTTCCAATACTGAGGACTTATGCATGTAGTTGTAAAAAATAAAAATTCAAAATTCGCATCGACGACTGAACACGACGAATCTGTTTTATATTCCAGATTCATATATCCGAGTGTCATTCATATCCGCGGACAGTTTGCGTCTCCTTTCTCTTTCCCTATATGTTCTCATCAAAATTCTAATAGCATTTTTCAAAAGTCTTGGTCCGCATCCCTTTTATAATAATTAACGAAAAATGACGGCAAGCAACGAGTCTCTTAGGTGCAGGGTATACCTATGTGTATGTGTATACGTAGCTGTACGACTCGAATCCCCGTTTTATATCGCTTTGTCTGGCAAGGCGGTTGTCTTATAACGGTTCCTCGATTTAATTTATAAATTCCGGTCCGTAGTCTAAAGTAGCGACGCGACGACGCGTTGCATAAGACTCGACTCCATCTTTGCGTCATTGAGAAAATTTTCTTCGAGTAACGCCCAACGATGGACTGTTGTTTGCATAAGACCATGATTTCGCTAGGTCGCGATCAAAGTAGGTATAAGCCACGTAAGCTATTAGCAGCAGCAGCAGCATCAGCAGCAGCAGGAACAGCAGCGAGCCATAAGGAGGTGGATTCTACGGTGAAGGCGAAGCTGGCTGGCGCCCAGGGCAAGAATATATATAACTAACCAAGCCAAAGTCAGGACCCGGACAGGATACGTCTACCACACTTTCACAAAGATTAACTAAATACCAGTTGTTAACTCACAACCTTCCATAAACGATGATTCGCGGTGGGCGACGCTGAAATGAACTTGCTTTAATCGAAGAGGGACTCAACTCACACTCGTTAATTTATTGCACAAGATTTCACGCTCAAAACCTTCGAATAACTAATCATGTGGGTTTGGATTGATTTTATCGAATCCTTTTTTTACTGATTTCCCGGATCTCAAAAGCGTCTTTGATTCATCTATACAATAAATTCTGAATATGAAAAAATGCTTTTGCTCGATCAAAAAATTTCTAGCGATAGTTTAGCGTTCATATAGCTCAAAAAAAGGATTGACGCAAGGCTTCTCGTATGTTAATTGCAAGCATAGGGCGGTGTATGTCACAGCCAAATAAAGACTCTTGGTACTGGGTCAGAAATTTCTCCTCACCTTATCGTCCTTGAACCATAAGTAGGTGGCTTTTAGTTGTACGATTTTAAAATCCAAGCACAATACAGCAACTCGCTTGGTCCTTCCATCTGTATACTCTCTTAAACATAAACCCGTGCAATTTTTCTGCTAAGTAGGCCTATTGCTTGATTACAACAAGAGTTCCTTAATTCTATCACATTTTTAGCACGCCAGAGTCCGCTTCTGTGTCTATGTCCCACTCACAGCACGCGACTTACGAAATCGTTGACTAGATAACTGAGAAGCGACCGGGTCTTGTTAGTGTAATTATCTTGGCTGATACGAACCTACCATATGCATAGTATGGGGAACACCTACGTTTGATTACATAGCTGTGCGATGACTATAGATATGTGTTTTCGATTCGTGAGTCATGTTCTTGAAATCATGATAGATTTAGCGGTTCGAGATCGGCGAGGCCTTGTTACTGCAGTTCGATAGCGCCAGTCTGTGATAAAAATTAACGTTTTTCAAAAAAGTAAAACCAGACGTTTCTTGTGACAGTTATTTAAACAGGGACATCTTAAATCCGGTATGAAATGGTAAAAGTCGAAGATGAATATTTCTGCTGCGGAACTCGCGGCTCAAGTCTCTCGATGAAAATTTTAACCACGATTATACTGTAGTCATAAAGGTATGTCGCCAAGACCTGTTATATTAATTGATTCTTTTTTTTTTTCTCTTACCTTTTTTCTTTCTCATTTGCCAACTTTTTATCGACGTTTGTTTAACCAGTTGCCATTTATATATACCCACGTAACACCTTATATGTGCATACAAACGTGGTAGGTAATACATACACACTTTGAAAAAAGAGTGAAAGGAAGAGGTATCTATCGGCGTGAGTAAGAACTCTCGACGAGGAAGGGAATTCATATTTTAACAAGGCTTGTGGTCGGGAATATATTCGGAAATTCGAATGTTCAGATTAAAGCTGTTCGTCATTTTAGGCCATGGGGTCATTCCAAGGGTGCAATTGACGATGGCTGCAGCTCAATCTAGCATGAATTTACTTTATCTTTATAAATTGCGTGTCGAAAATTCAACACTCATTGGAGAATACAAATTTCCAGGTTTTGAAGAACTTTAAAGAATTTTGATCTAAGAAGAATTTCAAGCAATACGTTTGCGCGTATATGATATCGGCTATTAACGAACAAGGCATTTTTTGTCGCGGTGGTGACGTGCCTTTTAATTTTTTTTTTTTTTTTTCTTTTTTTTTGAGAAGCATGTATATCATTCATTCAACCATTCAACGAGTAACATGATAGCTAAAGCTTTTGTTATGTAATTCAATCGAAGGTCGTATTCCTGAACTGTTGATCCTATATAAAGTAAAACCGTTTTTTATCCAATGGAATCCGTATTGTTCCATTATGGTTTCCCTCAATTTACGATTAACAGGCAAGTTTATTGAACGGTTTCATTTCGTCTTGAGAAGACCTCCTCTTGTTCTCTTTTTATTAACCCCCACCAATTATAAATGCAGTGCAAGGTCGGTGGTAATTGCTGAAGAATTGTAAGACTTTCTATAACATAACATAGGCAATTCCCGCTTTCTTTTGCTCAGTTTTGTCAGCCCGCGATTTCACGATGTATTTTATTCATTGATTTCACTCGTCTCTTATTGCACGATTAGTTCACTTGGAAATTAGTTTCAGTTCTATTGAAAAACGAGACCGAAGACCACGGGTGATAAATTCTAGAATATAAATTACGGAGGTATGCGTATTCACAACGAATATAATCGCAAACTAAGAGTATAAGGTACGTGTTGGAATCGAGAGATTAGAATCTTTCCTTGGAATCCCTTTTTGCCAGTTAAAGCTTTCGAGTATCTTGGGGAATCTTTAAACAACTTGGATACCTTGAGACCGTGCTTAACTAATCGCGACGATTCCCTTGGTTCGCAGCTGTGGCCCTGCAGTAGCTAATAACGCTTGTGTCTGTAAAACGTAGTGCAGGAGGTGCACAGGTGCATCGTCCCTGCAGCACTCCCTCAGGTGCTCCATTTATTATTATCACAATTATTCTCGTTATTATTATTTTTACTGACTCTCCTTTTTCCTTTTCTACTTTAAACATACGGATACGAAATTCCACGAAAGTGTTACGCATGGCGAATTCCGACGCCGGATTTTAATCAGCGACATATGTATATGTGCGACCCAGAAACTTGAAGTTATTTTTCTCCCAATACACGTTTCTTTGGAGCAGAATAATTTACAGAAATAAAATCTATAAGAAACCTGAAAATCGTAAATTACAACGCCAGCCTTTGTGCTATTACGAATCAAGATCTTCACGGTACGCCAACCCTTCCGCCTGAACGGACAGAATGGGTGGACCAGCCGTCCTTCAGAGATGATCTAGGAAGGAAATGCAGACTTGGAGCGCAGAGGATATCGGATGTGTAATATAAAAGTGAACGACAGAAGAAGCGTGTATAAATCATGAAAAATAAAATAACAGCGATAATGCATAATTTTAACTCTGAAATTTATGTCTTTACCCGGGTGTGTGAACACTATACATTCGAGACATGTTTCACATACGCACAGAAGATGAAACACTATAAATAATATTATTGATTATCATGTTATTTTTCTTACAGCAAAGATGAAACATCTTTTGCCGTTGGTGGTATGGATAATATTTACTTCATACCCAGTAAGTATCATAAATATTTATAATCTTAATTTATCATCGTTCAATCATATCTTTATTCGGAGATTTATCAATCGCTTTTTTCAAACAGGCCGAATCATTAAATAGAGGGAGACCAGGCGCTAGAAGAGAAGTATTCTTTTTAAATTTAGAAGATGGCTATTTCGGCTGTCAAGTAAACGAGTCTACAGATGTATTACAGCTATTAGAGCTTTCGAAACTTTGCGATGGGCATACGGATTGCTTTCAAGGCACTGACGAGCAGAGAAATAAGCTCAAATGTACTGGTGAGTATTTAGGCCCAATTCTGTAGTTCTTCACTCACTATGGCACAAAGTTTTGCAAATCTGAGTGTATTCACGATTTTTTCGGATAATTATCATAATTTTATCGAACGTAGATGACTGCACGAAAGAAGATGGAACAAAATGTCAAAACGGAGTCTGTCTTGACTCTGTGTGTCACTGCAACGACGGCTTCGGAGGTTGCAACTGCCAAGTTCCAGGTATGTTTTACTAAATACCACCTTATCACAGAAATGTGTATCATCGCTTCTTTTACCTCCCAGTAAGGACCCGTACCCTTTAAAAATGATTTATCTGGTTACAGATGAAAACGAGTGCAAATACCGTCCGTGTGATATTTTTGCTCATTGTACAAATACTCTTGGTAGCTTTCAATGCTCGTGTTTCCCTGGTTATCGGGGTGACGGATTTCAATGTGAAGGTATGTTATCTTAGAGGTTTTCTATCGAATGCACCCCTGCAAAGTACTCTGTTCTCAATTTGTTCAATCGACAGAGAATGGGGCTTAGATTATATTCCGATAAATCGTATCAATCAATTGTATACCTCAAATGTTCATATACCTATAGACATAAATGAATGCGACGATCCAGTCCTTGCCGCAAGATGTGTCGAGAATGCAGAGTGCTGTAATTTGCCATCGAATTTCCTTTGTAAATGTAAACCTGGATATACTGGCGATGGTGAAGAACACTGCGAGGATGTAGACGAATGCACTATTCCTGGTGCTTGCGCGGAAGATGCTATTTGCCAAAATATTCCCGGAAATTATACTTGTTCCTGTAAGGAAGGATACCATGGAGATCCATACGCTGCTGTAAGTCCCTTTTGAAAAATCACTCTGTTTCGATCGAAGGAGACGTTACTTAGGAAATAAAGCAGTCAAAGATTTGTGTCCATTCTAATAAACCAGTGATGTATATTTTTTACAGTGCGTTGATGTAAACGAATGTGAAAATGGGAGAGCTTGTGGCCGAGGAGCTTTATGTGTAAATTTACCCGGAACACACAGATGCGAATGTCCTGAAGGTTTCGAAGGTAATCCCGAAGATGGTTGTCTGGATGTTGACGAATGTGCGCGAAGCCCTTGCGGTCGATCAGCCCATTGCACAAATATGGATGGAAGCTTTCGTTGTTCTTGTCCCGATGGGATGGACGGAGATCCGATGACAGGTTGTTACGGTAAGTGACCCAGATATTATCAACTTCGTAGGGTTGACGAATAACGTTGAATTATCAAATTGTTTCTATCAACTAGAAATCTTGAACGAATTTTTAATGAATTCAATAAAACCTGTTGTTCTTAGTAGTGTCTACTATTACTAATTGCTATTGCAGTGATTAACATCTAGTGCAGGAAATTTGAAGAATTATCTTGTCGAATAATACTTATTAATGAATCTAAAAGTATAACAGGAATTGATTAATTTGCTGTCTTCATGATTGAATAATAATTTGCTATTAAATGACTAACGGCTAACAGATGTAAACGAGTGTGAGGAGACCGGTATTTGTGGACCAAATTCGGAATGTGTAAACAGCGAAGGTAGTTACAAGTGCCAATGCCTAGCGGGATACCAAGAAGATTCATTTCACGGATGCATCGATACCAACGAATGTGCCCAAAGCAATGCTTGTGCTACTAATGCCAAGTGTATCAATGTACCGGGATCGTTCAAGTGCATTTGTCCACAAGGGTTTATCGGTCAAGGTCTCACATTGTGTGAAAGTCAGTGTTTTTTTTTTTAAATAAAATCTATAATATCATTAAACTTTTAATCAGCACCCATAACTAACCAAATGTGTATTAACTATTAACAGATGTTAACGAATGTGAAAACAATCCGTGCGGAGAAAATACCGAATGTACTGATACAGTCGGCAGCTACGTCTGCAGTTGCAAACCAGATTACACCGGCGATCCGTTTAAAGGCTGCGTTGGTTAGCAGGAATTCACTAACAATTTGTCTAATAACAGTATCAAGATTTAATTAACTCCTATTGAACTAAATCATTTTCTTTTTCTCATATAGATATCGACGAATGTACAGCTTACGAAAGACCGTGTGGCACAAATGCTCTTTGCAAAAATTCAAATCCTGGGTACAACTGCATCTGCCCACCAGGATTTAGCGGCAATCCTAGTCCAGCAATTGCTTGCGATCAGGTACGTTCATATCATCACTCTCATTCCACTGCCTAAGAGTATCATAAGCACATGTATAGAATTTGGGGAATGATTATCCGTTCAATTTTTACAGACCGACGTGGCGATTATTTGCAAATCAAACTTCGACTGTGTAAATAATGCCGAATGTATAGAGGAAACGTGCCTCTGTAAAGATGGATTCAAGGCGGTTGGTGCCAAATGCGAAGATGTAGACGAATGTGTCGCAAATCCTTGTGGGTCTGCTGCAGTGTGTACCAATGTTAAGGGCAGCTTCCACTGTGATTGCGATATCGGATTTGTTGGTAGTCCACCGCATATTCCGTGCAAAGGTAAGTTGGAAAGCTTCAGTTAATATATGCCTATCTTCATCTTGATTTAATTAAGTTCTGTTAGAATTTCCCATCAAGATATAGCTCGATTATAATTGCAACTATTGCTAGAAGCCAATTATCCTTCTTCAACGGTCCCTGATACTTATCTTTTATGAAATAGCACCTTGTGACGAAGTCACTTGCGGTGAGCATGCATTCTGTAAGCCAGATGGACATGAAGCTTATTGCATTTGCGAGGAAGGTTGGACTTTCAATCCTAATGATATAGCAGCAGGATGTGTTGGTGAGTAATCACTCTCTACGGAATAATACGTTAATTAACTACAAATTCGTTTGAGTAGATATCAAGTTATTAATTCCATTTTTAACTAGATATAAACGAATGTGAGATCGTCAATGGTCCATCAGGACGTTGTGGCAAGAACGCAATTTGCACAAACACCCCTGGAGGATTTAATTGTCAATGTGAAGCAGGCTATTCTGGAAATGCGTTCAAGCAGTGTATTGGTAGGTTTCATAATTCCTCGTTACAGTCTGAAAATTTGAACACTGTACTGAGGAGAACCCATTAGTAATTTTCATCATAATGCAGATGTTGACGAATGCCTACGTCCTGGGTCATGCGGCCATGGTGCTAACTGTATAAACAACGACGGTTCGTACTCCTGTTCGTGTCCAGAAGAAACTATACCAGATCCAGACCCTTACATCAAATGTGTCGGTGTAGTGACCTGTAATACAGATAGCGATTGTCCTGGAAACGCGAACTGCGATTCACAAAAGCGATGCTTATGCCCTGAGCCAAATGTCGGAAATGATTGCAGACGTAAGTTTTACACTTAATAAAACGTTGGACATTGAACTGCTCATAATTCGTGTATCACAAATCAATCTCTATGTCATATTACATTCGTTTACAGATCCGTGCGAAGACTTATCCTGCGGCCCCAATGCCCATTGCATGCTATTAAAGGATATTGCCACTTGCATATGCGGTAATGGATATACCGGAAAACCAGGTGTAAAGGGGGGATGTAGCGACATAAATGAATGTGCAGTTAATCCTTGTCCACCTGGGGCTATTTGTAACAACGAGCCAGGTTCATTCTCTTGTCAGTGTCCAAGCGGTACAACGGGGGATCCGTACAATGGAGGATGCCAGGAGTCTGAATTACCTCATGTTTGTGGACCTAACACTCCATGTCCTTCGGGTGAACAGTGCATAAGAGACGAATTTATTGGCAGCAGTGTCTGCATTTGTCAGCGGGGATATACACGCGATACAGAGAGCGGAAAATGCAGAGATGTCAACGAATGTATGGAGTCAAGAGACAAAACAGCGTGCGGTGTCAATGCTATCTGCAAAAATTTACCTGGAAGCTATGAATGTCAGTGTCCACCAGGGTACAATGGAAATCCGTTTTCCCTGTGTGAAGGTAAGGTCTTCGTTAATTTATTGATTATGATGTAAGTGTAGATTGACGGACAAAAATGATTATGATTGCCCCACGAATCTCACTCTGATTCTGTTTTTTGGTATTTTATGTCAACGAAGATTCACGCTGTAGGAATGCATAATTCCATTTACTCAATTTCAGAATGCAACAGCATCGAATGTCAATGTCAGCCACCATACAAGATCGTGAATGGCAAATGCATGTTGGCTGGTTGTTCAAGGGGTGAAAGCTGCCCCAGCGGTGCCGAATGCATAACGATTTCTGGCGGCGTGAGTTATTGCGCTTGTCCTAAGGGTTTCAGAACGAGACCAGACAGCACCTGCGAAGGTGCGTGTGATTTGATAGAAATGATTTATAAATAATCCTTGTGACTAGACGTTAGAAACAAATCTCTAGCACCTAGTGTTGAAGCAAAGTTTGTGATTTGTACTCTATACAGCTACAAAATATTTAGTTATAAAAAAGTACATAGGGAGGGAGTGTGGGAAAATATGTGAACTCAACAGTTCTGAAAATTATAGATATAAACGAGTGCATCGAGGGACAACAGATGTGTGGATATGGAGCCGAATGCATCAATCTTCCTGGATCACATCAATGCATTTGCCCTCGTGACTATGGCGGTGATCCTTACAATGGTCTCTGCTCACCAGCTAAGAGAAGATGTACAAATGACAACGAGTGTAAAGCAAACGAAAAATGTGTTCAGCCTGGCGAGTGTGTTTGCCCGCCTCCATTTTATACAGATATTCAAGACGGGAATCTTTGCAAAAGTAGGTTCCAGTTATGCAATATGTAGTTCAACAGTTCGTTGAAGTTAAAACCATACGAGGAATCAGAATTCATTTTTATATAATATTCAACAGATCCCTGCAAACGATTCCCATGTGGAATCAACGCGAAATGCACTCCAAGTGACCCACCGAAGTGCATGTGCGAAGCTGGATACGAAGGCGATCCACAGCACGGCTGTGCTGACATTAATGAATGTGCTGACAACCCTTGTGGCCAAGGCGCGTATTGTCTCAATACCAACGGAGCCCATGTCTGCGAATGTCCAAGAGGTACTATCGGCGACCCTTACGGTGCCGGATGTACGGATGTTGGTGTACCAAAATTGTGCTCATCTAATGACGATTGTGAAAACTATTACGCTTGTGATCATGGTAGTTGCGTCAATCCCTGTGATACGTTACCTTGCGGACCAAACGCTTACTGCGAACCAGACAAACATGCCGCATGGTGCCGATGTGTTGTTGGATTCACCGAAGGAAAGGATAATGAATGTGTTTCTCGTACGTATACCATCAATATCACTTTTTATCACCTTTCGAATCGGATTGGTTATTAAAAATCTTGAGAAGAAGTCAATTGCTGTAATATGAACACTGTTTTCTTGTTACAGAATGTAATGGATTTGTTTGCGGAGCTGGTGCACAGTGTATTGTTAGTTATGATGGTCCAACTTGCAAGTGTATTGAAGGATTTATAGGCAATCCCTTCCCCGGTGGACAGTGTTCTCCGGATGTGTGTTCACCGGATGTACCATGTGCGGAGCCAAGTATTTGCATAAGTGGCCGATGTAAGCGTCGTTGTGAAAGTGTAGTTTGTGGCGTTGGAGCAAATTGCGATCCATCTACCAACAAATGTGTATGTAATCCATACTTTGTGGGAAATCCAGATCTTCTATGTATGCCACGTAAGTTCACGCGTGTTTTCTCAATTGGTTTGCAAAACTATTCTAATTATACAAATATAAATTTATATACTGATGATCAATGATTTTTCTTGCAGCGGTTCAACCCCCAATATGTGATCCAAGTTGCGGTGATAACGCGCATTGTGAATATGGCTCAACAGCCTCTAGTTGCGTTTGCAACCCCGGTACAAACGGAAATCCTTACCACGGTTGTGGTGTGCAAGAAAAATCGGACTGCTCCGGTCAGTTGTGTGGAAAAGATGCACACTGTAGTGCTGGACTCAATGCTGTTGAATGTCTGTGCCCACCAGGATATGCTGGAAATCCTTACATTCAGTGCCACGGTAAGAATCAATTAAGGGGAAGGAACCGTTGAGTTTTCAGCCTAGTGATATTCAAATGGTCGAAGGGAGAATGCCTTTTTTTTTAATCTAATTTTAGATGAGGAAAAATAATTTTCTACCATTTTGAAAAATTTTTTTTGGTTATCGATTTTTAATTCTGGTTCTATAGCACGCCTAGCTAAATCCATGCGAAAAGTTGTTCAAAATCATCTTAGGAGCTTGCAAAAAAAATTTCAGTTCAAAATACGAAAACTTGTAGAAGAAGTTCAATTTTTAGTGCGTCGCGGTCGCCCGCGAAATCAAATCAAACTTTCTTTATAGAAAATTTCCTATGAAAATAAGCTTGAGACATTCATTTCCGAAAGTAAAATGGCCATCCAGGGCAAAAATAAGGAAAAGAATCATAATTATCGAGAGAGCTGCCGCGCCGCGCCGCCCGCCCTGTATGAACGACCCCGCGCCGGGCGAGCGGATTGCGCGGATAACCGCGAGGCGCTAAAAATTGAACTTCTTCCACAGGTTTTCGTATTTTGAGGTGAAATTTTTTCCGCAGGCTCCTAATATGATTTCGATCAACTTATCGCATGGATTTAGCTAGGCGTGCTATAGAACCTGAATTAAAAATCGATAGCCAAAAAAATTTTGTCAAAATGGTGGAAAGTGATTTTTCTGATTTTTTCTGAGTGCGCCATCGGATTCCTCATCGAAAATCATGCTTAAAAAAATGTCATTCTCCTTTCGACCATTTGGATATCACTAGGCTGGAAACTCAGCGGTGCCACAATTTCACTCGTCTTCCAAATGTGATGTGTAGTGAATATGATTTGTTTCCAACAATCAATATTCAGAATTCTCATAAAATTATTAGACCGCCTTTCATTGTTGTTTTTTTTTTCAGATATAAACGAATGCAATGGAAATGCTTGTGGAAGTGATGCAGTTTGCATAAATACGATAGGAAGTTATGATTGTCGTTGCAAGGAAGGATTTGTAGGAAATCCATTTATTGGTTGTCAGAAGCTGCAGACTGGTCCTTGCGAAGATCCTTCCGTTTGCTCGTGCAATAACGAAGTGCCATGCCCATTGGGTTATTCATGTATTCAAAGTAAATGCATCGATAGATGTAGCGACATAAAGTGTGGCCCAAGATCTGTGTGTGAGGAAGGAACGTGTATATGTCCCCCTGGTTATAGCGGTAATCCAAATGATCTCAATAACGGTTGCTACTTGCAAGGTCACTGTGCCAATGATCTCGATTGTGAAGCCCAAGAAATTTGCTTCCAAGTTGGAAAGGGCGCTCGAAAGTGCGTGGATGCCTGTAGCAAATTGCAGTGCGGTCCAAACGCGTTGTGTGTAGCCCAAAACCATTTATCATCTTGTATTTGCATCGATGGATATGACGGAAATCCAAGTAATCTTGCCGACGGATGTCAACTCCAGAGAACTAATCCTCCTCGGGAATGCTCTGATGACACAGAATGTGTCCAAGGCTCCTTCTGCAAAGTTTCGGAGAGTGGACTTCGATCATGCGTGAATCCCTGCAGCCAAGTAGTATGTGGTTCTCATGAGAAATGCCAGCCAGATGTATCGGGACATGCCACATGTATCTGTCAAGATGGATATGAATGGAATCCAGTACTGTCCTCCTGTGAAAAGCCATCTGTGCCTGATTGCATAAGCGATAGTGACTGTCAAACAACTGCAACTTGTCGTCCGGATGCTCTTGGGGTGCTGAAGTGCTCCTTCGTCTGCACAGCATTTACATGTCCTATAAACTCACAGTGTGTCGCGTTCAATCATCAGGGACATTGTGAATGTTTACCTGGCTATACTGGTAATTCTAATGATCGTAGTGGATGTCAAACTTCCCACAAGGACAAATGTAACACTGATACACAGTGCCCTGAAGATCAAACATGCAGATCTTCTAGCGATGGTACCTTGTCCTGCCAACCCGTCTGCAACTTCGTATCCTGCGGACCGAATGCACTCTGCGTCGTAAATAATCATGTCGCACGATGTGAATGTCCACCGGGCCTTTATGCTGGAGATGCAAACGACAAGACCAAGGGATGTCAAACTGTTCCTTGCGTTTATAACATCGATTGTCCACCAACTCAACTATGCAATCGTTTGACGCATACTTGTTACGATGTTTGCGACGAGAATTCATGCGGATTAAACGCTGTGTGCATAGCAGATGACCATAAAGCGACATGTCAGTGCCCACCAGGATTCAGAGCAAACCCTGTACCAGATATTGAATGTGTCAACAGTGAAGTGTGCTCACCAAACTACTGTCACGAATCTGCAGTGTGTATTGCAGGAGCTTCTAGCACTCCCATTTGCCAGTGTCCACCAAATCAAGTTGGTGATCCGTATACAACTGGATGCCAACCGGAAGGATCTTGTACCACAAGCAAGGATTGCCCTGTACAATCAATTTGTCAAAATCACAGATGTATCAATCCCTGCGAAAATGTCTGTGGAGCAAATGCAATATGTGAAATCATCAACGGAGAACCTATCTGCAAGTGCGCGCACAGATTCGTACCATCTAGCAGAGGCCCGCAAGAAGGATGTGTCAGAGCTACTGGCGCCTGCTTGACTAATGCCGATTGTGATGGTGATTTCTGTCTGGATGGTCGATGCAGAGGTATAATTGTTACTTGATATATCAATTTGATCAAGGACTACTCCAGAGATTTGCGTAAACTTTAAAGCTTACCGTTAATATCGTTTTAGCCGCATGTCGTTCAGTTTCTGACTGTTCTGAGGGGGAAAAGTGCATCAACAATTTATGTGCAATTCCTTGTGTATCTCACTCTCAATGTCAAGCGGACCAGGCTTGTGTCAGCGGTACATGTGCACTCGGCTGTCGCAGTAATAAGAATTGCCCATCATCCGAGTCATGTATCAATGATAAATGTCAAGGTAGGGCAGGATTCGTTATTTTAGGTGCAACCTCAGACCTTGAAAATATATCTTCTTCGATATCCTATACTTCCAATCGTATTTCAGATCCTTGCACGAAAGAAAATGTCTGTGGTGCTAATGCAGTGTGCAACTGCATAGATCATTCTACAACATGTAGCTGTCCAGTCGGATTTCAGGGTAATCCAACTCCAGAACAGGGTTGCGTACGTGTTCCAACTATATGCGAAACTCCTCGAGATTGTCCGTCTCAACACACATGCATTTCTGGCTTTTGTCAATGCCAATGTGACGCACAGAACGACTGTGCTCATGGAGAGCGATGTAAAAATGGATTATGTGTAAAGATATGTTATGGTGACAGCAATTGTTTACCTGGTGAACAATGTATTGGAGGTCATTGTGAAATTGGGTGCACTTCTGATTCTGGATGCAAAACTGACGAAATATGTATCAACAACAAATGCAGGTAAGGATAGTTTTGGGTAACGGAAGACTTAGAAGACTCAGGAAGACTAGAAAGCTTCTCAGCTTTTGCTGAACGAAGCATTTTTGAGAATCCTTAACAAATATTAATTACTTAATTTCAGATGCGGTCATGGATTTATTGCTGGGCCTGAAAAGTGTTTGGACATTAACGAATGTGAAGAGCAGCCTTGTCATCAAAGTGCGGAATGTATAAATGTCCATGGTTCATACCGTTGTATATGTCCCCAGGGGAGAGCTGGAGACCCAATGGGAACTGGGTGTCTAATACCACATCAATGTGATGTAAATTCTGATTGCGCCGATTCGCAAGCTTGTTTACAAAATAACTGCACAGATCCATGTACGCTTGTAGACTGTGGATCTAACACAATTTGTTCTGTGATTGACCATAATGCAGCATGCCAATGCCAGCCCGGTTTTATCGGAGATGCTTCCGGATGTTTCAAAGTTGAATGTCTATCCAACAATGACTGCTCAGGGGACAAGTATTGTAATCAAGAAGCAAGCAAATGTGCAAGTAAGTAGCTCCGCAGAATACATTTTAATTTTTTGTATTCATTTTACGATACCTTGTTTTCGATATACCGGCTTGCGTCACATACCGATACCACTTGAACAATACAGAGCAAAAAATTAATTCATTGCTTATATTCGAAATAATAGGCCCCTGTAATCAAATGAATTGCGGATATGGAAATTGCGCTGTCGTAGACCACATCGCTACGTGCAATTGCTACCCAGGCTTTGCTCTTCTTGGTGATACATGCGCCGACATAGATGAATGTTCAGAAAACCCATGCCACTCAACAGCTACGTAAGTGCAATAATGATTTGCTAGAGTATAGACAAATTTTCTTACTGTTGATGAATACTATAATAAATGTTTACAGATGCCACAACACCGAAGGTTCCTTCACATGCGTTTGTCCTCATGGTTTGGTGGGAGATCCCATAAAAATCGGCTGCAGACAACCCGGTGATTGTTACACTGACTCTGATTGCCCGACTTCAGCAGCATGCATTGAGAACAGATGTCGAAATCCCTGTGACGATCCTACTATCTGTGGACGAAATGCTGAATGCAATGCTGTGGGTCATGCAGCCGTTTGCAGATGCCCCGGCCAAACTTCTGGAAACCCGAAGGTACTGTGTATTTACACATTGATAAAAATCCCAGGATAGACCAATAGATTTATAGTATAATATAAACGAATGAAAAAATTCTGTTTTTAATTTTAGGTTGATTGTATTCACCTAGAATGTAACTACCACAGCGACTGCGGTCCATCTAAAGCATGCTTTGACAATAAATGTATTGACCCTTGTTTGGTACCCAACGTGTGTGGGCAGAGAGCAGATTGTTCTTCGTTAAACCATAGTGCAGTTTGCACATGCCAGCCGGGAGGTACAGGAGACCCAAATCTCGGTTGTGTTCCTGTGCAGTATTGTAAATCTGACTCACAGTGTCCAACAAGCTCTGCCTGCAATGGAGGAGTGTGCACATGTATGTAATATTATATCGATCAATAACGTCATAGTAAGCTATCAGTTTGCAAAAGAAAATCGATCAATAATGGAATATATAAAGAGTAAGCATAGTTGTTGTTTATTAACAACCAAATACCCATTTTTCAGCTGTTTGTACAAGTACACGAGATTGCATTGGAGACCAGCTGTGTATCAATGAGGTTTGTCAACCAACCTGCAGAAGTAACTCTAGCTGCCCAGAGTTTCAATTTTGTCAAAATAGTATTTGCGTCCAAGAACTGCGATGTGTGTCAGATGACGATTGTGGTTACAGCGAGAAATGTATCAGAAACGCTATAGGACAAGTAAGTAAACGAAGATGTTCTGGGTATTTCCTTACAATGATCATCATATTTTGTCCAACAATGAAATTATGGAATATTGTGTCAACCTCTAGCATAGCATAATATTCAAATTAGTCTATCAGAAAGATTTAATGAAACATCATATACTTTTTTGTTTAGGCTGAATGTAAAGAGTCATGTGAACTTGTACTCTGTGGGCGTAATGCAGTATGCAAGGGTGAAAATCACGATGCTTCTTGTTCTTGCGAGCGTGGCTTCTTTGGAGATGCCAAGGATGATAAGATCGGCTGTCAACCAGTGGAATGCGAATCGAATGAGGACTGCTCGGAAGAAAAAGTGTGTGATTCGTTCAAATGCAGAATTGCTTGTCTTGCACACAATCCTTGTGGTGTTAATGCCATTTGTTCAGCAGCAAAGCATTTACAAGTAAGATACAGTTCTCGATCCTCAACTTTTTTCAATACTAATTGCCACATTAGTTCAGACCAATAAGATATTGAAGGTCAAGTTGATAACTATGTGATTGAATATTCTTATAGGTTTGTACTTGCCAGCCCGGTTATACGGGAGAGCCTACTAGAGGATGTGAGCTTATCGATTTCTGTGCCACAATACCTTGCGGACCTGGTTCAACCTGTGAAAATTCGCGTGGTTCATTCAAGTGTCAATGTAATCCAGGAACTGTCGGGGATCCATACAACAGCGGTTGTCACGAGCCAGGTTACTGCCAAGAAGATCAGGATTGTCCGTTGACTGCAAAATGCATTACTTTGAATGGAAAACCCAAATGCGTTGGTACGTAACTTTGCTTTCCTAGAAAAACTTGTATCCTTATTTTTCGGTACGTTCTCCAAAGCTCTTTTGGATCTTTTAATGCTACGGAAAGTATTCCATGCAATACGCATGATTGAAACTTGAGCCAATGTTCTAAGATGGTTATGAATCTATTATAGATGTTTGCTCGCAATTACAATGTGGCCCGAATGCTGAATGCAACGCATTGAATCATGCTGGTTCTTGCAAGTGCCGATCTGATTACGAAGGGGATCCTAGTAGCCTGAGCATTGGATGTCGACCGAAACCAATACCTTGCACATCAACAGCTGATTGCCTGACGAACACGTATTGCTATGAAAGCATTTGTCGACGTCAGTATTTCACTTGATCTAATTGAATATTGAAATAGTTCTTCGTCTTTTTTGAGTCAGTTGAATAATATCGATCCAATTCTATAGCCTCTTGTCTATCCGACGAAGAATGCAATTTATCAGACGTCTGTCTAAACGGACAGTGCTTGGACCCATGCGACATAAGAGCAGCATGCGGAATAAATGCTGAATGCGAAGTAAGAAGCCACATTAAGCAGTGCAGTTGTCCGCCAGGTTTCACTGGTAATTCAGAGGTGGAATGTGTAAGAGGTGTGTTTGTCGTATTGTTAACTCACGTTTTACCTGCTAAATTCGCTCGTTATGTTCGGTTATACATATCTTATGATATATTTTCAGTTCCTGTTTCCTGTAAGAGCAACAGTGACTGCAGTGATGGAAACAGTTGTCGGGATAACATGTGCCTGCCTACTTGCACAGCAGACAGCGAATGTGCCTTCAATGAAAAATGTATCAATAAAAATTGCCTGCTAACTTGCAGACTCGACAATGATTGCTTCCTTGGCCATATATGCTTGAATAATATGTGCACATTCGGGTGTCGTGGGGATGAAGATTGTAACGCAGATCAGGCCTGTTTTTCCAACAAATGTACAAATCCTTGTGAAGCAACACCATGTGGTCCAAACGCCAAATGCACAGTCACCAACCAACGAGCTACATGCTCTTGTGGATCTGGATTCATAGCTAATCCAACAGCTAAAGTAGCATGCATACGTACTCCGGGACCAGGATGTCAGGCGAACAGAGATTGCGCAGCTGGGACAGCTTGCGTTTCCAATCTTTGCACACCTGTCTGTTCATCTAATGCAAACTGCTTGAGCAATGAGAGATGCGACAACTCTGGAGTATGCAAATCACTCTGCAGACGGGACGAGGATTGCAGTAGCGGTGAAATATGTGAAGGTCTTGTCTGCTCTATCGGTTGTAGATCGAATAATGAATGCCCAGAAAGTGATGCCTGTGTGAATAACAAGTGCTCAGGTAAAACATCCATTATTATTCACGTGAATAGTACATATTGATCATCTTTATTTATAATAACTTTGCATTTTGCATTTAAATGTTTTACAGACATCTGCACTTCTCCGAATGCATGTGGTACGAACGCCGAATGTTCGACTGTTAATCATCAAAAACAATGTGTATGTCCAACACCTTTGGTAGGAGATCCAAGTGTCGGGTGTAGACAAGCATTCCTTCCATGCACGTCAAGTGCAAATTGCTTGCCAGGTCAATCGTGTTACGGCAAATCATGTTATACCACTTGTAGAAGGTGAGCTCTCCTTCATGGTATACGTAGTAATCAATATCAATTCATAAGCTTTGTTGAGTATCATTATAAGCAATGTGATGATTTCCCATTGTAGTGATTCCAATTGCCTTAATGATGAACGCTGTGATGGTGGATTATGTAAGACAATATGCAATAGCGATGACAAGTGTGTATCACAACAAATTTGTACAAACCGACTGTGCGATATTGGCTGTCGTAGCGATAACACATGTCCGAGCGAGGAATCTTGTCTGAACAACAAATGTAAAAGTAAGTTCTGACCGAACTCTCCTAATTCTTCCCATCAAACTGTAAATTCCAGTCGTCCCAATTAATTGAATAAAATGTTCGAATTTATTTAAACCTTAAAATTTCAACTTTCAGACCCATGCGAAGGAGGTAGTGCTTGTGGAGAATGTGCAGGCTGTCGTGTGGTAAATCATGCAGCACAATGTAGTTGCCCAACTAACTACTTCGGTAATGCTATGGTTAGTTGTACGAAATCCGCAATTCCCTGCAACGGTTCCTGTGAATGTGACGAAGTCGGCTTTTGCACAATGAGTTGTACAACCCAGGCTCAATGTTCTTGCGGAGAAGTTTGCAATGCCGGGAAGTGCAGAGCTAAATGTGACGTTAACAGTGCTTGTCCGAAGGTATAATAATAAATCATTTTTTTTTATGATGGATGTTGAAATGTTTCATTCAGATCAATTGTGATACATCTTTAAAGCAATGTTTGTAAGACTATGAGTCTTCCAATTCAAATCTTACATTTTGAACAAGAGAAAAGTTCGAAACGAAACTCTCGTCCGCTCCTGTATTTAAACACAAAAGTATTGAATAAATACGGACTCCCCAATTTAGGGCTACACGTGTGAAAGAGGACTGTGCCTTGTGGGATGTCGAGCTTATTCTGACTGTCCATCGTCGCTTTCCTGCACAAACAATCAATGTGTAGATCCATGTAAGAGTAGAGAGTCACCGTGTGGAATAAATGCTCTTTGCCGCGTTTCTAATCATCGAGCCGTATGCCTCTGCCCAGAAGGCTTCCAGGGAGAGCCGAGCCAAGAATGCTATCAGTTAGAATGTCATCTAGATGAGGATTGCGAGCCCAATAAGCGCTGTAGCCCGAGTGGGGTGTGTAGCAATCCATGTCTACAACATGGAGTATGTGGATTCAATGCACAGTGTCGTGTGGTAAACAGACAAGCGCAATGTTCTTGTCCACCTGGACACTTTGGGAACCCCAAAGTCAATTGCAAAAAAGGTCAGTACAGGGCTTCTTGCAATGATTTGAGATCGTTTTAAAGAAAGTTCACTTAAGAAAGTCACAAATTAGCATTCATATAAAAAAAAAGATCTCGCAGATAGTTACCTTCATTATATGCTTTACCAGGTGGAGATGAATGCTTGCGCAGCCCGTGCGGGGCTAATGCCAAGTGCCGTGATACTAGTGGAGGCTTTGAATGTACTTGTGATGCTAAATGCACAGGAGATCCGTACTCAGGCTGCGTATGCGAGGGAGGGGATGCTTGCCGGGATATCCAATGTGGAGTTAACGCATTGTGTCGTATTTATAATAATCAACCGCAGTGCTATTGTCCACAAAATTACCCATCTGGAGATCCATCACAGGAATGTAAGTTTGAATATTTCTGGTGATTTTGGATCCATAATCTTATGCACCTTTGTTGAATTGATTGGAATAGGTATCACAGAACGGAGCGCGGAAGACTGTCGCACAGCTGGTTGTGGAAAAGGTGCAGAATGCTTACGAGATGGTACGATATTCGTGTGTAAATGCCCTCCAGGTACCAGCGGTTCAGCATATGTTGAATGCACAACAGGTAGGAGACAACCTACTAACTATTTAACAAAGTATACTAGTTAATTATGTGTACAGCACTTGTGATTAGAAACAAAAATAGATTTGTGACTGACGAGAAAGGAACATGGTGTGTAGAATAACCATGTATCGTTCAGTAGGATTTAATAATATATCTAGATGTATTAATCCAGTGGATCGTTAACACTGAGAGACAGATGTGATTGGAGCAGATCGATAAAATTATCGACGCATCGATTGATTATTTTTATTTAAGAATGTCAATGCTCGTGTACATATTCGTTAGGCATACTGTACATAATCTGATATACAACATGTTCACACATCTCACATTATAACCGCATATGTAGAATGTTTATCTCAGTATCCAATCTGTCTTATCATTGTTTGATCGGAAGAAAGCGTTTGATTTAAATACTTAAGGAGATATATAGTGATACAATTGACACGACATATATTAGGCTAATACAGATTGGGAACTGCGAAAGGGACATTCTCATATACCCATGCTTGATATTTGCTGATATTCACAGGTCATTTCCTCTTTCTTAAGTCTGTGGGGGCTTATGTGTAAATATTGCTGCTTGTCATTATATTCTGTACGAGATGTCTAAAATTGATAAATTGTAAATTCTTCCACCTTTCACAAAGCTACCCTATTTTCATCATAAATACAAAGCATGTGGTTAATGTTATTTGTGAGAAAGTTTCTTTTCACAGTTCTTATAAATGCTTTTTTTCTTTTTTTTCCTGTCCCACCCGCAACCCATCAATGAAATTTCGTGACAATAGACAGAGAATGCACCAGTGACTTAGAGTGCCCCAATGAGAAAGCCTGCATAAATCTACAATGTCTGGACCCATGCGCGCTCCGCGGTGCCTGCGGAATAAATGCCTTATGCCGCGTTGTGTTACACAAGCCACGTTGCTCGTGCCCACAATGTTACATTGGCATGCCCCATACCGCTTGTCAACCAGATCCCAAGTGTGAAACTCTCGATCCCCGACCTTATCCCCCAAGTATAGGTTGCACTTCTAACTACAATTGCCCGGAAAGTCTTTCCTGCAATATTCAGACTGAAGAGTGCCGCGACCCATGCTTAGGCTCCAAGTATAACTGCGATGTAAATAAGAAGTGTCAGGTGCGAAATCACAGCCCAATGTGTGTCTGTAAATATGGGTTCGTTGTCAACGAAATTGGGGAACTAACTTGTGCTCCTGACACCCTGACCTGCTTGAGAGATTTTGATTGCCCATCAAATGCTGCTTGCATTAACGGAAAATGTCAAAACCCTTGTAACGTACGAAACAAACCGCCATGCCCGGTCGACAAAACTTGCGACGTATTGGATCATCGACCTGTGTGCATATGCACTAGAAACTGCAACCCTTCCTTATCCATCTGCCTGCGAGACAGTGGCTGTTCCGCAGATTTGGCGTGCCGCAACTATCGCTGTGTGGATCCTTGCAGCAACTCTACATGTCCGGCTGATGCCCCCTGTTACGTGGAGGAGCATAAGCCTATCTGCAAGTTCTGTCCCTCGGGCTTTGTGCCAGATACTAAATATGGATGCATGAAAGGTAAACACCATTTCTCAGTTGCTATCTGAGTAGGTCATATCATATGCGGACAACTTGAAATGTTCAATGTGCTTTGCCTTTACCGGAAAAGTTGCCACGCAATTTTTTCAAATTTAAATCACTTTTATGCAACATTGAAGGTGTCATTTAACAGTTAATTAGTACAAGAATACATATAGATAATGTCCTTTGTCCTGACCTCCTGCACTCTTCTGCCAGTCCTATACTACTAGAAGGTACTTTCCGTTACATCTGTCTCAGTAAAGTCCTAATAAATATTTCTTAATTAGCTTGTCTATTATGCAGCATGCCAACTTTTAATCTGTAGTACTTATATTAAACATTTTACCCGTAGTATAGCGTAATACAAGATGCTTGATATTTACTTAGTTTAACCAAGTAAAAGTATATTGTGTGTATGTATGTATTGTATCCACAGCAGTTGAGAACTTCAATCCAGCGATTGTCTGCGAGTCCGATGACGACTGCAATCATACAAATGCCTGCGTAAAAGGGTCTTGCGTAGATCCTTGCACCACCAACTGTCCACTGGCAGCTCAGTGTCGGGTCGAAGCACACAGGCCTATTTGTGTTTGCGATTTAAATGATTCTCTCTGTTTGAATAGCACATCTAATTTCACAGAATCGGTATCGAATGCAGAAGCTACAACTGCTTCAACTAAGCCATACACATATCATAAATTAAACAATAGTACGGTAGAAGTGCTCACTTCTACGGTACACAGTGCAGATTTCATAACAACACCCACCACTGAAGATTCAACAGCCTTATTCACCACACTAAATACTCAGTTTACATCAACTTTTAATACTGAAGGCACAGCCATTACATTCAGTGCACCAACTACAGAACCCACACTAAGTTCTTCTATTGACAGCTCAACAACTTCTTCGGACACTCCAATCACGGAGCCTCCATTGAGGAATACCAACGAAGATTCAATAATTACATCCACCGCAGTGACGAACGAGCCCACAATAAGTACTAGAACCAAGACCTCGACACTCTCATCTACCACACTAAATACTGATCAGCTTACATCAACTCCTAATACTGCAGGCACAACCAATACATTTAGTACACTAGCTGCAAAACCTACACTAAGTTCTTTTACTGATAGCTCAACAACTTTTTGGGTCACTTCGACTACAGAGCCTTCATTGAGGACTACGAACGAAGATTCAACGACTACACAGACCACATTAACTAACGAGCCTATCATAAATACAAGAACTGAAGCCTCAACAGTCTCATTCACCACACTGAATACTGATCGGCTCACATCAACTTCTAATATTGAAGGCACGACCATTACATCCATTACACCAGATACAGAACCTACACTAAGTACTACTACTGATAGTTCAACAGCTACTTGGGTTACTTCAACAACAGAAACCACTTTAAGCACTTCCAACGACGATACAACTATCACATCCACCACCTTGAACACGGAGCCCACAATAAGTACTAGCACTGAAGACACAACTGCTGCGATATATACTACAGAAACCACATTGAGTACTAATATCGAAGATATAACACGGATTTCCACCAGACCTACAACGGAGAGTATATTGAGTTCAATTGCTAGTACTGAAGAAGCATCGACTCTTTCAACCACACTTATTACGGACTCTACATTGTTCACTAGTACTGAAGATTCAATTACTTCAACTACACTAACTACAGAATTCATTACAAATAGTGGCGAGGATCATGTAACAAGTCAAATATCTAGTAATCCTACGTCCGACCAACCAGAAACAAATACAAATTCATTTACAAATAGTGAGGAGTCGTTTACAGGTCAACGGATAAGTACTTCGAATAATGTAACTACCGTACCTGCTGGTACGAGTCAAACTCTAAGTACAGAGAATATTGCAGTACCAAAACTAGAAATAACAACGCATTTATCCACTGACAGTTTTGAGTCATCGACAACTCAAAATAAAAATGCGTTGAGTAACCCAACCACAGTATCTAATAAGTTAACAGAACCTACGTCGACGGAAACAATCATAGTGCCCAACTTAGAATCAACAACATATTCATCTACAGATAGCGAGTTATTGACAACTCAAAATACAAATGTTTGGAGTAATCCGAGTGAAGGTTCACATGAAGCGACACGAATTACAGTCACAGAAACAATCACAACGAAAAACGTAGAGTCAACGACAAACTCGTTTATAGAAAGTGGTGGATCATTGACAAGTCAAAGAGCAACTTTACCCAGTGAATCGACCGAGAGTACGGTTACAGAAAAAGTACCAATACACATCCCAGAAGTCACTTTAATTACACCCAGTAGTGAAATATTGACATCAGTGGAAACTACTGGGACAGTAATGACGGATAATTTAGTTACAACGCCTTCCATTATCGAGGGTCAACCCATCACAACTCGAAACACTATTAACCCAAACCAGATTATTACAATCAAACCGATTACACAAAAGATTGAAGATGCTTCGCCAGAGACGTTGACAACAGACCGTTCGTACTCAACAATTAACTGGATTACTGATAGTGTCACAACTAAAATGCCAATTCTGGTTGATAATTATATGGAAGCATCCACTCAAAGTTCAACTTTTGGAGATTCAAATTTAGGGATGACGCATAAGCTTATCCAATCCGCCGACACCTATATGACTTCTGGAAAACCGTCGGAGACTACCACGACGTTCGTAGAAGAAACAGATAGAACTACAACTACACTGGAGCCTAATGAACCGATAAAAGATTATATATTCCAAGGCATTACAGATCGAAATAAACATACTACTACAACAATGGGAACCACTTCCAGAGCTACTGAATTCTTCAATCCTGATGACACTACACAACAATCTATTATTACAGATAAAGATCAATCAGTGCAAAATTTTACTAACGTAACAGAATTGCCGGTCACTCATTCAAATTTATTTGAATTTAACAGCATGGGTACAAAACCTGATAGTAGCCAACAGACTTCAATGAGTCCTGCTTACACAAATGAGGACACTCAAGCTGTTTACGCTACTACCACACAAAATTTACATGGTTTATTTAATCAGTCGACGATCGATGAAATTGGCCAATTTCCGACAACAACCCTCAATTCTTTAGCGGATGATGTGCCTAACCAGACCACGCTGCAGTCGGAAAATGGCACTGAAGTACCTACCCTTCAATTCACATCTTCCCCTCCTAGTAAAGACGCAGATTACAATACGACTAATAGGAATTCCATAGTAACAGAAGATGCTACAATCTCGACTCTTTTGTCTGAAAGTCAAACAACCGACATGTATTTTGTTGAGACTAATTCTCCAGCCAGCTTCCTAAGTCCGAGTACTAATGATTCTTCCACTACAGAATCTTCATTTATGATACACAATGAAAATGCAACATCTATATTCAATGAACCTACACAGTATATAACTACAGAATTCGCGAGTGAAAACCAGACAACCGATGTAATCAGTGGTAATTATGTGACTGTGTCAACGCCAGAGCAAGTTCAAGTCAGTGATGTGTATACCACATCATCGTCCAAAGAGCTGACAGAGCACGCTCTTACTACCGATCGGGTAACAGAAGCTATCACTGATAATGTCGAACTCTTCTATAATGAAACATCAGTTACAAACAACTCATATTCAGCATATAATTACAGCAAATCAGCTGACCCTACGACTACGTTTATACCGGTGTATTCCAACCAAATTAATGTAAGTGGAGGAATCGCTGATGATAATGAATCCTTCACTGAACAATCGTCGTTTTTGGGGGTAACTTATTCTACACCAACACATGAGACTACATCTCAGCAATTTTTTCCATTGGATGGTCTCACGACACAATTTGCAGGACAAAATGTCGTTACTGATGAGCTATTTCATACATCAACTGATGGTGATGTATCTGAACCTATTTCAACACTGAAACCATCAAACGTACAGGAGTTTCAAACGACTGGTAAAACTGACATTGATACTGTATCCACTGAACAGACTGATTTACCACCCACACGTCACACAGCTCCTACTTATCATGATGAAAATGTAGTGACTGATATAAACGACTCTAAAAAAACAAAAATAAGTATACCAATGCTCGATTCTACAACTCAATCATTTATTGATAAATCCCAGGCAATGAAAGAATCGTCACCACCAAGAGAAGCTACGAATTCTGACAAAGTATTCACGACCTTACGTACTAGTGATATCACAATTGAACATACAACAAATCCAATTGTTACGGAAGGCGAACACACAACAGTTGTATCTGACCTCACAGTATCTTTCACCTCAACAACGGAAGTAGTAGAAGAGATGTCCACTTATAGAAATAGAGAGAATACAAATCCAGTTACTAACTCCGAACTTCAGAAGACTACTCCGGTGGTTGCGGACTCAAATTTACAGTACACGATACCTAGCATGGACCAAGTGAGTGACTCTTCAACAACGAATAAATATTCGCTAATATCGACAACAGTAGAGCCATCACATTCTGGTGATTATACTGAAAATGTGCATAGCAATGGTACATCGACAGAAAATGCTTTTCAATTCAATATTCAAACTACTACGCAAAGTAATAATGGAGGCACAGACCAGACAACGAAACTGCTTGAGAAAGGCCCTGAAATTGATCACAGTACAGAACAGCCTGTCTCTACCACTATCTTGCCTGAAGGCGATATTACTGTAGCTCCTGAAACTCAGACAACACGAAAGCCCTCAGATCTGGATCAGATTAAGACAACACCTGAGATCACTTATCACAGTCCGACAACTGAGAATGTTCAGCAGTCAAATTCCCAAACGACTGTGCATGAAAGTTATGGTATCACACAAGAAACAACAAAACTGGTTCAGGGAGATTCCGAAATTAGTCAGACTACACAGAAAATAGGCTTTACTGAACGTTTGACTACACATATACTTGAAGCAGGAGTCAATATGCCCACTGAATACCAAACAACTGAAAAATTAATCAATTCGACTGAAACTAAAACAAGTCAAGCAAACATCAATGATTATACTCCGACAACTGAATATGTCTTTCAGGAGAATATTCAGACCACGACGCATCCGAGTAGCGAGCTAATAGATAAAACAACTAAAACGTTAGAAGGAGGTACAGATGTTGATTCTACTACACAAATATTTTTCCCTACCGCTGACCAATTGACCACCCAAAAGCCAGGGGCGTATTTCAGTATAGTTACTGAATTCCAAACCACAAGAAAATCTATGGACGTAGGTGAGACAGAAGCAACACATATGGCAACTAATTTCAGTCCAACAAGTGAAAGTATCACTCAGCTCAATATCCAATCTACTACCTATAAAAGTAATGGAGTCATAGAGCAAACGACAATAAAGCTGGACCAAGGAAATTTAGAAGTCGAATCAAGTACCCAAAAATATGTCCCTACCATTGGTTTGGCTACAGAAGAACCTGAAGTTGGTGTTAGTGCAGTTCTTGAATCTCAGACTACAGAAAAATCAATTAATTCAGGGGAGATTGTGACCACACAGACAGCCTTTAATACCAATAATAGTACAACTCACAACGTTTCTGCGGTGAATATTGAAACAACAACGCATCAAAGTGACAGGTTTACAGAGCACACAGAACAATTGATTCAAGGAGATCCCGAAAGTGTTCAGACTACCCTAAAGTTCGAATCCATTCCTCGCGTGACTACAGAGATATCTGTAACACAAGGTACATTATTTATCGAGTTACAGACAACACAAAAATCTATGACTATGGATGAGTTTGAAACGACACATGTAGAGATTCTGGATAATAGTCCAACTCAGGCTACCACACAGATAAATGGTGAAGTCACAGAGCAAACAACCAAACTGATTCAAGGAGATTTCGTAATTGATCAGACTACAGAAGAATATATTTCTCCTGTTGATCGGACCACACAGGCAGCGGAAGTAGTTGTCACTACCGTTCAAGAATCTCAAACAACACAGAATTTCATGAATGTTGATAGGCTTGAGATGCCACATACAAATCTCAACGACAAGAGTCTGACGACTGAAAACCCTTCCCAGTTGAATAGTTTGACTACCGTGCATAGAATTGATGAGGGTCTAGAGCAAGCAACGATACCAAATCAAGGAGAAACAGCCATTGGTCAGACAACACATAAATTCATCTCTACTGTGGGTTTGACCACGCAAACACCTGAAACGGTTATCACTACCAGTCCAGAATCTCAAACTCAAAAATTTACTAATTTGGATGAGTTTGAAACGACACATGCAAATGTCAATGATAATAGTCCGTCAACTGAGAACCCTCCTCAGTTGAATACTCTGACTACCACACATAGAGTTAACGAAGATTCAGAACAAACCACAATTGGTCAGACTACTCATGGAGCCATTGTTACTATGGGTTTGACCACACAAGTACCTGAAGTTGTCACTATTGTCCGTGAAAGCCCAACAACGCGAAAATTCATAAGCATGGATGGCTTTGAAATGACACTTGGAAATGTTAATGATAATAGTCTGGCAACTGAGAACCCTCCTCAGGTGGATATTCTGAGCACAACATATACAATTAACGGAGATCTAGAGCAAACAACAATATCAAATCAAGGGGATTTAGCCGATAGCCAGACTACTCGTGCATTCGTTCCTACTGTGGGTTCGACCACTCAAATACCTGCAGTGGCCACCAGCGTTTCGCAGTTCCAAACAACAAAAACATTCATCAATGAGAATGGGTTTGAAACGACGCTTGCAAACATCAATGACATTAGCCAGACATCTGAAAATCCTGCTCAGGGGAACATACTGACTACCACGTATAAAATTAACAAAGATCCAGAGCAATCAACAATATCAAATCAGGGAGATTCAGCCATTAGTCAGACTACTGATGAATCCATTCCTACTGTGGGTTTGACCACGCAGACACCTGAAGTTGTCACTACCGTTCAGGAATCCCAAACACCACAAAAATTCATAAATGTGAATGAGTTTGAGACGACACTGGGAAATTTCAATGATAATAATCCTACTACTGAAAGCTCTTCTCAGGGGAACATCCTGACCAATACGCATAAAATTAGCGAAGTTCTACAGCAAACTATAACACCAAATCAAGGAGACTCAGTTATTGGTCAGACCACTCATAAATCCATTACTACTGCAGGCTTTTCCACTCAAATACCTGAAGTTGTCACTACCATTTTCGAACCCCAAACAACACAAAAATTCATAAATGCGGATGGGTTTGAGACGACACTGACTAATGTCAATGATAATAGTCCAACAACTAAGAACCCTTCGCAGGGAAACATTCTGACTACCACGCACGAAATTAACGCAGATCCAGAACAGACAACAATATCAAATCAGGCAGATTCAGCTATCGGTCAGACTACTCCTAAATTTATTTCTGCTGTGGATTTGACCACTCAAATACCTGAAGTTCTCACTACCATTCGGGGATCCCAAACATCACAGAATTTCGAAAATGTGGATGCGTTTGAAATGATACCTGCAAATGCCAATGATAACAGCCCGACAACGGAGAACCCTTCTCAAGGAAACATTCCGACTACCACGTATAAAATTAACGAAGATCCAGAGCAGACAACAATTTCAAATCATGGGGGTTCAGGCATTAGTCAGACTACTCCCAAATTCATTCCTACTGTGAGTTTGCCTACGCAAACACCTGTAGTTGTCGCTACTATTGCGAATTCCCAAACAACACAGAAATTCCTAAATACGGACGGGTTTGAGACGACACTGGCTAATGTTAACGATAATAATCCCACAACTGAGCAGCCTTCTCAGGGAAATACTCTGATTACTACGCATAAAATTAGCGATGTTCAAGAGCAAACTACAAGACCAAATGAAGGAGTTTCAGCCATTCGTCAAACTACTCATAAATCCATTCCTGCTGGGGATATGACCACCCAAATACCTGCAGTTGTCACCACCGTTACGGAATCGCAGACAACACAAAAATTTAATAAAGTAGATGGGTTTGAAATAACACATGCAAATATTATTGGGAACAGTGTCACAACTGAGGATTCTTTTCAGTTGGGTATCCAGTCTACTATCGCAATTAAATTAGATCTACAATATACAACAACGGAGCATGATAAAATTTCAGAGCATGTAACCGGAGAAAATGTAGATCCTTCAGTCTCTGCTACCAAGCCAAAGACGACCCAAGTCCCTGACCTAACTACAACCACACCATTAGGGCAAGATATCAAGTATACAACTGTCAAAGTTATTGATGGCAGCCATCAAGTTACTACAGAAGATCCACAGGACTCCTCATTAACAACAACTCAACAACTATTCGTGGATAGTAATTTCCCTACAACAGAACCGATCGAACTCATTAAGCCAGTTTTTACTGAAAATCCGATTTTATCCCAGGTGTATGAATCGATAACAACACAAAAAGTATTTTTAGTAGATACCACCGTAACAACATCTAGTCCGCAACATCCGGAGAAAATGGAAGGTACATTACTGGAAACTAGTGATGAGGTACTAAAAACAACAGCTTATACTTCATTAGAAACACCGATTAAACACACATTGCCTGCACAAAGTGTAACAGAAAAAGTTATGAATGTAGTAACAGCAGATGGTGATCTATTTACTGAATCGACAACAGAATCAGATATCCTCACTGCACAAGTTACATCATCAACAACTGCTGATGTGAATGGAAACGAGAATAATGACACAAGTAGCACCATGGAAACGTCCGGTACGCATGACACAATTTCGACTAATTTGCCTAGTACTACAGAAATGACGGATCCATATAATGAAATTGAAATAACGAGTGCACTTAGCTCAGCAACAACAGATGCAACTAGTACAATGGAAACGACTGATACATCAAGTACGATAGAAATGGTATATACGTCCGTAATAACAGATGTAAGTAATGCACCCAGCACTACAGAGATCACAGATGACCTGAGCACAACTAGTGCAACCTATGGATCTAGTACCGTAGAAACTACTACTTCATATAGTACGGTTGAAAATGATAGACTGACATCGTTGACTGAACTAAATGGATCAACTGAGATCACAACCACAGAAATATATATTACGCAGGTGTCCAATGACACGTCACCTTCGACTATCACCGATAGTGACCTTTATGTTACAACTGATTACTCAACTATTCCTCCAGTTACTAGCTCTTTGGTTACTGAGACCTCTTTTAGGCCTTATCAGACCACAGAACAATTTATTCAAACAATCGACACAAGTACAAAATTGTTTATAGAACAGTACAATGATAATGAGACAAATTTGTCCACTACACCTAATCCTGGAGAAATATTTTGTAGTGAGCATATTGATTGTATTGAAAGTCAATCATGCATTAACGAAACTTGCCAAAATCCATGCGAAGTTAGTAACCCTTGTTTAGATAATATAAAATGTCAGGTCATCGAACATCGGCCTGTGTGCTTGTGCTCAGCTGAACACCAGAATTCGTCTAATTGTAGCATACTCCCAGGTAAAAGAACCTCTCTAGACGGGAGTTTAGTAATTTTTGCCACATCATTTTTTTCTGCCACCGATGTGCCCCTGAAAGCTTATTTTCAGTGCATATCCATCACATCCAGATGAAAATTGGAGACAACCAATTCTGGAGGGTCTAGATGTTGTGCCGCTTCCCAATGATTTGTCTTCTACTGTCATGTAATGGCTGTTATGAATATATTAGGTGGAATATGCTATGTGTACTTCAAGAAAAGGATTCAGTGAAAATACTCTCATAATACGAATAAGAAAAATTATACGAATTATTATATTATGCTGCTTTACCTATGCGATTGATTGACTTTTTGCATCGGAGCACGAGTGCCTGCGGTGAATTACTAAGTGGCATGTTTGTTTCCATCATGGCTTGTGCATGTGTAATCACTAATATTGGCAATGGGATGATTATATTAACACACAAAACCATGTGAGAATGTAAAACTGAACAAAGTCTACGATTTTGGCACGACTGTATAGTATAACATAATATACATATGGATCTGTATGATGGTATTAGCAATATGGGTCAGTACTCTTCACCTTCCATTCTCATTGCACTTGTATATTCACATAAACATTTCATTTATTCATTATATTTCTTATAAAACAGTGTTTTTGTCTTGTAAATATCAAGCACCACCCAAAAAAATTTATACAGTAATTACTTACGTGCTATCCAATTGAAAATTATTGGCATCGATATCAATTTTCGTTATCATGCTTCAATTTAATAATAATAATATACATATTATATATTATTTGGTGCTTACGTAATATGAAAATATAAACTTTTCAGATATTAACTTTTTTTTGTTGTAAATATACAACTGTTTTTTTTTTATTTCACATTCTGATCATTATTGTTTTGATTAGAGGTGAAATGCACAACCCATACCGATTGCCAAGAACAGTTGGCTTGCATCAATCAACAGTGTCTGAATCCATGCACACTTGGTAATCCCTGTGATTATGTCGAAAAATGCCACGTCCAAGAACACCGACCAATCTGTGTCCAACCAGGTATTATTCAAACTTGATTTAAATTTCAATAAGTAACGAGTCGGAAATTGAAAACTTACAATAATCTAAAGCACTTTCGCCTCCGTCTATGAGGTTTTGAAAACTAATGAGTATATTTGGGTGCTGAATTTGCTCATATACAACATATCTTATATAGACTTGAAAAAGAAAATTATTCCCGATTTGTAGATCCTGTACCAGTTGAAAGCTGTCCGGAACACTGTCCATCAGGAATGGAATGCGATCCTTATACAAGTACTTGCGTAAAAGGTTTGTATCAATGTAATTTATCCTCTTTGGGAAGATATCAATGAAAAATGTTGCTGTTTATAGATAAAAGGCTGCACAAAGTTTTGTTGTTATAATGACTCTTCAATCGTGATTGAATAAATGTAAATATGTAATTAATGTATATAACTGGTATATGTATATAGATTCTTCGAAAGTTTAATACGAATTTCCAATTCAATTGATTGAACGTCGAAACTCAGATAGTACTCACATATTCCAGTTACGCTTTTTTGCACATTGCATGTATCGCGTTAAGATGCTCAATTCCATCGAACTCTGGAAATATATTTTCAACTACTACACCACTTTTACGATAGGACGGATTGACACCATATTACTGCTTTCATGAATAAAATTCTGATCGATGAAACCTCGTGTAATTAGTCAAGTCGATAGTCTATATATTAGTCGTCCTTTAGTTTTACAACACAATATGCACCTTTCTTTGGGCTATATGGGCTTTCTCACTCCTTCTTTAGCGGGTTGCACTAGCAACAGGGATTGCTCGCTGACACAGGCCTGTTTCGAGCAAGCTTGTCAAGAGCCATGTGCCATCCACAATCCTTGCGCCAGACATGCAGTTTGCATCAACACAAATCATGGAACGGACTGTAGCTGTGAGGAAGGCTATCATGGCAATGGATTTGTCACTTGTAATTTAGGTGAGACTTGATATCCATATTTGTTGATTCAAAAAAATAAACATCCGAACCTATTTTCTGTGTGTAAGCTCAAATTACGATATTAATAGCTCGTGAACTTTTTCAGTTGACGACAGGAAAAACATTTGCCAATATAATGAGGATTGTCCACCAAACAAGCTTTGCGACCGTCTGAATAGGATCTGCATTAATCCTTGCTTTGAAGATACCTGCGGTGAAAACGCTAAATGTGAAGCCAACAATCATGAAGCTCAGTGTAAATGTCTATCTGGATACCAAGGAAACGCATATACGGAATGTACTAGAGGTAATGTTTTATAAGGATTCATTCAACTTCGTTCTTTTTTGTTTTTTCAACATTTTGTTTTTTCATCAATTATGACAATGTTAAAATTTATTTTACAGTTGCTGGATGTTCAAGCAACAGGGAATGCGCGAGTAATGAAGCTTGTGTAAACGGTCGATGTGGTAACCCATGTGCTTGTGGCAGAAATGCAATATGTGATGTGAAGAACCACAAAGCATCATGTAAATGTTTACCTGGTTATTCCGGCAAACCAGAAGTTGGTTGTCAAGAAACATCTTCAAACCCTTGCATTCCAAGTCCATGTGGAATCCTGGCAATGTGTGAAATTGATGGGGGAAATCCCATCTGTGTCTGTCCAAAAGGCTTGACTGGAAACCCATTCCAGCTGTGCAGTATGTGCTGTTTTTCATTCGTTTATTTTATTAATAATAACGTCATCAGAGAATATAATTTAGAGATACTAATTTTTATTTTAGTTCCTGAAGGGGACAATTGTAAAGATAATCCATGTGGTCGAAATTCTGGCTGCCGAGTGGTCGATGGCCAAGTTAAATGCTTCTGCTTACCTGGCTACGAAGGAAATCCGCCCACAATGCAATGTGATCTGCCTGATAATCCTTGTGATCCCTCACCTTGTGGCCCGAATACTCAATGCTCAATATTGAAAAATGGATTTTCAAAATGCTCGTGTCTCCTTGGCTACATAGAAAGTCCTAACACCATCAGAGGCTGCGTACCTCAATCCAATCCCTGTCAACCAAATCCATGTGGGGTAGGGGCTTTGTGTGACATCAATAAAGATCCGCCATGCTATTGTCCCGATTCAACAATCGGAAATCCTTATAGAGAATGCCAAGGTATAGACTCATCATAAAACTACGTATGTATGCCATTGATAGTACTTATTGCAATCTAAATTAATGTTTCCTAACAGGACCGAAAATAGTAAAACTATGCACACCCGGACCATGTGGAGTAAATGCAGACTGTTATGTATCCAATGACCGAGAGCAATGTTATTGCAAGACCGGATACTTTGGGGATGCTTATTCTGGCTGTCAGCTTCCGGCTGTAAGTCCTTGTCAGCCGAGCCCGTGTGGTCCGAATGCGGAATGCAGAGTGACTTTGGACAACCATGCTATGTGCGAATGTACTCCGGGAACATCTGGTGACCCAACAAGTTCTCTTGGATGCAATAGGCTGGAGTGTACAAGTGATGATGAATGTTCTCTAACAGAAGCATGTATAGGATACAGATGTCGAAATCCATGTTTGGGAGCTTGTGGTATTGGAGCTAATTGTCGTGTTGAAGTCCACCACCCAGTTTGTTCCTGCAAAGATGGATTGTTTGGAAATCCTATGATCAGATGTTCTCCACCGCTAGACAATCCTCCAGTAAACCCTTGTCAGCCAAGTCCATGTGGCAGCAACACAATCTGTCAAGTGATGCAAGATCGAGCAGTTTGTTCGTGTATACCAGACTTTTTGGGCGATCCACAAAGCGGTTGTCATCCAGAGTGTACCATAAATTCAGATTGCTCATTAGACAAGGCTTGTCTGAACATGAAGTGTGTCAATCCATGCTCATTGGGATCTATTTGTGGCTCTAACGCTGAATGCAGTGTTTCTTATCATACAGCAGCTTGTACTTGCATCAAAAATTATTTCGGCAATCCTTTCATCAGATGCATTCAAAGACGTGAGTAAAAGTGTTTAAGCATTAGTTATTTGTCTTCTAAAGAACGTCCGATATGCTGAGGTCCAAATTATCACATTTTGAATGTAACACCGACTCTGCTATATTTTTCAGCAATCATTACAATGGACCAACAGAAGAACACTACACGCCCTTGCACTGCTTCGCCATGTGGACCAAATAAAGCATGTGACACATATACTGATCAAGTAGCCATCTGTGGAGGCTGTGATTCTGTGGAAAGTGGAAATGATATGCTTTGCCGGCCAGAGTGTTTGAGTAATACTGATTGTCAATTCAATCAGGCCTGCATTGGATGGAAATGCGCAGATCCTTGCTTGGGTTCTTGTGGTATAAATGCAAATTGTCAAGTAATCTTACATACACCGATCTGCAGTTGTCCGATTGGTTTGTACGGCAATCCATACGACAGCTGTTCACCGCAAGTCATAGGTAATTATGTCTTCCAGTTATCCATTCGTCACCCATATTTTATGATCATTTGTGGTTTAGGGAACAGTGCTATCTTAAATAAAATACCGATTACCTATAAATAATGCATCCATTGCAGAAAATCCAGATTCATGTGGTATCACACAATGCGGAGCGAACGCAATATGCGAGGAACGAAATGGTGCTATTACTTGCAAATGCTCACCACACTACTTTGGAAATCCGTTCACGGCATGCCATCTGGAATGTGTACAAAATTCCGACTGTAACTCAAATCAAGCTTGTTCGAACAACAAATGTGTGAATCCTTGCACTGGCGCATGCGGCACAGGAGCTTCTTGCGATGTTATCAATCACTACCCAATTTGCTTCTGCGATCGCGGGCTCACGGGAGATCCATTTATTCACTGCCAACAACAGCGAGATCGTAAGTTGAAACTTCACTATATTCCACAACTCAATATCACTCAATGATCAAAATTTCATTCCATAACGAATACGGATGGTAAATAATATTGTAATGAAATATTTACCTATTTTTTTTTTCACAGCGGGTGTCAGTCCAATCCCAAGACCTTTCAATCCATGTGATCCATCGCCATGTGGGCCGAACAGCAGATGTATAGTTTCACACAATAGTTATGCAACTTGCTCATGTTTGCCAGGCTACAAGGGAAGCCCTCCGCTATGTAACCCAGAATGTGTAGTGAGCTCAGATTGCTTACATATTCAAGCTTGCATTGACAACAAGTGTGTAAATCCATGTAACGGAATCTGTGGGCACGGAGCGCTGTGTTCAGTGATTAATCACAATCCGACGTGCAGCTGTCCTGCTGGTCAGGAAGGTGATCCGTTTGCTAATTGCTACAGATCAACTGGTAAGCTTTCATTACCCAATAAAAAAATAATTGAATATTCGTAAATCTATATATCGTGGAAGTATCTATACGTATTAATAATCCTAGATACAAATCCACCACTGTCACCGTGCAGTCCATCTCCATGCGGTCCCAATTCTGTCTGTCAAGTAAAAATGGGAAGGCCAGTATGTTCCTGCTCAAGTACTTTTATAGGAAGTCCGCCAAACTGTAGACCAGAATGTTTGATAAGTCAAGAGTGCCCGATCAATGATGCTTGCGTCGCGCACAAATGTATCAACCCTTGCCCAGAAAGTTGTGGACCTAATTCTGATTGCACCGTTATCAGTCACACTCCGTATTGCTCTTGCAAAGAAGGCTATGAGGGTGATGCATTTGTTGGATGTACTGCAATTCGTGGTAAAGTTATTGTTACAGATGCTTATGACACAGCATGTTTATTGATTATGTATACAATGATATTTACTTGTTTGATGAAAAAATGTTTTTAGAGCGAAAACCTGAGCGAGATGACCCTTGCTCACCACCTCCATGTGGAAATAACGCCATATGTACTGTTATCGACGATCAGGCAAGATGTAGCTGCATACCTCCTTATATTGGAAACGCATATGTTGGGGGATGTAGACCTGAATGTATTATAAATGCCGACTGTGCGAGTCGTTCAGCATGTTTGAATCAGCACTGCCGAGATCCTTGTCCAGGTGTTTGCGGTCCAAACGCAGAATGTGAAGTAGTCAATCATATACCAGTATGTTCCTGTTCGAGGGGATACACTGGTGATCCTTTCCAAGGCTGTAAAGTCGAACTTACTCGTGAGTTTTTGCAGTAAAATTTCCACAAAACTATAGATAGTTTACGATAGCAGGTTGACAAGTCCGTAAATAATTATGTACAACTTTTATTCGTTTGCAGCATTACCCCCGTCACAAAATCCATGCGAACAATCACCATGCGGACCGTACAGTATTTGTCGTGTCATGAACGACCGGGCAGTTTGTTCTTGTAGTCCAGGATACCAAGGCACGCCACCATCTTGTCGACCCGAATGTCTGGTCAGCTCAGAATGCTCCCAACATCTTGCCTGTATCGGACAAAAATGTACCGACCCATGTCCAGGAGTGTGTGGCCTTAATGCCCATTGCCAAGTGGCAAATCACAACCCAATATGTAGTTGCCCACCACAATATAACGGAGATCCATTTGTGCGGTGCTTGAAAGGTGTGGTTAATATTTCAGTTCTTAATTTGGAAAATCCTACTTATCATGATAAATTATTGGTCGAATATGTTTACTTTTATGGTAATAATGTTACAATTGTTATTTATTTACAGAGCTAATACATCCGGATCCCATAAACCCATGCTTACCATCACCTTGTGGACCAAACGCACAATGCCGTGTAGAAGGCATTCGTCCAGTGTGTAACTGTCTAAGTGGAATGTTTGGGGCACCCCCCAACTGCAGACCGGAGTGTTTAATTCATCAAGATTGCCCCAACCACCTTGCCTGTGTGCAGAAGAAGTGTTTGGATCCGTGCGTTGGTTCATGCGGATTTAATGCTCAATGTACCGTACAGAATCATCGCCCTATGTGCCAATGTTATGAGAGTTTCGAGGGAGATCCGTTTTCTGGATGTAACCAGAAAAGTATGTGCTATTCATGAGAATTGTGATCGATTTTTATAACTGCAAGTAAAAATTCTTTTCATGGAATAATTGTTGTGGAACAAATTTATATTCATCAGGTATTGAACAACCACCAGCCGAACCTTGTAATCCATCACCATGCGGCTCAAATGCTGTGTGCAAAGAACGTAATGGAGCAGGTTCATGTACTTGTCTTCCCGAGTATACAGGAGATCCGTACATGGGATGTAGGCCAGAATGCGTGCAAAATTCTGACTGTGTTCACACTAAAGCATGCATTAACAACAAATGCAAGGATCCATGCACAGGAGCATGTGGACTGAACGCTCAGTGTCAAGTCTACAACCATCAACCCTCGTGTAGTTGTTTCTCAGGCTATACTGGAAACCCCTCAGTATCTTGTCATGTGCCACCAGGTATATAAATCTATATTTCTTAGACATCACTATTTCTTTGGACAAGATATTATTTTTTTAAATGAAATTAAATTAAACCAATATTTAATTATTGCAGTGACTTATGACCCAATCACACCATGTGAACCTTCTCCATGTGGACCTTACAGTAATTGTCGGTCAGTTAATGACCATGCAGTTTGCACTTGTCAGCCTAATTACGTCGGTAGTCCACCGACTTGTCGTCCTGAATGTGTGGTGAGCGCGGACTGTGCTCAAGACAAGGCTTGTATTGGCCAAACATGCAAGGATCCATGTCCAGGGACCTGTGGAGAAAATACCAACTGTCAAGTCGTTAATCACAATCCAGTGTGTAGTTGTGTTCCAGGATATACGGGTGACCCATTTTTCCGATGTTCGAAGGAAGAAGGTAAAAATTGAAAGAAAAAAATATTGCATCAGTTTTTTCACCAATATTCAAACACATTTGGGTTTACAAAATAAAGATGATACATGTTATATATACATATATAGATTTATTCACTATTTGCAATATTCTTACACAGCTGCAACACTTGCGCCACCAGGGGGAAATTTATGCATGCCATCTCCGTGTGGTCCTAATTCACAATGTCGACTGATTGATGGCTTCCCTGCTTGTTCCTGTTTACCAAACTATGTTGGCCGTGCACCTAATTGTCGTCCGGAGTGTGTAATCAATGAAGAGTGCCCTGGAAATCTTGCTTGTCAAGGTGTACAGTGTAGAGATCCTTGTCCAGGATCTTGCGGTGTCAACACTCTATGTAATGTGGTCAAACACAATCCTGTGTGTGTCTGTGCTCCAGGATATAGCGGTGATCCATTCGCCGAATGTATACCGATAATAGAAGGTAAGTCTATCGGACATCAGTGATGATTGAACAAGCATCTTGGTGCTTGAAGGATTGGAAAGTTTCTAGTATGAGTATGTATTAATGATTTATTCAACATTCTTGTAGTTCCGATAACAACTGAAGATCCTCGAACTCCCTGCAACCCCTCGCCTTGTGGGGCTAATGCACGATGTAATGAAAGGAATGGGGCGGGTTCATGTTCTTGCCTTCCCGAGTACTTCGGAGACCCATATACAGGCTGTAGACCTGAGTGCGTAACCAATTCTGATTGTGAACGCACTAAAGCCTGCCTAAATAACAAATGCATTAATCCTTGCCTAAGTACATGTGGTCAAGGTGCAACTTGCCAAGTTTTCAACCATGCACCCTCTTGTACCTGCCTACCAGGCTTTACTGGAGACCCATTAATATCCTGTGGTCCTGAAGCAGGTGAGTTGGGTTCCTTGTATTGCATATAGTTAGAAATATGACTTGAGTTCCGAAAGAACTAATCACCATTAATTATTTTTCGTTTCCCTAGATCCCGGTTATACAGATATCAGGCCGTGCGAACCAACACCTTGTGGACCGAATAGTAACTGTCGCGTATTGAATGACCATGCTGTATGCTCTTGCCAAACCGGATTCATTGGAACCCCACCATCTTGTAGACCGGAATGTACAAGCAGCTCCGAATGTCAACAAAATAAAGCATGTGTTAACAACAAATGTGTCGATCCTTGTCCAGGGACATGTGGCCAGAACACTAAGTGCTATGTTGTGAATCACAACCCGATTTGTAGCTGCTCGAATGGTTATACTGGCGATCCGTTTTCGTACTGTACAAAGATTGAAAGTAAGTTCATACACAATAATTTATAGAAATCGAAGTGAACGACAGTATAGTACATTTGATACATTATTATTTCAGTGACAACATCATCGCCTGGTAAAGGGGCAGATAATCCATGCACTCCGAATCCATGTGGGCCCAACTCTCAATGCAGAGTTATAGGATCGCAACCTGCATGTTCATGTGCCTTGAACTTTATTGGAAGACCACCTAATTGCAAGCCAGAGTGTACAGATAACTCAGAGTGTCCCAGTATTGCAGCTTGTATAAATACACGCTGTAAAGATCCCTGCCCAGGAGCATGTGGTACCTTTGCTATCTGCACTGTACAAAATCATCAACCGCTCTGCACGTGTCCAGATGGTTATGTTGGAGATGCATTTTTCGGATGTAGCCTAGCTCCTCCAACTTGTAAGTCAGAGAAATCGAGCTGCGTTGATGATTAAATAAAATCATCTCAACAACGAAACGTTTATGAACGCAAAACATACTTATTATTTTAGCTACCGAATACACTCCAATAAATCCCTGCATGCCAACACCTTGTGGACCAAATGCACAATGTCGGGAAAGAAATGGAGCTGCCGCGTGTGTCTGCTCTTCCGATTATATTGGAGATCCTTATGACAAACAAACAGGCTGTAGAAGAGAATGTGAATTGAATAATGATTGTGCATCCCATTTGGCTTGCGTTGGATTCAAATGCATCGATCCATGCCCAGGTACCTGTGGCACATTATCCATCTGTAACGTAGAAGCACACGTTCCTGTTTGCACGTGCCCAACTGGATACACAGGAGATCCATTCTTTGCTTGTAGCTTGGAGGAAAAGGGTAAGCCACATTCAAATTTCAAAATAAATTTAAAATCCGCGCTTTTTTGAAAACAGTTGGAAGGATAATGTAATAACTTGAATACATCTATAGGTTTACGTCCACCTCGAGATCCTTGTGCGCCATCTCCTTGTGGGCCAAACAGTAAATGTCGTACCATCAATGAGCAAGCTGTATGCATATGCTTACCAGAATATATCGGTGTACCTCCATCATGCCGTCCAGAATGCATCGTCAATGCGGAATGTCCAGTTGACTTGGCTTGTGTTAATAAAAAATGTTCTGATCCTTGTCCAAACACGTGTGGGTTAAGGGCTCAGTGCACTACCAAGAACCATAATCCAATTTGCACCTGTCCATCTGGATTCACGGGAGATCCTTTCACTCAATGTTCTCTTGATGGTAAGTTTCTTGAGGAAAAAAAAGTAAATTATAAAGCATTACCAATATATCCATTCGTATTTATTATAAAACGCAACGTCTCACTTGTGATTCTAGTAATGACTGAAACTCCGCCTACTCCAAGACCTCCGTCTTGTACGCCATCACCTTGCGGGCCGAATTCACAGTGTCAGATAATATCTGGTAATCCTGCATGTTCTTGTCTTCCAAGTTATATCGGTTTTCCACCAGAATGCAGACCTGAGTGTGTTCTGAGCTCTGAATGTAAGAGTCATCTTGCTTGCATCAATCAAAGGTGCCGAGATCCTTGCTCAGGATCTTGTGGAGTTAGTGCCGAATGTCATGTGTTGAATCATATACCAGTGTGTACATGCACCACAGGATTTACTGGGGATCCGTTTTCACAGTGCTTACCGATTCCATCAAGTAAATTGAACACTCATTTATTTTTCATGCAATGTGATACAATCTTCATAAAACGTTAAAACTTTTACATATTTATGGGTAACTTTTATTTACAGTCGACACAGCATTCTGATGTATAATGTATATACAATAATTTGATTTCGTTTTCAGCCACAGAACACGTAATTACTGATCCTTGCAATCCATCACCATGTGGGCCAAATGCTGTGTGTAGGAATGGAGACTGCGAATGTTTATCAGAATTTATTGGTAATCCATTCGAAGCTTGTAGACCAGAATGTATTCTGAACTCTGAATGTCCACGTGATAAATCTTGCTTACGAAACAAGTGTAAAGATCCTTGCCCTGGTATTTGCGGGCAAAATGCACAGTGTGACATAGTAAATCACATTCCGGTATGCTCCTGCCTTACTGGATACGTTGGAGATCCTTTCGTGAGCTGTCGCATAGAAGATCGTGGTGAATAATTCAATTCATTAAAAATGGAATACTTATCGTCATTTTGTGTACCCATACGTGAAAGCTGCTGCTTTATTTTATACAGCTAGAATTCAATACACAAAGCAAACTAAATTTTTATGATATATAACATAAAAAAGCATATTTATCCGAATTTAATTTGATTAGTATGATTCATAATTTGTTTGCATCTTTCAGTAGTCCAACCCAATCCTGATCCATGTTCACCATCTCCTTGTGGACCGAACAGTCAATGCCGCAATTCCGAGGATCACGCCGTGTGTTCTTGTCTCCAAGGATATTTGGGATCGCCACCGTCATGCCGACCGGAATGCATCGTTAGTTCTGAATGCTCATCAACAAGAGCATGCATCAACAAAAAATGCACTGATCCATGCTTGGGCTCATGTGGGCTCAATGCTCGATGTGAAGTCATAAATCACAGTCCAATATGTAGCTGTCTTCCGGGACAGACTGGAGACCCGTTCAGGAGTTGTTATGATATCCCAGGTAATGATTTATATCAAAATTATATTTAGGACAAGTTTGATATTCGAACTTGAAAATAACGTGCTATAATTCAGATTGGAAACTGCTAAGGCGCATTTACATGTCATGAGTATTAACGAATATGTCATTGTAGTGCCACCAGGACCAAAATTAGATGATGACCCTTGCAATCCTTCACCGTGTGGACCAAATGCATTATGTCACAGCAACGGTGGTAATCCTGCGTGCTCCTGCTTACCAACTTACATTGGCAACCCACCTTCATGTCGTCCGGAATGTGTTATAAACCCAGATTGTTTGAGCAACAAGGCATGCATTAATGCCAAATGTACGGATCCTTGCCCAGGTTCTTGCGGAGAAAATGCTGAGTGCAATGTAGTTAATCATGCCGTTACTTGCACATGCTCTACTGGGTACACGGGAAATCCGTTCGTACAATGCGTAGTCAAACCAGGTCAGTTTGAATGTCTACTAGACTCATTTCTAATTATCAACAGATAGATGAATTCCGGTATCTTTATACTTTTTATATAACTGCAGATGAAGTTTTAAATCCCTGTGAACCATCTCCGTGTGGCGCCAATGCGGTTTGTCAACGCCGTGATAATGCAGGTGCATGCAGCTGCATCAAAGATTATTACGGAAATCCATATGAAGGTTGCCAGCCTGAATGTATTCTCAGTCCAGATTGTCCAACAAACAAAGCTTGCGTTCGTAATAAATGTGAAGATCCTTGTCCAGGTGTATGTGGCACTCTCGCTCAATGTTCAGTTGTCAACCATATACCAACATGTACTTGTATGAATGGATACGTTGGTGATCCGTTCACAGCCTGCACACTCCAACCAGTAACAGGTAAAATGACACGTGGAATTGTGCGAGAAATACCATATTAAAATCAAAGAGAATGCATGTATTGACGTTTACTAATCTTACAGAAATAACAGTTATTGATCCGTGCTCACCCTCGCCATGTGGACCAAGTAGCTTATGCCGAGTGGTCAATACTCAAGCCGTTTGTACTTGTCAAGAACTGTACATTGGGTCACCACCAAACTGCAGGCCTGAATGTGTTGTCAATTCTGAATGCCCTCAAGATCGGGCGTGTTATAAATTCAAATGTAATGACCCTTGTCCGGGTACTTGTGGAATCGGAGCGAGATGTCAAGTCGTAAATCACAACCCGCTTTGCAGCTGTCCGCAAGGAATGACTGGAGATCCTTTCTCAAGGTGTTATCGAGAGATAGGTAAATGTGCACCTAAATTATTGGGATAATTCCGTGAAATCTCTCAGGGACAACTAGTCCAGTCGGAATATACATAATTTCAATTTTGTGACCGCGCGGGCTGCCGATTTTTTTGAAGGTACTTTGGACATCCAGTAATGTGTCCTTCAAATATCTCCATCCATTGTGATAAAGTTCATTCCAAAAACAAGAACATTAAAATAGTGACTTTTTTTTTATTGCAAATGGCGGTCAAAGAAGAACTCGAAAGTTGGAGATATTTTAAGGGTACATTCCTAGAGGTTTAGAGTACCTACAAGAAAATCGGCAGCCTGCGCCGTCACAAAATTGAAATTATGTATATTTTGACTGGACTAAACGGTTAATAATAGTGCCATTGATTTAGTTTATGTTAATGATTAATTTCATTTTATAATCCATTCCTACAGTCACACCTCCGGATGATCCGCAACTAAGAGATCCTTGCTTGCCAAGTCCATGTGGCTTATATGCAGAGTGCAGAAATATTGGTGATCAAGCGGCTTGTTCCTGTTCAAAGAATTACATAGGATCTCCACCAAACTGTCGTCCAGAATGTGTCGTCAATACAGACTGTTCTTCTAACAATGCTTGTATCTCAGAAAAGTGCAGAGATCCCTGCATAGGATCTTGTGGGCAAAATGCTGATTGCCGTGTACAAAATCACATACCTACATGCCTCTGCCAGCAAGGATTTACTGGCGATCCTTTCACACTATGCTCACAATTCACAGGTTCGTACATTACTGTTTTAACTCACAACCCTGCTATTCCGTATGATCGGCATTGCTCCCCTCAGTCATGCTTAAGGACTCATAATTGTAAAATCAAAATTCTACCACAGAACAACGAAACGTGACTAATGACCCGTGTAATCCATCACCATGTGGACCAAACGCTGAATGTCTTCGAGGTTCTTGTACGTGTCTACCAGATTATTTCGGAGATCCATACTCTTACTGCCGTCCGGAATGTACAATGAATTCTGATTGTCCACGCATCAAATCGTGTGCCAATCAGCATTGTATAGACCCATGTTCTGGAACATGCGGATCAAATGCCCACTGCGACGTTGTCAATCATATTCCAATGTGCAGTTGTCCAGCTGGTACAACGGGTGACCCGTTCACTCTATGTAGACCGGATGTACGAAGTGATGGTATGCATAATTGAAATACTTTAAATAAATATTACTTTGAGGTGACAATGAAATAATAGCAGTCATGTATGCAAGACGTTGCAAATGCAAAATTTTAGTCAATATTTATAGTATACATATCAAAATTATTATTTTTTTTTTATTATTAGTTTTCGATTCAATAAAATCGAACAGCTATTTCAAATACAGTCAATTTAACGCAACGCATACCTTATTTCATTTTAGATCCGCCAAAACAACCTTGCACACCGTCACCATGTGGACCACACAGTATGTGCAAAGTTGTTAATGACCACGCAGTTTGTTCTTGTCAATCAAATTTCATTGGCAGTCCTCCGTCTTGTCGACCCGAATGTATAGTCAGTGCGGAGTGCCCATTGACTCAAGCCTGCTTGAGAAATAAGTGCCTAGATCCATGCCCAGGTACCTGTGGACAAAATGCAAGATGTCAGGTGGTCAATCATAATCCGATATGCAGCTGCAGTGAGGGTTATTCTGGAGATCCGTTCATTAGATGCAATCTAGTACAAGGTACTTTAGAAAAAATAATCTTCCCTTCATGAAAACTCCATAGTGTTAATGATCAAGTGGATGGATTCCGTTAGATTCGTCAATTTGATGCAGTCCTCAACAAGATATTCTTTCTCCAGTTTCAGTACCTCCACCGCCACTAAATCCGTGCGATCCATCGCCGTGTGGACCCAATTCAGAATGTCATATCCGTGGAGAGAGTCCAGCGTGTTCGTGTTCCCAAAACTACATAGGAACTCCACCAAACTGTCGACCAGAGTGTACAATTAATCCAGAGTGTGCGCCGCAGCTTGCTTGTGTTCAACAAAAGTGTCGTGATCCTTGTGTCGGTGTTTGTGGTTTGAATTCACAGTGCTCCGTAATCAATCATCAACCTGTTTGTACATGTCATCAAGACTTCACCGGTGATCCATTCAGCAGCTGCCATCCAGTTGGTAAGTCAACTTTTCATAATACAGCATGTTGCATGAATACAAACCTGTTTGAATAATTGTAAAGCAGCAGGGGGATTGCGTATCCCGTAGCTGTCAACAATGAATGGTTGCTTCTAGCTCATCAAGTTGGGCTATAGCCTGCTTGATTAATTCGCTGAAGACACTTCCCCAATTACAAATTTGAAATGTCCCCATTCAGTCTTGAAAAATATTGGAACACTTGTGTTTGACTATTGGAAATGATATTTCTACTTACATGCGTTATTATATGGGAATATATTCCTACTTATCTTTTCTAATATATTCAACCTACGAGATATGATTCTCATAATGATGAAGTTCCTTACTTATGTAATGTGATTGATACCTAAATTTTGAAAAATCTCTCCGTTATGCAAATCTACAAATAGATTATACATGGTCCCCAAATTTGTTCTTGATAAAAGTAATTGAAGGGTCTATACACAAATGCACACATGCGCTTATACACTTGGGTAGAATAGGAAAAATAATTCAAGAGACTAAAGTGAATCTGGAATGGTCCCAAACTTCGTTTCTCCCTCATGAAGCTGTATGAATCGCAGCTGCAATATGATACAGCACCATAGTATAAATAACTTCCCATGCTGGTTTTGGTCCACCGATAAACTAATTGGTTCGATGAATTTACGAGTTTATCCATTTTGCACTGCAAAAAAACTGCCCTAATCTTGAAACACGATTAAATCCAAGCTGTAGAAAATGAACACGAATTATCGGAGCTATTATTATACATGGATATAGAGCTAACAAGCACTTTAACAAAGCTGTTGGAGTTAATGCCTACTTAAACTGCCACTATTAATGAAATATAACATAAAATACATGCGAAGTTGGTCAGAAAAGAACAAATTCTGAATCCCCCAAAGCAATTACCACCCGAAATAAGAATAAATAACAGCCACTGACCTATGACTCTTATCTGTAGGAGAGAGTTTGATAGTATTTTTCTGTCTACCCTGCACAGTGCACTTCGTAAGCACGTTATATAAGTCTGACCAACTCAGATGTACACAACGCCTCACATAGCATTAAGGAAATGACCCCTGCACAAATATGCGATACATAGATCTAGTGAACTGATGATGCTATTAACCGCGGTGCCGTTCATTTTGTACTAAAACATAATCACTGAGTAACCCATTAGGTAGTCGGTATTTGAAGTTATACATTTTCTAGTACATTTTCTTTACAGTAGAGCCCCAAACAGAAATTAGGAAACCATGTGACCCGTCTCCCTGTGGCTCAAATGCTATTTGCCGTGAATATAATGGCGCTGGATCATGCTCCTGTCTCCCAGACTATGTAGGAAATCCCTACGAAGCCTGTCGCCCTGAGTGCGTATCAAACTCAGATTGCATGTCGAATATGGCTTGTATCAACTCCAAGTGCAAGGATCCGTGCCCTGGAACATGTGGCCTAAATGCACAATGTAATGTCGTTAATCATCTGCCGACTTGTAACTGCCATTCAGGTTACACAGGTGATCCCTTCAGATACTGTGTCCCACACCAGCAGCTTCGTAAGACCTTTTTTCACTCAAATTGATGTTAAAAAATTCCGAAACTGTTTACAGTCAATATTTAAACGTGTTTCACACTATAGCTTCGGTGATTGACGTAGACCCATGTTACCCATCACCCTGTGGGCCAAATAGTCAGTGCCGAAACATACATGGTCAAGGTGTTTGCTCCTGTTTGCCAACATACATTGGAAGTCCACCGAATTGTAAGCCAGAGTGTGTGGTGAACAGCGAATGTTCTCCAACATTGGCATGTGTCAATCAAAAATGCATCTCACCTTGCCCAGAACCATGCGGATTGAATACAGAATGCAAAGTCATTCACCACAGCCCCATTTGCAGTTGTATTGCTAGATATACAGGAGATCCTTTCACCAGATGCTTCCCACTGCCACGTAAGATTATTTGCCAAAAAAATCTACTGCATTCACTTGGTAATCTACTATAAACTACGAAATATCATATTTCAGAAACTGTACTTATACAACAAATTGACATTGACCCATGCGTTCCTTCTCCTTGCGGATTATATTCTGAATGTCGAGATATTAGTGGCTCGGCATCTTGCTCTTGTTTATCGAAATATATTGGAGCCCCACCAAATTGCAGACCCGAATGTAGGGTCAATTCAGAATGCTCTATGAACTTGGCTTGCATAAATGAGAAATGTAAAAATCCATGCTTAGGATCGTGTAGTAGTACAGCTTTATGCAATGTACGTAATCATGTCCCAATGTGCACATGCCCTGAAGGCTATACAGGAGATCCTTTCAGTAGTTGTTATCCAAAACCACCACCGCCAAGTAAGAAATTTACACAGTGGATATATTCAACCTTTCATACAGCTAGTGCCCAAACCCAAATTATTCTTCCTTCTAGCTGAACCAGCAGTTCGTGATTTATGCAATCCATCTCCATGTGGCCCTAACGCTCTATGTGACAATGGATCTTGTACATGTTTACCCGAATATCAGGGTGATCCATATTATGAATGTCGTCCAGAATGTGTTCTGAATACAGATTGCTCGCGAGAGACAGCATGTATTCGTAATAAATGCATCGACCCATGTCCCGGAACATGCGGGCAAATGGCTCAATGTGTTGTATTCAATCATGTTCCCATGTGCAGCTGCCCCGAAAGAATGACAGGGAATGCCTTTGTACTCTGCTTACCATTCAAAGGTACGTCGTTACAACTGACGTAAGACTATGAAAAAGATGAGGATTTTCAAACTGAGAAACTGATATTATAGCCATAAAATTTTAACAACTTATTCTCAGCTCCTATATGCATATGCAAGAGATCCACGCCTCAGAGAATTTTTCTTCACAATTTTCAAATGAAATCAAAATTTACTAGCTCTGTGGCACTGTCAAAAATGCATGCAATCTGACATTAGAGCTTTATACTGTTTTCAAATTCCTACCAGCAGTATTTATATAAAAAATCACAGTATTATTTGGTGAGGAAAAAACTCTTATTTATTTGCGGAAAGAATCATCGATTTATATCACTGGAGTGTTATCGGAAATATCAAATTATTGAGTTAGATGCAGTTTTGAGGAATATATCAGTTTCCGCAGAATATCTTTCATAAATTTATGCTTTCACATACAGACCCCATAGAAATGAATCCATGCCAGCCCAGCCCCTGTGGTCCAAATAGTATTTGTCGGAAAATTAATGAGCAAGCAGTTTGCACGTGTGTACCAGGATATATTGGTGCCCCACCCTCTTGTAGACCCGAGTGTACCGTGAGCTCTGATTGTTCGTTAATCGAAGCATGTAGTAACCAGAAATGCAGAGATCCATGCCCTGGCTCTTGTGGTATCAGTTCTAGGTGCGAAGTCATTAATCACAATCCAATCTGTACCTGTCCGGAACTGTATATTGGCGATCCGTTCGTGAGATGCATACCAAAACGTAAGAATCGCTATTTCCTTAACGGGATGTGATAGGCAGAGGTCGATAAAGTGGGGGGTGGTTTTACCAATTTTTTTTGTTTTACTCGCCATTTCGCGAGGAAGGCACAGAATGGGTTTTCGCACAGGAATTCGACGTATTATGCGGTGAAGTATTGCCGTAGATGAATAAACGTATTGAAATCGAAAAATAGTTTGTTTTCGTAAACTGCGATCTGTAAAATTGGGTAAAAAAATATCCGCTCGGGGCTCGACTCTCATATGCTGACCTTATGGTTCAAGTTCGCGTGGTATCCAGCTCTGAAATACAGGGCGGCGTCAATTCTATAATATCGCACGAAGCGAACGATACGTTTATTTATGAGTATTCCGTGAAAATGAAAGCGCGAGCAGTAATCCTGCATATCGTCGACTTCAACCGAGTCAAAGCGGTTTTTGACAGTTACGTATATACATATACATAGATTCCTCGCCAGGTAGCGCGAGAAGAGAAAGAGACAGTAGACTGTAGGGCCAACTTCATACCGGTCAAGATCCACACGTTTAGTGTACAGATGGCGAGGTTGATTCTGACCCGGATTCAACTGTTTCGTAAATGATTTAACACGCAAATCCGATCACTTCCGGGCCAGAATCAACCTCGCCGGGTATACGTAACTGTCAAGAACCGCTTTGACTCGGTCGAAGTCGACGAAATGCAAGATTACTGCTCACGCTTTCATTTCAACAGAAAACTCATAAATAAACGTATCGTTCGCTTTGTGCGATGTCATAGAATTGACGCCGCCCTGTATTTCAGAGCTGGATACCACGCGAAATTGAACAATAAGGTCAGCATACGAGAGTCGAGCCCCGAACGGCTATTTTTTTACCCTATTTTACAGATCCCAATTTACAAAAACAAACTATTTCTCGATTTCAATACTTCACCATGTAATACGTCGAATGCCTGTGCGAAAATCCATTCTGTGCCTTCGTCCCGAAATGCTGAGTGAAACAAAACTTTTTGGTAAAAACACCCCCCACTTTATTGACCTCGGCCTATCACATCCCGTTAACAGTTGAATTGTTTGTCTGAAAAATTATAATCAAATCATTTCTTTTTTTCTCAGCACGTGAAAATGACCCCATTCGAGTAGACCCTTGTCAGCCATCCCCTTGTGGACCCAATGCTCAGTGCAAAGTAATTAATGACTCACCTTCATGCTCATGTCTTCAAGGATACATAGGTATTCCGCCAAATTGTAGACCAGAATGCATAAGTAACAGCGAATGCAGTAGCCATTTGGCATGTATCAATCAGAAATGCACAGATCCTTGTCCAGGGTCATGTGGCAGCAATGCCGAATGTCGAGTCGTTAGTCATACACCAATGTGTGTGTGTATCCTTGGCTTTACCGGAGACCCATTCACACAATGCTCAAAACAATGTAAGCTCACAAATTAATTCTTGTTCAAATTTTTGCCTTCGAAATTTAAGGCTGAATTATTCAGAAAATTTTTACTTTCCCTATAGCTCCTGTGGTTACTGAACATCTCACCCCATGTACTCCTTCTCCGTGTGGTTCGAATGCCATTTGTAAGGAGCAGAATAGAGTTGGGTCTTGCACTTGTCTACCTGAATACATTGGAAATCCTTACGAAGGTTGCCGGCCAGAATGTGTGATCAATTCTGATTGTTCATCTACTCTTGCCTGTATTCGATCCAAATGTCAAAATCCTTGTCCGGGAACATGCGGTCAAAACGCTGAATGCCAAGTTGTAAATCATCTACCTTCTTGTACATGTGTTCCCGGGTACACTGGAGATCCATTCCGCTATTGTCATGTAACACAGCCTGGTAATTAGATATGATAACATTGAATTCAGTTTATAGATCGTAACATACTATATTTTTGTCTACAATTTTTTATACTATTTTGTAGTGGTAGTGGATGATCCCGTGGATCCGTGTAACCCATCACCTTGTGGGCCGAACAGTCAATGTCGCGTTATTAATGGCCAAGCTGTATGTTCTTGTCAAGCCGAATATATTGGAAGCCCACCAGGTTGCCGACCTGAATGCGTAGTGAGCTCGGAATGTCCTTTAAATAGAGCATGCATACAACAAAAATGTGTTAATCCGTGCCCTGGACCATGTGGGTTGAACACGAATTGTGAAGTCTTGAATCACAGTCCGATATGTGCTTGTAAACAAGGTTTCACTGGCGATCCATTTACGCGATGCTTTGCAATTCCGAGTAAGCAGATTCCTCTGATTCTCTCACTATTTATGATGCATTTTCATGTAACCATGTGAATCGAATTGTTCCAATCCTCTTTCAGAACCTATTCCAGAGAGAGATCCAGTGATAAATCCATGTGTACCTTCACCTTGTGGTCAAAATTCTGAATGTCGTGATATTGGAGGTTCACCCTCTTGTTCATGTATAGAAAATTATATTGGTAGTCCACCAAACTGCAGGCCTGAGTGCACAATAAACCCAGACTGCCCAAGTAGTCGAGCTTGCATCAGAGAAAAATGTAAAGATCCTTGTCTTGGATCGTGTGGAATAGGAGCTCAATGTAACGTTATAAATCATACACCAATGTGCACATGCCCAGATGGGTATACAGGAGATCCATTCAATAACTGCTATCCCAAATTACGTAAGAAAAACCTAAGCTCCGTCTCCTTCAATATTACTTTGATCAGAAGTTAACGTTCTCTTATAAATTACAGCAACAGTAATAGTTGAAAGAGACCCATGCAATCCGTCTCCTTGTGGACCAAATGCCGACTGTATCAATGGTATTTGTATATGTTTACCGGAGTATCAAGGAGATCCCTACTCAGGCTGTCGACCCGAATGTGTCCTCAACTCAGATTGTCCTTTGAATAGAGCTTGTGGAAATAATAAATGCTTTGATCCCTGCCCTGGTACATGTGGGGAAAATGCCCTGTGCAACGTTTACAATCATGTTCCCATGTGTAGCTGTCCGATAGGAATGTCCGGAAATGCCTTTGTTTCTTGCTCACCTATGAAAGGTATGAGAAATATTAGTCAAATTCTCACTCGGTAACTAGTTTTCTAACTACTGCCGTCCATCGCAGAATTGGACGTACTGGATCCATGCAATCCGTCACCATGCGGCCCCAATAGTTTGTGCCGTCATGTAAACGGGCAAGGCGTGTGCTCATGTGTTCCTGGTTATATTGGAAGCCCTCCATCATGCAGGCCTGAATGTGTGGTCAGTTCAGATTGCGGAAGAAATGAAGCTTGCAGTAACCAAAAATGTATTGATCCATGCCCTGGGACATGTGGTCTCAGAGCTCAGTGCCAAGCTGTTAATCACAATCCAATATGCAGCTGTCCTTCGGGTTACACTGGTGACCCATTCCTGAGATGTGAATTCATCTGTAAGAATTTGGTTGATTTCTCTTTGCTATCAATTGATAGCAAACATTGTTTCACATTATTGTATTTCTCAGTGTTAACCGAGGTCGAACCTGTGAATCCATGTCAACCATCTCCTTGTGGTCCAAATGCTCAGTGTCAAGTAATTAACGATACTCCTTCGTGTTCCTGTTTACAACAATTTATTGGATCTCCACCGAACTGCAGACCAGAATGTGTCAGTAACAGTGAATGCTCTAGTCACTTGGCATGTATCAATCAGAAATGCAAAGATCCTTGTCCAGGCTCATGTGGTTCTAATGCTGAATGTCGTGTGGTTAGCCATACACCTATGTGTGTTTGCACAACAGGTTACTCCGGTGATCCTTTTACTCAATGTAACATCCGACAACGTAAGAATAATATTGATAGGGGAGATTTTTTTCCTGCACCTAACTCTATAATACGTTTATGGAACCAGTGAAAACTCATTCCATTTTACACGATTTTAGCTGATCCAGTTATTAGTGAAAAACTTTCTCCCTGCACGCCATCACCTTGTGGTTCAAATGCCATTTGCAAAGAACAGAACAATGTGGGCTCGTGTACTTGCGTACCTGAATACATCGGTAACCCTTACGAAGGATGTCGTCCAGAGTGTACAATAAATTCAGATTGTGTATCAAGTCTGGCATGCATACGATCTAGATGCCAGAACCCGTGCCCAGGAACATGTGGCCAAAACGCTGAATGCCAAGTAATTAGCCACTTACCTAGTTGCACATGCGTACCAGGATTTACAGGAGACCCATTCCGTTATTGCCACCCCCATCAACCGATAAGTAAGTGTTCCCTCACGCACAGCAAAAATTAAATGGGCTTAGTAACAAATAACACTTGAATAAAATGACTAAGTGAAACTGCTCATTATTAACCAAACTGAAGACTACCACTCAGTACTAATTAGAAAAAAAAAAGAACACAACAAAGACTAAAACTAAATATTATATCCGAGGTCAAGCGTATTTCTGGATCAAATTACAAACCCTGCATTCAAAATCTAATAAATAATATATGGTATTCACCATACGAAGCTAGATATAACAAAAGCCCCAATAATAATTCACTCCCAATTTTTTGATATAGGTACTTAACAAGACTGAGATTAATAACTTTAGTCCATCATTTCTATATTGTATATCGTCGGTGATAGTGCAATACTGCGTAACTAGCATTTGCAATACCGTGTAACTACATACTGCAATACCACATAAGTACAAAAATAGCAAAAATAAGATTTGGTATGCATTCTATGAAAAAATCAGAAATACATAATATGAATACCAAATCTCATTTTTGCTATTTTTGTACTTACGTGGTATTGCAATATGTAGTTACGCGATTTATTGCACTATCACCGACGATATATTTCTGATCAATGTAACGCATGATTTCATCTTTTCACAGATATTAACGTCATTTTCAATCAATATCACGAATCTATTTTAGCATTAGTAATAGGTATTTCTGATTCTCTAAATCTTGCAGTAGTGGAAGCTGATCCACAAGATCCATGTAACCCTTCGCCCTGTGGGCCAAATAGCCAATGCCGTGTTAGTAATGGACAAGCGGTTTGTTCGTGTCTCCCTGAGTATAGAGGAACCCCACCTGGATGTAGGCCAGAATGCGTTGTGAGCTCAGAATGTCCGACAAACAGAGCGTGCATAAATCAAAAATGTGTTAATCCATGCCCTAGTCCATGCGGTTTGAATACCAATTGTGAAGTTTCAATTCACAGCCCGATTTGTGCTTGCAAACCTGGACATACTGGAGATCCATTTACGAGATGTTTTCCAATTCCAAGTAAGATCACATACTTTTTTCGTCACCCGTTGTCAACATTTAGGTAGAAGTCCGATTAGCACTGTCCATTATCTTACAGAGCCTGAACCAACATATGTTCAACCGAAAAATCCTTGCATACCTTCCCCCTGTGGATCTTATGCAGAGTGTCGTGACATTGGTGGATCCCCATCGTGTTCTTGCCTTGCAAATTACATCGGCAGCCCACCTAATTGCCGACCAGAATGTATCATAAACCCAGACTGTTCGAGTAATAGAGCATGTATGCGAGAAAAGTGTCGGGATCCGTGTCCTGGCTCTTGTGGGATTAGTGCTCAGTGTAGCGTAATCAACCATACACCAACATGTACTTGTCCTGATGGCTATACTGGTGATCCATTCACTAATTGCTACCCTAAACCACCAAGTAAGAATGAGAGACTTATCCCATGGGACTATCAATGCGTAGAGATGAACAAGTATTAACGAAATATGTTTACAGTTATTCAGGCAATCGACACAGATCCCTGCAATCCGTCTCCTTGTGGGTCGAATGCTGTATGCGATGCAGGGACTTGCACATGTCTGTCAGAATACAATGGAGATCCGTATTCTGGTTGCCGCCCAGAATGTGTTTTGAACACAGATTGTCCTCTTAATAGAGCTTGCGTGCGAAATAAATGTATCGATCCGTGCCCTGGTACTTGTGGTGAAAATGCTATCTGCAATGTATATAATCACGTTCCAATGTGTAGCTGTCCATCAGGAATGAGTGGAAATGCCTTTGTTGTATGTTCCCCTGCAAGAGGTACGAACTTTCTCACTAAAGAGCTTTATTACCCTCGTACGAATTGCTTTCATTATATTCCATTTATAGATCCGATTGTGGAAAATCCATGCAATCCCTCACCATGTGGTCCCAACAGTCAGTGCCGAGTAATAAATCAACAGGCAGTATGTTCATGTGTGCCTGGGTATATAGGAAGCCCACCATCCTGTAGACCCGAATGTACTGTTAGTTCAGACTGTCTCAGAAATCAAGCTTGTAGTAATCAGAAATGTATCGATCCATGTCCTGGAACATGTGGTCTCAAAGCCCAGTGTCAAGTCAGTAATCACAACCCCATATGCAGCTGCCCAACTAGATACACTGGCGATCCGTTCGTCAGATGTACACCAATTCGTAAGGATTATTCATAAACAGTACAATCGATATTTGATTCGGCCAGAGTAACCTCAGTAGCAAACTGATAATTCAGTTACCAAAAAATGGGATTGTACTTTGAGATTCTTGAATTAAAATTATAGCAACCTAAGTCAATTTCAAATTGATCATATTTTAATCCGTCTACTGGAGTGATTTGGACCATACTCGGAATCTCACATTTCATGAATGACATAGTGTTTTACGTCTCTCATACTTTGACAATTTGTCATTTTCGATTTGTCTACATATCTCTTCTCGTTGAACTATTGAAACTCTCTGTTATGAGTAGACATTGCTGAACATGATTTACTTTAGTATGGAATATCAGAAATATCTTGTCATGACACAATTACTTTCTTCTGATATAGCGGATACTCCAATTGTCAAAGTTAATCCATGTCAACCATCACCTTGCGGCCCCAATGCTCAATGTCAAGTGATCAATGACGCACCGTCGTGCTCTTGTCTACCAGAGTTTACAGGATCTCCACCAAACTGCAGACCCGAGTGTGTTAGTAACAGTGAATGCTCCAGTCATTTGGCATGCATTAATCAGAAGTGTAAGGACCCTTGTCCAGGTTCGTGTGGTGCAAATGCAGAATGCCGAGTAGTCAGTCATACACCAATGTGCGTTTGTAACACGGGCTACACTGGCGATCCATTTACTGTATGTAGCGTCAGACAACGTAAGTCGAATTTACTCACCCAATGGCTGCATAATTTTACTCAATAATTTCCCGATTTTGTTACTGAATGTGAATATTTTTCTACAGCTGATCCAATATTTGATAACATATCTCCATGCACACCTTCTCCGTGTGGTTCGAACGCCATTTGTAGAGAACAGAACAATGTTGGATCTTGTACATGTTTGCCAGAGTATATTGGAAATCCTTACGAAGGATGTCGTCCAGAATGTGTAGTGAATTCAGACTGTGTTTCAAGCCTCGCTTGCATTAGATCCAAATGTCAGAATCCTTGTCCTGGTACTTGTGGCCAAAATGCACAATGTCAGGTTGTAAATCACTTGCCTTCGTGTACCTGTCTACTTGAATTTACTGGAGATCCATTCCGTTACTGTCACCCAACACCGGCATCTGGTAAAATTTTCTATACCTACTCTATATCGTTTTGAAACTAATCTCAACAGAACAGTATTAAACATAAGATATTACCCAACAGTAATACAAGACGATCCTAGAGATCCATGCAATCCCTCACCATGTGGGCGGAATAGTCAATGTCGCGAAGTCAATGGCCAAGGTGTGTGTTCGTGTCTCCCCGAGTACATTGGAAGTCCACCAGGTTGTCGGCCCGAATGTGTTGTCAGCTCAGAATGTCCCACCAACAGAGCTTGTATTAATCAGAAATGTGTCAATCCGTGTCCGGCACCGTGTGGTCTGAATACTAATTGTGAGGTTACCAATCACAGTCCAATATGTGCCTGTAAACAGGGACATACTGGAGATCCATTCAGCAGATGCTTCCCGATTCCAAGTAAGAATGTGAAAACAGTTCAACAGGCAGTCATGCATTAGATCGATGCGAGGATCGATGTGACACTGCTTATTATTAGATAGTCCAATACGTCCTATCTAATATATGACTAGAGTTTATTTTCAAAGCATGTTCCAAAATCTCTTCTTTCTTCTCCAGAACCTCTTCCAAATATAGAGCCAGAGCGAAACCCATGTGTCCCGTCTCCGTGTGGACCTTACGCTGAATGCCGTGACATAAGGGGTTCACCTTCCTGCTCATGTCTTTTAAATTATATTGGCAGCCCACCCAATTGCAAACCAGAATGTACTATAAACCCTGACTGTCCAAGCAATAAAGCATGTATGCGAGAAAAGTGCCGGGATCCGTGTGCGGGTTCGTGTGGTATAGGAGCTCAGTGTAGTGTTATTAATCATACTCCGACATGCACTTGCCCTGATGGATATACAGGCGATCCCTTCAGCAATTGCTACCCAACGCCACCAAGTAAGGATGAATCTTTTTACAGCCCATCAGTTCTCCTGCCAATTATGACCCCTTTCAAGTTAATGTCTACGTTATAAATTCATACTTATAGTAGCCGACCCTGTGGAGCCCGACCCATGTCATCCTTCTCCTTGTGGACCAAATGCTGAGTGCAACCAAGGCCTGTGTACCTGTTTACGGGAATACCAAGGAGATCCTTATGTAGGGTGTAGGCCCGAATGCGTTCTCAATATAGAATGTCCACTGAATAGGGCTTGCGTACGTAATAAATGTATTGATCCCTGCCCTGGTACTTGTGCACACAATGCACAGTGTACCGTATACAATCACGTGCCTATGTGCAGCTGCCCTCCAGGAACAAATGGAAATGCATTTGTTTTGTGTTCTCCTGCAAGAGGTAATTTGACGGTCGTTTGAATTATTTTTTTCAAACACAGCAATCTTCTCAACACCTTCTATAATTCCATCACAGATCCCATCGTATCAGACCCATGCAATCCGTCGCCATGTGGACCTAATAGTCAATGTCGCACGATAAACGGGCAAGCAGTGTGTTCTTGTGTTCCTGGATATATGGGAAGCCCTCCATCTTGTAGACCCGAATGTGTAGTAAGCTCAGATTGTGAGAGAACAGAGGCATGCAGTAATCAAAAATGCATTGACCCATGCCCTGGTACTTGTGGTCTTCGAGCCCAGTGCCAAGTTAATAATCACAACCCCATATGCAGCTGTCCTCCAAGATACACCGGTGATCCATTCATCAGATGCGAACAAATCAGTAAGCATACTTAAATATGTTAAAAGCAGGTATTTGCAAATGTGAAACCCACATCGAACCCTTCTATTAATGCAGAAGTAGTTTAATGCATTGTCAATATTTATCTGCAGTAGATACACCAGTGATTCATGTAAATCCATGCCAGCCAACACCCTGTGGTCTTTATGCTCAATGCCAAGTGATTAATGACTCACCTTCGTGTTCATGCCTCCCAGAGTTTACGGGATCACCACCAAATTGTCGACCAGAATGTGTCAGTAATAGTGAATGTTCAACACATCTAGCATGCATTAATCAGAAATGTCGAGACCCTTGCCCAGGTTCCTGCGGTGCCAATGCAGAATGTCGTGTCGTCAGCCATACACCAATGTGTGTTTGTACTATTGGCTATACCGGTGATCCTTTCACCCAATGTATTTTCAAAGAATGTAAGCATCATGCTTCTTGAAATCAAGATGTTTTGAGTTCAATTATTGAATAATGAAAATATCTACCTTCTTCAACAGCCGATCCGATATTTGAACCAGTGTCCCCTTGCACGCCATCTCCCTGTGGTTCCAATGCTATTTGTAAAGAACAGAATGCTGTCGGATCCTGTACATGCTTACCAGAGCATATTGGTAATCCATACGAAGGATGTCGCCCGGAGTGTGTGGTTAATTCCGATTGTGTATCAAATCTGGCTTGCATTCGTTCTAAATGTCAGAATCCTTGTCCTGGAACATGTGGCCAAAATGCACAGTGCCAAGTTATCAATCACCTGCCCTCGTGTACATGTGTACCTGGATTTACTGGGGATCCGTTCCGTTATTGTCATCCAACACCAGTACCTGGTAAAACTTGTTATGCTCTATACTAGAGGTGTATTCTTTTGTCTCTGTGATCGTGTTCCCGGCAATCTCGTGATTGCGGCCAGCCGACTCTGGAAGGCAAATGCCGTTTCAAACATATATTTAAAAAAATATCGAAATATTTGTAAACTAATCGCAACAGAACAGTATTAAAAATAAGATAATATCCAACAGTAATACAAGACGATCCTAGAGATCCTTGTAACCCCTCACCATGTGGGCCGAATAGTCAATGCCGCGAAGTCAATAGCCAAGGTGTGTGCTCGTGTCTGCCTGAATATATTGGGAGTCCACCAGGTTGTCGACCCGAATGTGTCGTCAGCTCAGAATGTCCGCCAAACAGAGCCTGTATCAATCAGAAGTGTGTCAATCCATGCCCTAATCCATGCGGCTTAAATACCAATTGCGAAGTGTCAAGTCACAGTCCAATATGTGCTTGCAAACCAGGATACACTGGAGATCCATTTACTCGATGCTTCCCCACTCCAAGTAAGATAAAAAAATTTTCATGTGAAGTAGAGCAGTATACTTTCACCTCATAGGAGGGAAATAAAGTTATTAGCCCTTTGAAAGTAGCCTTCAGCTAAAAACCAAAATACTTTGCAGTAGCGTCTTGAATACCAGAAGATGATTGAGAATGCGATATCTAGTCATGTTGATATTTAACTTTCAATTATTGTACGATTTTTCAAATTTGCATCTTCTTTATTATAGAACCTCTTCCGGAAGTCGTTCTAGTACAAAATCCATGTGTACCATCGCCATGTGGGCCTTACGCAGCATGTCGGGATATTGGAGGGTCACCCTCTTGCTCTTGTTCATTAAATTACATCGGCAGCCCACCTAATTGTAAACCGGAATGTACCATAAACCCTGATTGTCCAAGCAATAAAGCATGCATGCGAGAAAAGTGTCGCGATCCTTGTTCAGGGTCCTGTGGTATAGGAGCTCAATGTAGCGTTATCAATCATACTCCGACATGTATGTGCCCCGACGGATATACGGGAGATCCCTTCAGCAATTGTTACCCCAAACCACCAAGTAAGAATAGATTCATCCACATTTGATACACCTTTTTTCAAATCACATAGTTCAACCCAGAGACTACATTATATATTTATACTTATAGTAGCCGACGTTGTGGAACCTGACCCATGTAACCCTTCTCCATGCGGACCAAACGCTGACTGCTACGAAGGCATATGTACCTGTCAAACAGAATATCAAGGAGATCCTTATGTAGGTTGTAGACCTGAATGTATCCTTAATATAGAATGTCCACTGAATAAAGCCTGCGTACGTAACAAATGTATTGATCCCTGCTCTGGCACTTGTGCACAAAATGCACAATGTAACGTGTACAACCACGTTCCTATGTGCAGTTGTCCCCCAGGAACAGATGGAAATGCGTTCGTACTATGCTCCCAAGTCAGAGGTAATTTCATCATTTATCCATATTATCCACATTATCCATATTAACCCATTTATATTCTTTTAATAACTTTCATAACTTCATCACAGATCCAATTGTGTCAAATCCGTGCAATCCATCGCCTTGTGGGCCTAATAGTCAATGTCGCACGATAAACGGACAAGCAGTATGTACTTGTGTTCCTGGATATATGGGAAGCCCTCCATCTTGTAGACCGGAATGCGTAGTCAGCTCAGATTGTGAGAGAAACGAGGCATGCAGTAATCAAAAATGCATCGACCCATGTCCAGGTACTTGTGGTCTTCGAGCGCAGTGCCAAGTTAACAATCACAATCCTATATGTAGCTGTCCTCCGAGATATACTGGTGATCCATTCGTCAGATGTGAAATAATACGTAAGAATATTATTGAAACACATACTTTCTGAATAGATAGATAGCACCGTTGTCTGCCATTTGGTACCATAAAATGTTGTATTTCACTATTAGTGTTGATTCTTCCTGTGAGTTGGGAATTTGAATACCAAACTGCGTCAACCAAATGAATATTAAATAGTTCACTTTGAGTATAACAACCCTTGGCCGTTAATTTGTGTAAAGAATCAGGATCTTAGTCATCTTTTTTGTTGTTGAAAAGACAAACCTTTTGTGTATACTTCGTCGCCGGAATTAATTTCTTAATAGTCGATAATTCATGTGGGTTTATACTTCTATATTCCGAAAGTTCGAAAATATGGTATCAAATTAGATCATGGTCCTGGGCTTCTGTTCATTAAAATTCAAAGCTATCAACGAAATTAATATTTATATTCTATGTGAACCTTTCATGTACAGCTGACACACCGGTGCCACATATAAATCCATGTCAACCGTCTCCTTGTGGTCCGAATGCTCAGTGTCAAGTGATCAATGAATCACCATCTTGTTCCTGTCTGCCAGAGTTTACAGGATCCCCACCAAATTGCAGACCCGAATGTGTCAGTAACAGTGAATGCTCTAGTCATCTGGCATGCATTAATCAGAAGTGTAAGGACCCTTGCCCAGGTTCGTGTGGTGCAAATACAGAATGCCGAGTTGTCAGTCACACACCAATGTGCGTTTGTAGCACGGGCTATACTGGCGATCCATTTACGCTGTGTAGTGTCAAACAACGTAAGTCTATTTTACGCACCCGATAGTTGCATAAATGTCCCTAATAATTTCCTGATTTTATTACTGAATGTGAATATTTCTCTACAGCTGATCCAATATTTGATAACATATCTCCATGCACACCTTCTCCGTGTGGTTCGAACGCCATTTGTAGAGAACAGAACAATGTTGGATCTTGTACATGTTTGCCAGAGTATATTGGAAATCCTTACGAAGGATGTCGTCCAGAATGTGTAGTCAATTCAGACTGTGTTTCAAGCCTCGCTTGTATTAGATCCAAATGTCAGAATCCTTGTCCTGGTACTTGTGGCCAAAACGCTGAGTGTCAAGTTATAAATCATTTACCTTCGTGTACATGTATTTCTGGATTTACTGGAGATCCATTCCGTTATTGTAGTCCAGCACAACAACCTGGTAATATTCTCTGAATCGCATATTTTATCGCAAAGTGTTCTCCAGAAGAATATTAACAATTTAATATTTGCCTGTAGCCGTACAAGAAGATCCACCTGACCCATGCAATCCATCGCCTTGTGGCCCGAACAGTCAATGTCGCGTTTCCAATGGCCAAGCTGTATGCTCGTGCCTTCCCGAATATACAGGAAGTCCGCCAGGATGTAGGCCTGAATGTGTCGTGAGTTCCGAATGTCCAACCAACAAAGCATGTGTTAATCAGAAGTGTGTCAATCCATGCCCTAGCCCATGTGGTTTGAACACAAATTGCGAGATTTTGAATCATAGTCCCATATGTGCCTGTAAGCAAGGATACATTGGTGACCCATTCACGCGATGCTTCCCTACTCCACGTAAGCGGCTGAAATTTCCAATGTCTAATATGTTGTTATGTTACACCTAAGGCACAATTCCATGAGTCAATATATTTCAGCACCACCACCAAGCCATGTTCCAATTCAAAATCCATGTGCATCTTCCCCATGTGGGCCACATGCAGAATGTCGTGACATTGGAGGTTCGCCTTCATGTTCTTGTTTACCAACTTACATTGGTAGTCCACCAAACTGTAGACCTGAGTGCACTATCAATCCTGATTGCACGAGCAGTACTGCTTGCATCAGAGAAAAATGTCGTGATCCTTGTCCTGGTTCTTGTGGTATAGGTGCTCAGTGTACAGTAATCAGTCATACTCCGATGTGTACTTGCCCCGATGGTTATACTGGAGATCCATTTAGTAGCTGTTATCCCAAACCACCACGTAAGGAAGAATAATTACAATCTATTAAATAATATACTTATATGGTGGCAATAGGACACGAGTCACATTTGAAAAAAAAAAAATTGAGTTGGTACATCACTATAACTAGGCAAAGTCTTTTCTTAAACATAACAAATATCTTAGACAAGTTCTTGGCAAATGTAATACGGAAAAAAGAAGCATAAAATATCAAAAGTCCGCAAAACGCTAATTTGGGCACTTTGCGTCAAGAATTTTACAGACATGAACGGTGGGATAATTCGTATTGTATTTCGAATGTGACTCGTGTGGTCTATTCTGAGATCCACATATATCTGGTAGACTATCGTGCATATCCTCTGAAAGCCTATGTTTACAGAACCTGTACTTGATGAGGCAGACCCTTGCAATCCATCTCCCTGCGGACCAAATGCTCAATGCAATGCGGGTTCATGTACATGCTACCCAGAATATCAAGGTGATCCCTATTCAGGGTGTAGACCAGAATGTGTTCTCAATACAGATTGTTCGTTGGATAAAGCTTGCAAGAATAATAAATGCATAGACCCATGCCCTGGTACTTGTGGTCAAAATGCGCAATGCAATGTCTTTAATCATGTTCCCATGTGCAGTTGCCCAGTAGGAATGACAGGAAATGCATTTGTATCATGCACGCCATTTAGAGGTATGATTATGTCCAACATTGACAAGTATATACATTCTCTTCAACATACTAGATTTTGATTTTAAATACTGAATACTTTGATAGATCCTATAGTAACACATCCCTGCAATCCAACGCCATGCGGGCCCAATAGCCAATGTAGAGAAGTTAATGGTTTGGCTGTCTGTACATGTGTTCTTGGATTTATTGGGAGCCCTCCCACATGCAGACCTGAATGTATCGTGAGCACAGATTGTGCTCAAGCCGAAGCATGCATAAACCAAAAATGCAAAGACCCATGCCCAGGCACTTGCGGAATAGGAGCTACATGCCAAGTCATAAATCACAATCCCATTTGCAGTTGTTCTCAGCATTTGACGGGTGATCCATTTATCAGATGCTCACAAATACGTAAGAATCCAGTTCTTACTTTCAAACTTCGATATTCCATAGTCTGGACTCCATAAGCATAATGATAAATACTTTCAGTACAAACTCCTATCGATAAGATAGACCCATGCCGCCCATCACCTTGCGGACTTAATGCCCAATGCCAAGTCATCAATGATTCCCCGTCATGCTCATGTCTACCAGAATTCATCGGCTCTCCTCCAAATTGTAAACCTGAATGTGTTAGCAATAGCGAGTGTTCTAGTCGGCTTTCTTGCATCAATCAAAAATGTAAAGATCCCTGTCCAGGATCTTGTGGAGCAAATGCCGAATGCAGGGTAGTTAGCCATACGCCAATGTGTATCTGTACCGTGGGGTATACTGGAGATCCATTCACACAGTGCATATTTCAACAAAGTAAGCATATAACTATGAGAAAGGCGTACGGTTTATGTATGGTCAATTTATTGAAAACCCTCGTGATTTATTTTAGTTCAACCTATCGCAATTCCATTGCCATGTACTCCATCTCCATGCGGCTCCAATGCTATTTGCACGGAAAGGAATGGTGCAGGAGCATGTTCTTGTTTACCAGACCATATCGGAAACCCGTATGAAGGTTGTCGCCCTGAATGTGTCATTAATTCAGATTGCGCACCAAACAAAGCATGTATTCGCTCGAAGTGTCAAGATCCATGTCCAGGAACTTGTGGTCAAAATGCAGAGTGCCAAGTAATAAACCATCTACCATCCTGCACATGTCATGTCGGATTCACAGGAGATCCATTTGGTTACTGTGGTAGACAACCAGACAAAAGTACGTCTACACAAAACGATAATCAGCTAGTCCATACAACTAAAATGAAATTATCTACAATTTTTGTAAATTTTGTCACAGTTCCTCAAGCCGATCAAACTGATCCGTGTTATCCTTCACCTTGTGGACCAAACAGCATATGTCGAGAAAATAATGGTCAAGCCGTCTGTTCTTGTTCACCAACATATAGTGGTTCACCACCTAATTGTAGACCAGAATGTGTCGTGAGTTCAGAATGTTCCACGAATAGAGCTTGCGTCAATCAGAAATGTGTTGACCCATGCCCAGATCCATGTGGACGTAATGCGAACTGTAAAGTTATAAACCACAGTCCTATATGTACCTGTCGACAAGGCTTCACCGGCGACGCGTTTTCATCTTGCTTTCCAACTCCACGTAAGGGTCGAAATTATTTCAACAAATGGGATACGATTTAACTGTCTGAAATTCTCCTAGGTCCAACAATCGAACATCAACCACTCATTCAAAGAGATCCATGCCTACCCTCGCCCTGTGGTCCATATTCTCAGTGCCGTAATATTGGCGAGACACCGTCTTGTTCCTGCCTACCTACTTACATAGGAACGCCACCAAACTGTAGACCCGAATGTACAATAAATCCAGAATGTACTAGCAATATGGCATGTATTCGGGAAAAATGTAGAGACCCATGTCCAGGATCTTGTGGTTTAGGTGCGAGATGTGACGTTGTAAAACATACCCCGATTTGCACATGCCCGGCAGGTTATACGGGGGATCCGTTCATCAACTGTGTTCCCAAAAGACCACTTTGTAAGCCTAGCTTGGAATTAATAATCTTTCAATTAGACTTTGCCGAATATTTCTAGGATCCTTTTTTTTTTTTAACTTTTCTTCAACGAAAAATTTCAATAGACTTATCTCTTATAGCTGATGAGTCTCCCTCAATAGTGGACTTATGTAACCCTTCACCATGTGGGTCTAATGCGATTTGCCAAGAAGGCACCTGCTCCTGTATACCAGAATACCACGGTGAACCTTATAGCGGATGCCGACCAGAATGTGTTGTAAATGATGATTGCTCTCGTGACAGAGCTTGCATCCATAACAAATGTTTAGATCCATGCGTAGGTACTTGTGGAATAGGTGCGCAATGCATAGTAACGAATCATATACCAATGTGTAGCTGCCTACCAGGAACGAATGGAAATGCTTTTGCTCAATGTGTACCAGTGCAAGGTATCTATGCTCCGATAAATCCATCCTTATTCTTGAATATACTAATAAATCTTACGATCACTAAAGCCTTTATGAACCGTGAGCTCATATAAGTTAGTAATTTCACTACTCATGGAAATGTGTATTAACAAGAACAGATACAATTTATTGTAGAGTTTCATAATTACATTCAATCTACTTTTATTAGCTGACATCGTAACAAACCCATGCTCACCATCACCATGTGGACCAAACAGTCACTGTCAGGAAGTTAACGGAATAGCTATATGCAAATGTGTGCAAGGATACATTGGAAGCCCTCCCACTTGCCGACCTGAATGTACACTTAGCTCTGATTGTGCGCAAAATGAAGCTTGCATTAATCTAAAATGTAAAGACCCATGCCCCGGAACCTGCGGCCTCAGAGCTCAATGCTCAGTTATCGGTCACAATCCGATTTGTATCTGTCCTCAAGGACTAACGGGAGATCCGTTCCGGGCTTGCACTCCGATTCGTAAGATGAAATTTCGCTAAATTGTATTATCCCGTTCCAATCGCTAATTACCATTGTATGTAACTTATATTACTATTTTTGAAAATAGCTGTGGTTCAACAAGATCCGGTCAATCCATGCCAGCCATCACCTTGTGGACCAAATGCCCAGTGCCAAATTATAAACCAATCTCCTTCATGTTCTTGTTTCATTGATTTTACTGGTTCTCCGCCCAACTGTAGACCTGAATGTGTCAGTAACAGTGAATGTCCTGGCGATAAAGCATGTATCAATCAAAAATGTAAAGATCCATGCCCTGGATCGTGTGGAGCAAATGCCGAGTGTCATGTCTTCAGTCACACACCAATGTGTACTTGTATCTCAGGTTTCACAGGAGATCCGTTTACACAGTGTTCTATAATTCAACGTAAGTAATTTTCTCATTAATCTCGAATCAGTAATCCTATTCCGAGAAATTTTTTTTATCGCTTCTGCATCCATGATATTACGTTATAACTCCCAGCTTCATGTTATTCACGTTAGCCAACAGTTATTGGTAATGCCATTAACTTTCAGTCAACAACCATTAGCTGGGTCGAATAGCTATTCACTTTTCCTATCAAATTGTATTACGGATTGTGAAAGAATAATTTTTTTTGTAGCCAATATTGAGGAAAGACCAATGCCATGCAGACCCACTCCGTGTGGGGCAAATGCAATTTGTAAAGAACAAGGTACAGCTGGATCATGTTCATGTTTACCTGAATACATTGGTAATCCTTACGAAGGATGTAGACCAGAATGTGTCTCAAATTCGGACTGTGCATCCAACCTTGCTTGTATTAAATCCAAATGTCAAGATCCTTGTCCAGGATCTTGTGGTCAAAATGCTCGTTGCCAAGTCATAGGTCATGCACCAACTTGTACTTGCATTGAGGGTTACACTGGTGATCCTTTCCGTTACTGCAACATCCAAGCACCAATTGGTGAGATTTTTCATCATATTCTTGAACTGATGCTGAAGACTTAGTAATAATAACACTAATCATTTTTCACAGTCTTCGAAGAAGAAAAACAAGATCCGTGTATTCCATCACCTTGTGGGCCTAATAGCGAGTGTAGAGTCAATAATAATCAGGCAGTCTGTTCATGTCTACCTACTTACAAGGGCAGTCCTCCAGCTTGTCGCCCCGAATGTATAGTTAGCTCAGAGTGTTCTTCAACTCGTACTTGTGTTAACCAGAAATGCATAGATCCATGTCCTGATCCTTGTGGCCGAAACGCACAGTGTAAAGTCATCAATCATAGCCCAATATGCTTCTGCATAAATGGCTACTCGGGAGATCCGTTTTCACAATGCTTCCCCGCGATCGAAGGTAGGTTATTAGTTTTCATTGAAGCACCTATAAAATGCCTTGATCATGCAAAGTTTCGCGTTCTGATGTATAAAATCTCCAACACTGTAACTTTTTTCAGCTGTACCATCCCAGCAACCTGTAATGAGAGATCCTTGTATCCCGTCGCCTTGTGGCGCTAACGCTCAGTGTCGAGCTGTTGGTGATACACCTTCGTGCACTTGTTTGCCAAATTATGTAGGCAGTCCACCGAACTGTAGACCTGAGTGCACAATCAATGCAGAATGCGCCAGTAATATGGCTTGTATCCGAGAGAAATGTAGAGATCCATGCCCGGGATCATGCGGTTTCAATGCTCAATGTGTAGTAATAAATCACACGCCGATGTGCACATGTCTCGAAGGTCATACTGGAGATCCGTTTAGTCAATGTCACCTGAAACCAGTGCAACGTAAGTTACCTGTGAACCCCGGGATTCATCCACATAACTTTTTGTCACGATACTACATTTTCTTGAACTATTTGACTGAACTGAATGATATTTTCCCCTAGAAATTGATCCAGTAGAGACAGATCCATGCAATCCAACTCCGTGTGGGCCCAATACCCAATGCGACAATGGCATTTGTTCCTGTTTACCCGAATACCAAGGATATCCGTATGCTGGATGTCGCCCAGAATGTGTTCTTAACGCTGATTGCCCGCGAAATAGAGCTTGCATTCGTAACAAGTGCACAGATCCTTGTCCAGGAACATGTGCAAGTAACGCCCTTTGCAACGTGATAAATCACATTCCTATGTGCAATTGCCCAGAAAGATTCGAAGGGAATGCTTTCGTATTGTGTACTCCTATCCAAGGTGCTTCATCTAATGTCTGTAACCTCGATATTTCAGTGGATCGGAATGTTAATTCATATATTTATTATTCTCAATAGCTGCGGCAGTTTCATCACCATGCAATCCTTCGCCCTGCGGGCCGGATAGCCAATGTCGAAGTAACAATGGCCAATCAGTGTGTACTTGCGTTCCTGGTTATATTGGAAGCCCACCATCCTGCCGACCGGAATGTGTAGTTAGCTCTGACTGTGCCCAAAACGAAGCCTGTAATAATCAGAAATGTAGAAATCCTTGCATCGGCACATGCGGATTGGGAGCTCTGTGCGATGTTGTCAATCACAATCCGATATGCCACTGTCCCGTGAGATATACTGGAGATCCATTTGTGCGATGTTCCCCAATACGTGAGACCTGTTATATCATTCAACCATCATTCACATAGCCATACATCTTACCAATTACCACTATTCATATTTCCAGTCGAAATTCCCGTCGTATCTCTAAACCCATGTCAACCATCTCCTTGTGGTCCAAGTGCTATATGCCAAGTTATAAATGATTCACCATCGTGTTCCTGTTTACCGGAATTCATTGGGTCTCCGCCAAACTGTAGACCCGAGTGTGTCAGTAATAGTGAATGTCCTAGCCACCAAGCATGTATTAATCAAAAATGCAAGGACCCATGCTCAGGTGCATGCGGTAATAATGCAGATTGCCGTACTGTGAGTCATACACCAATGTGCTTCTGTGCTATTGGATACACCGGAGATCCATTCAACCAATGCTTTATCAAGCCAAGTAAGATATTCTACAATCAATACAGTCAATCATTTTTATATTCCAATCGGAACAATATGTGGGGAATTCCATGTGAACTGGGTAAATGTTTGACCCTGACCCCTTCCAAATCCGGCCATGATTTTTTATATTATTGTACTTGCTTGTAAAAAATTCAGAGCGTCTCTTTGAGCAGGTACAATAACATGAAAAATCATGGTCCGAATTGGAAGGGATCAGGGTCAAACGTTTACCCAGTTCACGTGGAATTCCCTATATACTTATAATCTTCACATGATTCTCGTCGCACGTATTTCCGGACCGAATTAGAATAATTGTTAACAATGTACAATAATATTTGCAGTTAATGATGTTATCGAAGAAGTGCTGTCTCCCTGTTTGCCAACACCATGTGGATCTAATGCCATTTGTACAGAACGTAATCGTGCCGGGTCATGCACTTGCCTATCAGGATATATCGGGAATCCTTATGAAGGCTGTAGACCAGAATGTGTTCTTAATTCAGATTGTCCATCTAATCTTGCTTGTGTTAGAGCGAAATGTGTAGACCCATGCCCAGGAACTTGTGGTGCAAATGCAGAATGCCGAGTAGTTTCCCATCTTCCAACTTGCTCTTGTTACGCATCTTATACAGGAGATCCTTATCGATATTGTTCAGTGCAGCAACTGATCAGTAAGTCTTATTTATGAAATATCCCGTCATGTTTGGTTTATGAATTTGGATGGTGAAGATTTCAAATTTTTTAAAATTCTTGTCTTACTAAAGTCTCTTTTCTTCATTCTTCTCAGTTGAGGCTATAGACAAATCTGACCCATGTAATGAAGCTCGCTGTGGTCCCAATAGTCAGTGTAGAGTAATAAACGATCAAGCCGTCTGCTCTTGTTTGCCCACGTACATTGGCAGCCCGCCGTCGTGCAGACCGGAATGTGTCGTCAGTTCTGAATGCCCTTCGAACAAAGCATGTATGCAACACAAATGCGAAAATCCATGTCCAACGCCATGTGGTCAGAATTCTGATTGCCGAGTTATAAACCACGCTCCTTTATGCAGTTGTAGATCAGGGTTTACGGGTGACCCATTTACTGTATGTTTCCAAGCACCATGTAAGAACCATATATCGTTTATTTGATCAAAATATCAACTAGCCACATTGTCGATTATGTGAAAATGATTAATGAAAAAAATTACAGTGACGTCTCCAGGTCAAGATGAAATAATTGAAAGAGATCCTTGTTTCCCATCTCCATGTGGGCAATACTCAGAATGTCGAAATATAAGAGGAGTTCCATCGTGTTCTTGTCTGACCAATTATATTGGAAGCCCCCCGAATTGTAGACCTGAATGCATAATTAATCAAGAATGTGCAAGTCATCTCGCATGTATACGAGAGAAATGTAGAGACCCATGTCCTGGATCATGCGGCATACTAGCTCAATGCCACGTCATGAATCATGTCCCAGTATGCACTTGCCTTCATGGGTACACCGGTGATCCATTCAGTAATTGTTTCCCAAAACCACAACGTAAGATTGATCGATTTTTTTTCTCCATAGCTGTCTACACTTCACAAAGTTTATAACGAAACTTAATTACAGAACCTGAAGCTGACATAGCAGACCCATGCAATCCTTCCCCTTGTGGTCCCAATGCTCAATGTAACGATGGCATTTGTACATGCTCACCCGAATATCGAGGAGATCCTTACGACGGCTGCCGGCCAGAATGTGTTCTAAATGCCGACTGCCCGCTCAATACAGCATGCATCCGTAATAAATGCGTAGACCCTTGCCCAGGAACTTGCGGACAAAATGCTATATGCAATGTGTATAATCATGTGCCTATGTGTAGTTGCCCTCCAGGAATGAGTGGGAATGCCTTCGTTTCATGTTCCGTACAAGACGGTATGCACATACATGCGTTATCTATTACTAGATTTGTGAAACCTGATTCTTTCCACGTAATCAAAGATTTTATATTTCGATAATGTCATGGTTACAGCTCCCATATTTATGGACCCATGCATTCCATCCCCATGTGGACCAAATAGTCAATGCCGACAGAGTAACGGACATGCAATATGCTCGTGTATCAATGGTTACATTGGTTCTCCACCTACTTGTAGGCCTGAATGTTCCGTCAGTTCAGATTGTGCCCAGAACGAAGCTTGTAATAATCAGAAATGCCGTGACCCATGTCCCGGAACTTGTGGAATTGGTGCGAACTGCGTCGTTATCAATCACAACCCGATTTGCAGTTGTCCTAGTAATTTAGAGGGAGACCCGTTCATTCGATGTTCACCAATTCGTAAGAACGCTTACCTTATACTTTTTACCGTGAAATTATAACTTCTCATTATTAATATTTTTGCTTGTATAACATTTTATTACTATCACGAAAATTGTCATTTATGATGGAAGTAATAATTTTATGAAAACAAAGTATAAAGTTTACTAATGTACATTCTATACACTTTCAAGCTGTGAAACCAGCGGACCGGGTAGACCCATGTCAACCATCACCTTGTGGTCCTAATGCACAATGTCAAGTTATCAATGATTCACCATCTTGTTCGTGCTTACCAGAATTTATCGGATCCCCACCTCAGTGCAGGCCACAATGTGTTAGTAATAGCGAATGTACAAGTCAATTGGCATGTATCAATCAAAAGTGCAAAGATCCATGCCCTGGATCTTGTGGATCTAATGCTGATTGCCACGTCATTAGTCATACGCCTATGTGCGTTTGTCCCATTGGTCATACCGGAGATCCATTCACCCAATGTGTTCAGCAATGTAAGATTCTTCACAAAACTTGAATATCTAACAAGTTGCAGTAATTTCAATCTTAGATGCTGACCCTTGACCAATTATAAAATTCAGCTTCCTCTGACATCAAGTTTGATCCATTTTAGTTGATGTCATACCTCACGATACACCAACTCCTTGTATGCCATCTCCTTGTGGAGCGAATGCAGAATGCAGAGTACAACAAAATGCTGGCTCTTGTACATGTTTGCCAGACTACATTGGCAATCCTTATGAAGGATGCAGGCCAGAGTGTGTAGTAAATTCTGATTGTTCATCAAACCAAGCATGCATTGGGCTGAAATGCAAAGATCCTTGCCCAGGAACATGTGGTCAAAACGCTGTATGCCATGTGATTAATCATGCGCCAACATGTACTTGCTTTGAAAGATACACGGGTGATCCGTTCCGTTATTGTCACCCAACTCCGGCACCAAGTAAGAAATCTATGATCTCCCCCCCATGTGACTTTTCAAACATGAGATATTAACGTGTGATATTTTCATTAGCAATTGAAGCTGATCCAGGCAATCCCTGTGAGCCTACACCTTGTGGACCCAACAGTCAATGTCGGGAAATTAACAATCAAGCCGTTTGCTCTTGTCTTCCAACCTATATAGGCAGTCCACCCGGTTGTAGGCCTGAGTGTGTCGTAAGCTCTGACTGTCCATCAAGCCTAGCATGTATCAAAGAAAAATGTACCAACCCTTGCCCTGATCCATGTGGACTAAATTCGATGTGTAATGTTATAAATCACAGCCCTATATGCATTTGCAAGAATGGATTTACTGGAGATCCATTTACACGATGTTTCGGGATTCCACGTAAGAATAATTGCAACACAATTTTTACAGTGTATTCAATATCATTTGATGCATTGCACTTAACGTACATAGGTTTAAAAAATCAATTTATTACTAAATTTGTCCTTTTTTGGCATACTAATAACCACAAGGTACAGATATGTTTTCCCGAAAAGTTGTATGTATCTGGTTTGAAAAAAAAGTCTCACAAGTCCCAAAATTTTCTTACAGCCCCAGCAGATCCAGTTATTATTCAAAGAGACCCGTGCTTCCCATCACCATGCGGACCATATTCCCAATGCCAAAATATTGGGGGAACACCATCTTGTTCTTGTTTGGTTGGATATATTAGCAGTCCCCCGAATTGTAGACCCGAATGTACCATCCATCCCGATTGCTCTAGTAACAAAGCCTGTATGAATGAAAAATGCCGTGACCCATGCGCAGGATCATGTGGCCTCAACGCCATTTGTAGCGTGTTCAATCACATCCCTGTATGCACTTGTACCGAAGGTTACACCGGGGATCCATTCACCAATTGTTATTATAAGCCACCAAGTAAGATTAAATCGCTAACACATAACGTGAATCATAAAGACTATATGTTAAACTGCTAAATTCTCATCTAAATAATATGTATTATGCAGTTATAGAACACGTTGATATAGATCAATGTAATCCATCACCATGTGGCCCCAATACAGTATGTACCGATGGAACTTGTACTTGCTTAGCCGAATACTATGGTGATCCGTACACTGGATGCAGACCAGAATGTGTCTTAAATACCGACTGCCCTTCCAACAAAGCATGTGTGCGCAATAAGTGTATAGACCCGTGCCCTGGTACCTGCGGACAAAACGCCCTATGTAATGTTATCAATCACACTCCAATGTGCAGTTGCCCACCAGGCACAAGTGGAAGTGCATTGATATTGTGTCAAAAAGTAACAGGTACATACCAAGTGAAAATTAGTTATAACCAGTTGAAAATCAGTAAAAATATGAATTCAAAAATAATCTTCACTGTATTCAAATTTAGCTCCTATCAATCTGAGACCATGCAACCCATCACCATGTGGCCCCAATAGCATTTGCCGAGAAATAAATGGTCAAGCTGTATGTTCTTGCGCGCCTGAATACATAGGCAGCCCTCCATCCTGTCGACCCGAATGTATTATTAGTTCTGATTGCTCAAGAAATGAGGCTTGTACAAATCAGAAATGTAGAGATCCATGCCCTGGAACATGTGGCAGACAAGCAATATGTGCAGTAATCAATCACAACCCAATTTGTACATGCCCTGAGCGTTATACCGGTGATCCATTTATCAGATGCACCATTATACGTAAGAAATCAATAACACTTTGGAGATACTCGTCTCAATTATGTTATTTTAATAACCCACGTAAATATTTTCTTCAGAAATGATTGAAGCACCACCACTAAATCCCTGTCAACCTTCACCATGCGGCCCTTATGCCCAATGCCAGATTATCAATGAATCACCCTCGTGCTCTTGCTTACCACAGTATACAGGGTCTCCTCCAAATTGTAGACCTGAGTGCGTTAGCAATAATGAATGCCCTAGTCACCAAGCATGTTTCAATCAAAAATGTACAGATCCATGTCCTGGAACATGCGGTGCGAATGCGGAATGTTATGTCGTTAGTCACACACCAAATTGTGTGTGTTCCAATTATTACACAGGGAATGCATTTGTCCAATGTTTCCAAGCTCAATGTAAGGAGAATTCGAAAAAATCAATTATCCAATCTTCAAAATATCTATGAATTACTCTGAACTTTTTTTTCTGCTTTTCCGTGTTTTAGCTGATCCAATTCCCGACGACAAACACTCCCCCTGTTTACCTACACCGTGCGGTTCAAACGCAATTTGCAAGGAACTAAACGATGCTGGATCTTGCTCCTGTTTACCTGGCTACCAAGGAAACCCTTATGAAGGATGCAGACCAGAATGTGTAATCAATTCCGACTGTCCATCGTATCAAGCGTGCATTCAATCAAAGTGCAAGGACCCTTGCCCAGGTGCTTGTGGCCAAAATGCAGAATGCACAGCCATTAATCACTTGCCATCTTGTAACTGCCGTCTAGGATATTCTGGTGATCCCTTCGCATTCTGTTCAATCCCACTATTACCTCGTAAGTCCCTATTGTCCTTGTTATCAATTTAACAATTTTGAGTTGTATTGCTATCGATGTTTGCCATACCAACACACGCTTTCTTACTTAGCTGATGACAAAGTGGAAAGTAATCCTTGTCACCCATCACCCTGTGGACCAAACAGCCAATGCAAAGAGATTAATGACCAAGCAGTATGCTCTTGCCTTCCTACATACATTGGCAGCCCACCAGGTTGTAGGCCAGAGTGCGTTTCCAGTTCGGAATGTTCTTCCCAATTAGCATGTGTCAATCAGAAATGTGTGGATCCGTGCCCCAACCCATGTGGCCTCAAAACCAACTGCGTGGTTGTGAATCACAGTCCAATTTGCAGTTGCTTACCTGGACATAGCGGAGATCCGTTTACCAGATGCACACCTATCCCACGTAAGCAATTTTCGTGATTAGTTAACTTCCATCTTTAACATCCCCGATGTAGTGGAGTTGTTTATTATTAAAAAATCTATTACTTTGCAGCACCTGATGTCCCTTCAGTTATTCTATCAGATCCATGCGTTCCATCTCCATGTGGTAGTTTTTCTCAGTGTCGCAATATTGGTGGTACACCTGCTTGCACTTGTTTGAATAATTACATTGGACAACCGCCAAATTGTAGACCAGAGTGTACTATAAATCCTGAGTGCCAAAGCAATCAAGCTTGCATAAACGAAAAATGTAGAGATCCATGCCCTGGGTCATGTGGTGTTGGAGCTCAATGTGTTGTCGTCACACATACTCCGATGTGTACGTGCCCTGAAGGTTTTACCGGAGATCCATTCTCAAGCTGCAATCTACGTCCGATCCGTAAGCATTTCAAACTCCCAGAGTTCAAACATTATCATTATAACAAATCCATTCGCGATTTAGGTTCTCATGTCAAAAAATCTTCACTAGACTAGTAACGGGAAACAAAAAGGATGTTTTGAAGTTCAAAAATTATAATGTCAATATCACTATTGGTCGTAATATCAATTTTTCATGGCCTTGAATTTTACTTCGTGATTTAGTGCTCATGGAAAAAATTAATGCAACTACATTCTCATAATATCAGACATATCATTATATACTGCAAATATTGTTGCTAAAATTACGGTTAATATTACAGCTGACGATCCACTACCAGTGGATAAGTGTAATCCATCTCCTTGCGGTCCAAATGCTGAATGTAATGATGGCACTTGTACTTGCTTACCAGAGTATCAAGGAAATGCATATTCCGGCTGTAGACCTGAATGTGTACTGAATCCAGATTGCCCTCGTGAAAAAGCCTGTCTACGAAATAAGTGCAAAGATCCCTGCCCTGGCGCTTGTGCTAGTAATGCTCTGTGTACTGTAATCAATCATGTGCCCATGTGCAGTTGCCCAGAAAACATGAGCGGCAATGCCTTCACCTACTGTGTTCCCATAGAAGGTGTGTAATAATTCATTTCTGAAATCGACGAATTCCAAGATGTGAGGCCATTTATTCTGACAGTATCTTTTCCAACAGCGGATGAGCCATCAAACCCATGCAATCCAACACCCTGTGGACCCAGCAGCGAATGCCGTATCATAAACAGCCAAGCTGTATGTTCTTGTGTAAGCGGATACATTGGTAGTCCTCCAACTTGTCGACCAGAATGTGTAGTTAGCACAGATTGTTCCCAAAATGAAGCATGCAGTAACCAAAAGTGTAAAGACCCGTGTCCAGGAACGTGTGGAATAAAAGCCACATGCGTGGTTGTAAATCATAATCCCATCTGCAGCTGTCCTTTACGATTTGAAGGCGATCCCTTCCTCAGATGCACACCGATTAGTAAGGCTATTTCTAGTTATGTCTCGAATCACTGTAATTCGAACCAGTAACCAATGCTAATCATAAAACTTCAATTACAGTGGATGAAAAACCGCCAACGTTAAACCCATGCCAACCATCGCCATGTGGCGCTAATGCCCAGTGCCAGGTCATAAACGATTCTCCGTCTTGTTCCTGTTTACCAGAATTCATAGGAATCCCACCAAACTGTAGGCCAGAATGTACCAGTAATAGTGAATGCGCTAGCCATCTAGCGTGCATCAATCAGAAATGCAAAGATCCTTGCCCTGGCTCTTGTGGAGCTAACGCTGAATGTCGCGTGGTTAGCCATACTCCGATGTGTGAATGTATGAATTCCTACACTGGGGATCCTTTCACGCAATGCATTTTCAGAGACCGTAAGTATTACTATGATTTGTCGAACATTCATGTCTCCGCAAATTTATAACAGCATAACTTATCAGAGTCAATTCTTTATCAACATTTTTATCCTAAGATTATATTCCTTATTTTGACTTCAGATCCATGTCACGTCGTAATAATCAATGGCGACATATTTTTACAGCAATTCCACCTCCACCATCCAATAGACCTTGTGAGCCCTCTCCTTGTGGGGCAAATGCCATATGTAAAGAACTTAATGGAGCAGGCTCATGCTCTTGCCTTCCAGACTATTTTGGAAATCCATACGAAGGTTGCCGACCAGAGTGTATCATAAATTCCGATTGCTCATCTAATTTGGCATGCATTAATTCAAAATGTAAAGATCCTTGTCCAGGAACATGTGGACAAAATGCAGAATGTCAAGTCAATCAACACTTGCCAATGTGTAGTTGTTTCGTGAGATACACCGGTGATCCTTTCAGATACTGCATTCCGATTATGGAAGGTACGATAAAATGTCAGCTAATAGTGAATTCCATAGGGTAGTTCGGTTCTTTGTCCATTGTTTGCATATTTATTTATTGTATAATAATTTTTTACTAGATCCTCAGCCCAAAGACCCATGCAATCCATCGCAATGCGGGCCAAATAGCCAGTGTCGTGTAATTAATGAACAAGCTGTCTGCTCATGTTTGCCCACATATATTGGAAGTCCACCAGCGTGTCGACCAGAATGTGTCGTTAGTTCTGAATGTTCATCAACCCAAGCATGCATTAACCAAAAATGTATTGACCCATGCCCCGGAAGATGTGGCACAAACTCGAGATGTCAAACAATAAATCACAGCCCAATTTGTAGTTGTCAGCAGGGTTACACAGGAGATCCGTTTGTTACCTGTTTCAAATTACCTAGTAAGTTCAAACTTGACACGAATGAAGATTATTCTGAGAGGCTTCAATAATCAAATCAAGTCTATCCATGGCGATTGTCGGTAACTAATGACGAATGATTCATACTTGCAGTCGAACAACCATCCACGCAACCATCGTATCTTGATCCTTGTGTTCCTACACCATGTGGACAAAACTCTGAATGTCGGGACGTTAATGGTCAAGCATCTTGTGCTTGTCTGCCCACTTTCATAGGATCCCCACCCAATTGTAGACCAGAGTGTACAATAAATCCTGACTGCTCCAGTAACGAGGCATGTCTACAATCCAAATGCAGAGATCCCTGTCCCGGATCTTGTGGAATAGCGGCTCAATGTAACGTGGTTAATCATACACCTATGTGTACTTGTCTTGAAGGTTACACCGGGGATCCATTCACCAGATGTACACCTAAAGAGGAACCACGTAAGAAACATTACATGCAGACGAATTTAATATGAAATCTTCTGAACCATTTATTAGTTTCTTGTTATTCTGACAATATAATTATTAGAAATTAGTTTCATTATATTCTGACACAGCTAATTTTTCAGCGAGAGATCCTATTGATCCCTGCTTCAGTTGCAAAGCTAATACACAATGTGTCAATGGTGAATGCACGTGCTTGCCAGACTTCCAAGGAGATCCATTCATAGGCTGTCGCCCTGAATGTGTTTTGAATCAAGATTGTGACCGTACCACCGCATGTATCAGAAACAAATGCAAAGATCCTTGTATAGGAACATGTGGTCAAAACGCCTTATGCAGTGTCGTAAATCATGTCCCAATTTGTACCTGTCCATCTGGCATGGCTGGCAACGCGTTTGTTACCTGTTCTCCAGTAGAAGGTAAACTAATTACGGAATTATTTATTGAACCCATTTACTGTAGTTCCATTGCATCAAACTACCAATGAGCACGTTTGCTATTCCATATTCTAAACATCTGTATCTCCCAACAGTACCAATTCACGGGGACCCCTGCAATCCATCTCCTTGTGGTTCAAACAGTCAGTGTCGTCAAATCAATGGACAAGCTGTTTGCTCTTGTATCCCTGGCTACATAGGCAGTCCACCAAGTTGCAGACCAGAATGTATAATCAGCTCAGATTGTGCCCAAAGCATGGCATGTAGCAATCAAAAGTGCATAGATCCTTGCCCAGGTACATGCGGGATAAGAGCTATATGTAACGTGGTGAATCACAATCCGATATGCAGTTGCCCGTCAGATCTTAGCGGAGATCCATTTGTTCGATGCACCCTGATTCGTAAGTAGTGAATTTGGCGAAATGATCGCATCATTTGTGTTTCATTTGAACTGCACTCCATATTTTCATTAATATTCAACAGAAAGAGACCCAGATCCTCCTGTGAATCCTTGTCAACCGTCACCATGTGGTCCTAATGCTCAGTGCCAAGTAGTGAATGATTCACCTTCGTGCTCTTGTCTACCAGAATTCACTGGATCTCCACCACAATGTAGACCAGAATGTGTCAGTAATAGCGAATGTTCAACTCAGCTGGCCTGCATTAACCAAAAGTGTAGGGATCCTTGCCCAGGATCATGTGGAGCAAATGCTGACTGCCGAGTAATAAGTCATACTCCGATGTGCGTCTGCGCGTCTGGTTATATGGGGGATCCGTTTACGCAGTGCATCCCTAAGCAAAGTAAGCAATTGTAAAGATATTATTTCGAAATAGAATTCACATATTGATATTTGCAGTTGAGAAAATCCCGGACGAAAGACCAACACCTTGTATACCATCGCCGTGTGGATCTAACGCTGTATGCCGTGAATTAAACGGTGCTGGATCGTGCACATGTTTGCCAGATTATATTGGAAACCCGTACGAAGGTTGTCGGCCAGAGTGCGTCATAAACTCGGATTGTACATCTGACAGAGCTTGCATCAGATCGAAATGTCAAAACCCATGCCCAGGAACATGTGGACAGAATGCCATATGTCAAGTGGTTAATCATTTACCATCCTGCAGCTGTCAATCTGGTTATACTGGTGATCCATTCAGATACTGTAACATCGTAATGAACGACGGTGAGTTATCGGATTATTATGTCATTCTATTTCTAAGCCCTAGAAGACATTAAGCAACTTTCATTAATAAATTCATATTTCACAGTTCGACCTCCTATTGCCGAACCATGTAATCCTTCACCTTGTGGACCGAATAGTCAATGCCGTGAAGTCAATAACCAGGCTATCTGTTCATGTTTACCAAATTATATGGGAAGTCCACCATCATGTAGGCCAGAATGTGTCGTTAGCGCCGAGTGTCCCTCAAACCGTGCTTGCGTCAATCAAAAGTGCGTTGACCCATGCCCAGGTATCTGCGGGCAAAATGCGAGATGTGAGACTATCAATCACAGCCCTATTTGCAGTTGTAATCAAAGATACACTGGCGATCCATTTGTGAAATGTTTCCCTATCCTTGGTAAATACAGCACAAGCTATTAATGATTGGTATATTAATAATTGGATGATTAATTATAATTATTTCATCACAGTTGAAGACCCGTCACCACCTGATACTAGAGATCCATGCGCACCATCTCCGTGTGGGCCATTTTCTATTTGTCAAGCTATTGGCAATTTACCATCATGTACGTGCTTGCAAAATTATATTGGATCTCCTCCCAACTGTAGACCTGAGTGTACAATCAACTCTGAATGTGTCAGTAACAGAGCTTGTATGAGAGAAAAATGCAGAGATCCGTGCCCAGGATCCTGCGGAATAGGAGCACAATGTAATGTTATAAACCACACTCCGACTTGTACTTGCCCTGAAGGATATACTGGAGATCCATTCAACAATTGCTTCCCAAAACCACAATCACGTGAGTGATTTGTTTATCTTATAAATTTACTATCTCGCATCAATTTTATTGCTTAGATCGAATTCAAAACTATGTTTCAAAATTATAGCGGCATCAGATCCAAACGACCCTTGTAATCCTTCGCCATGTGGACCTAATGCGCAATGCCTTGATGGCGTATGTACTTGCTTACCGGAATACCACGGGGATCCATTATACGCATGCCGCCCTGAATGTGTGCAGAATACAGAGTGTACCTTCGACAAAGCATGTATACGTAATAAATGTATAGACCCTTGCCCTGGAGTGTGTGGTCAAAATGCAGAATGCGCAGTTGTGAATCATATACCGATGTGCAGTTGTCGCAGTGGAACAACTGGAAATGCGTTCAGTCTATGTTCGATTTCTAAAGGTATGTTTGCTATTTGATATACATCAGGCCTTGTTACTTAGTGCATTGATCTTTACAGTACCAGATGTAACCAATCCATGCAATCCATCGCCGTGTGGTCCGAACAGCCGATGCCAAGAAATCAACAACCAAGCTGTGTGTACCTGTGTAACAGGGTTCATTGGAAATCCTCCCTCTTGCAGGCCAGAATGTGTGATCAATTCTGAATGCCCTCAAAATGAAGCATGCATTAATCAGAAATGTAAAGACCCTTGTCCCGGTACTTGCGGAGTATTAGCTCGTTGTCAAGTCGTTTATCATAATCCAATATGTAGCTGTCCACCTGCTTTCACTGGGGATCCATTCATAAGATGCACGCGAATTCGTATGTACTTTTTCATATGGACATTTATTTCCAATGGTCAGGAAAATATGCTGATATTTTATCTTGTTCACTAACAGCCGAGATACGCGATGAGGTGAAAAATCCGTGTCGACCATCTCCCTGCGGTCCCAATGCTCTGTGCCAAGAAATTAATGATTCACCATCATGCTCCTGTCTACCAGACTTTATCGGAACGCCTCCGAACTGTAGACCGGAATGTATAAGCAATAACGATTGCGCCAATAATTTGGCATGCATTTACCAGAAATGTAAAGACCCATGTCCGGGATCCTGCGGTGCAAATGCAGAATGCCGCGTAGTTAGTCATACACCAATGTGCATTTGTATTGCTGGCTATACCGGCGACCCTTTCACCCAGTGTATTGTGGAAGGTGAATTGGATTTTTAACTTTGCTATCACTATCTTATTTATTAATAGTTCATTTCGTTAAAACGTTGATGCTTTTCAAAACTAGTTGAACGCGATATCCCACCTACACCATGTACACCATCTCCTTGTGGCACAAATGCAGTCTGCAAGGAACAAAATGGAGCTGGCTCTTGTCTCTGCTTACCAGAATACATTGGAAATCCATACGAAGGTTGCCGACCAGAGTGCACTATCAATTCTGACTGCTCTGCCAGTCTCGCATGTATCAGATCGAAATGTCAAGATCCATGCCCAGGAACATGTGGCAGAAATGCGCAATGTCAAGTTGTGTCTCATTTACCTTCGTGCACCTGTATTGCAAGATATACTGGAGATCCTTTCAGTTATTGCTCCTTGATACCACCTTTGATAGGTAAATATTTTTCTCATAAAATACAAAAAACGAGGATGGTCAAATAATAAATTATCAGTTACATGTAATCGTTACGGTATATGATGAGGAAGTAGGAAGTACTTGGAAGGACTAGATTTCTAGTCAAATTTCAATGATTAGAGGTATAATAATACCTTTGATATGTTTCTCTAAATCCAGTAGACGAACGCAATCCATGCAATCCTCAACCTTGCGGACCGAACAGCCAATGTCAAGAGAAGAATGACGGAGCTGTTTGTTCGTGCTTGCCCTCATTTATCGGCAGTCCTCCGAATTGTAGACCAGAATGTGTTGTTAGTTCAGAGTGCCAACCTAATCTAGCCTGCATTCATCAAAAATGTCAAGATCCATGCCCAGGTACTTGTGGAAATAATGCACAATGCAGAGTCCTAAACCACAGTCCTATATGCAGCTGTGAAAGCGGCTTGACCGGCGATCCATTCAGTCACTGTTACCCGATCCCGAGTAAGTATCTTTACTACGCATCGATTGATGCATTCTGTGAAGGGTATGTCCATACAATCAATAACGACTTATAATTCTTCATTTTAGTAGAAACTCCACCAGATAAAACTTATCCAAAGAATCCATGTGTTCCTTCACCTTGCGGGCCTAATGCACTTTGCCAGGTTATTGGCGAAAGCCCGTCGTGTACTTGCATAAATAATTACATTGGATTACCACCTAACTGCCGTCCAGAATGTTCCATCAATTCCGATTGTGTGAGCAATAAAGCCTGCATAAGGGAAAAATGTAGAGACCCATGCCCAGGATCTTGTGGCGCTGGAGCTCGTTGTACCGTCATTAACCATATTCCCGTGTGTACATGTCCGGAGGGTCAGACAGGCGATCCTTTCAGTAGCTGTTACCCGAAACCAATATGTAAGAAATCAAACATAATTCGACATAATCTCAGTCTGTATTGTCCCCTTGATTTATAACATTTTTTACTTTCCATAGTGGACCTACCCGTTGATCTTTGTAATCCATCCCCATGTGGCTCAAATGCACAATGCGACGGAGGTGTCTGCTCATGTTCACCCGAGTACTTTGGAAATCCATACCAAGGATGCCGCCCAGAATGTGTATTGAATCCGGATTGTCCTCGTGACAAAGCATGCATTCGTAATAAATGCAAAGATCCGTGCCCTGGTACCTGTGGCACTAATGCCGAATGTAACGTTGTAAATCATTTGCCGATGTGTAGCTGTCCGCGTAATATGAACGGAAATGCATTCGTGTTATGCTCACCTCAGGAAGGTAGGCTCATTATTTTGAATCAACATTACTAATGTATTTTTTTTTTTTTAATATTTAAGATATAAATTATTTTTGTCAACTCTAGCATGAAATTTGAATATTGAATTTAGTACGATCTGAAGAGAGATAATTTTTTGTTTTAATAGATCCGATTCCACCAAACCCTTGCCAGCCATCACCATGTGGGCCTAATAGTCATTGTCAAATAGTAAACGGACAGGCTGTGTGCTCTTGTATCCCTGGTGTTATAGGGTCACCACCTACTTGCAAGCCAGAATGTATAATAAGTTCCGATTGTGCTCAAAACAAAGCGTGTAATAATCAGAAGTGTATAGACCCATGTCCTGGTACATGTGGTTTGTTGGCACAATGTGTGGTCGTTAATCACAATCCTATATGCAGTTGCCTACCGCAATTTATTGGAGATCCATTTGTGCGATGCTATCCACCACGTAAGTGTGAATACTATTTTTGTTGCTATAAAATTTATTTCTAATCGTTTTTAACATTGTTATAACAGAGCACATAGGTTTTGGTGTATCGTTTAGACAATTTTGGACTCAGCATGTAATTTTCACTTTGCAGCCATAATACCAGAACCACAGAAAAACCCGTGTCAACCATCTCCTTGCGGTCCAAATGCAAAATGTGAGATCGTGAATAATAGTCCTTCTTGTTCTTGCTTCAGTGAATTCATTGGAATTCCACCAAACTGCAGACCTGAGTGTAATAGTAATAGCGATTGCTCTAGTCATCTAGCGTGTATCAACCAGAAATGTAGAGACCCTTGTCCTGGTTCCTGTGGAATAAATACTGAATGCCGAGCAATTAGCCATACGCCTATGTGCACGTGTGCTATCGGATTTATTGGAGATCCATTTGTGCAATGTACACCCAGAGGTGAGTACTTTCCTGCGTCAAACACTCGACGCCACATTTCTTTACAGTCTCGTTAATTTTTCATCGGACTCTTTCGTGAATAAAATATGTTTTTGCAGTCGAACCAAGACCAATGGATATTATAAGCCCATGTAGACAATCACCATGCGGATCAAACGCGGTTTGTAGAGAATTAAACAATGCAGGCTCCTGCATATGTTTGGCAGATTATATTGGAAACCCTTACGAAGGTTGTCGACCAGAATGTGTTCTCAATTCTGATTGCACATCAGACAAGGCTTGCATCCGTTCTAAATGTCAGAATCCATGCCCCGGAACATGCGGACAGAATGCTATATGTCAAGTAATCAATCACTTACCATCGTGCACTTGCCAACCGGGATACAGTGGAGATCCGTTCCAATATTGTAATGTGATAAGTGAGTCGTATTGCAAGACCAATACCTTTTTTCAAAATGTATGTAAATCGAGAGATGAAAAGAACTTATTTATTATTTTCTTTTTTTAAACAGTCCATTATCCTAAGGACAACGAGCCTTGCAACCGTTCACCATGTGGACCAAACAGTCAATGCCGTAATGCTAATGGACAGGCTGTCTGTACATGCTTACCAGACTATCTTGGAAGCCCACCATCCTGTAGGGCCGAATGTAGAGTTAGCTCTGAATGCCCCACCAATCGTGCTTGTGTTAATAAAAAATGTGTCGATCCATGCCCAGGCATTTGTGGCACTAATGCTCGATGTGAAACCATGAATCACAGTCCAATTTGTAGTTGCAACGTAGGCTTCACTGGTGACCCATTCATAAGATGCTTCGACATTCCGCGTAAGTGTAGTATATGCGTTCAGAAATTTTCAGGTCAATGAATCGTTCACCAATAAAATAAGATCGTGATATTTTAGCACAACGTGACAACCCACCAATAGTTAATCCGTGTCAGCCATCACCCTGTGGGCCATTTTCTATATGTAACCCCATTGGAGACACACCATCGTGCTCTTGTATACAAAACTACATCGGCTCACCTCCCAATTGCCATCCTGAATGTACAATCAATGCCGAATGCCCGAGCAACAGAGCTTGTATAAGAGAAAAGTGTAAAGACCCATGTCCTGGATCTTGTGGTGTAGGAGCACTATGCAACATAGTCAATCACACCCCAATGTGTATGTGTCCCGAAGGCTTCACGGGAGATCCCTTCAGCAGATGTGTCCTCAAACCATGTAAGCTCTACCTGCTTCAATCGAATTTGACCATATCGGTCATTCGTTAGCGAGCGCTATAATAATGTTTATCTATATTACCACTATAGCCACAAAGCCACCACCACCAGATCTATGCAACCCTTCACCATGTGGGTCTAACGCTAGATGTGATAACGGCACATGCATTTGTTTACCTGAATATCACGGTGACCCATACTACATGTGTCGACCAGAATGTGTCCTAAATACTGATTGTCATTTCAACAAAGCCTGTATGCGAAATAAATGCGGTGATCCTTGTCCTGGTGTATGTGGGCAGAATGCACAATGTGCAGTTATAAACCATGTCCCAATGTGCAGCTGCTTGCCGAACCATGAAGGCGATCCATTTAGGTTCTGCCAGATTGTGCAACGTAAGCCTTTATTCTTTATGTCATATGTATTACCCAAAAGACAAGTATCCGAGCACACATAATCCTTCCTCATTACAGCTTCTAAAGAAAGAGATCCAGAAGACCCTTGTAACCCATCACCATGTGGACCAAACGGTATTTGCCACTCGCTATCTGGTCAAGCTTCGTGCTCATGCATTCCTGGCTACTTTGGAATACCACCCACCTGCAGACCCGAATGTTCAGTAAGCTCTGATTGTGAACAAAACAAAGCGTGCATAAATCAAAAATGTCAAAACCCTTGTGGAAATACGTGTGGTCAATACGCTCTATGTACTGTACACAATCACAATCCGATCTGTAGTTGTCCAGCAAAATACACTGGAGATCCGTTCATTTACTGTACACCTATAAGTGAGTTGCATCAAATGAGTCCATACACCAAGATCTACAAATCCAAACCGAGAACTAACCATAAGTTTATTTGGAAACAGAACCTGTATACGATCTTGAACCGGAGGACCCTTGTAACCCATCGCCCTGCGGACCAAATGCTCAGTGCACACGAACCGCTGCTAATACACCCTCATGTTCTTGTATACCATCTTACTTGGGCATCCCACCAAACTGTAGACCCGAATGTGTTATCAATGACGAGTGCCCTGCCCATCGAGTGTGTATTAACACCAAATGTAGCGATCCTTGTATCGGCTTATGCGGAGCCAATGCATTATGCGATGTTACTTTACATCAGCCAAGATGCTCATGTCCCCCAGGATACACTGGAAACCCATTCACAATATGTTCGATTGTGCCGAGTAAGATATGATCAAAAATCTATTACCAATCACAAAGCTTGAAACAAGATGAAAAGCTTCGATAAGGTGGTTGGTTCTGAAAATTTAAAAACTATTGCCTGCAAAGAAGTACCCATTGCTTATACCCCTGCCACAAAGTTACCCTTTATTACGTTTATCATTTATCCTCAACTCGTTTAAACAGCAGCGAGATATATATAGGATAAACGTTAATAAACTCTTTTGCGCTTTTATTTTCCCATTGCTTATAACACCGCTGAAGTATTCATTTTTTTTATTATATTTGCAATATTCTAAGTCAATTACTAAACTGCTAGCATTAAGTATATAATTGCTTTTAAGCTTTGATTATTATATAACAATTTCATGAGACTACTAATTATAGCTGCATAAAATGCTTCTTCTATAATACATGATATTATTATCAATCACTAATCCTCAAATTTCTCTTATTACAGCTGATCCAGTTTTGCCATATGATCCAAGACCATGCAGCCCATCACCATGTGGAGCGAACACATTCTGCAGGGAAAATTATAACACAGCTATATGCGAATGCCTACCAGAGTACAGAGGAAACCCTTACGAGGGATGTAGACCGGAATGTTCAATCAACAGTGACTGCCCAATGTCGCAAGCTTGCGTACGAAATAAATGCCAAGATCCTTGCCCCGGCACATGTGGTATCGGAGCAGTATGTAGAGTCTCAAATCATGTTCCTGTATGCTTATGTCCAGCACCGACTGTGGGCGATGCATTTAAAATATGCCAAGCTCCTGAAGGTAATGTTTTTATTTCTGAAACATGTGTAATATACAGATCAGAAATTCCAATTGACTATGTTGATGTCAAATGGAAAATTGAGATCCTCTTCTATCGCGAATATTATTCACATATGTGCGACAAAAAAATTTTCCAGTTCCAAGACCGAGAGATCCTTGCAATCCTTCACCTTGTGGACCAAATGCCATCTGCCAGACGCAAGGAACCACCGCTACCTGCCTATGCCCGCCAGGTCTGTTGGGAGATGCTACTAGCGTCAGTGGTTGTAGGCCCGAATGTGTACTTAGCTCTGATTGTCCTGGAGACAAGGCTTGTATCAATACGAAATGCATCGATCCCTGCTTACGCAATGTCTGTGGATTTGGAGCGGTGTGCAAGGCTATTAATCATAGTCCGTTATGCAGTTGTCCTCAGCCAACAGTTGGAAATCCATTTGTCGAATGTCACGAAGTTAAAGGTAATTGAAAAAGAGAACAGTCGATCCAGTTAAAAGAGATTGGATTAAAGTCTGCAATGCGATGATAAAACCCACCTACTGGAGCTCTATTGCTCAGAAAACCAATGATTAGCAGTAAATAACAATAACCAAAATTTTTCCTGTTTTTATTAGAAATCAATCCGTGTAATCCGTCTCCATGTAATGCTAACGGAGAATGCCGAGTAAGAAACAGTACTCCAGTCTGTATATACCCAGAATGTGTGATCAATCAAGATTGTCCAAGAGACAAAGCTTGTTACTCACAGAAATGTAAAGATCCATGTATAGGAGCATGTGGTATTAACTCACTCTGCCAGACTGTGAATCACGGAGCTGTGTGCTCTTGCCCTAACGGTTACATAGGCAATCCTCAAATACAATGTAGAATATCCATTGTACAACCAGGTAATATTATTTGATGTGTAAATATAACATTTCTGATAAGCATGTACGCACGAAGAACATAGTGTCATTATTTTTCTCAATTCTCTTAAGATCCACCGAAGCCCGAATGTATACAAAACGAAGACTGTTCAAACGACAAAGCTTGCTTGGAACAGAGATGTATCGATCCTTGTAGCCGCAACGCATGTGGTCAGAATAGCGTCTGTCACGTTCAATTGCACAGGGCAGTTTGTGTATGTAATGATGGTTTCACTGGTAATCCACAACAGAATTGTTATGAAAGTAAGTTGAAAGACTCATATCCAATAGATTATTCAAGTTTAAATGCTTTCAAACATCTCGACAATCACAACTTATAACGACATTCTTCTTTTCTCAGTTGGGTGCCGTAGTGACAATGAATGTTCACTTAGTCAAACGTGTTACAATAAGGAATGTATCGACACCTGTTTGGTCACACAGTGTGGGACCAATGCTATGTGCCGTTCAGATGGTTACCACAGAGCCAGTTGCTACTGCCCTGAAGGATACATCGGCAATGCTTATCAAATATGTGAAAGACCAGAATGTACCATGGACAACGACTGTGCATCATTCTTAGCTTGCCGAAACACGAAATGTGTGGATCCTTGTAATTGCGTACCATCAGCTCAATGCTCAGTTTTCAATCACCAGCCAACTTGTAGATGTCCACCTGGATATATTGGTGATCCTTACTTAATGTGTACTCTAGGTAATATTATTGTACCTTGAATTAATTCGAAAAATGATTTCTACTCATCGTTTGAAACTATAAACTTACACAAGGATCTTTTTCCGCAGAGCCACTATCACCAAGCCCGGAATGTACGGTAGATGCGGACTGCCCCAGTAAACTGGCATGCTTCAGTGGAACGTGCAAAGACTCATGTGTGCAATCACAGCCATGCGGTTCGAATGCAAAATGCACGGTCATAGACACTTTACCAATGAGAACAATGGTTTGCGAATGTTTGCCAAACTTTATTGGCGACGCGAATGTTGCCTGCGGACCAGGTACGAATGACATACATAAATACAGCAGTTTTTGTCAATTGATTTCATTTCATACTAAATATTTTAATTATCTTGTTCCAGATTACTAACAACTGCATGCCTGTACTATATTTGCATATACTGTAACATATGTATAACACAATCAATTTTCTGTACTTTATTCTTTCTGAAAACAGCATCATTTTTCATTCATCTGTAATAGTATAATGCCTATATGCCTGTGTCTCAATTTCTAATTCAATTCACAATTTCTAGCCGATAAATCTGTCGATCTTGGCTGCAAATCTGACTCTGATTGTGTTCCAAACACTGCATGTTTGAATCGCAAATGCATAAATCCATGTACTACAAGACCCTGTGCAGCCTCTGCCGAATGCAGTGTCGAAAATCATAGACACGTATGCCAGTGCCCTGCTGGATTTATTGGCGATCCAATGTTCAGTTGTTACAGAGGTAATTGCATCTTTTACTTTTGCATCTTTTACAACCATTTTAAGCAAGTCTTGTCTCATTTCTAATTCCATCCGCCTATTTTATTTCAGAATCAACAGTTTTACCTGAGTGTACATCAGATTCAGAATGTTCAGTGAATCAAGCATGTTTGAACAAACGCTGCCAAGACCCATGCACAGGTAATTATTGTGGCTTCAATGCAGAATGTGAAACAATAAATCATCATCCGTCGTGCCATTGCCAGCAAGGGTATGCTGGAGATCCACAAGTTCAATGCTTTAGACGTAAGTGTTGCTAAAATGAAAAATATGTTTTCAACAATCTTTCTCCGTTAAACCAGTACGATTATAATATGAAATCACCTCGTTTTTAGCGGAGTGTAAAACGGACGACGATTGCCCGATAGATAAGACATGCAGAAATACAAACTGCGTCAGTCCTTGTTCAAGTGATCAAATAATTTGTGGTCGAGGAGCGGAGTGCACTGTCTCCTATCACCAAGCGCAATGCACTTGCCCTTCAGGAACTCAAGGAAACCCGGAAATAGCTTGTATCACAGGAATTTGTCATTACAACATAGACTGTGCTGATCATGAAGCATGCGACAGACTGAATAGAGTCTGTAGACCTGCTTGTGACGACGACACTTGTGCAGAAACTGCAACTTGCCTAGCAAGAGATCATCAACCAAAATGTTTCTGTGCACCAGGAACTACAGGAAATCCGTACATAGAATGCTCCGGTAAGTAATAAATATATTTTATGGAAATACGCGACTGATTCGAAGATCAAATGGTAATTTTTAGCAGTTCGAGATGATAGACTAAAGAATGTTCAACAAATTTTAGGTCGGGACGTGACATTATCGGAATGTAGAGAGGATAGCGAATGTCCAACAAGATTAGCATGTATAAATACAAAGTGCCAAGATCCATGTGCATCTACAAATATGTGTAGCATTGATCAGCAGTGCAGAGTATTAGACACAGTGCCACTACGTACGATGATATGTCAATGCCCGTCAGACACCATCACTGACGACAACGGAAATTGCAAGAAAATTGGTGTGTATATAATATAAATAGGACAACATAATATGCCGAATTAATATCTAGTCGTCAATGAAAATAACACAATTAGCGTGATATCTATCGAATTTATTAAGACAACGCTAAGAGATGGAATAAACTAATTGATACTTTGATTTATCATTATGTAGTATTGGTCGGTCAATGCCGTGTGGACCAAGAATGTGCGGATTCAGAAAAATGTGACAATGGAAGATGTATGGAGGCTTGCCGCTTGGCTCAATGTGGAATCAATGCTCAATGTAAATCCACATTCCACAGCGCACAATGCTTGTGTGCTCCTGGATACACAGGGAATGCTTACTTCGAGTGCACTAATGGTAAGTATTAAATATATACTTCGTTTTGAATTGATAAAACTTTGACAGTGAAACATAATTATCCCTGGTCCTTAGATTATCACTCATGATTAATAATGATAAACTCTTTAAAATTTCAGAAGGTAGAGATCCACCACCAGGAAGACAAGAATGTTATAGCAATGACGAATGTAATAAAGACAGACAATGTATAAACTATCTTTGCGTAAATCCATGTGTTGCAAGCGACCCTTGTGCAAAACATGCCCTGTGTCATGTCGATAACCACAGCCCAGTATGCAAATGTCCAATCAATTACATGGGCGATCCTAGAATAGAGTGCATACCACGTAAGGATACATTCCAAATGATCCATAACAAATAAATGAGCTTAGAACAAGCCCAATCTCATGGCATTATGTTTTATCTTTTCAGCCTCAGTTATCATCGGGTGTGTATCAAACAGCGAGTGTGCCGGCACAGAGGCATGTGTCAATGGTCTGTGCGCTAGCCCTTGTAACTGTGGACCAAATGCTAAATGTGTCGTCAGCAATCATTACCCATCTTGTATCTGCCCTCCGGGTTATTCTGGAAATCCGCAACTTAGTTGCAGCAAAGGTATGCTTAATTCTTTAGAACCAAGGGATCGGTTTTATCATATCTAGGTTGAATACCATGTATTAACTTTTTTCGTTTATAGTGGAATGCGAAACCGACAACGATTGCGGATATTCGGACACGTGCTATAACAGCCAGTGCATAAACCCTTGCATAATTGAGAATAGTTGTGCAATTAATGCCGAGTGCTACGGCGAAAATCATCAAGCTTCGTGCCGATGTGGTGCTGGGTTCTATGGAAATCCCAAAATGCTATGTGAGAGAGCGGAGTGCAACACTGATTTCGACTGTCCTCAAAATCTAGCCTGTCAAAATATGCGCTGCATTAATCCTTGCACTGATCAATCACCTTGTGCCCAAAATGCTATATGCTATACGCAAAATCATGTAGCCACATGTCGATGCCCCGAACACCTGCCTAACGGAAATCCGTTCTCGTATTGTGAAAAGCAGTATGCTCCAGAGTGCGAAAAAGACATTGACTGTCCCACTAAATTAGCTTGCATAAGAAACACCTGTCAAAATCCATGCCTCATCATCAGACCATGTTTGGAAAAAGCTCGATGTGATGTGTTGGATACCACCCCTGTCCGGACGATGACTTGCACGTGTCCTGAAGGATGGATTACAGACTCCGATGGAATATGTAGACCAGGTAAATTATTTCATCACTTATTTCCTGAATTCGATAGCGTATAAATCAGGTTGAAACTGAAATGATAATTTCATATCTGTTTCACAGTTTTATTGATAACTACTGCTAGCTGCACTACTGATGATGAATGCAAACAAAGTGAGTCGTGCATAAACAGACAATGCCGCGATCCCTGCAATTGTGGAATAAACGCGGCCTGCTACGTTAAGGACCACAAACCGGTTTGTTCCTGCAAACAGGGTTACCAAGGAAATCCAAATCTCGCTTGTCACACAGTCGAATGTCAAGGAGATTCCGACTGTATGGATGATAAGTCATGCGTAAATAACAACTGCGTGAACCCATGCTTACTTTCCAGCCCCTGTGCTGCAAATGCTGAATGTTATGCTACGAATCATGTCACAAACTGTCGCTGTCGTAGCGGATATTACGGTAATCCGTCAGAAAAATGCTTGGTGATTGGATGTTACAGCAACAGCGATTGTCCAGAAGATCACGCGTGCATAAACATGCAATGTATCGACCCATGTCTCAGAGACAGACCTTGTTCACCACGTGCAGAATGCAGGGCTCAAAATCATCTGGCAGTTTGCCGATGCCCTCCACAATACTCTGGGGATCCATATGTGAATTGTCAGCCAATAGAAGAACCGGAATGTAGACAAGACGGCGATTGTCCAACTCAGCTGGCATGTCTCAATCAAAAATGCCAAGATCCGTGTCCTGTCATACATCCTTGTCAAGATCCATCAGAATGTAGAGTTCTCTCGACTTTCCCTGTACGCACAATGATATGTGTATGTCCAAGTGGCTATGTTAGTAGCGGTAGTGGAACATGTGAGCCAACGAAACCTATAATACCAATCGGCGGATGTACCAGGGATACGGATTGTGCAACTGATAAGACGTGCATCAACGGTTTATGTAGAGATCCGTGCCATTGCGGAGCGTTCGCAGTCTGCAGCGTTACAAATCACAAGCCTATTTGCTCTTGTGAGGATGGATATGACGGGAATCCAGATATTCAGTGTGTGAAAAGTAAGATAGTTTCGGTGTGGTATCTTTCATGTTTGCAGAATGTACTTTGCCTTAAAATCTTGATTACTTTGACCCTAGAATAGGATACTCAACAATGGATACCTTACTTTAACCATAAACTTTCCTCCACAGTACTTGGCTGCCGGTCTGATAGCGAGTGTAGTGGAACTCATACTTGCATACAACGTAGTTGTGTGCCAGCATGCTCACCAACATTAATCACCTGTGGAAAAGGAGCAGAGTGTCTCGGCATAAATCACAAAGCAATTTGTGAGTGCCCACCTGGCCTTGGCGGTAACCCAAGAGTTGCCTGCGTACTTTTGGGCTGCAGAAGCAACACTGATTGTCCAACCAACAAGGCCTGCGTCAACAAGAAGTGTGAAAACCCTTGCGACTTCAATGTTTGCACTAATCAGACCGACTGTAACGTTCATAATCACGCTGTAGAATGTTCCTGTCCACCAGGATACAGAGGGAACGTAGAAATTGGTTGTACCAGAAGTAAGTTTTTTGGTCTATGAATTTCTAAACATCGATTGCTAATATTTGTTGCACTGCAAATTAAATAATAAACAATAACGAATATTTTGTGAATTATAGTCGTCGAGAAATGCAGGGCTGACTTTGAATGCCCATCGCAGACAGCATGCTTCAGTGGAGAGTGTATTAATCCTTGCACCAAGATAGAACCTTGCGGTATTAATGCAGAATGTACCATACTAGATTCCAGCCCAGTAAGAACGATGATTTGTGAATGTCTACCAGGATATCAGGGTAACGCTGTTGTTCGGTGTGACAAAGGTATGAAATTATTTCATTGAATCAAGAATGAATTGAATAAAAGTAAGAAGTATTGCATAAAAATATGGCAGATCTTTTTAAAGACTGAATCATTCACCAAGATACAGCCTCGAGTTACAATGAAACATCTTTCATTATGCAAGTCGTAGCAATAAATTCACTCACTAGTTATCTATTATTTCAGCAAACATTTGCCCAGTTAAACGGGGTCAAATCCGTGATGCCAATGGGAATTGTGTCTGTCAGCCTAACTTTGCCAAGAATGAAAATGAAGTTTGCATACCGTGCCGCGTAGAGGCTGGTATGAAAATCAACGCCCAAGGCTATTGCGAATGTGCGCTTGACAAAGGAATGATTATAGACGAATATGGAAATTGCGTGTGCCCCACCGAGCACGGGTATTATCTTGACAAAAACGGAAATTGTATAGCTAGTGCGTAACTTTTCATTCATATATTGAAATCCTTACCCAATCGGTTATCAATATTTTTCTTAAACAATCTAACCTGAACGAATTTATTGTTTTCAGTTGGAATAACGGACTGTGCTACTGACAGAGATTGCGCCGATGACAAGTATTGCGAAGAAATAACAAAGACGTGTCAAAATCCTTGCAACAGAAAAACTTGCGGCATCGATGCAGTGTGTAATGCTACAAGACATCAAGCAGTATGCATCTGTACCCCCGGCAATACGGGAGATCCGAATATACAGTGCGGTATGTTGAAGATTATTATTTAAGGGTTATTGATGAGACCAAATACATAATTGAGTAAACTTCCATGGGCTGTATTTATATTTATATGATATAATTCTTCTTCAATACAGTTAAGAAACCTAATGGCTACGGACGTACTGATTTCCCACCACCGACAATGGATGTCACCTGTCTTTCTGACGGAGTGCAAGTCCTGATTCGAATACTAGATGCAGGATTTGATGGAGTTGTTTACGTCAAGGGACACAGTAAGGATGAAGAATGTCATCGAGTAGTATCCACACCACTGGACACGATGCCCAGACCAGAAATATTCAAGGTTTCATTTGGCAGTTGTGGATTGATACACATCAATGTGAGTGTTTCATGTTTCATTAGAGTTACATCCCTTGGATGTTATCCAGTATATAAAAAATGCTAATTTAATCCATAATTTGTTAAAGGGGGAAGCCAGCTTTGTTCTTGTTATTCAAAAGCATCCCAAGCTTATGACTGCGATGGCCCAAGCATACCACATAAAGTGTTTATACCAAACTGGAGAACGAATTGTTACGCTTGGATTCAATGTTTCGATGCTAACTACCGCGGGTACGATTGCCAACACTGGTCCTCCGCCTACGTGTGTAATGAAAATCGTCACTCAGAACGGCAATGAAATCAGCTCGGCTGAGATAGGAGACAATCTAATGCTGCAAGTCGAAGTACAACCCTCAAGTGAGTACTCTTTTTAGCGGTTATTGATTACAATGGATAGACCGCAATAAATTGTAGATTGATCAAATATTACTTTTCACTCATCATTATTTAACTCTGAATCATGGAACCTCTGAACAAATGGTAACTTCTATGTACTTTTCAGCAATTTATGGTGGATTTGCCCGGAATTGCGTGGCCAAGACAATGGAAGATGATATGGAGAATGAATACATAGTGACGGATGAAAATGGCTGTGCTACTGACCCAACGATATTTGGTGAATGGACACACGATGCAGAGAGCCAATCTTTGTGGTCTAGTTTCAATGCCTTCAAGTTCCCGACCAGCGACAACATACGATTCCAATGTAACATTCGTGTATGCTTTGGAAAATGTCAGCCGGTAATTACAAAAAGCTCATAACAATGTCTATCAACATTATTATTAGCAGTTACTCATGCAATAAATTTCTTTCTTTGAACACAGGTTAATTGTCGAGGCTATAACGCGTTCGGTAGACGCCGCAGAGATGTAGAATCAGATCCGAACGATACCGCGCTCAGCGTGGATGACGGATTCGAAGGACAGCTTAGAGAGGAAATAACAATTCAATCAAATCTTATATTTACCGTAGAAAGAAGAGAGGAAAGATACACAGCAGAAAATCCTGCACAAGGTAAATTTAAAAAATGTTTTTGCCTTACATATAGGGATTGTTATGTTAGAATGGTAAATTAATCGTTACGAAGATGTTAGTGAAAAGCATAAGGATGAACTTATTCTAATTCTATTTATTTATTTATTTTTCCTATGTTTAGCTCCATCAGCTCAACGCGTGGAAGATATTTGTGTCTCCATGGTTGGCTTCATCATCTCATTAGTGATAACAGCACTTTTGGCACTAGTCGCAGTAGCCATTGCCGTGTCCTGCTGGTTAATGGCATATCGTCGCCAGCCAAAGACTGCAGGACCATTGCCACATCCCCCCGAATTCCCAAATCCATTGTTTACTACAGAATCTGTAGCTGAACCATCTCCAGACTATCACTTGTCATGAGTCTGTTTAGGATAAATAATTATTTTCAATTATAACGTAATTTTATAACTAGTGATAGGAAAACTCATGATATTTAGGGGAATACATTTCTGACCATATTTCCTATTGGTCAGTATTGCATTCTCGCATACACCTCCTCCATTGGCTAATTTTTATACTTTTTATTTCTAAGGGCTCCAAAATTTTTTAAGAATCCTCTAATACTATAATTCAAGTAGTGAGAGAACTTATAAGCGTTATTCATGGTGATGGCCTATTCCATTATCTAAACTTATGCAGAGGATATATTATACGTCTACTGTTGAACTTTTCTACTCAAGTGCTTTTGACACTGTCGTTTTTTATCTCTTCAGCCAATGGAGGATCTGTTTTATATATATTATACCTATAAATATTATATATAGTATATATACATATATAAATATATTTTAATGAATTTAATTCACTGTAAAGTCAACTGAATTAGTCTAATATAGCTTTCTTATACTTATAATAGAAATGACTGTACATTTTATCTAATAAAATGCTAATAATAATACTGATCGTTTTATGAATCGCTGAGCTTCTATCATGTTCATAAATTCGTTCAGTCTGGAAATAGGTGCGAAGCGTTTTTCTTCTTTGAGTCGTTGAAGAACACTTGCAAATTTTGTGTTTAGGCGTGCGTCCGTATGCGCGATCAATTAGTATACATATTTTGCCGCTGCTCTGACAACAGGTATAACTTCGGATGAAGTAGGAATCGCTATTTCGATATAAATTAATAATTCTTCCGAATCTCTCAAGTTTCAATAACAAATCCCTGAATCAGTCCTGCAGTGAGATACGTTTCTTCAAAACGCTGGAAGAACGCAACTATACGGAAAGGGGAAATCGGGAAATTGGGAATAAAATAAGAAGTTCAAGCGCAGAATAAAGTTCTACACAGGATAGACTTTATATATCTTGTATACGATACACATTATTATTGCACTGCATTGAATAGTTCGGAGAGCTAGAACAGGATGTGTTGAGCTAGGTGAGTAAATGGTTGAGCTTATGAATTTCAATTGATAGCTTATGGATTCCAATTAATGCAATTTCTGGGATCACAACTTTTCTGTGTTCAGAGTGTTTATATCAAGATGCTTGTCACAGTTGTATTTCGTTCGACGAACTATTTTGGATCTGTTTTGGATACAAACAGTTGAACGCCTTATTATATGCGACTTCGAGTTAGGTTTCACAAGAATGGCATCTAAGTTGCATATGATATGGCGTACCGATTTTGGCAGCAAAAGTAGTTAGCTAATCTCACCGTGAGATAACGATACCATTTGGCACAGATATGACTTAGCGGATAAACAGGAACACTGACCGCGGACAGGGACACGTGTCATAGAGTCAGTGGCCCTCGTAGCGTCAAAGGGTTCGTATAGTATTCGGCTTCACTCGGCTGGTCGTGTCACGAGGTGACAAATAGTATTGTAACCTCGCGGTAGAATTGATGAACTACTTTTACCGCAAATATATCTACGCCACATTTTATGCAACCCGCATGTCATTTTCGTAATATCTAACATTAAGTTGCCCATGGTAAGGCGTACAGACGTTTACGACCAAATTAGTTCACCCATTCGACCGCAAGATGGCGATACCGATTAGCCTTCGGTAGGAGCACTGGTGAAACAGGAAGAGCACTGCAACTTCGACCTTGGGAGCGGCACCTGCCGTGGGGTCAGTGGCCCTCGTGGCGCCAAGGGGTTCGTATGGGGGCTGTGTTAACGAAATACGACTATGAATTGCAACAGGCATCTCATTAGCAATACATGGGACACGGAGAAGTTGTCGCAAAATAGACAATGTACTTATTGACGAAGAAGAGCCTTCTTGTTTAGCTTTTTTAATAATTTACCGAATGATAGGTCTTCACAGTTCTCAATCTAGAGCCGGCCCCGCCATAGGCACATACATACGCATAGGCTCTGTCACTAGTCAACTTATACCTTCCATAATTCGCAATTTATCAGTCCTTCGAATTTTTCGCGAGGAAAATAGATTTTCATGAAGATTCATCTGGAAAATCTTGGGTAGGATTCGTACGATATTATCTCTACAAAGTATTATCTACGCTGGTCAGTGGCGCTATCGTATAGATGATTAATGAGATATTATTGCAACAATAAACTATCTCGGATGTCAGATAAAAAGGAATATCTGCATGCTGCATGTTGTCCATCTGATAAAAAAAAAGTAGTTGCGAAGATTGTTGATAATGGTTCATAAGTCGAAATTTCAAGGCGATGCCGTAGTCGTATTCGCCCACCGATTTTGAGAAATCATGCCCCGTGGAGGATATTCATGAGAACGAATTTTCCCTTCGGAAATCGTTTTGATTTGGACAAACGACGAGCGGTTGAGTAAAAAATTGAATAAAATCCAAATTTTTTTCCGAAATTGGTCGTCACCCGAACCTATAATTGGAGCGATTGATATAATTTCAGCATTATCCCGGCGAAAACGGAGTAAGCCGCTCTAGAAAAGAGATCAGAGATCCTAATAATTGTGATTTAAGTCTATTTCGTCGTATATAATGTAGACAAGGAATGATTTTGGAGCTGTCATAGTTTTTGTTTCTTTTTACCGTCGATATGAATCTCTGAATTGATGTGATAGGAAACCAGGAGAAAAACAAGGAAATTGTGATTGTCGTGAATCATGAGAAACACGCGAAAATATTTGATGATCAATCAGCAAAAAGTAAAAAAGCATGTCATCGTATATCTGACATACGGGTGTAACGAACACGTATTCGGCACATCTCCTTATTCAAACTGAATTAGTACACAAAACTGCTTTAATTATTCTGAAACTTTCGCATAATATATCAAATTCTTATTTGTTAGCCAAACTATCTCTTACTGTATAATTTTTTTCGGACAATTTTAATGGACGAGAGAGTATATTATTCATTAATTTCAAATCTAGAACGCCCATGACTACAATACTATCAATACTAGCCGAATGAAGCAATTAAGTATTCGAGTATATGTATATAGGTATGTATGTATACCCGTGTATGGAAAGTATATAGGTATACCATGAAGTCAGAGACTCTTTTGCTTTCGACGTATAGATAGTTATATTGATGAGAGTGAGTGTAGGGACAAGAAAAATGAATAAGCTGATTTTCCCTTGAACTTGTAACGCGTAAAAACTGGATCATTTTACGAACCAACGTATAAAATTTCACTAGTGAATAATAATCAATTGATTGTAATCGCAACAAGTATAACTACACCAACTAAGCTAATTGCTATACAAGCCACTGCACATCATCTGTACCAACAAACTAACTATATATAATAATATACATATGCATACATCGCGGTTATACCGATATGTGTAGGTGTAGTAATTACAAATTGATTCACGAGACCTCGCGCCATACAATAACTGCATCTCATTCGTGACCTCGCAAACCAACTTCCTATTATATCGCGATATGCAAAGGTCTGGAACTTTGATTCTAAGCTGGTCATACGTACAATGTGAATATCATAGTAGATGAGCGCGCAAATAACAAGTTTATAATCGAATTAAAACAAATTATGTATACGCTTCGAATGAAATATTCATTTTGTATAATGAACATATGTTTGAAACACGTTATATATCAGTGTACAAATTTCGATTCTGTATGTGAATCTCTATGATCGAATCATCGATTGAAACTCTTCACCTACGTGGAACGACTCCAATACCTGACTAGTTTCTAACACACATGTCCGGGCAACCTGGCATACGTGAGTACCTGTTGCGCGGTGGCGTTTAAACCATAGGAGTAAAGTTAAGGTAAGATGACGCGGAGGTATGAGGCATCAGGTAAGCGCGGGCAGCGCGCGCGGCTTGGGAGAACTCGAAGAAGACGAGGTGACGGTGTTTGTAGCGTTGTGTTTGAACTCGTCCAGTTGGTGCGGGCCGCGGAGTGAGCCGTGAGGTAAGGAAGGGCGTCAGCACGACTGACGAACATACATGCACAGCCCATAGGTATAGGAAAGGGAACTACGCAACTGTTAAACATTATATTATTAGTTAGGTGCGGTTGGCGCACGGCGGCGGCCTCGTCGCCTGTGCTGATCGCTGATTGCGTCCGTCTCTTTGCTGGTACGACGAAACGGAGCTGCGGGCCCCAGGCGCGCTTTATAACATTATCTTGCTCCGCGTCCAACTGCTCGGATTACGAAACGGAGGGAGAACGCGTTGCGCTCTGTCATTCATTGTCTGCTAGTCAGTCAGTCAGTCAGTCAGTCAGTCAGTCAGTCAGTAAGTCAGTCAGTGAGACGAGCGACCGGTAGGTTCGTAAATTGGTCGTTGAATTTCCCTTAATTGAACAGGTGTAGGCGTTACGGTACACGTGAGTGTTGGTGAGTGTTTTTAACGGTCGACATAATGTCTTTCAAACCGTTTGGAATCATGATTCAAGTGATGATACTCGCTCCATATCGTAGATTGTGACAAAATAGCATCACAGCTGCAATTGCACCAACGATCATCATAATATTGCCACGTGCATTGCAGTATTTCCATAGTATTATGAGAGACTGATATATTATATAGCACGTGCCCGCGTAAATAAAGAATAAATACATATACCCTGACTAAGATAACGCAAAATAACAAGTATTATTTAACAAAAAAAAAAAAAAGTAAACGAATTTTATACGAAATGATGAAGGCATAATTAAATAATGGAGACTTCTAACATAATCAGTAACAACAATCCAATAATGATTATAAGCGACAATAAAGCCAGTCTTTTGAAACAGCACGCTAACAACAACCGGCTAAATGCAATCGGTAAACAAAGCAACGTGCGTAAGATGAGTACTATGCCGGAAGAAGACGGCTCTGACGCCGATCCAGATGCTGTAATAATAGGCCCTCCGTTGGTCCACCAACATCAGCAAGATCCAGACTCAGACTCCCCGAGTGAGGGCAGAGAAAGAGGCCGTTTGTTAAGCGCCGGTAGTCGTAAGATAATGGTTACCCCAGCTAGTACATCGAGTATAGGGTCAACAACGAATGGGATAAAACGATCCAGCAGTGGAAACAGCTCTACCGACAGCGTCCAGGAGACAAAACAACCGAGAATTCCGCAATCTCGTCTCGCCGCTTTGGAAGCTGAGCCTCGATTGTATCGTGAGGGTTTAACGCACGCCAGTGGCGGTCGGATAACACGAGGAATAGAGCTGCATGGGAGTAGACATCGATATCCTAGTATGAGGTCCCTCAAGTCCACAGCCGCCGATGATCATCATCATCACCATCATCATCCAGCCACTAGCTGGGCCTCGATTGTTTTCTCGGATGTAGCGAGTCAGTCGGGAAGACCCTTTCCAGACTCCGTTTCCATCCGATCACTAGCCTCGATAGGAATGGGTTCTTCGGATGGACGCAAACTGACTATCCGCAGAGTTCCAACTTCGCCGTCAGAACTACTCAACATGGTGCATCCTCCAACGTAAGTCAAAATCTCAAGGACGTAGAAGAGTAAAGACGCGAATACCGGCGACAAGAAGAGAGAAAAAAAGAGTGAGAGAGAGAGAGAAAGAGAGCGGTGGTTCACCCCGAGCTACTCGTCCAGTTCCTAATTCTTAGCTTCTTTAGCTAAACTCTAAAGAAGCGGCTGCGGCGACTCGATCCGAACACCTTTGTTTCTTCTCATCCAATCTATACGTGACAGTATTATCTTGAGAGTAGTCATTATCGGAGAGGCGAGCGAAGGTCTTATTCTCGTCCAGAGTCGACGTATCCTAAGTTCTTTATGAATTGACAATTTCCAGGGGCGTCGCGAAGCTTGTATCTTCCGCCTGCAGTGTGGCGAGGAATGTAAACCTGCAATCATAGTAAGACGTAAGGTGGATTAGAGGCACGTCGTTTTTGACAGTTGATCGACCTACTAGAGAACGAAGGAACAGATTATTCAAATAGATTTAGTTTCTTTTCTTTTTACTCTTTATGCAATTCGTATTTCTCCAAGTTTCTTCAACTCGCGATCAGTCAAATACTCCGACAGTTGCCTCTCGGTACTCCGTTAAATTAACCGAGTATGTATGCAGGGTACGTATGAGTACGCGGAGAGACGGTATACAGTTATCTGTCTTTCTCACGCTAAAGTGACCGAGAGATCTTATGATAATGAGTTGAAGAAATTACGCAAAACTACGAAATGCGAGAGCAGAGGCGATATGTATGCATACATACTCACAGTGAGTACATAATGTACAAGTTTGTGTGTAGTTTGAACCGCGAGTGAATCCGCATGTCCACTAAAAAAGAGAAAAGAAAAAAGAACAACTAGCAAATGTCCTATTTCAAGTGATAATATGAGAAACATGAGATTTACGCACCGAGAGTTAGCTCGATAGTTCTCATATTTGAATTACGGCACATGATCTGATACGGCTTCAGAAATCATGTAGGAGAAAAAAAAATTGTTACAATAAAGATAAAATAAAAAAGTTTGCGGAAATAATCGAACATCTTACGCAGGCTCGATTTTTTTTCTACTTTTCTTTGCCAACAATAAAAGGCTTAGCACTGCAGTTCGGGCGAATGCTGAACTTGCATAATCGGGCCATTATTGTTATTTCATCACCGAATATGTAACTGCAAAGGAAAAAGTGAGGAGTGATCGGCCACATAGACATAGTCATTTGCGATATATAACTGATATGACTTGATCTTGAAATTGAAATTCGTCCACGAATCGAAAATTATACCTATAGATATAATCATATTTGCGAAAATTAATTAGAAGAAAGAAAATTATGTGCGATTGGGAATATCGAGGCCTGAGGCTTGGCTGGTAGAGGTGAAATTCCGGATATGTATTTCTGGAATTGTAATCGCAATAGATTTCCATAACCGTAGAGATTTATGTACTTTGGCAAGTTCCGCGTAGGCCTCTTCTATATTATATTCGTATTTATGCGACCGATGGAACAAAGAGACGAACAACAGGACGTGGCCGTTATATACCTATATTATATACCTACAGTATATACTTTCACCGGTTCTTCGGTCGGAGGCAGAAACTCTGCCCTGGGTTAGCTTCGTAGTTCCAGGGTCGACGTTCAGCCAACTCTAGTTCCTCGAAACCTGCAGAACGTGTCCCGTTTAAATCCTGGCGGATTGCTTTTCCATATTTTTCCTTCGATGTATATATCCTCCGGAATTTGGCACTCCTGAGGAAAACAGCAAAAAATTCTTCGCAATTCGTTTTCGCTATATTGTCACTGAATTCACAACGTCTCCGTAAATTTGAGAAGATTCTTATTAGCCCGCGAAATCAGATGCGGCGAAGTCGCGAAGAACTGTCGTGACTTCTGGTCCAAAAGCCCAATAAAGACGGGATTCGAGATTCACAAAGTATCAAAGATGAAACAAGATTCACAACAAGAAATCTTTTGACACATATATAAGCATGTAGTTGAAATTGTTAGTTTACATGGATCAGTAGTAGAATTGATTAGATGCCATAAATTAGGCATTAATTAGGGTAAAATTGGAAGCGAGCGTGCGACTGATTAAAACTATATCGCTAAGGGGGTGATCTTCGACGCTTATTTTCGACTCGTGATTATCCGGCTCACTGACAAGCAGAATATCGTGATGATGTTATCAATTCAAATTCGCGCGTGTTATTGCCTTGTTTTCATCCTCTGGATCCTAAAAATTATCTCACTTCGTCGTGAGATAAATTCCGAGGGATCATGTCGAGCCTGAGGCTGTACAACCTGAGTTCAAAATATAATTGCGCCGCCGCTATTTTGAGCGATGCCAATTACGCGAAAATATTTGCTTTACCGAATAGAAAATTGTCAAAGGCTCAAGATCTCTATCGATCATTCAATGCCTACTCTGATTAATCGCGTCAAAATTCAACCGTAAATCTTGACGTCTACTTGGAAATCCGATAACAAATTCGAATGTTTTATCACTCACTTGATAAGAATCAACGTTTAAAAATGTATATAAAAATATCAGAGTTACAATCATGCTGACCAGTTTGGCGAATTGAAAATAAAAACCGAAGGACCTCGATGCGAAGAATTTACAAATTTTCGAAATATTTTTATTGTCATTTCACACCTGCCACTGTAATATTTATAGACGATATATAGATTCTTTATACGTACCCTATACGCCATTAGACAACAGACGTCGGTCCATCTCCACCCAATCGAGACTATTAGCACGACTTCCGAGGCGAAATAAACTAAAATCGTGCGATATTTACTCGCCGATAGATGGGCATGGGCTCTAATCTTAAGAGTAAACGACACCTGACCTCAGTCTCTTGGTTGCAGCAGATGGTCCACTGGCCAGTTTCCCTTATATAATATCTGTGAACTCCGAAACGAGAGTTAGTTGGCTACCGAACTTGACGATACAGTACATAGAGCAGACGAAGAAGAAAAAATAAAAAAAAATTGCGTATAACAATTTTCGGAGTAAATTTGAAAAGATTTTGTCTCTTGTGTGTTAAGAATTGATTCTATTGTTCATCGGAATATAAATTCTCTGTTTTTGATTGTCTGCATCACTTATAGGCAATTTCTGTCGGTAGTAGGGGCGTGAATAATTGCATATTGCAAATTTAGCGGCATTAAAGATGCAGCGAGGTTCAAGCTTCCGAGCTGCTAAGAGAGGCCTAATCATCCAGGACTTACAATTCAAGCGTATTGTTCCAGACACGTAAGTGGGTAATTGGCATTTTAGAAGAAGCCATTTAGAAGATGAAACGACCTGCTTTGTTCGCGCAGGAGAATCGAGTCTTACCACTGCACGAATCTCGAGTCAGAATATGTATTGAAAATTGCAGTTTAGGTCAGTGGGTGATGTTCTTTTCCCTAATAAGCGATAGATATTCAACAACGATTGAGGTCGTATAGAAAAAGTTCCATTTCATTTGTCCTTTCGTCCTCTTTAGTTTTCATACACATTCAATTGGAATTGTAAAAAATTGTGACGTACATAATGATCGTAAAAAATATAACGCGAGTATGAGGTGAAACATATAATCATTTTTATGAAACATATAAGCCTTTTTAGTTTATTCAAGCGAACGACCAAGCCTTACAGGCCAAAGTAATTTGCGATAAGGTTCCCAAATCTGGTAGGATTTAACTGACCTCTTTCCAGTTGGATTTTGTCCGTGAATCGTCAAAGTCGAGTAAAAAATGTGTGTATCAATTGCGGCTAAATCTTACCGGAAAAATCTCATCTTTCTAAGCTCGTGAGTTAATGGATTCTTTAATTTTTTTTTCTTCTTCTCCCGAATTGGCGTATTATCTAAATCTGATTAACAATCGCTGTGCAGATGGATACTTTTGTTTCATTAATTTTTTTTTATTTTTTTTTTGTACAGAAACTGTATTTGCGAAATAAAATAAAAATGAGTTAATAATAAAATCTAAAAGGAGAAAGAGTGTTTCAGAAAAAAATGAAAAAAAAATCAAGTTACCTGAATCTCTGAACATGTAACCCTGCGCAGAAATACATATATATATATACATATATATATATTCACATCTATATGTGAGTAACGTTGTCTACCAAGCGGTTAACCGCACAGATTTGCAAGACCCCTCGGGCAACGAGATCGTATTTCGGTATAACGAAGCAGGAGTAAAAAAAAAAAGCCTTAATCGTCACTATGAAAAAGAGTAATAAATTATTTCCGGCAATTCCCTACTAACCAGCTATTTTAACTATAAGATACCTTATACACCTATGCATGTATGATAGATATGGACTATTCCGTGTTATGTTTGAATATATTCTGCTTGAATATCTCGGATATATTTTTTTTTTCTAAATCTATACCCTCGTCTCGGATATAATACGGTTATATCCGAATCAGAGGAATCGAGTATCCATTCATATATTATAAAGTATAGAAAGTTATTCATGTGTGTGAAAGAAATGAAGCATTTAATGTTATTATTAACAAGCCAATACACTAGAATAACTATTGTTGCAAGATAAGTAAATTTTTGTTATTTCTTCATATTATAGTGAATCGTTTATCGTCCGTTTGGCAAGTGCGCGAAATAAAGTCAAAGTAACGATTATACATGCATATTTCGGTTTCGAAATATTCAGGTAAAGAGGGAGAAAGCAAAAATATGTAAAAAAAACATGCAACGCGTTATTATTTTAACAGAGAAATAATAATAATAATAATAATAAAGAATTATTATGGAAATATATAAATGGACAAGCACGGTAGACATTTTTAACTAAGGTACATAATTATACAATTGATACAGTTGGTTTTGAAAATAACTAATATATATATTGGCAATAATGTGTACGAATAGGTAAAACAATAATTGCGGAATATGTGTATACATACATGCATATATATTGCGTTTGTACTTTTGCAGATGTCACTTATATTACTAACATATACATATATATATATATGTGACACATAATACATAGAAAGTACATATATATATACAAGGCTGTAAGACCTTGGCGGAAGAGACAAATAATGCGGTATAACACGTGTATATAGTGTAAACTTACTCGGTACACCGTCTTCTCGTCATTCTCTAACGAGTTAGTTGCAGTGCTGCAGAAATCCTCCATATATGTAAGAAAAACCTCGTAGAAATACCGTATAGTATACCGGGTTAAAGAAACTTGAGGAATGAAAATTACCCTGTTTCAGCCTTTGGGGGAGTTACAATAATTATCTCTGCAGCGTATGCCTATATGTCTATCCTGCTACATATACGTATGTAGGTATATATGTGTGTGCACTGAATGCACATACTATATTTTATATTTCTTGTCTCGTTTTATTTTACGGAAGCGATACAGCTCAGCTGTTACGTTGAAAATTAGAAATTTTTTTGTAGATTATACCTTCAATGAGTAGCTGCAGTAACGGAACGCTTCTGATATGCATTTTGTAAATATATATTCAAATTCAATTAGATTTAGATAGTCATTTTTGCGATAAAGCTATATATACATTATACATATAACAGACAGTGTCATATGATCACCGGAATTGAATGAAAGAAAAAAAAAAAAAAAAAAGCTCCTGCCGAAGCATATATATGCAGTAATTTTGAATTTGAATACTACATTTATTCGCGTATAAAGTTAGCTAGCTTATCTTACAACCGGAAAATAAATTAACAACGCGATGTAATTTTATATCACCGAATGCCTGCTTCGTACGCGACTAGCTATAACGTTAGTTGGATTTAGGGTCGGGTTAGCCTGTGATATAATTTTGTGGTCTCATAATAAGTAAGGCCTAGAGGCATGATGAAGATCCCCACTACGTGCAGAACCGTAAATCTATGCCTCGGAGGCCGTAGCCCCGAGGTACAATAAGAAAGTATAAATATGTATATATAGATTTCTTATTGAACCTTTTTATTTTTGAAAAAAGAAACCGCAGAATGTAACTGTATAACCGCAATTATATACGTGGAGAATATCAATTTTTGAATCAACGTACGAAGAAACTTGAATAAAAAACAATTCATTCGACAATTTCATTTGTGAACCTTTCTATGCGGTTAAAAAAAAAAAAAATGGGAACATGTTGAAAAATGAGAGATCAAAGCTATTTCAGATCCTTATGTATTCCAGACCTATCGAAGATGACCTTTCTACGTGCAGTAGCTACGATGATGTGGATGCTGACGATCCTGGTGATTATCGTCAACCAAAGAGGCCCCACTGGGCCAACAAGGTGCAATTTGTTCTCGCTTGCATCGGCTATTCTGTCGGCCTTGGTAACGTCTGGAGATTTCCCTATCTCTGTTACAAAAGTGGCGGCGGTAAGCATTCGCTTCTCTCTTACTTACAATAATATATGACTCTTACAATAACTATACTTACCTCTTAACAACCTCTCGACCTACGCCTTACGTGCATATATATAGGTGTATATATATACCTATGTATGTATACGTTATAATACAATCTACGACAATTAGAACTCGTGCGATTCAATGCGAGAGAAAACGATCGTCCACTGCGATCATGCGATCATGCGATCACGTATATGACGTGCGAATGAAAAGAACGCGTTCAAACAACCGAATATGCATTTTTCATACCACAAATGGAACATAGTTAATATAATTCCTATATGCAGTCCTTAATTGGATAATTATAGTATGTATACTATATACTTATGGAAATCCGTAATCGTGATGGAAATTTTTGAGAATTCCTTGGAAATTTGTACATTAAGAGTAGAAGTATTTATTCGTTAATTCTCTATATATGAGTATATTGATCTCATGAGAGGCGATATTTACGTTATAGATGTGACGATATATTATAGTGTCGTAAAAACGTACGCTGTCGCGTACGCGATTATATACGCATACAAATAGTGGGAATTTTTCTATATAGGTATAAACGCTATAGTTTGATTGTGGGCGTAACTTATTGGCTATAATTAAAATACTAGTCGAAACGGTTATATGCGAACTAACACATGAGCCCGGAAACGCGTCTTTGCGAATAAGTATACTGCCGAGCCAGTGACGTAGCTATATCTGGGCGCCGTGACCGTTGGTGATGGCAAAGTGCCCAGAGTTAGAAAAGTTCTTCTTCATATTGCCAGAAAGTAGAATAGCTCACCTCGTCCAATAGAATTTATATACAATTTAAGAACGACTCGATTTGCCCCAGAACAATTATTCAGGTGAAGTGAAATTTTCGAATAAACTTTTGTACAAGGTGAAAGGTATATTTCTGAAGATCCGGATATGACAAATACATATTATTATATAGTTCCTTGGCATTTCAATCCTCGAATATAATATATATATATATATATATATATACATAGGTATATATAGCATGCGTTAAATTATTCTCGGTATTTATATTCAAAATAAAAAGTCTGAGAATGTTTGTTTATCGTATATAATAAACCCGAAAGATATGCATATTCAAACCCTAAAAATCTGCCGAAACTTCTCGTTAGATTAGATGGCCATTTACTATTCGCAACTAAAATCCGTAATTTTACGAGCATTTGAAGACTTTATTCTATTTTTCATAAAAATTCTCATTTTGTGTCTTTAAATTGACTAATTATTGCGAATTACCCTTACGAAATTAGAAATCGTTAATAAATTTCATCAAAAATTTTAATTCACTATAAATATTTTGTCCTCGTTGTATTTCGTTGGAAAAAATAAATTAGTCAACCGTTCCTTGAATCACTTCTTTGCAAATGCAGCGAAGGTGTTCGCCGATATAGGTATAATTTCGGAGTATGAAAAAAAAAAATCAGAATTTATAACCAATACCAGATGTACAGCAGGTTTTAATTTTCAATTTTATGCAGATATACATGTATTATAGACATGTGAATATAATCGTATGAGTCATCAATTTTACCAATAGAACCGAAAAAGGTATATTCTCGAAGTATGACGATCGTTACCGATTGTAGAGTAATATAGGCGAAAAAATATATATATATACCTATATTTCTTTTTATTTTTTCTCTCACCCGTTCAACTAGTCATCTGATAAGTAATCATTGCGTATAGTTAGTCTATGTAATGCGATTGTGTCATCGTATGTCTACGTACATACCTATATGCGCTTGTATTGGTACATACCTACCATGTATGTCACACGCGAAAGCGATCTAGTGTGATTCACTGCCGAAAAATCGCTCCCTTTTTCTTATAGCTTACTGACAAATCTTTATACGAACTGATGTATACATTATCGATCTATCGGCTCTGAGTAACGGAATTTTATCGCCGTATTGTCAGGGGAAATTCTTAGGACGTAAGTATAACTCGTCATGAGTTTCGCATTTACGGATTATTTTGCGGATTTGCGAAACGTCATCTGCACCTGTTCCATACACCGTTTAAAATTGTCATAAAAAGATAGTAGCAGCGCTGGTTGTAAATCAGACGGTTTATAAGTGAACTTTTTGCGTAACGTGAGAAATCTGCGACGTGTTAATTCAAAGATTATTATTTACTTTTTTTTTTCTCAAACCGCGTAAATCATTCGGAAAAAGTTTATAGAATGAAAGAAAAATGACATTATGTTTTTCTCCGCATATATATGCAACGTGTATGAATGAGATAAACATATCTTTCTTTACCGTTGGAATAATACCAATTTCAATCGCGTGACATAGATCATTGAATCAAAAATAAACGCTCTAAACGCCATATACTTGAATGAAAATTATTATTTTGCAAGTATACTTGATACGTAATATAGATATACGTTCTTTTTTTTTTCTTCTTATACCGCGTAAGAAGGAATGTAAACTAACGCTTGGTGCAAGCTGCTAGATTGATTTACAGTGTATATAAGGTAAATAAGACCTTTATTCACTATCAACGTTCGCGTTTCATCACGAGTCTGTTCATGACTAATAAATTGTTACTCTCATGATACGACATACGAATGCCTATATGGATGTGTATAACTGTTGTGCCTATAAAACACATGCTTATACTTTATATGTATATATATAATTAAATTTGGCAGCGGTTTGACGTAATGACTTTAAGTCATTGAATATAATCGTAGCGGTTTCTGGATCTTATTTTATCTAATCAGAAATCGTCAACCGATGTACGAGGGGTTTATCACATATCGCCTAGCTATATTCCATATACTATTTGATCCGTATATACACTTGAACAGATATACAGCATTGCGGAATGCGGTGAAAAAAATTTGAACTCTTCTAATAATGACAATTAAGGCATAACTGACACGCAATAAAAAATTGAAAACAAAAAAAATAATAATAATAATGTCAAGTCAATCAATATGGAATAAAACCAGATGATTACCGGCTAATCCATTATTTTAAAATCCTTGTGAAAAATTTTCCGAAAATTAGAAATTGTATACAGCTATACGAGGTGCAATATTAGTTATATCTAAAACTAGGTACCAATTAATCAGCTTCGATATTATTCGTTCTTAATTGATGTACTATGTATCGAAAAAGGGATGGAATTTAATTGCAATGATTTAGCTATCCAAATTCGAAAAGGAGTATAATAAAGTATAATGATTAATAATCGGATTCACCTGTGCCGATGTATATAATATATATATACATATATCTATACGTACAAAATTCGCGTCGTGAAATTATCTTTGCCTTATGTGTCTGTGGGATGGAGCAAGGTCAGTGGATGTAGCTCTTTATAGCGATTTATAAATTGTGGTACTGGACAGTTTAGAGCTCTTCGCGAGTCGTGTCAGCCACTTATAATTATTACTCCTATCTATTCATATGCTGCATAGGGTGAAGAACGAAAGTTCAATAACATGAGATAAAATAAGGTATATAAATGACGCGTTCGATTCCAAAAAAACCGAACGAACTTTAATAATTACGAAGGCACGTAGAATGGCTATAATGTTAATGAATAGAACTTATATCAGCTCTTCCTATCTTTGATAGACTGATACTAGCCCTATACTAGTTTCATTGAATCTCCACCGTTCGCAATCCGACCGGAAATAAATGCGGAACAGAGTATAGGTATGTAGATTGGTTTCTAAGGGCATACCGATTACGGTTTTAAATCCTCGGTACACTATACCGAATGACTACTGAAATTACAAACCGTATGAATTATAATTCCTACCGGTGTCATTGAAGTTACTAAACTAGAGGGGCGCGAATCGCGATCATGAGGTCGGATGTGAAGCTGTATATTATATATGCGTTATATACTGCAAGGTCATGAATCAAGTTCATGCAGGCTCACAAAGTTCCATAATTTCCGTTTCTATGTTAGTTACATAATACTTAATACAGATTTTTTTTTTTAACAAATTATCAGCAATCTGAGAGCTGCTTACATTACCGCATGTATATATATGTTACGTATAATTCTTGTACATTTTGCATTATACCCACCTACGTATATTTCAATATTTATACCCATGATTACCAAATCACTTGAATAGATTTAGCTTTAAGGGCCATGACTATATTCGTATGATTTAATTACATTGCGAAATTACGTACCTAGTATACAGCGAGAAAAACTTACGTAAAAGATTTGAAATTCGAAGGGATCGAATTATTTTCTCAAGCTTCGCCTTTGCGCGAAAAATGTCGAATGATTTATAGAACATTAGGCTTTTTTGAATTGTTATCTGAATTTTCAACTGTCATTATAATACGTTGATACATTCGACTATAAAGAACTATAGTATGTGCACGAATTGCCATAAGCTCGTTCTATCATCCTTGGCCGAGTTGATTCTAATAAACTCTAAAATATATCATATATCATGCATTACGAAATTGTTACTTTCACGATCCATATATCTTCAATTAACTAAAATAAACCACACCTTATCACCAGACAAGTTAATGAGGCAGATTTAAGGTGTCAAATTGTCAACCCATCTAAATATATATCATATTGCATAAAGCCACGATGATCAAAATGTTGAAATTTACATTATAGGTAATACATTTTTAGACGCAATCTATCTAGTAGATATGGGTACTTGCTATCTGCACACGTATCTATGACCGCGATCTTTACTAATTACAAACTACATCGGTATAAGAATTTTTAAGAATACATCTGCTTCTGTGTTAAACGTTTGTTTTTTTTTTTTTTCCTCCTGCTTTTCACAACTCATGAAAATCATTCATTCATTTATTCATTTGAATATGAACGTTGACTCTCAAAGATTATACATTATTATTCCGCTTGATCTATATTCATGAAACCTGCTGCACTAAAACATCTGATTCATCCAAAACTGCAGCCTTATAACTATATGATTCCACAATTCGTTTCGGCGTGTGCTTTATTACAAGTTAATTAATCTTTTTCCATATTTTTAGTTATACACTTTTCATTATATATGTTACAGGAGTATTTCTTGTACCTTACTTCTTGATACTCATAGTATGCGGTGTCCCTCTACTCTACATGGAACTTGCCGTTGGGCAGTTTACACGTCGAGGTCCAATTGGGGCCCTAGGGCAGATATGCCCACTGTTCAAAGGTTCGTATCGTAATCCATTCGAGCAGAGTAGACTTTCAGCAAGAGCATGGACTCTAAATTAATGAAATATAACAATGATATTAATTAAAAGCTTATCATGCTAATTGTAGCAATAAATTATCGGTTATAATGACACTTTGACTTACTGCTAGTTCAATCAATGCAATAGGTATATGAAATATTTGATTTATCGGCGGGATAATTGCTCTGAATTCAATTACGTGTTTATTTAAGCTGTGAATCATAGTTTTCATTAATTTGTTCACAGGGGCAGGCTTATCGTCCGTAGTTATATCATTCCTAATGTCCACTTACCATAATGTGATAATAGCGTATGCCATTTACTATTTCTTCACGGCGTTCAAAGCTGATCAGCCGTGGTCGGACTGTGATAATCCATGGAATACACCGGCATGCTGGCTGCCTGCTTTGCAATCTTTAGATAATCGCTCACGACCAAACACTTCGAAGACACCATCGGAAGAATTTTACGAGTATGCCGATCTGCTGATTTAATAAATAGAATGAATCACACATATTTTAATGAACGTATTATAACATAAAAGTATCAATTTTTCTTCATAGAAACAAAGTACTTCAGATGAGCAGTGGTATCGAGGAGCCGGGGATATTGCGATGGGAATTAGCTGCCTGTTTGATATCTGCCTGGGTAATCGTTTACTTTTCTATATGGAAATCGATCAAATCTTCGGCACAAGTTAGGTACCTAACAGCCACACTCCCTTTTCTACTCATCATTGTCTTCCTTACACGCTCTCTCACTCTCGAAGGCGCAGACAAGGGACTGCAGTATTTTTTCAAACCTCGATGGGCTCTGCTGGCAGATGCTAAGGTATCAGAAAATCTTTATTGATGCATAAATGTCTGATATTAACTTTATTCAAATTAGGTGTTGTGATTCAACTATGTCATTTGATTTCTAAAGGTCTGGGTGAATGCAGCTGCCCAAATCTTCAACTCAGTGGGTATTGCATTTGGTTCGATGATTTGTTTTGCGAGCTACAATAAGTTCCATAACAATATCTTAATAGACACAGTTGCTGTGTCGCTAATCAACGCATTCAGCAGTTTGCTTGTTGGTATATTCGCTTTTGCAACTATAGGCAACATAGCACTTGAGCAAAATATGTCCGTCGAAGATGTCCTTAGCGATGGTATGTGATATTGAAGATTATTATACACTTACTAATTGGCATGAAAAAGCATTAGGAATTCACTCTTGAATGATATTTCTTTCATTGCCAGGAGAAAGTTTGTGAAATAAGTTTTTTTCATTGCAGGTCCTGGATTAGTATTTGTCGTTTATCCTCAAGCTTTGGCAAAAATGCCAGCATCTCAACTGTGGGCTGTATTATTTTTCTTTATGCTGGTCTGCCTATCTCTCAATAGTCAGGTGAGTAATAATTTGAACAAGCTATTGGCACATCGCACTTCTGACTCTCTACGAGTTTTATCGCTCTAAAACAAACAGCAAATCAGCCATAGAGCCAATTTGAAATATACGAGATTCAATATATTTGTACTTTCATTTATTGGCAAGCATATCTTTTCAAAGTTTGCTTCCTGCGATTTGACTGAAAGAGCGATAATCAGATTTCCATAATCTTCGAATTCGATAATTCTGTATACCCTAATCCTTGTCTTGTGCTTACAGTTTGCAATTGTCGAAGTTGTAGTTACGTCAATACAAGATGGATTTCCAAATTGGATAAGGCAGCTATTGCTTTGCCACGAAATGCTGGTTCTTTTCATATGTGTGGTATCCTTCTTATTTGGATTACCGAATATAACGCAGGTATAGTTCAGAGCACAAAACTTTCCTGATTGTGCTGTTCTTACTACCTTCATAAATGTAAATTCTTCAACTTTTTTGAATCTTCAGGGCGGTATATACTTCTTTCAACTGATAGATCACTACGCTGCATCAATTTCCATCATGTTTTTGGCATTCTTTGAGGTAATCGCAATATCTTGGTTTTACGGAGTGCAGAGATTAAGTAGTAACGTTAAAGAAATGACGGGGCAAGTGCCATCCATTTACTTTCGTTTCTGCTGGCTCATAGCTGCTCCACTTCTAATCATGGTAAGAAATCTAAAGTACTTCTTTCTCAAAATAAATGAGATTTGCCTGTATTTAAATTTCAACTGAAATCACAATCATTACTACGAATAATTGACAGTTTTTCATTATTACAATTCCAGGCTGTCTGGGTATTCAGTTTGATTGATTATGAACCACCCACTTATCAGAATGGTGATTACACTTACCCCTGGTGGGCGGAAGCTCTTGGGTGGGGCATTGCGTCACTTTCTCTTGTATGCATTCCTGCTGTTGCTATTTATGTATTAATTCGAGCTGAGGGCAATACTTTTCTCGAGGTAAGTTAATCGTTGTCTATGACTCGTTACTTTAACGTTTTACAACGATATTTGCAAAGATTTTTTCATGTAATTAAATATTTTACAGAAATTGAGAAACTCGATCAAGCCAGATTTCGAGGCATGTCGGATTTGTGGACAAGAATATTGCACCGAACCATTACATATATACGATGAGGACTCAGTCAAGGAACCTCTCCATGAATTGAACAATTTGTTACAACAAAATACCACATATCTGCCACCAAAAGCAGAAGTATAGACATCAAAGCTAACACCAGCACGGGTAAAATTGTTTTATGAACAAATGCGAGTAATAATTTGGCTTGTAGTTTGGCTCCTTGGCGTATATTTGTGAGACAATTCTATCCTTTATAGTCAACTGCATCCATTCCATCCCAGTGACAATGTATGCACAGATTCTCGTGGACATTCATTTTCAAATTCGAGACACAATTAGAAATACATTGACACGAGGCAGATTCATAGATGTAGATCATATACTTCAGAGTCCGAAGCGGATATTTCCCATCGATAGCTAGCCAAAATTGCAATTACCAAAAGGGTGTAATTCTGTTTTTAAGCTTGAAGAAATTAAACGTGTAATGAAGATATGTACAAGTATTTATCACTCGTGGAATAGGTATTTGTGAGACTCCAGTATGTAATCCAAGTACCAAAACTTACACACAGCTCAAAGTCCACATAAATTATGATACAAAATTCAAATCAATTCCATTAGATAAGTTTACACATAATATTATGATATAGTATGATTGTTATCTTGTGTATAATCTAACATTATTTATGATAATTTTAAGTCTAATGTACCGGTTCGTCTCACATCACGATGCGTTAGTACCACGTTAATGTGCTAAGCTTATAGACAGAATAGGAACCGTGATTGTGAATCATGAACATTTTTAATCATCTTCTTTTTGCAGCTTTTTTAGCATTCAATTTATTTATTTTAAAACTACGAACCCATCAAAAAGTAAATTATAAAAAAATGCACCGCAGTTGGACAATTTTATGTAAGTTAGGTAGTTTTGAAACTAATGATAGCGAAAGTTGACCGTTTTTTAGACTTACATTTCTCTTTATATAATCGCTGTATATATTGTTGAAATTCTCCAAGTCTCCTAGAATCTTTAGTATAGTTTCTTTGCGCTTTTAACGATCCTCAGTTATAAATAATTATTATTCTTACAAATAATAGAAAAATTATACGGACAATACTACGAGATTCATAACGTTCTTCGAGAAGTAATATAAGTTTATAGCCGATGTTGGTAGATTATACCGATATTGATCATCGCCTACATTCCTACTGTGTGAATTTACTTGTTAAAGTTGTTAAGTTAAGGATAATAGCCAGCATTCCAATATGTAGAAAAGCTATTCTAAATTAAAAGAAACACCAAGTTAATTATGCCAATATCATAGTCAATTTGTAGAAGTAAGATTGAATAACTATTTTTCTAAACGATTTGGGATTTAGTATTGATATTATTATCTTTCATAAAACAAAGATCGGCTGTTTCTTTTTTTTTGTGTCAGTGTACTTGTTCAGAACGAGGCATTGGCCCATGCATTCTGTTGTTACTGTTAATAGGCCCTATTTTTGGTAGAATATTGATTAAAGCTCATAAATTGAAGGCCCAGTGAATGTATGTATTTAAATTTGTGCTCAGACTATTTAAAAATGAACTATGCATTGATAAACATATCCTTGTATTATGTATATGTATATGTATACGTATACGTCTAAGCACGTCAGTAAATCTTATCATCTACGAATCATAATTCTGTCAATATTTGTCTTGTTTTTTTTTTTTCAAGATTTCTGTACCAAGATCCAAGATCTGACAAAAGTACTGCTTTATTTAAATGCGTGAGAACAACGGTATACTACTTTAATGACAATAAATTATTATGTATTTAACCTTCTTTCTAACATTTCTAACATAGTTTACTATCACAAGATTCGAAACTGTTTTCATTTACAAGACTTTATGGGGATAATTATTGTAAATAGAGTTTTTCTAGTTATCAAATCATTCGCACCTTCTGTATATTTACGTTTGCAAATCATTCCTCAGTTCTATCAGATATCAGGAATCGTGAATTATGAACAGGCAATGTTATTTGGTTGTTGTATAAAATATTTATTACTATTATCCGTATCCTAAACTATAACTTACAACTGGTAATGAATGTCTTGTGTATTTTGGGCTTATTGAAATTCAAATAGATAGTTTTTCTTCTTCTTATTCTTCAATATTTCTATTAAATACGTTTATATTTACGAATGATATAGAAATTGATATTATTTCCAGGAATTTAGAAAACTATCGTGTACCAATAAAGTCGATAATTCAATGATAATTGATAACTTAAATTAACAACCTTATTACACGGTTTAAAAATGCTTTAAGCTTGCAGAAATACTTTCACCAGCTTTTTCATTCTGGATTATAATATGGTTACTGATTTTTAAACAGTACATGCATAATTTAAGCATAAGGAGTGTAGATAATCATTTAAACAATCATAATTATAATTAACTGATAATACAATTATTATTTATGAGAATATGATCATTTAATTTAATGGCAAACGAAACTGAAGTACCTACTGAAAATCTTCGGTACTACATACAAACATACATCTCAATTCTTTGAAATTCATACTCATGCCATGTAGCAACCAGCTTTAAAGCCAAGGTTTGATTGTAGGGCTTCGAATCTTTCCAGAGAAAATACTTACGTCCAAGGTACGTACTGTTTATCGTCACATTTTCTAACTGTCATTAGATTTTTTAATAGAATCTGAATCACCGCAGGTGTCAAGAAATCTAGTGCCAAGTTTAAATAAAGTGCGGTAATACGCAGAAGATGATCATACGATTGAACAAAGTTGCTGTCCTCAAATGAAAAATTGTACTATAGGTATACATTAACGTTTTTTTTTTTTTCTTAATTGCAATTCCTGGAGTGATAACAATTAATTTTTCATTGCAATAAATGCAATTTCAATATTAGAGTTCAATAGATTTGATGAGAGTCAACACATTGCGCATAGAAAGAACAAAACTTATTATTTAGGATCATAGTTTGTATTTAATTTTTGATTTTCTGTACGCATTGCTTCCCGTTGTTTTCATGATAAAGTCAACATTAAATAATACCGATACTATGCAAGTGAAAAATGCAAAACAAGAGAATCGATTATAAAGAACAAAGGAGAAATAATACCACTGTAATAAGTGATCACGTCAAGCTTTCTCCAATTTATGAATTTCTTTGAACTTTTTTTTCTTCACAATATATATTTATTTTCATATTATTATTAAATACCCATTTACGCTTAAGGTAAACCATAGAGTTTTAGCGTTCGGTCCATACTAGTAGAGGCAATATACTGTGCATGCTTCCCAAATCTCACACCGGTAGCTGTTGCTGTATGATCATTTAATATCTTCAATTCTTGCCATTGTTTACACAGATAAATCCTGTAATAAAGAAGCAAACAATTGAGATTATTTCGACCTATGAGAATATTCCAAAATATTTCCATTGAACTAAGTCAAGTTTACCTGACGTCAGATCCAGCCACAGCAAGGTATGTGCCGCTCTGATCAAAACAGATATCTTTGACCTCATAAGACTCATCTAATTGAAGCGTTTTGAAATTCTTTAGCTTTCTAAGATCCCAGAGCTTGACGCAAGAGTCTTCTGCTGCTGTTGCCAAGTAGTATCCGTTCTCTGAGAAACTTATCGCCGTAATCGGGCCCGAATGACCAGGGAAATTGGCTACATTCGACTGCTCTTTCAAATCCCAAATCTTTACTTGGGAATCAGCTGTTCCAGTACCAAAAATGAGTCCGTCCGGATGGAATTGCGCCGTTGTCAGAGGCTGTCCGGATTGGCCAGCCACCTATGATAAAAATGAAGTTGAATAACGGTCTAGATGGAAGAAAGAATCGGATCATTGGGGTTATTCCGTTCATTTAGGATTGGATAGCTGACCTTCGTGAGCAGTCTACCAGTGCGTATATCGGAGAATGCCCAATGCTGATCAAGAGAAGAGCTCAACAAGTAGTCTCCAGTTGGATGAAGAGATAGTCCAGTTACAGGAGCGTCGTGAGCTCTTAATAAAAGCGTGGTTTGACTCGTTGCCACATTCCATACACGAATCGTAGTGTCGGGCGATGCAGTCATTACCACATCTTCTTCCGGGTGATAAATGACTCGGGTGACCTAGAAATTGAGAAATAATAAAGACGAGGAAAATTTTATCAACACGAAATTTCGACCTCATTTTAACTCACCTTCTTCGTATGGCCTTTGAGAATAGCGACAACTTGCTCCGTATCCTTGTTGAAAACCGTAGCATTTTTGTCCGCACCACCGGTCAAGATTTTGCTAGTATCTGCGCCGTGGATATCAAGAGCCAATATTCCTGGTACACTTGCAGAGTGAAGACCCTGTCGATGGTAAAAATTCATACAGTGAGTATAATCTGTACAATACACCGGGCTTTCTATCAGATTAAAGATTATTATAAATAAGATTCTTACAGGATGTGAAGCCAGGGTCTGAAACGAACGAATGCTTTCTTGCGGTAGAAGATCTTCGGGTATAGAACGCCCACGTCTTTTTCTTTCTTGAGTCAATACAGTCGCTCTTTCCTGCAATTTCTGTATAACATCCTCAGTTATACCAGCCTGTTCTGTTGGTTGAGCTGCTGCACCACCAGCCTCCACTGCGACCGACTGTGAATAGTTGATTAAAATACTGTTAGGCAAATCTTAAGTCTTAGAGAAAAGAATAAATGTATACAGATTTGATGCCGGATAAAAAACCTGTAATCTACTTAAAATTGATGGGAAACTATACATTAAAATCGAAAATTGAGGAAAAAAACAGCAATTCCAACAAATGTTTGAAAGAAAATCGATTACTCAATGCAATTTTCAGAATATCTCTTCATTTGAGAGAATGTTTGATCTCGTATTCCGGTCGAAGTCTGAAATCTAAAATCCTTGAAAAATCTTCTGAAATCTTTGAAACTAAAGCTTTTAGTTGAACCGCATCTAATCGAGAGACAAAATTGCTTTCAAATTGTAACGATAATTGAAAAGTCTATTAAACTGGTGCGATAATAACGAATTATTGAAACATAGAAATAAATATACCGGTTGTGGAATGACGGTAGCTTGTGCGATGCCAGCTTGTGGTTTAAGAGTGGCAAGAGCTTCTCTTGCAGCAGTAACTTCTTTGGTCAATCTAGCTATAACTCTGCAGGCTGCGTCATGCTGGTATAAAGCATGGGATAACTCTTGCCTAGCAGTTTGAAGCTGTTGTCTTTGAGTGAAGGAATGTAACATGACCGCGTCCCATTCATCTTGTAAAATTTTTAAAATAGCTGGAATCGACGTAGCGCTTGGTGGCTTCGGCTTCACTATAGGAGTCGCTGAGGAAACAAAAATTAAAAAACGTTACTTCTTTTCTAGTTAAAAGTTAGTGTTAGATGAATGGTTCAACGCTACCTTTAACGTCAATGAGTTGATCGACGGCTAGTTCTTTGCCGTTTATTGGATCGACACCATTTTCCAAAACGTATTTCTCGATTAGACGTCTTTCGAAAATCGATCCAGACACCGGAGAGATTACCGGGTGTTCTGGAACCTCGTTAGAAACTGAAAGTAATAATGATGTGACGATTTTAGGTTTGATTAATTGATTTAGTAAAACGCGCGTTATTTTAGGTTAAGGTTAACCAGCCGGTATAAAATGTAGAATTCGGATACTCGGCAGTGTATAAGGTTGCATACGATGGACAAATAACCTTTAAATCGCACATGGTGTTACGGACTGATTAATAAATCGGTTTTAATTCATATAAATAATGAAAAATAACTTACTTGCACAAGAGAGCGCCATTTTTACGATATACAATTACTGCGCATGCGCATTGCGCAAAATTTTGCTTTACACTTCATCCGCGCAACACCGCAAGGACAACCACAACCGAAACGATTCTCATTTCTCATTCAATAAATAGACAAGTTTTTTTAAACAAGTGATGTCTTAATTTCGTTTATTAAATTAATTATTAAGCAGTATTAATTTACTAGTTGTTAAATTTTCAACAATTTAAATACGATAGACATTATTGTCGTGATGGGGAGTCAACTTCCGGTATCAAATCAAATACTGACCATAAACATGGCATCTGCAACGATCCCGTTTTTCACTCTTTTAATTTTACTCATAATTTCGTTAGTTAATTGTTCGACGAATGAATACGCGTCTGCAAGAGTTGAGGTGAGACGTCAATCGATTTGTTGAACCAACAATCTACCTATGCGTAAAATTCCTCTCGATCTAAACAATCGTGATAATTTGACTGTCAAAAGATCGCGCAAAGTGTCAGAAATCAGTATATATTTTCATTATTTTTCAGAGTTGCAGAGGTTGCAGTCTCAACCGGCTTCCCGAAGTAAAGAAGTTTATTTTCGAAGATATTCCTCTTTAGTATCCTTTACAACGAACACAAATCATCGTTACAATTACCTAACCGCGATCAGATCGCGTTATCTTGTCACATGCACGTAACAAACTGGAATTAAATATCACGGCCAGAGTGTAATTATCTTTATAATTACACGCTATTTAATAACAACATCGACATCAATATTCCTTGACTCATTTATCAGCGATAATGTTGAATTCAAACCAATACCTGGCGCGATTCCGGCACTTGTTTTGCTCAACAATAATGACGAGGTAAAATAAAATAAAATGAAATGAAATGAAAAAAAGTGTAAAACTTTTTCATCTATGTATAGTCTACAGAGTCATGACGGTATTGTTTAGGAGAATAGAGAAAAAGGAAAAAACAAACGACATACTTTTCCGTTCGTATTTGTATATTTAATGATGAAATTACAGGAAGTGGAGAGGCTGCAACTTTCGAGATTGAATCGTGACGAATGCAACGAGTTGTTGATTTCGAAAGGATTTAAAATCAGCAAGCCAGCTAAGGACGAGATATAACTGGTTAATTTAATAAGAAGCCCGGCCTGTTGGGCTAGAAAATGTAATACTGTTTAATAAACTTTGTTATTATTCATATTACGGCTACAACAAAAAGAAAATGAAAGTCTTTGAGTTTAGAAAAAATCTTAGAATCAAGTAAATGAGATTGTAGAATTTTATCAAACTATTTTATGATTTTTAGGGCAATGAGGTCCTCGATGTAAATTGAAATTTTTTTAATATTAGATGGTAAAATGAGACGCACACTTTTACACTTAGTAAAAGATTGAGTAGTGTTTGTATGATTCAATCTACACCCTAGTATCAAGAATTTTTGTATCTGGGTTTATTGACTTACGTTTTACGAGTATAAATAAAATTGCACTTAGATGTATTCTGGATTGCTGTTAATTTTATTGTTTCAATTCTCACCGTTACAATGTATAAAACTTTGAAAATATCCCAGACATATTATACCTATAGGCAAGCAGTCTTCTCATGATGTTCCAAATTACGAAACAATACTATGGAACATTCCGCGTCACTTTAGCCACTGAAATGAAAAAATCCTCACAAATTTTTTGATGAAAACATTTCTAGATGATTTTGTTCTAAAATGTGGATCAGAATTACTCAGTTAAATCTAAATAAATTTTATCCTCGTAGGCCTTGAAGAAACGGAATTTTCATTTTTTAACATTGTAACGATCAACTGTTCCCGTGATATCACTGTTTAAATGAAAAATGGAAGGACTTAGGTATTTCTTCCAAAAAAATTTCAAATCTTGTGAATTTGTTCGTATCAAATAGTCTGATTTTTTGGAATTTTGTGAGTATTTTGTTCATTTTTTTCCCTTTCGCTACTGAAAGGAGCTGAAATGCCCCATATTTGATAATTATTTATCTTTGTTTCTGTAAATCTGTAAAGCTGGATTATTATTAATACCGTAGATCACCCAATCGTAAGAAACAGAACACGCATTGGAATGTGTTGATGAATAATTGTGATAAATTCAAGGAATTAGAATGCTGTTCAATTCATTATCTAAGCAAGCTCTTTTTGTGAGACTTGTCATAAGTAGACACCACAGGCAATTTCTCATATATCCAATTCAACGACTCTACTACATCCACGACAAAAAATTATTTGCAACAGGAACGGGAAAGTTATCTGTTACCATTTTGAGATGGTAATTGATGTACTCGTACATAATATAACTCCAAACCATATTGGAGTTACATTAAGTTGACTAGACAACCATTAGATAAGTTAAGAAAAGTATTGACACTGATACTTTGCTTCAGTTAATTGGATCGTTATTGTTTTTTTTTTTTTCTTATTTTAATATATTTTCACAGATGAAATAACGAACATCATGGTTTGACGTGGTGCGATGGTTTGAAATTGTCTTTTATATCCATAGATAACACAAGTCGGTTTTATAAAATGTCGTTATGACGAAACTGCTCTTTCATATTTTCATTTTATTATTGGTATATTTATGAATCAGCAAATCCTACTTGTTTCTAGTTACTTTTCATTGTTCTGAATATAAACTTAGTAAAATGATATTTGAATGAAATTTTCTGAAATTTACTTAGAACTATAAGTTTTAGCTTAATTATTCGTTTAAAAGTCCTTCTCCATGGTAGGGCAATGTGGCTTTCAACTCTATTATATTACATAGTGATATAATTTCTCCGCATATCGGGACATTTATTTATATGGATATAGGTATACATATACCTATTTATATATATATATATATATATATATATATATATATATATATATATTTTTTTTTTTATTGGAATCTTTTAAACCTAGCTTAGAAATTAAATTATATACAAATTTCGAAATATATGGTTCTGGGAAAAACCGCAATGATATTACACAACCGCAAAGGAAACAATTCCAATCAATATTTCACTTATATCTTAACTTCTTTAATCCTTCTAATATAATAGATATTTCTTAACAAACCTACGCATTATATATATATACATGTGATTGGTAAAATTTCCAAAACCAAGTAAAATTATCACCTGCTTGGATACGTACACCCTCTTTTAAGATATAACTATGATTCACTATTTTTATTTTCATTTTATTACTACCACCCTGCAATCAACTTCTATTGTGTGATGTATCTTTTTCGTAATGTTTTTTGATTTGATACATGGATTTCTCAATTTCACCTAACTTACCTAGTTAGTATTAGTTTTTAATAAAAACGTGGGAAAAGCAACTAAGCTATTGTAAACTACCAAGCGAATAGTATTGGGAAATTGTTCTTCGCTGAATACGTTGAGAAGAATTGTATCGAAGAGAAAATTGTCGATGATATGACTCGTAAATTTATACTTTTTGAACTGAGCAAAAGAAGCTGTGAAATAAATTTTGCCTACCAACGTATCCATGCAGGCATCATCACATAAAGATTGATGAAAATCATTTGTTAAAAGAGACGGTCAGAGGATGGTGTGTATTGATACAAGGAAAAATGGTGATCAGGTATTGCGTTACGTTCAAATCAAAGGCCTGAATTCACGAGTAATGTTATGCCATCAACAACCAGCAGATGATCAGTAATGCCACCCAGAGGAACACTTTAGATAAGAATTGCTCTTCCTCGGATTGAGGAGTGCCACGAGGAGCTGAAAAATAAAAGAGCTTGTTAGAGAAGAGAAAGATAAGAAACGACTGGTTGTTACTATTGAAGAATTAGAGACACTAGAAGGAGAGATAAATATCAACATGGTATTAAGATGGTTGAATAAAATGTAAATCTAACAAACAGAAATCAAGCAAGCAAGAACTACGATTATTGAGATGCATCAATATTGCGTAGTAAACTACCTGGTGCTGGTCTCGTTTCTCCAAAATTTAAGGTAGATGTAAAGAAACCAAAAGGAAATGCACCGATACCAAAGGACATGTGAAAACCGCCTTCCCCGAACCCAAATCCAGAAAATCCTGCATTAGCTTCGGGTTCTGATCTCTGCCCAGCCGGACGTGGTGGGACATTATTTCTATAATCAAGAAGAACCCATATTTCTACATCACATGATGAGATTACTCAACGTTTTAACATTACACAGGTCAAGGCTGTATAAAAATGAAAGTTTTCTGCAATATAAATGAGGATTTAACGCAAAATCAATGAACATCATTGACATTATCACATGAAAGAAGTAATACTTGCCTTGGGTCTTCCTGTTTGGTAATTCCACGGCCATATAGTGGAATTACTTTTTCTTTGCTGATGGCAGCTTTGCAGACAGGACATAGTTGTCTAGCAGGTCGGGTTTCTAGCCATTGGTAAAGGCACGGCCAGCTAGAAGAATTTTATTCAATTTTATAACGTCGTTATATGTGACTGAATAAACGTAATCTAGTAATAATTTTTTTGTCTCAAGAGCACCAGTTAGAGAGCAGAGTACCATAATCTCGGAGTAATAATGAATTGAAAACAAAAAATATTCATATAAGGGCTATTCAAATAAGATATAATGTTCCAATAAGGGTGATGGTGTAACAAAGAGTTACATGAGGGTAGATAAGGATTCAATTATGGCAAAAAAAAATGTTGGTACGGATTATTCGAATGGTATGGGTATATGTAAACAGAGTCATACTACGCAACTCCCTAAGGTATTTTACATATTAATGCCGTAAGAATATTTGTCTAATAATTTACATCTGCATAAAAATTTGCTAGATCAATAAGCTGAGCCTGAAGAACAAAAAAAAATTTGACGAGTCATAATAATTAAGCAGAAGTGGAACTATCAGTTTTGCGAATTGAAAAATTCAATAACAAGCGTTATTTCTTGTCCAGTTAGCAGATCAGGAACGATAAGAAGCTCTGATTCAAATAATCCGCAGCAATTTGGATAGTGGAGAACCTGCGACACTGTTTATTGTTTGAATTTCTCTATGATAAGTTGATAGTGTTCGTTGTGATCGAATGGTAACATGAGAACGTTTTTTCTGGCATGGAGTGTTGTAGCTTTTGTGTTTACAGCTATCTTGAACAAGATTAGGCAGTGACTAAGAGGAAACAATCAAATGATATACAGAAGCTAGTTAACAACCATATGGAGTGAATGTAAGAGCTCAAGATAAAACAAACCGCAGATCATTTATCGTTATCAAACAAATGTTCGTGTTCGTGTTTAACAAAACAAATGTTCATGTTCATGTTCATGTTCATGTTTGTATTTACCAAAACAAATGTCCACACATGCTGACCACTGCATCTTTAGCTGTATCCAGGCATATATTGCACTCGAACATACGTTCATCTCTTTCCTTCTCCTCCTGAGCTGATCCGGACGGCCTCGAAGGACCCGGCTGCTCTTTTGCGGTGCTCATCTTCACACACTGTTTCTAAAAATTCTTATTAATTAAATTTCAGCTTGGAAGCTTGACGTTCTTTATTAAATTCATGTGAAGAGGTATCTTTACATTGTGGAGCCCTTGGCTTTAAGAATTATCTTGTTTTCATTTTAGAATACATATATTGAAATTTTGCATAACAATTGATAACGCAACTGAGTATGTTGATATAAAGTTACAAGGATGAGTAAAGTTTTGGCTTGGTATGCAAGTACGATGTAAAATATGTCATGAGTTTATTTTAAAAATCGATAAAATTAATGTGGCTGCAAAACGGAAAATATCTTTGCAATATAATTCTTGATGCAATGATTAAAAGCTTTCTGCTATCAGGTATGTTGAATCGTTTTTGGGGACCTAATATATCTTCGATATGAACAGATAAAGGCCAGTGGCTAACCTGATTCGATGTTATCTGTGTATGTATTTCTAAACAGCACAGCTACTCGTGTATACCGTTATTTAAATTTGGATATGTTAATGTTCGATTCTAGGTGTGTTCGGAGGATGATAATTTCGTGTAAATGATAATTATTAATCCAATACTTCATTGTATGTGTATAAGAATCGAAATGGGAGGCGAAATAACTGAGGAATGTCAATGTGAGGGAAACTATTGTGTTTATGACGCAGGTTAAGATGAGTGTCAACAGAGGTTAACGAAACTTACTTAAATCTGTGGCTAATATTGTTCAGGATTAATAAATTCGGCCAAAATGGGTCGATTTTGTAGAGTAAGGTATGAAAGATTGCAAAACTTTTTCAGGCAGTGTCACCTGTCAAGCAAAGGTCAAGTTTTGTCGTAATATGGTAACGAGAAGGTATTTTTTTTTTAGTATGAACCATGGGCTTAGACTCACGTACTATGATGGTTGAGCCAACTGTTTAAAACCACTGAAATATCACTGCAAACACTTTGAAAATGTTGGCAAACTGCCTGTAATAAAAAATCCTCAATTGCGCAAGTACTAGCAGATGATTTTCATGACTTTACGAGAAACGGATGTTCCAGATAACACGTAAGATGGTTGACTTTTAAATTCTCCTCGAATCTTGTCGGAAAATTCATTCGCTTACTCGATAGTCACTATATAATTAAATTTGAATCCAGTCACGATGAGTATTATGTTTTTTAATATTAGTTAAATGATGTTTTTGTAGATATTAGAAATAAATCGCTTGACTAGCGTAGTCAAGACGAAGGATCATGCTCTACTTATCATCCGGGAACCCAAGCCATAAAATAAGTTACTTGGTCTACTGCAGGTGTCGATAAAGCAGGAAATTCAGGTTACCAACGATGGGTAACAATGCGATCGTATTTTTAAATTAACGAATCTGCATTTTCTTTTTTTAAATCTGCATTATCGTTGAATAAACGAGTTCTGTATCATGATAAATACCAATTCGTATTCTGCAATTGAATAATCCTAAGGATTGAAATTATGTTCACTTTCAATTCTTTGAATTTTCAATCGAGGATAGTTGTTGACGATGATCGATATCACCCCGTGATACCGCGAGTAAATACGAAGCAGGTGCTGTACACTACGATGAAAATCCTTTATATTCAGTATCGTGTAATGGGCAAGACTCGCGATGCCAGTAGACTCATTTATAAAGATTCCGCCATAAATTCTCAACTTTTATTACACAAGAATGTAAGATCGTGAAGATATAACTCGAACGGTTTTTTCCTCATTTCCGTTCGCGAAGAAATGCGTTCTCGCCGAACCGAATTGAAGTTCGCGTTATTCTTTCATCGGAAAAATATTCTTGAATGGTACTGTTTATCTTTAATTGTAAGAGTATATTCACATGAAAAATGCGAAGCAGAAGTATATCCCCAGGCAAGTTAGTGGGTTCCGACGGAGGTGGTCATAAAAATCATAGTATAACATCAGCGAAGACATCAATACCGTCGAAAAATCGTAGGATTCCTCAAAAGAATGTAACCTCGATTTTAAATCAACGACAATATTTTCGCGTATTTGAAGACGACGTTGATCTAACGCCGAAGAATTTAACACATGGTGTTTATCGTGGGATCGAAGAACACCACCTTACTGCTTTCGATACTATTGGATTGGGCCAGGGGCCGAGTAATACTCAGCTATTTGCCCGGTCCTCGGGTTCTCAGTATGGGAATCTAAAGGTCAATTCTTCCCTCATGATTAAGTCCAGCTCTATACAGATGCAGCAGACACAACTAATAGACGATTTCGTTGTAGGCGAAAGCCTCACTTCATATACTCTGTCGTCTGCAATCGTAGACGAAGACAGAGCCCCTTCTCAATTTTATCTCCCGAGGTGAGTACCTGTTATTTAAAAGTATGCATAAGCCATATTTTCAATTGTTCGAGTTTTTAAATACGTATGAAAGAACGTTTTACACGTAGTCGAAAGAGTTAAGCTCCTCGATATGGCCCACAGATACGATTCGGGTCTGATTCACGTTCGCCCAGAGAAAGTAAACATAATTCTCCAAGAAACAGACGTATTCTTCATCTTCGAGCTCCCGCAATTGACGGTGGACCTATCGTCGGAAGAGGGTTTGGCCGTCAAAGCGACTAACGAACAGTACGAATATATCACACAGGGTCCTGGGTCAAATAGAAAATTGGCGAATGCTGAAGCCCAAACGCCATGTATTTACCGTAAAAACAGATCTACATGTCTGCCCAGAACTAAGCGAAGGAACCAGGGAAATCTGGTCAATAATTGGATAATGTATGATACTTTCGAGAATCTGAAAACCACCAAAGCCAAAGGTCCGATCTTCATAGACACAGACGAAGCGAGGCAAAAGGCCCTAGAAAAGAAGGTGTGTAACTTCTGGGGTAGGTCTTATATACAGTTACTCTGATCGCAAAGCACCGGAAACATTGTTTGCTTTTCAGATCAGCCCGATGAAGCTACCAGAGATCGAGGACAACACTGACCAATTGACGCTGGAGATGCAACTCACGCAGCTGGCTGAACAGACTGATTTCTTAGATTCCGCTACGATCGTAGAACGCATGGTGGCCAGTAACCTGTACATAGTAGCCCAAAAACGGTTCAAGGGTATAATAAAGCAGGACCCATACAGCCCAACGCTACAATTCACGTACAGCCTGGAGTTCCTCTGGTCTTTCATTTCGGAACTTAGCGCCGGCTACAACGTGGCTTGTTTTTGTTGGAACTACGTAAACCGAGACGTTCTGGCTGTGGGTTACGGGCCGATTAATAATCAGCCAGGTCGTCAGGGGCTTGTGATGATCTGGACGGCCAAGAATCCGCACAGGGCTGGCCGATGGCATTACTTCAACAGTCCCATATCCGCTCTGGACTGGAGTCGCAATCGGCCGAATCTTTTGGCTGTTGGATTTTACGACGGCGTTTTGCAGGTCATCGACGTTAGCAACAAGAACTTGGTCATTATGCGTTGTAGCAACAGAACAAGCTCTCCATCGTACGCACCGCATTGGCAAGTACAGTGGTGGCCAGGCGAGGACGAAGTTATGTTTGAAGAGCAAATTTACACTTGCAATCAAGACGGTAGGATCCTCACTTACAGAGCAGACACGGACTTTAGCTGCACCCAAATAATGAGGATAAGCAAAATCGAAGGGAAGATAAAGGGCGTAGATCAGCAGCCAGAGCAATGCGTCGTGCACGACATATCCATCACCAGAAACCCAGGAGCTCTAATTTTGTGCAGACATCCTGCACTGCCGATGATTTATTTCGTGGGCTCTGACGAAGGCTGCATTCATCGTTGTTCAACTACTTATTTGCAGCAACATATCGACAGCTTTCGTGCCCACAATGGTCCAATTTATGCCATTGAATTTTCGCCGTTTTGTTCGAAGATATTTTTGACTAGTGGCGCAGATTGGTGCACGAGAATATGGGCCGATGGTATAAACGAGCCTTTGATTACATTGTCGACGCAAATGGCCTGCGTTCAGAAGGCAACATGGAGTCCGAAGAACTCGACGATCGTTGCTACGATTGTTAACAACCAAATCGACGTATGGGACATCAGGAGAAAATCCTATACCGCATCTTCTAGCACCATTTGCGACACGCAAGGTAGACTATTGCTCCTCGAATTCACCGCTAATGGAAATCAACTTGTTGCCGGCGATAGTACGGGAACCATCTTCATCTATAACCTTGAGGAAATGCCTTTTCCTCCGTACAATCAAACAGAAGTTCTTGTATCTTCGATATTCAAGGCACTCGAAACGAAGCCGAATTTAATCAGGAAACTCAAGAAGCTTGGAAATCCCTTTTAGATTATGCTAAGCTATCATCAAACCACATCGCATCATCTCGGATCAACAGAATTGTAATCTGTTTAAAATGTATACAAAATTTATTGAATCTTTATCTGTTTATTATCGGATCCCCGGAGGTCCAATCAAGGCGCGTAAACGTGGGATTATACTAAAAATCATCTTTTTGAAGAAATTTTGGAATAGACTTTCTTGTCTCTATCCTGCAGTAGTCTTCTTGGTTTTTCGCCCTTCGGCGACCGAGCAGTCCCATAGCCGGACTCACAAGTGGTTCGAGACTTCGCCGAGCGATGGAGGACCCTGCGGGACTAGAATTCAGGATTGGGTCCCAAGCAGACGTCCGTTCTACCGCGGCGGTCCCGGTCCCCGATCCCCGGTCCCCGACTCCTCGGGCCCAAGGTAGAACCGTAGAGGGGCCGTCAGGCGGCGACTCACGGGCACCTCTCGGGCAGCCGGTGCCGCGGGCGTGATCCTTGCTACCGCCGCGCCGTCAGCAGGCAGTCTTACTCACGCCCGCACTCAACCACACTATACTCCAATACGTGACTCAAGTACGTAGCTAAGGCCCGAATTAATAGTCCTTGAGGGGAAGACCCGTTTGACCGTCAGTGTTTCGCGCGGGCCGTAACGTCACCGCGAGAACGTCCAAGTACTCGCCTATAATATCGGTACAATTTACGTACACTAATATACTGAAACCGATTCTCCAAATTCTCGAAGGATATTATAAAACGGACCTATTGGCTCTTGACGATAAGTAAACTTAGTCATTTTTATACTCCATATTTGTATACAATAAACATTATCGCGATTAACTGCAGATTCATTCAAACCCCAGTTCTTCGTTCTCGTTCGAGTACCAAAAGAGTTCGCGATTCTCGTGCTACCGCCGATTTACGTGAACTATAAACTACACATGTGGATACGATAACGGATCCCGGTGAATCTCGCGTTTCTGATTCAACGGGAGTCCGAGTGTCTAGTTCTTCGCCAATTTTGGCATATAATCCTCGACATATTTTAAATCGACAACACCGAAGTTTGGGCCTCTAAATCTTCTCGAAATTTACTGGAACTACGATAGATCGTTGAAACCGTTTAAATTTCAAGTTCTAAAATGACGATCATGTAATAAGTCGCGAGTTATTCTGCACGCGGTGTATACGGTCTTTGACCGGCATTCCTTGGCTAAAATTTCACGTTTGGACTTACGTATAAACATTCGGTGCGCTATGAACATCAACATCGTCGACTGTACCGGGTGGCTAACAAGTAAGTGATTGAATCATCATAAATATAAATATTTCGTCTATTTCTAAGTATGTGAAGCTTAGAATTCTTGAAAGCGATCGATTTTGTGAGAAACTTATAGATCGGTGGGTAAAACAGATTTTCGCTTATGGTAAAGTTGATGAGCTATGCTATGGATCACTATATTTCTTTATCCAAAATACAGTTTGGATATTAATTCATGTACAGAACACCCATTATTGTAAAATAATTGTATACGTGGATAAATATTTGGTAGCTTAATGGCGATTTCATGGCGGTTTCAAAACTATAAATATAATCCCATCAATGATGCGATACTGAAGAGCTTAACGATTTTTTTCACGTACCGTAATACACGGGTAAACATATCTTCACTTTTAACGGCGTGTTGCCCGTCAATAAAAGGTAACATTAATTCGATTGTAACTGCGAGCGATTCGTGAAAGGTGTAATTGTGCCTTCCGCTCGAAATTACACGATCTGACGTTTGTATAACGAGATGATCAAATTTTTTTCACACTCTAGAATAATCGCAAGCAATTATATTTGCGGATTAATTATAGACTAAAGTATAGACACCTTCATCTGCTATTCAAAAATCATAAAGAAAATTAATCATGCATGTAATTCGCGAAATTAATTATATGGGTTCATGGAGCTTCATGAGCTTCATGAAGCTCAGTTACATCATGCGTTTCGTTTTTTCTTTAATCGTTGTTCGGCCTGTTTAGTCTTACCGCATTTTTCTTCGGTATAAAGTATAAGATGACTAAAGCCCATTGGCTATTGCTTCAATCGATTCAATGTATCATTCACTATCTTCATCTACTCCTCACCTATTATGCTCATACAAGTTACTTTCTTAGACAGGAAGAACTACAGCTCCTCTTATTTCGTCTCTTATCGTCTGTTCCCCACTGATTAGTCACTGCCCACAGCAGCTACGATGAGAAACTAACTCGATAGCAAGTAGGTACACATAACGATACAGGAAATCGTAACAGCTTACGCCTGCAGTCAGTCAATCCGAAGTTACACCATTTAAGACTCGTTTCGATTCGTTAATTAATTGCTCCCTAATAGGGGGAAATGGTGAGAAAAACTTGATGGAATTTAAACGTTCGAAAGAAGAGCGATCACATTCGTTCACTCGTTATACCAGATTAAGTCTGAAAAGATCGACAACGTGGTGGTAAGTGAGACAGATAATTAATCGTCGTTCAAAGTCTTCGAGAGATTCTACGAGGAGCTGCGTATATCAGTTGTTCGAATAAAAATTTCTTACATGGCTAAGGAGATTTTGCGATAAAAACTCTTCGGTTTTGCGAATAGATATTTATCGAAAAATTCTTGGGATGAAAAGCAATTTTTATATACTTCCATATATCTTATAAAACTCGACGTATCTTTTAGTCATGTCATTGAGACGTTTTTCACAACATTCCATATAATGTGCTATGAATTCCTCAATGATATGTCTGACATCGTATAAAAAATTTGCGAGTGTCCTTAACAGCGCCTCATCTCAGAAAGGCAACAGTTCAAGCCGTTTGAAATTCAACAACTCTTTGATTTGATTAGCTTCCCTTCATTTCCACAAATTTCCTTTCGTCGACTAATGTTCGTATAATTTCCTGATTCTGAGTCTTAAGGAGCCAAGGATCATGCGAAGAGCTGAGTATGACAATATCGAGAATATTGGCCGTCGAAGGCTTGGTGCAGCCTATATGAAACCATCGGAAGATGCTGTATACTGTATTCTCCGGGTACTTTGCACGTACGAGCATTTTGCGGCAGTATTATCGCATGGTCGGTCCCGTGCGCAATAATAACCCTGCTATATTAATGGTGCTTGGTATTTACTCGAAGCTCGGGAAATTAATTGGGACTAAATTTTTTTTCCAGAAAGAGGAGAAGATTTCTTTTCATCGTATAAAGTTCTCATTTGGTTTCGAATCCATGGGTGTTCTTTTGGTAAAATTACTGCGACTGATTCACATTTTTCAGCAAAGAGGACTAGGTGGGTTTTGAGAACAAGTCTTTGCTGTGATATAGAAATTTCTGCAAGTTTGAGTAACAGTTTTTAACGTGACGAGAAACGATCTTCAATCCTCGATTCTCGTCTGCCTCTGAGGAACACCCAGTATGCAAGTGTATATAAGATACTGGACTCTCCAAGTAAACTTGTTTATCAAGTTACATGAACAGCGGTCGGTAGGTCGGCGCAAGGAGCCGAACCTGAAGGAGGTGGGGTTGGCGGCAAGGAGTCGATGGCGGAGTAAAAGATGTTTCTATGACGTTCGTGCAGGTTTTCGTTCATACCTCGTCCTCCAATAATCATTTTTATCTGAGTTCCCATTCATTACTTATGGTTATGCACCTCAACGAACTGCGAAAGCACAGGTTCAGAAGCGACATTTGACAATTGCGTAAAATGGATACCATTCAATGTTCCAAAATCAACGTCACTAAACATACATGTATGACTCGAAATTTGGAGAACTAATCAAGGCTTTCTTGATTATGGAATGAAAATATTTATTGACCGAGATGCTGTTCCGGCATTTGTCCAATTTATGTTACGGTCTTTTACCAAGAAGTCATCAACATAATCGCAAGATAAATGCCCCCTATAAAATTAAAAAGCTCGCACTACTCCGCTATCTTCGTTCTGGCTTGGCGAGCCTCGGCCTTTCTACTCCTCGGTCATCGGCTGAGTGAGTTCGTTCTACACATACCTGCAGCACAAGATATAGATACGCACGTTTTATATACTCGAACGTGTAATCTGGGGGTGCGTTATTATTTCAGAGAATGAAGTATATATTCTCTTATTACATCGGCAGAACAAATTACTTTCCATCAACGGCTACAGCAATCTCTATACATACCTACTTGCTTGCTGCCTCTTTGCTAATCGTGACGGTTCGTCCGTTCCTAAAATCTACTATCGTGATACATCCTCATGCACAGATCCTCCTTTTTATATTTAACTTGCGAAACTTTATATCGTGGCCGTGAGGAGGTCAGATATAACTAACTGATGAATTTCAGATCTAAAAAATGGATAATCTATTTATTGTGCGTTCTGAAGTATTGTACATATTGATTAAATACACATACGCATATGTGCTTATCAACACTTTATCAGTGAATCGAACTACGCCAGACGGAGTTTGTTCGGTTGTGTGTACCGTTGAATACTTGATGGTCGATTATTTGTAGTTAGCACGTGCACAACGATGCACGATCCTCTCATGGAGGAAGTAGCGACGCCGTGACGGTGAAGGAGTAGTCGAATGCCGGCGGCATTCATGATGACGAGAGCCAAGAGCGTGAACTCTCGCCCCCCGAGAACAAGGAGTACAGTAAAACCTCTGGCACTGTCACCTCTAGCACTGTCGCTTAGGTACCCCCACCATGCCCCTGTAGCAGTACCGCATCTACTGACTACCGTGACGCCTTAGCGTCGCCCGTGTATGTTTAACTCTACGGCCCTGTACTTGCTTTCGATTGGTCGGGAAAAAGTAGGCCAATACGTGACAGTGCCGGAGGTTTTACTGTACTTATATTACTTGGCCCATTATCGTATCTCATAAGCCCAGAATTTTCCTGGTCCTGCGATGTCCTGGAGGTAAAAAGAAAACTTCATCTTGCGATCAATTGATTATTTTCCGCAGTAATATTAATCGATTGGCCGTTTACAAAGGCGCTTCTTTTATTTTATTTTATTTTTTTCTTTCTTCTTTTTTACGACAGCACCTACGCATATTGAACGCATACATAGACCTCATTGTCTGGGCGTATACGAACACTGTAAAACTTCCTGCCACTATTATATTCGTATGTATATACTGTTACTAACACGCGTGCCACGCGACCGTGCATTGACTCCGGAGAGCTACGCCTTATTCTTTCGTACTTCTAGAGTAGCACTTCGTCATGCCCGTGCCCAGCAATGACCCGACGATTTGTTTTATCACCTTCTCTATAATTTCCATATGGATATTCCGTTACGCTGATAGTTGGAGTCTGGATATGATGCGGATGTTGAAGTAGAATTTCAGTGGGTATCGTCCCGATATTAGTGCACAACATAGACATACGTTATCCACAGAACCTTCGCACATTCACAAGCCACACAAGTTTAAGAAAAAATGTTCACGAATAGTAGACAATTAATGGTCAAACATTCCGGCGGTGCCCCAGTCCATGCTGAATCTGCATGCTGTATTGTTCAGATCTCCCGAAAGTAGATACCACCGCGTAATTTACGTGATGACGAATTAAGGCGATCCTCAACATCCCCGAAGTACAAAAATATGTTTCACCATGGTGAAATAGGAAGAATTCGAAGTTCTGAGAAGGGCTATAACTTGGAAAAGCAGATTTTCACCTGACCATCAGAATCATGAAAATGATCAGTTATGACAAAACGAGAATTGTGATGTCACTAGTGCAAATATAATTCTATAGTTGTACCTCTGATCGCGATAGTATGTACCTACCTCCCTGCAGTGTTGCGAAGTAGCTCCGATTCAATTGTCTGAACTTAAAACGCATAGGAGCGTAGATACGCTGGAGAGACAACTCTTCTAAGGTCTCGTTTCTTCTTGTTTTTCTTACTGTTCTGTTCTCTTCACGTGCCCAGTATGCACTTGTATGTCGCTTCATGGCTATATTCTTGCACCCCTGATCTACCCAGCGTTTATATCGTTGCAGATACCCTGCAGTAAAACGTATGCGTCTTCTGGCTCCCGTTGACACGCGATTAATGCACCTGCTGTTTAAACAAAGTTACAAGCGTATCTCCCCTTTGCGGTATAAGACATACTCGTTGCCAATAGTCGAGGCTCGAGCAAGTTACTGTGCTGTTGCAGAAAATAGAGAAATGGGTTGCTGTCGGATCCAGATGCCCGATAACGCTCCAACAGTCTACCGCAATTCCTTACTCTGCTATTTTCACAATACTTCTCGATCTGTCAAACGAAACTGATCCCAACAAACTCCACTTGTAGATGAATGCATTCGATGTTGAGCATTTTTGATCAAATCCAAAGAAATCGTTGGAGTCAAGTAGGGATCAATAACCAATTACCCTGTGAATTAGCATGATCACCATGATTATAAGGCACCGCGTCTCTGTAACACCAGACGACTATATTGCGGAGCGCATGTGCGAGCTAGAACTAGAAGTGACGGTAATATTCGTGCAATGAAAATAATAACAGGGTAGTAAATCGTGAAGGAAAAATTATAAATTCATTTCAATATACGTATACCAACATGCAACACTGCGGCAATACAATATGCGGATCGTACAAAATATATACCTAAAACATTTCCACTCGATGTAATCATCTTAATTCGTTTCAATCTCAGTCAATGGGGAGCTTTACCTTCATCGGAAATCTGGTAGAAGTATAACTATACAAAGCCCATTCATCCTCATTCCTGTTTCGATCGTGATTTTATCCAGTTCATTTTGAAAATCGTCACGCTTCACGTAAATTTTCATCCCTTTAATTTATAAATGGTGAAACCAATACAATTTGCGTGCAGCCATTGGTTTTCTTCCCATGATATTCGGGTCTCCGATAAATTCCAAAAAATTCTTCGAAGTCGAACAGGGCTTGAGCCTCAATCTGTATTTTACTTGATCGATTAGTTGCGATGTAACAGGAGTTACACTAGATATAAAAAAAATGCAGAATAACCCGCTTTTCGTGAAGAATCAGACGTATCTATGCCTGGATCTTGGACTTTTTGATCTGTAATTATTCAAAGACATATTTTTCTCAAATAAGCGTGGAGCTTCTTCATATTTCAAAATTTACTCGATTCAAGTTTTTCCTTGTAATTTTGCATTGAATTTATACCTTTGTATACCTTGTTTTTCAATTTCCACAATCGAAAATTAAGATATCAAGAAAGCCCGTGCTCATTCGATAGAAGGGTGTTTTGTGAATGACTGTAGCTCTAAAAATTCAAAATCTGAACATCAATGTATGAGGGTGAAAATAAATTAGCTCGCATCTTGTATGGAGGGTGTTTGAGCTTGACAGTAGTCGACCATCGTGTACTCATCTGTATATTTTTGGGACGTAATGAGGTGGTTTGCTGGTGTACCAACTTATCTCGAAAGCTGAATCAAGTAAGAAGCAGAAACACAAGAAGTAGAAGAAGTCTGCAGAGCGTGGAGTACATCGTGCCTGAAAGTCGTCTTTTTACGCGCCCTTTTCTGGTGTCTAATTATATTTATGCTATCAGCCGTATTATCTCATCATTTCTGCGGACTGAGAAGCTTCGCTTGGCAACTGACGACTAGACGTTGTTCTACGTTAGTACGTTCTACGTTCTCTAGGTTATACCTGACCATAATTTCTTAGTTAAATATCGGGACGAAGATCTCTGAAGATAACTAGCCGAGGGGTACCGCTATTACGACGTCAAATGACGGCAACATTAATGATAATAGTGACGACGCTAATAGTAAAACTAATCGCAGAATACCGCTTCCTGAAGCAACAGGTAAGACTCTGTAATGCAACAGACATACGCTGCTGATGCACATCTACTGTTTGAAAAATCTACTCTTCGGAAATACACAATGCATACAATTTAAAACACAATTTCATTGTGTCCTGTAATGCTAACAGAGTAATTAATTAGAAACTTGCAATCATTCCAGAATCACTAGAGAAACCCATTTTCACGATACGGTCAGGCAAATTCGAAAAAAATTTCATTCTTCGATGTGGATATGTTTTAACGCACTTGAATAAGTATCAAGTGAAGTTCTAAACCAATCAGTGCCCAAAGTGCATATTCGTATTTGATTACACCGAAATCATCGTTTCGGTACTCGTAAACTTTTACACGCGCTAATGAACGCGTTAAGTTCGCGTCCCACTCTACCCCATCGCCCTTATTGCTGATAAATAATTCCCTGCACTGATGTTCCGCTATGATTCAACCATACTTATACTGATCCAGATATACCTATATAGTATATGTAAAGTTTTATTCGGGTTTCTTTTACCACGCGAATCGTTATAGCATGCAAATGGCCGAGGCCCTGGAAGAATACGCAACTTCCGGCTTTGCGGTTATACGAGGTAACGAACCACGGTTTCCGCTGACGTTAGCTCTATATCCGGTTTCTCCTCGTGTATATAATATATTATATTTTATCATGAGACGTAAGCCAAGAACTTAGGCTAGAATTACATTTGACAATTAATGTTATATGGTGTATATGTTACATACCTGGGGTATTAATTTTCTGTACAGGGTAATCGTTATGCATACTATATAACAATAATCCACTAAACAAACTACAAATTCGATACTTGCCGCAAAAAGTATCAGATTATGCATAAGCTTATAGATTTTTGTTTTATAAATGCCTCCTTTCTCTCACTCTGAATCTTATTTCACCCCAGAATCTGCTACCCGCATTTGGAGGCTTTCTCAGAAAAAGTCGATGATATCTCATCAGTTTTTCAAGCCTAGCTAATTCATTTCTGCATTTCCGTTTCTTTGGTATAAAAAGAATAGAATAAAGGTTTTGCCGTTTGCTGATGGAAGGGAAGTAGTTGATGAAAATCGTGGAAGCGCTAACGAGCTCTACATCGCTTTGGCTCTACCTATATGACTCTATACTGCAAAGTGCAAAGAGACCATAAGAAATGAAGGAATCATTAACTGACATTGACACACGAAGAAATAGCTCGAGACGCTAAAAACTCGCCCATTACAAGTCTCTATTTCTTAGATGAGACATCACGGTTTCACCTTTTACAGTTCTAAAAGATCGCAGATCACCCTCGTTTATATTATTATATTCTTACTCGATACTATATCCGTCTAGTTTTTCAACGCCGGCTTCTTGAATCTTAGGATTTAACGATCACCCTGCGGTATCGACTATTCGATCGGCGATGACCGTGAACCGCTCCATCTGGACTCCACAGAGCATGGATATGTTCACGATCATCATGCCGGCATTTCCTAATTTCGAAATTTGATTTTAATCCTAAAAATCAGTCATTAGGCCTTGATGAAGCTGCGGGGCGTCCGCAAGTATATCGGAAAGGAATGATTTAGGTGATATTGCGGTGGTCAAGGATTGTTCGGCATCTTCAAGAGCGTCCTTGCCTGGAGCATCGAACTGGTTATGACAAACAGCGGGCAACTGTGCCTCGCTCAATCCCGAGAGGCTCTAAACGTCACTTTTTCTACCATCCACTTCCGTCCATTCGTTGGTCAGTCAGTCAAGTCAACCCATATTATGTCGCGACTTGGTGACGTGCGCAGCGTTCCACTGGTCAACTTTTTTCGTCCTCTGAAACATGAGCCTTGACGTATAAACTGAAATTGAGTTAGTCAACGAGAGCTTGTATAGTCGCCGTTTACTACGTCTTACACACATATGTGCATAATGTGGTTTAAACCGGCAGCTTTTTATCGTCAAATTCCCGAATTTTTAAGGAAAAGTAAAACTCTTCTAATAAACAAACACGGGATTCACTTCACTTTCAAATAATCCTCCTGAATCGGTTCGGCTGCAACGTGCAAGTAAACTCTGCCTTTGTGGCATAACGAAAATGGTTAATTAGATACGATGCATATGACCTCTGCACTGTATTACCATAAATCTCTTATCGTTGAATTAATCCGTTATTTATGCGGACCCAAATAGGACAAACTAAAATAAAATTTACAGTATTTGTGGGCCTGTTTCAACGTCTGGATAATTAGCGATACTAATTAATGTAGGTAGACTCCGAGCAGTTGCTTGGCGAGTTGGTGGATCGGTGGATCGGTGGTAGAAAGTTCGTTCGCTTGTTGCAGACCAATCGGAAGTAAAGAAACACGATCGAATTCGAAAACTGTCACGAAGGACATCGGACATCATTTATATTCGACATATGTATAAGTTAACACCTCCTCCAGTGATGTAGGATTCAGCAGTTTATTAAAGCTTATGGGAATGTGCACAGTCGGTTGAATTATAAGAAATTTCAGTGAAAGCTTACCTGTCTTATGGCAGATCCTGAAGGCGCATAGTCTTCCCGTTTGGAATAAAAATCTATGAGTATAATAAAATATCCTGGGGTTAACAATCACTCAGAATGTCGGGCCTAATAAGAAGAGTTTCAGACCTCACGGTGAGACTTTGGTTGTGTATATGGTACCGCAGGTCTGCCTTCCTGCCTGTCTGCCTTCTAACTTCTTCTCTTCTTCTCTTCTCCTCTTCTTCTCTTCTTCTGTTCTCCTCTTCTTCTCTTATTCTCTCATTCTCTTCTTCTCTTCTCTAGACTTCATCGTCAGTTGGCCGACGTAAAAGCCCGGGAATGTGCGGGAATCAGCAACGGTGTAAATCATCCTCTCGCACACTTCTCGAGGATCTTTATATACGCGTACGTGCGTTCAGCCTACGCATACCTACCTACCTGGACTATGGTATGCTTCCGTAATTATATGGTTGCGGGTGCGATGCCAGAAAGAGACGGAGTTGAGAAAGTGGGAAAGAAATCTAGACAGAAACAAACAGAAAGAGATAAAATACATATACATTCATTTGTTTTCTCTTCAAACAATACATTATCGACAAAGGAGATACGAAAATCAGTTGCAATGGTTATCCAAACATGCAACAGTATCCCCGCCGTGAAAATCATGAGCATGTTCTGAGATCCTGGAAGATCCTGAGACATACTCGAGTCTGTAACTTCTCAAAATCGTGTGGAAATTTCTTTAAATTTCGTCTCAACTCGGTGTGAAAACAAATTTTCATAGTTGACTGAAAACAAAGCATCCGTGGACGAAAGTCATCAAATAAGATTAGCCTCTGAGTCCTATAAGAGACTCCCGAACAAGGCCTGGACCTTTTTGTATGCACATTTTTCTGAGAACCATGTCAGGGTGAAGTGCTGAATGAGATCCTCGAAGATTTTCGTTAATCATTCATCGAGCTCACCCATATTGCCATAAAGTGCTGCTATAAATGATCTGTGAGTGGTTCTAACCGATCAGCATACTTGATCCATTGGAGCAGAGACGAGGTGTTTCGAAAAAACTTGGGCCAGGAAGATCGGGTCTTAAAAGGAGGCAATTATCTTACGAAATGCCATATTGACGCGTGCAGGCTCATTAAATCATGAGCTCCAAATACGTTTCCTTGCTTCCTTTTTCTCTTCTTCGTCTATTAATTACTATACTATCGAAACCCACGCTTTTGTAACTACGTATGTAAATTAATTCAACGAGTAAGAATACACAGACGTATATCTGTAACACCATAAAATCCACCATGTAGCATGGTATGAAGCGGACATAGCATAGATATATGTCTACGTATTAGCAATAGAAGAATCAAGTTCATTAAAAACTTCATTTCATTAACATGCACTTGGTATTTTTTTTTTTTTTTTTCTAAAGAGAAAACCTCATCTTCACTCACAATCAGCATCGAGTTATCGTTTCTCTTTTCTCTATCTCATTACGTATGGTGGAATTTCCAAACTCATTCTAAAACGTTGTCAATAATTTATTATTTATTTGAATCAATAACGATGTGACGATATATAGTGTGAGGACATCGATCGCTCCGTGTGGCTGTCCTTGCAGCGTACTCTAGGGAACAGAAAGACTCGAAATACGTTTGGTCAGGCATGTAGCAACGGTATTAATTAATTGCTATCGTGTCATGTGAAACAGTGATTAATCTAAGTAGATGTGAAACAATAATTTTTTTGTAACCAACAAGAGCGAGCTCTAATAAGTTTTCCAAATTTCTATAAAATTGATCAATCTGTATTCGCTATACCGTGAGAATCGGGGGAAACAGCACGGTCAATTCGCGCCAACGCTGACTCACTTAAGTTTCTATAGGGCGAGCCAACGCACGAAAATCTCCCTAGAGTCGGTACGCGTCTCACCGTTGATAACGCGCCGAAATACCCTGGGAATTTTCTAGCGCAACGAGTGGCTATTTCTATGAAATACGAATTATTCGGCGCCTGCGCGCTTCGACTGTGCTGTTTCACCTGATTCTCACGGTAGAATGTAGATGCGGCGTTCAGAATCTTCTAGCTATGATTTCGGGTAATTTTTATAATTAATTTGGCGATATAGAATCATTTTTCAAACGCGAATGTTGAACTGTGAAATTTTCCATTAGTTGAACCGAAGATACCAAATACTAATTGTCATTATCTCGCTCTTTATCACTCGAAAAATGGTCAGTTAAAAAGCCGCTATGACGCAGGTACAATATAATAGGTACGACAAGAAATGATGAGTCCGCGTTTACCGAACAGGAGTAACTATGAAGGTAATCTTAAATATGTTCCACCACCGTTGGCGATAGGAGTTAAGACTTCCTGGTGGAGAATCTCTGCGGCAAGTATACGTATGTACGTATAAACTCGCAAATAGTAACCGCCAACAAGTTGTCGGACACGGCTTGACCCCTATGGCCTTGGCAGAACTGCTGCTAGATGCTTGTGTCTTTCTTATTCACAAAAATGGTCATAGTTCTCCTTTGTTTGATGCTTTTTTTAAGAAAAACTCCGATAGGTAGCAATTGGCGGAGACAAAAGCTTTCGAGGCTATAGAAGATCTTTTACGATATTTTTTTTTTTTTTTTTTGTCAGAAAACATTAATCATTGATTATAATGTTACTTATAAAATGATATAATCAAACTTTGTATACATTTACATTATAAAACAGTTCAGGATCTTCGGATTTTAGAAATTTGACAGCTACATCGCAAATATGCAATTGATTGAATGATCGTTGAAATCCAACGTTCGGTTGTTAAAAAAAAAGTACACGAAGAGTTTAACCCGGTGTAGAGGGATCGATGAAAGCGTCTTCTGGGTCAGAGTTTACGTCGCGAGTTCGCGTGCCGGGGTCAAAGGTCACGACCCTAAGGGTAGGATGGCCTGGGAACGCGGGGAACTTCGCCCGGAATCTTTGAGGCCCGGAATTCGATGTTTCATCTTTGATGTTTAAGATTTAAGGATGATCTACCGGTCGGATTTGATTTTCTACAGATATCAATATACTACCTATATGTATACACAGATTTCGAGATTTTATAATACGAAAAAAAGAAATCTGGAAAAAGTCTATCAATTATATCGATTATGAATTTTATCAATTTTCCTAGCCAAGGATGAGTCTCGGTTATTTGGCGACAGACTTATGGCTTTACCAAGCCCTAAACCTGTCGTCAATAACCAATTACCCTACGAATTAGAATAATCACCATGATTATAACATTATAAGGCACGGCGTCTCTCAGTAACACCGGACGACTATATCGCGGAGCGCATATACGAGCTAGAACTAGAAGTGACGTTAATATTCGTGCAATAAAATTAATAACAGGGTACTAAATCGCCAGGGGAAAATTATAAATTCATTTCAATATACGCATATAGGTACCAGCATATGCAGCACTGCAGCAAGACAACATGCGAATCGTACAAAGTATGTACCCAGAACATTTCCACTCTGCGTAATCATATCAATTCCTTAATTTCCGATCTCAGTCGATGCGGAGCTTTACCTTTATCAGAAATCTAGTAGAAGTATGACTATACAAAGCCCATTTATCCTCATTTCCGTTTCGATCAGGATTTCATCAAATTCATTTTGAAGATCGTCACGCTTCACGTAAATTTTCATCCCTTTCATTCATAAATGGTAAGACCACTACGATTTCCGATTTTTTAATATTCAAGAGTTCCTAATGCTGATCTGATAGAAGAGTATACCGTGAATGATTTGTAGAACGAAAAATCGAAAAGAAATTTATATCATATGGAATAAATGTTATATTTCTCAACACATTTATGGTTCAATGAAAGAATACATGAATGCAGTTCTCTTGTATGATTGTAATTATTGTCTTTGAACTCGCAGGCCGTTTTACAAGCCTAAGAAGTTAATTTTTAACAACCTCTGACCCGGTTCTGTGGTCGGTGAGATTCGACCAGTATACAAAGCAGGCCAAACTATGTCATGAGGATTCTTTGGACGCCTATACCAATACCTTATTATAGTTTGTTCTAGCTCCAGGTACATGTTTGCCGCTTTTAAAGATGTACAGTAAAGCAGTTTAAGGTGCTTCCCTAACCAATTCCACCAGACCTGAAAACATTGGGATAAACGCGTGGAGAAGATGCTACTAAACGGAATATCTCTGCTTGGGCACCGAAATAAAAAAAAAAAAAATACGTCGCGCAATTCTATGTGCGATCGCGAACACCTACGGCCCAAAACATGTTCGATTTACGCTAAAATGGAGAAGAAATCCATGTAAAACGTTTTTAAAACCGTTTTACACTGTTGAACCCTGTAAAACGTTTACACATAGAATTGCGCGACGTATTTTGTTTTTTTGATTTCAGTGCCCAAGCAGAGATATTCCGTTTGATAGCACCTTCTGCACGCGTTTATTCCAATGTTTTCAGGTCTGGTGGAATTGGGTAGGGAAGCACCTTAAGAGACCGAAACGGTGAACGGATAGATAATAGGTTTGCGTTTGACATCCTACATAGATGGACCAACGATACTAACGCAGGGGGCTACCATTAGAGTTTATCAACGATTCAATCTCACGTTGTCCGTAATGCAGTAGAAGCACAATAGCGTCTGGACGTTGTATTGCATGGATGCTGTAGCAGCTCGCACCAGCATAGCATCAGGATAGAAAATACGAATCCTTGTCTCTTAATGCCTCCCATTTTATCTTCGGTTACATATCGAGTTCTCGGTTGGTAGGTCGAATAATGAATGTAACGAGATCATGATTCAGATTTAAAGAAAATTAATATTGTAGATGAGGTATTTTGTGTCTCAATATTTCTACGCCGTGAAGAATTATGGTTTATACGTAAACGATCCTCCGGATTGAGACTGCAGACGAGAGGGTTCAGGAGTGCTAAATCATCGGAGATTAATCCTGCGCGTGTTTCTATCCACGGCTTTACTTTCCTAACCATTACCCATACGCATCCCAGCCATATATTATATATGCGATTGCGCAAATTAAAGAAATCAATCGAAAATGCATAATTCCTTTCTCAGTTTCGTTCACTTTTTACATCGCATTTCTACGCGTTCATTAATTGTCTCTCTTTATCTCTAAGTAAACCGTAAGTTTATGACTCTCTTGCATACCCATACCCCGTCGCGCAAATAATGTTTTGCCGCTAAGAAATGGCGAGGAAATATCGCGAGCGGTGATTAATGATAGAGTAAAAAAACGATCGTCGTATATCCATACCTCTATACATTTTTTTCTTACGCTCTTTTCGTTTTATCAATTTTTTTTACTTGTATCATTTTTTTTTTTTTTTTATCTCACCAATTGGTTCCTTATTAGGCTAATTGCCGTGAAATGTAATTAGCACCAACACGGGCGAATGCTTGACTAAGGAGGCTTGATTAACGATGCAATTAATATCGAGAAAGCAAGATAATTGTTTCGGCTAATCATTCGCAATTTTATTAACATCTGCTACAATATATTACGATAAATTATCCTCAATCGATCCGATGTGCAAATAAGCCGAGTCAGATGATTTCCCCAATTAATGAATTTGCTCATAAATCATTAACGAAATATAACAATAAATCCTGACTAATTAACAGCAAAGATGTCACTTTGCAGCTGGTTTTAAATGACAGGATGTGAAAATGGTTCAATTTCATGTGTTAGGATAGGAACCCGAAAAGTCCATACGAGAGACAATTATCACTCTTTATTTCTTGTTGATTATTCAAAGTGAGAAGGGCCAATGTCTAAAATCCCGGTAAACGATAAAATAAAGTGACTACCTATAGATTCTCGAAGTTCTTACACTTCGCTGTTCTTAGTAGCAAGCTGTTTAATGATTATTAGAACAGATTATCGTGACATTAATGGAAAACGCCTATTCAATCTCTTAATTTATCCCCAACTCTGAACGTTCTCTTCTGTAATCTTTATCCAAAAATGAAATAAAAATAAGAACCCGGTACGATAGGATACTGCGGTGTTTTTTAATCCTAATTCCCTCTCAGTCCTGAAAGAATGAAATACGGAATAGTCAAGGAGATGAAATAACTTGGTATTTCTTTGTATGCATCGTAAGAATCATCGCGATTTGATTTCACCCTTGTACAATTTGATAGTAAAATCAATTTCAACGTATGTAGTTCGAAAGAAATCGAGAGACGTAAAGTTGATGTAAGCTTCCGTAGAAAAAATGTTTTGTCTACGTTTGACTGATTGAAAATTGAGTATTTATCACGTTTTATAATCTCGAAGTTCATGACGATCAAGGATCTACTCGATTTAGAAAAGGAATTTATATTATCGGTCTATATTCGTGACTATACTAACTTATAAAGCTGATATCTCCCATCTATGAATAATTCATTTTATCAAGGAGATAATCAGCGGGCATTCAATTTTCCTAACTACCCCAATGTTACTAATGCTAAGCCATACGCTCTTGTTTTTAGTGTCAATTAATTATTTACGTGCATAAGGCAGACGCGCATATACAGTTGGCATCGTATCTGATGGATCTTGATCATGTGCGTGGTCTATATAAAGAATCGGTACAAACCCTTCAGTTCTAATTCACGTGACTTTTATAGGAGTAACAAGAGATAAATTTATCGGAATGAGCGCCAGGATGAAGCCGATGCAGATTCTTTGTAAATTTATTGGCGTAGCGCCGTATTCATTCGATCCTGAATCTTCGAAGACGAAATTTAAAACGTCGAAATTGGGTATAGTCTATTCTTCGTTTGTTGCTGCTCTTCTGACATGGTTCGCTGTTATCAATTACGAAACGATCCGCTCCAATCAGACCTCTGCAAGTCACGTAACCGTCATAGCTCAGTGGCTCCAGTTTTATATTAACAATGGATTTTCCGTGCTAATTGTAATCGCCAATTTTCTACAGCAGCGGAGAGTCGTCAAGGTATTTATCCAGCAGAAAAAAAAAACCTGAAATTACTCCTTCGCACTTCTCTTTTGTCTGCTCGAAAATTGAACAGGTATTTAACCGGATTTTTGACACAAATAATCACCCCCAAAAAGTACTCGAGTACGGAGAATCCTACGAAGACATATTCTACGGCACAGCGATGGTCATAATCATGATATTTTTTCATCTACTAACCACGCTGACCTCATATTTCGACAATCAGAAAATAATTGATTATTACTGGTTCTCTTACGGTATTTTATTCCTTTTAAATACCTCGGTGGTCCTTCAATTTTTATGCGGGGTCGTTAAGGTTGGAAAAAAATTTCAGGCTCTTAATGTCCGACTGGAAGATTGTATCAACGAGGTATTTATCTCAGGTTTACAATTAGTTACATTTAGTATTAACTATTTCAATCTCATTAGTACAATATAAAATTATTTACTACATCTAGTTTGTCAGATATCGATTATAGAAGTTCTATCTAGCTAGTGAATATACTTCCCAGCAGAAAATGGTCATAGCAAAGTATAAGAACACCGAAATGATAAACCTAGAGGTGAATGAAGTGGCCAAAGATCACTCGAAGCTTGTCGACGAAGCGAATCTTTTGATGTCTGCCTTTTCCTATCAGCTTCTCTTGTCCTTCGTAGCTGCATTGATAATTTCAGTTAGCGGTTTGTACTTGACTTGCAAAAGGATAATACAGTACGCTCTTGCTGCATCAACACTATCCATTCATGACCTGAGCGAGAAGGAGTACGATTGGTGGTGTCTGACCTGTTATCCATTATTGCATTCAATCCTCCTTGGATCAATTATCAGCGTATGCCACTGGACAATTAATCAGGTTAGTGTCGATCAAAGCATTGCAGCACACTGAAACTTCGGCATTTTAATCATTAATCACGGTTCGTCTATTCAGACTGATTCGCTGAACGGAATTGCTCTTCGCGTCCAGAGAGTCCTTCAACTTTCTGAAAGCTCAACTGCAGTGAGTATCTTCTCAAATTGGATGGGCAACTGATTTCACGAGTTTTCTATGTGCAAACTTTTTTACAGATCAGTGGCTTTTGTCATCAACTTTTACTTCAGCAAATATCTTTCAACGTTTTCAATATTTTTACGATCAGCCCATCGATGATTTGTTCGGTAAGTTGACAACCGATGTCGACAACTGTCAAACGACTTGTGACTCAAAGAATGATCTTGACATATCGACTTGCAGATAATCAGCACAGTGATTACTTATCTGATAATTCTGGTCCAGTTTGAGCTCAGTCAAGACCTCCGGAATACTATGCTACCAGATGCATTGAACAGCGAAGCAATAGTTTTGAATTGTTCGTATGAAACGTACGACGACAATAATACTTACGAAAAATGTGAATGAACGTTCTTTTTCACCCCTGATGTTTTTGTATAATAAAAATTGAACACATAAACATAAAATGGTGTAGTTCTTCGATGGGGAAGTTAACTTTGAGCTTAATTCATCCTCGGTCAATGGCAGAGCAAAGTTTGAAAAATTATTCATCCTATTGGCGAGTGAGCTCTGATGCGAGCAAAGAACGCCTTCTCGGTGATCTATTGCATAATTGGACGTTTCATGGAGACGAGGTATGCGCATACAGTAAACCTCCTCTTCTTCTCATCCATAAAACTTTGTGGAAGTTAGCACCGAGATATTTCAAAAGGTAACATTCAATATGGCCGCGACTATACCCGTCGACGCGCTAGGATCATATAACTATACGTAAAGATCTTATTTTTATCCCATAAAAATACTCAAAGGTAGGTAAGAAAACACCGGACTAAACTGGTCGAGACCTTTATCGATCGCATATGTTAAAACTGTTTAGTCAGTTAACGGACAAAGGAAGAATGACGAAGAATGCTATTTATAATTTATAAATATTACGGATCATGAAGAGTGCCGTTTTCATGACTTCTGGTGTGATTAATTCTTGTGTGTATACATACGTAGCTATATATTCAGCTGATAAATAATAGGTTTGTTTTTCATCCTTGGTATTGAATGGATTCGAATTACCAGGATAGATTTTGGCAGAAACGATTTATTGGGCTGGTTAATTTATCGCGTCACCGCCCAATGGGATTCATCTTGTATTAGTTGGTAAGGAAATCAAGGCTTGACGTTGAGGCTATTATTTAAAATACATAGTCGTCGGTGAGACTGGACTTGCGTGAATTGGCCGTTTGACCCCGGTCGACCTCGGAAGAGGAACGTAGTCCGTTACAGACTCGCACGGACGACGAGGTAGGTACTCACTCCAGGTGGACCAAAATTGCGAGGTACCGGGCACCCATACCTCGTATCTTCAATCTGGCAATTACTTCTCAAGCGTGGAAGCAATCTCAATCGATGCAGCAGAAAATTTGATACAAATCAGCAAACTCTCAAGATTTACCTCCCTACTCAATTATATATATTTATAGCTTCCAAAAGTAAAAACCTTGAAATTTAAACCGATTTATCTCTTCAATTATCTCCTTCCTCATTCTCTAACTCATCTCGTTCAATACATGACATCCATTCTTCTTCTGCCTTACTTTAAAATGTAAATTCTACATCGCAATCCCGATTCCTCGACTTCCTTGTCACCTAAGGGTAAACCTTATGACAGGATTCATCTGAAGGTGAAACAAAGAAAGCACCTTGCTATCACGGTTCCTCTTGACTATTACCGCCGTTCTAAGGATTGCCCGCGATCGGCACATATCACTAGCAGCCTAATCCATATAACCAGAGACCACGATGAACACGTATCAAATTTATAGCGTATGACGTACGGCGCACGGTTCAGTTCTGCCTGGCTTGTGCGCGGCCGTATTCTTGGACCCCGCCTACTCACACTCATGTGCACAGTTATGATTTATGGTCCTCGTAAAGTAACTCCAGCGTGGCCTCGCGAGTAAAGCCCCGCTGAGACCTGTGTACTAAAAATTGCTCAGTATTTCCCTTTCACGATACTCGATCAACCCCATTGTTACAAAAATGGTCTCGGGCCATTTTTGGTCTTCCAAAAACCGAGATTACCGCTGACTTTATTGTCCGAGTTGAAACAAGAAATAACAACTGAATCGTGCGTGAATACGCCGTCGATAACTTGTTCTCATTATTTTCCAAGAATCGCTAATTAGAGTTCAATATTTCGCACGCAAGACACGAGGGGTGCTTGCCCGCTTAGTACCGAATTGACCAGCGGGTAAATCTTGCGAAGATATTGGATGGGAACTTGGCGTGCTCCCATGGGATACCATGCCGATCGCCTGAGGCATGGGTCCCACGCACGGCGCCAGTCACGCGGATAGCTAAGATCGCCAAAGACGGTGGTTCCGACGTTTAGCATTGAAATATGATTTTCACCACCCACCAAATTTCGAGAATATCAGTTTTTTCGAATGGAATATCATGTGTTATGGGCATAAGCTGCATGAATCGACCGACACTGCGTATAATGATAAAGGGAGATTACATTATATCCCCTTTGAAGTCTAGCTCTCAATAGACATTTTAAAAATACCGTTCGGGCTTAGCGATCGGAAGAGAGATAAATCTGGTGAAAGAATCTCGAGTTAAAATCAAGACGCGATCGAACCAAAAATTCCCGAGCGCGTATTTGATCGGTTCGATCGTACACCGATTGCCATGCCGAGCCAACTCCAGGTTCGTATAGGAGCGACTTAATTCGTCGAGAGAATTTCGATGGTGACCTATGACCCGGGCGTTATGACGCCGAGGCCCGGGCTTATTCCTGAAATACTTGCGCGCGCCCTGTAATCTTGCCCTACCTCGTGATCCTTACTCCGAACGCGATCGTACCTACTCGAGGGAGAACCAGCTCGCGAGCAGATATCTATAATTTAAATCTCTGCGGCTTATAAGTGGCAGGGAATCATTGTAATTAATATCCTATATCTATATAACAATGTACTGATATAGCGAGTCGTTAGACGGAATATGCGATCCTACGTGTTCGTTACACTCGTCTTATTATACCTGCAAATTGCCGATCCCAACAGATCTTATTGTCAGAAATTAAGCCGTGGAAATACCACCGAGAGAATGATATCAGGCCGGGTGATCATTCCGCATTCAATCAAGAATTAAACCAATGGAACCTTAAAAATCATCAAATATCATTTTTCAACCATTTAATCTTTGCGGCGCATGTATCTCTGCGATTTGACATTTGATTGAAAAATATCTCGAATAAAAGTTGTAGAGTTTAATATGACGAACGTTTCACGTGGGATACATTTCTCGGTTTAATGAAGTGGTTAAAAAGTTATGACCGCAAGCTTGATTGTTGGCCGACAAAGTCATGCTGAAAGCACATTCTTGCAGTTAACATACTTACGACACGGTAAGGAGCGATTCTTTTATACCAGAGGAAGTCGGTGAGAAAACAGCCGACGAATGGGAAAACGAATTATTTAGTTACGTATGTAGTACATTTTATCTGCATTCTGCTACGATACGTGATGAGCATAAGCCGCGGTTTCATGGTCCCGTAAGAACGACGCTGATCATCAGGTATTTCACTCTCGGCAAGGCAACGATCGTCAACTCGTTCTTATGACTATTCTACATTTTTATTAGACCCTCAGCTAGTCTTAACAGTTATATTCTTGCTTCAAATCCACGCCCTAATAATTGCCTATCCTTCTCCCAGGGCATACGAGGAGCTTGATGATTGGATAATCGCGTCATACTGCCAATTTAATTACACCGTTATCGATTTTCACTTATGTGATCCATTTTGCGAAATATTCAGATTACACGGTACATGATTTAGAATTAAATAGTGATAATCCAAGCCCCCAATTATCGAGGTAGTTCTTGCTATAAGCTGATACACTTTTCTCACGTTTTCCGTGATGAGATTCCGCACGCTACATCTAAGGTAATTATTTATGAATAAAAGCATCACACTTAAATCTTGCGAAGTAAACTGTAAACGCGAAATTCTTGTGGCTAATTAAGTGCTGTCAGTGCATGCAGGAGGCAGGAAGACTATCAAAAACGCGTTAAACTTTCCAGAGCCTTTTTCTTAAGAGATTCCCAGTTAATTTGTTGCATACAAAAAGTGATCGTTCGACGAAAAACACGTACAAAGGATAAGGAGATTAATCCCCGAGTTCAAAACAACGAGGGCATATTTTTGTCTATATGGTGACTTCAGCAGGCTTTTTGAACGAGTATATATATCTTGGCAAAGAAACTGGCCAACCGCTAGCCTGATTTTCACCTGAGATAATTCCGCCGGCTCGCCCTGTGCCCAAAATTTATTTTACCAAATTAATTCGGGTACATTAATTTTTGACGTATCCTACTTGTTATCTACAAAACTTCATTCAACGATAATAAATATCTCCTTGGTGTATGTATCTACCTACATGTTTTATTTTATGTGCATTGTGCACACTACGGTTAGCTTAGAGGCAAACGTGGAGGTCCACTTCACGGAATAATTCTATTGTGTAATATTTGGATATCGGTATGATAGGATGGATCGTGACCTGCATGAAATCGCATGAAAATCGAAGTAAATATTTTCAGCCAACGATCGGTACCGATAAATAAGTCCGGTCCTAATTTGCATAGATCGTGAAAGAATAGAATTACGATAAATCAATGACTCGGTAAGTCAATTTCTTCATTATAATTTTTAGGATCAGCTAATTAATCGTGTGAAAAAAAATTTCGGTGATAGAAGTTTCAGAGAACGTTGGTCAATTAAATGGCAGCTGGTTCGTGGCTGTAATATGATTGTAAGTCGTAAAGTAATGCGTGTGGAGTTGTGTGGGTATTGTTGTGGGATCTTTGATGATTCACACCTTCTCGTTTTTTCTACCGATTCGTAATTATGGTATTACCAGCGTTAATAATTCTCATTGTAGCGACAAGGATCAAGCTCTGAATCGGGTCGCAAAAAGTTGCATTTGGAACCCCTTGAAATATAGCTGAACCCTAAATTTTCGGAAATTTTCGAACTTTAACATATTCGAGACTTCATAATTTGACTGTCAAAAATTGAGTGCTCGCAGAAGCTGATGGCTATAATACGTCGTCCGAGGTCTGATCTCGAGCGGATGATGTAGATACGAACCAATCACGGTAGGGACTAGATTTTTAAGTCCTAGTTACCTCGACCTCGCTCATTTACTAGGGCGAGCTGTTAAGCATTTCGGGTGAGCAGGGCCGAATGAATTCTCGAGCTTTGAGCCCGGAGGGCCTGCGAGGTTCTCAAGCAGGTCAAAGGTCGCGGAGCCCACCTCCTTTCGTACGCCCCTCTCGTACCCCCTGACCGCGCCGTTCTTGGGCCAGTTTTCTTCCATCGTCTGACCACGCCATGCCTCGCACAGGATGCGTATGTACACCCAGCACATGTATATGTCTACATCCATGTGTGCAACGATTCCAGGAGTTAGCAGCTATCGAGGATGAGATACTTGTTTAGAGAATCGTGGAACCCGGATCACGACATCCTGTATTTCTTCTAAGCTCAACGAAAGTTGTAGAGAAAAAGCTCTTCAGCGATCTTCGCTGGACCGTCCAGAGGAAGCTGGAACAGATTCCCATACATGATGACAAAATGCGATCCTTCAAAGCCGGCAATCAGATAAAACCGCAAATATGGTGTACTAAGCAATCCATTCAGACCGAATGGATGTACCTGCAGCCTGACGTGGTCTGACTATATTCTGTCTTCATTCAGACTCCTCAGACTCTTACAGGGGTAGACTTTTGCCAGAAATACGACTTTAGGACGAAAATCAACTTCAAGTTAAGAAGTCCGTAAGACGTCTGATAGACAACTTTTCATTTTATGCTGCCTGCAGGTTTCTATGCGCAGCCTCCTGCCTCTTTTACTTGAGGCAACTGATGAGGGGAGAGTCTGCTGGTATAATAGCTATCATAATGCTGAAATCATTCGTAATGAATAACTAACGACTATTGATCAGGAATGACTGGTCAATCACTGGTTGATGCGGGCGATGCAGGATGAAGTGTACAAGGAGTATTTATGTTGTTTAGCTTTTAGTTTGAAAGGAAATGTCAGTCGGTTACAAAAGACGATGTCTATCTTGTCTATGGTAGTCCTGGTGCATCATATGGGTGAAAAGGCGTAGATATACCTATGGGACCAAGTGAATCGACTTCTCAAATATACTTTGTTGGCCCCTTCCAGATTTTTCTGACTCTTATGGGTCAACAATTGCCTTGAATATTGATTCTTATTGGTTGTAAGAGGTTTACGCGGGAAAGTAACGACCAATCGGAGATCACCGCGCCACTCTCCGATCGACTAGAGACTCGCGTGCAAGAACCAGACACTCCCGTAGCTTAGTTTAGTCGCGGCAGTACCTGTGAGTGAACCTGTACCTGTTCGAAATAAATCACAATCTTACACGTTACTCTAAGACCCGATGAAACTACCATCGGAGTGTGCTTCCGCGATTACTTTTCAATAAACATAATTTCGATTGAGAGAAGAGAGGCTGGGACCTTTAGAGTGTGAAAAAAAAAAAATTGATATAAGCTGCAATCACAATCCCGTATTTCAGGATTACTTCGTGTGAAGTCTAAAGTTTCAAAAGTTCAGTTAATCGATGAAAATTTGAGGGTGTGAATCGCAGAGGTATGGTTGCAGTGCAAGATGTTTAAAAGTGCGTTTTAATGGAGTGAAATATTCGGACAAAAAAGTAAATCCCTAATTAAAAATCTGAATAAAAGTGCCGAAGAGAATCCCATTTTTAGCCCTGTGTTAATCGGTGACAATTCCTACACGTGTCTATCTGCTGTCAGCGTCGCGAGTCTTCCGCCTGGACAGAGACGGCACACGTGACAGTATGTCGTCGTTCTGAAAAACGTAGCGTGACGCGGTCGACACGCGCGGCATGCGTTTAAAGAACGCATCGTTGACCAGAGGGAATGTCACGTGTGACGGCACCGTGAAATAGAAGGAAAAGAAATTTGAAAAAAGTGACAAAGAGGGAGAAAGAGCGTTTGAGACCATGGGACAGAAGAATGCAGATAATCGTTTTCGAGATTCGCCCATTTTCTGGTAGGAATTGAATTTTGGTTTCCAAAGGCGGATGTCATTCTTTACAATATCACGTCGATTGACAGCGGGTCAATTTATAAACTCTGACCAAAGAATCTTACATCGATCGCTGGCTGACACGCCCACGCTTTAAGTCAAGCCTAAGATTTTACCGGTTCACGTCGCCGGAAGGCTGGTACACGTCTCGCTCACATAGCTCTTCAAATTAACGTTCAATTATGCTGATGTTTTGACAGATCGTGTACACGCGCTTGATGCACTGCATACGGATATGCCGTAGACGGAATTCTCTTGGGATTATATTAGAAAATAATCACCCTCGGTTTTCTATCCTTGCAACTTTTCCACGCGTATGGAGAACCGATTGTAACTCCCTAATAAGATGTACACAAGGAATAAGTACAATGCGTAATAAATGACATTACTCATATCTCACTCCTCCGTAAACCATAAGCTTCATAATAGCCGTTTTTCAAAATGTCATCTGCACGGAGAAGTTCTTCTCGTAGTTAGATGCAGTCAACGATTCGGATAAATCGTTGTTCAAATTTCAGATTTTTCCCTCTCTATTTGTTCAGAAAATAAATCTATACTAGATGAACAATCATGACTGTTTGATGTTACGAAAATTACCTGACTAATCAATCTCCTTTTTTTTTTACCTGCACAGTCTAGAATTGAAGAAATTTTTTGTCTTTTGTCGTCAATTTTTCACAACTATATAGAAAGATGATTTTTGTTCTTTTTTTTCTTGATGGCATTTTCCAAACCTCCTCAAATTCTCATACGATATTTCAATATTCACCCATGTAGGAGAAAATGAGGGATTGCTGACTACACGATTAATAATAATTATCAAACGTGACATGGCTTCGGTGGTTTAAATCTAAATATTAATACCCTCGAAGCATGTTACAGGGGACGCCTCTGTTCCAGTGTCGGCTGACAAGTTACATACGTGCAAGAAACTACTGAATAAGAACAAGTAGAAGGCGCCGCGTTGGTCAGACACGGTTGAATACACTTGCGATAACGGTTACAGTTGAGTGATAGTGACACTTTAAATCGAGCTGGCCTAATTAGTTCGACTTGCTTTAATTGCTACCTTCACTATCCTTGTTGAATATCGTTTAACGAATGCGGAACCAAGTTTCGTTATTGATATATTAAACCTTTAAAGAATTTCAGGTTCACTGATATAATTATCATAGTAACTGCATAGCGAAAACTTTGGAGCTATTTATTTTTTTGTTTTTTTTTTTGCAACAAGCGGAATAATTTTCTCCGTTTCTTTTTTCTATGAGAAGATCTGAAGAGGCGGCACTCCTGGGGCAGTGAAGCTGACTTCCGCACTGCCGAAGCGGAAGCTGCAGGATATCCATCAGGAATCTATCCGGACCATTCACCGCTTCGAGACGAAGAGGGGCTTCCTTACAAGGTTTAATATCACTCTATCTATATCTTTGACGAGTTTGTCTTATTTCGAGTGTGAAAAAATAAGAGAATATACATATTGCATTGAGTATTCGCTCAGAATAATTGCATTGAACACTATTGCGGGCTTCAGAAAATGTGAACTCTGATATCTAGCTTGATCGCAGTCATTTAAGACAGCCGCAAATATCCGTCTTAATAAGAACTTGCGGTTGGAATTCTTGTAGATTTTAGATATCGCGTTGTTATTTCTGCCTAGATTTAATCGCGGCGACATTTTGCACCGCGAAAATTCCACCGCTTACTCGTGTCGCCTATAAAACTTGATCCTTAGCATCTGAATTGCCACTTTGATACTTCAAACGGTATATACTTCGCAAGTTAAAGTTTAACATCGTTAGTTTCTATCTAGAAGGCAAGATTCTATTCAAAAGAATTTAGGCTCTACGTTCCGAGATTGATTGCAGTTGAAATTGACGGAATTGAACAGCAAAGTTACTTTTTTTTTTTTTAATTTTCATTGATAACGTGAAATAATTGAAAGTAATCTCTATTTTTGTAACCGCACGAACAAAGCTCGTCGAAGGCTGACTCGGGAGCAATCGTTTGACCAAAACTCTATTTTGTATGGTAAAATCATGGCAAAACGTCTGCAAGTCGTATACCGTACAACGGTGAGCGTAACTTGCAACCTGCGAGGCGTATAAACCTAACAACTCTTCTTGGCAATGGCAGAAGGCATATTCTTGCAGTTAGCGTAACATTGGTCGTAAAATCAAGCCCGGGGTTGCACTATAAGTCACTCGGAATTCTCCGGTTCAAATAACCGCGTAAATGTGTTGCTGCAGTTTTACCAAGCCGTAATTTCACTAGGACTCTTATCTAATTCAAGTGCGGAAGAACATGTGTGATGTATGTAAGCGAGATTTTTTTCAGTGACATTTTTCATATGCCTTATTGTAATTCTGAAAATAATTAAATCGAACGACTTTTGATACGAGGAAAATGATTATTTGAAAGGAGATCAATGCGAGGTTTGGTATAGTTAGAGACCAGGCCCTTAGGAAGACTGCGATGTGGACGGGACGACGTTGTCACAAAGTTTCACTGTGTATAGGTACATATAAGGATTTGAGAATTTCTTTTGGGCTCTGCAGTGACACCGGATTCCAGCTGACTGTTATTGTTTTTAAAACAGTGTAAAAAGTGCTTCTTCTCTCCAAGAGGATTTACTTGCTAATGTGAGGGCGTATGAAGGGTCCGAATCCCGTCATGTTACTCTTTGTACATGGGATTGTACGCGCGTGAATGTAGATACACACCTGTACGTATACCTATTGAGGTAAACTGTACATGGTATAAAGTCTTTGGTAGATTTACGACTGAGCGCAAATAGTTTGAATCGCTCGACTCCACAATGCAGAGAATCCGGATTGTTGAAAGTTACGTCCATCTTCGAAACGTACGTGGAATAAGAAAAAGAGAAAAATAAATAAGGAGATAATTCATCCTTTGAATAGATTATGGATATGCGTGGATAAGCTTTTTGACGAATGTTTTGACGAGAGTTGAAAGACGTGCGTTTCATAGCGTGAATTATCGGTGACTTCATGATGCGAGTAGAAAATAAAAGACAAGAATTAAAAAAATATATATATATATATAAAAATTATAACGTCCACTAAAACCCGGTGATTTCAAATTTTTTCAAGTCATTCATCGTATCATCCGAATTAACGGTTCGTTATTATGTATTTAATAAAGTTAAATTATACACCGCGATGCGGTAGATTGTAAATAAGATTGTCGGCACAGCGTACAGATCTCTAATTATTGCATACGTGGCATGATTATCATATCGTTGGTAATCGAGAGATCTCTTCAAGATTTATATAGGTAGTTTCAAAATACCCACGTTACAGAACTGACCGAATATAAATACTCAAATATCCAGCCTTATTTTCTCATTTTATTTTTCTTATTATATTTTTCCTATATTTGACAAAATTAACAATATTTCTCATCCCCGCAGATTAAGATGATTCTCTACCCCATTTCGCCTGACCTGAAAACATTGGGCAAAACGCGTCCACGAACACGTACGGCCCAATACATGTTCGTTTTACGCGAAAATAGAGAAAATATCCATGTAAAACGCGTTTTAATGCTAAAAAAAAAAAAAAAACACTTCAAATATCTACTTTATTCTCAATATAGGTACATAGTTGGGTTTATAACTATTGGATTGATAGCCTTGATAGACATTCAATAGATATTTGCAGTCATGATCAGCCGTTCGAATGCAATGTAACTATAGTATAGCTTTGCGGCGAAAAGTGCCGATTGTACTGTCGAACAACGTTGCACAGTCGAATAGATTTCCGCCTGTTCAAAGTGTAAATTAGTTATTATATACATAGGGATGCATATTGTCTGTCACAAGTAAACAAAACATTATTCATATAGTAGCCTGAGTAAGGAAATTAATCGAAACTACGGCTTTTTGGTATAGTAGTTACTTCTTTGCTCGGTGCAGCATAGAGATATATATTTGTAGTATATATAGGTAGTTGGAAATATTCGCTTGCAGGCATAAAAATTATGCAAAGAGTCGACACATTTGATCATCTTTTGACAAATGGCCATGTAATTTTCTCTGAGCTTGTCCGGGATAGCTTATTTTACCAACGTAATATTTCACGGTCCTTTGGCGACTAGCTTATGGCGGTGTAAGAAAAAAAATAAAAATTTATCAGATACAGATTTATCAAACGATTCTTGAACCTGATACGAAGGGGGCCCTTAATAATCGATTAATCCTTGATCGTAAAAATAAAGAAAATTCGACGAAAATACGTGCCTGAAAAAGCTGCTACAGCGTTGCAGAAAATTTATTAAGTAGGTATTAGCTATCTCAAGCTGCGAATCCTCGAATTTTTTTTCTTTTTTTGGTTCTTTCGACTTCTGTATCAGCTTGTGACACTCATACTTACAAATATTTATAGATGCAAGAGATTCAACCGTTTCTATCTCTTTCTTCGTTATAATGAAGAAACATTGGTACATCGATTTTTACCGAATAACTAGTGGAAAAAAAAAAAAAAAATGAAGAAACATGTAGAGATCGATCTTTGTGCAAACTAAGCTTCACAAAGTTCTGTGGTGAAATGAAAGAGTCCTCGCATGCACAACTGGCACAAATATAAGAACAAAGGTAGATGTAGGAAAAGCAAAGAAGGCAAAAAGGAGAGAAAACGAAGGAAGTAAAGGTATATAAGGCATAAAGGCACCGGAGATGATGACAAGTGAAGCGCGCGCCACGCGTGTTAATGAAAGTCTTTTCGAGATATTTATCTCACCTGCCTGCCAACCTCCGCCTAAAATATTATAGTTTTCGTTACTTTGCTTCAGGCAAAGTGTGTCCGATTATTTAATTATCTGCTTATCTCCCGACTCTCCATTGCCTGCAGATCATTTAAGACAGAAAGAGAGAGAGAGAGAGAGAGGGAATTGAACATGTAGAACATGGCAGAATCATGGCCGTACTATTAATAAGGATTGACAAGTATCTCTTTCTCTTTTTTTTTCCTCAATCCTTTCGTAGATGATTATCTCTCCCGTCATGCAACTACGTATGATATCATCGTACAGTATCAGTTACTAATTCTCTCTAGGCAAAGTGTTACCTATAATCGTTTCATCATTCATTTACTTTCCGAAAGCCGTTTAGTTCTTAATTAAAAATACTTTTTTAATACATCGAAAAGTAAGTCAAAGGACTTGTAGAATTAGATTAAGGGTTTCTATTTCGCAGGGGAGATATAGGCAGTAAAGTTTTTAGTATCTTCTCCTATGACTTGACAAATCTGACGTTGTTGTATCACATATGCAATAGTTTCCTGTATGTCTATAATCGGATATTGAAAAAGTAACAGCTTTTGAGTGTCGATCACATACATACATATACTAAAAATTTATTTCGAAAGACATAGCTCATATAGTCGGTATAATAACGATCAGTTTCAGAGCTTACAATTAGTTAGTCAATTTTCAACGGACATTTTATTCGATGCTTTAATTTCGAATATTTATTTATTAAGGCCGTAAAGTTTCGTAAAAGTCTTATGAAAGTTCAAGCAAAGGTGAGCTCAGACGAGAGAATACGCCCAAGAATTTAACGTGATAGTCATATTCCTTGAACTCTTCAACTGTATAGTATAAATAACTATTATACCTTGGTGAAGTGCTGAAACTTCAAACTTAGTCACAGCTCGTAAAATCCTATAGAATTCACGAGTGGTTAACGTCTATTGTAATTATTAATACACAGCTGTGTATGATCTTTCGCTAATTTTGAATATACTATAATCGTAACATCGGTTCAGGTTTGAATGGATATTTGTGAGGGGTATTCATCCGATATATTCATAAGATCGAATACCCATATATACCCTCAAGAAGTATGCTCAAACTGATAATCAATTAGATAGAAAATATTCCTAATTAAATATCATTGAATATTTCCTGTCGGAAATGAAACGGATCTAATCAATGAAATTGCGTACCATTGCAGGCGACATGCATATATCATTATTGCGGAACTCCGTTTTGTATGACTGAGTGATATAGTGAGATCATGAATGCAGAATGAATCCGAATTTGTATAAAATTTTTAATTATATTCAAATTCAATCCTTTTTTCTTCTTCTGTATAGGAAAATGCACGTGCGGTGCAGGCGGTGGACCTGGTGGCGGGCTGTCCGTTGCCGATGGTGACGCCGCCACCGACGCCGACGTCGCGAGTGGTAGGAACGGTTAGGGTAACTTCACCATCGACGCCGACCCCAACGCTGACAATCCCAAGTAGCATGGGGCAGCGTCCAAGCGCCCTGTTGCGCCCCAAGATCTCTCTTACCTGGGTGTTGAGGGGCCAGCAACAACCCGCGGCCACAGCCAGTGTAGTACCTGTTAATACAAACGGAGTATCCGGCAGAGGTAGCAAGGAAAGATCTTCGAAGAGGAGCGTCAAAAGTGTGAAAAATAAGGAGAGGGATAAGGCTAAAGATAAGGATAAGGATAAGGATAAGGAAAAAGAGAAGGAGAATGAAACGAAGAAAGAAAAAGAAAAGGAGAACATAGATCGTGGAGATAAACAGGAAACAATAATTTGTGAAAGGGTTGAGAAAATCGAGAGGCTCGAAAAGGTATTGACATCATTTTTTTTTTTTTTTATACTTAACAAAAAATGGAAGGGTTTGATTAAGTAAAGGTCTATAACTATAACAACTGCGAAAATTAGAATCCAGAATTTATTGCTTGATTATGTTGGAATACATGCGAACAGCAATCAGAAATGACCGCAATAAGCTTTCATGATGCAGTACTATTCACGGATTCAACCATAGGACTGCAAATGCAATGTGTCATTTCTGGCGAAATCACGCATTACTAAGTTCCGTAATACCACAATTTTGTAGATAAGTAACTCGGTCATTTCGATTCTATAAAATGTTTTTTTTTTTATTCTCACAAAATCAGACAGCAAATTTATGAAAATATTTTTATAATGCATATCGTGCACATAGCTGAGGAACCGCGGAACGTATGACTTCGATAAAAAAAAATGAACCGTATTCGTCTATACCTACAGTTTCATTCTTTCAGGCCTTTGAGAAGGATGAAAGGCTGATCGAGAAGTCGCTGATGAACATGTCTGAAAAGCTTGCTGCCGAAAGCCTTAATCAAAACGGAAAGTGCTGTAACAAAGACGCGGACAAAGTGCGGAGAGCAGCTTCAGAGCCCGCTTTAGCGGCTCGTGATTCACCAGTTACTCCTAGTGGACGAGAAAAGCACAGACATCGTAGGGCCAAGCGCCCTCACAAGCCTCGACCTCCTAGCCGATTTGGCTATGAAATATCAGACCTTGATGCATTTTTAACAAAGGTATGTCGAAGATGAAATACGCATAAAAAAGAATCGCGTGAGATGATTGGTATAGTAAGACTACAGTCTTTGGACTGTATATTTCAATTTTTAACAAGATTTTGGCATAATTTGCCGTGAAAAGATAATCAAACGTGAACTTTGGCCCAGAGAGTCCGACTATTCCTATAATTTTTTATTTTTTTTCGAATTTAGGCTTCCATAGAGAGTCCAGCCAATATTCCCGTGGTTCTTTCATTTCCATCGGTTTTGTACCAAACCCAGGGTGGTACTCAGGATGAAGTAGCTCTTCCCCTGGGAACGGTGGTGAATGCTGTCTTCAAAAATCAGGCTTGGCTCTACGTCCAAACGCCCCATGGCCAGGAAGGCTACGTTGGTTATGCAGGCTGCCTCCCTCTGGGAATATTACCTCAACCGACGAGAGGGCCCTGTTGGGAAAATTCTACCGATGTTTTCCCGCGTCCCTTGGGTGAGCTGATTATTCACCCCTCTCAAACTTCGAAGTTCACTTAATTTTAGGAATTCAATCACTCCTTATATATGACAATTCGTGTCGGACTTAATGATTCGACAACAATAATTAGTACTACAAGAATCAAGCTTCTTAGATTAAAAAAAAAGTGTGAATTTGTTTAAATCACATCTACAGATGAGCCAGAAAGGTTTGAATTAAAAATCTTAATATCTGTGATGCGATGGGAGCATTTTATTATATTCCTAATATTGAGATTCCAAAGAGATCCTCGCATCACAAATTTCAAGTTCATTAGTTGAATCTGTTATATTTACCCCATCTGTAGATATAACTTGAACAGATTCACGTAGCTTCTTTTACAAATCATTTAATGGGTTCTCATGGTAAAAATGATTTTACAATATATGCATTTTTTGAGAACTTGTTTCCTAATGAATAAACCGTATTTCCTATGTTCTCATGAAGGAAATATGACAGACACAGAAAAGCTCCGCGATACTCGATCAGAGTGTGGGGGTGGCAGAGCAAGGGCTCGGCGTGGTACTCGGGACGCCGTCTCAGCTTGCGGTGAAAGAAGCGTTGACAGGCTTTACTTGAGGGCAGCAGCAAACGCTAAAACGAAAGGATCGCGCCATACCTTACTGGTGATACGAAACGACTATGAGGGTCGGGGAGGCAACACGATAAGCGTCACCAAAGGCGACGTCGTCGCCTTGCTTAGCGGACACGTTAACGAATGGTTTTGGATCAGGTCCCGTGACGGACGGGAAGGATTCATCCCCGCCGTCATAGCTGGACATGGATTTTTATGATTTTCAGCTACGTTTCTGATATCTGCATAGATGCACAGATCATCTACACGGAGAAAAGTACCAAGAGATGCAGATATGATTGGAGATTGCACTTCACAATGTACACCGTGAATGGAATTCATTCGATTTATGGCGTATGAGAAAACCGTATTCTTATCTAGAGTGATGAGTGATTTGGTCTTGTATCTTCACTAGCTCGGACATAATGCTATGTAGACTTGAAACGATGGGCAGATGTGATCCTCTAATCGTTGCTATTCGCCCAGTGGACAGATTGCAAAATAGTCCAATGTCATAAATATCCGCGGAGAATAACGCAGAGATTTTATTTCAATGCTAATTGTTACACTCGATTATGAAAGCATTCTGAATATATTCTTAGCAATAAAATCATTGGTTTGTGATAACGGAGCTTCGTAAATGAAAACCCCATTTTACAAATATACGTTCAAGTCCTGAGACTCATTGTGGGACACAATGCATGTTCATTTACAAATAATCGTCGTAATTTATACTAATGATCGATTTGACGATATTTTTGTCTTTGTACAAACATGGAGATTAATTTGATAGGACCTTTGTGATAAAGTGTATAACCGATATCATAGCGGGGATCTTACATTTATTTTATGCGGAGTAAAGTAACAAGACGACAAGAAATTTTGTATATTTGTATAAACTTTTATTACATGTTGATAAATCCATTATGTATTAATATATTTATTGAATACAATGAGATCTGTATTCCGTGTCTTGTGCCTGATACACTCCCTATACAATTATAATACAGGTGTGATGAGCAAATCTGATAGTGAATAGAATTACAGGAAGATTCAAGACGAAGAACTCAAAATACGACTTATTTATCTTGATTATCTTAAGCAAATTTGAGTATCATTTCCCTATAGCTAAAATTCGTACAAATATCAATATTGTTACTAGAACCAGCCATGCTAAGCAATTTCTGTGGATTTTCTTGGTAAACAATAGAATAGATCGTGTTATTGGACGTTGGAACTTCAGCTAAAATTTCTCCTTGGTAAGTCAGGTGGTGCACATTCGACATTGCACCACCGGCGATAACTCTTTCCTCGTAAATACTTCCGACATGAATTCCTTGGTCTGGTAATTCGAATATGGTGGCTGCTTCCATCGTTCGCATATGCCAAAGGGCTAGTTTTGGACCACCTCCGCATAACTGAAGACCGAACGAGTAAGATTTACACACATAAACTCGCGAATTTTGAGTTTCTCAAATTTTTTACAGGATTTTACGCACCAGCCAATCTTCAGTGAAATCCACAGTTCCAATCCACTTGCCCAGTCTTGGCCTTGCCACTTTATCTTCCAGGAAAGGTTTAACTATGTTTGTATTCTCCTTTTTCCGCAAGTCCCATAGTCCAACCGATCCATCTTCACTAGCAGATGCTAGCTGATTGCCTCTGGTTAAGTTGATTTATGAATTTCACATATACTTTTTGATATTTCCGATAATAGCACAATCTAACGAGTTTTATTTCCTTACGAGACCGATAGAGCATGTATAAAGTCCTCGTGTCCCTCGAGTGTCCTCACCAGTCTTCCGTCTTCCAAATTAAAAGTGTATATCTTATTGTCGCCACATCCGGCGTGCAGTAAGTTATCATCTTTAGAAAGCACCATGTAGTTAACATCTGGCCTTTCATAACTGTCTCTAGAGTTGGAAGTGCATGATTATTAATAGCGACTTAATTTTAGTAGAGTAATACAAGCATAGTGTGATATAACGCATACTTGACGGTTGGTATTTGTATCGTCCACGATACTTTGATCTTAGATACTTTATTTGAAGTAACAACCTTCAAGTCCCATCCGGATATTTCTCCCACTGTTCCGGTTATCAGAAATTTATCAGTTGCAACAATGCTGTGAACTTGTTGTTGAGGATGGGCTGTGAATCGGTAATTTGGACCTCGCGGGTCGGTTTCGTCTCCTTGATGCGGGCCAAGCGCTTTAGATAACCTATAAAGAGAAAGGGATGGTTTTATTGATGGAAAATGTTCTCATTCCTTATAAAAATTTGTATAAAAATGAAAATATACATTGAGAGGGTTGTTCGACGGTTTACATCTTTCTGTTTAATGAACAAATCGTAAATATAACTCACCCGGCATAACCATGGTTACGGTTTTTAGGTTGGAATAAAATTGATTGAATGAATGAATGAATGTGGTCTACTTACTCGTAGATGGAAACATCGCCGTATATGTTTCCGGCTAACAGGTAATTTCCATCGGGAGAAAACGTCTGGCATTGAACAGTGTTGTAAAACAACTTTTCATTCATATCGTACGATTGTTGTTCCGGCATTTTGAATTTTTGACATGGGCCGAAGACTGCGCGTGTACACTGCACATCGGCGGGAACGTACGGAAGCCCGGTCCGGCCAACCGAGTACGCCATACGCTGTCGTGAAAAAATCCGAATTCAGCGACATGCACTGTCCTGAAAAATCCGGATTTAGCGACATACACTGTCGATAAAATTGATTATTTTAGTATTATTTAGATTGTGATTCTAAAAATTCTAATCTTTGGGGGGAAAGATTAATTTTATCTAGAAATTTATTTGTCTGAATTTTATTTCTATATTATTTTTAACTCTATAAATTTTCTGATGAGACATTAAATGGATATAATATATATACATTTTTGAATACATTAAATGTTTATTTTTACGTAACTTAAGGTAAAAATAACGACAATTTTACCGATGAGACAACCGAGGTAATTTCTCTTTTTGATGCATTGTCACCTAGGAAGTGGACTTACACATATGCCCTTTTTCAGCTAAGGGAAATTTCAATTAAGATTTATAGCTTCAGGCATCCGGTTGAACATGACCTCAGGAAAGTTGCGTTAATCTAGCACTTCACCGTGTCAGACCCAACTGTGTTTAAAAATTCATAAAACACTTCACAAGGGTCGGACTCTGAATGCAGGCAATGCAATGAACCTGCACGTGGCCCCCGCTCGGCTTGGCCACTTTTGCGACCCTCCTGACTGGCGGAAAGAAGAAAAATTCTTAAACAAAGAGTATCCCAGCGAATTTCCCCCAACAAGAAAACATATTCGACAAACGCAATGGAAACTCAACCCAAAGAAGATGATTAGGCTGATTGCTCTCTGGGCACTTTACTCGTGTTTGTGAGCCTCGATCTCATACCTACACAGTTCTTTTATTATGTACTATAAAATTTGTCGCATTTTTAAACTTCGATCCATACTTTTTTCTACATTCCACTGAAATAAATCATTTTCAAGTAAATCGAAATTCAGTATTAATGTATGAATTTATTTATATATTTATTTTAACTCGTGATTAGATAATCCGGCAGCCAATGTTTGCTTCTTCTTCAGATCTTTAATTAAACTTTTCATATTAGCGGTTGTTTTCCGTTTTCGAGAAGCTTTGTTATGTGCATTTTGCAATTGTCTCTTTCTACACTTATTAAATCTGAGAAAGCGTTCCCATGATTCATCTGAAATGCAGTCCCTGCGTGAGAAGAACTCAGTCACAAATCCTGTTCTAAATCGTATTTTTTTCTTAGAATGATCATCAGCACTGGAAATTTCTCTAAAACAAAAGAAAAAAAAGAAAAATAAAATAACAGTCATTTGTTAAAATGTACGTGCTGATGATTTTATAATGCTTCAAAAGTAAACCTTGTAGATAATAATTCATAAGATTCATGGGCGCAAATTCCGAATCATTGGACATTGTCGTAAAACAATTCTTCATAAATGTTTCAAAATACCTTTCACAACTTTCACTGGTATTTTCGACGTTTCTACTACTCTCAATGTCATGATCAAGTACTTCTTCTATTATTATTTCATCTGGAAGATCGATAGATTCAGTCTTTATGTCTGGTGTACCATTGAAGCTCGTCATGCTCTGGTTAACGGTCATATCGTTTAATACTTTTGTGTCATGATCACTGAAAACATTTAATGGGAAAATAATGTTTATGTTTGCTTCGAAAAGCAGAGTATGAATAATATAGTAAGATGAAAATTGTCACCGTACCAGGAAGTACTCATAGATAAGTTATCATAAACATCAGGTAGTACACTTGAAACTTGTAAGATTTTAATGTTGGGTACGGTATTTGGGAGTAATCGTCTCCTGTTTGGAGAACCATAGAGACCTCCTATGTCATTAAATGAATCGCTATCAAAGTGATCGCAGCATATTACTGCACCTTTTGATACTGATGCTAACCCAGTTGCATTCATCCATTTTTTTTTCGCCTCATCATTTGTAGGGAATCTAAATTATTTTTTAAAAAAATGTAATTCATCTATTAAATATCTAAATTTCAACATACCGTCATGTGTGAAGGGATTATTAAATACAATAGGATTTTATGAAAATCACAGCTCACCTATGAAAACTGCGGCTCTCAAATGGACTCTGTTCCTTTTTACATATTATACAATTTTTCACCATAGTGCGACTTCTCTGGTTATCATTACACAATTCGAAAAATACTGCAGGAATTAATCTATGACATTTAACACAACACTGATCGCAGGTTATGTTCGTGTCAACATAAACGCGACGCGTGCGTCATTCCGCCTAGTTCGCACTAGTTCACCTCTCTCTTTCCTCTCTCTCCTTTCTTTGTATGTCTTAACGCCCGTGAGGGCGTGTAGACAACCTCTCTCTTTCCATTGTGGTTTTTTTTTTTTTTTTGGACCTTCGGCTTATCTCCTTTTCATTGTGGTATCGCTGCCAGTTAAGCCTGGAGCACAAACTTTTCCTGTTGGCTCCATAGAGATATATTGAGAATAGAGTACGGGAGTCAGCGGAGCGTCCGTAAGTCGCAGCGATGTCGGAATAGAAAGAGAAACAAGAACTAGGGTGTCGGATGGTTAAAATTTTAGCGATGTCAACAGCTGGGAACAGCCATTGCGCGCATGGAGCAGCTCTGTATGCGTTTGTTCGTTTACTACGCATTAATTCATTAAACAAATACCATCCGACACCCTAGTTCTTGTCTCTCTCTCTATTCCGATATCGCCATTTCGGCTGACTCCCGTACTCTATTCTTATATCTCTAGGTATGTGTGCTTCGGGCTTTATTCTGTCTGAATCCAACATAGCGAATAGCTTCAGTAGGTTGACGAAAAAATTGACAAATAGTATAAGAACATCAATTTTATTAACATTTATCAGAATGCAATCGAAATTCTTTTATACAAGCAACTAACATCAGTAGTTTTTATTTTATTTTTCATTCTATACTGCCAGCAAAACGTTTATCATTAATACTTGTTTATTAAAGTTATCGAATCCTATGTATACGGGGAGCTTTCCCAGCCAAAAATCGACACACTCATAGCGCTTTTCCGTGGGTGCACTAGTGCGTACTGCGTGCGGTTTTCTCTGAATTCCCTGTATTTTTGTTAGTTATAAACTAGGCTACATTCCTTACATAGGAGATAAGCCGAAGGATTGAAAAAAAAAATTAGTTATAAACTGGGAAAACCGCACTCAGTGCGCATCGAGTGCACCCACGGATCAATGACATCAGACACACAGCTAAACGATTGGTCTTTTCCGTTCGCTCCATCCAATCATACTGCTGTGTGTCTGAGTGCGTCGATTTTTGATTGTAGATGGAAAGCTCCCACAGGCTTTCGGCACTCTCCAGATTAATCGTAAGTGGTAACTGAAATATAGTTCGATCAAATCGAAATTTTTCACAATATTATACGCGTATTAAAAAAGTTACGAACATATCACTAGTCTTCAGTTGTTGTGATTATCAGATGCAAACGATTTGGGTATGTGATATATGAATCACGGGATTGAAGTAGTGCCCATGCTAGGTGATAGCGGATTGACACAGCCAGATTTTCTCAATAAACCACGATGATTTCTATTACATGCGTTGAGCATACTATAGGATATTACTCATTTAGTAACAAAAGATAATTCAATTTGAAGAGAAATAAAAATTAAAAATCAACTCTGCATAGAGCTAAGGAGGATGTAATTTCAAATGCCAATGCTCTGAGATCATCAGGTTATACCATAATTGGTTGTTCAACAATGCCAGTAAACAGGGATATTTCGGCGTTATGGCGGTATATCGTGTAATGATAAGGTTGATCGATTTTGAATGTTGGCGGGAGCCCAAAGTGCTTCACACATTTGTGAGCACGCAATACTGAAGAAATGATAAGCATATAGAAGAGAGCTGGCGAATTCGCTACATAAAGATCGAAATTTAGGCTGGAGAAAATCTAGCTTTGAGTGTTAATGCTTAAAGATCATTCGCAAGTTATGCTAGGTTCGGTTGTTCAACAACGCCAGTAAACAAAGATATTCCAGTTCTACGGTGCGTTATCGAATAATAATATGGCCGATCAATTTTGAATGTTGAGGTAGGTCCGACGAATGACATCGCACACTGAAGTGTTATCGTCGCTGAAAAAATTCGAATTATCTTAGAGCTGTCTATTGCACCGCATGAAGGCTGAAGAAGATCTATCTTTTAGCGCTAATGTTCAAGAATTATTATCAATTAATGCTATAAGTTCGGTTGTTCCACAACGCCAGTGAACAACGACATCCCAGTGTTACAGTAGTATATCACATAATGATATGGACGGTCGATTTTGAACGCTGAGGTAGATTCAGAGAATGACAGCAAACACTCAAGAGATATCACCTCTGAAAAAATTGGAATTATCTTATATAGAGGTAACGATGATGCCATATAAAGACTGGAAAAGGCTTTGACGCTTATGCTCCAAAATTATTATTAAGTTACGCTAAGTTTGGTTGTTCAACAACGCCAGTGAACAAGGATATTCCGGTATTACAGTGGTATATCGCATAAAGATACGGCTGATCGATTTCGAATGTTGGGGTAGGCCCAGCGTTTGACATTCCAACAGCTATCGTTGCTGAAAAAAAATACAACTATCTGAAAATCGCGACATGAAGAAGTCAAGTTTTAGACTGATGAAAATGGAACTTTGAATGCTAAAGCTTAAAAAGTGTTGTTAATAGTTATGCCACGTTTGGTTGTTCAACGATGCCAGTGAACAGGGGTATTCCAGTATTATGGTGGTATATCAAATAATGATAAGGCCGATCGACTTTGAATGTTGGTGTAGGTCCGGAGAAGGATAGACTGTACGTAACAGCAATCATTGCTGAAAAAAATACAAATGTCTCAAAATCGCGATATAGGAAGGCTGAGATTTGGGCTAAATAAAATGACTTTTAATGCTGAGACTTGAAAATAATTGTTATTAGTTATGCCGAGTTTAGTTGTTCAACGATGCCAGCGAACAGGGATATCCCAGTAATACGATGGTATATCGCGTAATGATACGGTCGATCGACTTTGAATGTTGGCGGAGGCTCATAGAAGGAAATTGCACAGCACCCTACAGCTACAAGTGCTGAAAAAAGATTCAACCATCTGAAAATCGCGCCGCAATGAGGATGAATTTTAACTGAAAAAGATGTTAGTTTATATTACCACTTGGATAATGCTTGGAAGGTATTGTTAATAGTTATGCCGAGTTTGGTTGTTCAACAATGCCAGTAAAGAGGGATATTCCAGTGATACGATGGTATATCGCATAACAATAAGGTCGATCGACTTTGAATATTAGCGGAGGTGCATCGTCCGATAATGAACTACAGCACATTATCAATGCTGAAAGTATATAATTATCCCAAATTAACGCTAATAATTGAATGAAAGTTTGTATCGATGAAAAATACGACCGGTACACGTCCTATATAACGATTCAGTGCAGGAACACTTTCATCATAGTTACTATTATATGAGGTAATTTTACGAGAGATTTCAACTCACCGGTGACAGCAGCTGCTTCGCTACCTTCTTCATTGACTTCAATAAATGCCTTTTGAATCACCTTGCTGATTTTTAATGGAGTATCAGCTATCTCAGAGAAGTCAGCATGATCTGTGAACATGTCGGTCATTCCCAGCTGGAATAAGAGGACACGTTACATGATATGGGATAAAATTACACCACCATATTAAAATGACAATATTTAATGGGTATCGAAAAATAGCTAGGAGAAAATGAAGAAAATTATACACAAGAAGAAAACAGCTATTATCTTGCATAGGAGATTTAAATCCATACAAAGAAAAAAAAAAACGAGAACGAGAACACGATGAAATGAAACAAGCAGATTTTCGTCGCTTTGTCGAAACATTTCATAATATGAATTTTGGGCTATTTTTGAAATCCATATCCCTCAGCCACAATGAAATGCTTACGAAATATTTGAATGCCCCTTTATAGATTATACAATACCTTCTCCAGGGTCTGTTGCAGCTGTAAGGTACTTTCGATTTTGAATTTTGGTAAGAATAATTCGATTTCACGGGGGTATGTGTGCTGTAAGCTTTTTCTTAGATTCACTTGCGGAAGATTGTCCAGAACTGTTCTTAGCCCATTTACTTCATTTGGTAGAATTATAATCATACTGAGCTGGTTACCCTGAAAAACAAACAATTACTCCACCTTGCGTAACTTATTCTGTATGCCCTGATGAGTCCTGAATCAGCATTCTGATTTAGAAGAGGACTTGACCCTGCTGAACTGGTAATAACTGGTAATAATTGGTAAGGTAATATGAGAAAAAGGTATCGTTGTCAATGTGATACGTTTGTATAGTTATGAATTTTCCATGTCAAAGTTTATGTTAGTTCAGCGCCGGCTCAAGGTATTTTGTCGTCCTAGGTAAATCAGAAAATGCCACCACCTGATACCACAATAGAAACTAATAATTAAGCGTGAGGACGACTTGGGAATATTATGAACTATAAGAGATCGGTATCAATATCAAGCGAGCATTTTGAACTTAGTTCAAAATGCCTTCAATTCATTACCATGAATATGAGTACACACTGCTGCCGAATTGTATACAAATTTGATTTGATTAATTTAAAATTTTGTAATTAAACAAACAAATCAAGAACGATAATTTTGGCGCTCCCTAAGAGTTGCCGCCCTAGGCAGCTGCCTAGGTTGCCTATACGGTAGAGCCGGACCTGGTTAGTTACACAATAATTATTACTCAACAAGATTCGAATAGCACGAACGAGTGGAGTTGGATACTGATTTTTGAATCTATCCGGTCTTCTTATGTAACATACCTGATATGGTATTTCGATGAACCTCGCTTTGAGCTCTGGTAGATCCCCATGTCGGAATTTCTCTTTGATAAACATCGTGGGTACAATTTTAGTAGTTTTCTCGTCAATGTGGAAAGGTCTATCCTCGGTCAAAAATGGATCGAATCTATTCTCCCATTTACCTTTGAAGTAGACTGCATTCACCAATACCAACTTTGTATCGGGACCAACGTCATCTGTAAAGGCAAGTTTGTTTTATGGCTAATGAAAGATTTCAATCGATCCAAGCCGAATCCGACGCCGTAATTTTCAGCGTATTTATACTGACTATTTTTCAGCCCTGTGATTTCCCAAGGAATTAACAACAATTTTGTGATTTATTTAATAAGTTCGATAGTGTAATGGAATTTACCGGGAGAAATCACGTCTTTGATGCGTTTATTGGTTTGCTCTTCACACCAAGTGTTTATGGTGGTAGCAGCGGCCGCTTGACTGTTAAAGTCCAGTTCCTGGCTTGCAGATAAAAATTTCTGAGCAGTCAATTCTTTATATCCAGGTTTCACCACAAGCTGAGATGCTGTGTATATCTTATTGGCGAGACGTAGGTCAACTCCTGTTACAGACTGGGACGAAAAATTGCTAAATCATCAAAGCATGAAAACGAAAAAGGTATGAAGAGATTTTTCACACCCAGACACCCTTACATTATAAGGATTTGGTGAACACGATCGATATCGGCAACGAGCATCAAAGTATGGAAATTAATAAACTCTCTCCGTAACTTACGTTGAAGGATTCAATGATAGACTGATAACCAGATTGGCCAAGTTCGTTGTCACTGGGAATAAAAAGAGCAGACCGCATTTGCGATGCGGTTGTGCCACCGGCTCCGTATGCAGCCATGGCCAGTACCACTTGAGCGCTCAATGACGAGGTTATCAGGTTTCCATGATTATCATTAGCCACGACCTGAAATTTCGAAACAACGATTATCGATGGGGGTACGTTCGTTTTTGAGGTCAATACGACCGACCCTTCGTTAGCATGGTCTCAGGAATAGAAACGTACTTGTGGCGGATTGCACGACACGTTATGGGCTGGTTCACTTCAAATGATATAGCATTGACTATTTTTTCCATACATATCGCGACATTTCTCGAGCTTGGTGATATAAATGAATATTTTATAAATATGAATTGTGATGAAATTGTTTGACGAACATTGCTTGAGACAGAACTCTGTGCTGTACCTACACAATGATGAGAACATAGAATGCAATATATGAGCTGGGGTTTTATTTGTTCCATTAAACTAACAAAGGATTGTTGCATTATGATTACTCAGTTATAAAATCTTAACAATATATTCATTCTGGTAACTTGTATACATACCTTTAGGAAATTGTTACCAAATTGGCCACTACTCTCAGCTATAGCCCGAAGCCCAACATTATCATCACCACTTCCTTCAGCCATATTTGCAGTGCGAATTACGATTAGTAAAGTAAAAAGTAATTATACTGCAACAGATAAATTTGAATTAACCCAACAACTCAAAAACACATTATGAAAATCAATTTCACGTAAAACTAGTCACCAAACAATTTCCCCATCGATTTTAACGACGCAAATACATTGATACGGGACGGCGCATGGTGCTCTTGCGATTTTGTAAAGTCTTATTTGCAATCTCCATTGAATAGTCAATTCTGATTGTCAGCAATTACATTGAGTTTTCTGAAGGATTTTCCAAAATTGTGAAATTTTCTGAAGCCCTGAGTTATACAGTTATTGGAAATGTTTAATCTTGTTTTTTTTTTTTTTGTTCTTTTTGAACCAACATCTCCTAATCCCTGGCGACTGTTTTCTTTTTTTTTCCGTCTTGTGGAGAAGAGTTGAAAGTTTGAGAAACAAGACAGGGTATATTTGGATACCTTGAATAGCTATTACGTTTTTCATGCAAACAAAACTTTCCAGATTTCGTTTCTAAAAATGTTCACTTAGATTAGAATTCGAATTGAAATTAATAGAAGTGAGTTATATCTGCTAGTCTTATCAATAATCCGAATATGTGATCAGAGCTGTAGAATGGTTTCAATTTGAGAAATGTTTAATATTGGAGTCCGCTTTGTCGCCTATAGCTACATTGGTTGTTTAGTTCTAGTTCGTACATTAAAGGTATCAGCAACTCCAGAATGGCTGATCGTTAATTTTTCCGGAGGACTATTTCCTTCCAGAAATAATCATCTGGAAGCTCGAAGTTGGTTTCATATTTTTAGGATCAAAAATATTGAAAAGAGATGAATTTTTGACAGACAAAACTTCGTGAAAAATTATTATCCAACCATAAGTTGTTGTCCTATCACAAAAGATTTTCTTTCTCGTCTTTGGAGGAGAAAAAAAAACTCCGTGACAAAAATTTAAGCACGAAGGTCGTCCCAAAATTGTTGAAATTGTATTTCGTCTTATGTTAGTTATGAATATTCATACATCGGTTTGTGAGTGACGCTTGTAGAGATATATATAAACAGACCAAGCCTCACATGAACCTTGGATATCCATGATACGTCAAGTACGTTACTCAATTCCCCTTTAAATTTCAAAATAGGGTTATTTCTCATTTTTTAAATTTGCGCACCTCGGATAAACTAGGTTCGAATACGTTGTAGGGTCTATGTGTCATACAGCGTTTTTCCGTGGGTGCACTAGTGCGCACTGAGTGCAGTTTTCTCTATAGATTCCCTGTATTTTTATTGGTCGAAAACTAGGGAAACCGCACTCAGTACGCATCGAGTGCACCCACGGAAAAATGACAATAGTGTTTCCGTCTGGTTATACTCATATGCACACTGATTGTGATTGCAGCCCTACATTGAACAAATGCAACGAAGATCGGTTGCACTGCTGAAGTTGATCGCGGTGTAGCGACGTGAGGGTCGGCGCCCACTACACCGCAACGAACGGTGGAAAACAGTGCTGCATCATCTTTTCTCTGTAGTTTCATGATTTTCATTATAAAATACGTTGCGTCACTGTTTTCCGCCATTCGCCGCGCCTCACTGCGGTGTAGTGGGCGCCGAGTGGGCGCCGGGCTGCACAGATTTTGATAAGTTCAATCGACAACGCATCAAGGCTCTTCACACTATATTTCACCGCGCCTGGACCAGCTCCGAACACTAAATTTTTGCACTATGACGATAAGTGTGAACATTTTCCAAGTACTGCATAATGCATTTACAAGTAAGCGAATCAGTACCTAATACTTAAAAAACGCTGTACTACATCTGCAGAGTCTAGCGTTACACCAGTGTAACCAGTTGAAACCGCTATACGTATATGTTTTACCTTTACGAGATTTTGGATAGAGAGATAGACGATCGAATGTCAGGAGCGAGCCGCGAGTAACCACCTGCTGATACGAAAGCACAGAGCTAAGCCGAATACGCCTAGGTACGTCAATTCACTTGATACGTATGGCTTTGTTCGCTGGTGAAACGCGACTGGAGATTAGGAAGGCTTGTATATTAGTCCATCGCCGCAGATAGTCAATCTTCACAACACGATGCGCAATAGGAAAGCCCAGAATTCGTGCAAGCGAGTTAGCAGATTCGTGGCAAATATGTCAGACAATGACGTTCGATGAGATAGAATAGCTCTGTCTACATCCGTATGTTTCATAGCAACCGATTCCACACCGACCTTGACTTTGCCATTCTGGTATTCGGTTGTAGCGGTGGACAGTGGTGCTCAGTTTCAGGCTTTGGTGCTAAAAATAGTCTCTTATATAACAACACATTCCGCTATGAGCCTAAATTCTTCAGTATCGACCAGTCAGCGTTGACCAGATGATTGCGGTGAATAAAAAAAATTTCTTGCTGTTCAATTACGATTAATATTCCTATGTCCTCATCAACATTTATGTTTGAGGTGAAAATTTCAGAGACGTTCAAAGTACGATTATATATTTTGTTGGACGAATTGTTCATGATTTTTGTTGCAACCCAATTGCCTGGTATCTGATCTCGAATCATACCGCTTCCGAAACACTGCGACACGATTCAATTGCACGGTGTGACGTCGCAAATAATCACATTCTTCGTTATTTTCCGTTTACCCCTCTCTGTGAGTCATCATTCCAGGTGTGCAAAAAACGAAAAGTGAATCATTTAAAAATTGGGGTGGCTCTCGAGAAGGTGTACTGATCTGCCATGCTTATTCATCGACTTGAAATTTCAAAAACTCTAGATAACATAAAAATATAGCGACGCGTAGAAGCCACGTATGTTGCCTATACAAAGTATAGCTTCTTCCAGCCATAAATTTCAGCATACCTTTTGGGGTCAGATCTTTTCTAATACCAAGAGCAAAGTTCGACAAAAATTTTCCGTGACTAGTGTTTTTTATAGTTAGACTAATTTCAAACCGAAAATCCTCCTGGTGTCAGACGAATATCTGTCCCCAGGAAGTGTGCTGAAATTTTTGTCGAAAAATATTTTCTCCCAATCAGCCAGCAGCCATACAGTTTTGCAGACGTGCGTTTTTGTATGTATATACGTTATAAGGCTCACAGTTAAATTTAATAAAAATTACAAAAAGCATTGCCGAATAAGAATACTGGAACTGTCCCCAGCCTGTGTTCGAATGACACTTGGGCTATCGTATCTCCACTAAAAAGGAAAAATTCTTAAAAATTTCAACTTTCTAGCTCAATTATTTTCCGGTTAATCGAAAAAAATGTGATTTTCAGTTGTTTTTTTTTTATCAACTTGGATATTTGTGATTGTTGATTTTCTTGTTGATTTTTTTCAAATACTCATCCACCTAAGCCATCAAACAAATAGCTTCTCACATATTTCGGAGCAAAACTTGATGAACGGAAAAAAGAATATTGCAAATGGCCATTTCAATGTGTTTCTTTCGAGGTACAATTATAAAACTTTCACAAAATACTGGTTTTCTATATATGTCCCTTTTTATGTCCGACTCTCAATTTTTCTCAATGTTTTCAATTTGCTGCAACATGGTGAAAAAAAAAGAAAAACATTTTTTTTCGTTGAAATACATCTGACAGAAGTAAGAGTACTGGGAGAAAATCAGAGAGAAAAAACTGTTTTCATTTTGTTTTTCACAAATATTGCGCCAGAGCGATAAAATTGAAAGAAATGAAGAGTAAGGGGACATAGAAAAGTTTATCAAAGTTTTATAATTGTACCTCGAGAAGAACACATTGAAATGGCTATCTTCAATTTTCGTTTCTTTGTTAAAAATCGAGTCTTGCTTCGAAATATTTGAAAAGCTATTTGTTTGATGTTTTTTTGTCAATAAGTATTAGAAAAAAAATCTACTATCGTCCATTATGAATAATTGAGTTAAACAAAACAAAAAAAAAAAACTGAAACTCACATTTTTTTTGATTACTCGGGAAATAATTGGGTTAGAAAACCGAAATTGTGAGTTTTTTTTCAGTACGGATACAATAGTTCAAGTGTCATTTAAAAACTCACGAGGGTAGGTTTCAGTATTCTTATCTAGCTGTGCCCCGCATAAGTCGAGTGAATAAAATTGTAAAAATAAACTTGCGTTTTGTCTAAATAGCTAATAATTTTATTTATGTAATATTATAATTTCCTACTTTTTATGTGGTGTACGGTGGTTGAACATCCCGCTTGTGCCTATCATCACCTGAAATAAAGAATCACCGGAAGGGGAGAGTAGACAAAAAACATTGCTGCAGCATCAATGTAATATTACTATTGCTTCTTAAAAATTAATATCTACCCATCTCACCCGATGAAGTCTCTTTATTCGTTCCCTGGTATGTAGGTTAGCCAATTCAGAGTATTTCTATTAGGATGCCTATCACAGTCACATCTAGATTCTCGTTAACACATTCCCTACACGAACCCTAGTTTGACTTAATTATTCCACTTTGTTCAAGATCCTAGGGAATTCTTAACGTCTCGAGTATCAGATATCTTATCGTGCCTTATACCATCTATCATTTGATTGGCACCTGATATCATTATATTCATTCTGTCTGAATCCAGGATTATTTGATGAATAAGAATGGTATAAAAATGTTCATTTCTTACCAGTCATCAGAACACAATCAAGATTTTTTTTATACAAGCGACTATTGTCAGTAGTTTTTATTCCTGTCTTCATTCTATTGAGTGAAGGCACCCCTCACAGTTTAATGGCCCTCGTGGCGTGACGCAATTGTGACAGGCGTCTCAATAATAATACTCGAAATATACGAGTGGCACGGCGAAATAGACGATGTAGTCATTAGCGAAAAAAACTCGAATTTCTTTTCTAGTTGTTGCATAATTCCTCAGATGAGAGGATTTGGAAACTAAACCTCTACTGTAACAACTTCGAATTATTGTTCGATACCACAGAAATAGATACAAATGTCATGATTTCTCACAATCAGACAATTTATGTTGCGTAAAACATAACAACATTCATAATTTAATCCTCCTTTACTTTCTTGTTGAATAAAAACCTTTCTATTTATGAGTGAAATGTTCGCACATCCTTAGTTTGAGAAGCTATTCTAAAAGAAACTACTCTACTTTATAATACATTTCCTTGCTTCCCCTGTCTTAATTATTTCGCTTTGTTTGACCATTCTAGAGAATTCTGAACGTATGGAGTATCAGATATCGTATCGTGGTTTTCACCAACTATCATTCAATAGCACCTGATATCATTATATTTATTCTATCGGAATACAACATGACAAATAACGTCAGTAGGTTAATAAAAAAATTCACACATCTTATAAGAACGTTCATTTTATTACCATTTATAAAAAGACAATCAAGATTTTTTTAAACAGGCAACTAAAGTCAGGCGTTTTTATTTCATTTTTCATTTTATGCTGCCATCAAACCATTTAGTCGGACTGTGTGGTATAAATATCACAGTCTATACTAAAATATTACCTATACTCAGTGAAGGTGAATTTACACAGCCACATTTTCTCAATAACACATTATAATTTCTAGTATACGTACGTTAAGCATACATAGGATACTAATCATTAAATTACAAAAGATCATTTGATTGTAGAAAAAAAAAATTAAAAATTACCTCTGGATAAAGTTAGGGAAGGTGTAATTTTAAATGTTAATGCCCTAAGATCATTATCAATTTATGCCATAATAGGTTGTTTAACAATGCCAGTGAACAGGGATATTCCAGTAATCCGATGGTATATTGCATAGTGATGAGGATGATCAACTTTGAATGTGGGTGGAGGTCCAAAGGGAAGTCGTGCACACTTCGTAACAGCTATCATTGCTAAAAAAAAATACGAGTATCTCAAAATCGCCACAAAAGAAGGCTGAGATTAAGGCTAAAGAAAATGAAACTTTTAATGCTGATGCTTGAGAATAATTATTATCAGTCAGGCCAAGTTCAGTTGTTCAACGACGCCAGTAAACAGAAATATCCCAACGATGATATATCGTGTAATGATAAAGCCGATCAACTTTGAATGTTGGCAGAGACTCATAGAAGGAAACTGCACAATACCCAACAGCTACGAGTACTGAAAAAATTCAACCATCTCAAAATTGCGCCACGATAAGGCTGTATTCTCACTTAAGAAGATGTTAGTTCATAGTATTACTCAAGGAATGCTCAGAAGTTATCGTTAATAGTTATGCCGAGTTTGGTTCTTCAACAATGCCTGTGAACAAGGATATTCCAGTTGTACGGTGCTTTATTGAATAATGGTATGGCCGATCGATTTCGAATGTTGAGGTAGGTCCAGCGTATGACATCAAAGAATCAACGGATATCATCACTGAAAAAATTTGAATTGCGTGACATGAAGACTAAAATTCAGGCTGCAGAAGATTTCACTTTTGGTGCTGATACTTAAAAATTATTATTAATAGTTGCCTAGTTCGGTTGTTCAACGATGCCAGTAAATAGGGATATTCCACTGATGCGATGGTATATTGCATAATGATAGGGATGATCGACTATGAATGTTGGTGGGGGTCCAGAAGAGATTACTGCACAACACTCAACATATGTAATTGCTGAAAAAATACAACTATCTCAAAATCGCGGCATAGGGAAGCTGAGTTTTAGACTGAGGAAAATGGAACTTCAAGTGCTTAGGCTTAGATAAGCTATTGTTGATAGTTTTGCAACGTTTGGTCGTTCAGCGATGGCAGTGAACAGGGATATTCTAGTAATACGATGGTATACCGCATAATAATAAGGCTGATTGACTTTAAATGTTAGCGGAGGCGTATCGTACGATAATGAAGTATAACACATTATCAGTGTTGAAAAAATATAATTACATATCCCAAAATGACGCCACTTATTGTATTTTTGCATTGCATACATTTTCTTGAGATGAAATTCACGAGCGTTAAGCGCGCTATACCGATTGAGTGCAGGCACAATTTCATCATAGTTAGTATTATATGAGGTAATTTTACAAGAGATTTCAACTCACCAGTAACAGCAGCTGCTTCGCTACCTTCTTCATTTACTTCAATAAATGCCTTTTGAATCACCTTGCTGATTTTTAATGGAGTATCAGCTATTCCAGTGAAGTTAGCATAATCCGTGAACATGTCCGTCATTCCCAGCTAGAATGAGAGGACACGTTATATGATATGAAATAAAATACATCATTATATGATAATCACGATATTCAATGAATATCGAGAGATAGGTAAATGAAAATAAGGAAAATTATGCACGAGAAACAACAGCTATTATTTTGCATAGGACATTGAAATCCATGCAAAGAAGAAGAAAATCGAGAACGTGAGCGAGATACAAAAAACCATCTCCGGCATTTGGCTGAGACTATAGAGCCATTTCGGATGAGAAATCAGCAGATTTTCGTCGCTTCGTCGAAACACTTCATAATATTAATTTTCGACTATATTTATACCCCACATCCCTCAGCTGCCACCAAATGCTGACGAAATATTTGAATGCCCCTTTATAGATTATACGTTACCTTCTCTAGAGTCTCTTGAAGCTGTAAGGTACTCTCGATTTTGAATTTTGGTAAGAATAATTCGATTTCACGGGGTCTTGTGTCTTGTAAGCTTTTTCTTAGATTCACTTGCGGAAGATTATCCAGGACTGTTTTCAGTCCATTTACTTCATTCGGTAAAATTATAATCATACTGAACTGGTTACCCTGAAAGACAAACAATCATTTACCACGTCACCCATTGTGTATACCCAGGTAAGTCCTGAATGAGCACTAGGGTTCAGAAGAGGACTTGAAATATGAGTGTATACATTCCAACCAGATATTGATATGAATTTTCCACTGTGAAAGCTTACGTTAGTTACACTATAATTACTCAACAAGATTCACATAGCACGAACGAGTGGAGTTGGATACTGGTCTTGAATCCATCCGGTCTTCGTAGGTAACATACCTGATATGGTATTTCGATGAACCTTGCTTTGAGCTCTGGCAGATCCCCATGACGGAATTTCTTCTTGATGAACATTGTGGGTACGTTTCTAGTAGTTTTCTCGTCAATGTGAAAAGGTCTATCCTCGGTCGAGAGTGGATCAAATTTATTCTCCCATTTACCTTTGAAGTAAACCGCATTCACCAATACCAACTTTGTATCAGAACCAACGTCATCTGTAAAGGCAAGTTTGTTTCATGGATAATGAAAGTTTTTGATCGACCCGAGCGTATCGATTTCGAAACCGTCATTTTCAGCGTCTCGATGGATACTATTTTTCAATATTTTCGTAACGGTGCGCCGTATTTAAAAAGTACAAAAAACATTATTTTTCTAGAAAAATGCAATCATTAAGTAAATTCTAACCGTACGTCGTATTATTGCAACTTGTACTCTTATTTTTGTATAAACAGTATACTGAAAGAATTCACGTACATTAGAAGTTGTAAAAAAACTTTTTTCCCCCAACATAAAGATTGAGGTCCGATACTTTCAGGATCTCAGTATTTTAATAGTACAGCTACTTATTCCTAAAATATCATTGAGATATTCGCAAAAGGCATTTTTACCCTGCTTATTCCTCTATCGCCTTTGTGATCTATTCCAATAAATTTTACAGCGTAATGAAATTTACCAGGAGAAATCACATTTTTTATGCGCTTGTTGGTTTGCTCTTCACACCAAGTGTTTATGGTAGTGGCAGCGGCCGCTTGACTATTGAAATCCAATTCCTGGCTTGCAGACAAGAATTTCCCAGCAGTCAATTCTTTATATCTAGGTTTTACGACAAACTGAGATGCTATGTATATCTTATTGGCGAGACGTAGGTCAACTCCTGTTATAGACTGGAACGAAACATTTCGAAATCATCAGCACCCATCACCCTTACATTATAAGGATTTGGTGAACACGATCGATATCGGCAACGAGCATCAAAGTATGTAAATTTATAAACTCTTTCCGTAACTTACGTTGAAGGATTCAATGATAGACTGATAACCAGATTGGCCAAGTTCGTTGTCACTGGGAATAAAAAGAGCTGACCGCATTTGCGATGCGGTTGTGCCACCGGCTCCGTATGCAGCCATGGCCAGTACCACTTGAGCGCTCAATGACGAGGTTATCAGGTTTCCATGATTATCATTAGCCACGACCTGAAATTTGGAAACAACGATTATCGATGGCGGTACGTTCGTTTTTGAGGTCAATACGACCGACCCTTCGTTATAGCATGGTCTCAGGAATAGAAACGTACTTGTGGCGGATTACACGACACGTTATGGGCTGGTTTACTTCAAATGATATAGTATTGATTATTTTTTCCATACATATTGCGACATTTCTCGAGCTTGGTGATATAAATGAATATTTTATAAATATGAATTGTGATGAAATTGTTTGACGAACATTGCTTGAGACAGAGCTCTGTGCTGTACCTACACAATGATGAGAACATAGAATGCAATATATGAGCTGGGGTTTTATTTGTTCCATCAAACTAACAAAGGATTGTTGCATTATGATTACTCAGTTATAAAATCTTAACAATATATTCATTCTGGTAACTTGTATACATACCTTTAGGAAATTGTTACCAAATTGGCCACTACTCTCAGCTATAGCCCGAAGCCCAACATTATCATCACCACTTCCTTCAGCCATATTTGCAGTGCGAATTACGATTGGTGAAATGAAAAGTAATTATACTGCAACAGATAAATTTGAATTAACCCAACGACTCAAAAACACATTATGAAAATCAATTTCACGTAAAACTAGTCACCAAACAATTTCCCCATCGATTTTAACGACGCAAATATATTGATACGGGAGGGCGCATGGTGCTCTTGCAATTTTGTAAAGTCTTATTTGCAATCTCCAATGAATAGTCAATTCTGATTGTCAGCAATTACATTGAGTTTTCTGAAGGATTTTCCAAAATTGTGAAATTTTCTGAAGCCCTGAGTTATACAGTTATTGGAAATGTTTAATCTTGTTTTTTTTTTTTTTGTTCTTTTTGAACCAACATCTCCTAATCCCTGGCGACTGGTTTCTTTTTTTTCCGTCTTGTGAAGAAAAATTAAAAGTTTGAGAAACAAGACACGGTATGTTTGGATACCTTGAATAGCTATTACTTTTTTCATGCAAACAAAACTTTCCAGATTTCGTTTTTAAAAATGTTCACTTAGCATAAAATTCGAATTGAAATTCATAGGAGTAAGTTATATCTGCTAGTCTTATCAATAATCCGATGTGATCAGAGCTGTAGAATGGTTTCAATTTGAGAAATGTTTAATATTGGAGTCCGCTTTGTCGCCTATAGCTACATTGGTTGTTTAGTTCTAGTTCGTACATTAAAGGTATCAGCGACTCCAGAATGGCTGATCGTTAATTTTTCCGGAGGACTATTTCCTTCCAGAAATAATCATCTGGAAGCTCGAAGTCGATTTCAAATTTTCAAGATCAAGAATGCTGGACAGAGATGCATTTTGGATAAACGAAATTTCAGAAAAAAATCATTGTTCAGCCATTAATTGTTGTACTACCACAGAAAGAAAATTTCTTGTTTCTGAAGTAGAGAACAAAATCTGTAATAAAAATTGAAACACGAAGGTGGTCCCCGAATTTTCTAAATTAAATTTCGTCCCATTTTCATTATGAATATTCATACATCTTTTTGTGAGCAATTTTCATAGAGATATACAAACAGACAAAATCTTGTTCACATGAATCGTGGATATCAAAAATACGGCAAGAACGTTACTCAATTCCCCGTCAAATTTCGAAATATTGTTGTTTCTCAATTTTGAAATTCGTGCACCTCGGATAAACTAAGTTCAAATACGTTGTAGGATCTATGTGTCATAGTGTTTTCGTCTGCTTGTACTCATATATACTGATTGTGAGTGCACGCCTACATTAAACGGATGGAACGAAAATAAGCCGCACTGCGGATGCTGATCGCGTGTAGCAGCGTTAAGCGCCGAGATTTCGATGAGTTTGGATTTTTTTCAATCGATAACACATCAAGGGTTTTCACACAATATTTCACCAGGCTTGGACCAGCTCCGACCACTAAATTTCTGCACTATAACGATAAGTGCGAACATTTTCCAAGTACTGTTTTGCCAGTAGACGAATCGAACTACGCTAGTACCCAATAGACAAAAAACGCTGTACTCCATCTGCATAGCGCAGTGTTACACTAGTGTGACCAGTTGAAAACGCTGTACATATATGTCTTACCTTTACGAGATTTTTGATAGCATATGGGAGACCGAATGTCAGGAGCGAGCCGAAAGTAACCACCTGCTGATACGAAAGCACAGCGCTAAACTGAGTACGCCTATTCACTTGATAAGTATGAATTCGTTCGCCGGTGAAACGCGACTGAGGATCAGGAAGGCTTGTGGATGAGTCCATCGCCGCAGATAGCCAATCTTCACAACACGATGCGCAATGGGGATTCGTGCAAGTGAGTTAGTAAATCCGTGGCAAATATGTCAGACAATGACGTCCGATGAGATAGAACAGCTCTGCTACGTCCGTATGTTTCATAGCAACCGATTCCACACCGACCTTGACTTTGCCATTCTGGTATTCGGTTGTAGCGGTGGACAGTGGTGCTCAGTTTCAGGCTTTGGTGCTAAAAATAGTCTGTTAGATAACAACGACTAGAGCCAGTATGACTTTAAATTCTGCAGCATTGACCATTCAGCGTTGACCAAATGATTGCGCAGGGTAAAAAAAATCATTGCTTTTCAGTTACAATTATTATTCCTGTGTCCTTATCAGCATTTATGTTTGCATTGAAAATTTGAAAGACCTTCCAAGTACGATTATATTTTATCAGAAAAATTATTCATGATTTTTGTTGCAACCCAATCGCCTGGTATCTGACCTCGAATCATACCGCTCCAGAAATACTGCAAAATGATTCAGTTGCAAGGTGTGACGTCGAAAATTTCATCCATGATGATTTCAAACCAAAGAATCGCAAGAACGGCAACTCACTCTTTACAATAGGCCATGTACGCGGACGTATCCATTCAACAGGTTTTAAAGGGATTTGATTTTGAAAGGGTCCAAATAATTTCTAACAATTTCGTGAAATAATTCCATGAAGTGGACAAGAGTGCAGATGTCAAGAGTGGCGCCAATTTTACTCCAAACCGGTCGACTTCATCACGGAAACCTGTACATTCCTCTATTGAACGATCAATCGATCAATTCATGAATCCATAAAACATCAAGTTGATCATAATTCTATTCAAGAAAGTCATTGACTCTGCCATGAGTAACAGTGGTTGGGAACCATAGGCGGATACTTTCACGCGCTTAGTAAAGAAGTCACTCAGTAAAAGGTACAAGAGCTTACACCACGAACATAACTAAGCCTCCGATCTCGTCGATTTAGAGAATAATCGGACAGGATGTGGACAACGAATGTCCGTTTTGGTGTGGGATTCTATATATATTCATAAGTGTGGTACATTATTGAGGGTCAGGCGGATTGCGATTGGAGAAGAATGCCACTAAATCTTGATAATTGCTAACTCAACTATTATTTTGTAGTGAAATGTACTATAAATATACTTCACGGCTGAAAACTCATAAAAATGATCAACTCTCCGCTCGTTACAGGTTTTTTGCTGGTCCAGGTCTTACCTGTTGTCTTGGAAGCTCAGCCGCAACTAAGACTAGTCAATGTGGTGAGTTGAAATCCGAAATGTTATTCTTAGACGTCTACCCTAAGCTAACGAAATCTAAAGCTACGAAGTCAGAATGACTAGTCAAGTGCGGAAAAAATCTAGATCCTGAAATTTGAATGTTGTAATAAAAAGCAGCGGTTCTCTACCACTGACTGCCGACCTGTTGATTCAAACCCCATTTTTTCTTAGTGTATCCGGCGAATCATCGGATTGATATATTTTAGGCGCGATTAATATACATCTATGAAATATATTATGCGAATATTTCCATTCTTATATTCATCAAATATCTTCCCGGAATACAGTTGAGATAGGAATAATCTTTTGGGTGTCAAAGGTTACACACTTTTAAATATTCCGCGAATATTATGATGAGGAATGTTTATGGGATACTTCGAAACCGTTGTTGATAAGTTCACGTGCCAGTTTTGGTGGAAAAAAATAACTACTCTAAGAGTAAATTGACTCGATAAACGGGAATGATCGATTAACCGAATCGTAAATATAACTTTATTCCTTTTTAGGTTTTCAGACACGGTGATCGGACGCCTAGTCGCGAGAATTCTTATCCCAATGACCCGTACGCTAATTATACGTACTATCCAATAGGGCGAGGAGGCCTAACAAATGTAAGTATAAACGTATAAATTTACTCAAAGCGAATGAATTACTCAAATGCCCTGCGTGCTTATTCTGTTTTTCATGAGGCATGAAAATGTACTTCTCATGCACGAATGGTCTACTAGGTTCAATTTCAACGATGAGGATGAAACTGAGATTCGGGGAATGTATACATTCTTTCATTTTTTTCCTCTTGTCCAATATAGTCACTTTGACAGTCACAGATTTACCACAGTTGATGATACAACTGATAACACTATAAAAGCCTAACAGCGTTAACTGCATGCAGGAGGGAAAGCGGCGAGAATATCAACTCGGAAAAGTTCTGAAATCTCGGTATGGTGCCTTTCTGGGTTCCGTCTACGATCCTACGGTTCTTGTTGCCCGCAGCTCAGACTACGATAGAACAAAAATGTCACTACAGTTGGTTCTAAGTGCTCTCTATCCACCTCAACCTATTCAACAATGGAACGATGAGTTACCCTGGCACCCAATTCCAGCTGTATACTCACCTGAGCGTGGAGATATGCTGTTCTTTCCCTACTCCGGCTCGCAGTGCGTTTGAGTTTTCTTTGAAAATGATATCCACATGGTATTGGTTGCAGTGATTAGTTCATACCCCGAATTCCTACGTCTTCTTTCAGGTACATCGCCGAATATGCCCGGGTTAAGAACACTACCGAGGTGAAAGAGAAGGTTGCTAAGTTTGATGGACTGATGAAATCTCTCGGTGAGCTCACTGGCCAGACGATTGATGACACCAAAGTCCTGAAAAACCTGTATCAGACGTTCAACGCACAAGTATCGGCAAATTTGAAGTTACCTGATTGGGTATATGAGTTTTACCCGGACGGCGATCTTATGCACGCTACAAGTCTTCACTACGAGATAGGTTCCTACAACAACTATCTGAAGAGAATATATGGAGGTAATTACAGCGCACAATTTTACCACTTCATTGTTCTGGAATAATACCAAGCGAAATAGATTATACCTATAAATAATGAACCTTTCTGGAATATCCAATAAACTTTCCTTTCAATGATCTGATATCCTTGTATTTTCTGCAAGCTTAACAATTTCTTATCTAGTGCAATATGATCGTTTTTATTGATACTCCAGTGTCAAATCTTCATTACTCCTTCCAGCAATTCTCGTAATATTCACATGTCAGTTCACCCTTTCTAATTAGGAGCTATCTGCGTATTCATCAATTCTTACCATTTTCTAGGTATGCTACTGCGCGAAATTTCTGATAACGCAATCAGTTATGTAAACGGAACTCTCGAGAAAGGCAGGAAACTTTACCTCTACAGCGGTCACGAGCTTAATGTTGCTAGTCTGCAATTAACACTTGGGGTATTCAAGCCTAGCGTACCCGCTTACTCAAGTGCAGTGATTATCGAATTTTCGCAATTAGACGACGAGTATTTTGTCAAGGTGGGTCTGCAGTAATTAAAAACTGGATGATCATTACCCAGATTCTGATGCACCAAAAATAACTCTTGACCCCCATCCGCCTTGCTCTTCCAACTCTCTATAGGTACTCCAGTATTCTGGCATTCCGTCAGAGATCATCGAGCAACAGATACCAGGGTGCGAGGTATTGTGCCCCTTTGACAAGTTCCTGCAGCTACTAGCACCAGTTACGGCAACGGACGCCGATCTGCTGTGTCCCTAAGACTAGGCTAGATGGCTTCAAGGGCTGTTGGGTGCCGTGCTGAATATGAGTAGGAGTTTTTACCCCCCCCCCCCCCCTTCCGAATAAAAATGCACATTTGTATTACATGAAATGTTTTTTTCATAAACAGTTCTTTGAACAATATGTTATCTGTTTAACGATGTTTTTTATATTTTCAAATTATTCTTTTTTTTCATAATATTTTGGTATCAATTTTTGGTTTCTGACGGCTTGTCATTTGTCTTTGATGTTTTTTTCAAACATTTGCCCATTTCCTTTATCATCGTTGACTTTTGATGTGCAAGCTTCTACTTTTCTTTTCTTTCTCTGTTCGCCCCGATTGGTCTGAGTTCTCGTCACTCTTCCTAGATTTTACTCTCTAAATATGAATCAGTGGAAAATTCACTTATTCAATCAGTAATTCAGTATCCCACTGCAGAATCAGTCATTTCAGTCAACATACACTGCATAATTAGTTGATTTGTTCGAAACAGTGAATGACGACTGACAAACCAGTGCCTTCATGTACTGTTTAGTCAGTGATTCTTTATTTGCACTGATACAGCAGTGTATTACGGTTACGACTATCCCGCGGTGGCGCGTCGGTCGTGATACTGGTCCTGACTTGTCTTGTGAAATATGTGCGTCGACTGTGCGTGCTAATAAGGTAAGTTAATTTCTACAACTAATAAATACTGAATAACTGAATAATAAGTTCATATGTCTGAGAATCTTGCTGATCTTCCGAAATATCAGTCTCAATCGGTTTTTGCATGAAAACTGATCGAGGTCATGTTAACTTCGTATGTTCTTCATGTGCGCTGTATTATCTATGAGGCCGTGGTTATATGGCTATTATAACTCTATTTATTATGTGCTGATGACTATCCCATCAAAAAGTACAAAGCCGTTTTTGGTTAGGAAACAAGCAGGAGCGCTTTCTGTATTGCTTGTATATACTTGTATTTATCATCACTGTGTTCTGCAGTAAAACTCACTGCTCGATCAGTGAGAACGAGCTTTTCGAAATCACTGATCCAACCAGTGAGCTGATTTCGCTGGTTGGATCAGTAGTTTTTCACTGATTACCAGTGGTATACTTATAACTGTGACTATCAGTGACTATTAACTGAGAACCAGTGGATTTTCACTGATTCATATTTAGAGAGTAAGTTTATTGATGAGGTAACCATGTCTCCAATTTTCCTTTGGTTTCCGACCGAGTCCTCAATATACCCTTCTGCTACTGCATCCGATCGCCATCGACCGAGACTTTTCATAGTTGTTATGTTGGCACCCGAATCAGCCAGAAAGGTTGCCGCAATTCTTCGGAAACTGTGTGCGGTGTAGGAATAAGTCTCGTCTAATTTCAAATAACTGTGGAAATAATGCCTTAATTATTCTTTTTTTAAATTATATTGATTGATAACACCATCATAGGCTTAAATTATTATCACCCACTGTTGAATTTTCAAAGGTTGATGATAATATAGGAGCAGCAGAGTTTTTCAGAACCATTTTAAACTTGCGGGGCGATTTCACTTCAAACTTATGACCATCGAAGTAATAAATTATAGAAATGTAACAAAGGGGCGCCATAAAGTTATGGAAAATTGTGTAAATCCGACGTTGCCTCTGGTGCAGAAAACAATTCGCTGCCGTTCACGGGATACAGATATAGTTTCGTCGTCTCTTTCTGTATAGCAGATACTGCTTTTGTCTAACCCATTGATTTATTATGAAGGGCTTTCGACATCACGCAAGAAAAGATGGGGAAAATTTTCAGCAAGAAATTATAGAAAAGGGGAGAAAGAAATTGTCTGATCGATGAATTTTTCAGATTATTAAAACTGTTATTATCGTTTGGGTATTTCAACTCACTTGGAATAATGTCACATTAATTTACAATAAATGGAATGAATCATGACATGAATAAAATAATTGCATTGAGGCTTTTACTGGAAGACAAAGAAGGGGAAAAATAATAAAAACAAAACAAAGAATTAAATTACATTAATTAATAAAACACGGAATAAGAAACCTGGAGCCGGGCTGAAGTTCCGATTTTCTAAGGCTCCGAACGGTCAGAATTGCGAGTTTTTTAAAGATGATTTAGAATTTTCGAAAGTTCAGACCCCCGAAGGTCCGAAAATCTAAAAAGTTCGATTCCTTTCTCAGCATGTGGCTACAAAAAATAGTTCATTCTAATCGTGGCTCTCTAAATGCAAATGCATCTTGTCTACTTCGGTCCTCAACTTTCATGTCATAAATGATCGATAGGGTTTTGAAACCTTTTTTTCAAAAAGTACATTTCAAAACGATCAATTTGAACACTCATTCGTTTCGATTCGATCAATACAGCCTGAGTTATCATACACTGAATGCATATATGCGTAAATTTTAAGTTTCGGATTTTTTACTTTTCGGATCTTCACCTTTCGCAATGTTGAAACTCGGCTGTTCTTCGGTTTCAAAGCTTCTGCAATCGGCTATATAGATACCCTTTCCGAAAACTGTTAGTCGGTAATATTCAAATTCGGAATGTTTACCGTTTGGAACTTTTGAAATGCGGAACTTCAACCAGGACCCGGTAACCTAGAACCCAATTTAGAGATTATTTCTTATTTCTTCTTTACTTGAATTAAGAATAACGCGCTTAGTACTCATCATTTATAAATCGCTTTGATGATTCATATGCTTATCCTCCCGCCTGCATTGCGGGCTGCGAAATGAGTATTTAGTAGTTGCAACTGAATATCTGTTGATGTATTTATCTGTTTGACAATAGGTTTTTATACATTCTTCGTGGTGAAAAGACCTTTGCGTTTTCGTTCATTGAAAGAATAGTTTCGCCACTTGAGGTGCTTCCCTACGCAATTCCACCAGACCTGAAAACATTGGGAAAAAAGGTGCTATTAAACGGAATATCTCGGCCTAGGCACCGAAATCAATTAAACAAAATACGTCGCGCAATTCTATGTGCTACTCCGAACACGTACGGCCCAAATTTTTTTTTTTTTACGCGAAAATTGAAAAGATATCCATGTAAAACGGTTTTGAAAACGTTTCACATGGATTTTTTCTTTATTTTAGCATAAATTGAACATGTTTTGGGCCTTACATGTTCGGAATCGCACATACAATTGCGCGACGTATTTTGTTTATTGATTTCGGTGCCCAAGCATAAATATTCCTTCCAACAGCACTTTCTGCGCGCGTTTATCCCAATGTTTTGGAATTGAGTAGGAAAGCCCCTTAAGGAGCATGAGATACATAATATTATTATAATAATTTATTAGAAGTTTGGAGCAAACAATAATTAAAAGCACGTGCACTTTAATATCGAACGATGTACTCGCAAAGGGGAATCCAGTGAAGATTTGATATTGCAGTGAAGAGTTCTTCCCCGGCCTTATCATCGAGTTGACTATAAAATAAGACGTTCGTCAAATGAAGAGCACAGTCAAGATCCAAAGCACCACACACCCTGCAGCTGAAGTAGGTAAGATATACGTTCACTCAAACTCTTTACCGAACTTCTAACGTAAGCCAAGATCAGCTGATACAGTAGCCACACAATAATCAACCCATTTACAGCAATACCTGAAAATAGATGTTCAATGGTAGTTTTTTTTTTTTTCCAGAGAGCTAACGAAAATGACTCCCACCGTTCTCATAATCTTGACAATCGCTGTAACAGCGCTGGTAGAATCATATCCGAGTCCAGGATACATTGTGAGTATTTTCATAAACTTTCCCAGATCTATGAGATTTTTCGGAACCCTTGGGTGTCATTCCCGTTTCAACATTTCAGAACCGATTCGAAAGATCGGCGAATCCAGAACCCCAGGGATTCGGAGGTGGATTTCGTCCCTTTTCTAATGTCGGAGGTTATGACTTCAGCTACCCTCCTCCAGCTCCAAGTCCTTATGGATCGGGAGGATATTTCCAGTCAGCTTCCCGACCAACTTTTAACTTGCCAGAACCCCCCTCTCGGAATAACTTTAACTTCAGTCCAGCAGGAAGCAGTGGCCTTAACGTCGACTATGGGCGAAGATTAATCGACACTGACCGTGGGACACTCGACGCGAGGGCCTCGGCACAATTGATTCCGGATGGCTCGAGGTTGACCGTGCAGCGGCCAACTATTGGATTACAAGGAACTTATCACCCGATTCCTCAGGGAACTGTTAGCGCCAGCGTGAATAGGATTATCGACGGTCCTGGAGATCGCCGTCCTTCCTACGGCCTCGGCTACGAGCACACGGTACTTGACAACCAAAATGGAAAGGTGTCGCTATCAGCCGGAGTACAAAAGTCGCCGGGTCAAGATCCGACCGGGACTGTCGGAGTAAAAACCACATTCCGGTAGTAAAAAAAAAAAAACGCGATAATACCAGTAATTTTAGAAACTAAAGTCAGTATAAAACACTTTAAGCGTGCGATTTTCCAAAAGTGAACCTTCAAACAACGGATGGCATAAAATATTGTATGCGCCAAGTCTGAGAAGTGTCAATTCCGGTATGGGTAATTTCCAAAATTCGCCTCTGAGTGTGCTGTGTCACAGCACACTTGATCGGCTCATATTAGAAATACTTAACCCACACCGAAAAGTGACACTTTTCGGACTTGATACATAAATAGCTATTTCTTTACACCTGCTCGCAAAATGCCCCTTCGCGACCTCTTGAGCGGGCGCAAAACAGGACTTTTCGGCCCTCGGGCGGAAAAGTCTTTCCCGCCCGCCAAAAGCGGGCGAAAGAGACTACTTGTCCGCCCTCGGGCACAAAATCATGTTTTGCGCCCGCTCACTCGGTCTGAAAAGCGGCATTTCTACAGAGCAGGTGCTAAGAAAAATATTGTGTGCATTACGGGCGCGAGGCTATTTTGGCGAGTGTGCATGCAGCGCAATAACATTCGCCTTCGGCTCGTGCCGCATATTGCACGCTCGCAATATAGCTCTTTGCGCCATTGATACACAATGTACTAATTACGTTTTTTACAAACGCTATGTTGACACGAATCCATATTTGTCTTCTATTCAAAGTAGAAATATAAAATGACTTCTGAAGTTTAGCTTGTGAATGTTGTTAAATAAGACGAGGTATATTAGTTTAACAAAGAAACCTTTATTGCATTGAAAAATGTATGTAGAGAGTTTATTAAATAATGAGTTAATTGAACATAACTGAGGACAGAGTATACATGGACTTATTATGAAGAACGTGCTTTGGTCAAGGATCAGAGCTAACTAACTAATGCCACACTGGGCTGAGTCCCGACCAAGCAACCATCTTCCCTAATCCGCAAACACACATACACACACATACAATGGACATAAACGTACACTCGTATATCATTTATTCAACAAATGTCACTTTAAAACTGTTGCCATTTCGAAAATATGCTACCTTTTGTGCTGCCATAGAAAGTACAGACCCCGGATCACGGTCGTTGAATTTTCACGCGCAGATTTGAAACCAAGGTTCATTACCGATCAAAAATTGAAGATTGAGAAAAAGGCTGCACATGCCAATAGTAGATCGATAGTTTGTTCATTGTGCTATGGAACTGAAGTCCCCCAAGGAGCAACCATGATCAATTACATTTCTAAAAACGAAAGAAGGACAAAAATGATGGTGTGGTTGATAATTGAGTTACTGCTTTGAACCAGTTAGAAATTTCTCATGAGTTTGTTCTTCGTTTCATACTTTGCTAGTACGGAGTCCAATATTGAAAGGTTGATTCATTACATACTAACTCGAAAACCTCGAAATCTCGGAGATCTCTACTTGTGTTCTGATTGGTATGAGCCTCGTTTGAATTTGATAGTGGAGAGCGTATCGATTGGCATTTATTCAACAAGTGAGATATACGTTTGTTCCGCAAATAGGTCAATAGTCAAGCTGTTCAACATCTGTTCGGGAGCTCATCTTGGGATGAAATAATCGATTCTTCGGTTGAAAACTGGATTTTCAAGAGGAAGGCCTTGACCAATCTAGTCGAGTCAGTATTAATCTGTCGCCTGACGTTTCGTCACTCGTGTTCTGTTCGTATTTATCAAAACAGCCTCTGATGAGGGCAGAACACGCTGCCGAAACATCAGGCGACAGATTACCTACTGACTCGAATAGATTGATCAAGACCTTCTACCTCTTATCTACTGAACTTCGAGTGTTATCATCAAAATGTACAGTTGGGCAATAAAGTTCTTGTAGCGTCGAAATTTAGGCTTATGCCTTTTAGCGTCTACGCTCTTGAGCAGACCCTTCACACCGCATACCCGCTCCACGAGCTCATCGATGCGTAACGGCCTATCAGTCTAGCTATGGATATTTCGGAAGTATTTCTTACTTTACTTTGGGTAGGTAATCTGCCTGATTTGCCTTCTCGCCTACCGACTCGTCAAACGTCGTCGACAAATACGTATGTCGTATAGAATATATCGTCACCTGATTTCAACTTCTTTATTTTAGTGAAAAAAAAGTTAAATTCGAACTCGATTTTGATATCATACAGAAGTAAGTTTATGTGATAAGTTTAGAAAAATGTTATCTCAGAATATAATTGCCAACTGATCGAAATTCGCAATTCAGATGCAGCAGTGATGTACTCAATTTTCAATTACAGCAAATTCTTAATTTTTTGCAGGCATTATTCTCTGTAAGTTTTCTGTTAAATGTATATTTACGTTAAATGAAAAAAAAATGAAAATTCAAGTATTTTGGATAACATTGTATATGCTTATTGAATAAAAAAACCAAAATCCGAAATTGGAACTTATTTAATAGTAAATAATAACAACACAACGTCAATGAAATATAAATAAATTATGATAGAGATGATTTGTAACATACATAAATATAATAATATGAAAACTTACAGATTTATAGAAGTATATAATTATCCACTACATATAATTCGAAAGCCATAAAAACCATAAATAACATCATATGCATATTTGCAACTTTGCAGGGACAGTTTGCGTAATCAGCCGGGAATTCGCCAAAGATTAGTTACCTCGAATCTCGATGCCTCGGCGAGTGCAAAACGTAATAACCTGCAGTAACGGCAATATGACACAATATTAAATAGTAGTTATTGTTATTTATAAATCGCGCGATAAATATGAGCTATTCCATGCTAACTCGACCAATGATTTTTCCCTCACCATTTTTTATTTGATTTATAATTTTTCAAACGATAACCCCAACTTTAACACCTACTCATGAATTTTTTCAGATTTTTCTTCCGAACCGTTATTCATTCATGAATTTTCGGAACTTCCAACAGAAAGAAACTTTTGATTTTTTGGGAAACGTTTTGAAAATTCTGTGTCCGAAGACGACCATTTGGACCCCTATTCGAAAGTGGAAACTATTTTCCTTACATTTATTTTGCTGATTCAGGAAAAAAATTTTCCGTAAACGTGGTCGATAATGGCTTCCAGAATTTTTTCAATGCAGATGAATTGTATCCTCAGGATAATAGATCGTAACCATCAGGGATATGATTGATTTTATTTTCGAAAATTGAAAAATTGTAAGAAATCCAAAAACGTGATTGAAAAAAAAAAAAAAATTAATGAACAATAGAAGTAAAAAAAAAAAAATTACAATCAATAAAAGTTTCGGTAGTAGAATCGATTGTATTTCTGATTATTACATAAGTTATTTCTGTATATCGAAATTTTATTTCAGTAAAATAAAGAAGTTTGAAATCAGGTAACGATATATTCTATACGACATACGTATTATACGTATATACGTCGGAGACGTTTGACGAGTCGGTAGGCGAGAAGGCAAGTCAGGCAGATTACCTACTCGAAGTAAAGTAAGAAATACTTCCGAAATATCCACAGGCCGGGTCCGGCTAGGCTAGCTGACCGATAGGCCGCGACGCATCGATGAGCTCGTGGAGCGGGGTATGCGGTGTGAAGGGTCTGCTCAGCAGCGTAGATGCTAAAACGCTGTAACATTGCATTTTGCAACGCGGCTTAGACGACCATAGTTACGTAGGGTGGATGCATGGACGAAGCACGAATGCGTTTAGGTTAGCCCCGAGGCTAAAAACTCTCCAAGAGCCGACCGTGACCGATCTAAGACTGTCGAATTTAGTTCTTATTCTTTTTGTTTTTCTTTTGACTTTTCTCTATTATGTGGGAGACGAGGCCCGTACGACGGTTAACACCATGACCATTACGTACGCCGACAGACGCACGACACACGGCATACTGAGGGTCTGAATCCTTTTCGACGAACGCCACTTAAGGTGCTTGCCTACGCAATTCCACCAGACTTGAAAACATCGGGAAAAAAGGTGCTATTAAATGGAATATCTCTGCCTGGGCACCGAAATCAATGAAACAAAATACGTCGCGCAATTCTATGTGGGGCTCCGAACACGTACGGCCCAAAAAATGTTTTTTTTTTACGCAAAAATAGAGAAGATATCCATGTTAAACGGTTTTGAAACGTTTTACATGGATATCTTATTCCATTTAATAGCATCTTCTTTCCCAATGTTTTCAGGTCTGGTGGAATTGCGTAGGCAAGCACCGCTTAAGCTCCGGAGGATAGTAATGGCCAGGCTACCTCCAACATCGAGAGGGAGGACACGGGGGAGTGCTTAGAGCACTCTGCATCGTGGGATATCGGTGGTGGAAGAGATTCCCGCCACCAAGAAAAACCTGCAACCCGTGTTCCTTCGACTAAAAGAGCTTCTAACGTCGTGGTGAACTTCGAATGTTCGCGCGGAGCTAGGATCTACTGCCATGCGTGAGGCGATCTAGTGGTGGATACGCAAATTATTAGGCGATCATATGACCGGGGTGCGTGCGAATTATCGACGCCCTACGGTCGAAGATCACTCGGCCGTAGGCCTGCCTCGCAAGTAGAGCGCCGAGCTCAGTGCTCGCTCTAATTGTAACTCTCTGATTTGAAATTCTGTCGTTGCCACGAGGCTCTTTCAAATTTCATTCGTGGAACTTTTGGTTGAGTTTTTGGAGTGCTTGAGTTCGTTGTAGCGTGTGCAGAATCCTACCCGAGGTTTCTCTTTTTGACGAGGAAATCTTATTGAGAGAGTGGCTGCACAACGATCAGCGTTAGCCATTTTGACTCATACTAATTTGAATCCGGGAAACGGCCATCAGCCATCTTGCTTTCTTTCGAGCCACGAAGCTTTTAGAGATTCTTAAGGATCGAATTGAGACGACCTCCGAGTCGGTAGGCCGTCACCAGTGTCTCACTTCATAATAGAGTTTTGAGTTAGTATTTTTGAGAAAGATTTTCGAGTTTTGTGTCATTCGAGTGGTTTTTGTAGAGCCGTGGGCTTAGCACCCGAGTGCGATAAGGATAGTCTGATTACGTCACTGTCGCGCTTTCTCTCTCTCTGACGGAAAGATTCAGAACGTTATTATATTTTGAATTTTGTTTGGCCTTTTCGTTTCGCCTACGAAGGCAGAGTTAGTTTAAGTTAATTTTTAAGCAATAATTTTGGCAAGTAGTTTTATTACGCCTCGAGGGTATACTCCTGTCTTTTATTTGTAATTTTTGTTCCCCGCGAGGTACTGATTCGTCGAGTTATTTATTTTTGTCACATTTTACTCTGTTATTGCCACCCTACGTGGGGGCGTATTTATTATTCCTAATTCATTGTAAAACTCGTCAAACGTGGCCAGGTCGCCTATACGTGGTCTGTAGCCGTTTTATACCTGCGGGGAAGTACCCCCGGGTACACGATTTGTTAATTCTATTTGAAATTCTATTTTTAATTCAATAAATTCTATTTTTTTTCTCTAATTTCTAAATTTCGAGTCGTTACTGTACGCCTTGCTAATCCTTCATTCAATCCTGACCCCTCTCCGCGGTACTTAGCTAGCCAACGCTTCAGTGCGTGTAGTTAATATTTTGTTTAGATTTTTGTACGCGGCGGTTATCCGCCTGGCGCCCAACTTTTGCTTTATTTTCATTTTTTCTTTTTTTTTTTGGCCAATTGTAGAGTGGATGATCCCGAGGTCAGCTATCCGGTCTGATCTCAAGGATCAATGAAAATCCACGTCGCAACGCATAAGCCTAAATTTCGAGCCTACAAGAACTTTATTGCCCAACTACAAGACTGAATAATGATGGCGTTTAGAAATAATCTAAAGGCCGCCCCAGTTGAGGATGAATTACAAGTATACAAGGGTCGAGGTTAAATACAGGATATTGGAAATCTGGAAGTCGCGCCAGTGAAGAATGAATGTTGAAAACAAGGATCGCAGGTGAAATAAAGGATATGAAATTGAATAATCGGCTTCTGGCTTCGGGCGTGTACTATGCTGAAATATTTGGTGAGATTATAGAGAATAAATTGTTGTATCGATCAAAAAACACTATGAAGTGAATAAAGTATATACTAAATTGATTATACAGCAAATTTTTCTGTATGAATGAAGTCAATTATCAGTTTCAGCGCGAGCAAAGCGCGCGTGTGACTGTAGTCTGATGCTAAACGTCGATCGGTCACAAAATATAATCTTTAAGTCTCGCGAATATCCGCATCCAAGATTTCTCCACGATTCTACCAGAACTACGTTTTCCACCAACCTTATCTTCTCCCTTCCCACAACACTATGCCAATTTTGTATTCGCTGGATCTCTACAAAACCCGCATCTCAGCGTGAAATCGGCAGTCTTTATACAGTCGTCGCGTTTCATGGTATAATATCATTAATTCTGCGTTGATGATATAATGCCAGATCTTCACTAAAAATAACTTGTCACGCACTCCGCGAATACAACAGACAGATCCGTATATTCAGTGAAACAGATCAAGGTGTTCATCAATAGAACTTACCCTGATCACCTGCAAACCTTCAATCAGCCTTTTTTCAGACTAATCAAGGAACTCTGGCACGTCAATCGTGAACGATCGGTTTTTTATCACGCCTACTCTTCGCTGCGATCTTTCGTGTCTCTGCTGTCAATTGACTGTCAATTAATCCAGCGTCAAAGGTAAGTTCGGATTTAATCTATGCGAGTAATAGGGTAGATGTACCATTTGTGGCCACTGTACCGTTTGTGGCCATGCTTGACAAATACTTCTCTCCTTTCTGGCACTATAAATCCATTCAATTATTGAATTAAGTACGGAAACATACCCTACAGCAAATATTAGACCCAACTTTTCCAGTACTTGATTGTTTAAAAGTGAAGTTTTCTATAATTAAAGCTGTTAAAATAGTTTTGTACCGTTTGTGGCCAGGCCTTGATTCACAGGGTGATGGATATGGCCACAAATGGATCAAGTGATGACCACTAACGGTACTAAGGTGGCCAAAAACGGTACGTCTACCCTACTGATGTATTTGCCACTGAATTTTAAGCGGACCTGTGACCCTTCCCAGCGTAATTTTAATATCACAGTAGAGAGGCTGGCGCGAGTGCCCTAAGTAATGGATGTTAATGATATTGTACACTATTGAATAGTACGTTACTTTTCTTTATCGTCATGTGCAAAGCATTTTAAAAAGTTGAAAAAGACTTGAGTTATAGAGGAGCGAAGTTAAGGTTGTGATTTTTGCTTGCCTGCACTCATCACAAGATTTCGTCGAAGTTCTTTGCCTGAAATACAAAATCAACATGTCTGTACACTAAGTAGACTTGGAGGTTTATCCTGAACTAGGATAATGTTTGTATTTGCTGAATTTTTAAAGAAATGACTTTTCGATCCCATTTTCTGAATTTCGGCTCATTTTCATCACTTCTTTTGGCCATAAGTCCAGAAGTCGAGTTCGGATGTTAGCGGTTCTAGTTTAGGATGTAGCCACATATCAGGAAATAATGTGTGCCAAAGGGCAAGTAAATCGTACGACCGGTTTAGAAAATATCTTGTGATAAGTTTCGACAGAAGTAGATTCGAGATAAACGAGGTCGAAGTCATGTATAGTGACGAACAAAAAACACGGACCTTGAAGCCGTTTGGCAATTATACTAATATTTATTTTTTTAAGGTTTTTTCTTTTATTTGTAATTCTTTTAAACACTGTCGCGTTTTATGAATGAAAAACAAAAGAATAAAATACAACAATAATAATAATAATGATATATATAATATTTTCACTTTGCCCGCGCGCTGTGCGATAGTACCTACGTGCCATATCTCCCGCTCGACCTCGTGTCTTAAAATTGCTGCCGTTTCGTTAATTTATTCGATTTTGGGATGAAATTGGACTCCAAATGTTCGGAAAGGATAGGGCTTTCAAATTTCATTCGAGAGAAAAAGGATTTTTTGAACATGTCAAGAGTTGGAGTTCCCCTCAAAAATTATGAATGAAAACATTATTTTTCTAAAAAATCATTCATTAAAAATCTAGTATAAATATTACAGTACGGTCTAGGAACGGAAGCAATGACCGAATTTTCGCTTGTGGCGGGTTTTTTGATGATGCAGGTCCTTGCCATCGTCCTGGGAACCGAACCGCAACTGAGACTGGTCAATGTCGTAAGTAGAAGCCTGTAATGTTATATTCTTCGACTTCTACACTGACGGATTTGTCAATCTGATTGGTACTTAGAATTATGATGCAAAAATGTCACAGATAACAATCTCATGCGTGCACATTTGACATCTGGCCTGTTACATAACGTGGCAGGCTTGATGAATTGTGAGGGCAAATTACCGAAAGAATCAATGAAAATAACCGAGCTACTGCTAAAGCTAGGAAATCAAGATGACTCGTCGAGTTCAGAGGAAATCGGAATCTTGAAATTTAAATGTTTTAACAAAAAGCAGTTTACTCTACCAGTAAACGCCGATCGGTTGATTCAAACCCCATTTTTTCTTAGTATACATTTCGGGCGAATCATCGAAATGATATATTTTAGGCGCAATTGATATACATCTATGGAATATATTCTGCGATTATTCCCATTCTTATTTATCAAATAACTTTCCGGAAAACAGTTAAGATATAGGAATATATACAAAGGTTTCACACTTTCAAATATTCCGCGAATATCATGATGAGGAATTTTTGTCGGATATTTCGAAACCTTTCTTGATAATTTCACGTGCCAGTTTTGGTGGAAAAAAAATAACCACTCTGAGAGTAAATTGACTCGACATACGGGAATGATCGATCAACAATCCGTAAATACAACTTCATTCCTTTCTAGGTTTTCAGACATGGAGATCGAACACCTAGTAGCAAAAACTCTTATCCCAATGACCCGTACGCCAATTATACGTACTTTCCAATCGGACGAGGAGGTCTAACAAACGTAAGTATTCGCAATTAGCGTATTTAGGTAAGGGCGACTGGCAATGCTTACCTCCAATTAAGTTCACATTCAATTGGACCGTTTCTCTCGCGTACAAACTACTCTCATTTCCGTATAAAATATATTCTGGTATACAGCTAAGGGCATAAAAAACCCATACCGTAAACTGAAATGGAACTGAGAATTGCAGAATGTATTCATAAAACAGTATGGAAAAATGTTTTCTAACACTTTCGGCACTTTTTACAATTTTCTCTTCGTTAGTCTGATATCCACTCAGCCATTCCCAGATTTACCACAGTATACGGTACAATTAGGAGCGCTGAAGAAACTTAACAGTTATCATTGAATACAGGAAGGAAAACGGCGAGAATATCAGTTAGGAAAAGTCCTGAAATCGCGATATGGCGATTTTCTGGGTTGCATCTACAACCCCTCGGTTCTTGTTGCCCGCAGCTCAGAATACGATAGAACAAAAATGTCGCTGCAGTTGGTACTAAGTGCTCTGTATCCACCAGAACCCAGTCAAGAATGGAACCATCAGCTACCCTGGCAGCCAATTCCCACTATATACTCAGCTAAGAGTGAAGATATGCAGTTTTTTCCCTACTTATGCGTTCAGTGCGTTATACTTTCTTATTAAAAATGATATCCAAATCCCACTGGATGGAATGAGTAGTCTCTACGTTCACCCCTTACGTCTTTTTCAGGTTTAGCACTGAATATGATCGTGTTAAGAACACTTCCGAAGTGAAAGAGAAGATTGCTAAGTTTAATGGACTCATGACATCTCTTGGAAAGCTCACTGGCCAGACAATTGATGACACTCGTGAACTGTACGATCTCTATTTCGTCTTCGATGGACAAAGATCGGCTAATTTGACGCTACCGGAATGGGGGCTTGAGTTTTACCCGAACGGCGAACTTCTAGATGCTGTGGGTCTCCACTACGAGTTTTATTCCTACAACGACTATTTGAAAAGAATTAATGGAGGTAATTGAATAGCATGATTTTATCACCTAATCGTTATGGGGTATTGAAATTGTTTGTTTCAGATCTACGTATTATCCGAATGACTTTATGTTCATTTTGAGAAGTTCGTTTTGATCTTTTCATAAATATCCAATATGAACTTCTTTCGTTGATCAAATATGTCGACATTTTCTACAAGCTCAGCGATGTTTCACCAAATGCAACCAGACCGTTCCTATTCATATCCCAGTGTAAAATCTCTGTTACTCCTTGCAGTGATTTTCGCAATATTCACATATCGATGCACCCTTTCCAATACGAGCTATATCTGCTTATTCATTAACGATTACCATCTTCTAGGTACACTACTGCGTGAGATTTTTGATAATGCAGTCAGTTATGTAAACGGAACTCTCGACGAAGGCAGAAAGCTGTACCTCTACAGTGGTCACGACATGAATGTTGCTGGTCTGCAGTTAACACTTGGAATCTATGAGCCCCACGTACCCGCTTACGCAAGCGCAGTGATTATCGAAATTTGGCAGATGGAGAACGAGTATTTTGTCAAGGTGGGTCTGCAGCAATGAACAACTGAATGATCTTCACCCAGATTCTGATGCACCATAAACAACTCTACGTTCATCTGCTTTCTTCTTTCAACTCCGTATAGGTACTTCATTATTCTGGCATCCCGTCGGAAATCATCGAGAAACAAATACCAGGATGCGAGGTATTGTGCCCATTCGACAAGTTCCTGAAGCTACTAGCACCAGTTATGGCCACAGACGCCGATCTACTGTGCCCATAAGATTAGGCTAGTTCCCTCCGTAGGTTGGGCATTCGCCATGTTTACGAGTAAAAGTTAAATATTAATGCAATCTAGATGACACTCATCAGTAAATTATGATATGTTAGAAGTAAGATCTACCTCGATGATACACCTCTGAAGTGAAGCTCGGTTTCCAACAGCTAAATAAATACCTGACCTACCATAAACTGTAAATGCCATAACTGCTGAATGATAAATATACATATACCCTCATCCAATATTCTTTCCAAGCATTGATTTTCCGTGTCCGAGATAACAGCATCAGATTCTTGTCCAGTTCTCATATATGATAGCTGATAATGTCAAACGAACTCCGATATAAGGCATAATCTTGAAGAGTCAAGAGAAAGCTAAACCATATATTATATGCATATATGCATTCGGAGAACTCTATACAGTACATAGATTAGACATAAATGCAAGCAGGTAGAAATTTCAATTAATATTTCGCACGTATGCGAAAAGTCACTAGTGGATAGCTGGTCTCCTGCCGCTGCAACTCCTGAATTCGAAGAAATTGGGTCTTTTTTTTATCCAGATGTATGAATCACGACGTAACCTTGATTGATAGTTTTTGGACAATCGCTGAGCACACTATACGTCTGAAACGTTTCGTAGTACGTATAGCGAATGAAAGACTCTTTATTTTATAATTTCTTATTTCTTGTCATGGACTGATGAAAGAAAATTGCTTTTTGTCTATGAACACAGTACTCACAGCTGGAATGACGAGCAAAGTATCTTTAGTAGGACTGTGTATAAAATATCCCAGATTTTCTGTACAATATATTGATACTTATATATTTAACATATAGGATGCTCCTCATTTAATTAAAAAAGATAATTTGATTGTGAAGAACCTTGAGAGCAAACTCTACACAGAGCTGAATGAGATACAATTCCAAGTGGTAATGTTTACGGTTCATTATCAAGTTATGCTATATTTGGTTGTTCAACAATTCCGTTGAACAGGGATATTCCAGTGTTGCGGTGGTATATCGTGTAATAATAAGGTCGATCGACTTTGAAGGTTAGTGGAGGTCTAATGCGTGAGATAAAACTTCGACCAGACACCAGAACTGAAAACATTGAAATCATCTTAGAGCTGTCGATTGCGCCACACAAAAGTTGAAATTAATTATCAAGCAGATGCAACGTATGTGCCGCCAAATGGAAGAAATTTGCAAGAGATAAAAGACACGACCAGTGAAGGTGCTTTGATGATTGAGCACAAGCACAATCATAACATGGACAGCATTATGTGACGTAATTTACGAAAGACTTCAACTCACCGGTTGACACAGCAGCTGCTTCGCTACCTTCTTCATTGACTTCAATGAATGCCTTTTGAATGACCTTGCTGACTGTTAGTGGAACATCAGCTATCCCAGTGAAGTTAGCATGATTCGTGAACATGTCGGTCATTCCCAGCTAGCGTGAGAGGACACGTAATATGATATTAGATGACATTACATCATCGTAAACAAATTTGTATATTTCGTAGGTTTTTCAGTGTAGGAGCATACACAAAGAAAATCAGACAAAAAAGAAACCCTTATAGTCTTGCAAAGTTGGTCAAGGTGGTTTCCTACCCAATTCGACCCTAAAAACATTGGGCTGAACGCGTGCTGAACGGTGCTGTTGAACGAAATATCTCTAGCCGGGCACCGAAAATAGGAAAAATGGGAAAAAGTTTATTTCTTACGCCATTTTTCTGTTTAAGCGTGAAATGAACATGTTTTGGGACGTACGTGTTCGAAATCGCTAATGGAATTGCGCTACAGAGCCCTTTTTCCCGTTTTCGGTGCCCCAACAGAAATATTGCGTTTAGTAGCACCGTTCAGCACGCGTCCCGGCCAATGTTTTTAGGACAGGTCGAATTGGGTAGGGAACCACCTTAAAATACCTGGAAGAAGAAAAACAAGAACACCCACGAGAAAGACGAGACAGTTCTTGGCAGTTGTCTTTAGAGACAATATAGCGATTTCGGATCCGAAACAAGCAGATCTTCAACGTTTTAACAAAATTCGAGATACATTATTTGCTATTTTGAATCCCTCACTCCGTCACCATCATAAAATTCTTACGTAATATTTACGCTGTTGTAAAGTTTATACTTTACCTTCTCTAAAGTCTTTTCCAGATTCAAGGTACTTTCGATTTTGAATTTTGGTAGGAATAATTCGATTTCACGGAGATATGTGTGCTGTGAGTGTCTTGTTACATCCACTTGATCAAGATTGTCCAGAACTGTTCTCAGCCCATTTACTTCATTCGGTAGAATTATAATCATACTGAACTGGTTTCGCTGAAAGACACTTGAGAATGATTTACCTTACCTCATTTTGTATACACTGTTCAGTCCAGAATAAGTATTAGGAAACCCGATGAGTACTTGAAAAATGGATCATATAGTAATCTGTTAAATTTTTTGCAAGACTCCGTGAATTATAATTGTACATAATCCGAAGATATGCTTTATTCATACTGTCCTATGAACAGATGCTACCTCATATATGCGAAAACGGTTTTATTCCTCAATTTAAAACGTCTGGATCAGTTTGAATTTTCTATTCAAGAGTTTTATGTGAGTTGCGCTACGGTTACTACACGCGATTCATAGAGCACAAATCAGTGGAATTGGGTATGTGTTCTCTCTATATACCTGATATAGTATTTCAATGAACCTCGCCCCAATCTGTGGTAGATCTCCATATCGGAATCTACTTTTGATGTACATGGTAGGTACACTTAAAGTAGTATTCTCGTCAACGTGGAAAGGTCTATCCTTCGTCGAAAGTGGATCAAACTTATTCTTCCAATTACCCTTGAAGTAGAGTGCATTTACCAATACCATATCTGTATCGGGACCGAGGTCATCTGTGAAACACATATTATTCGTGGCTGATAAAAGATTATAATCGATCCGAGGGTATTGATCTCGAAACCCTAATTTTCAGTGTCTCCAGCGACTATTCTTTGGCCCTGTGGATTTCCAACGAATCAACAACAAATTGGGGATTTATTCTGATGAATTCTATAGTGTAATGTAATTTACCAGGAGAAATCACATTTTTGATGCGCTTGTTGGTTTGCTCTTCACACCAAGTGTTTATGGTGGTGGCAGCGGTCGCTTGACTGTTGAAGTCCAACTCCTGGCTTGCGGACAAAAATTTCCCAGCAGTCAATTCTTTATATTCAGGTTTCACGACAAACTGAGATGCTGTGTATATCTTATTGGCGAGATGTAGGTCAACTCCTGTTACAGACTGAAACGAAAGGTTCCCGAATCATCAAAGCATGAAAACGAAAAAGGTATGATGAGTTTTTTCACACCCTTACATCAAAGTGTTTACATTGAAGAACTCTCTGCATAACTTACGTTGAAGGAGTCAATGATAGACCGATAACCAGATAGGCCAAGTTCGTTGTCACTCGGAATGAAAAGAGCTGAACGCATTTGCGATGCGGTTGTGCCACCAGCTCCGTATGCAGCCATGGCCAGTACCACTTGAGCGCTCAATGACGAGGTAATCAAGTTCCCAGGATTATCATTAGTCACGACCTGAATTCAGTAAATGTAGTAATGATCATCGATGGTGGTTCGTTTGTTTTCAAGCTCAATACGATCAACCCTTCGTTAGTATGGTCTTGAACGTAGCGATAGACTGTGTGGCAGATTATACGACACCTCATGGAATGTTTTCCCTGAAGATGATATAGTATTGACCAATTTTTTCCGTAGATATTGCGATGTTTTTCGGGTTTGGTGATATAGATAAATATTGTGGAAATGTGGATACAGTGGTCTCCCAGCAATCCCGCAGATATCAGACCAGAGGACTGCCAGATGAACGAAAACGCCGGATGAATGGAGGTTCATTGAAAAACCACTAGCAATACCTATGTCTATTACACAAAATATTACAGAATATATTAAAATGAAAGTAGTATTGTGATACAAAAATTACGAATCTTGAGATATTGCATTTTCCTGTAATTTGCATAACTGCCAAGGACACTGACACCGACATCCAGTGACTCGGTTTTCCTTTCACGTTTCTCACTATCGCGTTTCTGAAAGCATCGGACTACTGGGGAGGCCACACTGGCGAAGTGCCGGATTATAGAGAGACCAGTGTATTTAACATGGGAGTGATGTGGATCATGATATACCGGTAACAATCTATGCGTTTTATTTTGTGCGCCACAGTTCTAGAGCTCGAATTAATTATGAACTCCGGGAATCTTTAGTTTTTTATTCTAATATCCGTCAATGATAACTGTAAGAGTTACTGCACACGTCACTCTGGGTGGAACAATATCTGAATCCGTCACTGGCGCCAGAGATTTCTTGGGCGGTAAAATAAACGCAGCTCAATCACAACGCTCTTTGGCAACCGAGGAATCGTACTCGCTACCATCATGCTGGCGGAATTAGTGTCCGTGGTTCTGTTAATAATTCTATTGAACAAATTTTATCATTTCGTATTCAACAAACCGACGAAGAACGTACCACCAGGTCAGAATGCATGTTATAAATTAATATTAAAATTAGTATTCCAATCATAATTCTGAATACACTATCCTACAGTCAGTAGATTAATTGATGATCAGACAAAGATCTATCAAATTTTCTTTCACCAATATTAGTCGTGGCGGCTCCAGCAGCTATTATCGTCGCCACGTACCCGTATACAGTGGGAATCACTTATATCAACTTTTTGCTTATGTTTAACAATGCTGCAGGTCTGCCTCGGCTTCCGATATGGGGTAGCTACTGGTTTCTTCTTTGGGGAGACTACGCCTTTCCACATAAAACGATTAAGTATTATACAAAAAAATACAAATCAAAATTGGTCAGCTGTTGGTTGGGTGATTATTTCACGGTAATTGCAACTGATTACGAAAGTGTCAAAGAATTATTGAAGAATAAGAATTTCGACGGGAGATTGGGCGAAGCATATGTAGCCAAAGCAAGAGCTTTTGGGAAAAAATTAGGCAAGTATATCACAAGAAGTTATAAATATGAATTGAAAAAAAAAAAAAAAACAAAAAAAAATGCTGTGAAACATGAGTATTTATCTACGACTTTGCGAATGTACAGTTAGCCGCGGAAGTCCCTTGCAGCTTCGACGCGAACTGCATGTGGTATTTTGTAGTCATTTGATAGCTTTTATACTTGAATATGAAGACACCGAATTTATGTTGGAAGTTGCTGCAAAATTTGAATCGATGCAACCCAAACTGCAGTCAAATGGTTACTGAATCGTTTTTCGGAATAGGTATTTTCTTTAATGATGGACCAAGCTGGAAAGAGCAAAGAAGATTTGCTCTGAGACACATGAGAGATTTCGGATTTGGGCGACGAATGGACAAAGTTGAAAGCGATTTTACGGAGGAATTAAATACCCTGGTAGATACTTTGAAAAATGGCCCAATCAATGATGACGAGCGAGTAAGAGAAACATTTAAAAACTACTGTTACCGCACATGTGAATGTCAAATCATTGACACAATATAATCGCAAATGTTTCACTGCTGCAGGGCCTAATGAAGGATGGAAAAGTCTTTTTCCCCGATGTTTTATACCCCCTTGCCACTAATTTCTTTTTAACGATATACACCGGAGAACGAGAACCCAGATCAGAGCACAGAAAGCTTCGAGGGGTTGCAAAGGCAGCGGGACAATTTCTAAGAAACAGCGACACAACCGGAGGTGCAATTTTTATGACTCCTTGGCTTCGTCATATCGCTCACGGTTTTGCATTTCCGGGATTCATTAAAGGCACGATGGGAGTCACAAACTTCGTCAAGGTGAGCTGACGATTTATTTGTTCATTTATTTTTGGCATGAAACTCGAATTCTAATTATCAATGCAAATCACCTGTTGCACAGAAATGTTTCAAAACGAACGAAGGCTCGTTCATTGCCGAAGCTGAAAGAGGCTTCCTCGATACGTCTATCAAAAAGTTGAAAGATAATGACGAATCATCAACCTTCTCTGAAGAACAGCTTTTGCTGATAGGAACAGACCTCATGTTTCCAGCACTAACCGCGAATCCATGGGGTGTGACTGGATTCATTAAATACATGATGCACTATCCTCACATAATGCGGAAGGTTCAAAATGAGATAGACACGGTAGTCGGAAGAGATCGAATCGTTACACTAAACGACAGAGTGAAGTAATAGATGTGAAATCATTTATTTTATGTAGAATCATTTTTACCCCGTTATTCGTCTTTTCATTTCAGTCTTCCCTACACCGAAGCAACTATCCGCGAAGTTTTGAGAGCAGATACTATGACTCCTTGGTCGATCTCCCATAGAGCTATCGAAGACGATAAACTTTGCGGTTTCGATATTCCTGCAAATACCGTGCTGATAACTGACCTTCATTCTATGCACCACGACCCTGAATTCTGGGGAGATCCCGAAAATGTTAGACCAGAGAGGTTTCTGACCGAGAGTGGACTCCTCGGAAAAGACCACTCGTTACCCTTTGGGGCAGGTCAGTACTCTACGTTCTCCAAATTCCATTTTTGAGAAGACAAGCCATATTATTTTTATCTCGCATTGAACAATCGCTCGACTTCTTATAAGATACATTCACCATCCGTGCGTGAAACTTACCGTCGATTAACTTGCATTTCTATCCTCATATGTGTAGGAGGACGACTCTGTGCCGGTGAGACATTCGCCAGACAATTTTTGTTCCTTACATTCGGAACCCTGGCTCAAAATTTTGACTTTTCATTTGTGGATGGCGAGCCGTCCTCCCTGCAAGATAGGATGCCGGGTTTTGCCACGGGTCCCAAAGATCTCTGGATTAAGGTGATTCCTCGTAAATGAAGGTGCAAATGTATTTACCGCAATCCACGATATGTGCAATTTAAGTATCTGTTCTGTTCAACGTTAATTGAACAATTAGTTAATTCCTTAACCCTTTTTTCTACCTTCTTTAAATTCTCTTCTTTCCATCGAATCGCCATAGGCACATAGTAATGAAACTATTTTACAAACATTGCTAGACAATGAGACAGGATCCTTACCTGTACCTACAGAACATAGAACGCAATACGCGCTGCGGCGTTATTTTCTTGACCAAACTAACGTAGGGTTGATGCATTTTGATCACACGATTATCTTAACAGTTCTGAATATAGTCACGCGTATACCTTTAAGAAATTGTTACTAAATTGGCCAGTGGTCTCAGCTATAGTCTGAAGTCCACCATCACCACCATCAGCCTCTTCAGCCATGGTTGCAGCCTGAATAGCGATCGTCAATACCAAGAGCTTAATCATCATAACGCCTGTAAGACAAATTACAAAATTTTAACTCAACGTGAAACTAGTTGCTGAATAACTTGCACGAAGATTTTCACAACGTGAATAAATCAACACCGGAGAGTGCCCGATATTACTACGATTTCATACTGCCTCGTCTGCAATCTCCAGAAAATAAGCAATGCGAATAGTCAGCGATTACAAAATACAAAGGCCGAATGACGATATAATTAAAGACGCCCCAGATGAAGACTACACACGAGATACAACATTTAGGGACTAATTATAGTTCTATCAATTTATGTTAACTAACATCGCAAATAAATAGCCACATTTGTCTTTTCAATACTTGATGCCAAACACCGTTTATTTATATCCTCGCAAAGATCCCGCACTACAATTTTGATGAATCTCAGTACGCTAGTACCTTGCAACGTATATAGAAAACGCTGCACTTTACCTGCAGAGTGCAGTCAGCAGTATTACCCAATTAGCGCAACCCGTTAAATTCAAATTTGAATTTAAATTTGCAACAGAATGTGAAAGTTCAAAAATCAGGAGCCAACCGCAAATAACTAGCCATGGATACGAAAGCACGAAGTTGAACTGAATAAGCCTGGGTAGGTACCGCGTACGTTTATTTGCTTGAAATGTACAGATTCGCTCGCTGGTCAAAGGCGACTGTAGATTAACAAGACGGGTGTATAAGGTCATCGCAAGAAAAAGCCTATCTCCACAAAACCTTACGCCATAAAAAAGCGCAGAGATTGTGCAAGCGAGTTGGCAGATCTGTGGCTAACACGCCAGACAATGACGTACACCATGAGATAGAATAGTTTTGTGTCCATTTTGATATTTCACCCAATCACACCAGAATATTGCAGACCAACCTTGATACTGTTGACTCAGATATTGGGTTGTAGTCGTTGATAGTGGTGGTCAATACCAGGCTTCAATTGTTGAAATCGCTTATGATAAAATAGAACACCCAGCCACCAAGACACATGAGTTTGGCGGTATTGAGCGATCAGCGTTGACCAGGCGATTGCGCGGACAAAAAAATTTCCCGCTTTTAAGAATAAAGATTCATGCGTCCTCATCAGCATTTATCTTTGCGTTGAAACTTTGAGGGACCTCCAAAGTACCATAATATTCTATGAGATAAATTATTCGTGATTTTTGTTGTAACCCTACGACCTGGTATCTGAAATTCGTAATCGGATTTTTTTTGTTATTAGAACATGACTATTTTCATGGGATGGCTATATACCGCAGTGTCGCTCTAGATCTGGCTGTGCTGGATGATGAAACTTCCAACATCACATTTGGGATCTTGACATACATATCGGGACTTATACCATGCAAACACTAACATCACAATTTAATTAAAACGACTGTATGTTGTTCCAGCTGTTCCTCCTACACTTTACAAAGCCATACACGATCTACTTTCAACACAATATTGGGAACATGAATTTCTTCCAAATAATACAGGCTAGTGAAGGTCGTGTTTCGGACTTACTCTTCGCTGATGTTTCTTTTCCCTGAACTAGCTGGGAAACAAGTATTTCTTGTGTTCCCGATGAATAATCATTCAAGCCCGAGAAAGGTTTCAAAAAATGATGAGAGAAGTAATTCTCTATTGCAACTTTCAGTGAGCTTATTACTTTTTTTTTGTTTGAATCGCTACTGATTAAGCAAGACGAAGACTTGCTTCTACCGAGGATTCTCTCTTGTAGCTTTTGGTTGGTAACAGAAATTTTATACTAGTTCGATCCGTATACGAAAATGTGATGGGGGAAGTTGATGGGTGGGAATGACTAATCCTTGAAAGATCTTTAAACGTTGAAGTGCGAATACTAGTAACGAAGACTAGGACATCTGACATATCGGTAAGAACCAACTGAGTTAGTATTGCATAGTCATCGGATAGGGTCATATCACTTCTACTCTGCGAACATTGCAATTCTCGGCGATACTCCACCGTCAATTACCTACTCCAGCTGCCAGCATCAACGGTAAGTTCGGATGTGATCTGCGGGAGCAATACTAATGTGTTAAATATGTCTGTTGAAAGTTCGATGCAGAAGATGCATATGAAGAGTTCCATACCAAAACGGAAATTCGTTGTCCATACCTCTATCGAATTTTCTTCAAATCGGTGACATCGGAGGTTTACTTACCTACTTCACGAAATTCTATTTTCCATAGATCAAATACATTTATTTTTCGAATCACTATTTGGACTTCTAAACGGACGGAGATGAAAGTGGAAAATATAGAAGCAACTGATTATTGACATATTTTGGAGTATGATCTGCAACATCTGCAAGATTTTTCGTTCAAGTATACATTTGATCTCGTAGTCTTATGGAAAATTCTGAAAATATGTGGACAACGAATGTTTCTTCTGGTTATAGAACCCGATGTATTCACAAGCATAGTATATTCAGAGGCCTGGGTAGATTGATATTAGAGAAAAATGCCACTGAATCTTAAGCTGATAATTGCCTAAGCAAGAATCTTAATAGCTGATAATTGAAGTATTATTTTGCAGGGGAACCCAGTATTAACAAACTCCACGGCAAAAGCTGCTGACAATGATCGACTTTTCACTAGTAACAGGGTTTTTGACTGTACAGGTTTTTACCATCGCCGTGGGAGCTAATTGTAAGCTGGTACACCAGCCGGAATTGAAGCTAGTCAATGTAGTAAGTAGAAACCTGTGATATAATTCTTCGACTTCTAGAAATGTAGATAATGTCAGTTTAGCTTTCTGAACAGTATCGAATAGGGATGAAATTAGGTATACAACGTATATTTATACGGGGCGAAACTAACCCGGTTGTCTATATGAGGGCATTGAGATACGAGAAAGCAATTGAGCTTTGATTGTGAATTATATTATTTTACTTCGTTTCAGGTTTTTAGACACGGTGATCGGACACCCGACACCAGAGAAACTTATCCCAATGACCCGTACGCCAATTATACTTACTATCCAGTAGGCCGCGGAGGGCTAACAAACGTAAGTGCACTCGATATCAGGCGAGACGTATAGGTATAGTAGCGAATCTCAGCTACGTCAAAAATCGTCAAAAACTGTCTTGGGTTTTCTGATTCTTATACTGCGAGACACGGTCTAGTCAAATGAGAACCTATTGATTAATTAGATGATACACGGCTAGTAACACTAATATAGCATTCACTGACTGCAGGAGGGAAAACGGCGAGAATATCGGCTAGGAAAAGTCCTTAAATCGCGGTACGGTCGATTTCTGGGATCCATCTACAACCCCTCGGTCCTTGTTGCCCGTAGCTCGGACTACGACAGAACAAAAATGTCACTACAGTTGGTTTTGAGTGCTCTCTATCCACCTCAACCTATTCAAAAATGGAACGATGAGTTACCCTGGCAGCCAATCCCAGCTCTATACTCACCTGTAGAGGAAGATATGCTGTTCTATCCCGATTTGTGCTCTCAGTGCGTTCTACTTTCTTACGAAAATGATATTCAAATCCCACTGGTTGAAGTCAGTAGTCTATGCGCTGACCACCTACGTCTTTCCTCAGGTACATCAGCGAATATGACCGTGTTAAAAACACTTCCGAGGTGAAAGAGAAGATTGCTGAGTTTGATGGACTGATGGAATCTCTCGGAGAGCTCACTGGCCAGACGATTAATGACACTTACGAATTGTACGTGCTCTATCTAACCTTCGAAGCACAAAGATCGGCTAATTTGAAGCTACCGAAAAGGGTGTACGAGTTTTATCCGAACGGCGAACTTCGAGACGGTGCCAGCCTCGAATACGAGATAAGTTCCTTCAACGACTATTTGAAGAGAATAAATGGAGGTATGCAATTGAGTGGCATAATTTCCTGCCTAATTGTTCGGAGACAATGCAATCGTTTGTTCCAGACCTATGTAGTACGACGTACTTTATGTTCATCTTGAGAAAGACTACGATCTATGATCCTGTCATAACTATGCAATACACATTTTCTTCACTGACCAAATATCCCAGTATTTTCTACGAGCTTAGCAATTTCTTATCAGATACCAGACGACACCATCTTTCATATCCGAGTGTCAAATCTCCGGTATTTCTTTTAACAGTTTTGACAATATTTACATGACCGGATCATATCAGTGCGCCCGTTCTAATTATGAGCTATGCAGTTTGCGTATTCATTGAATCTTATCGACTCCTAGGTACGATACTGCGCGAGATTTCTGATAATGCAATCAGTCATGTAAACGGAACTCTCGAGGAAGGCAGAAAGCTCTATCTGTACAGCGGTCACGAGAATAATATTGCCAGTCTCCAGTTAACGCTTGGAGTTTATGAGCCTCACGTACCCGCCTACTCGAGTGCGGTGATTATCGAACTTTGGCAACTGAAGGACAAGTATTTTATCAAGGTGGGTCTGCAATAATTAAAAACTGAATACTCTTCGCCCAAATTCTGACACACCAAAAATAACTCTCGACCCCCATTCGCCTTGTTCTTCCAACTCTATATATAGGTACTCCAGTATTCTGGCATTCCGTCAGAGATCATCGAGCAACAGATACCAGGGTGCGAGGTATTGTGCCCCTTTGACAAGTTCCTGCAGCTACTAGCACCAGTTACGGCAACGGACGCCGATCTGCTGTGTCCCTAAGACTGGGCTGGATGGTTTCAATCTGGTCAATATAAGTGTAGGAATGAAATTTGAATGTAATCTATATATGGCACCTGTCAGTGAATTACGATACGACAGGAGAAATATGTAATAGACAATTCTGAAGTCACATGGTATAAATATGCAGAATGGTCCAATAAATATATCCTCATACAATATTCACCCCAAGTATCGATTTCCGGTGTCCAAAATAATAGTACCGAGGGCTTATATCCCGGTTTGGTATACGCGATGATTTTAGATTTCTGTGGAGATTGAGACAAATTTATACTTTGTAAAAGTTTAGAAAGAATTGAAAAATCTAACCAGAATTTCGAACGTACGAAAGTCTTCCGGAATATCGCAACAAGAAAACAAACTCCGATATAGGACAAAATGTAAGAGACTCTTCGAGCACTGAATGTCATCGACCGTGGTTGTTACAAAGGGCATTGTATTCAACTTAAAGAATGAGTATGATTATTCTACTATACGCACTGATTGCCATCTTCTGAAATAGAGCTCGTGCATTCGAATTACTTATTTCGTCGTGCATAGTCATTGACAAGCAAACGATTTGGGTTTTTTTTTCAGCTTAGATGTATGAATCACGGGATTAAGTGTTCAGGAAGAAATATAATTGACAGTCATTGGGTTATTGCTATGCACACATACATTTGGAAACATTTTATAATTCATATAGTAAACTGGAGAGTCTGTACATCTTATAGTTTTGTCATGAGCTGAGAAAATGAAAGAATTAACACAGCCCGATGTTATCAATAAATTATCGTGTATTATTGACAATAATACACGATAATTTCTTGTACATATGAAGCATACATAGGATACCACTCACTCAATTACAAAATATAATTCGATTTTGAAAAAACCTATAAATAAACTCTGCATAGCGCTGACGAAGGTGTAATTTCAAGTGCCAATGCTCTTAGATCGTTATCGAGTTATGCCAAGTTTGGTTGTTCAACAATGCCAGTGAACAGCAATACTCCAGTGTTGCGGTGGTATATCGCATAGTGATAAGGTCGATCTACTTTGAATGTCGGTGGAGGTCGATGGTAGGATATTGCACTATACGAGTTAACCACTGATACTGAAAAAAGACAATCATTTTAAAATCGCGTAGCTTGTTCAATGGAATTTTCGATAGATGAAAGGTACGAGCGGTGAACCCGCTATAGCGATTGAGTGCAGGAACACTTTCATCATAGTTACTATTATATGAGGTAATTTGACGAGAGATTTCAACTCACCGGTGACAGCAGCTGCTTCGCTACCTTCTTCATTGACTTCAATAAATGCCTTTTGAATAACCTTGCTGATTTTTAGTGGAGTGTCAGCTATTCCAGAGAAGTTAGCATGATCCGTGAACATGTCGGTCATTCCCAGCTAGAATGAGAGGACACGACATACGATATGAAATAAAACTACACCATTATATTAAAATTAGAATATCTAATGGATACCGAAAAATAGGTGGAAGAAAATGAAGAAAATTATACACAACAGACAACAGCTATTATCTTGCATGGGACATTTGAATCCATGTAGAGAATAAGAAAAAGGAGAACGTGAACAAGATGGAAGAGACCATCTTTGGCATTTGCCTGAGAAGTGAGACTACACAGCCATTTCGGACTAGAAACATGCAGATTTTCATCACTTCATCAAAACATTCCATAATATGAATTTCTGGCTATCTTTGAACCTCACACCCCTCAACCGCGATAAAGTGCTTGCGAAATATCTGAACTCCGCTATATAAATTAAACGTTACCTTTTCTAGAGTCTCCTGAAGCTGTAAGGTACTTTCGATTCTGAATTTCGGTAAGAATAATTTGATTTCACGGAGATATGTGTGCTGTAAGCTTCTTCTTATATTTACTTGCGAAAGGTTGTTCAGAATTGTTCTCAGCCCATTCACTTCATTTGGTAGGATTATAATCATACTGAGCTGGTTACCCTGGAAGACAGATAATTACTCAATCTTGTGATTCATTCTGTATGCTCTGTTGAGTCCTGAATCATCATTTCGATTCATAGTCCAGTCGGAATGTACATAAGGTCTATTCTCGAATATGTCGGAGTTGGCAATTTTTTTACAGCTTCATGGGATAACCAGGAACATATCCTGAAAAACTCGGTGTATCGGAGGTCCGGGTTTGGGAGATAAAAAATTATTAACAATTGAAAGTGTCTGATTTTCACGCAATCTTTTTATTTATCGAGTTCAGAGAAAAAAGTTCCAGACAAAAATTGTAGATCTCATTATCCTTTACAGAATTGGTCCCACAAAAAATCACGTAGCGTTGATGGTTTGGCTGTAAATTGCAACGGAAGACTAAGCACTGCTAAAACTCGGTTCTTTTGTTTATTGCATGCAGGTCAGTGAATTACCAATGCACACTATTGGAACTTATCGTCAATGTAGAACCATCTTTTCTCGAGAGAAGCGCGCCAAGTTTGCCCGGCTATGTCATAGAGTTTAGCAAGAATGAATTTTCGCCTGAAATCCGCCCTTCCCCTATAATTTCTGGCTGAATGACCAAGCAGAGTGCAACAAAAATCGTAGTGGTACTTTTTACCACCTTCTTTCGGGACCCGGTGAGAAAAACATTTTTTTTCTGCAAAAAACGCTGTGCAGACTTGGCGCGCTTCTCTTGAGAAAAGATGGTTCTACATTGACGATAAGTTCCAATAGTGTGCATTGGTAATTCACTGACCTGCATGCAATAAACAAAAGAACCGAGTTTTAGCAGTGCTTAGTCTTCGTTGCAATTTACAGCCAAACCATCAACGCTACGTGATTTTTTTGTGGGACCAATTTTGTAAAGGATAATGAGATCTACAATTTTTGTCTGAAACTTTTTCCTCTAAACTCGATAAATAAAAAGATTGCGTCAAAATCAGGCACTTTCAATTGTTAATAATTTTTTATCTCCCAAACCCGGACCTCCGATACACCGAGTTTTTCAGGATATGTTCCTGGGTATCCCATGAAGCTGTAAAAAAATTGCCAACTCCGACACATTCAAAAATAGAACTAGGCGAAATTTCTGTACATTCCGACTGGACTATTAGAAGAGGACTTAAGCCTCCTGAACTGGCGTTCAGTGCCCGAACGCCGTCACTGGCTCGGTGAGCAGCGCGCCGCCCGTGTTACGGCTAGCGCGCCGTTGCCACATTGAAGCGCGGCATTCCCTAAGAGATGTTGATGTCCCCACTGTGTTTGAACTGTACGACACAACGTGGCAACAGCGCAGCTGGAAATCGACTACACGCGTCCACCGGCTCTGGGCGGCGTGGCGCCGCTTTTCCGCTCCAGTCTCACTAAATTATTATCTTTTGCGATATTTACGTATTTTTTGGGGCTAAAAACATAACAAGTCCATTCTAGAGGGTTTGAACTATGCATCGTAATTTTTTCAATTTTTTTGATACATAATTTTACGTGCAACAAGAAAAAATCTAGAAAAGGCGGCGCGGCGCTCATTGAGCCAGTTCAGGAGGGGTAAAATATAGATGATTGTTATGTTTTGGATCTTGTTGGAATACCATGCAATCTATCTGGTCTTCTCATGTACCTGATATGGTATTTCGATGAACCTTGCTCCTAGCTGTGGCAGATCTCCATGTCGGAATTCACTTTCGATGTACATGGTAGGTATACTTCTGGTAGTATTCTCGTCGATGTGAAAAGGTCTATCCTTGGTCGAAAGTGGATTAAACTTCTTCTCCCATTTACCCTTGAAGTAGACTGCATTCACCAATACCAACTTTGTATCGGGGCCAACGTCACCTAAGAAACACATTTCATTCGTGGCTGATAAAAGATTTCAATCGATCCAAGGGTATTAATTTCACAGTCGTCATTTTAAGGCCGAGATTTATGGTCAGGTCTTGAGAGCGGACTTCGTCAAGACGATCTCAAGACCTGACTATGAATCCTGGCCTGAGTGTCTCTAGTGATTTTTTTTTAAGCTTTGTGGCTATCCAATGAACTGCCAACAATTTTGCGATTTATTCCAGTAAATTCTATAATAGGCAGATGAAATTTACTAGGGGAAATCACATCTTTGATGCGATTGTTGGTCTGCTCTTCACACCAAGTGTTTATGGTAGTGGCAGCGGCCGCTGGACTGTTGAAGTCTACTTCCTGGCTCGCAGACAAGAATTTCCCGGCAGTCAATTCTTGATATCCAGGTTCCACGACAAACTGAGATGCTGTGTATATCTTATTGGCGAGACGTAGGTCAACTCCTGTTACAGACTGAAACGAAAGGTTACCGAATCATCAAATCATGAAAACGAAAAGATATAAAGAGTTTTCTCACACTCTTACATCATAAATATTTGGTGAGCGCGATTGACATCAGTAACGAGTATCAAAGTACGTACATTAATTCTAAACTCCCCGCGTAACTTACGTTGCAGGAGTCAATCATAGACCGATAACCAGATTGACCAAGTTCGTGGTCACTGGGAATGAAGAGAGCCGAACGCATTTGCGATGCGGTTGTGCCACCGGCCCCGTATGCAGCCATAGCCAGTACTACTTGAACGCTCAATGGCGAGGTAATCAGGTTTCCACGATTATCGTTAGCCACGACCTACAATTTTCAAGTAATGATTATCGATGGCAGTAAGTTCGTTTTTAAGGTCAATACGATTAGCTCTTCGGGAGTATGGTCTCAGAAACAACGGCAGACTGTGGGGCGGATCATGTGTCACCTCGTGGGTTGTTTTATTGATTGATGATGATTTATTGACTAATTTTTTCTCTAGATATTGCGATGTTTTTCGGGTTTCAGGGTATAAATGAATATTGTCAAAAAGTGAACAGTTTTGAAATTATTGAGCCTGAATTCTCACCTGTACCTACGTAGTATGTTCTTGATGAGAACATAGAATTCAATATTGCATTGTGATCGCACGAATATCTTGACATTTCTGAATATATTTACGCGCATACCTTCAGGAAATTGTTACCAAAATGGCCAGTAGACTCAACTATAGTCTGGAACCCACCATGACCACCACCAGACTCTTCAGCCATGGTTGTAGTGCTAATTGCGATTATCAGTATCAAAAGTTCAATCATCGTCACGCCTGCAAAACAAATCATAAAATTATAACTTTATTTTTCAAACGCGCATCAATATTTTGGTAGAGCATCTCAAATACAATATCTCAGCCAAATATGAGCCTATTTTATTTTTTCCATTTTCCATTTGAATAACACGTAAAAAATAATTAAAACAGAAATGAAATAGGCAACTCTTAATATCAATACCAAGAGCTCATATTTGGCTGAGATATTCTATTTGAAATACTCTACCGAAATTCTGATGCGCATTTGAAAAAAAAAAAGATTTTTATATTATTTTTTTGACACACCCTAATAAACATAGATATTCAAATCCCGCTTCAATGAACGTTGACTCACTTTATGAGATTTGTCATATAAATGGGTTATTTTTGGTAATCTGATCATCAATTCGACCCAACAAAAGTTGCGGACGGTGAAGTGCAGATGCTTCCAGTATGCGAGACACTAAATATGTAGCTTACCTAGCTGTGTCTCTTTTAACTCCGGTGGCTATATAGTTATTAGCTCTAATATGGAAGGCATCGGCAACTTATTAGCCCTAAGAATGAATCATCGATTATACAGAATCGCCGATTTTTTAAAAGTTCTATTTACTTCAAGAAAATATCTTGTGGAAAGCTTCCGATCAAATGAATATTCTGACGAATCGCAATAGGCTAGTACCTTATACATAGTAAACCCTGGACTACACCTACAGAGTACAGTATTGCACTAGCGCGGCCAGTTAGACATACGTACATGTATTATACCTTCACGAGATTTTCGACGGAGTATGAAAGTTCAAAAATCAGGAGCGAACCGAAAATAACCACATGCTGATACGAAGGCACGGAGCTGAACTGTAAAACCTAAGTAAGTACGATATACGTTTATTCGCTGGTGACGTACAGATTTTCCTACCGGTCAAAGGCGACTGTAGATTAGGAAGACGGGTTGTATAAGGTCATCGTGAGAAGGAGCCTATCTCCACAACACAGTGCGCGATAAAAAAGCCCGGAGAGTGTTCAAGCAAGTTGGCAGATCTGTGGCAAACATGTCAGACAATGACGTGCACGATGGGGTGCAATCGTTTCAGGCCTGTTCAGTTATTTCACATCAGAAGATTGTAGACCGACCTTGATAGCGTTCATTCGGATGTTGAGTTGTAGTCATTCGTGGTGTTAGTCAATACCGGGCTATAATTGTTGAAATCGTCTGTGATAAAACAGAACATCCACCCACCAAGACACTCAAGTTTGGCAGTATTGACCAGTCAGAGTCGACCAGGCGATTGCGTGAAAAAAAAAATTCCTTGCTTTTAAATTAGAATAAATATTCATCTGTCCTTATCAGCATTTATGTTTTTGTTGAACAATTCAAAGGTCTTGAAAGAGCGATTATATTTTATCGGCCAGCTTGTTCATGATTTTTCTTACGAGCCGAATCGCCGGGTATCCGACATCGAATCATACTGGTTATTTAGAAACACCGGAACATGATTTAATTGCAAGGTGTGACGTCGCGAATTTCATTAATATAAGTTCGAACTCAATTTTCCTGCATGAAGGTACGAAGAATTGCAAAAACAATAACTAGCTTTTCACAATAGGTCATGAAGACTGCAGTAGAAGAAGAGATCTGCATGAAGATACTGGAAGGCGTGAGTGCGAGTGACGGTGAAAACGGAAGTTTTAAGCGTTTTGTGTCTCTCCTAGCACGGTATGGATTTGCGAACAGTGTTTCAGAACTTCACTGTATTTGGGTAATCTGAATGATGAGAAAGTGTATCTGATTTTGTTTGTAGATGATGGTCTGATACTTGCAAAAACACGTAGTACGCTGACGTAGGATTTCTGAAAAATTTTCAGATCTTTCGATCAGGGCCATCGAGGTGTTGCGAAAAAAACTTTGAAAATTCATGACGCGCTGAAATTTATTTTGAAAAATCTGAAAAAAAAATTTCGATTGCTATTGAGAATCAGAAGACTGATACAAAAAATAGCGGACCTCAAATATGAGAGGTCGAGGGTCAAGACCAGGTCGATTTGGCATGGAATGCCCCAGCTATAAACAGTTTCTTGTATAATTGTTTCTAACTGTTTGTAATCCTTGTCAATTTTTTTTGTGAAAACAAAATATGAGATAAGAGAAAAACAGCCTTGTTATCTGGAAGAACGGTATAACTCGAAAACTTAATTGTTCGTTCATTGTGAAGGGTTTGAACTTTTTGTGGTTTTATTTATATCATCAGAATCATTATTATTATGTACTACCATGCTGCACAATGGAAGCGGAGTACGTAGCAGCTAGTGCATCCGCTAGCCGCTAGGGAAACTGCGTGGCTATGGAAATTATTGGTGATCCTGGGTATGCATGTGCTGAAACTAGCAAGCTCTATGTTTAATGTTGACAACCACAGTGCTATCAAGTTGGCGGAAAACCCAGAGTTCCATGAGCGGACAAAGCACATTGATGTTCAGTATCACTTCGTTCGAGAATGTGCTGAGACCAGTGAAATAAATGATGAATATATTCCGAGTGCAAGTCAGAAAGCCGACATTTTCACGAAAGCATTATCAAGACAACAATCCAAGCGATTGTGTGACGGAATAAGAATTATAGAGCTATAGAAATGTAGACAGAAGAGAAAAAACATTTGTAAAAGTTAAAAATCCCCGAAAAGTGGGAGTGTTAAGGTGATTCCCCACCCAATTTCACCTGACCTGGAAACATTGGGCTGAACGCGAGCAGAAGGTGCTATTAAATGGAATATCTCTGCTTGGGCAGGCACCGAAATAAAAGAAACAAAATTCGTCGCGCAATTCTATATGCGATTCCGAACACGTACGGCCCAAAACATGTTCGATTTACGCTAAAATAGAGAAGAAATCCATGTAAAACGGTTTTAAAAATGTTTGGCATAGATTTCTTTTCTGTTTTAACGTGAAACCAACATGCTTTGGGCCGTACGTGTTTTGCGCGACGAATTTTGTTTTTTTGATTTCGGTGCCCAAGCAGAGATATTCCATTTAAGGAGGTTGGGGTAGAGAAATCTTTGAAAGTTTTATCATCGAAAGATAGATGAATGAAATGCTTCCTGCCAAAATTTCAACTTGATTCACTACACCGTTTTTAAGAAATTAACTTTTGAATTTAGTTCTTATATACACGTAGAGGTATGGAAAGCCGATAACGTGAGTTGAAATCTTTAGTATCACCCGCGCGGTAAGAGTAGATTTCATACTAACCTTATCGGCTCTCCATAACTCTGCGTGTATAAGAAGCAAATTCAAAATTTAATTTATCAAAAACGGTCTTGTGAATCGACTTGAAATTTTGACAGTAAGCATTTCATTTAGCTATCTTTCGATGATAAAACTTTCAAAGACTTCTTATCGTTTGCATTTTGGTCCCCAACCTCCTTAATAGCACCTTCTGCTTCTGCACGTGTTCAGCCCAATGTTTTCAGGTCAGGTGGAATTGGGTAGGGAATCACCTTAAGCGAATTTGTAGTGTGTTAAGCGTCTCCGATTTTGTATGTGTATGTGTGTGAACACAATACCAGTATTGACTGGTTGCCAGAATCTAGACCCCGTAGACTTTGGTCCAAGTGAAGCCATCACGCACGATATTATGTTTTTATGTTATAAGCAGGATATTATGTTGTTTTTTTTTCCACACGCTTAGTGATACAAGTACGAATAAGTGTATATCTTATCTGAAAATTTGTTTATTTGAATCAAAACCCCAACGAACATAATTGATGGTATTTGGACGATTGCTATGCACACATACATTTGAAACCTTTTCGTCATGCGTATAGTGAATCGGAGAGTCTGTAGATCTTATAATATTGTCATGAGCTGAGGAAAGAATATCGTGCTTTATCCCTAAACAGCACGCACAGCTGACAGGGTGAGCGGAGATATCTGTAGACAGACTGTGTGGTATAAATATCAAAGTCAATACTGGAGTATTGCCCATACTCAGTGAGGATAAATTGACACAGCCTGATTTTATCAATAACACATGATGATTTCTCGTATATACATAGGATAGGCATACATAGGATACTACGCACTTGATTACAAAATATAATTTTATTGTGAAAAAACCTATAAATCAACTTTGCACAGAGCTGAAGAAGATGTAATTTTCAGTGCCAAAGCTATAAGATCGTTATCAAGTTATGCCACGTTTGGTTGTTCAACAATGCCAGTGAACAGGGATATTCCGGTGCTGCGGTGGTATATCGCATAGTGATAAGGTCGATCGACTTTGAATGTTGGTGGAGGTTCAGAGAAGGATACTGCACTTAGCAATCTAGCCTGAAGTCCTGAAAAAAATATAATCATCTTGAAATCACGCCACTTTTTGGATAAAATTTTTTATAGATAAAAATTTCGAGCGATAAAAGCATTATAGAGTCATTCCACGTCAGACTGGACAGTTTTTGACCTAGAGTCTAGGTTATAGCAATCAAGTGCAGGCACAATTTCATCATAGCTAGTATTATATGAGAGATTTCAACTCACTGGTGACAGCAGCTGCTTCGCTACCTTCTTCATTGACTTCAATGAAAGCCTTTTGAATCACCTTGCTGATTTTCAGTGGAGTGTCAGCTATCCCAGAGAAGTTAGCATGATCCGTGAACATGTCGGTCATTCCCAACTAGAGTGAGAGGACACGATATATGATATAAAATAAAATTACACCATCATATTAAAATTAGAATATCTAATGGATACCAAAACATAGATGGGAGATAATAAAGAAAATTATACCCAAGAGACAATAGCTATTATCTTGCATGGGACATTTGAATCCATGTAAAGAATAAGAAAAATGAGAACGTGAACAAGATAGAAGAGACCATCTTTGGCAATTGCCTGAGGAGTGAGACTACACAGCCATTTCGGACTAGAAACAAGCAGATTTTCATCAATTCATCAAAACACTCCATAATATGGATTTCCGGCTATCTTTGAACCCCGCACCCCTCAGCCGCCATAAAGCGATTACGAAATATTTAAACGCCCCTATATATAGATTATACGTCACCTTCTCTAGAGTCTCTTGTAGCTGCAAGGTACTCTCGATTTTGAATTTCGGTAAGAATAATTCGAGTTTACGGAGATTTGTGTGCTGTAAGCTTCTTCTTAGATTCACTTGCGAAAGATTGTCCAGAACCGTTCTCAGCCCATTTACTTCATTTGGTAGAATTATAATCATACTGAGCTGGTTACCCTGAAAGTTAAATAATTACTCAATCTTGTGACTCATTCTGTATGCTCTGTTAAGTCCTAAATCAGCATTTTGATTCAGGAGAGGACTTCAAACATAGATGATTGTTATGTCTTGGACCTTATTGGAATACCATGCAATTTACAAGCGTATATCTTCCAAACAGATATCCTATTCATACTGTTCTGTATCAAAAGGTGTTTTCTTGAAGGTAATATGCGAAAAAGGTATCATTGCCAATGTAATACGTTTGTATCGGTATGAATTTTTTCGTAGTAAAAGTTTCACGTTAGTTGCACTATAATTACTCAACAAGATTCGCATAAAACAAATGGGTGGAGTTGGATACTGATTATTGGAATATCTGAAACCATCTGATGTTCTCATATACCCGATATGGTATTTCGATGAACCTTGCTCCAAGTTGTGGCAGATCTCCATGTCGGAATTTACTTTCGATGTACATGGTAGGTATACTTCTGGTAGTGTTCTCGTCGATGTGAAAAGGTCTATCCTTGGTCGAAAGGGGATTGAACTTCTTCTCCCATTTACCCTTGAAGTAGACTGCATTCACCAATACCAACTTTGTATCGGGGCCAACGTCATCTGAGAAACACATTTCATTCGTGGCTGATAAAAGATTTTAATCGATCCGGGAGTATTGATTTCGAAACCCTAATTTTCAGTGTCTTGGGTGACTATTCTTTAGTCCCGTGGCTATCCAACGAATTAACAATAAATTTGCGATTCGTGCGAATGAATTTTATAGTATGATGAAATTTACCAGGGGAAATTACATCTTTGATGCGATTGTTGGTCTGCTCTTCACACCAAGTGTTTATGGTGGTGGCAGCGGCCGCTGGACTGTTGAAGTCCAGTTCCTGGCTCGCAGACAAGAATTTTCCAGCAGTCAATTCCTTATATCCAGGTTTCACGACAAACTGAGATGCTGTGTATATCTTATTGGCGAGACGTAGGTCGACTCCTGTTACAGACTAACACAAAGGGATTCCTGAATCATCAAAGCTTGAAAACCGAAAGGTATGAAGAGTTTCCCCACACCCTCACATTATTAGTGTTTGCTCAGCACGATTGACATCGGCAATGGGCATCAAAGTATGTACATTAATGAACTCTCTGCGTAACTTACGTTGAAGGATTCAATGACAGACCGATAACCAGATTGGCCGAGTTCGTTGTCACTGGGAATGAAAAGTACTGAACGCATTTGCGATGCGGTTGTGCCACCGGCTCCGTATGCAGCCATAGCCAGTACCACTTGAGCGCTCAATGACGAGGTAATCAGATTTCCATGATTATCATCAGCCAGGACCTGAAATCAATAAATGGGGTAATAATGATAGATGCTGGTTCGTTTGTTTTCAAGCTCAATACGATTAGCCAATTGTGAGTGTGGTCTCAGAAATAGCAGCAAAGTGTGCGGCGGATTCTACGACATCTCATGGGCTGTTTTTCCTAAAGTTCATATAGTATTGACTTTTTTCCGTAGATATTGCGATGGTTCTCGGGTTTGGTGATATACATTATGAATATTATAGACATGTGAACAGTAATAGAATCGTTGAGCCAGAATTCTTACCTGTACCCATATAATATGTTTTCGATCAGAACATAGAACTCAATGTTGCATAGTGATCACATGATTATCTTAACAGTTCTGAATATAGTCACACTTATACCTTGAAGAAATTGTTACCAAATTGGCCAGTAGTCTCAGCTATAGTCTGGAGTCCACCATGACCTGCACCACCTGACTCTTCAGCCATGGTTGTAGTGCAAATCGCAATTGTCAGTACCAAAAGTTCAATCATCGTCACGCCTGTAAGACAAATTATAAAATTATACCTCAATGTAGAACTAGTTACTGAATAATTTGCAGCACTTAGATTTTCACAACGTGAATAAATCAACACCCGAGAGTACTCGATATCATCATGATTTTATATTGTCTCGTTTGCAATCTGCAGCAAATAGTCAATCCGAATAGTCAGCAATTAGAATAATATGGAATCTTTTATCGTCGTTGATCAATCCTTTTTTTTTTCTCTTACAAAGCAGACGGCAAAGTTAGAGAATAACAAAGCGCGTGCAGTATATTTCTAAACTTCGAATAGTTATTTATTTTTTTGCACGAATTGACATTTATATCCCGCTCCAATAAATGTTGTCTCACGACGTAAGATTTGGAATATAAGTACGATATCTTCGGTGTATGTATTACCTTGACGAGATTTTCGACGGAATGTGGAAGTTCAAAAATCAGGAGCGAACCGCAAATAACCACCCGCCGATACGAAGGAACGGAGCTGAACTGTAAAGCGTAAATGGGTACTGCATACGTTTGTTTGCTTGGAAAGTACAGATTCACTCACCGGTCAAAGGCGACTGTAGATTGATAAAACGAGTGTATGAGGTCATCGCGAAAAGAAGCCTGTCTCAACAACATAGTGCGCAATAATGGAACTCAGAAACCAAGACACGTAACTTTGGCAGTATTGATACCGGTCAGCGTGAACCAGGCGATTGCGTAGATAAAAAAACTTCTACCCCACTTACGGGGAAAGTTCGAATGTTTTCCCTGTTTTGCGGAAAGAGAACGGCACATTTGTGCCCGGTCAAGATAACGTAAGCCCAAAGTACGCATATTTCAAAATTTCCTCACACTATATGCTATAGTTACCGTTTATCATGACAGCTCAACAACACCTTATCAACAACACGAATGACCTTGTGCTTCACCAATGTTTTTTGGAATAAAATTCATTTGAATTTTTAATTTGATTAATAAAAATATTAAACAATTACTTGAATTAATTCTTTTATGGTTAATTTACTGATTATCTATAATTTCTTGATTATTTTTAGTTACAACTGCTCATATAATCTATTCGTCGAATTTCAAAAACTATGTAATTTTGTTTCAATGAAAATAAATTTTTATTGCGTCATTTATTATTAGAAAATATATTTTTGCTATGAAAGTCAGGGGGCTTTTTCATTTATTTATTGTGCTCAAAATGCCACGAAAAGGATCTGTGAAATTTGAATATTTTATTGCAAATCTACGATAATAATTACACATTCCAAAAAACTGTTATAATTGTTTCAAATTTTTAGGTGGTGGAAACTGTTGTATAGATGCAATTTTTTCTGGATTTGGTTGAATACCATTAGGTGTTAGTATACCTATATCCCAAGAATTTTATTTCATTTTTACAAAAGAAGGTTTTTAATCATTTTAATGTGAATCCATTTTGAATGACTTTTTCAAAAACACGAGCAAGTTGCTCCAAATGCTCCGAAAAAGTACGAGAAGTGATAAGTGAATCATCAACGTATATTGTGGTAAATTCATCAAGTTCATTTCTGAAAGCTGAATTTATTGCCCGTATGAAACCACTGCCAGCAGTTTTTCTTCCAAATGGAATTCTTCACGTAGCGAGATACAGCAAAACAAGATTGAAATCAGCGAAAAATGCCACCGAATCCTAATAATTACAAATTCCAATATTATTCTTCAGAGTGTTACGTCTTAGGCTGGAAGCGGAATACTCAATTTATAGGTACAACAGTTACCGTAGTCATTATCGAAGGTATGAGTATACCGACGTGCAATTACCATCAGAGTTTGAATAATACCTCTATCGATATAATTCCATTTATAATTTTTTTCTTTAATTCTCTTATATTATTTTACTCATAGATATAAGCCGACACTTTTAAAAGAAACAATCCCAACCAATATAGACAATTTCATTTCATTTTCTCATAAACCAAATACGCTTGGAATCTTTTGTAAACACTATATATTTGAAAGCCGAAACTTTAAGTAAACTTTGAAACGTAAGAAAATATCCTTTTTGAGGAATCATAAATATCCCAGATCCTTCAGAATTTTACGACCGAAAGCGGAAAACCTGAAAAACAGAGACAGTTTTGTTTGAAAGAAGACAGATCATAGACGCTTACAGCATCCCTTCTCATCTCCTCGACGCTTGGGCCTCTGACCCAATCGTCTCGCGCTAATGATTTTTCAGCCAACCATATCTTTTCCCGCTTTAGTTTAACGAGCTTTTTACCAATGAGAAAAAACCCGCTTTCCCGCGAGTTTTCCAGAACCTCTCCTTCGGGTACCCGCGAGGAGAGATCCTTCTTCAGTTACATTAAGGCAATTAGTCATGAAACCTCGAATAGTAAAGATCGAACTCATAGAATCATAGAACTTATAATTATCAATTCAAAGTAGTGTTTGGTGAAACAGTTGAATAATAAAGTGAATTACTAAATAACTAATAGAAATTACAAACCCTAGTTAATCAACACTCACGTGAAGATTAACAACCGAATTGTTGAGCAGATTGTGAATATAAATAGTTAAATAAATATTGTTATAATTAAAAGTGAAATCCTTAAACATTCATTTCACCCACGCATAGTGGTGGTTGATTAAACCCATTACCTCAACAGATACGAGCTAAACGACGTCCCGAAGAACTAGTTATCCAAGACTCGGTAAGAAACATTATAGAAATCTACCATCTCCAGATCTGAACCTCATAGAACTTAACTAGCGATTCGCATCTCTCAAATAACATTTATTCAGGACGTAACAGCTCTATCTATAATAAATTTGGTGGCATCGATGGGATATCAGTCTGAAATAAATTAAAAGCTAATCAAAGAAACAAAACATTTAAATCAAAAATCTGCTCACAAGTGTGAAATTTTTTTTTACATTGGTAATTCACAAACTCTAAAATTCATCGAACTATCGTGACTAAACATCATCGATCCAAACATCAGCATCAAGAATACTATCATCAACGAACTTCAATCTCGACATCGATCATCATTGATTTTGCCGACGGATAACGTCGCAGCGCAGAACTTCAAGATCAACTCCAACAACCGAAGACCCGCCCTACCGCTCACCCACGAAGACTCCTACAGTAACCCATAGATACTACGTTATTGTTATTTCTCTTCATTAATGTAAGTCAAAAACAATTTTATCGTAATGGCTAATCCAAGCACACCTATGGATGTGTCACAAACTTTCAATAATGGTTCAAATTTAAACGCAAATATTCAAGTAGGAAATAATGCAACCTTAAATAGGACGAATAGCATAACGCATGATTACAAAGAATTTTTCAAAACTATTCCTGATTTCAATGGTGCATCTGATGGTTACCCGATCAGATCATTTATTCAGCATTGCGAATACGCGAAAGCATACATACCAAATTGTGGAGAAAATTTCTTAGTAAGAATACTTTGTTCTAAATTTAAGGGAGAACCCGCAATACGTGTCAGTGACGCGAATTTACAGACAATTGACGAACTAACAGAATTTTTAAACTTACACTTTAGACCTAAAAAACGAGTTGCGACATGGATTAGAGAATTTAACGACTTTGAACAAAAGCCAAACGAGAGAGTAATTGATTTCAACTACCGGATCGGTCGACATTTACAAGAGACGCTTTTAGAAATAGATCTTGCTGGTGGAAATTATATTGAAGGTAGGAAAATTTCAGCAAACGAAACTGCTGTTCTATCTTTTTGTGCAGGTCTCAGTCATAAAATTTCAATGTTTTTACGAGAAGACACATACGAAACACTAGTCGAAGTAGTAAAAGAGGCTATGGAAATCGAAAGTAAACAACAAGTAATACAAAATTTCGACAGCTATTTTAAAAATCTGGAAACCACATCAAAACATTGTCTCCCAATACAATCAAATCAAAATAATAATTATAAACAAACACACAAGCCTAATAACCAAAATAGGTCAAATCAAGGAAACGCGAATAACAATCAAAGAAATACAAATAATTCGTCAAACTCGAATACGCAGAACGCGAAATTTTGCAATTATTGTAAGAAAAATAATCACGTCATTGCTGATTGCCGAACCTTACAAAATAAAAATAAAAAACCCGTTAATACAAGTAACAGCACGGAAGCTAATCCATACAGATCGCTAGAGTGCAACTATTGCAAGAAAAAAGGTCATATAATTAGAGATTGCAGAAAACGCAAATATAACAATGCTAAGCGTGACGGTAATAACGGTACGACAGCCAATACCCACATACCTGTGGGAAACGAGTCAACGTCTCCTCGACAAGGCGCGTCGATGGGTCAGTAATAAACTCAGCGCTTATTTCACAGACAGACCATAAACTTGTCACGGCAGAATATAAAATAAGGGTTAAAACAAAAAAACCCATGATAATTATGGATACATCAGCCGATGTATTTGATAAATTAGCTTTAGATATCGTAGGACCAATCAATAACGCTTCAGATAAAGGATACAAATTCATTTTAACCATGCAAGACGATCTTTCAAAATTTTGCTTAACTGTTCCGCTAGTAAACGCAACAGCTAACGATATTGCAGACGCACTAGTTACTCAATTCATCTGTGAATACGGATGCCCGAAAGTAATTTTGACAGATCAAGGCGCAGCTTTTATTGGACAAGTACTGACACGATTAGCTAGAGTTTTTGAAATCAACCAAATGAAAACTACAGCATTTCATCCTCAATCAAATGGTTCATTAGAAAGAAGTCATCAAGTACTCGCAGATTATTTAAAACATTATACAGACAAGAAAAACTGGGACGAATGGCTCCCACAAGCGACTTTCGCTTATAACACTAGTATACACGGAGGTACAAAATATAGCCCGTATTACCTAGTTTACGGTCGAGATCTTCGTATACCCTCGGAATTCCCATACCTAGACGAAATCCTTACGCACGACGATCATGTAAGAAACCTTACATTACGTTTAATTGATAGTAGGAAAAACGCGCGAGAAAATTTAGAAAAAGCAAAACAAAAATCTGAAGAATATACTACGATAGAAAATTAAACCCTGTAACATTTAGGATAGGACAAGAAATTTACTTAGTTAAAAATCAAAGAACAGGAAAATTAGACGATAATTACAAGGGACCATACAAAATTACAGAAGTATTTCTTGATAAAAACGATATAGAAATTGAATTAGCTAAAAGCAAACGAAATATAATCCATTGTGATAGAGCTAAGATAGCTTACTAAACCGATCCTCAATAATCATCCTCTTTAACAAACAAAATTCAAAACATATTAATTAATAGAAACAAATTTTAAAACAAATAGTTGTTCTTGCACAAGTTATAAAGACAAATAAAATAAAAAAAAAATAATAATTTTACGAAAAGAAGTTAAAATAATGAATAACAATCTATAATAAATTTGGAAAAGAGTACTTACCCTTAAATATTCTCCAAAGCTTCGTACTTGAAAGTATATCACCTCCAGATTATTCATTTTTTTTTTCTTCTCACGTCAACTCGAACAAAAACACTTCAAAATATTTACTTTGACAAGTAGTCGCAGAATGAGCAATTGCAGCTTGTACCGATACTTTTGTATGCAGCCAGAAATCAAAAGACATTAACAGAAAGGTTATATTCAGGTACAAAATTAACCCCGCCCAACACTGCGAGGAACACCCTTTACTTTACAGAAACGAAAGGAAAATCTAAGAAATATTTTCAACTATTTCATATATGTTTAAATTATCACGATTATAGTACCATCAAATGCAACCACGATATATATTATATCAAAATCCTAGACAGAACACTCTTAGATAACTTTGTGCTATAATTGGTATAGATATAACTAATTCGTAATTATTAAATACATTACTATTTTCAAATACATTTTACTTACCTCATTATAAGATTATCTTTTTTTTTCATAAAATTCATATTTACCAACATCTTAGATATAATTTTATAATAATAACATAGAATAACCACATATTAATGTAATATTCATAAGCAATTTTAAGTGAACTTAATCATTATATCACCTACCTTTAGTTATTAAATCATTTATGAACGTTAATTTTAACACATTACACGTCAATCTTAGATATATAAGGTTTTATGAAACTTTTATACAATTATTGGATTTAATTTAAGTTCATATTTTTAATATTTTTAATATTTTACCCGAAAAACATGGAAATTTCACGTCGATACACTAGACCCGCTAGGTCGAGCGAGGACGCTCGAATCCCAACAGGGGAGGTGTTACGTCTTAGGCTGGAAGCCGAATACTCAATTTATAGGTACAACAGTTACCGTAGTCATTATCGAAGGTATGAGTATACCGACGTGCAATTACCATCAGAGTTTGAATAATACCTCTATCGATGTAATTCCATTTATAATTGTTTCTTTAATTCTCTTATATTATTTTACTCATAGATATAAGCCAATACTTTTAAAAGAAACAATCTTAACCAATATAGACAATTTCATCTCATTTTCTCATAAACCAAATACGCTTGGAAACTTTTGTAAACACTATATATTTGAAAGCCCAAACTTTAAGTAAACTTTGAAACGTAAGAAAATATCCTTTTTGAGGAAACATAAATATTCCAGATCCTTCAGAATTTTACGACCGAAAGCGGAAAACCTAAAAAACAGAGACAGTTTTGTTTGAAAGAAGACAGATCATAGACGCTTACAGCATCCCTTCTCATCTCCTCGACGCTTGGGCCTCTGACCCAATCGTCTCGCGCTAATGATTTTTTAGCCAACCATATCTTTTCCCGCTTTGGTTTAACGAGCTTTTTACCAATGAGAAAAAACCCGCTTTCCCGCGAGTTTTCCAGAACCTCTCCTTCGGGTACCCGCGAGGAGAAATCCTTTTTCAGTTACATTAAGGCAGTTAGTCATGAAACCTCAAATAGTAAAGATCGAACTCATAGAATCATAGAACTTATAATTATCAATTCAAAGTGTTTGGTGAAACAGTTGAATAATCAAGTGAATTACTAAATAACTAATAGAAATTACAAACTTACGTTAATCAACACTCACGTGAAGATTAACAACCGAATTGTTGAGCAGATTGTGAATATAAATTGTTAAATAAATATTGTTATAATCAAAAGTGGAATCCTTAAACATTTATCTCACCCACGCATAGTGGTGGCTGATTAAACCCATTACCTCAACAGATACAAGTTAAACGACGTCCCGGAGAACTAGTTATCCAAGACTCGGTAAAAAACATAGAAATCTACCATCTCCAGATCTGAACCTCATAGAACTTAACTAGCGATTCGCATCTCTCAAATAACATTTATTCAGGACGTAACAAGAGAACAGTCCAGAAATGGGAGCAATGAGCCGTTTTTTGCTTGTGGCAGTTTTTTCGATGATACAGGTCTTTCCGTCGTCCTGGGAGCTAAGCCATGACTAAAAAACCAATTAATGTCGTAGATAGGAACTTGTAATGTTATTCTCTGAATTTTACACCGCCAGTTTAGCCTTCTGATCGGGACCTTATGCTTCGAAAAATGTCACAATCAGCGCAACTCGGAAGATATCTCACCTGCAAAATGTGAAGAAAACATTTTTCTGGGCTACATTTCTTATAATATGACAATCAAGCATCAATTTTAGCCTAGACAATTTGTCATGAAAGAAATATCCAGATGTTGCTGATGCAGTGAATAGTTGTTACCCTGATTCCCTACGGCCTTCTTCAGGTACAGCACCGAATGTGCTCGTGTGAAGAGGACTTCCGAGGTGAAAAAGAAGGTGCTGAATTGGATGGACTAGTGAAATCTCTCGGAGAGTTTGACGCTACCGAAATGGGTCTATGAGTTCTGCAGTACAATTTGCTCAAAAACGGATTCAACCATTCAATACTGGCTTACTTCCAGCGTGCATATTATTGCATTAGAGATATTTGTACCTAGCTCTCATCTAGCGGCGATCACATAACTCTGGGAAATCAGATAGAAATCTGTAATGACCAATTGGACATCTCCCGAAACGCGGATGGAAAGAACCCCAGCTGAAATCATACGTGGGTGAATTTATTCCAATTTTTTCATATCAATTGGAAATGCGGAAGCGACATAATTTGTGTTTTTGTCATTTAGATAATTGTAGGAATTGTACGAAGTCAAACATAGTAGATCAATAATTTATAGTAGGAGATAGTGTAAACGCAGCGGGCTATCAATACCCAAGGGCATCACTGCCTATTTAATGCGTTCTACTGAAGTGGATTGCGAAAAATTACTATCGGACCGCACCAGCGCATTATACGATTCACGATTGGCATCTAAGACGCGGATCAAGATTAGCACTAACTCTCGAATAAGGTATCTCAAAGAAATGTGCGACTTAGAAAAGTATGTATTCTACCTAAAAGTTGTATTTAAGGGTGCTTATTCACTAACTTAATATAACTGCAAAGATCATTGCAGTGCGATCGGAAACAGCTAATGGGCTGACTATTTCTCATGGCGTGAATTAACTGCAAAATAACTCCAATCGTATCTTTATCGTATTCTCTAACGTTTTCTATAACGCTGTTGATATAAGCAACCAATAATAACACAAATTAGACAGTTGCGCATCACCGACGAACGAATGACATTATTATACATAGAAATTTTTTTTTATTATCAGTCCTGAAAAAATTCGTGTGGATGTATCGCAATACATCCGAATTTCAATTGTCTTCGCCCTTATTTTAGTAGGCGATATTTTGACGTTATCACATTGGAGTTATGAATGCAGTTATATAACGCAAAAATTATTAAATAATCCCCAAGGTCGTAGGTGTCGAGAACGCGGTCAGCTTTTTCGAAAGAATGGTAAAATTCTTACTTTTGAACTTTTTCACAATCGTAGACTACTTGCGAGTAGTTTTCAGGAACTGCTAGGAAAGATTCAGAAGCAGCTACCAGAATTTTTACTAGTCTTCTTTGGTTCTGAAAAATACGGCCAGTACCACTCGACGACTCGGGTCATTCGGATTAATTTTCATAAAGTTTCGATTTTGCAATATTTTATCATCTTTTCAACGGCTTAGCGATAAGGCTACTTACCTCTCGCCTCTGCTACGAAGAGGAGCATTTATCGCCTTCGCTCGACCCAGCGAATATGGCATATATAGCTATACGGTGCTTTATTCAACGATTAATGATTCGCAAAATTTAATTGGAGTACGTGATGCATGATTTTCATAATAAATTCTGTACACCCACGCACGTGATAATAGACAATTGGCCCCACGTTCATGATAGATGCACGGGTTCGATAAAATGATTTCGCGATTTATCTCGAATTAGAAAGCCACTTATGGGTAACTGAATCAGGGAAGATAATCATTCACGGGTCTAGCAGTCATAGGCTGGCGATACTGGGCGTGACAATGATACATAATCTTCGTATTTTATTCTCCGAATCGGCGTGATCGACGAGGACAATTTCCAGTCGTCATAAAATCATGAGATTTTACGATTTCACAATATTTCAAGAAAATATGTACGCCAAATGTCAAGAAAGGTTGATCCCTCGGTTTCACCGAGTTCACCGATTTTCATACTCTCAATGGTCCCACAGATCACAAAAAGTCGTACGGCACTTTTACTAGAACGGAGTGACAGATCATCTTTGTGATAAATATTCTTCGCCCTCGCACGTGATAGAAGATAATTAACTCACGTTTGTTGCAAATGTACAATTAGTCCAATAAATCGATTCGGCTCTTTATCTCGGATAGGGAAGTCCGCCTATAGGTAAGTAATTAGGAAAAAATAACCGTACGCTTTGTGGTATGAGGCATGACAATTATACGATCCTGGTAATTTATTGCCCTAATATATGTGATTAACGACAATTATTATTGCCACACAGGTTTTATGCCTGAATTATCTTCGAGAACAAATAGTTAGAACATACTATGTATTGATATCATGTGTCATGTTCTAACTAATTCAAAACATGTAGAGTGTAGAAATACATTTTCCCCAAATAAAACCCCTTTTCTTCACAGATTTTCTTATACCTACTAGGAATCACCCCAATTGTCAAGCTCTTGCCATGAAACAGACTTATTTTTAACAATCCTAAATTATCAGTCGAACATTGAAAAAAAAAAAAAAAAAAAAACAACACCCAACGCGTGATATCGCAAAGGAATTTCCCATTTCCATCGTTTTCTCGCAATCCAACATTGAAATTCATTCACTTTTTCGTACTGGCAGTGGTGGAGTTAACGCTATTTTCTGCGGAAGCTACATGAGAACTTTCTACGTCGTACCATATTTCTAAGACCGGCAATTGAACGAGACGTTATTGATGGCACTTTCCGGTCCATTTATTTAATAATTATATTTGAGATTACGTGTTCAAAGTTCTCGGTCACACTGATTATAGCAGGGCAATACGGTGGTGAAAAGATAAATCGAATCGGAGATTTTTTTCTAGTACGAGAATTCAAGGCAGCCCAGAATAATTCTGATTGGTACATAAAGACTAAGTAAGAAATCTGAGAAGACCAAAACGGGCGAGTGAAAAGGATGAGTGGGGATGACTAATCTTCAGAAGATCATCAAGTCTTGAGGTACTGATAACGATGCCTATAACACCAGAGGAATTGGCGAGAACAAGCTGAGAAAATATCGTAACATCGTCGGAGAGGGTCAAGGGAGGTTCATCGTCGATTTTTCACTTCACCGTGCATTACCACCCCCGACACTGCTCCACCGTCCACGGTAAGTTGTGTGAGCAATAATAATATATCAGGTAAGTATTTTGAAACATCAATGCGTAACATGAACATCAGGAGTTTGCCAAAACGAGAATTCACTGTCCTTCCAAATTTTCTTGAAATTAGTTTGAGCGGGAGATTTTGTTGGAAGAAGTATCCCTCTAAATCCTGAAACTGCTAACTGCAATCTAGGAAGATTCGTGAGACACGGGGAACCAAAAATTCGTTATAACTTTCTTTCAAATAAATTTACCTTCACGTAGTGAAAAGGTTTCGCAATTCCACGGTGAATTATCTGTGGTCACTAAATATTCTATGACTATTGACCCGGACTTTCTGGGCCAGGTAAGATGTTAGATCGTGACAAGAGCTCCCTTGTAGACACCGACCTCATTCCTATGCCAATTGAAATGGGAATAGTAAAAAATCCATCTCCCAAAAGCGCTGGTTATATGAAGGCCTTCTACACGCCTAGCGTTCTTCGCCATAGGCATACTATGAAGCGTCAATCGTGTAGCGAGTCTCGAATATGAACAGCAAATCTCCGGTTTGATGTCGAACCCCTAATGTAATTACGAGTTTCCTGTTTTTTGAGGATCGATAATATTGAGATCGGATAAGAATGCCACGAAATTTTAACAATTACGAATTGAAATATCATCTTGCATAGGAACTTTGGATATACACCACCGCCCGACAATGGAAACAATGAGCCACTCTTTGCTTGTGGCAAGTTTCTTGATTGTACAGGTCTTTGCCATCGTCCTGGGAGCTGAGCCAGAATTAAGACTAGTCAATGTCGTAAGTAGAATAAGTGATAATGTTATTTTTTGAATTCAACACTGCCAAGTTAGTTCTCTGATTGGTACCTTGTGCTGTGGAAGATCTCATGATTAATAATACTTTTTAGCGTATGTTAGAATATGCAATCAATGTACGCAGGGTCTCAATGGAGGAGGAAACCGTTGTGCGTCTAGGTCATAAAATTTGAGCTTTTTGTACATGTGAATTTCGATGAAAACACAACATAGTGTAAACAGCAAAATTTCATAGGCGATATAATAACGTGGCTTCGCAATTAAGGTAGCGAGATCAAGATTTTCTGATCGATACCAAAATGGCGATATCAGACTTAATGCTAATTCTTTCTGCTGTTGATATTTATCTACTTGATATCTTCAGGCTTATAGACACGGTGATCGGACACCTAGCACCACGGAAACTTACCCCAATGATCCGTACGCCAATTACGACTACTATCCAATAGGCCGAGGAGGACTAACAAACGTAAGTGCACACACGATAAAATTTCGTATTGAGGATGACGCTCTGCTGTACCAAAATCAGTTCAATTTCTGTAATTGTTCTATACCATGAGGAAGGATATATTTTATGGTTGCATTTTCATGAATATCCTTTTATCAGAATCGCAAATTAATCGCGCATTTGCGTATCGAACAGTACGTCAGGTACACAATTTTCAGCAAAGAGGAATGCATATTATGAACTTAAAACCAGTAGAATGTTTCTCAATATTTTCCCTGATCTTTCATATTATCCATACTGGTCTCAAATTCGGTGCAATTTACGGAACAACTATTAGCACTCAAGAAACGTAACAGTGTTAATTAAATACAGGAGGGGAAATTGCGGGAATATCAGCTCGGGAAAGTACTGCGATCACGGTACAGTGACTTCTTGGGTCCCATCTACGATCCTTCGGTTCTAGTGGCTCGCAGCTCGGATGTGGAGAGGACGAAAATGTCGCTGCAGCTGGTTCTGAGTGCTCTTTACCCACCAGAACCTATTCAAGAATGGAACAAGGATTTACTTTGGCAGCCAATCCCAGCTGTGTACTCGCCCTTGGCTGAAGATATACGGTTCTTTCCTCAGCTGTGCTTACAGTGCGTTTTACTTCCTCATGAAAATGATACAGTAAGTAGTTCACACGCTGATCTCCCATGCCTTCTTTCAGATACATGACTGAATATATCCGTGTTAAGAGCACTGCCGAGGTGCAAGAAAAGATTGCTGTGTTCAGTGACATGATGACATCCCTAGGAGAGCTGACCGGTCTGACGATAACCGACACTTTGACACTTTATGGCCTCTATCACACCTTCGATGCACAGAGATCGAATAATTTGACGCTACCAGAGTGGGTCTATGACTATTACCCAGACGGCGGGCTTTTAGACGGTGCCAATCTCGAGTACGAGATAAGTTCGTACAACGACTATTTGAAGAGAGTATATGGAGGTAATTTAATAGCATAATTTTAGCTCTTCATTGTTATAAGATAGTGCAATTCCTCATTAGAGGCCCACGTAGCACGCAGAGTACTCTATGTTAATCTTGAGAAATACATCCTTAGTCTCTTCATCAATACACAATAATCAATTTTCCCGTTGATCAAGCGTCTCAATATCTTCCACAAGCCCAAAAATTTCTTATCAGATACAACACAACTGCGGTTATTGATATCCCTGTGTCAAATCTCCGTTACGTTTTGCAGTAATTCTCGCAATATTCACATATCAAGGCAACCTCTCTAATCAGGAGCCATCTGCGTATCTAATAATTCTGACCATCTTCTGTAGGTACGCTACTTCGCGAAATTTCTGATAATGCAATCAGTTATGTAAACGGAACTCTCCAAAAAGGCAGGAAGTTGTTCTTGTACAGTGGACACGAGATTACCGTTGCTAGTCTACAGTCAACACTTGGAGTATATAAACCCCACGTGCCTGCTTATTCTAGTGCGGTGATTATCGAATTTTGGGAACTGGAAAAGGAGTACTTTTTCAAGGTAATTAAAAACTGAATGATCTTCACCCATGGCATTTCATGGTACCACAAATAATGCCTTTTTCTTCCAACTTTCTATAGGTACTTCACTATACTGGCATTCCGTCGGAAATCGTCACGCAGCGGATACCAGGTTGCGAGGAGTTGTGCCCCATGGAAAAGTTCCTCGAACTACTCAAGCCGGTTACAGCAACAGACTCCGATTTGCTATGCTCCTAAGGAACCTGATCATAAATGAACTTTGAGCTCAGTCTAGATGGCGCACATCGCCAAATTATGCTATGACGGGAGAAGGTTGTACCAAACAACCCTCAAATAATGTTGAAATAAAAATGATTGTCCGCTATTTTCAAACTGCTCGCTGCCAAAGATTGGAACTGCTTTAATAAATACGCCCATAGAATAACCCCCCTAAGCATTGATTTCCATCGGTTGAGATAATAGTGGTAAGTAAATGCTGCAACGACATAGGGTAGAATCAGGAACTTGATCTGACGCAGAGTTAGTTGCTATGCACTTTCTTGAAATTTGAAAACTTGGTAAGGGAATATACAGAGAGGTTTCAGTTCAGGTTTTTCATCTGTTTATTGCAGGCCGGCCACCCGCATTTTTTTCTCTGAATGAATTGATTTGCTTTTGGAAGACATCGATTCGGAAAAAAAAAGGAAAAGTGGATGGCCAGCCTGCAATAAACAGACGAAAAACCTGGAGTGATTCGGTCTACAAATTATTGCACTAATGTTCAGTTACAATATTACTATAATAATACAGTAAATGTGCGAAATCGGTTGTCTAAAATAATTTTTTTTTTAATTCACTCTTTCGTGTGTGAGTAAAAATGTTAGTAAAATTTTGGTAAATTTAATTTAAACCCGTCTTAACAGCCTACTTTTTTTCCCTAATAGTTAAAACTTTCAACCTGAACAATCTATATCAATACTATTTTGAATCCAGCTCTTGCTATCTTTAGTCCCCAACGAATGCCCTGAGTGTTGTAAGGTATGAGAAGGTTGTCATCAAAGTCTGGAAACATTCAGTTCAAAGGTTGATCAGATTTCTAGACGATCGAGTAACACTGCTATTCAAACAAAAACTAAACACCAATACGTACAGATCCGTAAAACTCAAGCGATAATATTGGGAGTAAACCATCAACAGCAATATAGATTGGGGCTCGCGATCGTTCGATAATGATTAATAAGTCTTTATGCATTGCGGGTGTTTTTCCAATCCAATCACAGCCGTAGGCGGCATCCCCTATTTTCGTACTCTACACAAAAGCGAACAAGTCAGAGATCTTTTAATCAGCTTTTCGTGCCAGACAGATAGAGTGCAGAATGAAATTATTCGAAACCTTTACAATGTTGAATAAAGAAGCGTGTTTCAACCTTTGTGGCCTATATGCTTCTTGTGTATACTTACAGCATGAATTAAATTATCAGCTGGCCAAGTGAACAAAAAAAGCTCCATCGCTATTGCTATCTCGTAACATATGTACTTCGTGAATTCGTACAGTGGTGGACGCTGCATTTCCATCACACATATTCATAAAGCACAACAATTCAATGATTAAATTATAATAGATAAATTTCTCTATCACTCCGAGTGTAATTCAGATGTAACAGCCGAAATTTCAAGGAGCAATTCTCACCCGAACGAGTATGAAACCTCCGGCTGAAACTGTAATTAAGGTAGTCACCACCACCGCTACGGCTATAACACGAGTACTGCCCTTCAATTTATTGACATATCTGAAAAAAAATGACCAATAATGACCAAAATATCATGACTTTAACAATGAGTCCACACTTATGAATCTGTCTTCGGACTGACGAGGAGGAATTCTGATTCTCCTGAGAAGAATCTCTTAGACATTATAAATATACGTGATAGATGCTCACTCTATCAATCTTTGATGCTTCCGAACACAGCGGTGTAGATCCGCGTCGTTCGTTGCTGACTGCAATTCTAGGGCCAACATTTGGAATCTTGCAATTGCGTACCACAATAGTGTACCGCAAAAGAAATCCACGTAAACCATGCATGCGACTTGGATGATACAAACACTCTGAGAGACGTACAAAAATGTCCAAACCCAAAATGTATCGGTCCGAAAAGGATGAGCAGAATCTCCTGGAAGAGGCTGCGACGTCGCCATAGGTGTGGCAATGAATGTGATTGTTCCGATTATGGAACTGACAAAGATCACTGCATGGGGTATCAAAAATTTATCAACACAACTCTGTATCAACTCTTTCTCCTCGCGAGTAGATTGCTTCAGGAACGTCTTCAGCTCATCTATTAATACCTGATCAATAATTCAATTTAGCTTTAAACTGGCATCATAATTGACCCCAAAAAGTCTGACATGGAGGTGTAAGCAGTGACGAACCATACGGTCAGCTTGTTCATCGAGTTGAACCGAGATTGTTATCAGTTAAAGAATATCATAGCTGTGGTGAGAAATCTCTTGAAAATTGTCGTTAATCATTGGATAATCGATGAATACATATTAGGGCGGAGTAAAAAGGGTCAATTTCCGCGGATCGTATTCTAACAGTGCGGGAAAGTTGCATCTCGGCATCAGTAAAACTGTGCCAAAGGGAAAAATTTACAATCGATATCTTCATAAAAACTCACTGAATCAGCCCATTTCAGTCTCCTAACGCTTTTCACTCCGCCCTAATACATATTATACTTTTAAAGCGGTAATAAAAGAAATATTGGTAACTATTTCGGTTATTATACCTCACCTCTATTCGGGGAATTTCAATTCTCCATATGATCATTTTTACAGTTACTGCCATCATGGCGCTCGTCTCCGATAATACTTTGATTACTTTATCGGGATTATGGCTGTTCAGATAGATGTTATAGAAACTTGATCCAATACTGGCTATTAGATGAACGACTCCAATCGACAAGAAAATATTATGCCGTAAGACAGCGAGACGACTAGATCCTGCAGCCGGTGGGCAACAACTAATTGGGTTCATCAAGTATTTTGTTATGCGAATGGTAGTCTCGATCGTTACTTGATACTTCATTATGATACGTTTTTCGCCGAGATCGTATCGTGTAGATTCGTAAACGATCTGCTGCGAATGATTGCTGTTCGCAGGACTTCGGAGGTCCAACAAGTCTCATCTAAGCGTTTATCAGAAATGACTAACCCGGTGCGTTTCATATGTTGCTGCAATCGATATACAAAGTGTTTCATAGCAATCAAGCTAATGATTCAATCCGCAAATAGCTCGAGGATTTCTTGCTTGTGATTGGCCTAAGCCAACCCACGGAAGGGAGTCACATGCATCTTGATTCGAAACAGATGTATGTAAACATCGAAGACCTTGACAGGTATTGTCAAGTTAATTCGTTTTAAGTGTTGGGACTGCCAACACCTGACGCCTGATACGTGCACGTAATTACTATAATCGAAGCTAGACATACGGTGAGAGAAATGGCCTGGTTAAATATGGGAATAGAATGCAATTGAAATTCTATTTTAGAATAAACCAATAATTTAAAATTACTCTGTGTAAGAAAAGAATTATAAAAATATATATTTAGTAACGAAATGAATGCCTTTTTTGCCGTTGCCATCGCGATCAGCGCCGTCCGGGTCTTTTTCTATACGTGGCTGTTGGATAAAAATTTATTAAACGTTCTATTGGACCATTGGACGAACATTTTGACTATCGAGATGAAAGAGATCATACGTAAAGACCATCAGATTAATCAATTTAAAAACTGCAGGCTTTAGTCTGCCTGAAGTGTTTCTAATTACTTATATCCTTCTGCTATAGGGTACTATCTTGATTGTTTTTTTAAATTTTCAGAGTACAACGTGATTTAAAGATCTCTTTTGAATTTGTATAAAGTTTTATTTATCAAACGCCAACAATATGATAGACAAAAGTTTCAAAGACTAGTAGCGTCCAACAAAAATGGTACAACAAAAACAGTTTTGTTACAAAAGTGTAAGTGGCAGAACTTGTCATAAAAATTTAGGTCAAACGTTATTTAGATTCTGGATTTTCCGGTGTGTAAATATTCCCGAACAAAAACCTTTGCATCAAATGAACAGACAACTGTTGGACACGTTGATTCTCCTTTTAATAAATTGCGGAATATTCTAAGAAAGCTCCTAAGTTTCTCCGTAAAATGACGGTGAATTTTTCATAAAACACATAAAATCATAGTTTCTCGGTCATGGTTTCATCAAATGAGATGAGATAGTGTTCAAAATGCGTAGTTTGCTATCACCGAGTGGCTAAGTATTTCAAAAGTCTAATAAATCGAGTGCATCTGTGAATAATTCTGCGATTTCTCTGATAATAACTAGATCTGTAAAAATAGTTTCAAAATTTAAAAAAACGAAATATTTAGCCCCTTTCTACCGAGACGAGGCAGTAATCTCTAAAGTTTCATTCCGTTCGATTGTGTAATTGTGGTATGGTAAAAACTACGAATTGCGTTCCCGATGTGAGCGTGTATCAAAGCTCCTTAACATATCTATAGCGCACATAGGGATCTGCCGTTATCGTTTCGAATTCTCCTCGGCCGATAGCTAGCTCTACATCGGATTCTATCGTTATACTGTATTTCTACCGACCTGCTAACTACATTACCAAACCAACCAAGAGGGCGCGAGCTCGCGATGAATTTCTGAATTTCATAAGTGCAGCCGTCTTTGCTATTCTCCATTCAACGGCGAGAGTGGGGTATAGAATCCTTGTTACCGACCGGACCTCGTCATAATTAATGGTCACGTGACCCGGCTTGCGCGCGATATATCAACCGCAGCGTCACACCTCGGTGAAAGATTAAAGTAGCGTTATAAAATGGCAACGTTTTTGGTTCGCCGTTGTGTTTTCGTTAATTAAATTTCACCCGTTAATATAAGCTCCAATTTATCCGCTTCAAAAATGATACGCCAATTGTAAAACAGCCGTGAACCCAGTCGAGGTAAGTACTTCCGACGCTAATGTTCATTAACACTTTACTAATTCGTCGCAGTGTTTTGCCGGATCGATAAATTGATCTGCTACTACTTGCCTCAATTCTAACCTTAGCTCACAACCAGCTTTGGCGCCCGTTTTGTGTACTGTATAGATATTAACACCTTCAACGCAGTTTTCCCACAGTTTCATATTATTTATATACACGCTACACTCTCCGGAGAGCCAAGAGATGCCATATTTATAGAAACATTATTTTAACTAAATACATAGAATCGAATTATACGTATTGTTACATACACTGTCAACCGCCAATTCTATTCGCTCTCATGCATTAACTAAACAGATTACAACACCGTGCTGAGATGAATTTTATTCACCTATATCTCACGTATTTTTACAAATCATTGAAGACACGTGAATGTCATAGAGCAACACCCAAGCTACTCATTTTGATAAATTTGATAGCGACTTAGGCACGCTGAACATTCATTACAAATAGTTTAGTAAGAATTTTATCTCAACCTACTTAGTCAGCGTGTCATATATTCCTCGGAGATCGATCGGAAGAATCTGAAACACAGAAGTGGCTGTGAGAGTAAAACTTGTCTCGTAGAAAATCTGAGATCGAAAAAAACACCCTGCCTTTACATTCTACTCGTTTTTATGTGAACAAGACAAGAATAAGCGATATATTCGAGGTAAATAGGGAAAAGTAGTCCAGGAATGTAACAAATGACTTAGTTTGTTCAAATATTGAGAATACCTGGAATTCATCTTGAGGAAATATGATAGTTTACTATTTTTGAGAATCTGGGAAAGCAATTATGGGCGGAGAGCCATGTTCTATTAGCTAGAAGATATAAGGGGTGAATTATCACGTTCGTATTTTATTATCTGATTATTAAGTGATATGTGGTGATGATTGAGGTTTAAAACTGTTCCAGGTGTTTCGGTATAAAGTAGAATATAATGTATAACGGTATCGGACTCCAAACGCCCCGAGGTTCGGGAACCAATGGACACGTCCAAAGGAATTGGGCAATTGTTCGTAAAACTAAAGACAAAGTTTCTTACAAAACTGAAGAAGAACTCCAGAAGCTAGATCAGCTGAACAAACAACCTAACAAGGAGATATTGGATCATGAACGAAAAAGGAAGATCGAAGTCAAGTGCGCTGAACTTGCTGATATACTCGAAGACCAAGGGTAAGCTTCAGGACTATTCAGCAATTTTCATTACTCACAATTAGTTTCGATATGTACATTGGAGTGGTTCCTAATTCGATCATTTTCGAATTTCGATGCTTCCATGGGCAGATATTGTTCATTTTCGTTTATCTTCACCTCAGTTTCATATTCGTGAGACAAAGTCGACAACTATGACGAAAGTAATTTTTTTTTTTTTTCTTGTGAAACCGATGGAGGTCAATCGAGTGATCATACCGATTCACATTCGTGTAATTCATTCTACTGCACCTGATTTTACAAACATAATTATGCCACATATGTAATACAATTGGATTACAAGAATCCAGAGGAATTGACTCTGAGCTTCCAGTCTGAACATTTTTAGATGGCTTCTCATAATTTCAAAATGTGGAACAATCTTTCCGCTCTTTTTACCACTGCTAACAATAAGGAATGAAAAATTCACAAGAGAAACGTCTTTTTCCTCCATTTCTATCGAGTAATATTTCAAAGCATTCCGATTCGACGAAAATCAGTAACTTATTTCATTTTATTTTTTTGATTCAAATCGGTGAAAAATTAATTCCTCCAAAGCTAACTCGACGCTTCAATTTCTGTTGCAGATTCACCAGTGAGGAGGTCATCCAGAAGGTAGAGTCCTATCGCTCGATGTTAATTGGCAGCGATATACAGCCTGGCGTTTCTCGTGATGAATTCGGACGTGTAAAGTGAGTATTAATTATTATCACGTGCCTCTCATTATAGAAATCACTGTTTAAACAGTCCCAACACCTTTACTGATGCGTTTACAGTTACGGTTTGAGTAATCATGGATCATCGACCCCCCCCCCCCCCTCGTAGTTTTCTGGCAGTAATTAAATTTGAATCCAAAAACATTTCATGCAGCTCGTTTAATCATCAAGAATATAATATTTCCACGATTTCTCAGTTCTTTATAAAAATTAAACGCGAGTAAGCTAACATTCGACTTGGGAAATGAATTTTACTATCGGAAGAGCGAACTGTGTATACATCTCGGGGTGGTCTCTAATTTGATCATCTTCAAGTTTGAATGTTCCCATGAGTCAGGACGTCTCCAAATATATACAAAAAAATTTAGCCAAAACCCCAGGTTCCTATCTCAATTCTGAGTACCGCCCCAAAGCCTTCGAATTTACCCATTTTAATGAAACACGATTTGTCATATTTCGCGGTCAATTTTTTTTCTTTCCATCGCAGTATAGCTCTGAAAAATCTGAAACTTGGTACACTCCTTCCCTGTAGTAGTAGGTATTTCATGAAAATTCGACAGATTTTCAACGATATAATTTTCGAAGCTACATCACGCCAAAAAAAATCTCTTATCTCCAAATTGTGATGAATAAAATGTTGTCGTTAAAAATCTGTAAGTTTTTCACGGATACCTACTACTATAGGCAATACGGGTGCGTAGTTTCAGATTATTCGAAGCGATAATGCGATAGGAAGTAAAAAATAACTCCGAAGTACTGAAAATCATGTGTTATTCAAATGGGAAAGTTCAAAGGCTTTGGGGCAGCACTTAAGATCGAGATAGGAACCTGGGGTTTTGACTAAATTTTTTTGGATGTATTTGGAGACGTTCTTGCCTAAAAGAGGATTGAAATTCGAATTTGACCGAATCAAGGACCACCCTAATATACTTATACTATGTAGATAATTCCGACGCGAGCTGACGTAAGTAGATAGATTCTGGTACGTTCTGGATCTTTAGTTGAAAAAATAATTAAATAGAATCGTGTGATTCGAGCTTGGCGAAATCCGGTTCAAAAATTGCGACATGCTTTAGCATATAAATTCGGTTATTTTTACGGAGTAGAAAAATCGCGTCGATGACTTTCAATAAAGAATGTAAAATCGAACTGATTCATAGATACAGGGGGATCTCTTTTTTGATAATCAATAATTTTATCAACTATTGAATCCCACTCGGAATATACTTTCTCTATAAAAAATGTAAAACGAAATCTATCTCCGTATAAGACGCGCAATAATGTTCCTAATAACGCGAGATCCAAGATATTGAAAAATAAACCACGAATTTTACTGAAAAGACCTTCGTGTCTATCGTTTTCATGCGACTGGTCTGATCCGGGATGATCCATTCCGATGTGAAAATGCAGAGTAGCTTTAGGATGATGAAAACTTTCATCTTGAGAAATAAATTGCAATTATTAATTTTTCGCAAAAAATTTAAAAGTACGCGGTTAAAATCGTATACGAAAATCTCTTCTGCATGAGACTCTTATATGGTATAAAAATTTGATGTTAGAATTTAAAAATCTCACGTACGAATAAATAAATCGAACAAATTGAAACCTAATTGACTTTTAGGCAGGTTAATATTAATTGAATAGAAGTGAATTCGGTTTATCAATCTGCGGCGAGTTTCTATCTAGAATTTTACGAGGTATACCCTAAAAGGTACAAACTCACCCCAATATGCGCCCCCGTAATATCGACTTGGTTTAGCGCCGGCGCCCTTTTCAAGAGTAACTCTGGTAGCCAGAGAGAGAAAGGAGCGAAAACTCTACCCAGCATCCCACTGATATCAGTTAGGAAATGGACCGACGTCGCGATGCCTCGCGTCGTCGCCGGACGGCGAGGGTCTACGCGGGGTACCCGGGAGTAAAAAAATATGTAGCTTACGTATAAAGGAGTAAAAGCCTCGTTTAAAATCACAAAAGTCTTCCACTAGATCGTAATTTATAAAAATAAATTAAAAATTAAATATCCTTATGAATATAAATAATAACTAAAAATAATATTAATAATAATTAAACCCCTCGTTTACGGCGTGACAATATTTAAAGTATTTATAAGCCTACGTCTGATACATAAATACGAATAACCATATTAATTATTCGACAATAATTTGAAGAAAAATAATAGGGATGAGATATTTGAATCTTGTATAATAGATTGATTGATTGATATAATAATCTCGGTGATAATTTGGTAAACGAATAATAAAATATAAAGTATAAAACACGTAGATTTTGTTCATAATAAAATTTACTCGCACGTGAGTAACTGTAAAACCGATATCTCTTCGATTTTAACAGTAAAACCTCGTGTCGATAAATCCATGTGTCTCCATATTTATACACTAAGAATATTAACGAAATTTATCAAATTTCGACTATTATGTATAACCACGGCTGGCCAAGGCGAGAAGATAATCTATAAAATAATAATAAAATATAATTATTACCATACGTTATTATTGACGATAGATAATAATCAATAATCACGATAATTGGATATTGATTTTTGATTAAAACTAGCATAACAATATGTCTATGTATCTATAAGTATATAATGGTGTGCCTGAATCTCTCGTCTTCCTGAAATTTATAAAAAATATGTCATAATAATAATAATAATAATAATAATAATAATAATAATAATAATAATAATAATAATAATAACAATAATACAGATATAGGAGGATCTGAATAATCAGAAAAATTGTAGATACTGCAGATTGAAATTGGAGTGGAAAAAAAAAAAAATATTTGAAAGGAAAATTGTCCTTTCATGAAATAGCACCGTTGTATGTAGTAAGAAAAGCAGAAACTGAAGGCAACAAAAGATGGGGTGGTGTTAGTAGAGAGGAAGCTATTATACTCCCCTCAGTACCTCTTTTAGCTACTACCACTCGATCCATTCACTAAACCCTCTCGGAAAGGGATTAAAACAGACGAATCCTCGATTACCTATTTGCATAGAAAATACTACGTCTCCGCAATCCTGCGGCAATTTAATCAACAACCAATTACTATAGGATGAAAATATAATGCGTTTTATATCATACTTATGTACACATATAATGAATTTGCGCGATTGATCAACTTGAAGATTTTGTATCAAAAATTCGAACTTCAATTCGAAGAGACAATAATCAATTGGTTAAATTAACATTATTATTAATCAATGTATTAAAGAAAGAAGACTAAAAAAAGAAAGTTGAAATATTATTTATAAAAAAAAAAAAAAAAAGAAAACGTAGATATAACTAATATCGAAGATATAATTGAATAATTCTTTACGAAGCGTTAATTTATCGGTTGTAAAATATCGCGTCTTCGATGACGATGTCTTCCCCATTTCCGGTCAAGACTGCAAGAGGTCGTGGTCCGGCCGATGGCCGAGCATTTTTCGAGCGATTATGGAGAGGAAATTTTTTTCTCGATCGGCAAAAGCCGCTGAAAAGATCAAGACGAAGGAAATTACAAGCTGCGAAACAAATTTCAGCGAGCAAAAAGGCTCAGCAACTTCAACAACAGACTAAACAACACTGTTGTTGTTGTCAACGTACGCTACGTGACATTCAACTTCACCTGTTAGCCGAACGACGTAACAGCATACGGTCTGTTGTCAGGTGATTATTGAACGAAGTAAAAAAGTCCTTTTTATTCTTGCTCTTTACATTATTAGAAAGGATTTAGTACTTCCGATTCAAAAAATCGCGTTTAGACGTTGAGTTCCAAAACAGACGAACGAACAGAAACAGGACAACTTTTCTCTGAGCTGAAAAAGATAGATTATAATATTGAAATCGACGATTAAAGCTCAACTGGATCTTCAGGAAATCGAAAATTTTGATAACTTTAAAACGCTTTGAAATATCAATTTTTTATTTTTATTTTTTAATCTTTATTTTGGCCACAAATCGGAACGAAAAAAGCGTTTCTATTGCAGGGTGAATCATAATTTTTAGAAATTATATACAGGGTGAGTTTTCTTTGGTATCGAATGAGGGAGGAGCTTATATCGCAAACGCTCCGCCTCTCTCTATAATTCATACTTGCTTTTGTCATATCGAAAAACCCCACTTTTATGCCCTTCTTATCCGGAGGCTACAACAGGTATGATCTTATTTGGGATAGTAATAACAGAGTTATTGTCAGTTTCTGATGGTTTTGACGGAACGTGAAAATAAAAATAGGGTTTCTCGATACGACGATAACGATAACAAGTATGAATACAAAGGGGCGGAGCGTTTGCGCTGATAAGCTCCTCCCTCATTCGATACGAGAGAAAACTCACTCTGTATAATCAACGATCTACGATCAGAAATAAGTCCGTAAAAACTGATTTTTGGAAAATTACTTTAATATTTTTCCGATCTTTGTATACCGTCTTGGATTTTCTATTTAATCTCTTCAGGCAATACCTACAATCTGTATTTTCATGTTATTTCCATTCTTCACGTAGTATTTTACACAAGTAACGTGATACATAAGAATAGGCGGCGTATGGTAACGCACTGACAAAAAGCTTATTGCCGCGATTATCCTCCCTCCAAAGTCCAGAAGCCAAACAGGTGTTACCCGATTTGCTGCCCTGCTCTAATTCGAGTTTTATACCTATGTATTAAAATTCTCATTATATTTTTATTACCGAAATTCGCCTTAGGGACCAATTAATACACTAATTCAGATTTGATTATTAGAAAAATATGGAAAGAATCGTGCGATCTTAATTAATTTAAGGAACGATGATAGAGTGTTTTCTTTGTTACTCTTATACTCTGCACATTGTTACGATTTTTCAGATATTTTATTGTTTTTTTGAATCTTTTTTAATCCTTCCACATACTTCACGCTCGCATATACATATAACGCAAACGTTTCTAGAGTAATAACCGGTATCGCGTAATTAACAATAATGTATCTAAACGGGGCGCCTGCACCAAAGAGAACAGCTGGCGTCTATTGATCCATACAAGTCGCATAACCGTAGTAGTACAGGGGGTGATTTTCCTCCACGTCCCACTTCCCTCACGTTTCCTCCTTCCCTATTCTCTTTTTCGTATATATATATATATATATATATATAGACACACCTATAGTATACGTATATCTATGTGTGTAGGGGGTGGTGGCTCACCGGCTAACTCCCAAGGCAAGCTCCAGTGTTATGTCACCCCCCGATACTATTATCGAACTAAATTCTTTGCTCCCGAACTACGAGTGTACTGTATAGGCTTCAAAAAGTGAAAAAAAAAAAAAAACAAACAACAAATACGATATAAAATAACAATAAACTGAAAAATAATTATCATATCGTAATTATTCAAGTACACAATAATTTCACGATCTTTTTATCCGTTCTCTCATATGCGAGATTAAACAGGAAATGAAAAAATATAAAGAAATAAATAAAAAACATCCCGTGATATATCGATTAGAATATATATTTTATTTTTAATTTTTTTTTCTAGTTTTCAACAAAATATGACTGTTAAAATAGCAAAACGGTACGTGCGTTAAAAAAAAAAAACTTGCATTTTATGAATTTTTTTTTTTCAAATTATTCACTTTTGTGAAATAATAGAGTTTCCAAAAACGATGTAACTGGTAAAACTTGAATAAGTGATACCTAATGGATGAAACGATTTTGATAATTTTTCATATATCTATTTACAGCGTGAGAGAGACCCATCAAATAGCTGAAGCTCAGCAAGAGAAGAATGCAAAGTTACGCGAGGCATTTGGAATATCAGAATTTTTTGTAGAAGGAAGCAGTTTGGACCCAGAAAGACATGCTCGTGAAGCTGAAGCAAGAGCGGCTGCTAATAAAGTATATGATTTAGTAAGAACTCCAAGTCCAGCGCCGGACACAACAACAGTCACAGAGAAAAAGAGGAAGAGGAAACGTTCAGGAAGTAATTCGAAAAAAAAGAAGGGGAAAAAACACAAACGAGACAGGTATGTTCAATCATAAAGGTCCACGAGTCTATGGAGGCTGGACTTCACAGGATTTCTGCTGATATAGCTTAATCATGATGTTTTACGCGTATCGTCTAATCAATGTCAACTAGCTGGTCATTTCTCAGTCAGAAACACAGATCTTTGCCATTTCTCGAATTTTTTCAGCATAAACCGCAAGGCAAAATCGTATTTTGTTCAATAGTTTGGAAAAGAAAGACTAGATGCTGTGAGGATCTTGAAAGTTGTTGATGAGTTTTTGAAAGTTAGCAGCAACCTGATCAAGTCCAGGCACCAGGACTGGGCATCCTTCATCCCGTAGTATCCTTGTTTTCCTGAAATGTTCATTTATCACATTCCGACTGGTTAATTCATTCATTCATTCGCTTACTACACATCTGATGTTTGATACTGACTCATAAATCGCCTACTATTTCATGCCCCGTACACGTTTCTCTGTTTCAAACAGAACTGAGGAGGACTGAGTGCCTACCTAGTAGGCTCAGTAGGTAAGTGTGGCCGTCGCGTCTAATTTCAAAAAAAACAAAAAAAAATACCCTCAGAATATTTTCAGACTACTATAGAAAAAAGAATATATATCTATACCTTTAAATACATATATTAGTAGTTGAGAAAATATTTACGCAAAGTTAGGGGGTAGATATAACTGAAGTTCTTTACAAGTATATCCATCAAATTTCAGAGTAAATGTTTGCTTTTGTGAATGAATAATCTCATATATCGATAATACGCATCGAATTACAACTTTGAACAGTTGTAAGAATGAAAATCGTCCATTTCTATTTATAATAATATCAAGAAGTTCTTATTATGATTTTCTTATCTGCAGCCGACATAACGTGGTGCATATTGTTCCTCATTTTCTTACCATAGCTTATCGCAAGAGACCAGTTATGCTAGATTATAGAAAACTAGTTGAGTCGATGATAATATAAAAAAAAAAAAAAGAATATCGAGCAGACATTTACTTTTGATCTCATATTAACAAACTCAGAGTTATAAATAACGCAGTATTTTTCTGAAGAACAATGCCATTTTCTATCTTTGTTGTTGTTACCGATAAAGCTTGTTGTTAATGTCATCTCTCTATTTTTTTCTGACAAGTCCGTCCCTATCGATGGTTATCAAGGTAATGCTAATCCCATATTATATCAATACTCCTCAAATTTTTCTATACTATATGTATTTTATGTTAGTTTGAAGATATGGTCTGTTGATTATTTACGTACGTTTCAACTTTAACTTAACAGTCTTATTATTATCGACTAGCGACGCTAGACGGACCAAATCTCTGAACTAATTTATTAGTTTAAATTTATTAGCAGTAGACTGATGTTTCGGCCGATCATCAATTAATTCATTAATCTAAGATTGTAGTTTAAAATATAAACGTAATTAACAATGTGTACTCCGCAAGGAATTCTGGCAAACTTTTGATATCTGATTAGTTTTCTACTTAAGAGTCACGACGGCCGAATCGAAATGTTTCAATCACATTTTCTGTAATCACAATGGTTTTTTTAATACAGCTTTCTTATTGTCAGCACAAGGTATGCACTTGTCAAGAGGAAGAAGACCGCTCGGAGAAAATTTCTCAAATTTATATATACCTAATATCCAATCAGTTGTTTAAACTTACGGATGACAGTGCTCGACACAAGTGTTTAACAATTGTGGAATTTCCTAGGTCCGAGTCCCCAAAGAGTAGCAAGAAGAAGGAAAAACCTAAGAAGAAGAAGAAGGAAAAGAAACACAAAAAAACCGAAGTCTCTTCGTCAGACAGCGACTTGTCTAGTGAAGATTCAGACAACAGCAGGTGAGAATTAACGCACAACTTTTCCAATGTATTATACGAGAAGAAATCAGCTTGTAAATCGTTGAAATTCTTATTTATTTTTTCCTTTCATTCAGCTCTTCGGAAAATGAATCTAAGAAGAAGAAAAAGAAGAAGAAGAAGAGGTCTAAATCAGATGGAAAAGATAAGCGTGAGGTAGGAAATAGCGATATTTAATAATGGAAAGAGAGAAAAGAGTACCAACTAAAATATTGACCTTAGCACGAGAAGCGGGAGCATGCCAAAATATTGTTTGTGTTTCTTTTATACAAAACATAATTTGACAAATAAGAAGGAAAAAAAGTGATAGTTAAACATTTGCATTGTTTCTTGACTAGCATGATTCATTGCTTATTTCTGTAAAGATCTTAATCTGATTTCAAGTTACCGATCATCATTATTTCAAAGTGTAAATCTCAGTATTGTTTGTAATTATCAGCGCCATTTGACAGGAGGCATTCCCTGAGTGAGTACCCGATATGCCGCTACTCAATGTAATAATAATTATTCGTAATCTACATATGAGTATGAGTTTACGACTGTTGTATGTTCACTTGTTTTGTGTCGAGCACCAACACTATATAGAGAAAAAAGCTTCAATCGTAAAACATTGTTTATTCCTTGTAAAAATAGCTCTTATTCTATAATATCGGTACTCTGTTCTGAAAAAGATCGAGAGAGTCTGAAAGAAAAACTACAACGATAAGGAAATGCAAATCTAAACCACCGTTTCATTAATAAAATAGGCATTTCAGTTTTATTTTGTACTCAGAACAGTTTAAAACTTATACTATTTATATCCAAATACATGATACATAATATGTGGCAGAATTTTTCTCATATGCGACATGGAATAAACAGACTATCACAAGAAACAGATGAAATATAACTTCTTGCTACTGGAAATTAAATATGAATGCATGATCGGTGTTCATCCGTCGTTATTATACGCTCTCAATAAACTATGGTATATTTTTTTTTAGAAGAAGAAGGCCGCTGCCAACAAGAAGCATCAGTCCTCTGACAGCTCTACCGAAAGGTAAACATAAATCCTTCCGTTTCAACTGTAAACCTTTCTCGACTAAAATCAAACTCATCAATTCTCTTGACATTGATTGCAGTTCGCCAGAGAGACCGAAAAAGTCTTCAAAGCATGATAAAACGGCGGAAACAGTTCAAGTAGAAGAAGCAGAGAGCACGAGCAAGAGAACAGAATATCTCCGGAAAGAATTGGAGGAATTAGAGAAGCGGATAAAAGAGCGAGAGCAAAGAGAACTAGAGGCCCAAAACCAAATGAAAAAAGAAAAGACAGATGAGAGAACCAGACGCAGGAGTCGGTCGGCTTCTCTTAAGCAAAGAGAATCTAGAAACCGATCACCTAGAAGACAAGAGAGAATCATCAGAGCTGAACCGAGGAACGAATCCCCTCCTCTTCCTCCGCCTAGAAGACGAGATTCTCAGGCTCGAAAAGCTAGCTTAGAAAAACGCGAGAAATCGCCATTTGCGCAAAGAAATTCGCCTTTCCGTCGCAACAGATCTCCGTCAAGGGGCAGAGCGGAGAGGAGGTCTCCAAGGAGACATTCGCGACCTAGAAGAGTCTCACCCTCACCTAGGAGGCGGAGGTTTTCTAGATCCAGAAGACAACGGCCATCATTATCGAGGAGCAGGAGCCAGTCCAGATACGAACGATATGGATCTAGAAGAAGACCATCGCCGCCACGGCGAAGGAGGTCTGGATCCCGCAGGAGGTCAAGATCACCACGTAGAGACAGGGAGAGACGAGAAAGATCGAGGGATCGAAAGAGCCGCAGCAAGTCCAGAAGTCATTCGAGGAGATCGAGTCTGAGCTATTCACCGGTTCGGAAGAACCCCGAGCGTTACAAAGACATCTTAGAAGATAAGAGAAAGGAGTCGAAGAAGAATGACAATGGAAAACGGAAGTCTAGGTCCATTTCGCGCAACAGAAAAGTGCAGACCATCACACCAAGAGTTAGCCTGCGATCTTCTAGCGAAGACGAAGGAGATCTCGCAGACGACGAGCCCAAACAAGAGGACGAAGAAAGACAGAAGGAATTGAACACTTTGAAACAACTGCAGACTGGATTAGCTGCAAAGGCGAGGGAAACTTTGGGCAAAAAGGTGATCAGCCCGGTAAAAATCAAGGTGGAGAGGAAGGACGAAAACGTTTTTGACATTGCGTTGCCAGATGAATTGCCGAAATTAGGAAATAAGATCATCGGTCCTGCTCAAGAGGGATCTAAGTCTGTTTCACCGGAGAAAATCACCTCTGCTATATCTCCTGCTACAAGTAGATCGCCTTCCCCAGCTTTGCCATTAACTAGAGCTGAAGCGGCGGCGATTAGGTTGAGATCTCCTACGGAATCACCGCCTCTCTTGATGGCTAATTTTCAGCAAAGATCAGTAAGATCTAGATCCATAAGTCTAACGAAGAAGAATGTGGATAGACCAAAGTCTAGATCTCGTTCAAAATCCAGATGCGAATCGTTTGAAAAAGCTCCTAGAAATAATAGATCAAGATCGGTTTCTAAACACAGGGGCTCTAGGTCGAGTTCTAACTCCGTATCGCCAGCCAGGCTGAGACATAAGTCTACTTCAAAGTCCCCAAAACAAATGATCAAGATTTCACCGAAGCCTAAATCTCCGCTGCAATCTAAGCCGGCGATTAAACGGAAATCGGCTTCTAGATCTCCGTCGAGAAACTCAGATAAATCAAAAGATGTTTCTCCAAAAAATATGTCCATATCTCGTTCCACGACTAGATCACCGGCTCGCTCTGTTTCTAAGAAAATATCCGCGTCTCGATCTCCGTCAAGGTCGCCCGCTAGATCAAGGAAGATTTCTCCTAGGGATAAATCGTACTCTAGATCTCACACGAGATCTTATTCTAGATCAAGATCCAGGGAAAAGAGACCATCCAGATCACCCAGCAACCAGTCTTCAGTGTAAGACTTCACCTTCATTATAGATTTTTCTCCAATGTTGTGTTTTCTTTGCTTCTTCAGAATTGGAAAACAGGTCCTTGATTCAAATCATGTTCTAGGCTGATGTCAACGTCCCGGGCAAAGTGCTCTAGCTCAAGGTCGCCACAGAGAGTAAAAAAATCAGTTTCTCCGGCTCCAAAAAAGTCCAAAAGTAGGAGCAGATCCCTTTCCAAGAGATCAAGGAGCCGTTCATTGTCCAAGAAATCACAGAGTCGATCTAGATCTGTTTCTAGAGAGTCTAGAAACAAGGCAAAGAGAAGTCGTAGCCGCAGTAGCTCGCGATCCTCAGCTAGGTAATTCATTGTCTAATAAAAATCAGGACTTTACATTGTTTATTTATATCCTCGATTAGATAATTCTTCAATAGAATGAACTTTGAGCAGAAATAATACAGAGTAAAGATTTTCTGCCTCGATTATCTACCTGCCAAATTACCAAAGTATATCTTCTAATGATTTCCACAGCTCTGCTAGACACAGTAGAAGAAGCTACTCCAGTTCTTCTAGATCATCCAGCAGTGTTTCCAGCCGTTCATCCCGTTCAAGTTCAAGCAGTTCTGCATCTAGCAGATCGCGATCACCTTCTATCCCGCGGCGCCATGGTTCTCCTAGCTTTTTAGACCGGCGTCGAATCACCAGGTAAGCCATTACTGCTTCTAACTGTTCAAATATTTATAGCGTAGTCATTTTTTTTTTTATATATAAATTAATTATAAAACTGCACCAAGCTAGAATCGTAATCACACAATTTTATTTTATGTAGAAATGATCCGTCTTTGATCGTTTATTTATTTTATTGTTTATTTTATTACTTATTTCTTAATGTCGTCGTTACTCGTTTCCCTTTAATTTCTGTCATCAATTTACATCAACGATCTTTTGAAACTTGGTAATTCTTCAACCAAACGAAACTTCCTACGTGGTCTCATGTTCCAGAGAACCAGAAATAAAGACTACTGGATATATTAGCGTTATTAAAATCTAGATACATCAGAAATGAAATATAATGAAATTTAGAATCTCGAATAAAGAAGGGAGCCAAGGAAGTAACTGTGATATGTTCAACTGATTAAAGTTAGTTTATTTTTTTTAATGAACCTAATGTTTTGTTTTTATTCTATCCAACAGAAACAGATCGAGGGACAGACATAGAAGATAGTGTCGTGACTCCGTAAATTTATTGTATTAATTTCCTCCTACACTAATGTAGAAATAAAATATATGTCCTAATTTACTTTTCTTCATCTCTAAACATTCGAAATAGAGAAAATTAATTTCTAAAGTAGTTTAGCATAAAACGCAGTCGATTATATACTTAAATGAATTTTAAAGAACAGGGAATACTGGGCGATAATTAATCGTATACTTTAGCTTAATTTGAGATGTAATTATCGTGATTTTTAATCTATCTCTATCACCACAGTATAAATTTAACAACTCGATCCCCGAACCCCTGGCACAATTTAAATTCAGAATGAAGTTCTTTTTTCACTAAATATTTCACATGAAATATTTAATATCATTTCCTTATGAATTATGCTTATTGATTGTGAAGTTATTGAGAACACTTTATTTTAGTTGTAGCATGTGTGTATTTTCCACGTAAGTTATTGTAAATTGAAAATGGCTAGTAGTGATCTTTTCGTTTTATATATATCAACCGCAAATAAAAAGCGTTTTAGTTGTGAACCCTTGATAGTATTTTTTTTTCTCGTTCATTTTTCTATTGTGATTCATCAGCCTTATTTAATTACATCATCTATTCCATCAGAATGAAACTATCAATAGGTAAGTGACATTTATTTTATTTTGCATCCCCATTTTTAGTTACCCATTCAATGTTGCATGAACACTATACCCTGTTATCGCATGTCTAATAATCACTCACAAGATCATCCTGATTATCGATTATACCATCTATCAAGCAGGACTTGAATAATCAAATGAATACTGAACAGAAACGACTCCATCGAAGTCTGTAACTACTCTTGAAATTCTATAGGATCAAACTAACTAATTAAATTCATTCAACCCATATTTTACAACGAAATGCCTACTAAAGTACTAATTGCTTCTCATACTCTTTGAGACTAATGTAAATTGATCTAAAAACGTTTAGTTGTCACTTTCATCTGCTAAAAGAACAAACTAACATTATTTTCAGTGCTAGAAAACGACCAATACCATACCATCGACCAACACCGTCACCACCGTCTTCACCAAGCAGTTCTGAAAGCAGTAGACACAGCGATTGGTCAAGTCCTGCACATTCGAGCCGTTCTCTGACTCGGAGTCCATCGTACAGTCATTAAGATGATTTGGTCGTTTGCTTAAGGGGCTCTAAATCTAAGATGTTCCTATATGTATACTAAATCCAAGATGGTGAAGCTTATGATTTATGGCCGGTTTCACCAACGTCAAATAACTTCTTGTTCATAGAATAACTCTATTCGTCGAATAAAAGTCGCAAATACAATGTAAAATAGTCTTTTGTTTCCAATGAATAAGAGTTTAATCTATGAATAAAGTTATTTATCGTTGGTGAAACCGGCCATTAGACAATGATTCCGTTGTTTAGTTTGTTGCAGCTTTATCATCGGGTAGATTTCAGTTTAATTTTACAACACTCGACACAAATCCTCCTCCAAATAGTCTGGTGGTCTGCATTTTTACTTGTCTAATTTCGTGTCCAATCTAAGCAATGCCTTGTGCCTCTCTATGTTTATGTTATCACTTATAGGTAATTGCAATAGATTTCTGGAGACATCTATAAGAGGCACATTTCAATAACTTAATTGCCCTAATTTCTTCTGGCAAGAGCGAATTAAACACTATTCTACGTTTTTAGTAAATTCTTTATTTTCTAAGTCCCTTAAAGATACATATAATATGTACTTTTCTAGTCAACTGTACTGAATCCTTATAAATGTTGAAGGAAAGTTATATGTTGTTGAAGAAGAGAGAAAAAAAATACTCGAAGTTTATTAGAAGCAAACTTTACTGTTATGTTACCAAAGCACCGTCATACAACGTATGCATGTATCTAGTCAAGAAGGAACAAATTCACAGCAGGAAATACCTTAATTGCCTATTTTGACACTGATCATTCACGTGATTGAAGTAGATAAATATTCTCTGGTGTTAGATAAAATCGTCACCCAACAAACATTATATATTTTTAACAAATCATACTTTTCATACTTTAATCTGCTGGAATTAAGCTTGAAATTGAATAACTTCACGTTTCTTATATAATTTTAGTGATATTTATAGTTACAGTATTCGATATTTTCAGTAGTCTAAATATCTAAGCAATAACAAATCCAAGTAAGGTTTTGAACAAATTCTAGGCTCACATGATTCTAAGTCACATTTATAATTTACTTCTATATTTATTTTATTTATTTACATTTATTATAGTCATTCTCGTACTACTATTGTAGTTTTGTCCATTTTTATATTTATTTACACCTCTTTAGATATGTATATCTCAGAACACATATACATATAGTATACGTTTATTATGTACTAGAAAACTTCATTGGGCAGATTGAATCTTGCTCAAAATTTGTGTCAACTATACCCATACGTTAAAGGCACATTTTGGTATCAATTTTTAACTGTACAATGTAGATTTATTGTGTTCATCCTAGTCAAATTGTCACATTCCATCACTCTTTAAATGATATTAGTTACACATAATTATGACCAATTTCGCAACTTATTGTGATTTGATATTTTAGTGCAATGTTAAACCCACTCCTTGTGTACATAGATACTTATAAACCTAGCGAAAGTCATCATTGTAGAATAATTTATTCTGTATTATGGTTTCAAACTTTTAGATAATAATTTCGCATTCATTATCTATTCATTTATTTATTTATTTATTTATTTATTTATTCATCAACTATATATGTATTTATGTAGCTAGTCATACTTAATGTAATTGAAATTACTTGTCCATTGCAGCCAGTGGATCGGTAAGCAAAATTCTTAAGTAATAAGAAAAAACCGATTTCAATATCAAATTATTCTTTTCCATAATACTCACTGCAGATCTAAGACTCGAAAGATCTCCGATATTATTTACTGTATAAAATCAGGTTTATTGATTAAATACTATCGTCTACTGTCGGCGCAAAAAGGTTTGGCCCCTCTGTTTGAGTGATCATAACTTCTACAGAAAAATTGATAGAGCATCTAGTCTGGAAAAACTGTGAAGCGCCAAGTTTTCTGCGTCTGATGGTTATTCACAAATTTCTGTGTCAAAATCGTGGCAACCGTTATAATCTCCGAAAAGTTAAAAAACGTAGTTTTTCGGAGTCCATCGCCGTACGTCAACTTAAACTCGTCACCGTTTGTCTGAACTAAGTTTCAAAAATCTGTAAAAATTCAGAAATATTCCCTGAACATTGACGGGCATGATAGCGTTTGGTAATTTCAAAAATATTCAAAAACCTAGACGCCAGGTGTAAAAAGGTCCAATGGTGCGATTTGCGGAACGGATTGGTACCGGCGAACCTGAGCTAGCTCAAAATTTTCGTCAAGATATACACTTTTTGATTCCGTAATCAGTTTTTGGTTTGCAAGAATCAACTTCCAGTAATCGACGTCAACAGCTTGTCAAATTCGCGTGGGGCCGCGTGTGTCCAAGCTGCGATATTTGTCGCTGCATTTACATTGTTAATTGCATTAACAACTGAGTCTGTGACGGGCGCGGCAAGAGGGAAATGCAGCAACGAATATCGGGGCTGGGACACGCGCGGCCCCGCGCAAATTCTAAAAATTGTTGAAGTCGATTACTGGAAGTTGACTCTTGCGAACTAAAAACTGATTACGGAATCAAAAAGTGTATACCTTGACGAAAATTTTGAGCTAGCTCAGGTTCGCTGGTACCAATCCGTTCCGCAAATCGCACCATTGGACCTTTTTACACCTGGCGTCCAGGTTTTTGAATATTTTTAGAATTACCTAGCACTATCATGTTCGGTAATGTTCAGGGAATATTTCTGAATTTTTACAGATTTTTTGCACTCATTTTAGACAAACGGTGACGAGTTAAAGTTGACGTACAGCAATGGACTCCGAAAAAACTACGTTTTTTAAGTTTTCGGAGATCATAACGGTTTTCACGCTTTTTACACAGAAATTTGTGAATAACCGTCAGACGCAGAAAACTTGGCGCTTTACGATCTTTTTTGTCTCGATGCTGTATCAATTTTTCTGTGGAAGTTATGATCACTCAAATAGAGGGGCCAAACCTTTTTGCGCCGACAGTAGTCTTATGGTAGTTAGAAAATAAAGAAAAAAATTATGTTAATACCATTGAAATTTGATTATCTGGCAATGTATACGTTATGACTTCTTCGATATTACGTTACTCTTACATTGCCTAACGAATGAATGCTCATTTCTTTTAAATTGATAACTACTATAATTGATCACAACGTTATAAATATCTAAGTAGAGCTGATCTGCTTGATGAATTCACAGTTTTGATCGACTGAGATGAAAATTTTTAAATGATTAGATGAGCTTCCACCAAAAGTGAAGAAAACCATTTCTCCTGATTGTGTCACTTACCAGTTATATCGTAGCATTTATAAGGCGTATGACTTCTCAATTCAATTGAAATATGTGATTATTTATAAAATCTGAAACAGTACCATTCAAATGGTCAAAATGCTAGTTATCCAATTACCTTGATCTTTCTTATTATTAACGAAATAGATCCTAATCCAAAATGTTACATTCGTTAAAGCAAATATCTGACTATATCTGTAATATACTCTGTATTGTTGTTGTGTGATTAAATCAAAATGCTTTCAAATTATATCGTTTATCTACGTCGATTTGTATTCATTGCAATGAACAGCATTTACCTGTAATAAACATGCAGATACCTTAACAAGAGTATCTTATCGCATAGCGTCATGTTATATTCACATAAAGACCAAATACTGCACGAAGAATAGGTTTCGATACTTGAAAGTAGTCTCATTTCCCTAAATATGAACTTCTCCATTCAGTTTTTTTTCTTTTTTCTTCAGCAGATAATATACCATCAGCATTGAACTTATCCACTTTTGAATAGTAAACTATTTTGAATGACTTTGCTCTATTGGAATTTAGCTTCTCTAAATCTTTTCATCCATTATCTCTTACTGTAATATCTCTTAATGGTACTTATTACTTTGATAGATATGCGATATCAGAGCAGGGCTCAATTTACGATATATAGAAGATGCACCTTGGATATGGAAATAAGTAACACGTTGAAGACAAAATTATTATTCAACAATATATTCACAGTAAAAATACGTACAAAAAAACATCACATACACCATGGTTTAATCATCATATAGCTACGCAGGATTAAACAATCAATATAGCTGTAACCGGAAGACATTATGTAGGCATGAAACGAATACTAATAATCACATGCCTGAGATCTCTAAAAATCTGAGAATGTGTGATATACGTATGATAATATTATCTGACTCTTGCGTATACAACTTGATAAAATAGATCTTCAGGTCAGAAGTTATGCTTTGGATTAAGATATCATACGTTCGTTCTTGATATTTCCATAAAAATAATTTCTGGGCAAAAATTTGTGCGTAGAATATTGAACTTTGAAAAGCTCGAAATTTGAAGGGGAATTTGAGTTCCTTCGCAATTTCAAAACTACATATTTACATACGAAACATTAAGTAGATTACATCATAATCTCTTGTTATCATCTTATTACGAATTCGTGTATGTTATAATTGGTATCAATTATATCAATTTCGAGCTGATAAAATACGTTTGTAAATAAAGTTAACATACGATAACGTTACACAATTTAATGATAAACTAATGTTTGGAACAAAAATTTCGTAACGATTATATATATCCCTGTGTCTAAAATATTACATAATTTCTAGCTTTCAGCATGGATGCAATTAAGCAAAATTGGGAAGAAAATATAGGTAATTGTTCATGGAATGATAGAATCTGCGATTACTACGTCTTGAAGAATTCGAATCTCGGTTTAAATTCACTATTTCCCATTAAGGTATTTAAAAAATGGAAATATAGTATAAAAAATAATATCCTCATTCCGTTTTAGTTAATTCTTATTCCTTGCTAGCTCTGTCCTTAGCTGATTGCCTAGCTCTCTTATTAGCCAAGTATATCGACCAGAAAAATCCAATTAAATTGACGACAAGCACACGTAGCTGAAAAAATATTCAAAAAATTGATTAATGGTAATGTTAATGTGATAGCAGCGTACTCACAGAGGTGGTTCTTAATTTGATCATTTCCAAATTTCAATACTCTCATGGACAAGGACGTCTCCGAATGTATGCAAAAAAATGTAGCCAGAAACCCAGATTCGTATCTGAATCCTAGGTCCGCCCCAAAGTCTTCGAATTTCCCCATTTTACTAAAACACGATTTGTCACACTTCGCGGTCAATTTTTTTACTTCCTATCGCAGTATAGCTCCGAAAAATCTGAAATTTGCTACACTCCTTACTCGTAGTAGTAGGTATCTCACGAAAATTCAACAGATTTTCAACGATATAATTTTCGAAGCTAAATCACGCCAAAAAAAATTTCTCATCTCTGAATTGTGATGAATAAAATGTTGTCGTTAAAAATCTGTAAATTTTTCACGGATACCTACTACTATAGGCAAAAAGGATGTGGAGTTTCAGATTATTCGAAGCTATAATGCGATAGGAAGTAAAAAATAACTCCAAAGTACTAAAAATTGGGTGTTATTTAAATGCGAAAGTTCAAAGGCTTTGGGGCAGTTCTTAGAATCGAGATAGGAACCTAGGGTTTTGACTAAATTTTTTTAAATATATTCGGAGGAGTTCTGGCTCATGAGAGCATTGAAATTCCAATATGACCGAATCTCGGACCACCCTAGTATGCAAGTAAATTGATGAGAGAAAAATCTCCAATACCATTGGCGGAACGAATGTGATGTTGATAAATTGGAAGACCGTTAAGTATTTGAGATTTGCAATAAGCACTGGCCGGTATAATTTTTCCAACTGTGAATAAGACGCCTCGTGCGATTTACCCTGGAATAAATAATCACAGAATTAGCATTGAAATTTAAATACCATAAATTGTTGGTCATGGTACTTACCTCGAATCGGGCGAGCATATATAAAGACAAGACTTGAAAGAATGGAGTGTACAAAAGTCGTTCTATCAACAATATTCCAAGAGGATGATTAGTTATGGTCCGTATATACTGGTAGAAGTAGTGCGGTACAGGACCGCCGAAAATAAACCTTAAATAAAAAGAAAAAAACCGGAGGGAATAATTTAAACACATTGTTGTTTAAATAAAGCCTGTTTTGAATTATAAATTACTTACCCAAACAGAGCAAACGCGATGAGGCTATCTTGATTCAGGTATTTTGTCCCGGCTAATTTCTGAGCTACAAAATTACCCAGAGTTGCGATACAGCAACTGAAATAATCGGACATAATCAATGCGACTTATTGTTTTATCATCAAAATTCAAATCTCTACATTCTGCTCGTACGATTTTATTACCTTGTGAGCGCCTTGGTTTTTATCGGATTCGCATATAAACTTTGAAAATACGCCCCGACAAGTTCGTAGATAATGTGTGTCGGTTTTGAAAACGCCATCGTAAATAGAATTGTTAGTTTATTCAAATTTATTATTTATCGTTGTTAATTAGAAACTGTATAATCAAGAAAATAGAGATAGACACCGAAGTTCGGCCACCGTCAGCGTTATGTCAACGCGATGAATGCTCTGAGCACTGATCTAGCAGACGTGTTTTTCCCATATATGCATTGTACAAACTTTTAAACAATTAAGTGCCTGGGAGAACGCTGGGGGCTTCGAATCGGAGAATTTAAAGTCGTTTAAAAATAGAATAAAATAAATTCTTGAGTATTTAAATACTAATTAATAATCACTCGACGTCATACTATGCGCTCGTTATATTTACATAGTATTTTTTTCAACCGAGCTATATAACTTGCATTAATTTATTTACCGGTTGGTAAGACTGTGTCATTTTAAATATACGTTCAACAATGACAGACATTTCGAACGCCCATATTACAAAGTTCAAATAGAATTGTGCCGGTCGCCGCGATACAGATCATAATTTATTGCTCTTCAATCATCTTATTAAATAGATTATAGATTCTATCTCTCTATACGACGCATGTTATCTGCTAGTATCAAAACCCTATCAAGAAGTTTTTCTACGAGACAGAAATCGGCGAAAATGGTTGTCCGACATCACGTTGAAGGATACGAAAGCTTCTTAAAATTTATGGAAACTTTTCCGAAAGACAATATTGTCCACGTATTATACAGCGGTACTAAATTACCCAACGGTACTAGCTGGTGTCCCGATTGCGTCGTAGGTTAGTCGCTGTGAATATTCAACAACATAACATAACCTCAAATATCCGTATTTAGATTATAAATTCAAAGTAGCTTCGACGTAATAAAATTCTCGATATTCGTTCAATTTACGGTAATAAACATTTTTCTTACCATTTTCAGCGGACCCGTTTATCCAAAAAGGGTTAGAATCTGCGCCTGAAAACTCGCATTTTGTTTACGTTGAAGTTGGAGATAGACCTTAGTAAGTCACCAGCCCTAATTCTCTTGTTGAATTATTGAGTAGCACCTGTATCTCGTGGCTAAATATCGCTAGCGATAATCTCTGTGTTTGTAACTTGTGTATAGTTGGAAAGATTTGAAATGCCCATTCCGGACAAACGGTAAAACTAAACTCAAAGTATTACCGACGTTGGCGAGATGGGGGACTCAGAAACGACTGGAGGGTGATCAATGCCTGGACGTTGAACTGATTGAAATGTTGGTCACAGACGAGGATGATTGAATAATAAATATATGAACTGAAGTATTCACAGAAAACTATGTGAATAATTCACATCGTATTTCATTCCTATGGCAGATTTTCACGACGATTAATGGAGAATTTCTATTCATTCAGATATCAGTTTTTTTTCCTGAAATGATTTTCGGTAATTTGAATATGTACATTCATTTATTTCTATTTTAGTATATGTATATATATAAAACATAAACCTTTTTACAGTATGAAACTTACGCTTAATCACATATCACCGAAGAAGTTACACATATATAACTAAGTTTTCAAATATATGATAATATGAAAAATTAATTGATAATTATATACAAGAACGGGGTATTTTTATTTTAAAGCCACAATTATACTACGCTTATAGTCATCCCTTGTTTCATTCCACTAAAGCTAATGCCTCGGTAACAGTTGCCAGCGGAGGTGTGACTCGCACTGAATAATGAATTTTTTTATTTCTGATCATGCTGTAACTGTTGTCGAAGATGACCGAGTCTGAAATTTGAAAATAACGTAGATAGACCTGGACTTCCTATAGCTTGAATTTTCGTAATTATCGAGTTTGAACTTTGGATCAAATGTATGACTTACAAGTGGCGGGTGCTTTGCAAGTAATAACACCAATTTCGTCCATTTGATGAGCAGGAACTCTATGAAGAGGTATAATTTCGGATTGTGCTCCGTCATCATTTTTCATTATTATTCCAAATTTAATATCGTGACTTTCAGATCTGAATTCCCATCTAAAAATAACGATAATTTATTATATCTTTCATTTCTATACTGAAGTTAATTATATAAGTCTGTTGATTAGTTTCTAACGAGTTTGATTAGCTTTTCTAAGGTAGAATTCAAGGGACTGGCGAGTGTTAGTAGTTTTTTAATTAGACTTATAAAGCACACTTTGTTCTAAGTCACCGATACATACTTCAAAAAACTGCCCTCTTCTGCAGTCAAAAAGTCTAGCGTGAGTTTATCTCCTTTTTTAATTGTCGCTGATTCCAAATCATCATTGATCTTATCCTTATCTGCTTTACTGGAATACATTGTTTTGGGGATTTTACCTCCTTGGCAGATCTATAAATATTTCAATCAATTACTCACAGTCGAAAATATGTACTGTATTTTTTCCTGAAACCCAAGTATGTGCGTAGGGTGGTCCTTGATTCAGTCATATTCGAATTTCAATGCTCTCATGGGCCAGAACGTCTCCAAATATATACAAACAAATTGAGTCCAAACCCCAGGTTTCTTTCTTGATTCAAAGTACTGCCCCAAAGCCTTTGAACCTTCTCATCTAAATACCACACGATTTTTAGTACTTCGGAGTTATTTTTCACTTCCTATCGCATTATCGCTTCGAATAATCTGAAACTCTGCACCCTTCTTACCTATAGTAGTAGGTATCCGTGAAAAATTTACAGATTTTTAACGACAACATTTTATTCATCACAATTGGGAGATAAGAAATTTTTTTTGGCACGCTGTAGCTTCAAAAATTATATCGTTGAAAATCTGTCGAATTTTGATGAGATACCTACTACTACAGGCAAGGAGTGTACCAAGTTTCAGATGTTTCAGAGCTATAATGCGGTGGAATGAAAAAATGAAATAAATTAATGAAATCCGTAAACCATCAAATAAAGGACCACCATAATGTTCGTATTCTCAGTTTAAAAACCTTGGTAATAAGTCTCGGATTTCCATCAGGGTCTGTTAAGTTTCCACCAAAATGCTTGGGCAATTGATCAGCCGATATAGTTTGCAGTAATGCTGGTTTCCATTTGGCAGGATCAGCTTTGTGAATTTGAATTTTCGATAGGGTATATTCATTCAAGAAATTCTTCACTATGGAGAAAGCGAGGGCAAAGACCTTTGGAGCTACATACATAAATAGGAATGAATTCAGCAGTCGTTGATGGGCATATATGTATAGTAACGTGTGTATAACCGACAATGAAATTGATTATTATCCAATTTTCAACATCTCATGCATTACTTTATTCATTTTATTAAAATATTCCATCACCTCGTACCAAAATCCGCCAGTTCTCTTACCATTTACGATGTAACACATCTTAAGTATTTCTGGGTAGTTTGCTTCGTACATTTGAATTAACCCAATGACCACTTCTCCGGCTAGAAATTGATAAACATGATCAGTTCAATTATTGATTGTTGCGTAGTTAAATTAAAAATAAACTGACTCTAGACTGGGTTCTGAAAATCCAAGTGGTTATTTTATTCTTTACTTAAAAACATTCTTTTTGCGGGTTTATAAGGTCATAATGAACACTCCAATATCCGCCTTTCTTTTCTTCTATTCATTAGAAGATATGAGCAATAATTGCTCCTTAATGGTTCGTTTCTAATCAATCAGTTATACAACGTTGCGTTGATTACTGACTAAATATCATTATTTCATAATGATTAGTCTAGCATTTCGTAATGTACAGCATTGCTTTTCTGATGTTTCAACATTCTTACGTACTAAAGAGTTTTTTTAATCGAGGAACTCGTCAATCGTCGAGTGATTTTGTGTGGGCAGGATAAAAGCCAGACAATCTCACTCGGGTCTTCTTTCATTATTCTGTAAAAATGTCAGAATTGAACAAACCTGGCCTCCATGCATATTGCCGTAAATTAAATCCTTCCATATCAAAAATGATGGTAATCTGATCCGCGATTGGTCCGTATTTTTTCCCCTGTTCGCGGCAGACTTTCAGATATTCTTCCAATTGTTGTATGGTCACTTTCATCATGTCGTTTTTCGTAATGACGTGTAGAAGTCCGTACATGTCCAGCCCAGCGAATGGCGCTATTGCAACTGCAGCAAATAATGACACTCTGAGTTTATATTGATGTCTGTTAAAAGTTCGCGTTTATTATACAGAGTGAGTTTTCTCTCGTATCGAATGGGGGAGGGGCTTATCAGCGCAAATGCTACGCCCCTTTGTATTCACACTTGTTATCGTCGTATCGAGAAACCCCACGTTTATTTTTACGTGCCGTCAAAACCGTCAGAAACCCCACTCTGTTATTACTATCCCAAATAAAATCATACCTGTTCTAAACTCCGGACAAGGAGGTCATAAAAGTGGGGTTTCTCGATATGACGAAAACAAATATGAATAGAAAGAGGCGGAGCGTTTGCGACGATAAGCACCTCCCTCATTCAAGGCCAGAGAAAACTCACCCTGTATACTTAAAAATGTTTGAAAAGAACTGAGCAACTATTACGACCAGTATTTACAGCATTTACTATTCGTTATTCACCTGGGGCACCATCTTTGTCGAAACCGCAAAGTCCACGAGGTAAATAGTCTTTAAACACCGGCGGTGCCTCCCATTCGTGTAATTTGTCAACCTGCCATATCTTCCTCCATTCCAGGGACTAAAAATCGATTATTGATTCACGAAAGCTTCTCGAAATTCTCGTTATTTAAATTAATACACAATTCTCAACGTCCGGAAGTTTCATAACTTAAACCCTTGGGCTGCCCCTTATAACTTGTTTGGAAAAGAAAAAAATGAACTATTTCAAGTATTGCGCGATTTTCAATCATCAAGATCCCTTTTCTGCCAATAATCCAAACAATATTTGTTGGAATAATGAGCAAAAAAAAAGTTTTTTTGTAAGATTTTTTGCAGAAAAGAGCGACGCCACATAGTCTGACATAATCTGCTGATTATGGTATAAGCTAGACCTTGAAATCGAACTTTTATCGATGTATACAGAGCGATTCTCTGAAGAGTAACGCGCCTAAAACGTAGGCAAACGTGAGACGCCTGCATGAGCAGCTCAAACATCGACGATTGGGTTTTAGTTATTACATGGGAAATAAAATCCAATCGTCGATGCTTCAGCTGGTCAATGCAGGTGTCTCGCGCTTGCCTACCTTTTAGGCGCGTTACTTTTTACAGAATCGCTCTGTATGTTGAGACCGAATAATTATGAATGTTAACTGGTGTGGCCGTGACATATAACCGGAAAGGATTGACTAGATTTGTTTTTGGATGATTAGACGCATCGCACTCGCCCGAATCCAGGCATTCTATGTACAACTAAGAATCATTTCGGATTTTACATTAGTATCGATATTAAACGAAAATATGGAACTGTTTTATGAGGAGACTTACATCTCTGAGCATCTTTTCAGCCGCGGTTGGATCCCATTTTCGTGCTGGAACATATGTATAGAGATACTTAGTCGTAATAACGAGAAAGCGTAATCGCTTAAGCCACCATTAATGAATAGTATGAAACGACTCATGATTCTATGGAGCGAAACGAGTTCTACACAGACATTATAAAACCGCGTTCATTATATTTTCTATGATTGTACGCATGTATATGAGACAGTTTAATCATTGCGGAAATTTAAACCGCATAAGGTTTACCTGAACAGCTAAACCTTCATCCTTTAGTATCCTTATACCTCGCTGACTTCTCGTACAGCGAATGCATCAAGTTTCTATGATTTCCTAAACCGCGAAGCGCCTTCACTTTACGTATACGAATTAATACATCCTCGAAGATTCATATTGTGGTAGTGAATAAGTTCATTTTTATCAATTCGCGATTAGAAATATGATTATAACTTGCGGGTATGATGCTTACCTCTGAGCCATCTTAGTAGAAATTGGTCGTCGTGATGTGGTTCCAAAACATCGCGAACACTTCGTCTGAACTGTTGGGGGAAAAACAAAATGTTCATTGTTTTTGATTTACCTATTTTTTCTCTCTTTTTACGGCTTGTGACTATCCATATAATTTCTTTATTTTTATACCTCTGCTACATAATTGGGCAAGAGATTTGTGCTGATTCTGCTAATATGGGAAATAAAAGAACGAACGCATGTATATATGTATATATTTTTTTTCTTGTTTCGTTTTCTTTCTTTACTGGACGACGCAATAGCTTGTAAAGGTTTCCTAATAACATACGTAAAACTTAACGAATTAAGCAATTCATACACGATGAAATACTTCGCGGAATCTTACCTCATACCACGGTTAATTACGAATTGAATAAAATATATTGATACGGTTAGATACTCGATGTGTACCTACGATATGGCAAACCCATACGAGAAAATTCATCATGTATCAATATGGAAATTGATCAATTTTATTTTTTCTTTTCTTATAATAATAACTTTGAAGATTCGGTATGAATAAAAAAATTAAAAATAATCATCGATATGCATATATGATTTAAGCATATTTTCAAGACCTGTACGTGGCTTTGATACCGACACTTGCTCCTATTTCTATAAAATAATCATCTTTTGATAACTAAATATCGTGAAATCTGTCCAGGTTTGGTGTGTCTTTGATTTTTTGATTTTGATTTGATTTGTCTTTGAAGCATTATCTCGACTTATTTATTCCGCATCATCGGAAATTCGGGTTAAGCAAATTGTTTGGTTTTTATTTTTTTTTTTCTCTTCTTCTTCCCGTTACTTTTCATAAACTTTTTTACTCCGCGTCCGAGGTAAGTTTCGTTGTCGCTATGTATACACGGCATAATTATGGAAAGTTGGTAACAACCAAGAACGGAACATGTAACACAGAACGACGGTGTGAAAGATCGGTGAAAGTCACTTCAAACCGCATCAACTTGTTAATCATATCCACCTAAGCAATAAATCACAACAGTGTACATATAATAGCGAAAGGACGATTCAATTGAATACCGGAAGTAATTTTCTAACGGTTTTGGTAAATATTCGTCGTCTTAAACGGCGGTGTATACCTTTCTCAATGCTTCGTCGACGAAGTACCCCATATATGAAAAAAAAAATAATCTTTTCGTAAATGATAAACCGCGGAATATGTCCTATGTCGGATGAAACCGATGGAAGCTTTTGGACTGAAAACTGGGATTACTTATTCCTGACTTATTATACCATAACCGAAATACGCGTAACCTTGCATGGCGAGTAATTCTGAACAATTATTATGATCACGTTATTAGTTCAATCGAGGGGAAACACGGGAATGACGCGTACGTATTTTCCATAAATTAACGTCTCTAACGTTTGGGTATGGATATAATGAACATAGATGATAGGTGCCTTGATGTTCCACCTAGTAAACAGGTTTTTGCTACATATATTTGAATTTTGCATAACGAGCAACGGCGTAGGTCTATGAATGTTGGCGACTATGTTATGAGCTATTCCACTAACTGAACTGACTGCATTGACTAGAAATTATTATTAACGAGATTTTTTATCGTGCAAGCATGTAGTATTCACTTGATAAACGAAAGGAATGAATTCAATGGAGTGAAAATACAAGGTCGAACAATTTTTAGAGATGAACATGGCGTGAACACGGTGCGGATAACTTCTTCGAATTTCGCTGTATCGCGACCACGTACATAAAAAGAATTCGGTGTCTAATTGAAAGAACTACTGCGTATATAAATTGGAATCTTACAAAGGTGAGATTCAGTTAAGTAAATGATCATGAGTGGAATAAATCCCTAATATTTATTGATGATGGTGGTGTTTTGTTTTACTGAATTTAAACTGCTACTGTGGATCAATATAATATTACACAACCTGACTGAATGTCATCTCTATGAATGAATAATTAAACGAAGAGTCAACGTGATTATAAATTCTAATTCTTGACATTTGGACAGCAGTTGGCCTCGTCAAACTGATCTATGCGAATTAAAGGCTATCTCCCGATAATTTCTTGTGTCTTGCGGATAATCGTATGACAGGAATCTATATCCTGACTTTATATTATACAGCGATGTAATTACCCTCGAACAGAAAGCTGAGTGAAAGTCAGGGTGATTGCAGGAACAACTTTATACTTGGTTACCAGGAGTCAATGCACTTATCGGATTATTAAATGGTTTACGATGTAATTGCATGTTTTATGTACAATACTGTTTACTGTGCGGATGGAAACCTGGAGAATTCTGGATATGGATAAATTCAAATCCACGGATATCGATAGATCATGCATCGTATTAGACTGTATATGGATCTGGTGAAGGGTATACGCGTTCTAAATACTCTTGAAAGTATAACGGTCATAAAACAAGGAAATATATATATCTGTATACTTATCATTCCAGAACCTTCACGTTCTATAGTAATCATTCTCTATACCTTTTACACGACTATTATCACGCTGTTCGAGATGCTTTGTGCTTTGAAGAATAATATATATATTTCAGCTGCTACTTTTGTAACGATCGATCTGATTTTCGTGGTACGTACTACGTCATATCGCAGAATTTCAACTAATTTACGGAAAATTGTCATTTTATAATAGTAATAATCTGAAAAATTAACCCACACGACTACGTAAGGTATACAATGATTGAATCTTGATGTCAATAAGCGACGTAAATGAAGGTCAAGAAAAATATGTATTACGTATTACCTGTTCGAGTCCACATAAACTCGAGATGCAAGTTTTGCAATCTCACAAGAATTGCAGCATGTATAATTAATTCATCGCTTAAGGCGTGTGGATTGCGAAATTATTCCTAACACCTATATTCAAAAGTAGAATACCCGTAGACACACGAATAAAAATCTTCAGCTCGTTTTACCGTTCTCTTTCGTTTTGATTTTCAATCCAAATATTAGATGTTCCGTTTTATTATATCTATTGCAATATAGAATCCTTATATGTCTATGATTTCGCGTTTGTATCAGATACCTCTACGGTCCGTCAAAAATATTTTAAATCTTTTTCGTATTCAAACCACGTAACACCTGGACTGTGTCATAATCATTGACACACATTTAAATACGCCGGTTTCGATATGACCTGAATATCTTTTTATTACGCGACTCTTGGGCAGTAAAACTATCATTTAGATACTGTACGAAGATTATGCGCTGTCGTTAGCTATGCCATTATATCTTTCTTCAGCGAACACTTCGTAATCAAACACAGAAGATCAGTCAATGTCAAGGTTGCGTAACGATCAAAGTTTATCAGGACTCGTGGGAAACAATAATAATAACGATAATAATATGAACAGTTTTTCAATAAATAATTCTATCATAGAAAACGATTCATTGGATTCAACCAGTTCTTCGATCTTTAAATTTACACCTAATGTTGGTCGAAGTATTGCAAAAAATGCCGATTATATCTTTCGCAGGATATTTCGAATGCCATTGTTTTTAACAGTTAGAATTTATAATTAGCTTCGTCCTTTGCGAGGTTTGATCATACATTAAGCTATAGTATATGTATTATGCTGATTTAAAATACAAACAGAAACGGATATATGGATGGATGTACAGCCCACGCCTATAAATTGAGTGTTGAAATAAATTTCAGTTCAATTGGCAGACCGTTGTCATGACAAGTTACCTTCATCAGAGCGAAGACTTGATCGTCAGGTAATCCAAGCGTCGGTGCCATCCCGAAAAAATTTTTCTTTACTAAGTATTTCTGTATTTGAAGAAAAATAATCGATATCTAATACTTGAGGTAACTAAACAACATACCGAGCCTCGCAAAGCGGATGGCAAACGTGATTGATCAACAAGGTATAAATTTACGGTATTTATGTATAGGTATGACAGTATCAACTGTGTATCGTCGCCGTTCAATCTAAGACTACTTTTACTCTACTATCAAGCCTTGGTCGAACGCGTTGCCGTTCCGTTTGAAATCGCAAACCCCACTATGGCGGTGTTGCTGCAGTCGCCGATGAGTGGGTAAAGAGACCACGTGAAAGCCTCAGTGTGTGGTTTTTTGTTGTTTTTTTTTTCTTCATTTTTTTATTTTATTCATAGCCGGATAGAGCTCACGGAAACGATTCGAACGAGTGCAAAAAACAAAATCCCGAAACTGGTACTCGGAGGAGGTAACAGGTTTCGTAATTCTAGCTTCAAGTTCAGAAAATTTATGTTTACCTGACGCGAATTTGATACAGGAAGCTTATGACCTGCGTGTAGGTACCTACTATTGAATATAGCGGTCGAGATACTGATTTGATTTCATTTTTTTTTACAATTCTCACAGTTTTGATTTGATGAACTTAATGTAAAATCTATCGACGTGTGATGAAACTATGACTAAATATATTCGAAAAAAAAAAAAAAAAAATTAATCAATGGAATGAGAAGTGGAGATAACAAACTATTTTGTATACAAAATATGGTATATATATACTATGAGACCAAAGATGAAAAGATGTATCATCGAAGAATAATTGGACGAAAATTCAGTTTTAAGGTTTCTTCTGAATTAGGATTACCCTTTTCAATCCTTTCGGTTCTCATGAAGCTGATACGATAAGTGGAGCTCTCCTTCTCTTGACCCATTGATCTAATTCTTGCTTTCCAATATTTGATCTTTCATTTAAATTGAACGAAAATTATTTCTCGTTAAAATTGTATAGGGAAAATATTAATTTATTCAAACTTTAAATCCATGCCTATATTATATGTATTACCTATAGTCGCATAAACTGTGCCGTAGGCTCCGATGATAAATACCTAAATACGACTGAATATAACGGTAATTAAATTATAAGCGTTGCATACCATAAAGTATACATTCGGCGAGGTTTATTCTGTCGGATTGGATTTAGAAATATTTTTAACTGACGTTAGATTTTTCGCCTAAAATCAAGACTCGTGACTAAATCAACCTAGTCGAGTTAAATCATCTTTCTGCCCCAAACAGGTGTACTTTTATAACATCGAGAACCGATAAGGGTTGAAAGACGTAGTATAATTTTTTTTATCTTTACAGCTATGTGAAAGTTAGGAAATAAAATTATACTTTCAAACGAATTCTCGATTGCTATTCTCAGCACGGACAGTTTTCAAGTTCGGCGTGAATAAGTTATTAATTTCCAACAAAATGCACGATTATCTTCATTGCCCTGCTGAAAATTAAAAAAAAATTGCCTTCGGATTCGTCATCTTTGATTATTGACGAAATCAAAGAATCCTCATTATAGCCATGTAACTAAAATGTTGGGCTGAAAATACTGTGCCAATTGACTTAGGCACTGTGTTATCCATATCAGCAACCAGATATAACTGGTTTCTGGTCTGTCCGTCTGTGCCATATCTCAATTATCGTCAACACATCCCCATACATATCCTTTGACGCCACGAGCAGCCACGAGGCCCACTGGCACTGATCCCCACTACTGTGCTGATGCCAAGCTCAAGTCGCACCGACGGTGTGCATAATAGTATCGCCATCTATCAGACTAATTAATAACTGCAAGACTGGCATGCGAGGCGAAGCACACAGAAGTCCATAAGCCATAAGCAAAAAGCAGAAGACATACCGCATGCGCATCACTTCGCTTATATCGATATCTATGGCTATGCATTCTGCTTGTGGCTTATGAAATTCCGTGTGGCGCTAAAAGTGGAAGCACACAGAAGTCCATAAGCCATAAGCAGAAAGCAGAAGACATAGCGCATGCGCATCACTTTGCTTTTACTGCAGATCCTATATCTATATCTATGGCTATGCATTCTGCTTATAGGTGGAAGCACACAGAAGTCCATAAGCCATAAGCAGAATGCATAGCCATAGATATAGATATAGGATCTGCAGTAAAAGCGAAGTGATGCGCATGCGCTATGTCTTCTGGTTTCTGCTTATGGCTTATGGATTCCTGTGTGCTTCCACCTTATGGCTTATGGACTTCTGTGTGCTTCCACCTTGAGGCTTATGGACTCCTGTGTGCTTCCACCTCAAGTCAGTAAAGGAAAGAGAGAGAGAGAGGGAATTCCGTGCGCTCCACCTTAACAAATAAAAAAATAGTTCGTCAATTCAACCGTGAGATAGCGATACCATTTGGCACCCCATCCGTCAAGGACGAGCAGTGACCTTGACCTTGGGTAGTGGCAACATGCACCTGTTCTAGTGAAGTCAGTGGCCTTCGTGGCGTCGAAAGGAATGCATGGGGGTTGCGCATTCGAACTTGTTTTAAGGCGTGTCGTACTTTGCGCCTTTTGTTTTTATCGAATTTGAAAATCATGTTACGCGAAGAATATTTAGCACAATGAATTTTCCTTTCGGGGAATCGTTTTTTATTTACATTGACGAAAAGCGGATGACAAGAAAAAAAAAGAAAAAATTAGAGAAATCAACAAAATTGAAGTAAAATATTAAAGAATTCTTCAAATATTTGCTTTAATTAAACAACTACAATTCATGAACATACAATAGGTAGCGAAATTACATTGCTCCTATAATCCTTATTTCGAATCCAGAATTTTGCGGATTTTCTAGCGTGTGCCGTTCTCTGTCGGAAATAATACGAACTATCAGTTGAAGTATTCAAATAAACAATGGATAATCGATACGGTTGTTAGTTCTCGGGCGATCCGCAAGGTGCCAACAGTATCACCATTCGCTGCACGCCGCGCCGAACATACGGAATCATAAAATTTCTGTCAAACTAACACGCGCTCAAGTAAACAGAAAGAATGTAACATATATTGCCTTAGTGTCGAGAAAGTTCGTTAAGCTGTTGACCAGTCAAGTAATTCCGAAATTAATAACTATATTGAAAATTGCTAACGATATAAATAAACACGGTTGAGTGATCTTCCCCGCGTCTTTACAGACTTCAGATTTTAAAAAAAAAAAAGCTTTACTACCCGAACCTTAATTCACATCCGTAAGCGGACAGCGAACACGAAGGACTGCAGTAAATCAACGTTCGTCTTTCGTCGAGCAACGAACCGTCGCGTCGCGTTGGAGAAGAAATTTTTCTTTTTGTAAGTTATTCTCATTACCCGTTAACTTTGTGTTATCACGTCTTTGCTTCTACATACTATAAATTATAATCCATTTTATATTATGATTATTGTTCATTGTAATTTTAGCGCGTGCATATGATTGTTTCATGCTTGTAGCGTATACCAGTTTCAAATGATTGTTTGCCCTATTCGATTGGGGTTATATGTTGTTTACTCCAGATTTTCGAATAGGTATTGTTGATTATCAATTTCTCATGGACGCAAACATCGTTGTGTATACTTTCTTTCTAGTTTTAACTAGAATCTATAAGAGTGAATTGTGTTTGTTATGATTTGTTGACCCCGAGATTATAAATTCGAACGTTTTTCTACTTGTTAAAACAAAGAAGTACCTAAGAGAAAACAAAACCGTTGCGACGAAGTAAATGCGAAGAGATTACGACGGATTAGAATCCTCCTATTAGGGTGGTTCTTGATTCGGTCATTTTCGAATTTCAATGCTCTCATGAGCCAGAACGTTTCCAAATATACAAAAAAAAAAAAAATGTAGTCAAAACCCCAGGTACCTATCGCGAGTCTAAGTACTGCCCCAAAGCCTTCGAACTTTGTCATTTAAATAACACTCAATATCTTTTCGGTGTTATTTGTATCAAATTTTTTTCTAAATCGGCTATATAGATTTTAGGAAAAAGAACCCTTTCTTAAAACTGGAGATCGGTAATATTTGAACTCGACATTTTTACTGAACTGGATTTTGAGGATTAGGTACTTCAGTCTGGCCCCACAATCAGTCAGTATAGTGACACGCACGCAACTCGGTGTCAGCTAGTACTTTTGGGCTCGATCTATCTTCGAGGAGATCCGTATTTATATAATATCTAAATATATGTTATTAGGATACGCGTCGAACTATTGGAATCGATACGAGACCCTAAAACCGAAACCCTTCCGTTTCAATATACAACGAAATGCAAGAAGATAAAAATGAAGAAACTATCCATTCGACTATTCGGACCGAGTTCGGACTTCAATTTCCTACTACGATCTGCATAGATATTGATTATGATCTGTTTACCTGTCTATCCTATTTATTCAAAATTACGATCGAATTCGATCATATTTTATATCCTATCATGGTAGTTGACTGAAAGTTAATAGCAATGGTGATGAATTGTTATGATTGGAGGTAGGAAAGGCCCCCCCCCCCTCCCTCCAACCCCTTTCCTAACTCCAATAATAACTATTATGGTAGTTATGAATTTTCGAATCCTTGGTTTGAAAAGATCATTAGAATTTGGAAATTCAATTCTTTTTCAGTTATTCATTCTTAGTCGGGGCTTTTCGACTGAAGATAGTTACAGTCTTGATCAGGTGCCAGTCAGGCTTCTCGGCTATAGTCCAATTAAATTATACCTAATAGAAAATACCTAGTCTTCATTAAATTCCTACACCTCGGGCTGTAATGTCCCGAAAAAATTGTTCATACAAACTGCGTAGGTATACTGCGTCGTATTTCGGTTCAATACCACCACGGCTCGTCGAACTGTGGACTGCACTAGCGCTGACATGAAACAATAAATTTGTTCAAAAATTCCTATCCTACTAAATTACTGATGAAAGGATCAAGGCCTATTTTGGCACACTACTCTGAGATGTTCGAAAATGATATACAGAGCGAGTGTCTGGAAAGTAGCGCGCCTAAAAGGTAGGCAATCGCGAGACGCCTGCATTGAGCAGCTCAAACATCAACGATTGGGTTTTATTTTATTACGTGGGAAATAAGACCCAATCGTCCATGTCTGAACTGCCCAATGCAGGCGTCTCGCGATTGCCCACCTTTTAGGCGTTACTTTTCAGAGAATCGCACTGTATATGGGGCATTCCATACCAAATCGACCTGGTCCTGACCCTCGACCTCTGAGATCTGGTCCGCGATTTTTTGTATCATTCTTCCGACTCTAAATAGCGATCAGAATTTTTTTCAGATTTTTCAAAACAAATTTAAGCGCGTCGTGAATTTTCAAAGTTTTTTTTTCAACATCTCGATGGCCGTGATCGAAAAATCTGAAAAAATTCTCAAAAATTCTGTGTCAGAAATGAAAATTTTTTAACCAAAATTCATAATGTCTGGACTTTTGCTTCAACCTGTCGTTTTATCTTTTTTCGAAGAAGAAAATTGAAAGCGGAGATGAATATACCCCGTGGACTGCTGCTTGAATATTTCTCACGATAGCTAAGGATTTTGGGAAATTTTTTTCAAATTTTTTTTCCTAATTCCGGAATATCAACGTGAAATTATATTAGAAAGCTAAAAAAACAGATTGGAGCAAAAGTCAAGACATTATGAATTTCGGTCCAAAAATTTTCATTTCTGACACAGAATTTTTGAGAATTTTTTCAGATTTTTCGATCACGGCCATCGAGGTTTTGAATTTTTTTTTTCTGAAAATTCGTGACGCGCTCAAATTTGTTTTGAAAAATCTGAAAAAATTATGATCGCTATTTAGAGTCGGAAGAATGATACGAAAAATCGCGGACTAGGTTTAAGAGGTCGAGGGTTAGGGCCAGGTCGATTTGGCATGGAATGCCCCATATGTATACACGCATATAGTGGGTGGAATATGCGAACGGTACGGAGTATTTTGAAGCGACGAAAAATTCATGATCATCGCTTAGCCTCTCTATCCATCAACGAACATAATTGAAACTTACATTAGCCAAGGGTCGATTAATGATTATAAATATGTCGTAAATTTCGTTCTCAAACTTCGTGCTTACGGAATCGTCATATTTTCACATCGATAATTATAAGAAATTAAATTCGCGAGTAAGAAAGATCTTTGCGGTCGTTACTCATTACTTCGTGGTAGGTTTTATAGCCGGAAAACTTGATTATCTGACCTCGGAAGTCGGGAGAAAAGTTTTCTCTTGCAAATGAGTAAAATGCTGATTGAAATTCGTTCCTGTATCGACCACTTGCCGACCACAAAAGTAGGTATAGTAAATGTATACTCTTTTACCCCGAAGATCCTAAAATATCAAAAACTCGTCGCGAATGAAAGAAGAATCCCAGACGATGATTTTTTTTTCTTTTTTTTTTCAATTTCACGGCTCATAAACGACCAACGACTGAGAGCCTTTTCTGTATTTATTTTTACTCACGCTATGAGCGATCAAAAAGTTTTTCTCTATTCTGTTCAAATAAATAGACATTTTTTAACACTTTATACTTACGTGCGTTTTACCCTTGTGCATATTAAATAATCCGAGAAAACTAAGAATGTCAGGGCTTGACTTAAAATAAATCAATTTTTAAACCGGTAATAAAAAATCGAATGTTTTATTTAAAATAAATGTGAATTGTATATGTATTGATTGCAGCCTCGTTATCAATTGTGAAAACAATACGTCGAGTCCAATAAATCAAGGTGATATTTATTTGTAATTTTCGCTGTGTTTTAATTCGGAATTTTTTTTAGATCGAAGACCACAGTTATTTCTGTAGTCAGAATTAGGCCGCCTCTCCGCGTAGGTACGTTGGACGGTAAATTTTATAGCTTCGAGTAATTGGGTGAAACGTTACGATTCTTCGTCACGAAGTTACCTATACGCGTGATGTGTGTGTGTGTGTGAAATTTCTCGAAAAAATAAAAAAATGAAAATAAAAAAGCTTCCATATACATGGGGCCTGAACCTTGACCTCTCAGATCTGGTCCGCGATTTTTTGCATCATTTTTCTGACTCTAAATAGCAATTATAATTTTTTTCAGATTTTTTTTTAGTTTTTTTTTTTTTCTTAACACCTCGATTTCCGCGATCGAAAAATGTGAAAAAATTCTCGAAATTCATGCGTCAGAAATAAAAAAATTTTAGGTTGAAGCAAAAGGTTCGAAAAATTTGTCTTCGTGATTTTCTGTCTTAACATTGAAATTTTCCCACTAAAATCAATATCTTATCGATGATGACTAATTCGCAATCGCTATATATGATATGAAACGTTGAGCTGCATCAGCTGAAACATATTATCAAACCTTTCCTCGGTTTCTGAGTCCTCATCAACCTACGGGGTTAATAGCGTCGCGCATTGATGCGCATATAATTAACAGCGAACATTTTTGCGACGAAGTGTTTATTCGATAAATTTTGTGTTATTTATGGATTCATGAGTTTTAAATAAAATTTATGTACACACATTTTTTTATTTTTATTTTTTTTTAATGTTACTTATGAACATGGGTATATGAGATGTAATATTCTTCATGATTTTCTTTGTTTTTCAAAAAAAGAAATGATATGCATTACTCATATACCTATGTATAGCTGCCGTAAACGATTAAATGAAAGTTTGGATAGAAAAAAAAAAATATAACTTTGTATTGCGAAAACAGGAGTATATATAGTCATATCATATAATACATATGGTTTCCGCGGGTGCTGCAGAGATTCCGTTCTTCAACCATTTATATTTATTTCCGTTCACAAATTCGGCCGCATCGCGGCCAACTTTTTTTCTACCGAATGGGACGATATCACATCTAAAAATATTCGTCACAATGGGTTACTAAAAAATGAACGAAACCCAGACTACTCTCTACCTCCACTTTGGAGGACCGAAATTTCGTAAAAAATAAAAAGAAAAAGAAAAAAAAGTATTAAGCCACCTGCCACAGATAAATTTCGTTACTCCAATTCGTTTCTTCATCATCAACGCCATTGCAGATTGCGTTAAAAAAAGAAAAAAAAAGAAAAAAGAAATTGGCCATTGCTCTTTATAAATTTGGAAATATCTCACAATCAAAAGTCAGGAAATAAAGCGCCTGTTGATAGGGAACCCAAGTCGCGTGTCTGAATGACGTTAAATTCAGTGCGTATCGATCCGGCGCCGATATACACTTAAGGACCAACTATCTCTGTACATATTCATACATACATATTTTTCTATATGCAATTGTGTATAAATCTTAAACTTATAGTTGTATCAGCTTCAAACTAAATACAGCTATTATATTGCCGCCTTTTTAAGCAAGTCATTCACTCGCTCTATAGGGTATTGAACCATGCCTATAAGAAATACACGAAGCAGATAAAAAGAACCGTGATGTCACAAGAGGAACAATCTTTTCAACTTTTTTGTTGGCCCTAGGCATTACTTGAAGTGCTTCGGTTGAATCTGATATTGTATTCTCACTTCTTGAAAGCGAAAAGGTACCTTTTACTCCATAGTATGTCGCGCGATATAGTATACCGTGAGTGTTGAATTACGTTTCGCTATTTTTCTCGGTTTTAATGCTATACCTATACCTGAATCTGTCCACATATTCGGAGTCTTATAGATAGACAATCGCGACACAGAAAAGAAAGGACCTAAATAGATCAGACGACGCCACTGAAAAATAGGTAAGGGGTGCCCTGGCCGTGACTTCACCTTTTCTTCGGAGTGGTTGCACCCTGGACGATTGCCACGGTGCTAAAACAGAATTGAACTTATAACTTAGCTTGAATCAGACTGATGTATATAATTGACTATGCCGTTACGTATGCCAGAACTAATTTTAATCACGTGTCTAATCATCTAAACGATCATATTCATTCTGGCATTCAAGAAAATACTTCGATTTCAATTATCTCGAGTAATCATCAACGCCCTGACTCGAAATTAAATCCACGAATTAGAAGATTCGAATACTTCTTCAACGTGATTTTTTTTCTTTTTTTTTATTGCGATTATGACTACGGTTTTTACGTAACGACGAATAACGGTGGTCTAAGATTCAATACGATGATAAATTTTCATAACGAAGAACTGCAGCATCGACTGTTATTCAATATAATAAAATTTCATCTCAGGTATGAAAAGTATACGACGAATCATCTTTCGAAGGTTAAAACTTCGGCTGAAGTGGTTTAAAAATAATTTTTATATTACGACACGCGAACTATACAATTGTATATACGTATGTATGTATGTATGTATGTATGTGTGTATGTACAACGTGTCGCTGTATTATCACATTGCAGCTACACTCTTTAACAGCTGTACAAAATTTTAATGGGTACAGGTATTACCTGTACGGTCAAAGACCGTGATATTATTAATATCATTATAATTATGATAATTACTATAGAATCTTTTTTGATTGGGCAATGAAACGAATGAAAATTCAAAATTTGCCAAATAATGATGCATGTGCATGAATTCAGTATTAATTTTGTTACCTTTTAGATAACGCGTTTGTTGAAATACAAAAAATCTACCACAATATAGAAAGCGCGATGTTAGTTGAATCAAGGACGTCCCGCTCATGTAGGTACTGCTAGTCATGCAATGGTATAAATCTATAATGCTATAATATGTATAGACGAAGCCTTATGAAAAGATATACGGTGCTAAATATTTCATAGACACTGTTCTGGCTCGTGAATGATAGTGAAATTAGTATGTGGAGGCGATTTGTAAATTATTGACATCGTGGCGTCACCTACATACTTATACTTGTACATATACCTACACCCATCTGTGAAACGAAAGCTACTAACTTGATTGCCAATTCGTTATAAGTCGCGCTGACCATTTCGATAAGACGTGCGATCATTCTTATCGCTTCTCATATGCAACTGTTTCTTTTCTTTATTTTTTATTAGTTGTTATTCCGGCGAACTATACATAGCCGTGTCCTGTGAAAAATATAATCTCAACGGTACGACGCATGTGAATTACTATAATGAGTTTCTCAAAGAATGTCATATGCGCGTTAAGGTGGTACCTAATTTGGTCATATTCGAATTTTAATGCTCTCATGGACCAGAACGTCTCCCAATATATACAAAAAAATGTAGTCAAAATCCCAAGTTTTTTTTTCAATTCCAAGTGCTGCCCCAAAGTCTTCGAACTTTTCCATTTAAATAACACTCGAGTTTTAGTACTTCGGAGTTATTTTTTACTTCCTATCGCATTATCGCTTCGAATAATCTGAAACTCCCCACCCTTCTTCCCTATAGTAGTAGGTATCCGTGAAAAAATTACAGATCTTTTACGACAAACTTTTATTCATCACAATTTAGGCCAAAGGAATTTTTTTTTTGGCGCGATGTAGCTTCGAAAATTATACCGTTGAAAATTTGTCGAATTTTCACGAAATACCTACTACTACGGATGAGGAGTGTATCAAGTTTGAGACTTTTCGGAGCTATACTGTGATAGGAAGCAAAAAAAATTAACCGCGAAATGTGACAAATCGTGTGTTATCAAAATGGATAAATTCGAAGGCTTTGGGGCGGTACTCGAACTAAGATAGGAACCTGGGGTTTTGGCTAAATCTTTTCTGTATATATTTGGCGACGTTCTGGCCCGTACGGGACAATTGAAATTCAAAAATGATCAAATTAAGGCCCACTCCAATGTGCGTGCGTACATATAATATATCTTACTTATTTACAATCTCCATATACCTATGTATTCATGAATATATTGCCCTGACTAAGTATAAACCGATTATTCTGTTTAATAAATTCGATTTTCATTCCCGAATTTTATATACCTATATATTTCCTATTCTTGAATTGTATAGACCGCGGTGTTATAAACCTTCGGAATTACAGCTGTTCCGAGTTTTAATAGCTGACATAGCTATACTCCATGGCTATAATCATCGTTTACCTATTCGAAAGAAAAAAACATTACTGATTATTTTTTTTCTTTCTTCTCTTCTTCTCCATACCTATCGACATTTTTCGACTCATCAGTCGGGTTTGGGATTTCGGCCGGTACTGATTACACGTATGCTATAACTCGAGCTAGACTTGCGATGTATATGTATGTAAGTACCACATACTTTATGGCACCATTGAACAATTTGAAAATGGTATTAATTGCACTTCAAAGAAGCGCGTTCCCACAGCGACATACCGTTATTATTATATTACCCGAACTATATTAGTCTCGAAATAAAGTACCGGATGAAAAATAGCGTGTATGTGTATATTATAGCTCGGTATCGTTGAATGATTCTTGAAACCTGTCCATCAATCATTGTCCAGACCTTGCAGCGTCCGTTTTATTTGATCGTGGAATTGATTTAGTGATTTTATTTTTATTATCTTTAAGTAAAAAGGAAAAAGAAAAATATAACAAACAGAAGATTTATTTAGCGATGATCCTAACCGAACTGACGTGTCTGAATTTTATTCGACGGTTTTATTTCACGAGATTTCTTTGATTTTTACACTTTATACAACTTCTTTGACCATATTACACGAGAATTATTATGAATTATAGGTTTATAGATATAAATGATAAATACAATCTAATTGCGTGTATAAATGTCGAACGATAAAATTTCTCATCTTCAAGTATATTTTTACAGTAGATATAAGTGCTCGACTTTTATCTATTATATTGTTATGTAAATATAATAGAACCAAAATACCGTATTATTGAATGTCTGAATTTTGTAGCATCTACGTCTATACATGTACGATAGCAATTTGCGCTATCCTATACTATACATCTCTTTATACTACATACTTTATTTTTGGCCTTGTCGGATGGAGTTTATTATACAAGTTTAATTGCAAATGAATCAACCTTCGTTAGAGACTGCAAACAATCAGTATTTATACAATATACCTATGTTTTGACAATTCAAAAATAAAGAATGTGGCGTAAAATTTGAAACGATAAATAATTAATTTTTTAAATATTATATCTTGTTATTGAGAAAAGTAATGATACAAACTACTGGTCTGAAGTTCATTGTTATGACCTTGAAAACAAGGATCAGTATAAGTTATTAGGATGATTAGATCCTGAAACGTTATCATCTTGGATAGGTATGAATATACGAAGACTTGGCAACTATTTCGAAAACTCATATTGTGTGCAATTGTAAAATTATTATTACAGAACGCTACGCAAAAGTTAAGAACACAATACTGTAGACGTAATGAGTTCGAAAAATGTCGTCAAAAAACTTCCGAGTTTATTATCGGGGAAAATATAGACCATATTGCAGTAGAAACGGTCTGAAAGCTAGTGGTGACTGTATGGTATTAATGCTTTTGAGTCTTGGTCAGACTTGAGCTTAAGTGGCAGCTTTATCTCACGTGCGGTTGATTAGAACGCGTATAAAGATCAGTATTACACATGTATAGACGTAAGCGTGCGATCATAGATGATTATTTTATACATTTATATCGCCTTGAACTTGAGATTAGCGTGCGCTTGCGCCTGTTCGGTTTTAAGCATATATGTTCCATTTCTCACTGCCATGCCAGTAGCTGAATAGAAATAGAGCTAACTGGGAATCGACTAAGGTGACAAAGACGCAATACCACTTGCAGTAGCCGCAAGTTTGAAGTTGCAGTAAGAAAAAGGATTCCCAGGCATCGTTTCGCCAATGCTGTATGTTCGTATGTCGTCGGTTAGCCTCGTATGATCTCGGCGCGTCGTTAGTCACTTGTTTTGAGTCCGGCGAGGGACGCGGAGCTGTTGCTGCTGTCTAACGTTCGACAATTGGTGGTGTAACCTGCACTGTGATTAAATACCGTGATTATACGAATAATTGACCTTAATTGTTACGAATAAAGCTATGCGTCGACACGTTGTTACCGTGCCTCTGTGAAAATGGTAATACATCCTTATTTATCTTATTAATTACCCTGAAAATTATATTCAAATCATAACTCGGTTCGCGTTTCACCGTGATCTAGATAGAACGTACACATACTCCGCTGACCGCTCCAACATGCTAATGCTTCAATTTATTGTTTCCAAAAACGTGACATCGAATACTAATAATAAGGCTATTTACTCAGCAGTGAATAAGATTATATTTTCTTCGCGAAAATTTCTTGACTTCAAAACTACTCTCTTAGTTGCATGTCCTCTGTGTTCTTTTTTTCCTCATATACGTCTAATTCCGTTGCATAATTCGAAAGATTTTACCATATTTAACAGAATTCGATAACTGTGACAATGTAAAAACTCCCAAGGTGTGAAAAACAAACAATAAATTATTTAGCGACATGAATACGATTGTGTATTTCACTTACAGCTCTTTACCTCTGAGCCTGACACACATCATTTGTAACAGATACTTTTGTTCATTTTTTCTCTTGCATAGTAATAAAGTTCAAGGGATGATTACTGACGCACATATCTATCTAACATAGACAAATTTTCAGTCCATTTCATCGTTTGCTTGTAGATAATCAGTTGCAGAATATAATCCTTATCAATAAAGTGTATCTAGTATACATAATTCTAACGATAACTTGAGTGTACTAGATCTAACGCTAGTGTAAACGTTTACTCTTAACTAATATTTACAAACTAGATTTAAATCCTCATCCATTTTACTTAACAGCAATAGCCACAAAGCAAACATTCGAATTGATAAGAACTCGGAGCTTGTAATCGTACAGAATAATTTGTTAATATAATTGATATATTTATATAGAAGGAGGATTAAAAACGCCTCAGATAAAAAGGCTCTGATTATTACCAATGAGACTGTCGATTATCACTCTATCGCATGTTTACTACCTTTCCTATTTCTCATTCAACTAATCTTGTATTGATCAAGCTAATCTGCTGGCTTGGAATAGGGAAATCCTAATTCTCAAATCTTGATATTTTGATTTCGAAGACATTCTGACTGTACCAATGTTGAGTAGTCTTCAATTTAGGCACTTTTAACTAATTGCTTAGTCTGCATTTAGAACTAGATCAGTCTAAGATATTTTCAGCATCACCCAAAAACCCAACTCAATGTTATTTTAGTCAGCTTCTTAATTGGGCTGATAATCCTAATAGACCAAAAGCCAAATTGAATGATATAAGTAGTTAGAACAATAAGAAAAGAACGAAAAACACTTTGTTGTACAAGCAAGAATACATCTTTAAAAAATGTCAACAGTCATTGTTGTATAAAAAAATTACAAAGTCCTAAAAGGATTCCCAGGAATTTTTCCATTCATCATGCTTTATAAATGTATATTATGCTAATTATTCATTGAAAATTTTCTACAAGGTAACTATAATCTTACTTTCACGCACCTGTTTCCACTTAATATTGCAGTTTGTAACATTGCAGTGTGTTACATACTCACCCTGACCTACTAGCACAGTAGCAATTACTACCGTCACCTTTGCCTTTGTGAATTTCTTTTCACTCATATTTATCTCTGGAATATGGTGTATATTGTTGTATCATAACATAGGGAAATACAATAAGCAAACAAACTAATCAGAAAGTTCTTCTTTATCCCATTGCATGGATAGAAACCGCATATATCGCTTCATAATATTGGTCAGAGTCTTCTACCCATTGATGAAATCATTGAAACTAGTCTATATTGATGATGTTTGTTACAGTGCTGGCTGTGGGCGCATAACGCTTTGGCCTAATGTCTGTATGGTCGACAAGTACTGGGCGTAACTCAGTGTTTGGTGCGGAGGGTGGACCGCCTCCCTTCTCTCACTTGCCAGTTCACGCACACTCGCATACTCAACAGCATAATAATAACGGCCATTGCTTCCATAAACGTGCCCATAGTTGTCAGGTATGTTACAATAGTTGTTAAACATGCATATATATATATATATATATATTGATATATGACTCACCACATAGTTCAAAAAAAAATTCTTACAAATATACAAACTTCAATGTCTAGCCAATAGTCACTTAAGTCTACAACAACAATTTGGGCACAGCTGTTGGAGCTTGGGTTCAATTTTAATGCAAATCAAGTCCAGCATACTAATCATGGAGAATTGAAACTTGAGTATTGTTTCAATTCAAATTCTAGGCGAATGCCGGAGCAAAAAATTTTGCTGATCAATCCGTGATCTAATTATAATTCAGGCTGCGATATGAGTTGAATTTTATACCCTAATTATAAGACAGAAAATGCAGAAGCCGGGAATTCACACTTGAAACACGTGATTCTTGATAAAATCTTATCGTGTACAGTTTTTTGTGCAGTTGATCTTTTCCACATTAAACAATTGAGGTGTTCACATTAGTTGTTCAGCAAAAATTTCATCAGATTTAATTGAAGTATTACCAGAATAGATGGAGTTACAGTTTCATTATTGTAATAATTGCTTATTATCAATATGGCGAGTTATATCAAGGTCAATATCCTTCTGTTCTTGGTACTTATCACTTCCTGGACGTTGACTACAAACGTGAGTGATGAATTTTTATTATCAAATGAATGGATATTTATTTCATCATTGTTACTCAAACAGTAACGTAGATAGCAGTCAGATTTCTTGTTCAAAGTATAGTATTTACTATCAAGTTTAAATAATAACTGCAATACTATCGATCACGTAGGAATCGGATTTATTACTATAATACCTCGCCACTATTCACAGGTGTCTGCATGTAGGTATTTTTAGTCTTCTTAATACACACATATTTTTGTACATTCATTTACCGAACATAATGCCATCCAATTTCTAATATTTATCAAAAGAGTCCATTTCATTCAATCGATTGGTTGTAAATTCAAATTTTCAGACCATTCTCTCTGTGCTATATGTTCACCGCATGCATCAGTAGTCTACCAAATTAACAAACAATAGTTGTGTTACTTGTGAAATCTTTTTCATGTGTTTGATCATAACTTGTTTGTGTAGTTAGAGTTACACGCTTATCTCATAATATAAAGACTAGGGTGTTTCAAAAAAAACTCGATATTTTTTTTTTCTTGCTCTCCGCCCAAAATATCGTAGAATATGTCCGAACAAATATCCTGTTAAAAGAGGAGCTCATAATTTCAATTTTAAGAGGTCCTTCGTCGAATCTGAAGTTTTGCCGTTTAAATAACACAGAAAAATGACTTTTTTACTTTATTTATTCTTGCAACCTAGGAAGAAATTTTTTTTTCATAAAGTCCATGACTATATCTTACAAAGCATTAAATTTGGACAAAAAAATCTCATTGAGCCGAATTTCAATTTTCATTATTTGATTTTTTTCAGAGCTTTAAACTCAAAATTTTAATAATGAAAATTGAAATTCGGCTCAATGAGATTTTTTTGTCCAAATTTAATGCTTTGTAAGATATAGTCATGGACTTTATGAAAAAAAAATTTCTTCCTAGGTTGCAAGAATAAATAAAGTAAAAAAGTCATTTTTCTGTGTTATTTAAACGGCAAAACTTCAGATTCGACGAAGGACCTCTTAAAATTGAAATTATGAGCTCCTTTTTTAACAGGATATTTGTTCGGACATATTCTACGATATTTTGGGCGGAGAGCAAGAAAAAAAAAATATCGAGTTTTTTTTGAAACACCCTAATAAAGACAGTATCATTTGCGACAGGAAACCAGCCGTCGAGCAAGCCTTTTTCATTTCTATTAAAATCTCAATAATTTTACTTTGCTTGATCTCCTGATTGATAAACTTCATTCTCTTCAGGAGTAATAATTTTTCAATAAATATTTGTAGACAGTAGTTCGATATTCTTATTGAATCATGCTGCTTATCACGAAAGTAATTGACCAGATCATTGTTATTATATGATCATTTTCTGTGTTCAATTTTTAGAGCATTCTTAGTTAGCCATTAATTTTTGCTACTACTTTGTTTGGTTCAGCACCCATTGGTTTTTTTGCCTTCTGTGGGACTTCTGACAAGCACTTCTATCGACACCATCGATTGGTACGTTTCTTCTGCTATCATTGAATATCCAAATATCCAATAATCCGAAACTTATTAACAACAATATTTGATAGGAAATTTTTCTATTGTGACTGTGTTTCTCTCTATCGACTACCTTTCCAGATTGAGGAATTGGCTCTAGCATGGAGGTATTTTTTATTTTTTTTTCCTCCTTTCATTAACATTGTTTATCGCTACTAAAATACTTTGGTCTAAGCATTTCACTAATAACGTGAAATTCAAACGTATATCAAGGCTGAGTTTATTCAAGGCTTGAATTTTCATGTTTTGCTACTGCAAAATAACATTCCTTGCAATAATAAAACTAGCAGTTCACCAAAAACTAAACAAACGTGACAAGTTTGACCACAATGACCCTGATCCTCATGCGTCTCAACTGTTTACCTTTCAGGAACGAACGTTTCTTTGAAGCAAGAAGTTTCACTACGCAATAGCAAAGCTATATCCAAATTCAAGCTTCGCATAGACTCATTGGTAGATATAGATCAACATGTAGATGTTTACTGTGTAATTATGTATATTAATTCACGAGATAGACCCTAAATAACATTATGCTCTGTATAAATGTCCTTATTTGAAATAGTATTTGGGTAAAAAAAGAGTATCAAATACAAAATCCCAATAGTGTAAGAGTATAAATATAAACTTCGAGTTTAAAGTCTTCCTTTCGCTAGTCTTGAATTCATAAGTTTAGTTCATACGCCACCAAACTTGATGAATATGAAAATAAAACGTTGTTTTTGTCATTAGACAAAGATGTCACAATCCGGAGATGGACTACATACTCCGGGCTACCTGTCCTGGAGAAAACTTCAGTTAAGCAGAGCCAAACTAAAAGCTTCCAGCAAAACTTCAGCCCTGCTTTCTGGGTTTGCCATGGTAAGATTTCATCAATCATTATCGTATTTATATTCATTTAACAGAAAATTGTGTACTGTAATTAATTGGCTTGATAGATACGTAAAATTACTTAATTCCACTTGATAGTCAGCTGCCGATTTAATTACAGGAAATAAGCAATATGCATAAATTATCGGTATGTTTTTATTCCAGAAAAAAAACAAACAGCGTCTAAGCAAATTGAGAATATGAACATCTTTTCTAACATTTTTCTATTTAATCAACAGGTAGCCATGGTTGAAGTGCAGTTGAATAAAGACACGATAGTGCCTAACACGATGCTGGTTGCCTTTGCAGTCTGTACGACATTACTGGTGGCGGTCCACATGCTCGCCCTCATGATATCCACATGTATTCTACCAAATATTGAGGCAGTATGTAATCTCCACAGCATTAGTTTAGTACACGAATCACCACACGAAAGACTTCATTGGTACATTGAAATAGCTTGGGCTTTCTCAACGTTGTTAGGATTATTGTTGTTTTTATTAGAAATTGCGATTTTGTGTTGGGTTAAATTTTACGACATGTCACCAGCCGCCGCTTGGTCAGCATGTATAATATTAATTCCAGTATTGATTGTCTTTTTGGCATTTGCGATACACTTTTACAGAAGCCTTGTGGCACATAAATACGAAGTCACTGCATGTGGCATTAGAGAGCTAGAATTGCTCAAAGAACAGATAGAATCTACTGATCTTGAAGGAAGAAATGGTATGAATCCGTTGCAAGGTAACACCCACATTGTATAAAAGGATTTTGTAAATAGTTTTCTTTAAAAAAAGAAAAAAAAAAAAGAAAAATTTAATACGAAAGTACATAAAAGTAACATTGCAAAGACTCGACTCCACGCTTAAGACAAATTATGTCATTGTTAATCAGGATTAAGTATTTCGCTTATAGTAATTCATCAATTATTCTAAAAAGATAGACTCTGGTCTTCATATTTCATGAGACATTGAAATTTGGCAGTGAAACTAATTTGCTGAAAATTACCATTCGATCGTTTTTAATATCATTAGTTATCGTCGGATTAAGAATGATTTTAGCTAGCTTTATACAAGACAGTGGAACCTTTTTTTTTTATTATCAGTTAATGGTGTTAAAAGATAGAATGCCGTTTATCGTGCCTTTAATTTCACAGTTTTATGCTTTCTCAAATGTTAATATGAACACAAGTAACTATTTGGAAATATTGAAGCACTGAATCACACAAACGTCTGAAATATTAATACAACTAATTATTAAGTACAGATATTACGTATGATAAGTAACTTTATATTGTTATTTTAATAATCTGACAAATTTACTATATTATTGATAATTTATATATAGTTTCTATTATATCAACGGAGTTTAGGAGTTTACTGGATCGATGAAAGAATTTTATGATTCAAGCAATATTAAAAAGCAATATATTTTATCAAGTGATGTTTAAATACGATTATGTATTTACATCGATTCATGATTTATTATCGTAAAATATTTGATGATATTCTGATCATGATCTAAAGTTATTATCTTGCAGACTAATACAGTCTTCCAATTTGAACTTTTTTTTTTTTTTGGTTTAAGGGTGGTTCCCCACCACAAATCACGATAAAATCTATGAAAGACTTCACTCACAATGTACAGCTGAAAGTAGAAGTTTTTACCCAACGATTTTCGATATATTGTTTGCTCATTCATTGCTTTATACAATGAGAAGCACATTGTGAGTAATAATATTAAACAGACTCATAGTTATCCAAGAATTCTACGAGATATTTGCTCTTACTTTGCATGATAATTATGCGAGCATTTCAGGAAATGAAATTCTATTTGAATACCTGTAAATATGTTTAAACATTCCCTTTTGTGCATAGCGACTTAAACTAAGATGAGTAAATTCTATGAAACTACGTTTTCAACTGTGTTATAATAAATGTCACATTCATTGTGTGGAAAGGTTTTCCTAAACTGACCAAATCTGTTGACAAATTTTCAACTTATTTTGATTATAGAGTAAAAACGATATTCTAATGATTACTGAATCAAACTATTACGAAACATGATTATGACAAAAAAGGTCCATGACACCAGCTGCCTAACTTTCTAATCGCAATATTTAAATTATACATTATTTTAAATCATTTTTAGCAAACTTTATGAAAACGTACTATGGAAGCATCAACATGCCAATATGCACTTACACTTTCTTAACTTAATACTACCCAGGTGAACGCACCTGTTTGTCTTTAGTTTTGTTCATTGAGAGGTGTCGATGCATGTCGTTACTACTCGTCTAATATAAAATGGATCTGTTATACTTTAGAATGCATGTCTTTGAACAGCAATAACGACCGAAAATTGAAACACCTCAATGCACACTACTCCTATGTATCGATATACTTAATATTATCTAGTTACTACTTTATTATGTAAAGTTATTATAAGATTGAAAGTTGAACGGCTGAAGTTGATGTGTTTCTGTGAGTATCATTGCAAATGAAACCATATTCAATAAAATGACCACCTGACGTTTAATCAGAACAAGTTTTATTGTCACCTCGTTAAAAAAGTAAAGGAATATTCCGAATAACTACACCGTCGTGAAATTCTTACACAATAACTTTGAAGCTCATTATTTACTTGAGATATAATAATAACTAACATTATGCGATAACAGGGTCTCACATTTTTCAACAGAATACAGAAATTCATTCTTTTGTGTAATATACCCACTCAGTTTATAAAAGACTATAACGATTCGAAAAATCGATTGCAAACTAACATCTGAAGTCTTGCTCAAAGACCTTTGTCTTCAACTTTCGATTTCTCCGCTTCTGTAAAAATAACTTCTCTCTTCCTGCGTGCAATGATATCATCGCTATCCAGCAGCTTGTCCTATAAGTAATCATTTCTATTATATCAACTGTTATTATTATTGTTATAACAGTTTTTGGTAGTCGGAAGTTCACCCACTTCTGGAATGGAATAGAAAGTCGAATTGCGGGATGCCTGTCGCCAGTAAAAGTCTTCCATTGTACTCAATACGCATATATTATCATTCCAAAAGCCTTCCTGCATCTGACCACTGTCTAAATGATAATATATTCCTCGTCCATGTTTTTTACCACAGAAGAACTGGCCCTCATATCGATTCCCGTTACCTTAATATAAGAATTAGAAATTATATAAACAGTATCGCGTGAACGAAATGTTTCCGAAACTATGTATTGATTATCGTTTATGTTATCACGAAAATTCGAGGGGTAATAAATTTTTTTTTTTTTCCTAATCTTTTTTTGAAGTCAGGGAATTGGGGATTGCAAAGAGACCTTGAACCAACATTCCGTCACCGTGATGGAGGTCCTTTTTCCACATTCCTTGATAAAAATCCCCGGTTCCATACCACATTCTACCAAACCCGTGCCGGTTGTTATGACAAAAAATTCCTTCGTAGTAGCTGCCGTCCATATACCATAGACTTCCAAATCCTTCTTTTTTTCCTTTTACCCAATAACCCGCATAGCATTTCCATATCTCATTGTTCTTTAGGACTTTACTCAGCACTCCGTATCCATGTCGAAAGCCATGCCACCATTCTCCTTCGTAGAGCCACTTAGTCCTTAAATATTTTTTTTTGTTTTTTCTAATTTGTCCACAGTTTTAAAAACATCTCAAGTTCTGGTCAACTTTCCCTATACTATATTGAAGTTATTATTATCATTAAGAATTGAAAAAACTTTTATACATTCAAAGCCCATAGGGGGATAAGTAGGGTGGTAATGCCTTTTGCGAATATATTAATGATTATTTACGGATAAGTAGGTACTATTTAAATACTAAGATCTTGAAAGTATCGGACCTCAATCTCAATCGGTTTTTGCGTGAATGAAAAAAAAAAAGAAAAAAATTTATTAACATTTTTACTTCCAAGATTGTCGTTATTCTTTAATTCCTCAAATATCTGTTTATAAATTATTTCCGATTATTAATACGAAGCTTCAGTGATCGTGTATATGCTTTATTTATTCATGTACAAGATAGAAAAGGAAATATTTGATGTATAAAATTTTTACGTCTTTGAGTATACCCGCTGAGCTCTGATCCCTTTCCTTCTTTCTTGTCATTCTTCCATTCTCCTTTGTAGCAGCTTTTTAGTGGCCAACTAGGGCTAAATATTGATTTACGTATACCATTTCTTTTGCATTTTTGAAATTTTGAATCAGACGCGCAAACTTTTATCGGTTTTAAAAAGGGCATAATTTTTATTTAAATACACTGAACCCTGCGGTTGGGCATGTTAAATAAATTTCATATAGTATACGTTGTACTACATTTAATAGTTCAAATAATTTCGATCTACTACTATTTTAATCTAGACGTAACATAGTATAAAAATATATCGCGCGCGCGCCCGTCATTACCATGACAACGGTTAGATGCGCGCATGTTAAATAAGACATAAGTTAATTGGGACGATATTGATAATCGATAAAAATTTACGAATTATTTACAGTTATGTATAACCCGGGTTATTTCGCCCGCGGTTTTATATACTATATATATCATATCATTTTATAAAAACGCTTATTAACTACGATTGACTATTTTCGATTCAACTTTGCAAAGCTATTCAAATTTTCAAAAATTATGCCGCTATTACGGTATCGATCGTGACGTCATGACGCTATGCGCGAGATGAAATTCGAGGTCGTGAAGTATGCCGCGACACCGAATGCATCTTTGTGATCGATTATCACCATCGATACAGGCGACTCCGAAAATCCGCATCAAGCTTCAAACAGTTAAAAAATATCAGAAAAATGGCCACAAGTGAGATAATTAAGTCTAATAAGCGTAAATTACTCCTTGATAACGACATATACGAATTGGACCCCGAGGATCGATCACCGATCGAATCTCCTGCCATTATCACCATCGAACCTTCCGACGAAGAACTCGGAGAATTAGACGCCAGCCAAGGGACAGCTACTTTCGATAACCTTTCCGAAACTGTCAGTTTTGACAAAACTGTTGGTCCAGGTGCTGCTCCCGAAGGGTTTATACTCGTCGACGAAGTCCTTAGCGTTGATGACACCGATAATTCACGGAATCAAAACGACGCGGTATCAGAAAATGTGAATCCAATTTTTAAGGTTATGTTTAGAGATATCGACGTTGCCAGGTACGCATACGATGTTTACGTTACCGATTGATTATATTCTTCGAAAACACGCTTCTTTTCACACTCTCATAATTATTTTTCAAACAATTAACAACTTCATTATCATTACTGAGTAACTTTTTGCAAATTATATCTGTAGAGTAAAAATTTAATGTAAACAGTCTATAATCACGTTCATCGATGTTTCTTATTTTTATCAATATTCAAAGAGTTTGTTTTAGCGAATTTAAATGTAAGATTTTTTTCTTAAACTTTTTTCCTTCGTTTTTTTTCTATACCCTTTACTCTTTGAATTGTAGAAAACACAGGCTGACCATCGAAAAGTTTTTACAAAATTTGCTCGCAAATACTGCAAAAGTCAAAGCTGGGACAGATTCCTCTGGTTTAATACTTGAGATTTGGGATGAAAGCGTGGCGCCAGAGGACGGAGAAGTCTCCGGTTACACGGAGACTGAAAACAGTCAAGAAACAGTTGAGGATCAGCTTTTCACAATTGATACTAAGCCTAAAGTAAAGGATGACTTGGACATTCCTACATATGGAAAGGTTCGGTCTTATTCTCTTTATCCTAGATTTATTAAAACCCTCTTCTTTTTTTTTCCTACGGTTAGAATTACACCAGGATTCTTCTCTGTCTCTGTAATTGTTTATAATTTTCTCTTTACATCACTGGACCGGTGATTTAAAGAAAAAAAAAGACAAAGAAAAAGAAATTATATATACCTATGCATCTCTTTTTTCATCCGGTATAAATAGAAATTCGAGAAAGTGTTAGAAAAAAAAACCAAGGATGGCGTGGCAAATCCACCTGAAGATTGCGCTCCAAAGCTGTCGTGTTTCAACTGCTTAGGGAATCATAATTTGCGCGATTGTACAGAGCCGCGTGATTATGCAAATATAAACAAAAATCGGAAGCAGTTTACCGCAAAAATGGGGCCTAGAAATGGTAGATATCACTTAGAGGATGAACAAAAGTTTGGACATTTTGTGCCAGGGCAACTGAGTAAAAATCTTCGTCGAGCTTTGGGACTTAGAGACAATGAACTTCCTAAGCATATTTACAGGTAGTCATTTAAACATATTTTAATTAGGTAAAAATGATATTTTTTATTTTATATACATCAACATTCTGGAGGAGAGATCTTCGATTTTTATTTTAATGATTTTAAGGCGACTACTCATGTTGATATCCTTGAAACTAGTGCAGTTCGTTGATACAAGGTGATATTCTTCATGATAGTAAAATGCGAAAGTTTATTTTTATCATTGTTTCGAATCTCTATGTGTATTTCAATCAATTTCTAAACAAGGAATCATTTTTTGGACTAGAGAGGTCAGAACTTTTATTGTTTTCGTATCTTGAAACATTTTTCTTAGCATGAGAATACTTGGCTACCCTCCAGGGTGGATAGAGGAAGCACGTGTCCAACACTCTGGATTGACCCTCTTCAATTCAGAAGGTGGTGTGGATCTTGACCCGGCCGATGAAGATGGTGAAATAATTATTTCTAATGAAAGGGATGAATTTGATATTAAAAAGATCTGCGATTTTCCTGGGTTTAATGTCGCTCCTCCTCATGGAACTCGCGATGTAAGTATTGCGTCTTTGAATCTTTTGATATTATTCTCAGGTACAAAAAATGAATCGTTCCATTTAGGAACATAAATATTACGGCAGGCCAAGAATGCAAGAAATTCACAGCAAAGAAGTTATGCTGTCGACACTGATTGGTAGAAAAGCGCAGGACGGTTACAAGAGGAAAAAAATGAAAATGACGCGGTCTGGAACAATCGATAACGCTTCCATTGTCCCTAGCGAAATGGAAGTTGTAGATGTCGAAGGTATCTTTCAGACGCTGTTATTCCCCCAATATTAGTCTATAACTTTCACCAATCGTTTAACATCAGATTTCTATTGAAATATAGATGGTGAAGTCGAGACTCTGGCAGTCAACGGATTGTTCATACCACCCTTGCCTAAGGACACACCTCCGAAGCCACCTGAACCACCTGTTCCCTCTGAAGATTCAAACAGCCAGTCAGAAGGAGCACGATCTCCTGAGTCTACGGTAATAATAGAAAGTATTCAACATTTTATGGATGTAATTCTCTGGCTCATTTGATCTTGTCATCGCTATGTGTGTTTATGAATCTAGAATGAAAATACAGCGCCGTCATCTCGGGCCGAGTCTCCAACGCTAACAGATTTGGAGATAGCGAAGAAACAGCTTCTCGCTGAATTAGATGCGCCTGGGACACCATCGAATCCGGGAACTCCTATGAATCTAGAAAAGTCTAATACCGGTTTAGAAATTTCTGATAGAGGGTGCATGCCTCCTCCGATTAGTACGGAGTCAACGCCGCAATCCAGTCGAACGCAGAATAGACAAGATATGTTGAAGACAGATAACACAGGTACAGTAAAATCTATAGACTTGGGAACTCCGATTCTTCAGAGCACATCACCTTACAGCAAACTACCGTCGTCGGAAAAATTCTCAAAAAATATTTGTAACATTATGAATTTTGAAAATTTGCCGGATTCTACAGGTAAGTATGAAAAAATGAGCGGTATTATTGAAAAAGTACGTAACGTCGTGTCCAGGTTACAACAGGAATGATTATAATTTATTTTTATTATTGTACGATTTATTTATCTGAGTAACTGTTCATATTTTTTATGATAAATTTAATAATAGATTGTAATTTGATTATTCAATTTTCAGAAAAAAAGAAAAAAAAAATTAAAAAAAAAAAAAACAAATTATTCTTATACAATTTGATAAAGAAGATAGAAGTTGATAGTTCTTCATTTTCGTGGCACATCTCAATATATATGATTAAAGTACAGTACCTATTCTTGATTGCAAATAATGAGTTTTTTTAATCTCAAAATATTGACACAATAGTACATTACGATATGACTGCGGTAAAACTTTTTCTGACGAGTGTGAGGTTGCAGCACGAGCCGAAGGCGAGTGTTGCAATCACACGAGATCGGAAGAAGTTTTTTCGTCGGGTGTTGTACAAAATTTACTTTACAAGGTGTAAAAATGGTGGTTTTACCTACGCGAAGCGTGGTAAAACGTCCATTATCACACTGAGTAAAGTAAATGTAATTATTGGTGAATTATCAACCCACGTTTAAAATTAATAAACGTGAATCTTTGAGCAATTATGCGGAATATAGTAAATGTATTTGATAATAATCTATGAGGATGAACACAATTTGAAAGAAAAAACTTATGTACGTTTAGATTGTCAACCAACAACGTGTAATCTTAATGATAATTTTATAAGAAGTAGACGGTTTATTCGAATTGATGGTTGATAAATTCTCAAATAATCAGTTCTTTGTGGTATAGATAGTACAAAGTATATTGATATTAACAATATCTGTAATCAAGAGTGAGCAGTTTCCATTCAGTTGTAAACTACACACACGTTAAGAAAACGACACTCGTAAAATGGAACAGTAATGGAATAGTAATTAGCAATACGATTAAAATATTGCTCAAATAATTCAATTATTATGACAATTTTTAAACAGAAAATTTTTGGTGAAAATTCTAAGGGCGGATGATAGGATGTGTGCTACTTTTCGTAATGTAACTGGTAGTAATTTACATCGATTGAAGTAAAAAGCAAAAAGGAAAAAAAAAAAAAAAATAGTGAGGCAAAATTATTGATGAAAAAACTCATTGGAATTTAATTAGTATAAAAATTATAATAGATTATACACAATATTGTACAAAATATCTTTGGTCGTTAAATTTTAAACAACCATATTTTTCAATGAAATAATAAAACAGAGATTGTAAATATTTGACTCGTTATTTTCCGTGTTGTGAGCTTTATTTCTTTATTCCATATTATTTGCTCTGAATTCAGTTTATTTAATTAATGGTAAACGCCGCAGTCAATGCTGTTTTAAGAAACTCGTTAATGTATGTTATCAGGTGTACACTGTACATACAAATGCATACCTGTGGCATAGTATTATCAGCTATAATACCACAAGACCTTCAAAATTATCGGATATTTCCCGATTGTTTTGCTGCGTAGCATCGAGAGGGCCAAGTTCCGCAGATCAAAAATTTTTGTGCAAAGTTTGCCTCATTCGTTGCTACGCAGGATTAAAGCATGAGGGGAATAACCGATTCATTTTGAAGGTCGAGGCGTATTCAGAGGATTATTTCTTCCATTACGATCTCGGCCGAACAAAGTGCAGTATTTCATTTTGAGATCAAAAATCGGGGTCTTGAAATTGATCCAAACTGGGACACGAGTTTGACAGTTATTTGAATGAAATCTGTCACAATCGGGTAAAACAATTGGCAGGCAACAGGGAAATTATCGGTTTGATAATCTCCCCGTGGCCGGGGAAATTATCAGATTGAAACAGGCTACGTGACCGAGAATACCGTACTCTGACTGGCCAAGATCCTTATGGCGGAAATAATCGTGATAATTAAAAAATTTTCAGTTTACGTATGACTGGCTTTGAGGCCTGTGTTAAAATTGGAATGAATACCTAATATCGGCTTAAATTTTTTGGGAACAGGAATATTGAAAGTGAAATTTATGCTATTAGAATATAATATACCATTCAAGAAATTTATTATTGATAAAAACCTGCGTAGGAATGTACAATATTGGAATAAATTTTTTATATCATAACAATATTCAAACAGAGGCAAGAATCACTGCATACTCCGAATATTTATATCATATAGTATATGTTATATATATGTTATATATTATGTGTATAACTATACGTATTATATTATTATCATTGTATATCTGTTTGACTAATATCAGCATCACAAGTTCTTCAACTTTTTTTTTCACTACGATTTGTCTTGGTCGGTTTGGGTAATTTTACAAAGTATCAATTTTTTCATAATTATGTTTGTTTATTTATTTGAAAAGGTAATTAATTCTCGTTCAAACACCAGATTATATCTGCGACAAATGTCCACAAAATATAATATTGTCATTTTGTAAGTAGTAATTTTTGAAGTAAGGGAGATGAGGGGAACGGCAACCACCTAAGCGCAACTTGATATTACTAAAAGGAAATGAGTCCATTCGGTTCACCTTGAGCATAAAATAATAGCTTCATAACTTCTGTATTCAGTATACTCGCGAATAGTTTTCGAATGATTGAAAAATACATTTTTGTTGTTTTTGTAAAAAAAGTTGGAGTGATCGCTATTTCCCACACCTTTGGGGCAATTGCGATCAGGCTGAGGGAAATAGTGATCAGTCTAAAGTACGTATTATTGCATATACTTCTTTATATTTTTTTCATCATATATTAGATAAGGAATGGTCGATATTACTATAGAATATAACCAATTATAAGTCTCAAAAAATATAAATATGTAGGACATGTTACAATTTGTATGAATTTTAAGAAGACAGACCAACTTTGCGTTTACTGTTACTTCGTATTGACGTATAGTAAAAAAATTACGTATGCACGGTTCCGATTGCCGCGCGATGCGAAATACACTTCAATTAGAGCAGAAATGAAATTTTTCGTACAGAAAAATTTTCCAAACAATCGAAATGAAAGAGCAATTAACAACGAACTCGGCGATGAAATTTAATTTTGCTATAAAAATATCAAGCGATTAAAAATCCTTATTCAATCGAACGATAAACTTATGGAAAATTAGTTAGAAAATGTGTACTAGACGATGTGGTACAACTTGATATTTTTTACTGCCAGTGGATTTTTTATCATAGGAGTGGTCGTACATTACCCACTGGTCGCGATTGCCCCCCCTCCTCCACTAAATTTATCACTTTCATTTTAATTTTTTTTTCTTTCATTTCGAAAGAGCGAGGATTTTGAATCAAGAATTTCGACCACACACTATGCTTACATTACGGCTAGATCAAAGCCAGTAGGCCAAGTCTTCCAGTCTTTGCCATAGCCAGGTCTGGTCATAAGCAGAATTTCGAATACAAGTAAAATAGAAACACATTTCTAATCATTTTGTGGTCATACTTTGAGCTAATGTATTGTTATCATTGATACTATCGAGTTGCAGTCGAAAGAATTGCTTCGTGCCATCGAGTAGAGTTGTACTATATTTTTGTCAATTATGTATTTTATTAATCGATATTTGATAAAAATTTACTACTATCTTCCGAACTTTACCCCCTCATAGATTGAACAACTATGTAGAATAGAATACATAAACTGATAATAAATAAATCATTTGTGCTATTATCACTATTACACGTTTAGTTTTGGTAAAACATATCGGTAAGAATTTTAACCAGTTAAATTAATTAAGGACCAAAATTATTAGATCTAGATCTTGATATTATCTGTCTGGAACCGTACCGATTTATCACTCAATTCCAGTTAAATATGCTTCAGTCATTTCGGTCCATGTTATCAATATTCATTTTATCGTCAAATCATATTTGTCAAATTATTAGTATAATGTCAAACAGAAAAATAATTTTAACTTTCATTATTTCATTCTAACGTTTATTTTAAACTCAGCAAGTTTCAGCTATGAAGAATGAACACTCGAGTTACCAGTGTCATTCTTTTTAATCAGCCGTCGGCGGTGGCATTGGTGGATTCCCATGTGGGTCCTATACAAAAATTCAGGTACTATTTCAGTCGATTCAATATCGACAAAGCGATTGAAGATGAAATTCAAGAAAAAGGCATTTGGATTATTTATCAAGACTGGTTTCTCAATGTTTGAACAACAGTTATATGACTAGTGATAAATAATTATCTAAATAAATGGGAAGAAATAAAAAAACGAACTCACAGTCCCGGGGTCACGCCTTTTCGTATCGTTGTCTACTCCTCCCGCTCTAAGCGACCTTGGCCTAAGCGCTAGCATAACTGCTATAAACCCAAAAACTATACACATGAGAAAAAAGTCTGATGAACCCGCACTGGCACCTGGCCCAGGAACTGAAAATTCAATATCAAAGGTGAATCAACATGTCCTCAATTCGAATTGGAGTAATCGATGTTTCTCTTCCTTAGCTTTCCTTATATCAATCAATCATTACAGTATAAAAAGAAAAGCTCATACAATCTGTGTAATACATACGTGCAGCATCATTAAGGCACTCTGTGTCGGTGCAGTAGGCCTGTGTTTGCCGTAACTAAAATAAATTTCAACGACATTTGATGATTATCTCCTTTCCTCGGCTAAATAAATAGAAATAGAAATAGAGAGAGAAAAAGAAAGAAAAAACGCCTGAATATCAGCAATTGTTTTGTGAGTATGACATTCACACGGGGCAAAGAAATATTGCTAATGATAAAATGAGCCGGATTCTAGGACAATAGAATATATATACTATGGTATTTCAGTTTGAGCTAAAACTGAGGTCTGCTGTTCATTTTCAGCATAAAAATAGGGCAAAATTATTGGTAACGACAATGTGAAACCTTTTTAACATGTAGTACACACAATACTCACGATTCTGTAAACGGAATGAGATTCCGACGATTCATAATACGTTCCCTCCGTCGAGGATAGCATTGGTGCAAAGTAAGGAATTTATGGATCGTTAGTGCAAAGTGAAAGCGAATTTCACCAATCAATTGATCAATAGTAAACGAGGATGCCAATGAAGTGTGAAATGCCGGTATTTACCACGGGATTAAACCAATTTTTGAATAATCTTGAAACTTGAAACTTTTTGGAACCGGAATACTGCGACGAATCAAACTACATACAAAGTGATCATCTGGTCAGATCGAGCCTATGTTCAGACCTGGTACATATGATAGCATAGCTTTTATTATGCAATAAAGAAATCACTGATTCGAGTTCTGGTAACTGTGATAACTGTACTTACAATGGAAAGAAGACGGCGCATGACAACGTCTGGGTCCCACATATACTCGCACATGTCAAATCCCTTGTCGCTCATTTTGCAATTTTTTTTTTTATTTACGATTGGGGGATCCAACGAACGAACAATTGCTGAAATAATAAAAACAATATTTACACCTAAACACTGATATGCGATGATGTTTCTGACGAATAAAAATCGGGCAACAAACTAGATTGTCTTTTCTAAATAACAACAAAGTTTATCTGTGTTATGTAAGAAAAATCTTTAGAGACATAGAGGCCGAATTCAATAGGGCGAGCGAGAAATTATAGCCACGAATCACCATTGCCATTGATGTGGCACTAGAATCTAAAATGTCAGATTGACAGCGGAGTAGAAATGTAGAATAGAGGGGAAAAAAAAAACACGTAACATCTTGCGAGGTTTTAGACGAGTTTTGGACTTGACGATCTGAAACTTCGGCCGATAATTGAAAAAGAATTCATTTTAATCTCGAAGAAAGCAAGAAGGACTTCATTATTACCTTTACAGCGTTGAAATATGGATTGTTATGGCTGTCGACTAGGGTTTTGATGGATACTTGATTATGCGTTGATTGAGCATTGGCTCCGAAGTAAGAACGACGGTTAAGCTCCGCTTATGCTATTGAACTCAGTACCGAATATTCGCGGAGAGAGGCGCGCGCATCAAGCGCATAAACTTTGGCGGCAAAAACTTGTTTAAGTATTAGAGACGGTGAACAGTGTTTGAATGCTTACTTTTTTAAGACACCGACTGATGCTACATTTTTCTACACTATCTTCGCTATTCGTTTAAAAAAGGGGAATTCATTAGTTTCTTGTTGCCAGGGGGAAATTCTATAATCCCAAAACTCATTCATTCTGTATTTCAATAGCCCATACCTCATTTCACATGTATATTACGTATTGATTTCTGTACAGGTGTACAGAGGGTTTTATCTTGTAATACGACGCCTCTCGAAATGTTTGAGGACCTTATTACAACAAACGAATTGATGTTAAATAACAGTAAATATAAGTTCAGTTTTAATCTGAAAGCTCTTTAAGTCTGATGCGCTATCCCAAATCCCACCCCTATCGTATTCGCTGGTCACCGTGCTTTCCGATTGGCTGTTCCCCTTGCCACTGCTCCATTGCGCCTGTATAAGCGAGAGATCTTTGCTCAGATTTGTCATTTGCTCCTTTTAGAGCCGTAGAAGCGTCGAGGTCCCGTCGCACGATCTTTGACCCTCGCATAAGTAAACTTTAAACGTTCTGAGCACGGGTTCAAATTCTAAGACTTTGAAGAAAAAGCGTTACTCAAGATGAAACTCATTGATTAGCCTTTATATTTTGTCTATTTTATTCGCGCGAGATATCAGGTGCAGACTACACGATATATTCAAATTTTCGATGAGCTTAAAAATCCTTTGCCTGAATCGAATCATCTGAATCGCGGAAACTAAGATTATTTGTTGGAGTTAATTGAGCCAGCTAATTAAATTCCATCGCTGCAATTATACAATTGACAAAATAGCGTCTGAATATGTCATTGAATATTTCAAAATGTGAATCGCAGTTTATCACAGATTAACTTTGACTTGATTCAGGGTTCAGCGTAAAAGGACACAGGCCTCGCTTTTCTGAGAATATAAAAAGTATAGATTTTTCATAAGTCTTTTTCGTAACGGGACAAACAGTAGCTTAAATTTTCTTATAACTATTAAAAATATCTAAAACCCTTATTAAATAATTGCGATAAAAATTTCACACCCTGCGGTGGTCATAGAGCGTTTATTTCTATTCTGTAATTGGAGATTCTTTGCAACTCGATCTCAAAATTGAGACCGTTTATCTTAGAGCGGGAATGGGTTTAACAGACACGAGTTTTGAGCTACTCTTGACCCTGTGGCGAGTTGTGGTCTTCGGCGTCGCGTGGCCTTTCAGGTCCTTCGAGTTCGGCCTGCAGTTCCTCGCTGTCCCACGTTACCGCAACATCGCGATCGTCGCGCAGTAGCTGCTCTTGCAATACCGAGGTAAGTCTTTCCACTCTGAATGAACATCCTTTTTCTATTTTATAGAAAAATAAAATTCAAACCGAAATCCATGTACTTTACTGTCTCGCTTTTTTATATGATCACATAATACAAGCTTTCCCTTTATCGAAGCGCGCTGCAGTTGGATTTACTAATTCAACCCAAACGTGGTGCAAAACTAAATGACTTTTAATGATTTGAACTTTGAATCAATTAGTGTATTCATTTTTTAATTTACATAAATTGAATATTTGCACTCTATAGATAGATACTCATTTTTCGAGCTTTTCCTTATCACGGTTTTGAAAATCGAGTTCACGAAGATATACTATAGTTTTATGGGCTCGTATACGAATATCGCCAAGTTCGCCAATAATTTAAAATGATGTTATTTTTCTCGTGCAATTTATGCGGCAGATTTCACTTTTATAAGTGAGTTTTTCTCAGAGTAGAGAACCGCGTATTCGATATTGTTTAGTAAATATTCCTTGCGTTTTCTTGGCTCTTAGGCTGCAGTTTTTATTGCCTATTTTATGGAGTCTGTCGGTTGAAGATAGAGGCGTAACAATTACCATCGCCCACGATCTGTTAGTTCGTGTTTCCTCAATTTTCTCGCGTCATAGCGATGACTGAAATAATCAAAGCACGAAGCTATTTAGCACATCTACTCATGAGTATTTCACCAAAATAACGCAATGTCTCGTTTTATAACAATTCTCTGATAGGGGATAAGATTCAACCAACCGCTGCGGGTACTGTACAATTTTTTATTCATTATTTCCACAACTTCAAAGGAAGACAATGGCAACATTTTTTCACATCGTTTGTTTGCAGTTTATTACAAATTTACTATACTTCATCTCATATCTAGTGGGCTTGAAAATGATCGTGATGACCCAATGAAATTAGGAATAATTCCGTTCCAGCATATCACCTTTTATCATTAGCGAACATGCGGTAAATAGCGAGAGCTATTATTTCCGCAGAACGCGAAAATATCATGCGAGTGACAGAAAACTCTCAACTTCCATCGCTTATCAGTTATAACCTTTGAAATATTTTCATGCATTTATATAAATCGGATTTACCGGTCATAACCGCGGTTCTTGGCGGCGTCGACGCACAATGGGCTTGTTAGGGTTGAGTGTTGGCGTCGAGGACCATCGATAACTTACGTGTCAACTTCACATTAACGATATTCCCTGACACCAGCTCGGTTCAAGGCTTTATGAAATTAGTGTACGAATATACGCGAATTTTCAGCATCGAGTTTATCTTGATTTTTGTTCTTTCGTTTTTTTTTTTTTCTTCTTTTTCTACTCTCCATCGAATTAACTCCATGGAATTAAATTCATGACACTTATAACACCTCACCAACGTTTTCCGTAGCGAACAGTCCTGAATTTTCCTAAATCTGGTATGTACGCAGGAGCACTATGGCGTCAAGGGTGATGAAATCGCCTACTCGAGGAGACATCGATATCGAAGGCAGAGAAACCTGGTCGGGAAAAGTTGACTTCCTCCTATCCGTCATTGGCTTTGCAGTTGACCTCGCTAATGTTTGGAGATTCCCTTATCTGTGCTACAAGAATGGAGGCGGTAAGTTTTTTCTATGTGCAACTAGCCCGAATGATAATGAATTTTCACTTTTTTTTTTTTGTTTTTATCCAAGATTAAGGTCACTTTGCCAGTGAGTAGTAGATGGTCACTTTAGTGCTTTGCATCACCGACAATTCAATATCATACATATCTTCGAGTCAATTTTAGAAATTGTTAATTTACCTTCAGGAATTCCGTGTATCCGAAGACTTGCCTATCGTTCACTAGGTTATTTTTTTTCTTCAGCAGTCCTATAAACGGTACATTTTTTGTTTATTCATTTAGTCTAATTGCTATATGCAGGTTGTCCCATCGGTAATGTTGAATTATTTGAATAAGTCTTCCTTCGAGCTACAGACCATTCAAGTATTCTTTCATATCGGTATCAGGTATTTTCTGGAATTAAAGTTTCGATCAATGACAGTCAATTGCGACATTTTAGTAAGAACGGAATACTATCTCTGCCTTTATTATTGAATTATTTTAGGGGAATTTCCTGCGCCGTGCGATAGCGCTCGTCCATGGTGGTATTTTTTAATGGAAGTTTAATCCAATCAGTCTTTCATAGCCGTGTCATTGTAAGTCCATTATTTCGAGGGCCTCCGCTAAGTGCTATTTTACTTTTTCCAAAGCAAAAAGTGAGTTATAAAAAGTATAATCGTCGCAAATAATCCCGACTTTTTTAACCTCGTCAATTCTCGAATCAATTCTTCACCTGCAAGCTCTCAATGTCCTAAACTAAAAGAAAGGATTAATTGAAATAATATTTATCCAAGCATTCGGTCGTTACATCCGGTAGTATATGTTCAAAATCCTAGGGCCTTTATAAACTAGGTGAAAAACAGCTAAAGTTATCCCCCGAATTTCTGAAGTTCATAATTTTCCTTGTAAATGTAATCCGGCGATGGTATACGAAGTTCAAGCCAGACTTACCTGGATCCTGCAGGCCCACCTACAGGAAACAATTAAACTCAGCTCTGATGTGCCTCGCTTTGAACTTTGGCTGTTCTTACTCTAGATTCAGAAAATTTAGGCTTTTTTTACCCCAAGAGTAATTATTTAACAAGGAGCGAAGGTCCTATTTGACAATTTTAATGCTCCTCAAATTACTCAACGCATCGCTTACTTCCCTCGCGGAGTACAAGTGGAAAACATTAACGTTACTAATTAAGAAAGTCGCGTTCGCCTGTAACTTGCACCGAGAACCAAGTTCGAGCTCAAAATGAGGGAGTAATATACACCGTACTAATACGTCGTTAACAAGGTGGCTAATTGCCATTTACTTAGTAGAAAATGACCCGCTGTACTGCCGCTGTGAGTTTCGCGTGGCTGCCTACAGTCGGGGTAGCAACTATACGGTGCACCGAGCACCCCGGAGTAACTGTCCACATGAAATTACTCTCTGCTTGTTAATTCGCAGCTCATATTCCCTCAAACTCAAATTACTAACTTCAACTAACAGAAAAAAAAAAAACTCGAATTTGTGAGATAGCTACGAAACTATACACGGTTACAACGCCTGGATGTATGCAGCAAGTATTACAGTTGTAGGATAAAATTCATCAAGTCAACGATAGCAAAGTAAGGTATTACGCAAACATTGAACATTATGTGGGATGAAGGGGTGAATCAATCTAAACATTAATCATTCTGACTAATATCATTTGAACGTAATTTTTTTTAGCATCAGCACTGTGATTTTTTTTTTTTTTTTTTTTTCTTTTTTTGCGGAATCAATTTTCGCATCGAAAGTTTAGATATAATACACAGCTATGAATTTGGGTCTAATTCTATATCAGAATCCAAATGATTGACGTAGACGTCTAGAGTTAGGTATGAACTTTAGTAAATGTTGCATAGCGTCTCCGTCGCGACGCCATTAGTCCTCTATCAAGGCCTGTAGGCGGCAGGAATGTGATTAAAGGATGGCTGTCGACGATACAGAAGCTGTTCCAGCGCTTTGCTTCTCAAAAGCGGCCGCTAACTTAATTATAGAGAACGATGGAGAGAAGAGAGTGACAGAGACAAGAGTATCTCGTCATCGAGAGAGGTGAGAGAGAGAGAGAGATATGAGGGGCACCATTAGGATGGGCAAGATCGGTCGCTAATTTTCAATTACGTTAATCAATCACAATTACCCGTTTAGGACCCCTTTTGACCGTGAGCTTTGGCCGCAGCTAGTGTTCAGATTAAGAAAAAAAAAGTTTTATGCCTTCTCACTCGTCGACTGAAAAGGTTTCCACGATTCTCGTACGACCTATCTTGAAATGCCTCTCAAACTTCTCACCTGCAAGCTCCAACGTCTCGGAAGTTTCCGCCACCGAATTTTACGCTATATAGGATAAAGTGGAGTAAAGTTCTCGGAGGGAGTCTGGTCAAAGGAAAGATGGACCGGAAGCCCATCTAACAGCGGAAGTTTGCTCTTGACACCACAAGTGGGAGAACATGTACCGAAGAAGTAATCCTGAAGATTCTCGGAGAGGTCCAGTCCACGTTACGTTCGGAGATTATTAACTCGAAAAATCAGCTGTTAATACAAATACGTTTGATTGTATACCTGATATCTAGCACGAGGAATTATGCTGCGAATTAAATGAAATCCAAGACAATATCTTCTGTAATAAGATTACTCTGGATCTGAGTTGCCATGGTTACGAGGGAAAGGAATTCTTTATTTTTGAGGTAAAGAAGACGCGGTCTGTTGGTGTGCCAGTCGTCTGTGACTATACTTGGCAAAGCTGAGGGGTAGATTGAAGGAGGAACCTGTTGATCCCTGCGAAATCCCAGGGATCATTGTACAAGCCCTGTGACTTAATTTGCCGTTCGAATATTTTCACAGCTCAAATTTCGTATAATATAACTTTCATAATTATTAATAAATGTCATAATTTTCAGGCGTTTATATTTGTTCATAAATTTTCACTGCCTGGATTGTGCGAAGAGTAACAAGGGTAAAATTAGTAGGAACGGAATAAGGTGAAATTAGCGAGCGGTTTTCCGATATTGTATCTTCTTATCATATAGTCTGAAAATCGGTGTATTATTTCATACCGTAAATACTATATCTGGGAAAGCTTAAGCCGTCCTTGGTCTTCTTGATAACGTAAAATTAGACAAAATTTAGCCTTATGACAGAGAGACGAGAAAAGACGAGATGCTGGACCGAATCGGGGGATGATCTTCCAGGCGAAGGCACGCGCTCAAGAGATTAGGAAGCAATTACATCTACGAGAGATTCATCCCTACCTCTAGCCCTTCCTCAGCTTACCCATACATATATACCTACTTACGGTCCTCTCTTATCTCAACGAGCATCTCTTTCTCGAAATGAAGACCAGCTCGAATTATGCTCACGGCTAGGAAGCTCCCGAAGGCCAGTTCATATGTTCGAAATTTCGACTTCGTAGGAAGGCTTTTCAAGTTTTCCAAGGGTGTAAAACGACTGTTCTATACCATAACACCCTCAAAGTTTGTCTCGCGATTTTTTACTGCAATCGGCCAATATTGATATCAAGTATCGACGAATGATGATTAGCGCATTCTGTGAAGCACCTTATCTCTGTCATATTTCCATCAGCAATTCAAAATAGGATGCTACTCATTTGGAATCCGATTTTCCGAAACCATCAAAGTATCTTTAACCGGCATTTTGCAAATCCACTTTAATGGAAATTCTTATACTTTTCTGCAACTCGACCTCACCCTCTACTGGCCTGCTTTCTTGCTTTCACCCCTGTCGAAGCTCAGTCCCGACTAAAGTGGTACTCTGAGTTCTACCGCCTACAATTACCACCTCTTATGGTTTAACAATGGAAAATTGAAGCGTTGTCAGAATTCTACGGTGACGTTTCAGTAGACTGTATGAACTACATCCTTAGACGAGTTTTTCGAAGACTGCACTTATGAAATAGTCGATTATTTTATAAGGAACAGGTCATTTGCACGAATCCAGAAGTCTAACGTCCTGGGGTTAACAATTAGGGTTCGCGAAGTCACCCGTGTGATCATTACTTAACAATTCAGAATTAGTCTGAGAGTAGATTTTTTCGTTTTCAGGAGCATTTCTAGTCCCATACTGTGTGATGCTCATAGTTGGGGGCATCCCTCTGTTCTATATGGAATTAGCCTTGGGACAATTCAATCGCAAGGGTGCGATTACTTGTTGGGGTCGTTTGGTACCACTTCTCAAAGGTACAGTATGACCTGATGATATTATAAGACGAATATACATATAATTGAAAAGATCGGTACCAATATGATCCATTTATGTAGTAAGAATTAAGATGGACACTTTCTATGCATAACACTCGCGAACAATTCCATTACACAAACAATTAATGTACTTTAACAAAAAAATGGCAGAAAGGCACCGTTTCAATTAGCAACTGCCTCGGGTAATTGCAGGTGAAATATGTTTCGGATGAAGAGAGTGCAAAGTGATGTTAAGTCGAACTCAAATAATTCCGTCACGAAGCCTTTATTTCTTAAAGCTGGGCAACCGAGCGTGTAACTTCTGGGAAACGGGCTGAACGTATTTCCTCTGAAACATTGGTATTCCAGAAGCGGGATAGCGCCGCACTCACTTTTCACTCTTTCCATTCTTTCCACCATCCTCTCCGGGTCACTTAAGGGACAATTGTCGGGCTCAGCCAGGACGCGGGGGTAAAAGGACGCGGTGTTAAGGTTCGTGAGTTGAGCGGTGCGATTTTCACCGCTGGGAAAAGGCACAGGACTTCCATTTCCGCAGATTTTAAGCTCTGCTTCCACCGGAGCTTGAACTACGTTAACCTCCGCACCCCACATTCTTACGGTCACGAATATAGATGGACATTTCTCACTTGAATTACTCGACACGAAGAGCTATATTTCATGGCTTTCGAATAATTCTCACGTCTCAACTGCTTTTTGACCATACGATGGTTCGATGAACCGAAATCCTTATTACGAATCAAATTTTCCGAAGACAACCGCACAATGAAAGTAAAAAATTCCTAATTTTTTTCTCAGGAATTGGTTACGCGGTAGCATTGATAGCGTTTTACGTTGACTTTTACTACAACGTAATAATTGCGTGGGCGCTTCGTTACTTTTTCGCATCATTTGCTGGTATGTTGCCTTGGACGACCTGCGACAATCCTTGGAATACGCCTAGGTGTCGTAGGCTTGACGTAAACGCCTCTTACGTTGGAGGCTACGCGTTAACGGATGACGATTTGGCTGGTAATGTTTCACGGATTGCTTTTGAGGGAATGCGAAATGGCACTCTGATGGGCGAGCACAGTAATGATACTAGATACACCAGCGCTGCACAAGAATACTTCAAGTAAGACCATTGGGAATTTATTTTCACCAAAAGATGCTTTGAGCCTGAATTATTAGGTACTGAAAAATGAAAATGCCTTCCATTCTTCTTGTCACAGTCGGGCAATCCTGGAACTTCATGAAAGTGCCGGTTTGCACGATCTTGGAGCTGTCAAATGGGACATAGCCATGTGTCTGCTGGTGGTGTACGTTATATGCTACTTCTCTTTGTGGAAGGGTATTTCTACATCTGGAAAGGCGAGTCGTTGTAGATAATACAGTTTGAATAAACTTCTCGAAATCGTATTAGTGAAATAGAATTGAATGTTTGTCTATCATTATAAACGATAGTCAATTTGTGATCAAATTTTTGCACAGGTTGTCTGGTTCACAGCCCTCTTCCCTTACGCGGTATTATTAATTCTCTTAGTGAGAGGTATCACTTTGCCCGGAAGTGCGGAGGGTATAAAATACTACCTAAGTCCAAATTTCTCTGCGATCACAAAAGCCGAGGTAAGTAAAAGCGAAAATACACTTGATGGATTCGTTATTGTTTCACGACCTTTCAAAATTTTACCTCTGCGGCAGTTGGATTAAGGACATTATTTTTCCCACTTAATTGGGTAAAATAATCGTCAGAAATTTTACAGAATAACGGCTCAGGGTGTTGTGAGATTTTCGGAAGTTATTAGACCTCTGAAAATCCAGACTCATGGTAATGCATCATAATGCGGTCACGTGGTGTCAGTAAAGAAAAAAAGATATATCGTAGGGTGAGAACAACGGTGAAAATGGAGACTCGATGTAGCTGTCATACTGCCCATCAGAGACCTTATTTTTCTCGGACAATTCCCACTATACGTTGGGGTGCAGTTCTACTACTTTATTCCCCATATTTTAAGCTGACGTCAGATATGACTTACTTTTTTTTTGGGAACTATTTATGCATTTTCTTGTTCCTAATTGTGTCTACCATTGTATGACATACATAAAAGAAATGTGCTTCTGTGCGATGATAAGTCAGATTATTTCCCGACCAAATAGGTGTGGGTAGACGCAGCGACACAAGTTTTCTTTTCGCTTGGTCCAGGCTTTGGAGTTCTGTTGGCATATGCGAGTTACAACAAATATCACAACAACGTTTACAAGTGAGTATGCCCTCGAAATTTTCTCATTTTATATTTTTCTAGACATCTTAATATGCGGAAAACGAAACGCTATTGGATTATTTTATTTTTGCAGGGACGCTCTACTGACAAGTGTAATAAACAGCGTGACCTCCTTCATCGCTGGGTTTGTGATATTTTCAGTATTAGGCTACATGGCCCACGCCAGTGGCAGATCTATTCAAGATGTAGCAACGGAAGGTCCAGGTCTAGTTTTCATCGTTTATCCAGCCGCCATAGCTACAATGCCAGGATCCATATTCTGGGCTCTGATATTCTTCATGATGCTTTTGACTCTGGGCTTGGATAGCTCAGTACGTAATCCTTGAATCCATCAGAGCTGATATAACATTGCAGCAATTTTTCAACGGTGTATTTCATATGCTTGCAGTTCGGAGGTTCTGAAGCTATAATAACAGCTTTGAGTGACGAGTTTCCGCTGATCGGAAATCACAGAGAGATATTCGTGGCTTGTCTATTCACCCTGTACTTTCTTGTTGGTCTAGCTTCCTGTTCCCAGGTGAAAGATTCGACTTAAGTGGCTATTAACAGTTTTTCAATGATGACTCGCAGGTGATACATTTCTTTCCTCGTTATAGGGTGGTTTTTATTTCTTTCATCTACTCGATCGCTACGCTGCAGGCTATTCCATGCTGTTTGCTGTACTAGCCGAAGCGATAGCTGTCAGCTGGATTTACGGAACTGATCGTTTCTGCGCTGATATAAAAGATATGATTGGATTTTCCCCAGGAATTTACTGGCGGGTTTGCTGGAAGTTTGTTGCGCCCATTTTTCTCATGGTAAAACACCGTTCAGCACGTTATTTTTTCAAGACAGTTTCGTCAAATATGTAACCTCTGATTTATTCCAGTTTATAATTGTTTACGGACTAATGGGCTACGAGCCCCTTACTTACGAGGACTACGTTTATCCTGTATGGGCCAACGTACTTGGTTGGTTAATCGCTTCGTCGTCTATAGCCATGATCCCTGGGGTCGCGATTTACAAGATTCTCACAACCCCAGGAACCTTTGTCCAGGTGAGTAGCGAACTATCCATACATTGGGCGATTGAACTTTGGCCGATTTAATGTTCCTCAAAATTCCAGAGAATAAAAATTCTGACGACCCCATGGAGAGATACTCAAAAGCAAATGACGACGGCCACTACCAATGGATCTGTTCGACGAAGTTCAAGCGTCTGTTTGTCTCCGGGAGAAGAGCCTCCGATGACCAACGGGCAAACAGACGCAGCAAAAGAACAAACTGAGGTCACAGTTCAATCCCGCGAGTCCTTCAACGGGACTCCACCAGAGCCCGTATAGGACGATAGCATTGTCATTTTCACTGGCTCTAAGTTTCAGGTCTATCTTTGTTGAAGGTTACAGTAAGTATATATATTTTCGTTAAGGATCCACCAGGTCGTTTCATACAAGAGAGGACCAAGAACCAAAGTCTAGATGTCGAATCTCGATTCAAGGTACACGAAGAAATTACTGTAAGATGAACAAAAAAAAAAAAAAACACTACTTTACACGTATAATGTATGCAAATAATTAACCGTCATTATCCGAAATCGTGATTCTATTTAACATAAGTTCTTCGTTCTGAGAGGTTGACCAAGCGCCCATACGCTATAGTGACCATACCTCAAAATAGGCGCATATTTTAAGCTGATATATCGTTGATAGAAATTCACACGTATGGCTTTAGCGATTCAAAAAAAAAAACTATCGCCCTTTTCAACATGAGCTGAAAAAAACTTGCAAGCCACGATGTAGATCACTGATCCAAAAGGTAATACATTATTATTCAGTATCGGGATTGAAATCCACCTATTTTTTGGTATGGTCAAAGTTAGTTAATTTTCCGGTCAAGTTGAATAAAAGATACGAACAGGAGATCGCAAACTTTTTCCTAACTAATATGAATGATACGTAGGGATTATCGTTTGCGCTACGTTTATGCAGTCGTTATGCCACAACTCCGACTATTCTGTTGTGACATCGCAATCAATTTCAACGCATATTATGAATTTGTTATAGCTAGTCCGCTGTTTCGCTCATTTTTTTTTTCGTCAATGTTAAAATAGACGCCAGGTGAGAGAAGTGACAATGATTTTAACTGATGCTATAAGATATACATGTTTGGCGTAAAGTAAAATACATACATAGTTATTAGAGCTTATCAATCCGTGTATGAGTGCAATATAAAAAAAGTACCAATTTTAATATGACACATTACCGTCTACCCATATTTACCTTTGCGTTTAATTTCATTTCAATAATTATCTTCCAGCTAGTCGATACTGCGACACGTTATACCGGTATAAGATAATTCACGTAGCTCCAGTTTGCCTTGATTCAATTATAGCCCCTCGGTTCTGTATCTCATCAGATACAGTTTCCTTATTTTTCAGTGAAACAATTTATTCAAAACGAATTGATTAGTAATTAGCGTGTCATGGACTACGTAATAAAATAATAATAGATCGTAATTAATTAGTCGTAAAAGTTCAATCGAATTTTTGTAAGATACATAGACGGAATATGGTCGAACTTCTCATGACCCAGGGGGTTTTGAAGTATAACCAATCTAATAGGTAATGGCTTTAGTAGTGAAGTAGGTAGTCTCTATATTATGGGTATAGTAGATTTTAAGCCTGAATAGTGGCGTAACTATTCCATGGAGTGAAATCGCTGACAAAATCGTACATGCACTTTAGTATACGTAGGCATATCATTCCTACTTCTGACAATTTAAGTAATTAACAAATTCGCGCAAAATTCAACAGTTAGGTAAAAGGACCTTCAGAAATTGGTGCAGCATTTATAGTACCTCCGGAATTCGAGCCCCCATCAATATTTGACTTGTCGAATGGTGAAGAGTAACGGATATATAATATGCATTCTTTCAACTAATAAATATCTCCTCTTGAAATGTAAAAGTTAAGATTCCTTCCTTCAATTACTTCGATATCGATTCATTGTTCAGGGATAATTATCGAACATTTAAATTCGCTATACCAGCTCTTTCACTCTTAAGGGGAGGGTATACTCGATTTGTTACCGGCTTGTCTTCTTTCGCGAATATCTCCGAAACAGAGCGATGAATCGAATTGTCCTTTCGGCAGCCGATGTTTGACGAGTAATGAGTTCGAACTGGTACGTTTTATCGGATGAAATCGGGATTAAAAAAAAAAAAAAAAAAAATCCCGATTTCATCCGATAAAACGTACCAGTTCAAACTCATTACTCGTCAAACATCGGTTGCCGAAAGGACAGGTCGATTGATAGCCCTGTTTCGGAGATATCCGAGAAAATAGATAGGCCGGTAACAAATCGAGTATACCCCCCCTTAATGCTAGTTACTCTACTAAGGTCTATAGATATTATGGTTTGATTCGTGCTTGTTAGACGTACAAAGACCAAAACTATCACATAGGACCTCAACTATTACATATGAACTGTAGAATTGTGAGCTTGTTTAAAACGTTTACCAGGTAGACTAGTCAAAGCGACTGATAGGCAACGAGAATCCTTCGAAAGGGCTCGTTGAAACATATAGTAACATACATTAATTTATTTCATTCACACTGATTTGTAAATTTAACTCTACATTATGAAACATTGAAATGCTTAGAGTTGAGTATTTAGATCGAGTAGTTGATGACATAGTAGAGAATTGTAAAATAAAAAGCCAGTAATTTTAGTAAGTAAGAAAATCACATAGAGCTATACTATATCAGTAGTATTAAAAAGTTTTTATTCATTTATTCATTTCTTATCAACATTTATACAATATCCGAGCTGTAAGGCCGGATTTGCATGCTGTGTGGACTATAGAATTGTCAAATAAACAACCACAAATAATAAGCATAAATGAATAAACAATAATTACTACATATAATGTAATAATCATAACAAAAGTATATATAGGTAATTGTGGGAAATATAATTCTTGTATAGATATACAGTTGTCCGTATGTTTAACTGAATGGAATTGATTATCTCATGATTTTAGGCAAAATAATTCAAAAGAAGAAGTAGTGACTATTTGTTGTTCAAATACGAGTATCCTAGGGACCGCCACCCCCTAAAATATTCTTAAAAAACTGTAATAAAAGAAAGAAATTAATCGAAAATACTCGCGTAACCGGATCCTTCGGAAGAATGAATGGCTAGACGTCAGCCAAGAATTCACAGCATTTCATTCTACCTATAGACTGGCACTGCCATGAAATATTTCAGACCTTTTCGAATGTCTGTTGAATAATTCAATAATTTCTTTGTTAGCGATGCAGTCTTATTCGAAACAAGAGAAATTTTATATGACACGATATTCGACCCATTCTCATTTTCATAGATATAGACAGGTTCTCTAAATACAGTAAAACCTCCGGCACTGTCGCTGGCTGCACCTCCGGCACTGTCGCTTACGTACCTCACCATGCCCCTGTAGCAGTACCGCATCTACTGACTACCGTGACACCTTAGCGTCGCCCGTGTATGTTACGAAACCTCAGGTGCTATCAGATTAATTCTACGGCTCTGTACTTGCTTTCGATTGGTCAGGAAAAAGTAGGCCAATACGCGATAATGCCGGGGGTTGTCGGTCCTGACTAGCGACAGTACCGGAGGTTTTACTGCAACTTATTTAGCGATTGATGCTATTTTGCTCCTTAGAACAAATCATTCAATGAATTATAATAACCAAAATTACTTTATATATTTTCTGTCATATGCCTATTAGGGATTCAAAACAGAAATTTGCCAAGCAAAGACCAATGCGGAAATGTGGTTCATTGCAGGTCGTAAAGGCTTGTAAAATTTGCAGAATATACTGACAGCAACCTTGTCATCATTTAATGTTGGTTTAAATGATAACAGATATAACGGTATAAATATAATAAATAGTGATTGTTGTTGATGAATAAAATATATATTTTGTACATCGCATCTGAACTGCTGCCACAGCCATAGGAGGCAGTTCAGGCCTTGTTGATCAATGATAATAATAGATGATAAATAAATGCGTAAGCTTAATCGTCGTACGTAATTAATAAAACTTATGTAATCCTTATGTTATATTAAAGGAAATACTATGATATGCTTCAACATCTGTGCTTTTCCAAGAGCCATATTGGTCGAGCACTTGTCACTTAATGTCGAGCGCAATTTGTGTGATATTAATTTATACGTTATTAATTATAGTCACATTCTATTTTACGTTATGAATTATCTCACATCCCGAATCGTAATAGTGATAAGATTAACAAAACACCTTAATATTACTTTATAAAAAATGTTAATTTTACCCATTCTTCAAATATCTGAAAAACCAACAATCATCATATACGTATAGTATGTCAGTATTATGTAAACGTCTTGTTAAATAAAGTTTGTTTCTTTATTAAAACTGTATAAATAGGTATATATTCCATGATGTCATGCAATTTTTACAGCCAATCTTTGCCAGTAGAAAATTTCAATCAATATCTACGTCGACTGATGCTATTATTCATAACGTGTGGACGCATAATCATAAAGAACTGAAAGCGCCTGCGTGCAGACAACTCAAACATCATATTATTCTTGTGCTTGAAATATGATTTGTGGTTTGAAATATCGCCGGACTTTCAGTCAAGCAACGAACTATATTTCTTCGTTAAATCAGAGTCGCATTTTAATGCTCTGGAAAATTATTTCATAAATAATTAGTCTAAATCTGTTAAAAATTTGTAATCCTTTTTGTAATTTTTAAAGAAACACCAGATCTTGTTTTGATGATTAGTTTCGCGTCGCGCCTTTATCGACAGAGTTCTCTCTAAGCGTAATAGCGTCGGCTCCACTTCTTAAACTTATCCAAAACAACATGGCGCCGGCTACAGAAAGCTTGACGGACTTGGAGAAGGAGATTTTCACTAAAATCAGTAAGAATGAGATCGCGGAGCTCGGATCATTATTGGCGGCGAACAAATGCAAGATTGACTTCGTCGACGAGAATGGTATGACACCGCTCCAGCATGCCTGTTACAAAGGAAACAAAGAAATTGTGCAGATGCTTCTAGATCAGGTAGGTTAAGTACTTAGCTAGCATTTTATACTAGGAATTACCGTACGCAGTAAAATTTAACGCGTCAATATAACAGACGCGCTTAACATCTATTACGAACGCGTTTCTCAGCTCATTGCGATACCTAACATGGCTCGAAATTGCTGCATGCAAATAATCATGAGATTAGGTACGAAATGATGCATCACAATGTTGAAAGTCAATTGAAATACATTTTCGGACCTTCACCGAACAAAGAAAAGGAGAAAAACCGTGTTTTTCAATCCTAGGGTGCAGATGTGAATTCTTGTCAACACGAAAACGCTTACACCGCTCTACACTTTGCGGCGTTAAGTGGAAATGCAGATTTATGTCATCTGCTTATGTCCCACGGAGCTCGTTTGGGCGCAACCAATAGCGTCGGTCGAACCCCTGCTCAGATGGCTGCGTTTGTTGGAAACCATGACTGCGTTGCTACGATTAATAATTTTATACCAAAGGCTGATATCGACTACTATATTACACCTCAAGGGCTACAAACAGAATCTATGCTTCCTCCACACCTGGCTGACTCCTTTCATAAATTTATTATGCAAGTCAATGTCCATCCGGTCAGAGTCGCGCTAAATTTACAAAGATGTCCAGGACTTCTGGAGAATTTGACCAAGGTGAAGATTCTTTTCATTTCCTATTGTTCCACTGTCTCAAATATATGACTGAACTGGAAAATGGAGTTAAACATATTTAGAATTATTTTCAAACTGAAAGAAATGGTAACATACTGGTTGTTGAGAATTTTGCATATAACAAGCTGGAAACTGAAACCCTCATTTCAAATTTATTTGGAATTTAATCGGAATCCACATTTTGAACTTTTTACACGGCCACGGTTTGTTACACGGACCGAGCAAGAGCAGATAAACCGAAGAAAGTTCAGGAAAAGATCAATAGAATTGATTAGAATTCTGGAATTCATGGAAAAAGTCTATTTTCAATATTCAAAGTCTGAAATATCCGGGGATTTGTAAAGTACACTTTCTAATATACAGTACTAGTATTTCATTTCATTATTGATTTCCTTTTACAAATACGTGTAGTCATCTTAGTTTTTTTTGTTTCTGTTTTCCTCATTCGATTTCTGATCAACATAATGTACATTATACAATGTAATGTCTTTCAATTCAGTATTAAATACACTTTTTATTGTCCATATTGCAGATACAAAAAGTGCTGGAAGCTATGCGACACAAGGAAATGAGACGAGGGATTGAAACCAACGAAGTAATGGCATTCAAGTATCACTATCTCAGTTGTGTAACAGCGGAGGTATCAAAATGTCAAAAGCGTCAGGAGGCCATGAAAGCCGAAAAGTCGGACAAAGATAAGAACGGTGAGGATAGTGAAGAGAGGAAATCCGACTCCGTGGAGTTGCTAGTCAGGAAATTCCTAAAGTGTAGTAAAAGCGAGGGTAACTCAGAGTATCAAGAAGCTTTTCTGAGAGAAACAGTCAGGGAATTTCCCTTCAGAGAGAGCACAATATTTCGTCAAATGGTAGCTACTTTGGCTGGCTCTGATCCACCGTCAGCGGTGTCTGTTGTATCAGCAGCAATTAATGGTCAGAGAGGTTTCTCGGATAATCTTCAAATCTGCGTAACTTGCGGTGAAGAAAAGGCGACCAAAAAATGCAGCAAGTGTAAAGCCGTGCAGTATTGCGATCGAGAATGTCAGAGGTTGCACTGGTTTATGCATAAAAAATCGTGCGCAAGATTAGGGCAAAATTCTAGCGTTAAATTAACGGATGTCGACCGAGCGCAGGTAGCTAACGCTGTTAGTTCAAGGCTGCAAAATTTGGCTGTTAATTGATCAACTTAACTAACGCAACCCTACGTTACCAGCAATCAGATTTCGGATGCTCTATTGTATTTATTGAAATTTAAACAAAGACCAATTTATTTAAATGTAAATAAATGTTTAAATAGCTATATCAGTTATATGGATCAAACGTATCGATACAACTAGCATGGGAGAAGATATTGCAAGAGACGAAATTTTATATAAGATTCAACCCTGCGATTTATTACCCCTTAGGTAAATTTAGACTATTTGTTTTTTTTTTTTTCCTTCTACCTTATCATTTCTCTCCAATTGCTCGAGCATCCCTCCATTCTTATTGTCAATGTATACGTGTGTACTTAGGACTATTTCTCGTGGTTTTTGACATTGTTTTTTGTGATCACCTTTTATAGTGAATAATTTTGAATAAAATGTGTATATGTGTACATATAATAAGTTTGTTCCATCATTCCTACACAGACGAATTTTAAATACAACGTCAATCTCGATAAGACGATTTTTATCGAACATCGCCTACAATTTTATCTATTTTTATTTATGTTTTAAATTAGCAATGAATTAGTGGTTACATTGTTCGAAAATTGTACTATTACATATTGTGGGTATACCTAGTCCAACTAAATCAGTGTGCGAAAAATTTTCATTTGGAATAAGTTATGCAGAGTTGATGTCGTCGATATCGATCAAGAAAGATTGATTTCTTATAAATCGAATAACAAAGTAATGAATGAACGAACTTTTCTCAGACTACATACAATCGAGCCGAGTCACATTCAATTATATTTATGACGAGAAATTGGATGACCTCAATGACCTGTTTGGAGATATACTTAGAGATTAGCAACTAATTCTTGATTACATTAACCACGGAGGTGGGTATAACATTATCGCAGTTAGCGTAGTTTGATGATTATCAAATAAACAATATAAAGTGAAAGCATTTAGAAGTACCGTATTGTTCCGAATATAAGTCGACCCCTAGTTTTCAGACTGCATTTTCGGACTTTTTTTTAGATACCGGAAATAAGTCGAGTTTCATGACAAAATTGATATCACAAAAGTATATTGATGTATAAATTTTATAAATTTCATTTTTTAAAGAATAGGTACAATATTTTCCAAAGTGACTTAGATTGAAAAATTTCATTTGAAACTTAGAGGTAGTTATTGCACTTTTTAAAACATTTATAAATTTGACTTAGAATTTTTAATCTTCAACTTGAAAAGTGGGTATAATTTTTAACCGTCAAAGTCTACGTCCGAGTCGTTGTCAGTGCCTACGTCAGAGTCTTTGATTTTGATGTCTTCTAATTTGCAATTGTTTGCAACTAACCGACGCCAAGCCGAAAAAATTGAAGTTCGAATTTTCGATATCTCGCGAAAAAAACGCGCGACCGCAGCGTGAAATTTCATTGGTCGAATTTTACGATCAAACGGTCGATAACGTAATTTAGTCAATCGGTAATATAAATTCCTGTGAAAAAATATTACAACCCGAATATAAGTCGACCCCGCATATAGGTCGAGTACGATTTTGGCGGGCCATCTCACCAATATAAAACCTCGACTTATATTCGGAACAATACGGTATTCATACAGATTTTCTTTTCTCTGGTATAACTCCGTGTTGAAGATCATCACGTCACGGTCAGAATCGCATGGAATTTCCAGCTTACTATCGGGAATTGCAGCATAAAATCAAAATAAAAATCAGAACTAAAACACAAAGGATATTTTGTAGAACAGATAGCGGTATTTATTCAGTCTGTGCATTACGTATGCACAGGGTTTTTCTTCAATGCACTCTTGAATAACAAACAGCCTCGCCTTATGCAAACGGTTGAAACATAACGGATTAAAGTTCTATTCGATAAACAATTGGTTCAAGAATCAAGAATACGAATAAGAAACACGGATATTTCCACATAATTTAGCAATAGGACTCTTCTCAAAACCTGAGTCAGACGGTTTCTCTTGAATTACACTCACTACACAACAGGGTAATCATGAAAGACTTTCGGATCTGACCGCCTCCGCGTCTCGCCGTAATTACGTTCAGACGCAGCATCTCTCGTCTCCTTTGGTGTGACCGTGTCTTGGACAATAGGGAGGATTAACACTCGATAGGCAAAACGACCCTCTGACAGTACCCGGAGTGTGTTGTCCCATTATCAAGGCATTTCCGCTTCTCTGGGTGATCCTTGGACCCGCGGGACATCGTCTGGAACAGGGTTGTGCCATGAGGTCTGTGTCTCCGTCAACGCTGTGAGCCATGTAGCAAACGACCCAGACATGACTGCAGAGTTGATCATTGCGTCTGTTCTCGCAAAAGGGTTGCAGTTTTCCTCCGTTTACACAAAAATCAACATGACCGACGCGCCCCATTTCACCGTAATAACCAGCATTCGTGTGTATTACTTCAACGAACTCAGCATCACCGCTATCAAGTCTGTTCACCAGCCCTGGCCGGACCAAAGGCCGCGCAGGATCAAGCCCTACGATGCGGCGCAGCCGGAAGAGCAAATAATTTGCCATTACACCGCAGATATGTGCACCCAGAGAGTGCCCAACGCACGTTGTTCTCTCGATAGGAAGGCCGAGGTTCCTGAGGGTCGTCAAGGTCCCGGCAAGGCACTTTGCGACCGGTCGTAGGTTCGCTACTGCAGCTGGGTAACAAGGTGCTGCACAAAGGGCACTCCAATCTACCATGAAGACGTTGTAGCTGCCATTCCTCAAGTAAGCATCCCTCAGGACTGCGATGGGAAGGGTATCATCTCCACCGGCGTAGCCATGGATCACGAGTACATTCTCAAGCCTGGGTTCATACGGGCTGTTTCGGAGCCAATCCGACTGATCAATTTCAAGTCTTCGCTTCGGCTGGCCAGGGGTATAGAGAAAGACGTGGACATCAGGATCCGGGCAGAGATCTCGTTCGTTACCTCTTCTCCACGTACAATCGTCCTTGTCGTATTCCGCTGCCATGCCGCTTTGGATTGCTTCCTGTATCGGGCCTCTGGCTGCTGAAGCCGGCCGGATTTGAAGCAGAATGTCTCCGGAACAGATCACAGCAAAGAGAACTGTTGATACACGCATGATTACCCCGCGGATTTAAACAGAGTGCCAGCTAAGCTGAAGCGATTCGGTGACTAAGTGCGAGTGCCGCAATTACACCGATTTTAAATCTGAGCGTGCACCGTCGTCCCGTTTTGCGGTACCGTTTGACCCCTTCCGCGACTTGGCACCTGTTGTGACACCTTTTTAAGTCACGTATTTGCTCACGAATATTTTGCCAACTCAAAGGCTCGAGGCGCGGTACTGCGAACTTCAAACACAGATTCAAGTCAAGGTCAATATTTGGAAATGCTGCGGAATCCAACGTATTTCCGGTACGTACTCTCGGTTTCTTCACTAGAGGAACTTAACGAACGTCTTGCGAGACTTACTGCAGATAAATAGGTGGGAGGATAGACGATTGTAGTCGCAGTGCGACCATTGAAATCACAGACATTTCAAACAGAGTCAAGATTATGTTTGTATAGATATTGCGTTAACTATGAGTTGAATTCACTACGCTGAATCTGGTCACTTTCTATGAAATACTAGCCGAGATTGTTCCGTAATATTAACTCTTAAAACGACTACCGAAGCCAATAGAATAAATACGAAGCTGTGGTGATCTAGTGTTTCTTAATTCATTATTATTCGAGTGTGATGATCAAATACTTTGAGTCGAGAAACGACAGCACTTTACGCATCTGCATATATTAAAATCGAATATCCTAATTTCAAACTATTGATTGAGCTGTCTTCTCCTAATCTTTAGTGAAAGTGAAATCACTATAGTCGTTCGAAAGTGCGTTAGAAGTATAGCGATTCTTTATTAATTCGAAAATTTTTTCTCACCGCTCTCTGAGCTTTATTTATTGTCTCGAACAAAACAAGGTTAATTATATCTTTGCTATTTTCTGGAAGAAATTATATTCTCAATATTTTCCAACGCAAAGATCCTCAAGTCTCACCCGTTCGAGATACGTGCATCGTCGAAATATTCTCATTCGAGGAAAAAGAGTAATACATGACATACTATCGGTCACAATTACCTAATGGCTAATCCTACGTAAAATCGAACAGTGGGCCGTGGTGAGTGAGATTTTTGTCCTCGGGTCATCGAGGGAAAGTTGGAGAAGCTTCTCGTAGATATACAGGATGATTCAGTTCAACCAGGCCATATTTTTTACGATGAATTCTTCATGGAAATCTAAGTCTAAATGTTCTTGAACAAAGATTGAAGGCACTGATAGTTTCTGAATCACATGATCGGAGGTTCAAGTTAACTGATAACAGAGCTAATATGTGACTAAGGCAGGTCCAGCTCAGGATTCCAAACTGTGCTGCAGTGCCCGTGGTGGCGCGAACTTCTGCAGTACTAGGATATCCTGGTAAAGTTTACACCGTCTTTCTCGTCGTCCAGGTTTTCCGCTTCAAAGTTCCCGACGACGTAAACCCAAGCATCAAAGACTACAAAATTGTGAATCTCAACGCTAATATTTACGAGGCGGTTAACGCAGAAAGAGGGAAGTGCAGAAAAATAACGAAGCGATTGATTATTGGTATAGCGAAGAATTAATTGCTGCAGCATCGATACGATATCAATTATCGTTAAATGTACACGTATTATAATCTGTAATTGATTCTCAACAATTATTATGCCTTCATCCTATTCCTAGCATATAAGTTATTATATAAACCACATTCATATTACAATAATATAAAGCCTAAAATCAGTGGCGTAGCTAGCATGGGTATGGCACCCGGTTCGGATATCAATGGTGTCATCCTAAAAATGTAATTTTGATCGATCGATGGTGTAACCCCAAGCGGTAATTTCATTTTATGGAATTGTTGTGAGTTTTTACTTTTTTCGCGGTTGGGTGTCACCCCCAAACGGGTGGCACCCGGCGCGGGCCACTCACACCGCTCCCCCCTCCCCCCTAGCTACACCACTGCTAAAATAACCAATTTTACAAGACTACGGAATTCAATATACATTCGTTCGTCATCATTCGAACAGAATCCTTACTGGACGAAAATGTTTGGACTCCGATGGAGTTATTCAACTGCAAACTGTAACAGAAGGACGAGCGTTAGGATATCTCTATCATTTAGTAAATTACTCAATAAAGCAGTCCATATAGGAGAAATCTTTTTTCGTCAATGAATACAATATTGTCTATTTTGCAGCAACTTATTTATTTGACACCACGAGGGCCACTGATTCCACGACCACGACAAGTCCTGGTGCGAATCACACCACGCGACAAGTGCCTATATGCCCTAGGTCAGTGTACCTTCTTCAGCAAGCGTGTCACGGGATGACTAATGGTATTGCCATCTTGCGCTACAACTGAGAAACTATTTTTTATGGAGACTATATGTTAGGAGACCGAACTAAGTCATCCCAGCCCCTGAAAAACGTCCCCGTTTTTGGCGCTGTATATCTATAGCTACAGGTACCCTAGGGTTCGCTGCGCCTCCAGTGGCGCTAAGTAAAGGCTCAGGTCGTCATGGGAACCGCTATTAGGTAAAATTGATAATCAAATAAAATGTATAGATTAATAGATTATCATTATTATTATTATTATTCATTTTTTATAGATTTATTTAATCTTTTTCTAATCGATAAATAATTACCCTTAAATTCTGAATTTTTAAAACCGGTACTTACGATACATTATGACTACTACTCCTAGCTGTCGCTAGAGGCGCGTCGAACTCTAGACTATCGTATATTATACGTATACAAAGCGACAGAACTTGAACCACTTTCGTATTACAGAGATCGGTCTCCTAACATACAGTCTCCATACTAATTTTGCCGCCAACATCGATACGCCTGATGGCATGCAACACGCTTCTGCGGTTCTGGTGATTACTAAAACATATGAAGCTGCGTATAATAAAACGTACTGATAAGAGGCGTTAGAGATCTACCTTTGACAATAAGTGATATTTTACCGATGCTGCAGCAATAATGCTCCAGATATACGAATAATAAATCGTTTCGTTATTTCTAATTGTACCTTTCTTGCAACTCTTTATTTCAGGTACAAAATAAGCGGGAGGGTGATTCGTTAAAAATTTGTTTGCATATAATTAGGTAGGTATAGTTGTTCGTTTCACTTCGGGAGTTGTTCCTTAAATCACAATTGAGTTTCAAGTCTTTTCAGATAGACCGTACGTAATGTGAATGTTATAATATTATAATATTATAATTTCGATATAACTAATTTAAAAATAATATCAGAACAACTGTATAGCTTCAATTAAGTTTTCATGTACCGTGCGATTATGTGGAAATTACAGGCTCCAAGCGCGCAGGCGCTGATTTATTCGAATATTACGAGGGACGCCAATTTCAGACGTGCCACGAATATCCCTAGGGTCCGTCTGCTATTTGTTTCCGATTGTTGTCAAATATAAATGGCGTCAGACCGTGGCAGGAATAGGTTATGTTTGTGTGAATCTAGCAGACGACAGAACTAGGGATGTTACTGAAAAGTTGGTATAGTTGCTAGCGCGATTCTGCCGGCCAATGATATTCGAATAAATCAGCACCTGCGCGCTTGGAACCTGTAATTTCCACATAATCGCCCGGTATGTATTAGTACATCATCAAGTATACATCGCTCTCACTCCATTTCCTTAAATATCAGTTTCATGTAAAACCGTCCAGCTATGCTCGTCGAGACAATCAGAATTGGCCCCATTTGTAAGCAAATACCTCACTACATCCCAGTTACCGGAGCTAGCAGCGCGTTGCAGAGGTGTGGTGCCAAACATGTCCGGAAGATTAACATTCGCACCTGCTTCGAGTAGGTACTTTATTACGTCTAAATCACCGTGTAAACAAGGTTGGTAAATTGGCGTCATGCCGAAACTGTCTTGAGAATTAACATTGGCACCTTTCTCGACCAAGTACTTTAGAACGTGCAAGTTCTTACTCCTTGAAGCCCAGTGAACCGGTGTGAATCCGGAATTGCTTTGACAATTAACTTCGGCACCTCTCGTCACCAAGTACTTTACTATATCCAAATAACCGCCCATAGCACCTTCATCGATCGGTGTGAAGCCAAAGTTATCTCGAGAATTGACATCAGCACCTTTCTCAATAAGGAACTTCACTACGTCCAAATTACCGGTGCAAACAGCCATTTGCAGTGGTGGCTTACCCACATTAATGGAATAATTTACATCAGCGTCTCCGTGTTGTGCCAGTAATCTAAATGCCTCCCAGTGGCTATTTTCAGCTGCTGCATATACCGCTGTTCTCTTATCAGTATCCTTGATATTAATCAGGATCCTACGATCTGCAGGATGCTCTCGGAGACAATTCAGAAGAAATGTAATAATTCCGCAATTTCCTTCTGCAGCTGCTACGTGGAAGACGGTTTGCATACGGTCACTACAATATTTAACCAAAATAGGTTTCCAGGACTCATTTCCGAGAGCTTCACCTTCGGTTGGCAGTAGACAGTTCAAAAAGGCACGAATAGTCCTATGCTCTAGCTTTAGCAGAATCTCAGAAACAACAAATGTTCCTACCGGTTTAGATCTTTCACTATTTTTTATTGTGCTGATTAAAAATGTAGCAGTAAAATATTCAGCAAACGTACGGTGAATGAAGTACGGTTTATTGTTGATAATTTGAGTAACAATTCCAGTCCGCTCCTTACCTTTGTTTAACTTATTCACGAGTGTATCAAAGTTTATTTCCTGCTGAGAAGGCAGCAACTCTTTCAACTTTCCTTTGTTAAACAATGTACACAAAGCCAACTTCTGGTGTCTTTTCAAGAATATTTCACGCAAGTCTTCAGCATCTTCCTCCACCCCTATATTTGTGGGGTCATCTTTTCTTTTCTCTGTACAGTAAATGTAATATTTCTTATCAACGAAACGACGATATAAATCAATTAGATCAATTTTTTCCGGTAACTTGGGGTCATTGTCTTTTGATTCAAGAAATTCTTTGTATCCATAAAATTCTCCAAAAACCTCAGCTACCATCCTCGTTTGTAATGCAATACCAGTCAACTCATTCATCCAGTCGTCAACCGAGTTGGCCAGCATTTTTATCACTGCTTTTGCATACTTTTGTAGGCGCTCCTCGCTCATATTACAACGATTCGAGCAAAATCTTTTTTTCCAAAACTTACCTAGAAACTCAATTTGATTAGCCACAGAAAATGACTGCAACGTATAAGAAAATGAGTTGAATTTTCTTTCTAACGCTTGTCTGGTGTGTGGCCGGGTAGTTATGAACAGCTTTTTGATAGGAAGTTTGGCATATGTTTGAAGTAAATCAATCACCGTTTCTTCATAGTTTGGACTGATTTCGTCGAACCCGTCGAAAAACAGCACCGCATTACCATGCCCTTCGATCATTCTTTTGAAAATGTTCGCTTCTGCACCAGCTTCGATATTTAAGAATTTTTCTACCAAGAAGTCAACAGCTTCGCTAGTGTTGTCTCGTTCGAAACTTGGCTTCTCCTGCTCTTCTGCCAACATGGTTGTGTAATTAGTCAAATCGATACTAACCACCAACAGATCAGATTTAATCTTCTTCATAATGCCTGCCAAATAAATCAACACGGTAGTTTTACCCATCCCTGCAGTGTCAGAAATGATTACAATCTTAGGGTGCTTATCGTGAGCTGCTAGTTGGTCCTCTGTTATGCCATCCAAACCTGATCTGCAATCATTACCATTGCTGCTAATTGTGTCTCTGTATTTCACCAAATTAGAAATATCTCCTAGAGATTGCTTCCATATTAATTTATCTGTATCACCGTGTAACCAATGAATGTTGCATTTTGAATTTTGTTCGCATAGGAGTTTAAAGTGATCTTTCTCTCGGTCTTTATCTAAAATAGTAAATTTAATATCACTCACTTGTTGGTTTAGTACTAAATCAGCAAAATTTCTAATCTTGTGAATATCACTTATAGCAAACAAATCAGTCATATCTTCAGTTTTAAGAATATCTTCTTTGATAACCACCTGGCGAACGATGGTACGATTTATGTAGTAATCTTCGACCTCTCCCAATCCCTTCAAACTTCCGCCTATTCGTATTTCTTCGTCGCGAATGAGGCTCACTAATGTACTTGAATTTATTATCCCTTCGAGATTTTCTGGAATCTCTGTACTAATATTGTCGAAGCCATGAATCCCTAACAATCTACCGAAGCTGGTCATTTTTCTTTGACCTTGGAAATTGATGGCCAGTTTTCCTAGCAGTTTTTGTTGCGAATATTTCGTAAGATTATTAAAACTGACGTCTTCATCGCTTTCATGATAAGTTTTAATGCCGATATTGAATTGGGTAGCTATACCGTTGTTTGCTTGAGTAATAAGAACTATCCTCTTGTCGGAATATCTTCTCACGATCTTACATAATGGTTCCCATAATTCATGTAAAATCATATTCTCGGTGATAAATCCACAATCGATGAGTAACAAATGGTGACTATGTGGTGAATCGAAAGCACGTATCACTCGATTCATTATGCCTGTGAGTAGCAACGTTTTCAGTGGTACAAAGATGAAACTGTCATCTTTCTTGAATTTTTCGATTTTCAAAAGAGTCTGGTAAACCCTTAGAACAGTTAGCAAAGTTTCCTTGGGAGCAATTATATTGAGGATCTGGATCTCGGTGACATTGGCACAAGTGACGAATCTCAGTAATTCACTGTTCTCGTCTTGATACATAATGCCATATTTTTCGAGTTCTTCCGGATATGCTAAGTTCAGCCCTACAGTTACCAGAGAGCTAACTTTGAGTTCCATAGCATTAAAAAAATCTCCAGCGTGTTTGTTGGTCAGAAATGTCCCGTTTTTGCCCTTCTGTTTAAACCAATCCAACATTACCGTTTGAAAAGAGTCCCCTATAAAATCGCCATTCAAAATATTGAACTGACTGTCAGCACCGATTTCGTTCGTGATCATTTCGCCAAGTTCAGTTTCATTTGGCTGATTCACTGCCAAGACAAACTCTTTCAAAAAGTCTGAGACTTCCCCATCAAGAATTTCGTCATCGGGTAATTCGGCTTTTGAGTACAACTGTACTTCTTCGCAAGTTTTAAAATTGTTTATTTCAAATTCTATTCTATCAAGTTCCTCATATTTACTCCCCAGTTGAGTTTTCAATACGTTTTTGAATTCTTCTAGATTACCTGGTGACTGGAACCCATAGTCCAAAAATTGCGATCTAAATTTGATTTTTCCACCTTCCCTGATCAAGACATGTCCGACCAGCTTGTCAATATTGTCCGCAACGATTTTTTGAATAGATCCTCGTCTAGCCTGCTTATGATAAATGTTCCTAGCAATTTTCACCACGTTATCCTTCTTAGCATTATTTAACAATCTGATAAATTCCTCAGCAAATCCTTCCACATCAGTCAGCTCAGGTTTCGTGGCTAACTGAAATTCTTTACCGAAGTTTGTAGATAACTTGAGCGAACATTCTTTTACGCCTTTCCAAATATCTTGATCAGAGGCATTGCGTTTCGACAATTGCTTCATGTTCGAAAAAAAGATCGCACGAAAGTTTTCGGCCCTCTCAGATAGATTAATATTTCTAATAAAATTACTAAAAAAAGACTTAGTCTGAATGTCAATAATCTCTTGTGCCAGCGCAGTATGATAATATTTGAACATACCAGTTTTCAAATCTATATCCTTATCGGTATGAACACGTTGGGCCAAAATCCTGGCTAACTTACAAACATCGGATGCTGCTTTCAGTATATTATGTAGCTCAGAATGCTCATCGGCAAAAAGCTTGTAGCGTGGTGGTTGTTCCGCTCTATTCGGTATTTTCAAAAATTCGTCGAACTGTGTTTCCGGCCTGCAATCGATTCCCGATTTCTCTAATCCCTCCAGATCTATGCCGATATTAGTTAACAGGATAAAAGACTTTGAATCACTGCTAGTAAAATCTGAATGTTTCCGAATGTTTCGCCAGGAGATAAAATACTTTTGCAAGCTAAATTCACCGTCGCTTTGTGTCAGCAAGTCAGACGCACGAATTTCTTTAGAATCGTCTTGCTTGTGTTTAACTTGTCCGAACCTATGCACTTCCTTTCCCATATGATCTCGATATTGTAAAACTAAATCGTCAAATTTTTCGGCAGCTATCATTTCAGTTGATAATCGAAAAGGGTAGCCCAATTTCCAGGCTCGGTGCAGAATGAGCATTAAATATTTCAATTGATAAACGGTTCCATGTAACGATCGCTTTAGACCTGATGCAGCGTATGTCTTTTTATCGTCGAAGTTCGGGACCTGAGTGATTCTTTCATTATTTTCATCAGAACGAAGCCTTTCGCTCAAGCCAATCCAACGATCACTGTCCAATGCCATTCGCTTTTTTTTGGGATTTTCATCCAAGTCACCATCAGTCGCAGAATTCCGCTTCAAGCCTTGTAGACGTTGGTTAGAGTCAAAGCTCAGTTCATCAGACATCATTATTGATGATAAGTCCGTACGAAATTGCAACAAATCTCCTCTCGAAGTTGAAGGCTGTGGATGGTCAGCCGATATAAATTCATTCGCTGATATTGAGCAGTGAACTGCTGGTTCACATTGACGTTCATTGGATGCTTCCAAAATATTCACGATCTCTCGTTTATCAATAGTTGCCGATAGTGCAATGGCCGCTTGCCCATAGCGATTATAAATATCGGTCCTTGCTCCGTTGTGTAGAAGAAATTGGGTGATTTTTTTCCAGCCCCTTTTTACCGCAATATGAAGAACTGTATTGCCGACTTTGTCAACCGCGTTAATATCTGCTCCTTCATTCAAACAATCCTGTATACGATCAAGTCTATTTTGTTCAGTAATTTTCTTCGATCTTCCTTCTTTCTGACGAACAGCGCTGATCAATTGTTCGCTCCAATCTGGATCGCTATCAGTATCAGAGATATGGTGCTCTTGCAACGACTCTTTCGGATGATCCATCTGCATTTTACAATTGTTTTTACCACTCAAAGTGGAATGCAATTCAGACCAATCAATCGCTAGTATACGTCTTTTATTTCTGCACAATCTTCGATTGATTTGCATCACAGCATCTCATTTTTGGTATATTTGGTATATTTCAGGAATTCAGATATACAATCGGTAGCTGGAGAATATAGATGCACTTAGAGTATAACCAGATAGTTGAAATCTGAAAGGAACATATTTTTAACAAAATATGTTTAAACTATTATAGATTGAAGATTCGTTTTCAATTTATCGAATCACACAAGTAAATGTATTACTGAAATAGTTCGTAACATTACTTCCTATACGACTGATTTGAAACGATACCACAGCCGATAGTGAGGCCGGTGTATGCCAAAGTTGATAACTCGTTTATTGGACTTAGTCATCATTTATTATCTTTTATAAATGTATAAAGTGATAATAATACATGAGCCGTTCATGAAAGTTTTGAAAAATAATCTTACCACAATCTCATGTAGCGCAGAGATATTTCGGGAGAGAAATAAATTTCACATGGTGAGCCAGTCAGTTCACTCGCGGTATACCACTGACAATGAGAATGATATCATCGTCAGTCTCGTTTAAGATACCGGAAAAATATATGGTAGGGGAACTTGCACTTGCTCCTATCTCCAATGAATCCATGTGCTGCCACCAATACACATACTGTTTGATCATGTAGGGAAAAGAAGATCAGCTGTACACCGGCACCGCGAAAAAAGAATTCTTAAAGTTAAAAGTTTATCCTTTTCATTTATATGAGTTTTTAAGAAACTTTTTATTGGTTTATCTATTTTCAAAGAGCACATTTCGTGACCAAACGTGTACTTCTAAACTCGGAATTTTCAGTCCTTTTTACAACCCTGCCCACGTGATTTTCCAAACTCTTCTTAATTCAAATACCTGCTCAAAGGGTAGTAGATGTCGAATGTTCAAATCGACAACATCTATTCAACAACTAAAAAGTGCTCACCGAATCGTCGAACCGAAAAATAGCTAACTAACTATAAAATCGACTAATCGTCAATATATCTAATAAACGTTCATTTCGAATCCTGACAAATTCAACAAACAAACTAACAGACAATATCAAAATAACTATTCTAACTATTTAAATTCATAAACTACTATGAATAATACCACTTGTGATCTTCTAAACAAAATTATTCTAAACATCAATTTGTAACTATACAGTTATTTACTATCCGAATTCGTCTGAACAACTAATTCTCCAACAAGTAGGTACTACCCGTATTTCATCTATAAAGTGCAGTGTGCGACAAAACACTTCGGCTTCCATATCACTCTGGCGAGTTCTCGATCATATACAAGTACCTGTATTTCTACTAATTATAGGTATAGGGCAAGCTTCTATTGCCAATCAGCAAAACTCGTGTCGCTCCGTTCGTCTATTGGATTCAAAAATTACAAATTTTTAGCATAGTTTCAAGGGTCTTAGTTTTTCTTTGAACTGAATAGACAAGTTATAGCCGAGCCTCTCTCGGGTTCGCTTTACATTTCACTCGTGGTGCCGAAGTGGTCATAAACAGTCGACTCAAGTGGTCGGTTGGTCTGCAGATAGTTCTTCGTAGAAGTGAGCTGAGTTCTTTTGCTCCATAACCGTTCGAATAAAGTTGTCGTCATAATAATAAAAAAAATTCCGATATTATACACGCAACATGATGGATGAACCCGAAGAAGAATCAACCATGACGTGCCCGCATGATTCAAAACATTCAAATATATTGGTAAGCAGAATGCAAACTCATCTAGTAAGATGCGAAGAAAATCATAAACACCTTAACATGCCACTCAAAAAAATGGTTTGTTAATTTCATATAATCTCCTCTATTTGAGATCTATTTATTTGATTCAAACAAAATTTTGTCCGGAATTACCGAATTTCTATTTCTCAGAAATGGAGGTATCTATTTGTCTCGAATGAAAAAGGCTATTCGAAATTGATTTATTCAAGTGGAATAAATCGATCAGGACTGTATTTGATTGAATAAACATTTCCTAATTCCAAATAAATATTGCGTAGAGAGATAATTAATTAAATAAGGTCCCACTTAAATTCAATAAATATCTATCAAATTATTAATTATATCTATATACATACATTAGGGTGTCCGTTATTTCCCAAATTGATTTTTTTCACTTGGGTATGATCCAAATCATTGGCTTACAGCCTAAAAACAATTATGGAATTTTTTTTCAAGTGCCATCAACCCCTGCCTGTAGGACGATACTTTTCCCATTTGATTAAAATGGGATTTTTGCACTTTTCAGACTTAAATTTTTCTTTCACTTACTGTATTCATTACCTCATCAAATATTGTTGATTCTCCTACTGTTTTGACCTATTGAGATGGACAGCTATTGACACGAGAGAAAAATTTTTTTTTACTGTATTTTCCAATAATTTTCAAAGATTTTTTAATTTGAATACAAAGCATTAAAAAGTCAATAAATTTAAAAATATTCGAAAATTATTGAAGGATATGGCAAAATAAATTTTTAAAAAAATTTTTAAACTTGTGAAATTTTTTTTTTCTATCAATGTAAAAATATGTCCATCCAAATTGGTCAAAACCGTAGTAGAATCAACAATATTTGACGAGGTAATGAATATAGTAAGTGAAAGAAAAATTGAAGTCTGAAAAGTGCAAAAATCCCATGTTAATTAAATGGGAAACGTATCATCCTACAGGCAGGGGTTAGCAACACTTGAAAAAAAAAAAAAAATTCCTTTATTGTTTTTAGGCTGTAAACTAATGATTCGGATCATACCCAAGTGAAAAAAGTCAATTTGGGAAATAACGGACACCCTAATATACATAATTATATTCTACATAAAACACAGACGTCAGCTGTGTGGGATGAGATTCTCGCGAGCGCTCTTCTTTTGGCAGTGTCGCAAGCCCGAATCCCGGCCCAGCGCTGATCTCCGCACGAGAACCTTTCTCGCGAGTAAAGTAACTCCAAGTCGTATTCACTACCCCTGGCTAGCGGCATAAACAGGTATACTTTATTTGCTTAAGATCTCAATTCCATGTATGGTTTATGAATCTGTTTATTCACAAATCTGGCTTGTGAGAGTTGGTTTCGGCCTCTACCTGTCCAGGGCCCAGGCACTTGTGTGTATGCTCTTGTCGTATGACGGTGAATCTACCTTGACTGCTTCGGCTGTCTTGGATCTCAGATCCCGTTGTGCGCAATATCCAGCCAATAATAATCTAATATCGGTGAATGAATCCTCATTGATTTCAAATAAACAATTAGTTGATTTTATTTTCGGCGAATAAATCCTTAATGGTTTTAAATAAATTGAGAAATTTATTCCATTTTCAGGGAATAAATCCTTATTTGTTTTAAATAAATTCAGATAACTTTATTTTAAATATTTATTCGGATCAGTACACAGAATTTTATTTTCGGTGAATGAATCCTTATATCTGTTGAATTAAAAAAATCAAATGAACAAAATGTGTAGAGACAAATAAATGTCTACTATTTTTTTTCTTCGCGTGAAATAGAATTTCTTTGACTGGAATAAAAAAATTTCTGAGTGTGGTGCGGTGTCCCTTCTACGCTATACACGTCGTCACGAAGCAAGAACATGAGGTAAATTTTCATTGCTTTTATGAATTCAGAAATAATTGAAACATAAAGACATGGTAGTGATAGTCCGATTCATATCTTATTCTTCTGATATCTACCTAGGTATTTCGGCGCGTGTCATAATAGACGCTCGAATTGTCACTGTTTCTGTTGTATTGTGAATTTTTTTTTTAAATTAATTTGCGTTTCCTGATGTAACAGAGGGTAGACAAGGTATGATCAAGATCTACTTGCTGTTACGCGGCTCCTCTTACAACCGAATAGGGTAAATGTACCATTTGTGGCCACTGTACCGTTTGTGGCCATCCCCGACAAATGCTTCCCTCCTTTCTGGCACTATAAATCTATTCATTATTGAATTAATTACGAAAACATTCCCTACAGCAAATATTAGACCCAACTTTCCCAGTACTTGATTGTTTAAAAGTGAAGTTCTCAATAATTAAGGCTGATAAAATAGTTTTGTACCGTTTGTGGCCATGCCTTGCTCTACATGGTAACGGGTATATGGCCACAAATGGAGCAATAGTGATGACCACAAACGGCACTAAAGTGGCCAAAAACGGTACGTCCACCCTGAACCTTATAATTTTTTTGACTCTGCTCTCCTTTGTAACTCATAACTGATCATGAAGAGGGTGTTTTTTTGTTTTTTTTTTCAAATTTTTCCCCCTTCAAATAGCTGAGCCACTATGAACCAAGGGATTATGAATTCATTTATGTATACTCTACCTCCTAATCTAATTCTGGTAATTGGAAGCAGTAACAATTTTTTGTTTTCTTAGGAATATATCCTTATATGTGACATACGTCCCAAACAGAACTATGACGAGTGTCTAAGCCGGGTTCCTCGAAGAACCATTCATATAATTCTCCATCGAGAATTCCGAATACTAAGCCGATGCCAAAACCTGAACAAGCATGGGATGAGGTAAATATCTTTATATAGATATTTTCCGGCGGACTATTTTATCATGTGAAAAAAAGAAATTATATTCTGATTGTCTTCTTCTTTACAAGAGAAACCTGAAGCAAGCCCATACCTCGATACGCTACGGAAACAGGAGAACCCGAACGCGGTTCGATGTTTAATGCTTGCATCCAGGAGCAAAAAAAAGAGTTTAAACAAGCTCAACGAAGAAAACAATTTGAAAAATTAAATTGAGCAAGAGAAACCCCAGCAGAAGTTTTCTGATACAGAGAAGGCGGATACCTTTTTATACAATAGTTGACTTCTGTTTCGATGTAAAAAAAGGTGGCTCTAACTTACCTGCGTGCAGCCAAAGCTTCGTTTTAATTTTAGTTTTACAGATAACATACATTAGGGGTCTCGTAACATCTAAGTGTTTCGGTAATAAACGAAAACATTAAATTTCAAAGACACGATAGTAATCGCAGCATATTTTATTATTAAAAGTTAATGTTTCTTTTATTGTAAATTTAAAACTACGGATATGATTAATGAAAAACACTTAATTCTTTCACCAACAATCATACCTCATATTTCTGTGCAGTCTGCATAACGCCCTTATAGTTTAATATGCCCTATAAACATCTCTTTACAAATGTACAACTTGAATAATATAATAATAGAGGAAGCGAATCTAGCCACTGATTTTATTTCAGACTCCTTCCATCCCTATATTAAATACAGTAGAGTCCCGCTTTTGCCAGCCCCGATTCTGTCAGGCTAGATCGTCCCCTACCTCCCACTCTACTCGCTACTGGCGCTGCTCTGCTCCGCTCGTGCGTCAAGCCACTTAAAGCGAGGCGAAGGCGTAGCGCGAGGTTCCCGCCAGTGGTGTAGGAATGTATACCAAGAACATATTATGGTGAACGTTAACAAAAGTCAGAGCCAACTCGGCAGACTCTATGTTTTTTGTCTGTCTATTGCAGGCCGGCTATCCACAAGCAAAATATTTAACTATCCTAAAATAAGTATGGATATAAGTGTTTCACTTCTTTTAAAGATATAGGTATGTAAATGGTTTAGATTCATTCTGTTGCATAATTTTGAATAATAAAGATTTAAGAAACCTTGTTTAATTATGCCACCCAATCAGAACGAAATTTCCTTGATTTTTTACAATATTCAACTTTTTTCGAAAGTTTAAAGTAATTCAAAACTAGTGGAAAATTCATATTAGTTCAAAATTGGTTGGATGTCGCTGCATACACAGGTAAAAATGGGTGTGTACCTCTCCTTAAGCGGTTAATTAACCTTAATCTGTATGAGTTCAATTTTTTACGAAGCCGGCGCACCGCTTCACTTTCGCTACGCCACTGGCGTTCTCTGACTCGTACGCCTCCTTGGGCGGGGCTTGGACGTTCCCGGTTCCTTCGCAGTCCCCCCGTGAGGCTGACAAAAGCGGGACTTTACTGTACAACTGTATAATAACAACTTTATCAAGCATGAACACAATTGTCAGCACAATTAATTGAAAAGGAATAATTACAGCAGCCGGAAAAACGAATCCATCGAACATATATGTATTCGTGTATTCATCGTTTGCTTATCTCACTAAGATTTTCAAATTATCAAATGGTAATAGTATATCAATACTGCAGATATAACAAATCGAAATTTCACTTTATCTGTGCCTAGTTCTTTCGTGATTTTTCAAATATCGTTTCTGACCAAAACTGAGACCACACTGTTGGCACATGAATGGTTTTTCTTCCGAATGAATCCGTTTGTGCCTTGTTAAGTCATTTTTGACACCAAAACGTTTACCGCAAATTTCACAAATGTGATTCTTTTGTCCAGTGTGAATGGTCAAATGCCCTAACATTTGCTGCCTCCAGCGAAAGGCTTTCGGACAATAAGAACATTTGTGAGGTAGCTCGTCGGTGTGAGTTTTACTGTGAATATACAACGAAGCTTTTGTCTTAAATGTTTTTCCACAAGATGCGCAACAATATGGTCGTTCACCAGTATGAATTCGTCTATGATCTTCCATGGCTGCTTTCATCGCAAAACTTCTACCGCAAAGATCGCAAGAATGTTGTTTAACCCCGCCATGAACGTGTTTTAAATGATAGTATAAGCTACCAGTCTGTCCAAACTGCTTACCACAAATATGACAAGTAAACCGTTTAGCATCAGTGTGTATACTCATATGAGCACGATAACTCTCCTGCAATGGGAACTTTTTACTACACAATTTGCAATCGTAAGAAATTTTCGTAGAAACTGATGGAAGTTCTGCAACGGAATCTTGATCATCTTTCGAGTTTTCTTCTCCGAAATTTTCATCTGGTGATTGACTTGCGTGAATTGCCACGCCGAGCACCGAAGTATTGAGCGGATCTAGCGATTCATTTCCATCGTTTGAAATAGGGGTCAATTTTTTACGTAAAACAATTGTCGGGGCTAAATCTTCTTCTTCTAATTGCAATGTTTTGCCATTTATATCTACAGGGCTGCTTGGATCAGTGCCACTGTTCAAAGAACCGATATCTAGCCACTGATCACTCTTTTTGTGCCTCAAAACGGATTGATAAATAGGCGCGAATTGCCTTTTGTAGGACTGTAGCAGAGCTTGATAAGCTCTCCGAAATTCAGTGAAGGACGACGATCGAGGAGAACGAATATAATTCGTCAACCTGGAAGTAGAATAAGCTCACAGGAAATAGAAATAGTGTACGAGAAATACACTTTTCATAACAAAAAAAAAAAAACAGCATAATGCAGTGTGACAAACCTGCAGCCATTGGAAAATCATTAGCCCAGGTGAAATGTCAAGGATGATACAGAGAATGATATACAGTTTTTGAAACGAGATACATATAAAAAATTTATACATTGTTCATCATGATTCCTGACCGAATAATTTAATCGAAAAATGTCTTATAATATTTCTAGAACCCTAAGATACGCTTGAGTGACAATATCCGCGAGGATTAGGAGGTTTTTTGAGTTTATAATGCGTGACTTTATGTTTCTTCATATCCCCACGTTGTGCGAATCCACGACCGCAGAGATCGCACAAATATGGTTTTTCCCCTGTGTGAGTTCTCAGATGAAGTATTAAATTAGGCCTTCTTCGAAATTTCTTACCACAATATTCGCAAGGAAAAGGTCTATTGTCGAAATGAACATCTTTGTGCAGTTGTAGCTGGCTGGTAGTCTTAAATGTTTGAGTGCATATGTCACATGCGTATGGTCTCTCTCCCGTATGCACCCTCATGTGTGTTTGCATTTGTGTTTTCAATGCGAATTTCTTATTGCAAATAACGCACAAAAATGCTTTGATCTTCTGATGGACGGCTCTCTCATGCATGTACAAACTAGATGTGCGTTTGAATGCCCGATTACAAGTTTTACAAACGTATGGCTGATCGGTGCTGTGCCTAATCATGTGATGTCGAAGGCTAGATTTATTGGGAAACACTTTCCCGCATGTTTCGCATGATATCAATACCTTATCCAAGTGAGCGTCTTTAATATGATCTTGAAGGAGCTGGTCTGTATCAAATCGTAAGTCACAATCTTGACAAGGGATAGAGTGTTGAAGAGAAACGTGAGACTGAAGACTTGTTAAAGCGTCAAAATCGATACCGCAAAATTCACACTTGTAAGTTTCTTCTTGGGTGTGAATTTCCAGATGCTCTAACAATACTGTCTCGGTATTGAATTTGCTATCGCGAGTTTCACAATTAAAATTGTCCATAGTGGATTGAAGGGAATGAGCAACTGCAGCATGCAACGCTTCCTGGCTTTCATATTCTTCGCTGTAATCCCCATTGTCTGATGAATGCTTGCTTACATGCGCGGAAAACTCGGTAAACATCAAATTATAAATATCGCAAGTACGACATCCGTAAGCACGTGCATCAGGATTGTCTGGTTTACTCTGTGGTATCATCAGAACAACCGAATCTTCTTCGATTTCTATACCATCTCGCTCTTTAGAATACATTACTGTAACATCTATGGTATCCCCATACGTAAATTGTTCATCCCGACCACCACTTTCGTCAATGGTATCGAAAATAGACGCCTTGATATCCTCTCCCTCCAGCGAACACCTGGAATGATAGAGGATCGTGAAGTAGAGCCGATGTCAGTATTTCCGGAATTCACAGGATGAATATCGTCTTTGATATTTCGAGTCTTGTAGAAAATACACTTTCCGTTCAACGTTTCATGATCTTAGATCGAACTTCTTGTCATTACCTTTATTTTATACTATTTACATATACATAACGAAATATTCTTCACTTGACAAGCCTACACTTTATGATTATAATTCTGGGCCTGTGTATGAGAAGTCGAATATCAATTATATAGAGCAAATTCATACTAAATGAGGTGCTTCTGTCAATTGAGCTAGTAATAAGGTAGACTGTTCTTTATGATGTTGTTTTATATGATTTCGTAAATATCGTTTTTGTCCAAACTTCATCCCGCAGCTGGTGCAAACGAAAGGTTTATCTTGTGAATGAATAGCCCGATGACGAACCACCTCACCCTTAACGGAGAATTGTTTGGAACATATTTCACAAGAGAATTCTTTGATGCCTGTATGAGTAGTCAAATGATTATTGAGTCTTTGTCTGCTAGGAAATTGTTTATCACAGGATGGACACTTGTGTGGTTTATAATTAGTATGTATGCGATTGTGTATATAGATAGAATTTAAAGTACGGAATGTCTTTTTGCATAGTTTACAAGAGTATGGTCTTTCTCCTGTATGAATACGTTGGTGATCTTCTTTAGCACCTTTATTAGCGAAAGGTCGACTGCATATGTCGCATTGATACCTTTTTATACGTTCATGTACGTCTCTGATGTGTCTTGCCAAGTCTTGTTTTATCCGATATTGGTTGCCACAGATATGGCATCTGCAGGGTTTGTGTCCAGTGTGAATCCTAATGTGACGTAAAAATCCTCGTCTTGTTACGATATCCTTCCCACAGGTGCTGCACTTGTAGAAACAACGGTCGTCTATAATGACCTTAGCGGTGTTTAAAATCTCCATCTCTTCCCTGTTTTCTATGTATCCAAAATCTTCGTGCGCATGTACGTGTCGTCTCAGGTCGTACTTCCTGGCAAAAATTCTCTCACATTTATCACAGGTATAAGATTTGGGTTCAGTTTTCTTCAAAATCCGTCTTCCATTGACATGTGTAATCAAGTGTTGCTTGAGCTTCGTGATAGAGTTAAATTCTTCGTTGCACAAAGAGCAAAATACGTTTCCTGAGGCTTTCTTGCCTGACTGATTAACGGTTGCATGCCCTTTCTCATGTTCTGTGAAGTCTTTAATATCTCCTCGGTATACGGTTTTGCAATAAGTACAATAATGCACAAAATCATTGTGTTCGGAATTCATGTGAACAGCAAGATCTGAAAATTGAATGAACGTTGCCTCACATTCCCCGCACTCGACGTATTCTAGTCTTTCTTCGTAAGAAGATTCTTCAATTTCTGCTTTAGGTATTTGTAACACGCTCACGGTATATTCCTCTCCATGCAACCTGTAAAACAAACATTCCTAGATCACGTTGGGAGCATGGGTAGACTTAAGCTGATTTCTGGTGATAATCTTGAATTTTTCTACCGTCTCTTCCACGGAAACAAAGACATTGCCTCTTTTCTTCTATTCGAATGTCATACTTCTGTTTATTCTTCACTCATTTGTATATTGTTTCATTATGTATTAGGAAAAAATTGGGACTATTCTATTTGAAATATCTTACGTATAATGTTGCGAATTGTTACTGCAAAGTTACGTTATGATTAGTGCTGTGATTTATTTTGTTATGATTAACTAAATAACGCTTTTGTCTAAACGAAAGTCCACAGTCAGTACAAAGCCAAGGTTTTTCCTCAAAATGTACAAGCCGATGTCGTTTCAGTTCATACTTAATGCGAAAATGACGATTACAAATATCACAGGCATGGGGTTTTTCACCGGTATGTTTAGTTATGTGAACCATGAGCGGAGGTCTGGTGCGAAAGCCTTGACCACAGTAGTTGCATTTGAATGGAAAGAAGTCTGTGTGAGTACGGTTGTGAACAAACAATGATGCCTTTTGTTTGAATGATTTTCCGCATGTTTTACATGCGAAGGGTCTCTCTCCTGTATGAATACGTCGATGATCCTGAGCGTTGCGTTTAGTTGAAAACATTCTTCCACATATATCGCATGGAAATTTTTTAATGCCTGCATGAGTTTCCCGCAAATGTCTTGCCAAGCCTTGATTAACCCGGAATTGACGGCCGCACAGATGGCAGGTGTAAGGTCTCTCCCCCGTATGAATTCTAATATGCCATGAAAAGGTATAAGGAGAATAGAGATCCTTCCCACAATCGTTACAGTGGTAGTAAACCTTGCCATCAGCTTCTACGCGTGCTCGTTTTATTGTCTCTTTATCTATACTTCTTGACTTTTTTATCTGTTTTTTTCGCGAAACTTCTTGATGAACTTCCGAATAATGGGCGTCAAGTAACCGCTTCTTATTCGCCGAGTAATTGCAGTGCATACAAGGATAAGACTTGAGCTTATTTATTCTCCTCTTTTCACCTAAATCCCAATCGTTTTCCAATTTCTTTGATTTCACCTCTTTGATGGCATCTTCTGATCTTTCCGTAAACTCTCCCACTCCGGTTGACGAATTTTCAGTAACTAATTCAGATTCTGAATGTTTCTTCTCGCATTTTATGACGTGGCGTTTGAAATGGAATTCTCTTTTAAATATTCGTTGGCAGTTGAGGCAGGAATAGGACGATTTCGTATTTTGAGATTGATATTGAATGGACTCTCCTGCAGTGGGATGAAATTTTTGTTTTGAAAACTTTCGCCTACTACTCATTTCAATTGTTAACTTATGAGATTGCTCTGATAATTCTAAAGGCGGGGAAACCTGTAGGGTTTCTCGGTAGTCCTGATCGTTAGCATTTGTCTGTTGAGGTGTATTTCTGGATATAAGTGCTTTTCGAGCTGTTCTAAACGCTGCAAAGCATTTCTTTCCTGTCGAGTCGAACCTGGAAGCATAATAAATGCAGGAGGTTTGAATGGCTGCCCTTGTGATGCGTAGTTGAAGTGGGATAAGGAATACAGGGGCTGTATACTAGCAGTTTCTCAAGGTATCAATGTGCCTGCTTTTAATGTGATTGTTTAGGTAACGTTTCTGTCTAAACGCTCGACTACATCTGTTACAAACGAAAGGTTTATCTTCAGAGTGAACAAGTTTGTGTCTCACAAGTTCCGATTTGACTCTAAAACTTTTTGAGCAGATTTCGCAGGTGTGATTTTTCTCTCCAGTATGCGTTGTGATATGCGCAAGCATTTCCTGTCTTCGTCGAAACTTTTTAAGGCAATAAGTACACGGATGTGGAAACTCATTGGTGTGTAGTTTGCTGTGTATGTAAAGCGAGGCCTTTGATTTAAAAGCATTACCACAGGACTCACAAATGTACGGTCTTTCTCCTGTGTGTGTACGACGATGATCTTCTCTCGTAGCTTTTGAGGCAAAAAACTTCCCACACATGTCGCAAGAGAATTTTTTCAGCTTGGCATGAACGTCTTTCAAGTGCCTTGACAAACCGCCGGAGTCACGGAATTGCTTTGCGCAAACGTGGCAAGTGAAAGGGCGCTCATTTGTGTGAATTCGTATATGTCTTTGATAAGAGTCTTTCAGCTTGAAACATTTCCCACAGTCCAAACATCGATAAGATTCGTGCCTTCCGCATATAACTTTCTGCAACTTAATTCGATCGGCTAATATTTTTGAGTCTGGAATATCTTGGGAGGGCTTATCCTCTGCTTGCTTTTTCAAATCTGCTTTTCTCTGTGACTTGGAGTGATCGGATAAGGATTTTGGAATTCGAGTCTCTTGCGAGTATTTATTCTCCAATTTTTTTTTCTTAACTCCTCCTCCATTCTTAGTTACTGTTTTCTCTTTTGCTAATTTAATATATTCTTTGGTTACACCCTGACTATAAACTCCACAAGATTCTTGCTGCTGTTGGTGTAACAGCGAATCATTAAATTGCAGCGGATCAGATGTCATTAACGGATCATCAAATGCAGAATCAGGAACTGCGATCCATATCGATTTGGTATCATCTTCTAAAATAGGTTTTCCGTTGGTTCTCTGGTTTGATTTTTTGTACGAGCTCCGAAATACACTCTGCGATTCTAGGAATGCTTTGAAAGTCTTCTGGATTCTACTGGACCTGTAAAATAGTCAAAACTTGACTCTAGACTTGCAGTATATGAGACGATGAGGCAGGGAGGTGGGTGGTGCACGTTCAATTAATCGATGATTCATTAACATCCGTCAGTTTCGTTTCAGATTTTGAGATAACATTCAGAATTAGTTAAGTTGCCTGCGAGTTACGACATAATTTAAACATGGGATCCTCAACCATGTAGAATAAAAAAAACTGATTAATTTTATCCACTGTGAAAGAACCATCATTAGCTTTCTCTTCAGATGTTACAGTAAGATTAAAAAGAATTTAAAAACTCAGGCACGAGTCTTGGCTAATGAAAAATCTGTAATTCTTCCACATTCTTGAGTGATTTATCAATTATGAGTATTTAGGCAACTTTGATATCATGTTTGTAGTGAAATTTCACAACTCTCGACTCATACGTTTCTCTAATTTCATTTCAGATTTTATTTCAATATGTTGATACATTCTAACTTCTTTCATGTCACATCCAATTAATAAGGGATTCTTCTTTAACTCAATGTTTACTAGGATATGTGTCCTTCAACCATTTCTCGCTGTAGATACTTATTTCAATGTCATTCTTGTACTTTGCCGTTTCATTTCAGTTCACCGATTCAAATAAATTATAATTCATTATTTTTCATCTTCAATTCGGTTGTCGTCGTTATTTTTTTCTTTTTCTTACTTTATATGAATTTATGTATCATCATTTTATGCCAGTAACAAATTTCAGTTACGTTCAAGAGGTGAGAGTCATGATGAATCATGTATTAATTATTACTCATAAAGCATATATCTCTTATGCATTAATATTTTTCGAAAACTAGATCATTGGAAGTATAAATAATTGTGTAAAGACCATGAGGTTTCTCAGAATCTACTCCCAATATAAAAATATCTACGTTTTTGATAATATAACATTATATACCCGACCCTGACCACCCACCTCTAAAATATCCCTGTCTAATAAATTGATTCAGTTCCTGATTGCAATCTATATTCATATTTATTTCTAGTTCTGTTATCTTAATCATGTTTTAATAAAGTTTGAGATTTTCAAGATAATTCTGGGTAAGGCTCATATTTTATTGTAACATGTGGGAAATGATATCCTAATAATGAGGATAGATAAACAGTAAAATATTGACTAATAGAATGTTTTCTACCGCAATTGAAACGTAATTCACGTTTGAATAAAATTGTAAGACGTCATGATACTCAAAGTTAACAACATGTTTTCAACTACCTGAATATGGTGAAAAATGACCAGAAACAAGTTATTCGTGAATAAAAGACTATAAATCATAAGCTAGAAGCTAGAATTCATAGACAAAGACCAAACGACAAATGTATCCTGCTACTGATATCAGGCTGAGAGAATTGGTTGTTTTTATTACTTATCCTGTGGCATATAGTATAGAAGAGCAGTGAGTGTGAAGAATCGAATAATTCTCATGTCTTATTGCAACTCAGTAAGTAAACACTGAGCGAAGTAGAGTTCATGTCTTTTATGCTAATGCTAAGTACAATTAGCGTGATGAAATTCAATCCCAATGCCACAGGATAAATTCATAATCTTTGTGAAATACTTTACCTTTCAGAATCGTTTGCTGTTGACTCTTCGTTACATTCTTCTTTAACTACGAGGTTCTCTTTAGACTGTAAATAAACAAAAAATATCATTAGAATGGTTTATGTAATGAGAGACAAAAATTGGCGATCAGGTGTACGAGAATAAAAATTCATTAGCCGTTATTAAAATGGACCGAATAATATACAAGCTCGAATTTCTGAGAATTTATAATTCAACACTTACCGACTGATTTTTGATTGATACTTCAGTATCTTCAGATGTTAGAGCAGTACTTCCTTCAGTCAATGATTCGTCTAACATGGTGGGCTGCAAAATCGAGAGTAGAAAATACAACGAATATAATCTCATTTTATCTGAATAGAATAAATTCAATGGTGGTAGCAAATGCGATTTCAAGTATGGATATGAGTTTATAAAGGGTGTCTAGCGAGTGGGTGGTTCGAACTTCCCCTAACATCAAAAATTTTTTATAACAATATTTCCGCTTCACCGTAATCCAGAACCCAGTGTTTTTTGTAATCATCAAATACGAAAGAGAATATTTTCGCCCTTTGAACTGACTGGCTCTTGTTTATACTCATAATCACATAGTATATCGGATTCGAACATGGTGGAAGTTCCAAATACTGATATAGAATTTTTTCAGAAAGTTTGTAATAGAAATTTTTAAGTCCCTGGATATTCTATCAGATCTTAGAACAGTACAATTTGTGGATGAAGTGAACGCGATTATTGCATTTAAAAATAATTCTGGGATCCAAAGACCCACCCTATGTTTTTGTTGAAATTCATTTTGCATTTGCAAAAGACGTTGCTCGGCGTCCAAACAGCCGTCAGCCAATTCATGCCAAGCCAATAACGTAGCTGCGCAATGATAACACAAATGCAAGGGCAGATTGTCTTCCTCGGAAACCTAGAATCCATAAAGTGATCTTTAAATCTTTAATTATCCTAAAATTTGAGCTGCGTTTTAAATCTAGAAAAAAACTTGGGCAAGTATTACAAGAATAATATGAGGAATACTTGGAAATCGAAATCGAATAAGATGAAACTATTCTTTATACCTGAACAGGTAAGTATTTGTGTATCTTGCTGTCGAGTTCATGCTCCAGGCCTTCTCCTTTAAAAATTGGGATCAAATGATCACTAGTGTTGGCGCATATTCTACACAATTGATCCCATGGTTGATTTTGTTCATTTGAATCAGCGCGTTCAACAAGTTTCTCCGCCCCTGTGATTTGTATAAGATTTGTCTGATCCCCGTTAACTTCGGTTACCACGTAGTAATTTTGACCCTCGGTACTATCCTTCTCTATGATCGAATCTACAGTCTCAATCAACATTCTGGACTCGTCGCATGTTTCAAGCAATCTTGAGGTCCCAGCCTCCATTTCATCTGCCAAAATCGTTGTCCCAAAATTAAAATTGGTGTATCAGGGTGGTCCCTAATTCTTGAATTATTCAGAAAACAGATGTTTGAATAATGTAAAATCAAAACAACGATTCGGCCAAGATAATGCTTTTGAAATTCTTAAAACAAGAGCAATAATCTATCGAATATTGTCGAATTGAAGTAAATGCAGATTTTTAGATAGTGCATTGTTTTTGAAGACAATTACTGGCAACATAATAATAACTAGTTAAAACTGAGGAATTGGAGGGGCTGTTCATCAGTGTATAAAAATCTCGAAGATTGTGTTTCGCATTACTCGTAGAAAATGGGAATAAAATTTTTCTACAAGGTGTATAGTTAGGAGAAATAATTTAATCGTTTGATTGTATTAGTGAGGTACATGTATAAATAAAGTTGACTTACATTCGTCAGTAATGTTACTCATTTTATGATTAACGAATAGAAGCTGAATCGGAGCATTGGCACCACTTGACAAAAGTGTCAAGTTTAGCGGTAAACATTAGTTTCGTTCAGAATTTCGACACTGAGATGTTTTTTTTTTATCTCCTTTATGGCTTAACTCCGATTAAGAATGTAGCCTAACACTGAGATGTTAGCTAGTCGATTACACAGATTTTGGACACAGCCGTAATCAAAAACATCGCAACTGTTTAGGCCATGCCACGGTGGAACGCGTGCGCAAACGCAAACGCAGGAGCAGCGCAGCGGCGCTCCTTATTGGTGGTTGACGCGACTTGTCCAACTTTGGACCAATGAAATTTTGTTGTCCAATAAAGTTGCACATGATTTCGGACAAACATCTAGGGATACAAGCGCAAGCCATTGTAGAACCAGTTCTAATTTCGCTACTAGGTATTTTGCTAGTCCCTATGCCAAGCCTGTGGAGGCTCATGTACCCAAGATCTGACGCGACGTCACAAGGTAACGGCTGATTTTGCTACTACGATCGGTTGCGTGTGTTACGTAGGTGTTTCTTAACATCTACCGTTGACTGAATATTGTAAAGACGGTTCACCCTGGGTTAATTTGTGAGCCGACCAAGTGGGCTTGAAGTGGGCTTGGCGTTGAAAACGGTATCTGTAATACCGACTGAAATTTACTCTTTCAAGCAGCTGCGAGCTGACTCGTGGGGTAAATTCAGATTGCTAACAGTAGGAATCTTAGATACTATCAGACACACTGTTTTACTGCACGTGTTTTTTCTCCACTCTATCGACTATGCCGAAAACCTGCACGTAGCAGCTGTGATGTTTTCGGCAAATGTTCTGATACATACAAATTGCATACTCTCGCGACCTTCCACATTAATTCGCAGATTAATAATTAAGGTGACTTAGCTCTGAAAGTTTTCATAAAATTATATGCAGGGGCGAGGGGGGCAAAATGGGCACCATAAAAAACTAACGCTTCAAATAGAGGTTTGAATCAATGGATCTCTGAATTTTTACCGAAAAACGAGGGCCTGAACGATGTCGAGTGTTGAACACCCTTACCTGAAACATTTTCGAAAATTGCGGGTAAAATGGGCACCCTAAACATTTTTCGAAATTTTTCAAAATTAAAAAATGTTCTGAATTTGTTTTCGTATTTTTACTTTCGAATACTTTTACTTTTTTACTTTTTAATTTTTATTAATTTTTTTGCCCATTTTGTCTACCTCTCCCTGCGTTGTCAAGATATAGTAATGTAATTAATGAAATTCAAAATGTTTTTCAATTTTGAAAAAGTACGAAAACTCTTTGGGGGTGCCCATTTTGCCCGGTAGGTCCCATTTTGCTCCCCTCGCCCTATTGCGCGGCCGCGTGTCACCCAGCCGCGATATTCGTCGCTGCATCTCCCCCTGGCCGCGCCCGCCGCCGACTCAAGTGTTGCTCGCTTATGCGGCCACTGATATACAATGTGTATGCGACCGTAAATAATGATTTGAAAAAAAATCAAAACTCTACGATCGAAATGAATCAAATTAAATCGATGTAAATTATAATTTTTTAATAGTGAAACGCAATTTCGGTGAGCCCCTGCCGTCAGTATCGAAGTATACAGGAATTGATAAATATTTCACATAATTATAAAGAGACAAGAAGTTCCGAACGCTTTCTCCACAGCATGAAAGCTTTAAGCAACAATGTATGGTCTGCGCCGGGCGCGGCCGGGGGTAAATGTAGGGACGAATATCGCGGCTGGGGACACGCTCGCAAATTTAAAAAATTGTTAACGTCGTTTACTGGAAGCTCACTATTGCGAACCAAAAATTGATCACGGAATTAAATAGTGTATATTTTAACGAAAATTTTGAGCTAGCTCAGGTTCACGCGTACCAATCCGTTCCCCAAATCGCATCATTGGACCTTTTTGCAACTGGTGTCCAGGTTTTTGAACATTCTTAAAATTGCACAGCGCTACCATGTTCGGTAATGTTCAGGGAATATTTACGAATGTTTCCAGATTTCTTACACTTATTTTAGACAAAAGATGACGAGTTGAAGTTGACGTACGGCAATGAACTCCGAAAAAACTACGCTTTTTAACCATTCGGAGATTATAACGGTTTTCACGATTATTGGTTAGAAATGTATGAATAATCATCAGACGCAGAAAACTTGGCGCTTTACGATCTTTTTTGACTCGATCAATTCTTTTTGTAGAAGTTATGATCACTCAAACAGAGGGGCCAAGCCCTTTTGCGCCGACAGTAATGATTATTATTATTATTTATTATTATGGGGTAGTCCATTAATCTGCGACTTTAAAATCATCTGGTTATACCGACCGGCTGGCATAGTGAATATAGGACGGTGAAAAATCGTTTATATTACAGATTGAACACATCAAGAGGTAGTTATTGATAAAAAATGAAAGATTATTTAAGCAAACTATATGAATAAAAACTTACTATTTAATTTTCTTTTTTCTATTATACAGGGAATTTCACTACTTCTTTTTTTCTGCACAGAAAATGTTATTATTTCAATGTCATGATTAATAAATGTATTTTTGCGTTCGAAAATAAATATTTATGATAATATAAGCACATGGATCACCATAGGTATACCTAGAGCGAAAAAAAAGGTGTCCATATTACGGGAAATGGGGTGTGAAAATGGAATCGGTCGTATAATTGGACCTCTGGATCGTAGAAGAACGTATAAAATTATTTTTGCGCTTCGAGGTGGCCCCTGGCTACTTTGAAATAAACCAATTTTAATTTCAATTCTTCAAACGAACATCCTTAGCTGCAATTTGATCGCATCCTTATCGCCTTTCAAACAAATGTTCATCTTTTTTCACTTAAACGCGCTCTTATTTGAAGTTTATACTCTAGATTTGAAGCAATTATGTATCTAACTCTCCTCAAGCTGGTGAAGTGATTGAAATTCAACTACTATGGAATAAAAAAAAGTATCCATTTTTTTTCAATAATTACACAAACAACGTTTGACTACTTTCAATCGCTCTATCTACGCAAATTTAGGTAATCATAAATTTTGGTAAAACTTTAGGTAAAACAAACTATAAAGTCTTTATACGGCAGTCTGGTTGCGCAGTTCGAAGTGCACATTCCAAAACTGCCGTATAAAATCTCCGTACCGCAGTTTTGATGTACGGTTCGAAGTGCGCAACAGATCGCACCGTAATCTCACTCTCCGTCTACGGATTTCAACTGGCGTCAAAGTGACTTTTCATGCCTATTCCGAAAAAAAGAAAGTATGGGGCGCACCCGTAAACCATTTTTCACTCGAATAATGATTTCAGTACGAGCTAAAGGCTAAAAAAACTTGGTTTACGGGCATGCCACATAATATAATATTACTTCGATTCAACTAACATAAGCCGCGATGATCAACTACGAGCGTTGAATTATCTTCAGCGGCGCTGCGAGTAGAGATTTCAGTGGCGCCTGGCGGCTCCGTGCTGGGCAGATACGTGGCCACCTTTTCTGAAGGTCTAAATTCGGAAAATTCGATGAATTGTCTAACATTAATTTATGTAAATTCGTTTTTAACGAGTCTTAATTGTGCAGTTTTCATCTTTTGCGAAGTGCGAGTCGCTTCTCATTATACTCTCGCTCCGATTTACGCGCGAGAGAACCAGGCGGTGGTGCTTCAAAACATTAACAATTTTTTAACCATTCATTCGATTCAAGTGAAACTTTCCAGAAGACCTATTTGGACCTTATCGAGCAGCTTTCTCACTGGAAGTTTTCAGTTGCTCGAAATTCGTTCGACTTCCGAAACGCTTGAAGATATCCATAACTGATTTTTGCAATATCTCGGAAAAAAATTAAAAACTTTCTTTTTAACAACAATATTATTCTTTTTATTTTTTAATCAGTCATGAAACACTGTAATATATGATTCCTGCAAATTTCGTTCAAAAATTCTAAAAATCGGGTAAGCGAGAGCGAGTTGAAGTCAAAGAGGCGGGAAAAATTCACCTTGGAAAAAATACCTTTTTTGTAATATCCCGAAAACGACAAAAGCTACAACTTTTTTCGAAGGGAAAAAAAATTCGGGATAAAATTTCCTACAAGAATGCATGTTTGAAAATTCGTAATTCGTGATTTCTTTTCTAACTGCTCGGGGGCCAACTCTGGGGAGCGAGAAAAAGTTATATCTCCTTATTGCATCCGTCTCCTCAATTACAATCAAAATGTCCCTCGAATGCTCGCTGACTCGAATCTCGCAGGCGACTGAAGCCTAGGTTGGCCCACTACGCTGGCGTGCAATACAGCTATAGCGCGAGGTATGATTTCTTTTGTTTCTCCAGTTTACACACCGATGACAAGTCTGTAAACATTCTTAAGCCTTGTGAATAACTTATTTGCATACTACTTTTCCGGATCTCTTGATTGCAAGTACCTTCAATCTTGCACCCAAGTATTGTTAGTTAATATTTTATGAACGATTTTCAATGAACAATTGAGTAGCCGAATGCGACAAGAGATATAAATTTGTTTCGCTTCGCAAAAGTGGCCTCTGACCGTTTGTAAAAAAAGTTACAAATTTCGAATCTTGAAGCATGCATTCCTATAGGAAATTTGATTCCGCATCTTTGTTTCCACGTAAAAAAAAGTTGTGGCTTTCGTCGTTTTAAAAATATTTACAAAAAACGTGTCCGTTGTAAAATTAAAAATTTCCACCGTCTTTCACTTCAACTACTGTTAAATTAACCAAATTTTGGAATTTTTCAACGAAATTTTCAGATATCATGTATTATAGCGTTTGACTATTGACTGAAGAAGAAAACGGGGGATATGACTGTTAACAAAAAAGTTATTGATCATTTTCCGAGACATTGCAAAAATCAGTTATGGATATCTTCAAGCGCATCCGGAGTCGAACAAATTTCGACCAACCGACAACTTTCAGTGAGGAAGTTGTTTATTAAGATGAAAATAAGTTTTTTGGCAAGTTTGACTTTAATCGAATGAATGGTTAAAAAATTGTGAATGTCTTAATTTACCACCGCTTGGCCTTCTCGCGCTTGGATTACAGCTTCGAAGATACAGGACAGAGAGGTTTCCGTAAATGAATAAAATTAATTAAAATCATTTGATTTATTTACTAACAAGGTTAATTAGATGAATTATCCTCACTTACCTACTTTGCTTCTTATTATCATTATCATCATTATATTCGTGTTGTTGTTCATTTTATTATTATCATCATTATTATTGATATTTTAAAAATTGTTAAACATAATAAAATTAATTAAAACTATTCGATATACTCGCTAACAACGTTAATTATATGAACTATTTTCACTTACCTACTTTGCTTTCTGCAAGCATCAATTCGTCCAGAAATAAATAAAAAAGCGGGTGGCCAGCCATTATGTATAACGTTGATGCAGAATTTCAAACGAACTCATTTGGAAACTGTATCATTATGTTAAGCCGCAAAAATCATTAATAAACATTGAGTCGCCTAATTTTTCATTCAAACTTTATCTTCTTACTTTGCATTTTTTATCGATACCTAGGTATAACAGGGGAAAGAGCTTGCCATATATACTTATATATAAATGCATTGAGAAATTTTCATAATTCGAAGAAATGCATAATTTCAAGCAACCGCAGAATCGGAAGGGGTCGTAAAACGTAGAAAGATAAAAAGGACGTGTTTCTTTATTTTCAATCTATAAAAACATAAAAACAAAGAGAGAAACTCGGTAATGGTGAGGATCGGAGAATGAAGAGTTTACGTGGTTTGCCCTATATATTCGTATTGCGAAAACTTCGAAGAATAATAATATCTCGTATTATTCAGTGTAAGTCCGAATATGCAGAAGCACAAACTGCATACGCTAGTGTGCGGCGGGCAATTACAATGAAAAAATATTCAAGAGCTGTGAGATGTGACTTTGTGAAGCATACAAGTATAATCTCCCGTTGTCCTCAACAAGCACCTGTAAACTTCACAGCACTTTCCATATTGATCTCCAATCCGCGATGTTCTGGTAATCAATTGAAAACAGGTGTTATATCGGAAACGAAAGGAACGTTTCGAGCGCGTATTTCCGCGATGCCAAAAATATCGAAATTCCTCAATTCCAGAGACAGCCATATATATCTCTTTTGGTAGTGCTTTTGGTCATTTGCATGATTGTCATTTGCTTCAAATATGTTTTATACAGTGCAAAACATATTTGTTCAAACTAAAGCATTTCTTCTTATCACCTTATTCAATTGCCGCGAAGTTTAACGAATTCGATTTAATGTATACTTACGCCTCAGTGACTCTTTTTGGAGCCAATTCGTCGTATTACCATAATGTCTACGTAGGAAGGCACGGGATTGCGTGAAAACGTGTTTCCAGTTCGCATTATTTATCAATTAAAATTAAGTCACTAGCAATCATCTTTATTTTATTTACTTAATTTCTGTGAGCTACAATGCGACGGAACCGGTAAAAACACGCGCGTGGGGTCGGGGATATTTGCGATTCCTATAACTATCTACTCTAACCGCTCTGACATATCATCACGAAAACGGTTTATTCCAGTCGGTAATTGCAACACGGATCCAGCGCGTTTCAGTATTTTTTACTCGCTTCCTGATTATGCCGCTAGAATTACTGAGGGGGCGCTAGCTCGCTGCGAATTTTAGTCGGCTCACAAAGGTCCATAAGGGGAGCTGTCTTTATAATATTCAGTCAACGCATCTACGTAACACACAGAACCATGCGTCACACCTACGTGAGCACGCAATTGTAGCATCAAAATCAGCCGTTACCTCGTGACGTCGCGTCACATCTTGGGTACACACCTGAAGCTAGCGGTTAGCAGTCCGTAGGTATGTGACGTCGGAACGGAAGTTTGCAGAAACTCTAGAGTCTAACTACCGAAATTAGCACTGCAACCAACCTAGACGCCACTCAGTGGTTGTGGGTCACCGATTATCGATTAAGTACCGAAGCACACTGAATAGGAACAATTCGATGTGTTGAATTCACGATGCCACATGGTTGACTATAGGTATTTAGACTACATGCTCTATGAGCGATAAGTCAGTAAAGGAAGAGAGAGAGAGAGACTATCGGTATTTACTTGTATCTAACTATTTGAACTCGGGGGACTATCATTGCCCGGCAAATGCTTCTATGTTCGAATGCCTTTTTATGAAGTGAGTTCTATTATAATGAACGAAGCTTACGTCTTGGAGGGTATTATCGTCTTAAGTAATTTGTGTGAATTATTCTTACCTTGTTATGGACTTCTTTCAAGTTGACTTTTCGCTGATTGCTGATAGATCAATTTGTTCGATGTTTTCAAGGAATGGGTTCTTCAAGTTTTTGAATGGTCGTTTTAATGTTTCACGATTTAATTTATTTATTCTTGATAGAGTTATAATCGACAATTATTTCGTCGTTATAAAATAGCCTTCGCTGAATTTAAGTAGACCAAATGTTGAAATAAATTCGAGTTAAAAGGGATTTCTAGTTGATCTAGATATAAGACAACAATACTGAATTGAGATGACAATAAGCAAACTATGTTTGGAAATGTGAATAATAGCTGGATAGCGTAGTTGACTGAGACTTGAATCAGTAATTTGAACTAAGTCAAGATCGATCTGAATTCGTTGTAAGACTAATGAAGAAGTACGAGAGGTACGAGTGGGGTTGAGTCGTGAGCTGAACTTCGGGTAGGCTGGCTGGTGACGGACAATGGACGTTTTCATATTACTGTTCAGGAATGCGGGGTTTTCGTTGATTGGGTTTCGTACAGTATGTAAATTTTTATTGGTCTGTGATTGGTCCGAATCCCGTGCGCCTCACAGAGGTGTGATTGCCTGGGTGACTGTTGTCCGTTTTCCCTCTGGTTGTGGTGGTGCACGCATCGGTTTCTTGGAATCTGTATTTGTCATCGTGCTTATATGATCACGACCTTGTTACTTCCGCGTTCCTGGTTGAGGGGCTCTTGTTTTCTTCTCGTCCTCTTCTTCTCGTTCTCTTCTTCTCGTTTATTTTCGGGGAATAGTAAGGATCGTTGGCATCTATATGGTTTTCTGTGTTTGGGGTGTCGTACTTATTCGCTCTCCATAGTTTGCATGTTTGTTCTCAATTGACTTTATGATTAAAAGGGGTTTTTCACCGAAAGCTATTTTTAAACAATTATTGATATAGTTTTACATAGTTCATGATTCTTATTTCAAGTCTATCAGAATATTTTATGATTAAATCGAGAAACTGGAAGGCGTTTGTCGACAATACGATTTGAGCGATAAATTCCCCCTAGTGCTATATAGGGGGCTTGGAATTTGACAGTTGTAGGAGGTCTTTATTCTGGTAGCCGTCCTCGTCATTCCCTAAGTAGTTAAATATCTAATTTATTACGTCTGGTCCCGTTTTGCCTTTTTTATTTAGCTTCCGTGTGGTGAGTCTTTTTCGTAGCGGGTTACGATATCGGTATGCTGGGTGTTCGGTCTTCGGGTAAGGAGGGTGCGGGGAATGTCTTTGGTCGCGTGGGTTGTGAGGGAAGAGGGTGACTGTGCAATCCTGAGGACGTCAATATCGACGAAAATATCTATAGATTGATCATTGACCTGGTTTGATTTGCGTTGTCGTTTTTTGGTCCGGAGTTTTAAGGGTCTAGATCGTAAGATAGAAATATAGTGGCAAAAATACAATTAGTAATATGGTAAAAGATGAGACCTAATATCAGCAATGATATGCTTGCTAACAGAATATTGCTAAAATAGCAATTTCTCTTTACTTAGGTTATAGTATTGTTCAATTATTGTTGTAACTGTGTTGTTGTTATTTTCCTCAGTGTGGAATAATAGTGTTATAATAGCTATAATAGATGAATTTAATATTGAATATCGAAAGGTTATATGTCTTATGGTTATATAATAATTAGATTGTTTTATAATTTATATGGGGTATAGAGTAATTGTATAGTGAACTCCCAATAAATCAGATATGGAATTCATACAGACACACGTCTTGTATCATGTATGAATTCGTTTAGTGGAAACTTCCTATATGACTTGATAGCACTCGTTTCATTGTTCCTTAGAAATACGGGTTTATGAGGTAAGTATGTGTTAGCAATATTTTGACGTAAGTAAATTAGTGTAATAAGGTAGGGTAGAGTGGCATAGAGTGGTCCCAAACCGACCGGTGGTCCCATCCCGACCTCTCCATGTTTCTCAGTACTTGTGCTGCCACGGAAAATATTGGTGGTGGCTTCTGAAAGCTCTCACAACACCGACAATTTGGAGGTAGTGAGCCATCTTTTTATGACATTTTATTCTATGGTTTCGCGCGTGTTTTGTTTTTGAATGCAGTGAAATTAGTTTTGGAGCTGCACGGAACTTCAGTTTGAAGTGCTTTATTGTGTCGTGAAAAATCTAAAGGTAGGTTATTTTGATTGCTTATGGCCTAAACTTGAACACGCACTATCATATTTAAATCACTACCATCATTGTAAGTAAACGGCGAGTAATTATTTGAAAAAAGTCGTGGTGGTCCTAAACCGACCGCCAGGCGCCGACCCCTAAGTTTTTGTGCACTTAACATTTTATAACGTGTTTTTGACAGTCAAACTGTGATTCAATTACTTCCGACGGTAATTACACATGTTTTTTTTTTTTTAGAAATGGGGCGATCCTTCAAACGTAAAAAGTCAAAGCGAGATCCGGCAATTCTGTGGCGTTCAGTTGCCGCGATGGCATTGGGATCTTCGCTTCGTGCAGTTGCACGTGAATTTGCGATTCCTCGTTCGACATTACTGCTCCATCGGAGAAATAATGAGACAACTCCGAATGGAGATGGAACTACTCGACCGACCGAAGTAAATGTCGGCGATTTAAAGAATAAAAATATTTAATAAATATTTAATATTTAAATTTGAATATGGCCAATAGACGCAGACATCTTCCAAGAAATAGATTTCATGCCCAGCGCTACAACGGATCGAGCAAATCCGAATGATGCTCCCAATGATGCTCCGAATGAAATAGGTGTTGATGAGGAAAGAGGAAGAGATGACGAAGAAAATCAACTTCAAGAAGAAATCATTCCATCGGATACATCAACTCCGCGCGCATCAACGTCGTCTTTGGATTCAACTGTAGAGTCGCTTATGCCTCTCCCGAAAGCTCCACCGCGCACCCAGAAAAAGAGAGGTCGACCGCCGGGCCGAACATCAATTTTGACATCCGATGCTGAGGTACAAAGAATTGCCGAAAAAGAAATGGCAAAAGAAGCAAAAAAAAGAATTGCTGAGGAAAAAGCCAAACAAAAAGAAGAAAATCGCAAACGGAAACTAAAGGAAAAAGAAGAGAAGAAAAAGCAGCAAGAAAAGAAACAGCGACAAAAACAAAAGAAGAAAAACGGGGAATTTCATCCTCGAAAAACGACTCGTCCGTCGGCTGTTCGCACTTATTGTGAGCCAGAACAGCTCAGCTCAGACAGCGATTGAAATTGTAATCAATGCATCAATTCAATTGTTATTCATAAAGAAAGACCTTCAAATGTTTTAAAATAAATAAAAAAATTATTCTAAAATGACATTGTTTTGCTAACATGTTGCAAAATAACTACAAAATATTATAGTATATGGGGAGGTCGGTTTCGGACCACGATTTTTGAGACCGACCAATATGCAGACTTTCACTGTAGCCTCGGTATCTTGAACAATCGGTACCCAAATACCTCGTAAAGGTGCTCAAAACTGAGAATAAACTTCCCTCTAAAATCAACACGTGGTTGGAACAAAAAAATTAATTTCATGCACTTTTATTGCCTTTGCTGCTTAGGCGGTCGGTTTGGGACCACTCTACCCTAATATAGTATACGGATTAAATATATTGTCAATGTTACGATATTTGTTATCGTTTGAATATATGTTTATATAATGGTGTTAGTGAGTTTTATATGAGTGGTGACATATGGTCAATAAATCATCGGTAAGTGTCGCGTATCGTTTTGTTTATTTTGTTCCGGTTTTTTCGTTAAACCCTTATTCGAGGCGAGGCTTATAGTATTTTAAAGATTGAGTTCTATACGTGTATGTGCATGTATCTGTGTGGTATAATATTTAACCATTTCGGGATAGATGGTTTAGTGGATAATAATAATAATTGGACAATATTGTAACATAGGTAAGGAGAAATTGCTATCTCAGCAATATTCTGTTAGCAAGCATATTATGTAGTTTACGTATATTGTAGCGTATGAAATAAGTGTGAGTGAGTAAGAATGAGTAAGTATGAGTGTTGACCAAAGGTCATTGAGTATGTTCGTGTGAGTGTATAACGCCCTAAGAGGCAGTCAGACGCCGGACACCGTCGCAGATAGACCAATAAACACCTGTATTTGTCGCAAAGTCTATACGCAATTATTATTCGTCCACCTTTTCTAAGAACAAACAAAATTATTCTGCAATTATTGTTGATATTAGGATTCTCATTTTGACCATATTACTAATTGTATTTTTGCCACTATATTTCTATCTTACGTTTTTACCGATCTAGACCTTAAACTCTCGACCAAAAAACGATAACGCAAATAAACCAAATCAAACCGGGTCAATGATCGATCCATAAATACATTCATCGATATCGACGTCCCCAGGAATGCACAGTCACCCTCCTTCCTCACGACCCACGCGACCAGAGACGTTCCCCGCACCCTCCTCACTCGAAGCCCGAACACCCAGCATACCGATACCGTAACCCGGTAACCCGCTACAAAAAAGACTCACCACACGGAAACTAAATAAAAAAAAAGGCAAAACGAGACCAGAAGCAATAAACTAGATGTTTAACTACTTTTAGGGAATGACGAGAACGACTAGCAGAATGAAGACCTCCTACAACTGTTAAATTCCAAGCCACCTATAAAACTGAGGGAATTTATCGCTTAAATCATATTGTCGACAAACGCTTTCCAGTTTCTCGACCTAATCACAAAATATTCTGATAGACTCAAAATAAGAATCATGAACTATGTATAACTATATCAATAATTGTTTAAAATAGCTTTCGGTGAAAAACGCTTTAAATCATAAAATCAATTAAGAACAAACATGCAAACTATGGAGAGCGAATAAGTACGAAGCCCCAAGTACAGAAAAGTGAAAACCATATAAATGCCAATAACCTTCACTATTTCCCAAAAAATAAACGAGAAGAAGAAAGCAAGAGCTCCCCATTAGGAAACGTGGAAGGGACAAGGTCGTGATCATATAAGCACGACGACGGATACAAATCCCAAGAAACCCATGCGTGTACCACCACAACCAGAGGAAAAACGGACAGCAGTCACCCAGGCAATCACATCTCTGTGAGGCGCACGGGATTTGGACCAATCACAGACCAATAAAAATCTACATACGGCACGAAACCCAATCAACGAAAACCCCGCATTCCTGAACAGTAATATAAAACGTCCATTGTCCATCATCAGCCAGTCTGCCTGCAGTTCAGCTCACAACTCAACATACCACTTGTACCTCTCGTACTTCTCCACTAGTCTCACAACGAATTCAGTTTGATCTTGACTTAATTCAAATTACTGAATCAAGTCTCAGTCAACTACGCTATCCAGCTATCATTCGCATCTTCAAACGTAGTTTGTTCATTCTCAACTCAATTCAGCGTTGTTGTCTTATATCTAGATCAACTAGAAATCCTTCTTAACTCGAACTGATTTCAATATTCGGTCTACTTAAATTCAGCGAAGGCTATTTTCTAACGACGAAATAATTGTCAATTATCACTCTATCAAGAATAAATAAATCAAATTGTGAAAACATTAAAACGACCATTCGAAAATTGAAGAACCCATGCCTTGAGAACATCGAAGAAATCGATCTATCAGCAATCAACGAAAAGTGAACTTGAAAGAAGTCCACAACAAAGTAAGAATAATTCACACAAATTACTCAAGACGATAACCCTCTCCAAGACGTAAACGTCGTTCATTATAATTGAACTCAATTCATAAAAAGGCGATAGAATATAGAAGCATTTACCGGGCAATGATAGTCCCCCGAGTTTAAATAGTTAGATACAAGTAAATACCTATAGTCAACCATGTGGCATCGCGAATTCAACATCGAATTGTTCTTATTCAGTGTGCTTCGGTACTTAATCGATAATTGGTGACCCACAACTACCGAGGGGCGTCTAGGTTGGTTGCAGTGATAATTCCGGTAGTTAGACTCTAGATTTTTCTGCAAACTTCCTCTCCGACGTCACAGGTATATTATAGTCAAAGTCTGGGAGAGACTAGTAGAGTAAGTAGAGCTTGGTTCCGTGAGTCTCGTGTGTTCGTTCCGTAAACTAAATTCTCGGCGGGTAAATGATAGATGCAGGTAATACTATGCAGATGCTGCCCCTACGCCAAGCTCTGTTTTGTTTACTCACACATATAACCTCACGTGTACATTACAGAGTAAAACTTAGTGGTTTTTCAGTGAAACTTATTTTGGGTAAATGTGGATACAGTTGTGTACACATAATTTTATAATCTTTATTTCAAGTTTATTAGAATATTTTTTAATATATTGAAAGAACTGAGAATTTCTCTCAAGCGTTTGCCGACAATATAGCTGAACAATAAATTTCCTTAGTTTTTGTATATGGTTTGAATTTTGACAATTAAGAGAGTGCTTATTTTAGCAGTTGTTTCTTCCCCACTTCTTATCGGCTGTTGAATGATTATTCTTCTTTATTATTGGTCCTGGTTCTCTAGATTGTTAGCTTAATTGATCGCTGTGCGGCGAAACTTTTGTAGCGAGACTAGCTTATAGGTACTTCTGGTATTTGATACCTCGAGTGACTCAGATGCTAATTATTCGAATAGGGGCGCGGAGCCGTGTTATTGTTCGTATGAAACCGTAAGAAGGAACTCATCATCGCGTAATCCAGGGACCGATAATATAGAACGATTATATTAGTATGGTAACGTGAATTGATAATATGGTGCGGTATGATTTATTGGTATATCGGCGTTGTCGTTTTGATCAGGAATTTAGAGTATAGCGTATAGTCGTATAATAAATCCTTAATAGGTTGAAAGAGTAAAGTAGTAATATAATAATATACCATGAGAGTAAATGCTGTAATATTGTGATAGTATAATAATGAGTAAATAAATCTTTCATATAAATGAATAACATTATGTTTGAATTAACAATATAGTATAGTACTGAACGAGTATATGATTATATTGACCATTATGATATTCGTTAAAACTATGGTTTATGGACTAAACCCTTAATAAGTTGATTATGTAATATAAGGATATAATGAATTTTCGTAGGTTGGTTATCATCAAGTTTGATATAATATAGTACATGAATAATTAATAATATAGCGTACCGTAAATAAGATGTGCAATTATCAGACTAATCGTATCGTTATTATTCATTGATTAATATAGATTTTATAAATGATAAAATATAGCTTTTTAGAGATTAGGTGTATAAAATATTATTTAATCGGTGTGTGTTATTCTTCGACCTCATTGTTCTGGCATTTTCGTACGCCTAGTTCAACGCAGTTAACGGTCGAATTCTATGTGTGTGTGGTTATAGCTGAATAGGTATGCTGTAGGCTTCTAAAGCTAAATCCGAAGCGTGGTATATTATCTTAAGTATGATTAAAGTGAATAGTTCGATGCGTATAAAATTGGGTTTGGTTATTTAGTAGATTTTTCAGAGACAGGGTCACATGTGAAGAATTGAACCTTATAGCAATGGTAATAAAGAGATTATTTAATTATGAGTAATAAAAGACATATGTGGAACCAATATTGAATATATAGGTGAAATATATGAACGAAGAATTCGAAGGAGTTTTAAGTTCCTTGTAGATAAAGTGGTGGAGGATTCCTAATAATATTTGTTGACGCAGTAACCGTAGTTCTTATATTCTAAAACAGACGTATCCCAGAAAACTCTACAAGTCTACAGTAAGCTCTACAAGTATACAGAGCGCTGTACACGGATCGCTGGCTGGTCAATTATGTCCAAGGGTGATTTCACCCAACGTAATAATATTACAAAATATCCCAATGAACTTAAACTAAGAATTATAAATTTAAGTATACATAACTATATCCACATTTACTTAAAATAAGTTTCACTGAAAAACCCTTAAAGTCATAAATAGAAAAGTAATTTAAGAATGCGAACACGTGAAACTAAAAAGAGCGAATAAATGCAAAAGTCCCATTATAGAGAGCTATATAAGCCCCCAACAACCCTTACTACAATAATGACCGAAATTACCCAAAAAGTCAACACTGATAACATAGGAAAGGACGAATATACGCCAAATGTTAAAACTTCAGAACCTCTTTCAAACCAGACACGTGAGGAAGACAAGGATACAAATCCAGGAAATTCACGCTTACACTACTACAGCCACAGGTAGTGCCGAGCAACGATCACCCACACAGTTTTGAGTCTTCTGAATTCCAAGAGTTCCAAGAAATTCATGGATACACTACTGCAGAGAGAGGCAAGGCGGACAGCGGTCACCGACACAATTAAGTCCCCTGAAAGTCGCCCAAATTCCAAACCAATCGCAGACGGAGAAGGCCCCCACGTGACGGCGTGCCCCACTCTGTGCCCTAATTACCGACCCCCGCACCCCGACTCGTTGTATATAACCGCCACTACTCATCAGGAGCAGCACTCCGTACTAGTTCTTCGACTACTGTACCTACTCAATTCATTGTTCAACGACTTCTGCAACTACTCAACCGCTCTTATTCAATTCAACGCAATCATACTTGTTCTTGAATTGTGTATTACGTTCAATTTTCATTCAACATTATTCGTTTTTAAATTCAACTATATTCTAATTCCATTATTTTAATTCATAAAATTCGATTACTTTCAACGCTTAATCATTTAAACTCAGTGAAAAGTATTTTCATAGTACGAAAGATTGTGAAATTATAATAATCACTCTAGAAGATTCAATAAATCAAATTGTGAACCTCGACATTCAAACGTTTGCCGAAAACCACATTTCCAAGATCTTCAACGCTTTATCCTCGATTAATAGACGCCAATACCAGGACGCCGAAGTTATTTACCAGCTCAGATAACCCAGAAGCTTATAACAGGGTAGGAACAATTCGCATAAACTATCAAAATCAATAATCCTTTCTCAAAGTATCAATTTATTCATTTAAAACAATTAAATTCGAATTGAAAAGACAACGTTCAAATATCGATGCATTCAAAGTGACAGGTAGACGCAAAGTTCGACCAGTTAGACGGAAGCGCTTGTGTGATTAGACTACGTAAACTCTGTGAATTTAACGTAAGATTGATCCCATCCATTGTACTTCAATATTTAATCGATAATTGGTGACCCGCTGAGTGAACGTCTAGGTTGATTGTCGTGATCATTTTTACGAAATTCAAATGACCAACAGACAATTGCTCCAGCAAGAGTAGCCCATAGTCCGCCTCCGACAAATAGTAATATACGATAAATAGATATTGATATAGACGGAACAAATTCGAATTCAAATCCAAATTTAAGTCAAGAATCAGAATCGCGAGTAACTACTTCAAAAAGTAATAGAGGAACACAGTTGTTTGAAGACGAACTTGGAGGCCAAAGATATTAGAAAATCAAAACAAAACGGAAAATAGGGAAATGGAATCAGGGATTGCAGGATCGTCGGGTCAAAACTCGCAGAATTTTATTCGAATTGAAGATGCGTTAAAAGCGGTCCCGATATTTGACGGGCAACCGTCGGATGTCCGTAGTTTTACACGGGGATGTAAAGACGCGCGGGATATGGTACCGCCACAGATGGAACTTAGTCTTACAAGAATAATAAGAACTAAAATAAAAGGTGCAACCAGGCGCGTGCTTGAAAATGAGCAATTCAATACAATAGACGAATTAACTTCACGGATTAACGAAATATACGGTCTGAAAGAATCAGTATACCTATGTCAGAGAGAACTAGACACCTTATTTCAAAAGGAAAACGAAGACGTAATGACGTACGCAGCAAGAATACGCGAATGCATTTTAGATAACACAAGTCTGGGTAGTTTGAGTTTTGTTACCTCAGGCTTATTTTTACTAAAGAGGTACAATACTAAACTCATCCCCACAACACAAAAAGTATTCACTGTTGGTTTTTTTTTTTCTTCTCTCTCCATCAATTTTGCTTCCAGGTAATAGTATTTATTCAATTACTGTTGTGTTATAAGCTTGGGGGGAGCCTGCTTTAGAGGCTTCTAAAAATCGATTTTTTCGAGGATTTTTTGGGAAGGAAAGAAATATCCGATTGAAACGAAACTTTCAGGGTTTATTGTTATATATTTCAACAGTCTTCTCAAATTTTTTCATTAGGATACGTGTCATATTATGCCTGGTACAAGCATTTCGCCGAGGCGCCTCGAGTGTGTAATTGTCGTGCGGCGGGAAAGATGCAGGTCGCAATTTCCATCTGAAACAAAGAACCCAAAAAAAAATTCATTTTTCAATAGTATAGCTTCTAGTTAAACCAATAAAATTCAACAAAAAGTGAAAAATTCAACAATTTTTCGCAAATTGAAAAAAAAATTCATTTTTTTGGAAAAAAAAATTCACTTTAGATTGTTTAAAAAGTGGGTTAATCTTAACTTTCTTAAGGTTTTTTAGGTTCAACTAGAAGAGAATTTAATCCCGAACACAATCCATTTTGTCTCGTTTCGATAGGACGTTTAATTCTTTCCCTATCTTTCCCGCCAATTAGGAAAAAACGTAAAAATGAAAAACCGAGAAATCGCGCGTCAAAGTTTTCGTATATAAAAAATCTTAATTTTCTTGAACTTACCGCATTAATATGCTAATCAGCGATTCCTGGTCCATAGAGTTGCCCTTCAGACTCTTCAAAAAACTGGTTTTCGCCCAGATGTTCGAGTCTGCGGGCTGTTCTGGCCTCTTTACTTGAAAATGAAGCGCGCTTGTTTTCTCGGGTGACGCGCTCCTCGTCGGCTCTATCGGCGAAATTGTTGCATTGCTGTCCAATCTTCAAATCTAGTAACTGCATGGTTTTTAATGCTGCACTGTAGCCTTCATTGAACATTCCTCCAGCGATGTAAGCAGCAATCTCGACGATTTTAATGCCTGAGTGAAGGTGTTTAGGTGTCATGCGCCACACAGTGGAATTGAACGACTCGTTCGCATTTTGTGTGTGTCCGCCCAAACACCTCGTTAGCAGCTCGTCCTTAGATAATTCCTCGTACACAGGACGAATGTGCTTCTCGACATGTTCGTCAATTAGACGTGGTGGATGTTTAAAAGCAGCCAGGGTGTTTGTCGCTTCAGCTTTGCGCCACTCACACCAGCTTTCGGCGCCTTCTGGGCAATTGTCGTGGCGAGGTAATTCATCTGTAGAGCAATAATGATCAAGTGTCGCCATTATTGCATTTCTCATACCTTCTACAGAATTCAAGTTTCTTCGAATCGCCAGACCGTAATAAATTGTTAATTTTTTTATTAAAGTCTCCGTGAGCCGCTTCTTTCCACCGAGCTTCTCTTGTTTTCTCTTGTTGCGGAGACGAGTACCCATGCGCTTTTGTACATGTCCCACGCACTCGTTTGTGGTCACTGTGCACTTGTCGCCGTATGGATCACTGTTCAGGATGCCAAGAAATGTTTTGGAGTCGCCGTCGCCAATGTAATTACTATACATTACTCCAAATTTCTCGATGGACCTTGAGAACATTTCCATCATCGAATCAACTTCCATTTTCCCGGCCGAACCTGCGTGATTCGAAGAACAATTTTCTTTATGGTTTTCATACCAATTTTCAAACTCGTCGTCGTTCAATGTATTTTTCTTGATGGCACAGGTATGACAATATCCACTTTTAACGTCGATATCGATCACTTTGCCACTGTAGTACCCAATAAGTGTAGTTACACCGTACAATGAAGTATATCCACGTTTCTTCCACGATCCATCGCCCGAAACTTTTAAATGGTCAGCTGGTCTTTCATTTTGTACGTTAAGTTCTTTTTCCTCTTCGACGGCTTTTTTGCAGACGGTTTCAAACATTGTTTTCGACGCTGTATACAGGTGTTGCACGATTTGGTCATACGTCGATTTTGCTAAGCCTTGAGATATATCCATAAGGCCACAAAAAATGTTAATGCCTTCTCGTGCGACACCCAAAAGCCTCATGACGAACACAATTCTTCTGTTGATTTCGTAGCCGGTGTGAATTAACGGTCCGGATTGAATTTCTCGTTTACCGCATTTACACGACAAAACGATTTTGAATCCTAGACCTCGATGGCCGCTTTCGGCAAACGTTATTCTCTGTTTACACGAATTGCAAATAACTAACTCAGAAATTGCTAAAAACACAGAGACAAACTCGATTATCCGATAGCAATGAGACGGATAAATTATAACATCGTCCGTAGTCGCTGACGCCAATTTCTTTTCACTACGGCTCGTAGTAGCTTCTCCATCGTCCGATGACGAAACATTATGAAACTGATTGCCGTGGAATCTGCGCTTCCGTGGCTTTCCAGTACGTTCACTTGAAGATTTGCTCACTTTCGGATAACTCTGCATGATTTCAAGATGTTCACGTGCCGAAAGACAAATTAAAACTGAACTTAAATGCTAAATGTAGCTTTGCTCAAACCGACGCAGCCAGCTCATATATACCGTTATAATACATACTTTTATCCCTACCATAGCTCCATAAAGACCTTCTACGAACAGTTAATAGGGTCTCGAAGTACCGTTAGTCCCTTTGGATTATAATACGTACAATAGATCGAGGGGCGGAGCGCGCGCGCTCCGAGCGATCCGGCCGCTCGTCTACCTGCTCGACGCTTGCTCACCATTTCTTCTGTAACTCCGAAAATATTTCGAATTTGCTTCTGAAATTTTAGGGACACATTCTTGGATAGTTTAGGAAGACATTTATGCAAAAAAAAAAAAATCGATTTTTCGAAGCCTCTAAAGCAGGCTCCCCCCTTAAGAACGTGTTCAACTCTTCTTTGAATTCATTGATGTGGTATGGTGGTAACGGAATTTTAGTTTCTTCGAAGGTCAAAGTTCGTTTATCTGAGCTATATACGAATTGGTCGTGGGTCATAACTTTAGTTTCGGGTGATAAGGTTGCAACCTTATTCTTTGTGTTGGTTTTTGTCATAATAAAATATTGATGTTTTTTCGTTTTTAGTATTGTAACTGAGCATTTTGTTTTTATTATTGAGAGAAATGAAATTATGAGTTCCATAAATGGACGATAATTTACGTTCGCACCGACGGGTTAAACACGTTATAAAGACAACCGTCTGAAGGTGATATCTGTCTCGAGCCTTTTACTTTATACCTTCAAAAATTTTATCTTCTTATAGACTGGTGCACTTATCGATCTTTATTTGGTTTCTTAACTAGATGCATTTGTCGTTGCTATTCTGCTGGTGCTTGCCAATAGTAAATATATCCGTGAGAATCTACCTCGGGTATTGATGTGATTTTAATTATTTTTAAAGGGTTTGTTTAATCTAATCCTAGAACGTTAATTTTACAGATAAATCTTCCGTTCACTGTATAGATATTAATAATCGATATCCGTAATAGGGTTGCTAGATCGCTATTAGCCCGAAATATTCAGAGTTTGGTATTTGCTCGCTTTCTATATCATAATAAAACAATTTGTATAATTAACGACCTTAACGGGAAAATCGAAATAAATGACCATAGAACGAGAATAGTCGACATAAATAAAATCAAACTAGCTGAATAACAACTAATGAAAACTTATCAAAAGGTAAAATAAAACACCACTAAAGAAAATATCGATAAAATAATGAAAAACTTTATTCATCAAAATTTTAAAAGATAGCGAAAGTAATTAATTCCGACCACCAAAAAGGCGAACTAATACCCAGCCAGGGTAAACCACCCGCTGCTCTACTCCCTGGTATCTAGCAAACTTCGACCGACACTGATCCTCATACCCCAGGCGTATGATTGTGTCAAGCACCCGCCGACACTACCGGCACAGCCATATACTCCCTCGACGTGCAGGGCCCAACGATGACACATTAGCGCCTGGAACGATGACCCTAGGCCTGAACCCAGATTATAACATCCATTGTCGGGTCGAGACGAGGTTCCATCTCGGCCTTGTGACTACGCGCCAAATTAATATTACGTAGTTGGTTACGTTTAAGTTATTCAGGGATATGAATAATAGGGATATCGAAGATGTTCGTATCACGGCATTAGTGACGTAGTTTATTTAGACTGACTGATATTTACAAGAAGAATTTTTTTAGAGTTATTTATGGATGAATAGGTGCTGTCGACGGCTTGTTTGAATGTTTGTGATTTGTACTTGTCGAGTGTCGGAGTTAAAAACTGCCTCTTAGATATTCGTTAAAAAATGTGCATTAGGAGGATTTTTGAAATGTGGAGGGATATCGGAGTCTGTTGATTGGTCGGTTTTTCATATTGGTCGAAAATTGTCATTGGTCGAAATTTAGGATTGGTCAAGAAAATTTGGCGGAAAGTCTTGTCCTGGGAGTGGGAAACTCCGTACATAGCCTTTCTAGACAGAAGTATGTGTACCTACGTGGACGTGACGGAAACAATAGAGAAAAACTTTCGAAAGTCCCTTAGGTAGAGCTATAAATATTGGTAATTTTTAGTTGGTGAGTGCACATTTGGTCGCCAAATGTGCTCCTCGGACATGTAGCAAGTAATAGAAGTTAGTCTAAGGTTTATGAGTAGGCGTAGTTATAGAGCTTATTAACTAAAGATGATTGGATGTGTTAAGAGCATGTCCTATCCTACCTTTACCGACCGGAAAAAAAAAAAAAAAAAAATGGGCAAAAACTCGGGAATAATGGTCAAAAATGATATATAATCGATTTATTCGATGATTAGGAACGAATAGGTTCGATACAGTACGCAAGATTAGTCGAAATCAAGATAAATGAATTTTTTATGCTCGTCAAGTGTGACCGTGTCACTTATTTTGAATAATATCAGAGTCTACGCATCAAAAACGCAAAAAGCAGCAACGTACCCCTACTCTACATGCAATGCTGAACATTTTTGTCTGAAAATTGTGTTGTTTCACTCAACAATGGGGCGAAGGGATCGAAAGTAGAGTGGTAAAAAAAGTGATTTTCTATAAGAAAGTCGCGATTTACTATAAGAAAGACGCTAGTTCAAGTTCAAAGGCGACGAGGTCCCCGCGGTTGCAACAATGTATGTATTACTGCGCGCGTGGCTTAGCCAATTAGGATCTTACTTAGTGGCTAATTGTCGCATGATTGGTTTGACGACTACTTGCAGATAAGCGTAGGAGCGGGGGCCCAGGTGACGTTGTGCGGTCCCATGCTACTCCATGCCTCACCTGTAGTCTACTCATACTAGCTTAGTTTGAATATCTTCAATCCACATTTATATCTCCATTTTACATTCAAATTACCTTGCATTAGATTGCTCCTTAAATTTAGTAATGTTTGATTTAATACCGTATTATTCTGTTAATTGATTAGCTTAATTTTCCTTATTTCTTTGGAAAAATGAGAGAGAAAGAAACTACACCTACATACTACTTTCAATAGTGTGAGGATGAGGGGTCAGCAATACTGGGGTTCCAATGTTGCTTCGCCGTTATCTGCACCTACGTGACTTATAAGCCATTTCAAGAAGGGATAAATATTAGTTACAATTAAATGTTGTATTTCAAATGTATTCATGCTCTACATCACGTTTAAGAATGAAACGAGTAAACTATTGCGCGTTGAAGAGAAATGAAGCTAATATTTATCTGATTTTAAAAGATGATAAAAAAGGAGTTAGTGAAAAAGAAATTTAGGTTTTTGACGTATATCAAAAGCTTCGCACGTAACAACCCTCTAGACCCTCTGATATCCCCCTTCACTTCCCGTCTGTTGTACTACTTCCATGTGTTAGTTGTAGGGATATTTCCGGTCGAGACGATAAGTTGAATTCGAATATCTTAACGACAGACTGATATCACTAACGGAAACCGAGTAACGTATATTATTCCGCCTACTGCGACGGAAAATGTGCACCGCGAATTCGAATTCATCTACGGCGAACTTTCTCGCCTCTTCAGGGTCCATGGCCCTAACCACCTCCTTCACATTTCGCTCCGACTCGAGAGCATCTGCAAATTACGATATTGAATGAGTTATTTGTATAATATTGAGGAAAACGTATGTTGTATATTGCGTATTATTTCGAGAGGCTAATAAAAATGACAGTTGTTGTGCCGTATAGTATACGAAGCTGATCGAAGACGAAGGATTCTTCAAATACACAGGATCAGTGTACGTAGGGCTGGATTCAATGTGCATGAAGGGTTTACTCAACAAACGATCTTCTTCGGGATAATATAAACTTTATCATATATATAACAAGCTTAAGTTGCTTATATCTAAACCTTGCATAGGTTACTGAACGGATTATTATGAACTGCCTGACTGGGGATGTTCGTGGGTATTTATATGTTCTATTATCTGGGTTGGTTTTCATTAGGTGCGCCAGTGGAGGACAACCAAAATCTTCTAGGTCGAAGACGCTCTCATAATATTTTTCTAACTCATGTTTTTCCTCGTTTCCCTTGATGAATACGTGAGCGTCCGTTCGTGATCTGATTTCCTCTAGGACTCGTTCCAGATACACGTGTCTTCTTAGGCCTTCCTCCTATAGCAATCCGTGCCAATCCTGTGTCAGTTTTTCGTTCATTTCTTGAATCCTCGTGTCCATTTTCTCCCAGGCTTCCTTTATGTCGATGACGTAATGGCGATTCCACGTTGGGTTGTCGCATAATACGGCTATTCCCTCAATCAAGAACTGATCGTTGTTAGTTCCTCTGAATCCTTGAACATCGATGATGAATCTCATCTTGGCTCTAATTTCTGTAAGTCGTAATGGTATTTATAAGGATGTTATGGTTGAGTATTGGGCGTTTTAGTGTGCTGGACTTGTGTAACTTACAGTCAATTCTTCAAGTTCCCTTCTATGAGTGCATTTGAAAAATTGGTGTTCAGACTTCACGGTTAGTTTGACGGCTATGCTTTCATCAATTCTAATCGAGGTGGATTATCGTCAGATCGCGCCTGGAAGCGTATTCCGCGCCCACGTAGCTCATTTTGGTCAAATTCGGATCGTCGTGATTGGTCGTGCGGTGATAACTTTGTGAAGGAGGGAGTGGTTTTTGGTGCGCTGCTTGTATAGTCCCCGCCCTGATGTCCGTGGTCCGTCTTCACTGGAACGGGTTTCTTGAAAACGTTTAATAACATCACTAGCGTTTTGCGTCCGTTTTTGTTACGTGAAAGTCATGGCCGTATATGTGATCTTACCAAAAACTTTGTCGAATCCGTCTGGGTGTCTTTCCGTCAGGAATATCAAATTATTTTCGCGCGGATTGTACGTTGCTAACGACCAATCCTTCGCTTCCGAAAAGGCCTGTTCCGTAAAGGCTATGAAGTGATATAGTTTATAATTGCCGTTAGTAGTTGGACAAGGCGGGTTCTGGACCAATCTAGGTCACTGCTGGTCCAGAACCCTCCTGTGCTCTGATTGGTCAAAACCCCCCACCTACAAGGACCAACCCATCGGTAACGGTAATTATTGGTTTTTGGGGCGTGAAATAAGAATACGCATCAGTTATATTTATAAAGTTCATAAAGACTTCATTCAATATTGCACTCGGAAGGCACGACTATTCTACTTTACTCCTGCAACAGGACTGACTCTTAGAAGAGACTCTGGTAACAGAATGCATCCCTTAAACGTATCCTTATTACTCTGATATAAACGGTATCGGCGCAGCTCACCGTCATGGGATCTCTAGACTCATTATATCTATTTAGGCTATGAGATATAAGCGAGGTTGCTTTTTGTCTATATATACACTCACACATTAGTGTGGTGAAATCCAATAGTAATCGATGATTTTGCCGGGATCTACCAGCAAGGACCGCTCCCAACGGTTCGCAATTTCAAGAGTCGCGTTCCCCTGATCACATGCAAATCTCATGTCCGCGCCCTTCCAACGGTATAACCGATGATTTCGCAATTTTTAACGGGATCTACCGCGCAAGGGTCGCGCGCCTCCCCGATCACGTGCACACCTCGTGTCTAAATTTATGCAAGCCTGATGTGTGCCAGCCTGATTTCTGAAATGATGCAAGCCTGCTAGCTTCGTATCTGAATTGATGCGAGCATCGGCGAGAGAGATGAGTCATCGAAGCCTTCTTACCCGTGAGCTCGCACTCACTGACCGTCGATCAAGAGCATAACCACGATGCCGATGATGTATGTTTGAAACGATGCTCGTTTGAATATCCTGGAATTAAAATTCTACAGACTAAAAATCAAAGGTAAATAATGCGAATTGTCAAACACGCATAAATTACCGCGTAAAAAATTATCATTTATTTTAAATTGAATGGAGTAAATAACATTTGATTATTCTACTGTTTTGAGTTTAGATGACTTATAAGCTTGACTTTCTGTTTGTGACTGAGTCCAAAAATGTCCAGTCTTTTTTTCCTTTTTGAGGAGGAGGGTGTCAAGGCGTAATTTTGTCAGGGTAGAAGTTTGTTAATTTGAGGTGATTGGTGGAGCTCGTGAAGTGGGAGATTTGTTCAATTGTTCGGATTGGTCAAGATTTGAGGGTTGGGATGCTTGTGAGAGGAGTAGGGATTGTGTGGTAGGAGTAGAAATTGTTTAAACATTCCTTTTCTAGGAAGAAGTCAGAGAAAGTAGTTTTTTAGATTTACGATAGTTCGTCTCTCAAAAATAGAATCGAACTCTTGACGTAACAAAAAAACAGACACCATTTCGAAGGGAACTTGGGGCTATAAGTTATACATATGGTTGGCAAATGTTCGGCGAAATGGCGAAGGAAAAGTTGACAGAGAGGTTCTTCGTTTCGTCCCTTGGCTTGAGATTACAAAGGATGTCCGGTTCTTTATTTAGACACTACATGATAGAAAAAAGGTACAGAGTATAATAAAAATGCAATGCTTAGCTACTAAGAATTATAACTAATCTATTTTACATAATAATTCTATCCAATACGCAACATCTACGTTTATTTATCCTGCGGAGTCTTCACCACCATGCTGGATAACGGTACAGCAGCTTCTAGCAAACGAAAATCAATGATAATAATTAATTAAATTACTCAGAGCCGGTGAAATTGAGTGTGTTCTTATTAGTTGAGAGCTTTTACCTTGTTCGTAACCCGCTGCAGTTAGTGACGCCGTCACCGCTTGCGCTAAGTCGATTGGTGCTCATTTTTGCTCCGATTTCTATCTATCATCGACATCATAGTAATACTGCCGATCTGCGTTCAGGTATAATCTAAAAGCTACCTTGCAGCGACAACACTTCTTCCAGTTGACTCTTACGAGGGCTACCCCACATTTCTCGCAGAAATATAGAGTTGGTATCACGTGACTGGCTATCAAATGGTGCTCGGTTTTGATATTTCATGGTCTGGGGAGCTTCGTTACGCACCCCTCACAATATAGTCCCGAATTTTCGCAATTTTCGCAATTTTCGCGAAGCAACAATGTCGAGTAGCACCTCGCGGCCCACGCGTTCTCATGCTGCATCGCCCACCTCTCTACTAGGATGATAATCTGCTTTACCACCGGGGTGAGAAAGACGTTTGGAAGGGCTATAATAAACCAGAAATCGAGAAATTAAAAACCACTGTAGTAAAACGTTATTTATATGATATAAAAATTCTTTATTCAGCCAAAAATATAAATTATATCTCTAGAATTTAGCGTCCTGAGCTACTTATAAAATCACTCTGGTCCGCAGAATCGCTCAAGATAATACGTGTACTCATATTGTTTAGGATATTCGGTGCGTTATGTAGCTCGACATATGCTCATTTAATTTCTAGATTATCTGACTATAGGCTACCATAGAGTAACGTTCTAACTCCAGAGTATATAGGTATGTGATGAATAGTCTTAGGTAATTATGCATATATATTGTTGTAAAATGTGGCTTGCGATATGTAATAAGTTATTTATAATGGGTTCCCGAGGGAAATAAAGAGAATCAAGTGGAATTATAGAAATTGGGAAAAAGTTCTGCAATATAGGTCTGTACTAGTAGTGAGCTAGAAACAGACTGACTTGTTTTACAATAATGCTTGTTGACTCAGCAACCGAGGTTCTTATATTTTAAAAGATATCTTTCATCATATAGGCTACTAGATGTTGATCACATATAGAATTAATGATATAAGGGTGATTTTACCACATGTAACAATATTATATTTTTATTGTTGTATATGACTTTGGAAGTGCGCACACTACCGAAGGGTTGCAGTAGATATACAAGGCCGGTTCTGGATCAATGCGTGTTAGTGCACACGTACTCGTACGCACACACACGCACCCTCCCGTGTCCGTGTGAGGGTGGTGGAGGGGGGAGTCTGAGTCACTCTCGCGGACCCCTGGTGATGACATCACCCCTCAAAATGGCGTCGCCCACCCTCAAAATGGCGTCGTACACCTTGAATTACCGTCACACACCCTTAATATGACGTCACACACCCTGATATATAATTCCACCCCTGCGTCTTCTGGAAGCTTCTCCAGGGTCATTCGGACGGACAAACAGTTCTCGGGATTATTCGGCACCCTGTGAGAATTTGATTCCCCTGGAAATTTTGCAGTTCATAGAATTATTCGGCACCCTGTGAGACTTTAATACCCTTGTACGACGAACATGCGAGTCCATTCTTTGATAACTAATGAGTCGTGAACTGGTTTCTGGAATCATCACCAAGATAATCGGAACAGATCAAATTACTTTTGCGTATGGAATGCAAAAAACATGATTAGCCTAACGATTCTCAGAACCCTGGGAAAAAATCTTTCGAATCGCAGATGGAACGTTCTAGAAATGTGCATATATGTTTTTGATTGAAATTAGAGGGAGGGTTGAGGACTATGCACCCTGTGAGAAGTTCGGATCCAGTTACTTAGGAATGCAAAAATATGATTATCGGATCGAGTTACTCGGGAATTAGCCTAACGATTCTCGGAAGAATAGTTCTCGGAATCGACTCTGTTTTTGGAACATTCTGGAAAAATTGGTGGAGGGATTGTCGGCTATAAAACGCGAAGAATACAGGGATGAAAATTAGTCTTCAACCCATCTCCGAGTAATGCAGAATGAGCTGCAAAGACAGAGAAGAGTATTGAAAAGACGACTACATCTACTGTTGAAAAATATTGAAGAAGTGAAAGGTCTCATCGAAAACAAGTCCAATCTGAATAAAATCACTGACAGTCTGAGAAATATAAGAATCTGAAAACAATATGGATCTGATAAAGCTGAACAAAATCGGACGGTTGGAGGAGTTTCTTCCAACGAAAAAGTTAGCCGACCTGGAAGTGTACAAAGACTTTCAAATCAGCAACATCCGCAAAGTCCAAACGAAATTCGGGACCAGATTCATGGTGGATGTAGAGGACAGCTTCACGGTATTCCTACCAGCCCAGATGGCAAAAGTTCTAAACGACGACACAGATCTCCTCGAAAAAATGAAGACAGCAAGTGAAGAGGATAGGCTCCTGATGCGATACCTCGGAGGTCAATTTAATCAGATCGAATTTAACTATGTATAATTTACTTTTCAACTTTCATAATTATACCTATTCATTGATTGAAAAATGAGAATAATAAACGTATTATATGAATAATATCCTCGTAAACCCTATCTACTATCATTTCAATACAAACCCTTCACCTATAAATATTATATCTTATAGTATAGTATTACCTATAGTAAAACTGTTCATAGGATGCAAACATGATTAGGTTACGATAAGATCTACAACACAAAGATCTGAAACATTTTCTAGATGATTCGAAAAACTAATAATCTCCAGATTAAGGGGTCATTCTGGTTTGTTATTTTTTTCACATTTTCGAAAGTACATATATATCTAAAAACTTCGGATGCGTTTATCTCAGAACTATGTTTTTCTGGTTGTTTTAACTTTGGTCTAATTTCCTGTCATGCTCATATGTCGATGTGTCTGGTATGAATTTTAATTGTCTACTTATCATACGAATTGCAAGAGTTGAAAATAAAAGAAATACAAAAATGTAATATTCACTCTCTGCCCCACAAATACATATTCGAGTGACTAGATAACTATGATTAGGTAGAAGACCCTTCGAATGCAGACAAATCAAGACCCAGGTGTGCAGAATATGATTTATGAAGGATTTGGTTGAAGTATATAGTTCAGAATAAAATTAATGGTGTAATTTGAGTTAATTATTTATTCATATATATATTAGGGTGTTTCAAAAAAACTCGATATTTTTTTTTTCTTGCTCTCCGCCCAAAATATCGTAGAATATGTCCTAACAAATATCCTGTTAAAAGAGGAGCTCATAATTTCAATTTTAAGAGGTCCTTCGTCGAATCTGAAGTTTTGCCGTTTAAATAACACAGAAAAATGACTTTTTTACTTTATTTATTCTTGCAACCTAGGAAGAAATTTTTTTTTCATAAAGTCCATGACTATATCTTACAAAGCATTAAATTTGGACAAAAAAATCTCATTGAGCCGAATTTCAATTTTCATTATTAAAATTTTGAGTTTAAAGCTCTGAAAAAAATCAAATAATGAAAATTGAAATTCGGCTCAATGAGATTTTTTTGTCCAAATTTAATGCTTTGTAAGATATAGTCATGGACTTTATGAAAAAAAAATTTCTTCCTAGGTTGCAAGAATAAATAAAGTAAAAAAGTCATTATTCTGTGTTATTTAAACGGCAAAACTTCAGATTCGACGAAGGACCTCTTAAAATTGAAATTATGAGCTCCTCTTTTAACAGGATATTTGTTCGGACATATTCTACGATATTTTGGGCGGAGAGCAAGAAAAAAAAAATATCGAGTTTTTTTTGAAACACCCTAATATATATATATATATATATATATAAAATGATAAAAAATAATAAAACATTTTCATTATTACATAGTAATATGCTTCAGGGTGACTAAAAAATATTAAAAAAATGAACATTTTCGGAACAAATATCCCTGCGAATCCTGTTCCAGTTTAGCCATTGTCCCATAATACTGTACGTAGATTTCATAATTCAGCGACGATGTCTCCATCGATTCGATTGCCGCCTGAGCTATCACCATGATCTCCTCGACTGATGATAGCTCAGCCTCGAGCCACTCGTTTGGTGGCTGCCTAATGCTCAGCCTAATGCTGAGTTGAGGTGGTGTGTCTGGAAAAAAGTTCAAATAGATATACATTACGATGTACAACAAGCTGTCATTTTGATTTAAAATTATTAGTGATAACATGTGACTCTCCTTTATGCGAGTCATATCTAGTTGTTATGAACGTTAAGTTTGCTATGGTATACAAGTAGTATGAAAAATTTGATTTACAAATACATCACGTATATTCACTTACCCATTTTATTTCGATGTTTGATCCAAAGTTTCAAAATTTCCTGTTCAACAGCTGTCCCACCAGTAGGTTTGAGTCTAAACAGAGTAATAGAATGCAATTGAAATATAATTTGGATAGAGCTGTTTGGTTTCGTAATAAAAAGAAAAACGTGTAACAAACTTCACTGAAAAATCATTTTTATTTTCATACGGAAAGTTACGGAAAATTTTGTATGGATGCAAATAATATGAAAAAATTCTACTGCAGGTAAGTATACTACAATCGTCATTTTGTTCAAGTTGGACAATAAAAAATATAAATTTGTAAGTAGTATTCAATGCTTTAGAATATTAGGGTAAATCCTGTTCACTGTATGTTTCACTTACTTTCACTGCACTGTTCGCACTTTGACAAAAGAAAATTGAAGACTGACTGCACTGTTCGCACTGCGGTAGAATGAAATTGAAGACTTACTGTACTGTTCGCACTTCAGCGGAAGAAAATTGAAGACTGACGTGCTCGTACATGGATCAGACCCCTCTATATACCACTCATGTTTAGGGTTAGAATCATAAATAAGATAACATGAGAAAGACGTACAATTTCGCGAACTGATCCTGGTCACAAGACTTGTAACTGAATATCGTAGCGCAAAACTCTCGAACGTTCTCTCATACTTATCGATGTAACTAATACGATAGTGAAAAGCCGTTGGAAACTTCTATGACAGTTGAATCATGAGCCAAGTGTCGAATATTCTAGAATATCTTTTGTGAAAATTTTAAACGGTAAACTTATGATTTGCGAAATAAGAGTTATTCAGAGGAATAAATTTTAGCGGTAAACTTATCATTCGCGAAATGAGAGTTATTCAGAGGAATAAATTTTATCACATTACCAGCGACTTGTCTTGGTCTTTCACGCAAAACGGAATATAGGTACCTATCGAATTACACAATTCTCAGAATTTTACAGCGGGGTTGCTCTATAAAATGACCTCCCGTCAGTACCCACGAACCATTCACGCTTGAACTTTCGCAGTGTTAGTAATCACTAAAATGGACGCAGCTAAATGTCGTAAACTTATCAGCATTATGCAAAATGCTTATGAAGTTCTGAAAGAGAAATCATCGACTACGGAAACACAGAAATGGATTAGATTTGGAACTCAAAACATTAGACTTTTGAACGAAATTTTACGAAAATCTGCTTCAACGGTCGGAGAAAAAACAAGAATTTTGACAACAATAGGAATCTTAAAATCATTGAAAGCGCGGTTTGAGCAGTGTCGAAAAACAGGGGAGGGTGCAAGGAGACCGAGGAGAAGTGACAGAGTGAAGTGGGAAGATTTAGAGTCAGCTTTCAAAGGAAGAATAAGAACTGGGATCATAGCAAATCTACAACACAAAGATCTGAAACATTTTCTAGACGATTCGAAGAAACTAATCATATCCAGATTGAAGAATGTTCTCCGGAAAGAGGGAAACTTGAAAGTGAATGTAGTGTTGTCCTGCAAATTCGAAACTGTAAAAGGTGATGAAACTATCGAAGAAATGAAGTTTTTTAATACCAAAAATGAAGCTATTCTCCCAGCGACGAACATTGATGAATGGTTTGACGAGAACGTGAAGGAGAAATTGTTAGTAAAGATCGAAGACTTCCAGGAAAAGGACTCGGGATGGTCGTTGACTGAAATTATAAATATGGTTGTAAATATTAACATATACGTACCACTGCGTGGAGGTATATCTACTTACACGCAGTTACCGAAGTATATACAGGATAAAAAGGCAGTGGTAAATATTATGAACAACGATCCGTACTGTTTTCTATGGTCAGTCACAGCAGCTCTTCACCCAGCAGGTCTTAATGTGAATGGAACGACTTCTTATCCGCATTTCAGCTCAGTGTTGAGGTATGAAGGTTTGAATTTTCCCATGAGTCTGAACGAAATTTCTAAATTCGAAAAATTGAATGGTTTCGCGATCAATGTTTACGGTATAGATGCGAACGTGAAGTAGTACCAGTTTATTTGAGTCGAACGAAATCAGATACGCCTACCATACATCTTCTTATGTTAGAAACTGACATTGAGTCAAATGAAATTGATGACGTTGACGATACAATATATCATTTTACATGGATCAAAAACTTGTCTCGATTGTTAAGTTCACAAATTTCAAAGCATGACCACCGTAGCTGGTTGTGTGATAGATGTTTGAGTCATTTCCAGACTGAAAATTGTTTAACCAAACACAGGTTAGATTGCGTGAATTTCAATAAATGTAGAGTCATATTACCGGACGAAAAAGATAAGATCTTGAAATTCAAAAACTTCAAATATAAAGGAAATGTTCCGTTTTGTATTTACGCTGATTTGGAATGTCTCTTGCAACCGGTTAACGATACGTCCGAGAATAATAGGAGGGTGTATGAAAAACATGTCCCATACAGTATTGCCCACTATTTACATTGTACCTTCAACGATTCAGTTTCCAAATTTAGAATCAATCGTGGTAAGGATTGTATAGAGTGGTTTGTAAACGAGTTGGAAGAATTGACTCAAGCCTTGGAACCTTATTTCAAGTGTGTCGTACCTATGGAATCGTTGAGTCATTCCCAGAAACAAGCATTTCATTCGGCTCAGACTTGTCACATTTGTGAAAAAGCATTCAGACCTCGAGAGGTAACACATCGCGATCATTGCCATTTTACAGGCAAATATCGTGGTGCAGCGCACGAAGGATGCAATTTAAATTACAAAGATTCGCACGTCATTCCGGTGGTTTTTCATAACTTATCAGGTTACGACTCACATTTCTTGATTAAAACGTTAGCAACATCTTTTGAAGGCTCGTTGACTCTCTTACCGATCAACAAGGATAGATATATCTCCTTCACAAAGAGTGCGAAAGGAACATCTATACATTTCAGGTTTATTGATTCGTTCAGATTTATGCCGGGCAGTCTAGAAAAATTAGCGTCTTATCTAAACGATGAGCAGAAATTAATCACGCGTAAGCATTGCGGAAGCGTGGAAGAATTTCAGTTATTGACGAGGAAAGGTGTACTTCCCTACGAGTACGTAGACAGTTGGGAGAGCCTTGAAGAGACACAGTTACCTCCCATAGAAAAATTTTATTCAAAATTAAATGATGTGGGTATTTCAGAGGATAATTATTTACACGCGTGTAATGTTTGGCAAACTTTTCAAGTCAAAACTTTAGGTCAATATTCGCACTTGTATCTGCAAACGGATGTGCTCCTTTTAGCGGATATTTTTGAAAATTTTAGAAGTAATTGTTGGTCCACTTATAAGTTAGATCCGTTACATTATTATACAGCGCCGGGCCTCTCGTTTGACGCGATGCTCAAGTGCACGGGTGTTGAACTCGAGCTCCTAGTCGACATTGATATGTTGATGTTTATAGAAAGAGGCATTCGCGGCGGTGTAGCTCAATGCTCCAATAGATACGCTAAAGCTAACAACAGATACATGGGGACAGCATTCGATCCGAATCGAGAAGAATCGTACCTCATGTATTTCGATGTTAATAATCTATATGGTGCAGCTATGAGTCATTACCTACCGTATAGTTCCTTCGAGTGGATGTCGAATTTCGAACAACTCGATGTTTCAGATGTCTCGGATGAATCTTCCATCGGTTACATACTTGAGGTAGATTTAGAATATCCGCGAGAACTTCAGAACTCTCACAAAGACTTACCGTTGTGTCCGGAGCATTACATCCCACCTCTTTCGACTTGCAAAAATTCTAAATTAACAACTACCCTTTTCCCAAAACAGCAACACGTCATACACTACAAGGTTTTGAAGCAGTGTTTGAGTTTAGGTATGAAGTTAACGAAAATCCATCGAGTATTGAAATTTAAGCAAGCACCGTGGCTCAAAAAATATATCAACTTGAATACTGAATTGCGTAAAAAGTCCAACAACGACTTTGAAAAGAACTTTTACAAACTTATGAATAACGCTGTTTTCGGGAAAACCATGGAAAACGTTAGAAAACATAGAGACGTGAGACTAGTTACAAAGTGGGATGGGAGATACGGTGCGAGAGCGCTTATCGCGAAGCCAAATTTCCATAGCCGTACTATATTCGGTGAAGATATGACGATAATCGAATTAAATCGAACGAAAATTAAATTCAATAAACCTATATACGGAGGATTTTCTATTATGGATCTCGCTAAAACTTACATTTATGATTTTCATTATAATTACATAAAAAGCAGATTTGGTGACCAAGCGAAGCTTATGTATACCGACACGGATAGTCTCATATATCACTTTACCGTACCCGATATATACGAGCTCATGAAACGCGATTTGGACCGATTCGATACCTCCGACTATCCTTCGGAAAATATTTACAAGATGCCGCTGGTTAACAAAAAAGTACTGGGATTAATGAAAGACGAAAATAATGGAAAGATAATGACTGAGTTTGTAGGCTTAAGAGCTAAATTATATTCCTTCAAGGTTTTAGGTGAAAATAGAGAGCAGAAACGTGCTAAGGGAGTCAAAGGGGCAACACTGAGAACCATAACGTTCGATGACTACCTACAATGTGCTCTGCAGCATCGAAATCTGACAAAAAGACAAAATTTAATTCAAAGTAAAAATCATTAGGTTCAAACGGTGTTGCAGAGGAAGATAGCGCTGAGCTGGAACGACGACAAGAGGATCATATTTCCTGACACGACGGACACGCTTCCGTGGGGTTACGATAAGACTGTGTAGAATAAATAAACGTATACTTGTCAAATATTATTTCTTTATTAATAAACCTCACAAGTCAGACTTATTTATCCAACTATTGTGTGTATTATTGAATCCTAACCATTTTACAAATAGCTTGTTTCCACGTCTCTTGAGCACCTTCTCCACCAGGTAGATGTCGGAATTCTTAACTTTGAGAAGTTCCTGTTCGTAGAAACCACCCGCTATGGACTGATCCTGATAATCATTAAGCTTGTACGTTACTAGATCAGTATTTACTACTTGGATAATCGTGAATATTTCAGTTGTCCAATTTGGCGTATATCCTTTTTCAAAAACATTCTTGTATTTGCTGATTCGGACTTTATCTCCAACTTTGAACTTTGCCGGCTTGTCAGATCTGACTCGAACTCTTTGGTATACAGTCTGCAGTAATGTCCGCTCGTTTCCAGGGGAAACGTCTTTTGGCTTCATGCGAATAGTCCGATGTTTAGAGTTGTTGTAAGCCGAAACCAAATCAGATAAAATGTCTATCCAATTGTAATTCCCTTGCAGACTGAACCGCATCCATATTTTATTTTTCAGCGTACGATTGAAGCGCTCACAGATCGATGCCTTCAAGTTACTAAAGGTTGAGTATAATTGAATATTATAACGTCTTATGAGAGAATCGAAATTTGAATTATAAAATTCTCCGCCTCTGTCAACGTGTAAGTTCTTCGGGGTACGTCCCTGTACGAGTACAGATTCCATAGCATTCGCGGTATCTCTACCAGTCTTACTCTTCATTGGCACGGTCCAGGCATACTTTGAGAATATATCGATGACGGTGAGCATGTATTTGTAGCCTTTGTTTTCTCCCGCGTACAGTGTCATGTCAACGAGATCCGCTTGCCAGGTTTCATCCAAACCGCGAACATCTACACGACGACGCTGGTAGTTCTTTCGAGCTGGCCTATGCAGCTCCGTCACGAGCGCTAGCTTTTTCTCGTTCATTTTCCAACACCGCTAGTCTGGTGTCCAGCTCGAGAATGATCTTGGCGGTGCGAGTCGACAAGTCTTGTACTGCTTCAATATCAACACCTAGGTTCCGCAGAGCATCCGTTATGCGAGAGTCCAAGACATTTATCATTGCGAGGATTTCGTTTCTCACAACGTCGATCTCGTGACGCATGAGGTTCATAGTGACAGCGTCGCCTTGCTGCACAGGATTGGCAACGTTGCACAGTCTCTTATTATCTACATCGTAATGTCCGTCAACGGTGAATTTAAATGCAACACCGGGAGGACCACGGCTGCCTGCAACTGCGCTCTTGTCCAACTGTCGTCCAAACACATCGACGCTCATCTTGGAAATGACGGTGGAAACGATGAGAGGTTGATTAATAAATGATACCAGCTTCACGCAATTCTTCGATTATCGATACAATTTCGTTGGTGTGACTCGAGTTGCCAGCTGCTTGAGAAGCTAAGAGCAAACGAAGACGGTCCACCAGCTCGTTGGGGTCGTCCCAGTGAACGTAATCCGTTCCTCTACCTTCTCGAGCAACCATGAGCCGTGGAAGCACACCTCCGCCCGTGCGTGGAAGTGGTCCGATGGCGATAAACTTTTTAAACTTGGGGTTATCCACTGCTCGAATAGCTTGATCACTTCTGTAGTATTTTCGATGTGCGTTAGTAGCAAATACGATTTGTTTATAATTTTTGATATCATCTGAACTCACGTGAGTCTCGTTGGGTATCTTTTTGAACAGTAGTTCCAACAAACCTTTGGTCTTTGTATAACGCTTGTCACCCACGTAAATAAAGTCACTCTCAAAACTTATCGGTGCGTCACCCATCATTAACCTACCGTCAGCAAGTATGCGTACACCGTACACGATATCTAGATCTCTTTTGCTATTCGCATCTCGTAACATTTCGAGATACTCGTTGCTAACCTCATCTTGTTCAAGAGACTCATCCGTCGGCTGTATAGTCGTATCCTCATCTGCTGTTAAAAAGGAATCATCGTCTTCGGGAGGTTCATCTTTGATCGGCTCTTCTTTGATGGGCTTGGCAACAGTTTGAGAAACCTCCACCAGTTGTTGCAGCGGAGTTACTACCGGTTTGAAAACATCGTTCATCGTCTGCTCAGCGGTCTCCCTACCCGACTTTATCATTCTGTGTTTACGTCGAATCGACGCGCTGGCTTTAGCGATGTGGCGCAACACTTCTTTTTGCTCGCGAATACCTTGCATGTTGACGCAGCTGTACCCGAGAGGCTACTGATTCCACTTTCCCGAATATTCTCAATTTATGCTTACAAAACAGTCAAACCCCTGTCTGTATCTACCGTCATTCAATTCACTGTCCTTGTCTATTACAACGAATCCATACTTGTCGTTGTTCCAACACACAGAGCACAAGTCTTTGAACTGCGTGTAAGTCATGTCGGTATTCACATGATCATCGTACACATGCCTCAAGTTCATCTCATCTTGCTTGAACAGTATCAAAAGATTGGTATTGTCGCGCACGAGATGCTTGGGGATGCGAGCGTAGGTCTGACAGAGATAGAAGCAATCCACGTGTTTATGTCTTCCCATACAGAAGAAAGCTCGGATGTTATCCTGCTTCTCACAAGCCACGTCATCGAAGACGATGATCGAATTGGGTAATGCCTCTTCTGGCACGACTACTTGTTCATGCTCGTCAAACAGAAAGTATTCAACACCATCTACGCCCTCGAGTAACTGTTGCAGGAACTTGTACTTGGGCTGATTCAATGATTTCGAGTAGATATAGACGTTCTCGAACCTCAACCCGTTGGGGTGCGTTATGAGGGTGAGCAGCGCGTTGGTCTTGCCGCAGTTGGACGGACCGCAAAATACCGCGCGCACGCTGTTTGGTAGGAAATCGCCGTGCCGTTTTTCAGTTGCAGCATTCGGTTGCACAAATTTATCGAAATTCATTACACCTAGCTTGGTGGGTTGCGTCTCGAACCTCATCTCGACTCTGACTAACGGTAAATGGTATAAATAGCGTGTTTATAAAGAAGATTCTTCAGTCAGAGCGCAGCCATGATCGTGCAAAAAACCTGTCGTAAACGTCGTGGAAAAGGTCTGGTCAACAGAATCATTAACAGTCTTCCTGTAGAGTTACATCTACCTGGTTATCAGTACTGCGGACCTGGTACCAAACTAGCCAAGAGACTCGCGCGCGGTGATTCAGGTATCGACCCCCTCGACGCAGCCTGCAAAGAACACGATATCGCCTATTCGCAGAATCGAGAAAATCTTGAAGCTAGAAGTGCGGCAGATAAGATTTTGGCTGAGGGAGCCTGGAAACGAGTTTTAGCTTCAGACGCAAATATCGGTGAGAAAGCAGCCGCCTGGGCAGTGACAAACGCGATGGAAGCGAAAACTAAGCTCGGTATGGGAATCCGGAAGCCGGTGGTATTGAGAACGGTTATCGACGCCGCCAAACGGTCTATGGTTCCAGGAAAAACCGCACAAGTCGCCATCAAATCTGCATTGTAAGGTGCACGAGGCGCTGTTAGAAAAGCTGGTGGTAAACGCAATGTACGTTCTCCACGGATTCTACCCGTCCCACCTAAAGTTGGTGGTTTTTTACCGTTCCTCATACCCCTTTTTGCCGGGCTCAGTGCTACGGGTGCGCTGGTCGGTGGTGCAGCGGGTATTGCAAAAGCGGTGAATGACGCAGGCTCCGCCAAGAGACAACTGGAAGAAAGTCAACGGCACAACAAGACCATGGAAGCTATCGCTCTGGGCAAGGGGCTTCATCTGAAACCGTATAGAAAAGGCTTGGGTCTCCACCTGAAGCCAAAAAACTAAAAGTGACGCTACCGCGACGAGCGTTAACTGACGCGGACCTGTTAAAGTACGCGACGACCCTGCATATTCCACATTTCCGCGGCGTCTTTATGCGAAACGATTTGCCCAAGGATGGGCCGCGTAGGCTCGAATCGGCGATCGTCAATCTAGATGATAAAGATGGCCCTGGCACACATTGGGTCGCGTACCGAAAGATCGGTAACGAAGTAGTTTACTTTGACAGTTTCGGTAACCTTCGTCCACCGTCGGACCTCGTTAGATACCTTGGTGTTGGTAGCGTCAAATATAACCATAAAAGATATCAAGACTACGATACGTTTAACTGTGGCCACTTGTGTCTCGAGTTTCTATATAAACATGCAGCGTAATTCCTCGAAGTCAGTTTGATTTTCGCAGTAGTCATGAACGATTCGTTCACACTAACCGTATCGGGGAACTCCTCGGTTCTTGAGACTCAATACTTTCCCCCCATTGAACTTTCCTCTCTCAAGAATTACTCTCTGGGTCTCGTTGAATTACTGACTTTTAATTCGATTCCTAATGTAGATGTTGGACACAACAAGATCTACGTGGGTGAAGAAGTAGTCACTATACCCACGGGTAGCTATGGAATAAAGGACATAGAGAGTTATGTACAGGGTGTCTTGTCGAATAAGGGTATCACCATCAACATCAAACCGAATAATAATACACTGCGTAGCGAAATCAAATGTAGTCACCCTGTAAATTTCATGCCAGATGATTCTATAGGCAGCCTATTAGGTTTTACACCACGTATTCTACAGGCTAATAAAGTTCACGAGTCTGATCTTCCTGTAACTATTCTCAAAGTCAACGCACTACGAGTCGAGTGTAACATTACAACGGGTGCCTACGTCAATGAGCGCAAAGTACACACCATTCATGAGTTTTTTCCCGTCGTTCCACCTGGATATAAGATCATTGAAGTACCGTCTCACGTCATTTACCTTCCAGTCACCGTAAGGATCATAGATCACATCCAACTTCGTATAGTCGATCAGGATGGAGATCTGGTTAATTTCCGTGGAGAGGTTATAACTATAAGGCTGCATATCAAGGCTCAATAATGGGAATAGTTTATAACAGAAGTGGTTATAATACTAAGGTAAGATGCCACGAACACGTCAGTCGTCAACCGGTTCTCAAAGAACTGACACCTCAGAACGTGCTGCTTCTGGAAAGCTTAGGTCTCAAGATCACACCTTTTGGAAAAGGAATTTTCGCAACATAAGACTACGATTTGTTTGCATCTGTGTCATCTGCTGTATACCATGGAGGAGGAAATCTTAAACATTCAAACACCCGTCGTCTTTGACGAGTCTATCGCACACTACGAGGTTCACACACACAAACCTTATGCCTCATCGAGTTTCAATAACAGTGACGAGATTCGTATCGCTGTTCAACACCAAGACCTGTGCGTATTACCGTGCAGAAGTTCATTGCATGTGTATGGAAAGATAGTCAAGGCTGATGGAACTCCGTCGACTACCGCAACACTGGTCAACAACGGTGTTTGTCATCTGTTTGAAGAAATGCGTTACGAGATAAATGCTATTGAGATCGATAGGAGCAAAAACGTCGGTCTCACCAGTCTTATGAAAGGCTACCCTTCTCTGAAACTTGGACAGAATTGGATGATGGAGAATGCTGGTTGGCTTAATGTGAATGCAAGCCATGTGGATGCCACTGGTAATTTCGACGTATGCGTACCGCTGAAGATGATGCTAGGGTTTGCCGAAGACTATCACAAGATAATCGTAAACGCTAAACACGAGTTGATCTTGACCCGTTCGAAGACCGATACGAACGCGGTTCTACAAACTCAAGATGAAGAATTCAAAATACTGATTGAAGGAAAGATAGTCAAGGCTGATGGAACTCCGTCGACTACCGCAACACTGGTCAACAACGGTGTTTGTCATCTGTTTGAAGAAATGCGTTACGAGATAAATGCTATTGAGATCGATAGGAGCAAAAACGTCGGTCTCACCAGTCTTATGAAAGGCTACCCTTCTCTGAAACTTGGACAGAATTGGATGATGGAGAATGCTGGTTGGCTTAATGTGAATGCAAGCCATGTGGATGCCACTGGTAATTTCGACGTATGCGTACCGCTGAAGATGATGCTAGGGTTTGCCGAAGACTATCACAAGATAATCGTAAACGCTAAACACGAGTTGATCTTGACCCGTTCGAAGACCGATACGAACGCGGTTCTACAAACTCAAGATGAAGAATTCAAAATACTGATTGATAAGGTCGAATGGTTGTTGCCATATGTGAAGCTCGCGGATCAACGCAAAATACAGCTGTTGAATTTTATCGAAAAGGATCCGGCGATCTCCATGAGTTTTCGCAATTGGGAATTGTACGAGTATCCTGTACTTCCTACTACCTCAAAACATGTTTGGACGGTGAAGACATCGACTCAGCTGGAGAAACCTCGCTACGTTATACTGGGTTTCCAAACAAGTCGCAAGAATAAGCTGAATAAAAACGCTAGCCATTTCGATCACTGCAACATCACCGACGTTAAACTCTTCTTGAATTCTCAATGTTATCCCTATGGGAACCTGAATCTCGATATGAGTCATAATCAGTATGCTCTTTTGTATGAAATGTACGCAAATTTCCAAACCTCCTATTACGGCAAGGAACCTGAACCGTTGCTGAAAAAGAGTGAATTTCTACAATAGGCGGCCCCCCTTTTCGTCATCGACTGCTCGAAACAAAACGAGTCGCTCAAGTTTGGACCTGTAGACGTTCGTCTCGAGTTTGAAGCCAAGGACAACTTCCCTGCCGATACTTCGGCATACTGTTTGATCTTACACGATCGAGTAGTTGAATACAATCCCATAAGTGGTAGGGTGAAGAAATTGGTATAATTATGTATTTCTACAAATAAAGATTTTTTTCAATAAATATATGTGTCGCCTCAATCTTTGTCATCCCGAACAGTTATACCGCTCAGCGGTATCTAATTACTCTAGAGTAAGCTTAGAAAGGAGGGAGAGAGAGTTGGTATTAATATTGTGATAAATTATTTATTTAACCATTTACTGTTGGAAATTTTTACAAATTCATTTGTCATTGAGAATAGGTCCATCGATTTCGTCTTCTTTCAGCCAACAGTGATGTTCACTTCTTCGATATTTCAGGCTTATGATGTCTTCGTCCTTCTTCATAGCCTCTGATAGTTTCTCCCAGACCTCGTCAATGATATCCGATGCGTAAATGAGGATAAATTGTTTCGTTAAAAATGCTATATCCTCCTTCCTCATTCGTTTCAAACTTCCCACCTGAAGATATATCTGCAAAGATTTATGAAGAGATTCGGTACAGTCCGTCAAAAACCAAGATTTCAATCGCTGAACGTTTTCCCAGGCACACCGGTATGCGACAATGTTCCCGTGATAGTCCTCGTGCCAGCCACCCACTTTGATCTGTTGCAAGAATCCGAAACTCGGACACCCCAATTCTTCCAGATCGATCACTGGTTTTGAATCGTCGTTGATAGTTTTCTCGATCCACTGTTTCTTCTCATTTCCCTTCACATACCGGGACAATCACGTGAAACCGAATGGATCCATGTTACCGGACAGCGAATATTTCGTATTTTTAGCAGGTTAACCACTCGTTGCACTGAAAACCCCTAGAGTGATTTTGGCGCGCGGTCGATAAAACTCGGCAGCCATTGTTGATAGAAGCCGGCTGACTGTCAATACATCGCGGAAGGTAGACATGTGGGGTTATGTTCGCTTATTTTAAGCAAATGATAAATGAAGTGAATAAAACCTACGTGAATAAGTTATTGATATTCATCAAAAATCGATCAATCAGTTTTAAATAATATCATAGTACAATCAACGAATTAACCTAAGCTATAATTGCAAATTAATTAGAATCAAAGAGTTCATCGAGAACAACCAATTCCTTGATTGTATTAAGATATCATTCAAAACTAATTGATAGATTTTTGATAAATATTCATAGCTTATTCACGTAGTTTTTATTCACCTTATTAATCATTTGCTTAAAATAAACGAACATAACCCCACATGTCTACCTTCCGCGATGTGTTGACAGTCAGCCGGCTTCTATCAACAATGGCTGCCGAGTTGCATCGACCGCGCGCCAAAATCACCATAGGGATTGTTCAGCGCAACGAATGGTTAGCCCGCTAAAATGACGTCATATTCGCCAATATTCGCCAATATTCGCTTTTCGGTAGCATGGATCCATTCGGATTCACGTGATTCTCACGGTAGATATAACTTGCAGGCTCGACAATTTTCTTCAATGCTGCCTGCACATTATCGTAAGACATGTCACCGTCATTCCACTCTAATCCATGATAATTTCGCGTCAACCAGGAATTGGTAGCTCTGCATTTGGGTGTTAAGGTTCGCCAAGCATAAGGTGGTTTGAATAGGATGCGAGTCATACCATGCCTGCCTGCGTCATCCGCTTGAACAGTGATTGCAGCCAGCTCCTTTACCACAAATTCGTCGTAAAAGTTTTCAAAACCTTGCATATCCAATATCATCTCCATCGTGAGAATAGATTCTTTCTGCAGAAGATTCTTTACTACTCGAAAATCGGTTGAAGACTAATTTTCATCCCCGAATCCTTGGCTCTTATATAGCTGACAACCCTCCACTAATTTTCTAGATCTTTCCAGAGTCGGAGGTTATTCCGAGAACTATTCTTCTGAGAATCATTAGGCTAATTCCTAAGTAACTCGATCCGATGATCATATTTTTGCATTCCCAAGTAACTCGATCCGAAGAGAACTTCTCACAGGGTGCCGAATAATTCCGGGAACTGTTTGTCTGCCCGAAGCTTCCAGAATGACCTCGGGGAAGCTTCTAGAAGACTCCAGAAGACTCTGACGCGGGGGTTGGGACGTGTGACGTCGATTCGAGGGTGTGTGACGTCATATTAAGGGTGTGTGGCGTCATATTAAGGGTGTGTGACGTTAATTCAAGGGTATGTGACGTCATATTAAGGGTGTGTGACGCCATTTTGAGGGTAGGAGACGCCATTTTGAGGGTGGGAGACGCCATTTTGAGGGGTGACGTCATCACCAGGGACTCAGACTATCCCCACCACCACCCTCACACGGACACGGGAGGGTGCGTGTGTGTGCGTACGTGTACGTGTGCACTAACACGCGTTGATCCAGAACCGGCCTTGTATATCTACTTATAATGAAATAGTAGATCTACTAAGACTCGAACATTCAAATCAAGAAGAAAAAGAAAATGTAAAAACATTGATAAGAGATCATAAAGATAGATTTCATATACCAGGTGACTTCCTAGGAGCCACCAGCGCTGTTCACGTATGTGCGCGGGAGACTTCTTTCGATTGGTCTACAACGCTTTTGTGAACTTCTACAATTTTAATTAAAAGATTGTAAATGATTTAGAGAAATAGAATAACGCTTGTACTATTAAACAGTATATATTTACAGTTTTTAATATTTACAAGGTTGGTGGTGAATGAGGTGAATTGTTACTATTGAAAGTGATGACGAGAGTGTAAGTTATAATCAATAGTTATGAGTTGGTGTACTCCCGGAGTTTTAGATCTCAGAGATAGAGTATGCAGTGCATCGGTGTACAGCCGCGTAGATCTGAGTAAACTGATTTCAGTTTTTCCGAAAGACTGAGTGGTGAGTTAGAAAAGGAGTGGAAGGGATTTTGAATGAGGGTAGGAGTTTGTTAAATCATAGTGATTGGGTGATCAAGTTAAGTGGGGATATTGTTTAAGTGTCAGGATTGGTTACGACATTGAGGAAGGACATCGTGGGGGTTGGAGTTAGTTTTGTTCAAACATTAGGGTTCTTGGAAGGATGGGTACTGGTAGGTAGAGGGTAGTTTTATGATAGAAAGTCGGACGTGCGGAAACAATGGAGTGAAATGCTTAAAAAATGTTGTAAACTGACTACATAGTTGAGCGTTTATGGTGGCACATTTGGTCACCAAATGTTCGCTTCACACTGGAGAAATTAGAGGGAAAAATGTTTTCCTTTGTCACGACGTTTGACTGTCGGTACGGAGGGTTTGTGGTCTTTTACATATGAAGTTAAATCTAAAGACTATATGCTAATGGTAAATCTAGATACGATGTATGATTGAATTAAACAATATGAATATATACTTCAGTTAATTCGTATGCGTCGCAATAATCGCGATAGAACATGGTATAATTACGAGCGACGACGCTCCAATAAATACGAAACAATATAGATTTCCACCGATTCATGAAGATGAAATCACGAAACAAGTTGGGGAGTTACTACAGAATAAATAATTGAACCGTCACTTTCCGCGTATAATTCACCGTTGTGGATAGTACCCAAAAAGGCAGATTTAAAAGGAAACAAAAGATGGCGAATGGTAATAGACTACCGTTTATTAAATAAAAAGACAGTAGGGGATGCTTACCCTCTTTCAAACATTACAGAAATTCTAGACAAATTAGGCAGTGCAAAATATTTTTTGATATTCGACCTTGCTTCCGGTTTCCATCAAATCAATATGAAAAAATCATACGCTCCTGAAACAGCATTTTCTACACCATATGGACATTATGAGTTTACAAGAATGCCATTTGGTCTAAAGAACGCTCCCGCTACATCTTAACGACTCATGAATCATGTCTTATCAGGACTGCAAGGAATAGAATTGTACGAAATCAGATCTAAGAAACTAATGGTTAGATTACGTGACGCCAAACTGAAACTGCAACCAGATGAATGCGAATTTTTGAAAAAGGTAGTAATGTATTTGGGACATATTATTAGCGAAAACCGAGTAAAACCAGATCCGAAGAAGATAGAAGTGGTGAAAAATTTTCCACGACCTAAAAATGCAAAAAACATTAAACAATTCTTAGGGTTGGCAGGATATTACCGCAGGTTCGTTCTTGGTTTCTCTAAAATAGCAGAACCCTCAACCAATTTGTTAAAAAATCGCATTTTAATTAGAAAGACTCACAGGAACAAGCGTTCAAAGAATTGTGTAACAAACTTTGCGACAAACCAATACTCCAATATCCAGATTTTACTAAACCCTTTTTAGTAACAAAGGACGCATCAGGTTACGCAATAGGAGCCATCTTGAGTCGAGGAACAATAGGGAAAGATTTACCCATTGCATATACATCCAGATTATTAAATTCAACGGAACAAAATTATTCAACTATCGAAAAGGAACTTTTAGCAATAGTATACGCAATAAACCATTTTAGAGGTTATCTCTATGGAAAAAGGTTTACATTAATAACGGATCATAGGCCTCTCGTTTGGCTACACTCAGTCAAGGACCCAACTTCACGGTTGGTAAGGTGGAGACTCAAATTGGCGGAATACGAATACGAAGTAGTATACAAAGCTGGGAAAATTAATCTCAATGCTGATGCTTTGTCTCGAAATCCAGTAGTTGAAAACAACAAGGTTTTACAAATAACACCAGGAAATTTAGAAACACCAGAAGACCAAAATATAACCGAAATTGTAGGAGATTTATTTGACGCCCCGATAGAATATTCTTTAGCACATTGCGTAGCCGAAGACTTACGCATGGGAGCAGGGATAGCGCTCACATTTAAAGAAGAGATAGGACGAATACGAGAACTGAGAATGCAAGATAATAAAACAGGCGAAGTAGCCAGTCTGTACAATGAAGAAAGATGGGTGTTTTATTTAGTGACAAAGGAAACAAGCGAAGGAAAACCAATTTATGATACCTTGAGACAATCATTACAAAATTTAAAGGATATTTGTGCAGAATTAGAAATTTACAAAATAGCTATGCCTAAAATCGGTTGCGGTCTAGATCAACTGTCTTGGGAAAAGGTGAAATCGATATTGAGAGAAATTTTTCCAAACCCATTCGAATTGAAAATTTACAAATTAGAAGTTTCTAAAGACAATAAGGAAGAGAATAAAAATGCAGAAAATAAAAGTGCAGAAAATAGACCAACTCGTAAAAAACGAAAAACTCGAATACCCGCAAAATACACACAATACATTTTAGGAAAGCCCTCTAAAAATAAAAGAAATAATCCGTTAGGTAATTATGAAACGCAATTGAAAATACCAACCCGGTACATGAAGAACAAATAGATGAGAATAATGAAACACAAGACGTATCGTTAACCGACCCAAACACAAGTAATGAAATAGGAACTCAACAAGACTCCGCGTTTGATACTATCACTAAAGAAATTCATAAACAAAACGATGAAATTAGTTCAACAAGTACAGTACAGTCAAGCGAAGACGAAACAAATGAAGAAACTTACGAAGATTTAGAATCAAATGCGACTGATCATATAGAAATAAGAACAACCCATGAACAGAGAGTACAAACGAAATTAGCATTTATTGAAACAAGGGATCGATTATCAATGCAAAAGGGAGATTGCGTAATCTTCATATAACGATGCAGGGAGATGCTTGCGATGAAGGCTCAAGAGATCTACGGAATGCGAACAAATTACCAAAATTCAACGAAACCACTTTAGGCCGAACAAAAGTAGTGCAAAATAATAAACGATATATAGGGTTACCGATCAAAGAAAGGATAAACGTACAAACTGATAAAGAAATACTAATCGAATGTATTGAATCATTATTGAACGTCGTGCATGAATTCCATATCAAAAATATATCATTATCAAAGACCTCTCAAATCGACAGTATAGAATGGAGAGAAATAATTGAAATAATAAAATCAGTTTTCAATGACACTGAATGTCAAATAAATATTTGTAAAAACTTAATAAGATTTCCACCGATCGAAGAACGAGTAAAAATAATCCGGGAATATCATGCTTCAGTTTTAGGTGGACATAAAGGAATTACGAAAACATACAACTGTATCAGGCAAAATTATTTTTGGGAAAACATAAAATCACAAGTTGAACAATACGTCTCAGAATGCATGGAATGCCAAACGAAAAAACTAACACGAGTAAAAACAAAACAACCAATGATATTAACTGACAAAACCCGGTTCAAGTTTTGACAAAATAGCAATAGATATTGTAGGACCGCTACCCGTGACAAGACAAGGAAACGAACACATACTTACCATACAAGACCAGCTGACGAAATATTCATTAGCAATACCATTAGATTCAACGACGTCGACTAATATCGCAGACGCCCTAATAAAAGAATTTATTTGCAAATTCGGTGCACCCAAACAAATTCTAACAGACCAGGGGGCAAATTTGACTAGTTCTCTGATGAAAGCAATAGCAAAGAAATTTAGGATCAAACAATGTCGAACAGCTGCATTCCATCCCCAGTCTAACGGATCAATAGAAAGATCACATCATGTATTAATCGAATATTTAAAACAATCTGTCGAAAACGAAAATAATTGGGACGAATGGCTAGACTATGCAATGTTTTCTTATAATACGAGTGTACATGAAGGAACAAAATATACACCATACGAACTAGATTACGGAAAACTAGCTAGATTACCATCAGAACATGAAATAATAGAAGAATTAAATGATAGAACATACCAAGACTATTTAATTGAACTTTATACAAAAATTAAAACTATTCAAGAAAGGGCAAAATTAAATGTAATCCAAGCAAAAGAAAAATCAAAAATATATTATGATCGATAGATAAATCCAATCAAACTGAAATGGGAGACCTCGTATTTCTACTAAAAGAGCCACGAAAAGGAAAATTCGGAGATCAATATTCAGGACCACATGAGATAATGGAAATATTGGAAAATCATAATGTCTAATTAAAAATCGGAGTTAAAGGAAAAATTGTCCATGAAAATAAATTAAAAATATATAAATAAAAAGGTGACAAAATCTTAATTAGAAATTAGGAACTGAGAAATTAATAAATAACAGGAATCATAAAGAATGCATACACAAAAAAAAAAGGAAATTAAACATTTGTTATAAATTTTTATCAAATAAAACCCTCAAAAATTATTTATATAAAATTAAAAAAATAAAAACACAAATATATATATATACAGGGTGACCCAGAATTCGTGACGAATAATTTACAGGGTAAATCTTGATCAAAAACGGGATCGAAATTTCCATAGCCGTTTTTCCCGGAAATGCTTAGATTTCTCGTTATAATTATTTCAATTTCAGTCAATAACGCGCGATCTAAGAACGGGCGCTTGTCGGTGTACTCACCGCTTAGATGTGTGCACTTGTTTTCGCGGTGGCAATAGGATGGGAGACACGCATACAACCGAGCGGTAATCACATCGACGAACGGCTGTTTATAAGCTGCGCGTCATTGGCTGGATTTGAAATAATTATAACGAGAAATATAAGCCCTTCCGGAAAAAACGGCTAAGGAAATTTCCATCCCGTTTTTGATCAAGATTTACCCTGTAAATTCTTCGTCACGAATGCTGGGTCACCCTGTATATATATATTATAATCTTGAAATTAGACACTTTGTAATTTTTTGATTCATTATAAAAACTATAATCAAGTACTATATATGTAATATATAATATAGTATATATATACTGTGACGTGCACAGCCGACGGTTGGGGTTAGGGCTTCGAGACTCCGGGCCGGCCACGTCTCCAAAACCGACACTACCAACGTGATTATTTTATACGCGACTCTAATATTTTGTATCAATTAAAAATACTAAAATTCGTACAAGATTGACCAAGTGTTGGGCGCCAGGTACCTTATGATACCGCGGTACGGGACGAAACTCACACGAAGTTGAATTAATAAAAAGTTAATTGAATTGATGAATTCATTAATGAATAAAAAGAATAAAACGAACAAAACGATATTACACGGAAAGCTCAGCGTGAGGGGAACATGGGGGCGAAATAATATAGGAGAAGTTAGAAATATGTTATATGGTTTATGGATTTATTAATCGCAAAGAAACCAGGTTGGAGGGACTCAGGTTGTACACAATTATTACAAACAAACAAATGATCACAAAACAAATTAAACAATCAAAGCCGATCTCTCAGATCGGAACTAACACAAATAAAACTATCTTAATTGAAATAATCAGGAACAGCTGATTGACTAGGTCACAGGGGAGGAAGTAGGGCAGACGATAATATAGCACATACGGTAATATAGAACAAGGGGTAGGTACGGTAGAATAAAGAAATTATAAACGAAGAAGGGAACAATTATCTTATGGTACGGTAGAACTAGACTATGGGGTGATGATATCTAATAGTAGGTAGGTCGGTAACGTAGAGGGGAATCGAAGATAAAGAATCAATAATATGGGGACTTCTACTTATTAGTTAGGCGGGTCGATATTACAGGACCTTTCGTTTGAAATTCACAAGGCGTCGAAGCCGAACACGAACGAGGTCACTCGAAGATGGCCGAAGGGAATTTACACGAGGCGTACCATACTACGACGCAATAACACGTTAACAAAGGGGATGTTAAAATCTATTATCACAAATAATTCGGAATAATACTAAATATACCAGCTCAAGATTTTAACAAGGAGTAGATTAATTGTACTCAACAATACTACGAGATCGGGATTTTTATCCTGATATATGATAGATATTACGTCTAGATCGATTCTTCGAGGAAAAAGCGTGGCTCGACAAGCCGTCAAGATTAATTATCGTTTTCACACGAAACTAATGTTTCCACGCGGGGAATTCTTCCTTCTTGGATGCGATTTATTAGCAAGTATAGGGAATTTAGATCAACGATAAATATAAGTTACAAGGGGATCAATACGGAAATACTCAACAAGAATAACGGTACGACGGTACGATAAAAGGGGATAATTTCGTGAAAAATCGATTACTAGCACACAATTATATATCAAGGGAACACAATTATCAATAATACAATCAATATCGATAGATAAACCAAGCTAAAGTACGACAATTCGATGATATATTAACGGCGTCACCCTCAATGAGGTCTGACTCAACTACGCAATAAGAGATCTAGCCTCTCTGAATCAATATAATATCAATCGAAGGGTCGTCCATAGTCGGAATCTTACCGTAATCAAGCACAAACTCACTAACTGAGTCTAATGAAATATTTTTACGTTAACTTTTTAGTTCTGAAAAGAACTGTTTTATAGAGATTTGTTATAAAGATTTATAATCAAAAATGAAAGCACAACTATACTGAACTGATTTCAAGCAAGAAGTGAAGCTTCTGGGTCTGTCGCAATGCAGATGCAAATTTAGGGGTGGAAGGGGTATTACGCCTAATATTAGGAGGCGTATCTTCTTTCTGCCGGGTTTTGTCGCGGGCCTGACAGGGCCTTTTGGCACTTCGAGCTTTCGCCAGGGGGTTGTTAGATGGCTCGTCATGTTCTCAATACCCTGGAAGGCGGAGTATCTGCAATTGGACCGGTGGACCAAGCCGGCACGAGACAAGCAGAAGGGGGGAGGAGGCTACCCCGCGTATACGATTCAATATGCAGCGCTCTTCCAGGCGTATTTCTGGATATGATGACTCTGTTGTCCCCTAGTTAATCACTCGAAGGGCTTCCAGGTGACCTGCCAGGTCGGATGAGATTGAGGGATGATCTCCCTCGTTGTTTTCAATCCGGGACGGCACGGGAATATAAGATAGAGGGACGGAAAAAATATTAATACAACTAATAATTACATTAAGAACCTTGTACACTTGAGCTGGGACTTCTTGCTTTTTATCGGTGGCTTTTAATCAAGGTGGTCACTTCGGTCTGGGGAAGAGGTGATGGTTCATTTACGAGGCATTCTAATTTGCCTCGTTACAATACCTATGTCGGCGCATGATAATTTGGACGTGGCTTTTTGGCTCTTATTATATTTGGTTTGAGTCAATAATTCAGTTTTAGTTTATACTATTGACTGTTTGTAAGAAATGGCTTATGTTTAGTCTCAGTATAGTTGTTAGTGTTCAGATTAAAAGCTGGGCGTCTTTAGAGTTAATAAGTGGCGTAGAAAAGGGATGCAAGACATGGGTATCCTTGTCGAACGTAGCCATAGCCCGGCGGTGGTGATTTTTGAGGGGCAGTCAGATTTTGAACTGAGCCGAAGAAGGATCTCGTAGAAAGATCTGGTCGAGAGTATTTTGCGATTTGATATGAATCACGCCGTGGCGGTGGATTCGTTATTGTGTCTCTCTCTACGCGATAGAATAGAATTGTTTAGTTGCTTAGTTTTAGTCTGAGACATTTAACATCATCAAAGACGATTTTTGGATTAGATTTTATTATTATTTCTTGTGAACGATCAAATAACCTGTAAGCAAAGCCCTAGCCGACCAATAATACCGTTCGACTCTCCGACATATATATATGTTATAATACTATGTATGTTATAATACTAGGAATCATAGGCGGCCAGGACTCCCTGGGGGGTTCCCCAAGCGGGGTGATCCCAGTCGTCCTCAGGGTGAATGTTGACCCCCCGGCGGCCTTCCATCAACCTTCGGATGTTGTATAAATCGAAGTCCAAAAGACTGCTTGGGAGTAGAATAACGGATTGTTCTTCCTCCCATGACAATCTACTACATCTCCAATAATCTCTATCATTCCTTTTTCTTATCTTGTCTTCAATTGAAATGAACTTCTTCTTGAATTCCATCAATAATTGAATCTATAACAAACAAATTCAAACTCATTAAAAAATGAATATTCACTTCAAAACTCCCCGGTGAATCCAGCAAATTCATGAAATACTCCACTTGATTATTCATTGAATCCGTTTAATCTTTCTTTCCAAATACTAAAAAATATAATAATAAAAATCAAAATCAGAAATAAATAACTTAAAAATCACTGTAATTAACAAAATTACTAAAACACAAAAAGATTTTGAATTCCACACTCATTCAAAATTGACTGTATTATTTTCAACTAAAATTAATTATTTTCTTACAACTTTCTTCGTCGAAATCTGAAGCACGAATGAGACCAGTATACGCAACGCTGCCAATACGCAGCCCTTCAGTATGTGTATATCCACAAAAGTCATATACTACAATACAAACGAATATGAACATACTAATCTGAACACGCACAATGACACATATAGAAGTAATAAAACACCCACTTACACATACCAATCTCAAATTGAGGAGAACCTATATTAATGTTACAGATTATTTTGGAATAAAACTAATGATGAATCCGGACCTAGAAATAATTTTCGAAACAAATTACTATCCTTCAGAGAAATTCTTAACTATTAATTATGATATTAAAGCAATATTAGTAAAATATATGTAATAGAACACTTACCGGGTGGGAAAGGTGAGTTTTTAGATACTTAATCAGAAAAAATAAATTAAAAACGGGATTATACCGCTATAAATATGTAACTTCACTTAACCATATGAACATACCGTTAACGGAAGAAAACGCCCCTTACTCATTTGACGAAATAGCAATAACAAAAGATAGCGATAATGCTATATACATAAGAATAAAAACCGTAGAAACCTCAAAATACGAGGATTTATACCTATACGACACGGACAAATAACAGAATCCCCGTAAAATACGAATTATTGGATGAAAAATATCGCGTTGAGGCATAAATCATGTTTAAGAATACTTAGCAGAATGAATTAGCCATTCGAAAGATATAAAACAAAAGGAACCATCGGTTCCAAAATCATGATACGAATTAGCGCACTATTTATTACTATTCTGCAACTCTCAGAATTCAAGAAAACTCAAGTGATACAATGCAAAATAGAAATAGATCGAATTATCTATCATTGCGGAATGCATTCACATAACTCAATCGTAAGGAATGGCAGACGATCCTACCTCGCAAAAATTGATAGGGAAGCATGTCTCGATTTACATAAAACCGGAAAATTAACGATTGGTAATGCAAACCTTCAAGGACTAGAGCCCAATTTAACAAATACAAGAAGCCTTTTATTAACTGGATCAGTAAAGGACAACGGAGAATGCCAGGGGATATATTACGATGACGGCTATGGAACATGGGAAGAAGTAGTTGTCCAAGGAATTGCCAAAATCACAACAAAAAATTATCAAGCAACAATAAAATTAGAAATGAACAAAATAATTTTGAATACCGGAAATCCATGTAAACTCTCAAGTGGATATTGTTTTGACGACGAAGGAGGACACACATATTGGAACGAGTACCCAAAGGACAGCTGTAATTTCGATAAATACGATGTCTCATACGAAGGAAAAGCAAACAAAATCAAAGATCTACAAGACGGACAAACCACACCAGAACTATATACATTGTCTACAGAAGACATCACGTTCGCTCTGACGAGAAAGGCAGAACTTCCACTTTGCGGATACACACTAATGAAGACAGAACACCCAAAACTTTTTATCATGGAAACGACAAAAGGAAACACATTCAAAACCAAATCTAACCTGGCAATTGAAAATGTTGATTTATTCACATACATGAATTCTAAATTTGTTTACATTGAAAAACATGTAAGAAACCAGATGCAAAGTTTATATGAAGACGTGATCATACAGAAATGCAAATTGGAACAACAGGTACTACGTAACGCTCTATCAACAGCAAGACATTCACCAGATGAATTCGCTTATATTTTGATGAACCGACCAGGATACATGGCAGTAACCGGAGGAGAAGGTGTACATATAATTAAGTGTATACCCGTAGAAGTACAGAGCCGACGGACTGAAAAATGCTATGAAGAACTTCTAGTCATCTTCAGGGATGAATCAATGTTCCTGACACCAAATTCGAGAATCCTATTAAAAATTGGAAATCAAAGAGATTGTAATCCTTTAGTACCAACAATTTACCGAATTCAAAATACATGGTACAGCTTCAATCCAAGTCCTACAAAAATTGAGGCCCCTAAATCAATCAAACCAATGACCAAATTATCATGGAACTACGTCAACCCCGGAACACTTGCTATAAGCGGAGTATATGCCAAAGAAGAACTAGAAGACTTCCGTGATCATTTCATGTCTCCTGCAGAAAAGCCAGCATTATTGAACACAATGGCAAGAGGAGCAGCCGGTCAGCAAATAAATACAGATGCTATCTCTATCTGAAACCTATTGGATCAAGATGTACTGAAAAGAATCGCTGAATCAACCGGAGAACGATTATGGAGCAGTTTCATAACTTTTGGACACATTAGCGCCGGAGTATTTGGAGTAATAACTATAATCCAAATTGTCAAATATGTCATCGACACTATAATTCATGGCTACACCATTAATTTAATTTATGGATGGAGCATTCACCTACTAGGAGCCATGGAGTTCAATCGCTCATCTCTTAGTACATCTCGGAAAACCAGAAACTACCTCCCCACAAGAAATCATAGAGAAGAAAACAGATCCAGAAGACCCAAAACCACCCGCAATCGCAACCGCCCCCAACCCAGTGATTACAATAGAAGAACTTGAAAAACGATTATTAGCTAGACAAATGCCAAACACACGTTTGACATTTGGAAATAGGGAGGGAGGTGTTACATCCCCAGGATATAACCCAACTAACCAATAAATTTCTTACTTTTTCTTCTTACAATACGCCTATATTCATACCACTAACTAGATTAGAATAGAGGGAAAACTCCCATCTTTATACGTGGATATTCGTGGATGCGGAACACTTTTTGATGCTTGACAATGAATTCACAATGAATTGAACACAGATTCATTCAACAAGTGTTCCGCATCCATGAATCTTCACGGTATATAAATTTAGAGGACCAAGTCTTTGCAGAGCCGGAAGGAAGGCAACCCAACATACAGAAAAGTAAAAACATGCTACAATATCGTAACGCCGCGTAACAGGCAATAAACCACACAGGAACTCCTTACCGGTAAAGCAATTAGACATCATGATCAATATAAATATAATCAGAACTTATATTACGTTACCATTTACAATATAATTACAGAATAATCAATACAATAATCAGTTGAACCATATGAACAAATGATAAACAAATAATTTGATTATTATAATCTAAAAATAGACTTACTTATATTAATCTTTATTAAGGAAACATATTCAATAACATCGGATGAGGTGGGGATATGATAAAAGACACCTATTAGAATATGAAGACGAGAAAAGTAAAAAGTAGTTATGTACAACCTTATCTATGGAAAAAAGATCCTTATGTAAAACCATCTCCCCACTACCGCCATATAGAAATAATAATTCAAAAGACAAAAGGAAGGGAACAATTCGTAGGATAGGTAAACCAAAAATATAAAAGCAATTGCCACTTTTTCTTTACACTCTCGCCCCTCTACCTCGACCTCTACCTCATACGCGGGGCTATTCGCGAGAATTTGGGGACCAGTTCACAGTTAACAAATAAAAATCAAAGTTAAATAATAAAGAGAATTAGAAAAAGTTTGAGATAAGATAATTAAATCCAATTTTGTCTTTTGAGTTAGCAAAATTCATTTTTGATCAAATTACATCAAATAAACTTTTAAGAATAAATCATTAATAATTATTCAAATCAAGTGCGTTATTATTCAAAATTCTAGTAAGTTTCAACTTTAAATAACTGATGAATTTCCTCGTTTGCTATTAGTTTACTTCACTTATTCCATTCCATATCCTTCCAAGATTTGGACTCTAACGGTTTTGAGTCCCAAAAACTCGGCACCTAAATCAAATTACGAGAACCAAATATTTAGACTTAATCAATGAATACTAATGCCTTTCCCTGGATCTATGAGAAAAGCTAAACAAGCAAGACGCGGTGGTAAAAACGTCAAAAGATGGATTACTCGTGCAATTGAAAGAAAATCATTCATTAATTTAATCAATTCATCAAACTTTATTCAAGAAGAAACGTCCATCTGCAATCCATTAATCAATGACGAATCAATTAATAAGTCTTTAAATTATTCGAGTCCAACTGAAACACAAGAAATCTCAACAATTCGCAATAACCAAACCAAACTGATCTCAGATAAATCAAAAACTAATTCTTTAGAACCAAATCAATTGAGAATCATTGAAGAAGAAATTGGGAGATTTTACAAAATAACAAAAACATCCAATAATAACATTATTTTAACAAAGATAGAAGAAACATCGAAACCCAACTCGCCCGAGTTCATCACTATCGATTAAAACAGGTAAGACGAAATAACAGAAATATTTACAAACCAACTTTTGGATTTTTCCTTTGAATAATTCTTTTTCTAAAACACTCCTCGTATTCCCGTACATGTGTACTTTAAAAGGAGTGATTGTTAGTTGCGAATCGAAGTAAAGGTAGTTTGAAGAAAAGAACACGCGCCCGACCTACGTGTATATTTCAACACTAATAGAGTAAACGCGAGTTTCCAATCTGGTTAACTATTTGACTCGAGCACGTGACAACATTATACCTATATTAATCTTTCGTATCTACTCTCTTATATTAATTAATTTTGTCTTACTTATATTATAATATTGTGCTTTTACATGTTATCCATTAAGACATTATTAATCATATATTTGTCTGAGGGTATATCACCATATTATTAATCCACGTATTATACTATCAAATTATCTCAACCATTTTATTACGCTGTACTACTATTTCATATACACAAATTATCAAACTATCAATTTAGTACTTTATATATTATTTTATATATTCAATTTGCCAATCTGCTTATTGCCGCAAATCCATATATACTCAATCTATCAAAAGTTACCAATCAACATTACGACTCAAAATATTCATCCGTATATTATAGGCCATTCTTGCTTCACACCATAATATCATATTCAATCTATATCAAAGGTACCCGAGCGGCACGACGCTACGAGCTCCGACCTTAAAAAATGCCGTAATTCTGTCACCACCTCAAATATTCTAACGTCCGAAACACTTCAAAAGCCAGGCGACGGAATGCCTCCCACTCTGACACAATGAATAACAATCACGACCGACAGGTTGTAGACCCGACACCAAAGATAGAGAAAAATATCACTCAACAGACTAATAGAGACCAAAAACTTAAGAAACGACTAAACAAGACAAAGAAAAGACTTATAACTGTCAAGCCGAAAGTTATTTATCGAGAACTATCTTGTCGGCAGAACCTCTTGAAAAAAATTCTTAACTTCTCTATCAATATATAATTATTACTAAGGAATTAACAATACGGAAAGAATTATAAAACTATAACTGTATATACTCAAAATAAGTTTCACTGAAAAATTCTCAGAATCTTAAACTGTAGAAATGGTATGAACACGTGAAAACCTAAAAAGAGCGAGTAAATGCACAAATCCCAGGTATAGAAAGCCATAAGAAGCCCAAATAACCCTTACAACCACGGAAGACGAACTTACCCGAAAAGTCAAAGAAAGTATCAAAAGGAAAAAGCGATGTGCCAAATGTCAAACCCCAACACCCTTTTCTAACATACACCGGACACATGTGGATGCGCTAAGCGCTAGGAAACAAGGATATACCTGCGGAAAACAAGGAAGGATACAGATCCACATAGATACATCCCTACGAGCAAAAGGCAGGCAGTCTACGATCACCCACACAATATTGTGTGCCACGCAGCCACTTTGGGCCTTGGACCAATCATAGACGAAAATGGCACTCACGTAATGGAATGACCCAATCAACTAAGAATCCACGCAGCAGCCTTATTACGAACCCCCGAACTCTGATTCATCGTATAAAACACCGACTACTCACCAGGAGGTCAGCTAAAAGCTCAACTTCGGAGCGGTAGCTCGGAGCTCGGATAGCTCAGATCTCGGACCCTACTCTACTCTACGCATCTTCTTCATCATCATTTTCTATACACTTCAGTACTTCATCATTTATTCCAACGATTCAATTTGATTTCTCCAATTATTCAACAAATTATCTACGAGCTTACCACTCTCTGCTCTTCTTCGACTCCTTCGTCCCCGCCACTTCGCACTTCAAACTATAGCATCGGATTTAGACGAAAACTCTACGAACTCACATTATTATTTCGAAGCGCAACTCTGCATTACGCTCAATTTTTACTATGACGTTTCACTGTTCATATTTGATTCGAATACGGTATTATAGCTTCAACTATTTTCATTCAATTAGTAACTTTTCAAATTCAGTGAAGGCTATTTTAAAAAAACGCGCAAATTATAAATAAAAGCATTTTTAATCTTCAAAATAATCGAACAATTATTCAAAAACACCTTCTGAAATGCTCAACGGAACTTCGACGCAGATTTCAGACGACCTCAACGACGAGCGAGCAAACTCCGACGAGGTAAGAAGAAATTACATAAACTACTAAATAATCCTTTCTCGAAGTATCAATCCATTCAATTAAAAGCATTCAGATTCTAGTTAAGAAGATAATATTTAAACCTCAAGGTATTCAAAGGAACAGTTAGACGCAAGCATAAATAGTTAGACGACGCAACACTCTGAATTTAATACTAGGGCCGTGTTCCGATATTCGCTTGAACCGCTAAAAATCTAGAGGGAGAGAGACGGAGTTTGGCGAAAATCAAGAAGTGTGACAGAGATACGAGATTACTGACAGCGCGTCAAGGTAATATCGGAACGCACCCTAGATTGATCCCTTCCACTGTATTCCAATACTTAATCGATGATTGGTGACCCACAACTACTGAGTGAACGTCTAGGTTGTTTGTTGCGATAATTCCAGTACCTAGACTCTAGATTCGTCCGCGAACGCTCGACGTCACAGTGCGTTGAGACACGCTGCGATATGATTGGTCGGATCTAAGAGAAAGAACGAATAGTATCTGATTCCGTATACCTAATATTTCGAAACCAACCGAAGATCTCGTGGCAACAAGGGACAGGCCAAATATTCTTTTTTTTCAATAGCAAGAACAGAAAGGCGAAAAATTTAATCACACCATTTCCCGGGTTTAAAATTTAGTGTTGTATACCTATAACGAATCCATAACTTATGAATCATTGGTAGAGATAAAAATAGATATGAGAGAATTAGAAAATATCACAAGCCCGCGCGCGTTTTTTGTCAAATCATTCAAAACACGCACTTTGTGTCAAATGATAAACTGATTTTCAAAATATATGAAACCTAAAATTGCGCAGCTTTTGAAAGATTTTTTTTACAAACACTACGATTTGGTATCTTTAAACCTTTAAACCATTCGTCGTTGCGATAATATTTTATTATTTGGTAAATACGAACAATTATAGACATAACATTCTTTCTGTTCTATCTAAATTCAAGTTTATATTTGAAAACGTCATCCACATACTTTTAATATGTATGTTATTTTTACAGTTATTAAATTGAATAAATGATACAACATATGATACAAAACTTACAAAATGAAAGATTATTCGAAAATAATATTTCTCAACCCTTATATTGTTATTTTTCATTACAATGTTAACTTTTTTTTTTTCGTTTTTCGTTTTTTCTTTCAGACCCCACCTCTTGACAGAAAAAAAAAATATATTGTTCACTCTAATGTAGCTACTATAATAATAAGACTATAATATTTTAATAGATATTTTCAATAAGTACATCAATATATTCATCTGACATCAGTGATTATCATTATTATTATTGTTATTATTATTTCACTTTTTATTTCTTCAATTATTATTATATTAAGAAAATAATCAACTTCAAACACGTATAAATGTATGGCAATATAAACTTTCGATTGAGAAATTTATATTACACCTATTTTCTCCTATTAGGTATACATATTAAGTAGTATTAGTGTTGGCAAAGCTAATTTGTATTATTATTATTATTATTATTATTATTATTATTATTATTATTATTATTATTCATTTTTTTCCCATAATTGTATACTACACAGATATTCCTTTTCTAAATAAAAAAAAAAAAAAAAACAATCGGATAAATGCACTTGCATTATTTTACAAAGATTAATACATTCGGACAAATATTAAATGAAATTAGAAACTATGAAAACTAATGAAACTAAATTTTTTATTAACCCAGTGTTGAAATTTTATCCATATAAATATCAACAATTATTTCTTGATTCATATTATATTCTGTCAATTAGTTTCCAAAATTTTTTTTTCACCAGAGCGAAGATGCGTGTCCCCTTATCCCGTCAAGTCCGCAGTCAATTATTAACTTTACTAGGCCCAAGACAATGAATATTCTACATTGTTCTACAGGCGTACAATAAAAATAAAAATAAAATTATCATGTTTGTTATTGGCGAATTAATATTAGATACACTAGCCTTAATTTTTTTTTCTTTTGCTTTTCTTTTCTTTTCTTTTCTCTTCTCGCTTTTTCAAATATATTAGACAATTCTTGATTAAAAAGTTTTTCAATTTGTCTGTGAGGTGAGGGAAAATACTTTTCATTTCATTAAGTAATAACATAATGATGACTCCCTTCTTTTAATGGGTGAAGATTTTCGGTCGATTATATTATTACCCGATATTTTAAACTGGATTCTATGGATTTTCGTAGTTATTATTCACCTAGTTTTTGTGAAGTTGAAAATATTCTGTAACTACCTGTACTATTTAGCCCGAACGATATAACTATATAAACACAGTGTGTTTACAAATAACAAATTTGATAATTGTTTGGTTTTACTATATAAAAAATAAAAAATAAAAATATCGCTGTCTGGCGAATTCTAGTGATAGGCAATGAGTAGCTAAATTGGTCAAAGGAGCCAGATCTGAGCAAGATATTATGGAAAATCGGAGGTAATACAAAGATTGTCAGTATCTCTATTGGACCTGAATGTGCTTATACCCTTTTGGATCATTTCGGTGTTTTTTTATAATGCAGAAAAGTAAAATGATATTCATTTGCCAAATAAACTCTCACAGGACTGGCTCTTATCAGAGTTTATTAATATTTTGTAATATGTTGAAATATTTCATTGAAATAATCTAACTGTCCAAAAAATTGTTGAGTTTTATTATTAATTTCTTAATTATGTATTATTCAGACAATATTGATTTTATCCATAGAATGATATTTAATGAGGAAATAACAAAGTTGAAATTTCTCGACATTGACCAAACTCTTCCACGGGTATTTAGAGAGTTTGGATCAATGTTAGCATAGAGAACTACGAAGTCATGAGTACATAACATATATATATATATATTATGTATTATGTATATATATATAATATATATATATTTTTTTAAACCTACCGTATATGCATATGCTTGTTTTGTCTTATCATCAATCTAAAACGGTTTTATATACAATGCAACTTAAAATTTATGTTAAATATATAATCACCCACTGATGGGTGGTAGTAGGGGTGGGGTCATATTTCAATTGAGAAAAGGCACATAAAAGCCATGCTTGCGGGGGGGATTAAGTATTAAAAACTATTTGAAAACAAAAATGACTTTATTCGTTTGTAAGTTTTCTTTTTTTTTTTGTTTTTATGATTAATTAATATGAAATTACTGAGTGCTAATTAATTACGGTTACAAATAACGGCTTTGCCTTTCTGGTACGATTATTAATATTATTATTTATTTCTTTCTTTCTTTTTCCTCTTTTCTTTTCCTTTATTTATTTATTTTTTTCTCTGTTTTCCCCCATTTTTTTTCGTTTTTGTTGTAGTTCGTATTTTCTTATTAAGGAAACTAATACTTGACGCTACATAACAATGTACCCATTTTTTATTTTTTATTTATTAACATAATCTTAAGTTCAGTCGCATTGAATGTAGGGGTACCGGCTACACAAACGAGGAACATGTATAATAAATATGGAGTAACAGTTGGTACTTATAATTAATATTAAAGTACAGAGTAGAACGTGGTAGTAAATGTAGTACACAGCTGCCACAACAAGTACCTATACACAACGTTCAATATCGCACGTGAAATTATTATTCTTTTATTACCTTTTACTCGCCCTCTTCCTGAATTGCTCATAGCCGGCAAATTGATAGCTGGCTATTACCCAACTGGTCAATCCATTATTGTTCATAACACTAACAATAGACTTTTCAAAAGGTCCAACAATTGATAACACCCGTTAACTATTCACACACTTTTGAAACCATCTTTTCCATTTCTACGTCTGTGTCAATGTCATGATGCATCATGTTATTAGCTTCAATATTGCTAATGGGTGTAATGGCATTGCTTATTACTGCCGTAGGAATAGCAGTAGATGTTGTTGTTGAAGTTGGTGGTGTACTTGGACTGCCTGGTGTTCCGACAAGTTCCAAAGGAGAACCCGGCGATGGTAGGGGCTCAACCAAATCCTCCAAGCCTTCGGGTGTTGGTAGTTTGTTTAATTCGTCTCTTAGCAGTCTGTAATGTCTCTGTAAAATCACAATGCATGAATATTATATTGTATTTAGACAAAAACAAAAGAGTAGAAGATATATCATGAGTCTCGTTTCAGTATTCTGAATAATTAATCCCTTTATAAGATACCTTAAGGGCCAGAGCGTTCAGTGAGATAGTGCGACCGGATCGTCTATCAGCTCCATGTCGCTCCATATCTCTTATCCAGCCTTCAAGCTGTGCGACAATTTCATGTCGTTTTATCCAAAAATGGGTGTGAATAACCTGATGGAAAGAGAAGGTTTAAATTAGCTTGTAACGGAAGAGACAGAACTTGTAAAATCTGTTGATAGCAGTAGATGATGGAATTGATAAAGGACATATACCTCCTTAAAACAGGGGCAAGGGTTCCGTATTTGATCAAGCATTGCCCACTTGGCTGTAGCTTGGCAAATATTAGCGTTATATTCTTGACTAGATTGAGCTCCACTGGACGTCCCCCGTGATCGCTCGTAGCCTGGTTCATTGAAGTATGGCTCTGATACCAGGATTAACGACTGTATTGACACTAAAACCTACGGAAGTATAAAACATGTTTAGAATATAATCGGATATGAGATTTTAAGACACAATATATAATATAGAGAATCTGAATACCTGAAGAAAACTACTAGTATGAGCGTTCCATTTCTCTTCTGGCCGGCCATGCCATGTGTTCAACACACTGAGACATACCTTTCCATCATTATACAAATTAGGATTAAATCTAACCGAATGCCGACCAGTTGTCTCCAAGTTTATCATCATTGGACTGTTAGGATAGTCCGGAGGAAAGTATACATCGAATTCGAAGCAACCGTTTGCATACGGAGTATCTACTGGTCCTGTTATCAGTACCTGTGAAGAAATCTAGCTATTAGCTCAAGGAACAAACCAAGGAATAAACAGCTTGCATTGATTCAGACTATCCATAGATGTCTTTTGCTGTTGTGATCTTATATGTAAATATTAAACATGGATTCAATGTGTTATAACTAAATCAAAGTACCTTCATAACATCTAGCCTGTCCGCATCGCATCTGACGAATACGCTACTGCTATATGATAGAGGCAGGGCTGTAGAAAGAGTAACAGCTTCTTGTGCTAGTCTCTTCACTCTAGTCGGATGACTTCGTTCACCAGCCGCTCTCATGTTTGACTCAAAGTGATAAGATACGATGAATTTATAGCCACCACCTTCGGAGTTTTCTGTTATCATTTCATAGGTATCTGAAAGTATTGTTTGAAATCGTTAAACTCTAAAGAAAATTCGCCGGGAAAGTTGCAGGGACTAAATTCAGATAGATTGACAGTCAGTCTGCAGAATGGTGGATAAAAACCTACCAAACTGAAGATTCTTCATAACTTCTAGGTATCTTTGTTCAACGGAACGCAACGGGAGTTCTGAAGCTGTTGGACTCGGACCTGCTAGTTCTTCGGCAATGCTTGCCAATCTTGAAGTAGCGTTTTGGACAATACTTGCACTCTCTTGAATATCTGGTATCAGCGTAGCCAGTCCTTCATCCTGTTCTGTATCGTCTGGATATTTTGATGCGGACTTAGACTTGCTGCTTCTTGTTCTGTTAATCTTGTGCATGTAAGTATCCACGCAAACCTTCATACTAGACAAAAGAGATACAATTGAAGGTTCCCCGCTTCTCCCTCCTCTGGGTAGTAAAAGCGGAGCTAACTGGCTAGATAAAGCCATGGCTCTAAGCAGCTGTAGAACTGCCCTGTAAAGAGGAATATGTCTCGCCATATCCAGGACTGAATCATTCCTCAAGTACGAAGATAGAGCCGGAAGCAGACAAGATCTAGCCAAAAGATCGCCAAACGGAGTAGGCAGTTCTCTTTGCGGTGGACCGCCAGGCCCCACATAGCTAGCAATAACTTGTAATAAAACAGTCACGTGTTCTTCCTCAGATCGTTGTCTCAATAAAGCTTGTTCTACATTCCAAGACTGTTGTGTAGATCCAGTTCCAAATCCGGTTCCTTTTGCCCAATATAAATGCGACTTGTCGTCGCTACGGCCCCCGGTAGGGCCCAATTTTGGTTCTGTTCCTTCGTTGTGTCCGGTTTGATGTGTGAAGACTGCTAGACAATTAAGCAGCAGATGTACTGCGCCAATGTCGATGGTAGTTCGCCTCAACAAAAGGCCGTCGTCGGTGGTAGGAGGCGTTGCTTCGAGCAACTGCTTCAAGACCTGGAAAGGCAGTGTTGGCAGGGAAGCAGCTAGCGGAGAAGCCAGAACGTCGCCTCCGTCTCCGTCATCTAATACACCTAAAGCCAGCCTGAGCAAACATTGGGCACGTTTACGATCCCTAAGTAGGACTTCGGCATAGCCAGGAAGCCTGAGAAAGAGACCAAATGCTGCTAGCGAATGAGGTGGAATGTGAGGTGTGGGAGGCGGTGTTCTCGGGGATCCGACATTTACGCCTTCTAAATCTTCGTAAATATCATCGCTGGCCTCAACTTTGACCCAATCAGCATCTGGCTGTTCTGGAGAGGGTGATTTCTCTGTATAGGAAGCAGATCTACCAGAATCTGGATACACAAGTGGCAAATGTGTTGCTAGGACCGCAAGGCCACCTGTTGCACTAAAGACGCCCAATGAACTCTCAGCGTTCCTATGATTGAGCAATTCGTTGTCGCTCTGTTTAGTCATGTCCTCTGAAAAGTGAATGAGATATTTGATTGAATGTTTATAGTAATGAAATATGATATTTGATATTTTCATCTCTCATCGTACCTTTGCAGTCTTTACTGCGCTGACGTAGCGACAGATAAAGGCAAGGTTCGGACAAGGATGTCCCACTGTCTTCTGCTATAGCTAATAATTGGGCGATAGTTAGCTGTGGAGGAAGTGGAACGTCTGGATTTGATCCATGGGTTAGAAATTGTTGATTTCCTGTGCTCGACGAACCGCCTTGCAGACTTGTGGAAGAGCTTTTTCCTGTGATTGGAGTTCCATCTATTAAAGAATTGGAATATCAACAGTTGACTAACGACATTGCGTTCTATAATCGATAATAGACTGTATCCATACCAGGATTAAATCGAGCCTTTCTTAAAACAGGACCACGTGCTTGAGTTCTGTTCGATACTTCTTTGGCTCGTTTATCTTTTGCCGTGTTCCCGGCAGCAACACTAAGAGTATCTGCTACCAGGGCCATACCAGATTCCCAAAGTTCACGAGTGCGATTAGACCCCGACGCGTTGTTTTCGTTGCTTTTATAAGCAGATGGAAGCAGTAAGGGAAGCCAAGTTCCTAAATATTAAAACAGTATTGTATAATAATAGCAAAAGCATTAAATGACAAAGAAATGAATGATAAAATAATTGATATTCAGCATTATCATACCAGATACTTGCTGCAAAATATCAGCTACAGTTGCTTGGGTAGGAAGGTAGAGTAGCTGATGATAATGGCCGAGAGGATGTGCCGGATGTGGAGGCATAGATGGCATGTTATGCTTAGCATCTGTAGTGACAACTTTCATCGGTGCTTCAGAGCTAATTGCAACTAATACTCTTTCTCCCTCCAATAGTAATTGCAAGATTAATCGACGTGTGAAGCCGGATATTCCATGTAAATATCTTACGCCTGAAAGTTTTACTGCGTAAAATATGTATCGAGAATTATAGATCTAGGATTTATTGTTGATAGAGTAAGTTGGGGTGAATCAAAAGACCGGCACTCACTTGGCGGCGTTCTTTGCTGTGAAATAACATCGGTCAGAAGTTCTGCCAGTAATTTTTGATTTACTGGGTGACACCAGCAACATCGAGAGAGAAACTTAATCATAGCACTCTCCAAGCTGGAATAGGAGACACTTGTTTTTGAGCACCTGTAAAGACAATATTAAGGAGTTTGCTTTGATTGACGTGATTTGCCAGAATAAATTCAAATTTAAGCTGCCTATACGTACCTAGAAGAACATACTGCGGGGTTTTCAATCGGCCGATTACTAAGCAGCGATAAAAGTGGAAGCCAAAAATTCCGACCTTCTTTACCCAGCCAATCTCGCATTCTACCTTCGGAACAAATAAGTGACAAGAACTCCAACACCATTGATATACTCTCAGGTTCTGCCATGCACAAGCCGTCTGGAAACAAACGTTTGTATAATAAAGCTTTAGTCTATAATGTATAGTTTTAATAAAACATTATTTCACCCATTTCTTATTATATTACCTAAATTGTTGTTAGTCTGATGCGATGATTCTCCGGCTTTATCGCTATCCGTCAGACTCCTGTTTCCCACACTGCTTGCACGGAATCTTTCGTCGTTAGGCAATCCTTGCTTCAGTTGTTCCATGTTACAGAATTCTTCAAAGTGTTTATAATTAATAATAATTGAATAAATTATACGTAAAATCAATGAAAGTGTAGAATATAGAAATATTTGTGCTTACCTGTGATCGAGGCAGTAAGAAGAGCCGGAAGACCAGAGTCTATAAGCTGTTGAGTAACAGGAGATGACCTAGCAGCTGCAGCAACAGTGAGCAACTGGCCTTCGCTAAGATGCAGTCTTTTACATTCTGGTAATACCAATCTGCAATACCATTCCTCAGCATCATTTTCGCTCTTTCTATCGTCGGTTTGTCCCTCGCTTTCTTTACGGTCGTCGGATATAGAGGCGGAATGATCTGTGGCTAAGTTAGGAACCAAAATTCTAACTCTTTGAAGTAGAAGCGGAAACAGCGATGGTCTCACATAGCAGAAAGCACATATCGTTGAATCGATTCCTTGCTTTAATGCTGTGTATGTTCCAAGAGTCAAACTCCATTCATATAGAGCGCTGGAAGTAGAATAGTATCAGGGAATTTCATTTGAGTAATCTGTAGCCATTTTTTAATAGCAAAATCGTTAATTCTTACTTAAAGAGTTCGTTGGTCAACATAGTTTGTAGATCGTAGTTTACGTTGTTTTGTTGATGAGCCTTCCATATGATAGCAGAAATGCAATGAACGTATACTGCAGATGGTGAGATCGGGGTGCTGTTAGAGTTAAATCTTGAAATAGCATTAAGAGCTGAATTGTAAAGCCAGGAAAGTACTGCGAGCATTCGTGCTTCGGTGCCTTCATCCTGAGCACAGCATAACTGCTGGAGTAATTCTACGACCAATTGAACAGTGGAAGTTTCTTGACTGCCAGCCGCTAGAGCTCCTGGTAAAAAAGGTTTATATGAGATCTCTGGCGAACTGAATAACGTGAATTGCGAATTTGAAAATAAAGTAAAGAAACCTTGAAGAAGCGGAGTCGATCTGTTGTTTAGTAACAGATTAATCAATCTTAGGCCAAGCTCTCGAGAGTGGAGACCCAACTGCAAAAGAACTCTTTCCAAATTTGGAGTGAAAAGAGACGGAGCTGGGAGCAGTAGCAGATTACAACAGGCTTCCATTAGTCCTTCGACCGAGGCTGCTGAATTTAGGACTTCCTCTGCTAGACTACTATTCAACATGCTGACCGAGAGGCATTGATGAACTAATCGAAGCCAACCTAAGCTGCAAACGTAATTAGAGTTAGATGATCACTTTTCTAACGGATGAAATCGAAACGAATAGGTTTATATAATTTCTGCTATAAATTTACCTCGTCTTTGTCAACTGTTCTTCATCTATAGCTTCAGTGGTAGTTTTTATTTCTCCAAAAGCAGTTGTGCCTAAAAGGCGTATTTGGCTTAATCCAATATTAGTGGAATCCCTGGGTTTGTAAAGTCTGACTAAAACCGCAGTCGCCACTTCTGGTTGGGATAAAGTCAATCTAATGAAGGTCAGTCCAGCCGTAGGCATGGGTGGACAAACAGGAGTCAAAGTTGTGTTTCCTTCTCGAGATATTTCCAATGCAACTGCCGACGGACAGGCTGTAATAAAAATAAATTGTAAAATTATTCCAGACATTATAAATTCTTCAACAAATAATATAAAGAAGAACATAGATATTAATTTTATTAATGTATAGAATAAACATTCTTCTAAACTCACTGGCAAGTGCGGTGAGATGTGGTTGCAGCTCAACCTCCCTGAGCAGAATAGCACAAGGTAAAGTGATGGTAAGGTCGACCCAAGCTTCGTCGGGATAGAAGTGATAAGACCATGCAGCGGTTCTAGCTCGCCTATGTGGAGCTGCGCTCTGAATAAGAATATCCGCAGGTTGTGCGGTAGGATTTGACCAGGATATTGTTCCCAGTGGTGCAAAATTGAGTAATCCATCTTCGTAAGACTCCAGAGAGTTTGCGGCCTTTTTACTGCTCGCAGCAACGTGGGCAAGATTTGGTGAATTAGAAAGATGCTGCATTACCAGAGCTATTACACCTGGAGAGGCAGAGTTACTGCCGCTGCTGCTACTGCTAGCTTTGACAAGATTTTCACACAGGACTTTAACGCCTCCCATATTTGTGAATACCGCTAGTGAAGCTTCGTTGTCGAGAACTCTCAATATGTACCAAAGCAGGGGTTCGGATAATTGCATGACTCCCAATTGTCTTTCTCCTCCAGTTTGTCCACACGCTGTTGAGAAAACGAGTGAAATATAGCATTAGGTTCACAAACATCTTCTCTTTCACACGTCGAAAGTTCTTTTCACTCACATGATGCAAGGTACTGATATAGCGGGTTTAGCACCAACGTAGGACTACTAGCTTTTCTAGTAAGCGTTGACAACAGCTGGAAAGTGGCGTCAGGGATCGATGAAGGATCCCCTAGCTCTGTTGCCGCTCCTGCACCCTCTCCCAAAAGCATTGCTAAAGATGATCCTGTACTGTGACCAAGGGCGCCAAGTAGCCTCATCATTGTTGGCTCATGTTGTAACACTGTGATAATCATTGCAGATATTAATAATGTTCATGTATTACTTATTTGTCTCATTTTCAACGATTAGAAGTAAAATATCAACCGGTATCAGCGACGCATGGGACACGGGCTTTGGTGGTACTGGGCTGATGAATTCGAGATGAAGTTTGTTGCTCTGCTACTTTGCTCTCGTCCGTCTGTGAGGTATTTAATTTTTCTTGTTCAATGCTGCTGTTTGAACTAGACCTTTGAGTTGACTCTCCGATCTCCATATCCGTTGCACTGTCTTGCCTTGTTTGTCGAGCCTGATTTAGAAGTGAATATAAATACGATATTCTCCAAATTTCATTTGACATCAAAATTTTCTTCAAATCCTGTTCCATTTGATGTTCTTTACTTACGTTAGGGAGAGGAGTTTGTATCAGTTTGCAAACTAATTTTATCAAAGCAACGACTAAAGTGTCCCAAGACGCCGGACGACCTTGTCTTGCATCTCCACCAAGAACACAAGCAAATAGTCCTCCGAATCCTCCAGATTGATTGCCAGTATCTACTGCGCCTCCACACTGTGCTCCAACTGTAATGAAGCATTTATTTTTTCAATTTCTTGCTTAAAAATTGTATTTGGGTGTTCGGTGATCAAAAATAGAGTGAAACCCGTGGAAAATCTTTTATCATCTAAGTTATTACTCACCTCCAGATCCTCTAACATATGTAGACACCAGGACACCTACGCATTCCGATATACTCATCGCAGTGCCAAGGTCTGTATTGGCGAAGTTTAAGTTTATTAGAGACGTTATTAGTTTGCATTGAGCATCGAGGGGACCTCGTCGAGCAACCAGAGCACCTCCAGGTTGTACAAGTTGATAAACAACCCAAAGTAAAAGTTCCTTTAAAGCATTACCCAAGTAACTGCTTGGCGTTGTTACATCGCATCGCATCTCTAGCCTCATTAAGAAGTCTTGTAATGCTTGACATACAGTCGGTCCCGCCTAATGGAATATCAAAGACAATTAAGTAAGTTGGATAACATATTCAGTAGAATTCTTTCCATTTTAATTTCTGAAATGTTCAATACAGAATTAAAATCTATTTACCATTACATACTGCTTGTCTGTCGTATCAACGTTTAATCCATTCCCTGAGAAGAGGCGTAATAACATAGAGCCTATGTTTTGTTCTTTAATAATGCAGCTGGCCATACCACCAACCAAACCATCCAACGGTTGACTGCTGTTAGCTACATCTACGCTTTCGGCTCCTGTTTTCAGAGGCTGGTTACTCGCTAAAGTCAGACATTGTAGAGCGAGGCACCAAGCACGCAGAGAGACTCCGGGATGCCTAAACAAAGTCACATTTATTGAATGTCGTTACTTTGAGGTATATTTCACACAGTAAACTCCATGTTATATGATATTTCTGTGAAGTAATTAGTAACTTTATTAATTACCAAGACAGAGCAGATATCAGGCCTGAAATTGCCGCTGAACTTAAAGGTATCACTGGCAACAGAGAAGGATCAAACGTGCTTGATGTACTTGGCGGTTCGGATGCACCGTCCAAGTTGAGAGTCAGCCATAACTGTAGTACAAGTTGTAGACTTGTGCCTGCATTCTGTTTATAAATTTAATGAGTTTATAATTCCGCAAGTTATAAGCTTTTGAGAAAATTATTTTATACATACAAAAATTTCACCAACTATACTCCGCTTTTGATCCATGAATAATATTTACTCACTTGTAGGTATAAATCAGTGAATATTTTTTCAAAACAGTTTGTCAGCATGCGGAGACTCGAAGGAGCCGCGTCGCTAGAATTCCACGTATCCTGAGCTCTGTCGTTCCATCCAGAACTTCTTGATGTTGACTGTGTATACCGACTTGATTCCACAGGAACCTATTGACAAGTTACATTGATTTGATGATTTGATAGTTTTTGGAGACAATCAAGCGCGTAGAGTGGATAGTTTCATAATATGAGATTAAATTTTTACAACTAAAAAGTATATTATTAATGAATATCTGAATAACACAGTTCCTGCTCAAATCGGTATATAGGACTGTATTCTATATAGATAACTCTTGAAATAGCTTTCAATTATACGTACTTGTATGGTAGCGTTAACACTCAGTGGTAAATTATATGCTCCGAGAGTAGAAAGTCTTCTCAAAGAAATTTCCACACCTGTTTCAACGCCATATTCAAGTCTCGCGTCGACCGCCAGAGAAATGCTTCTAAAATACGATTGTTGATTTATAAAGATTGTTCAGAACTCTGTAGAAATCGATTATTGTTTTAAATCTAATTGATTATATTGATATGTTCAGTTTTGTTGAATATCTATGTGAAATAAACGAAATTACCCTGAGCCAGCAGAAGCAGGAAATTTGGACACGGTGTTTCCTTTTTTAAGTAGATTTCTACCCCGCTCCAATATATCGTCGAGAAAATCTTCGAGTTCGCTATCGTCGGATTCGAGCAGAGAAGGCAGTGTGAATCCGTTTGATTTAGAAGTGGACGCAGTTGCCGGAGTGACGATAACACTGTCTTGTGTATCCTCGTCCCCGTCAGCATCCACATCGCCAACTTCATTGCCAAATGATGTAGTAGCCGAACTACTGGCTCCTGCAACAGCTGCTGCATCTTCGTCAGCAGCACTGCTTTCTTCTGCGGCTAAAGAATCGAAGCTTTCTTCAGACGGACTTCCTTCGTGAGGTGGAGCTGTTTTTGGAAAGAGTCTCCCGCCTGGTAGAATAGAGAAGATATCAAAATTTGCATGGATTAGATCTGACGGTAAAAGTCTTGGCTTTTTACTTCGAAGTCGAATTGTGAAAACTTGTTAAATTTGCTCTATAAGAGATTGGAAACGTTTTATACCTTCCAATAAGTCTTGTAAAAGGCATGAAACTGCATGTGAAGCCCAAGCAGCATCTGAAGCACCTGTTGCCAGTCTGACTAATCTGAAGAGTTGTTCCTCGGTCATAAGTTCACCTAGACTTATTGCCGGACGTGTAGATACAACCAATCTCGCCACGACCTAGATTTGATTAAGTTAACAATAATATGTACGTTTATTTCTAGAATGTATTTGGGTTCAGTGATCCGGAAAGGAACTTACTTTACAGGCCAAGAGGAACATGTCAACATTAGCAGCATTATTCAATATTAGAGCCACTAGACCTCGAGCAACGGGTAAACAATTCGTATGTGATAAATTCCCTGCAGATTCAACCTCCGCTTCAACGTTCTCAGATTTACTATTTTTTGTGGGAATATTTTAAAGATTATTATTAGTCTGACTTCTATCTCTGCTATTTGTAGAATAAAATTAATGCGTTTATTCGTCCTGATGAATTCTGTAGAATTTGTATAGAATTCTAGATGATAGGAGGTATTGGAATAGTCGCTATTACCTACCTAGAACATGGCTGTGGTTGTAGCCTCGGAGCTCGTGATAAATTTTGTGATTCGCTTCGTCTTATACTAAGAAGATCTTTTAAATGTTTAGCAGAATGTTGTTTCAGAGTCTTTTTGAAAAAATGTTCTTGCTGTTTTAATGCTGCTTCAAGTTTGCTGGATAAAGTTGCAGCTTGAGACGACAAGGCAGACAAAGCCTGAAAATTATTACATATAAATTTTAACTAAACTCTAAATTGTAGGTCAAGAAATGATTAAAATTAATTATCAAATAACACGATTGATTTTATAGAAACATCTTACTGACCTGTACTTGAGTAGAAGCATGAAAAGCTTTTTTGGCTTGTTCGAGATCCTGCAGTTGTTGTTTATGATGCATTAGTCGCTTTTGTAATTTTCTACGATAGTTACGTGAAGCTGACGACCGACTAGCACTAACAAATTTTCTCTGCATTGCGGATTCTCCCTGAATGAATTCCCATCTTGTAGATAAAACTGTAAACGTTAAGGATTAGAGAGTCTTTTCTTAGTTTGAGAAACAGCGGTTTTTCACCTTCTCAATCAGAGATTCAAAAATATATTATAATATACCTTGATCCTTGTATTTGTCATTATTTTCTTCATGCGGAACTGGCTGAGTAGCTGTTGTGTCCAAGCAAACAGAAAGGAAAAGAAGAACCCATCCAATTAGGGTAGTATCCAAACGACTCGTGTTCGATGCTTGACCATTTGACAAAGGAGCCAACAGCCTGCCCAGTGTACGAACCATTGAATCTACTACCGACGATTTGTTAGCTCCTGCTATTAACGACTTACGTCCAAGGAATGTTAGCAGAATAAACACCCTAGAAATTAGACATCAATTATGAATACGATATGTTTAGTTCCAGATTATATTTTAGGTGAATATTATTCTCTATTTTCAGAATTGTTACAAAAAAGAATAAGTTTCGAGATAGTAAATCACAGATAGTTTCAGAATCAGCCATAGGATAAGGCTGTGAGATGATGCAAAGCCGAGAATCGTATCGATATCGATATGCTTACAATTAGTTAAACTGTACGGTAATCAGAAATGAATATAATTCTCACCTGTCCTGGGGGAAGATGTGAGTACAAGAGGCTGAATACAAATTGATCAATGTAGTAGCTAAGAAGTCTCCCCACCAAGCCTGATGCCCTGCCATACGAGCCAACAGTGCGGCAGCATGAAGTTGTAGCCTAGGCGCAGCGGTCACAACACAAATGGAATGGAAGAACTTGTCGCATATAACCGGTGTGAAGACATTGCAAAGTGAATTAGGAATCTGTAATAGATGGATCAACATTATGTTCAAATACTATCATTCAGTAAAGTTTATATGCAATTATTCTGAGAGAGAGAGAATGTCCTAGTAATTAATACTCACGCTAGGCACAGGTCCGATTTCATAAACAGTATAAAGTAGAATGTCGAGTAAAGTTTCTCCGAGTACTCTAAGTTTATCGGTAGGTGCACTGGCTAAAGATGGTACAGGTGTGTGTTGAGATCCTTTCCACGATTCTAATCGTCTCCAAACGCCTCGTACGACGTTCAATTGATGTTGAAACATAATACACTCCTGAAAGTAACATATATTTTGAATAAAACCAATGCGTATTTCATTTAATTACATCAAGCTAAATCCAGGAAGTTACCTGGTAAGTGGACAGGATTTTTGACGACGATTGTTCAGCATTTTCATTTGAAGTTTTACTTTGGTGTAAATAATGCTGCATATGAACAACATTCGGAGTCTCTGTGCACAGTAACGGATCTAAAAGGCTTTTCAGTCTCTCCGTTGCTAGACTAAACCTATGCACAATATTATTATTAGTATCAATAATTAGTTGGGATTTCTCTATGTTATTTATCGACCATTTTCACTCCATAGTCGTCTGAGATTACAGAACATGAAGATTACCTGCACTGGACGTCTTCGGCAAGAGCTGAAAGAATGCTACATTGAGATTCTATGGATGTGTGTAAAGCTGTGTCCGTGGTTCCGTCATGTCCGACATATGAAGCGTTTGGCTCAGAGTAATCTTCTCCTGGCAGTACTACCATGTGCCCGTAAAACATACCCAGTGGAATTTTGCATCTAGCAGTAGACATTCCATAACGGCCGATAGTTGTGATCTGGTGAAGAATAGACGGGTTCAAAGCGTTTTATCAGAATTTTAGAAAATTTTGAGGATTCGGAATGCTGGTATACCTTGAGATAGCGGCAGACCGGGGGTGGCTGTAAATCGTTAACAACCAGTGGCTTGGAGCCGATATCTCCTGCAACAACGAGACGAGTTCCATCGCTTTCTTCACTCTTTGTCCATATGTCTATAGACAATGATACAAGATCACTACATGAAGGAATCATGAGGTCAGTCAGCAATACAGGGGAGCCAAAATCCAATACGACAAAACGTCTAGCTCCGGAATGCATTCGTTCAACTACCAAAGCTTGCTGTGGAGGCCAGCATAGCAGTCTGCCCCACGGAAAGGTGATGTCTTCTCGCTAAAATCGTATTTCAATATAAATGTACATTGAAAATTTTCAAGTTGAACTACAAGGCCTCTATTGGCAAGAAAGAATATTAGCTCGACTCTTTCACACACATAAAAAAAAAAAAAAAAAGATTGGAGATGCCCCTGCGGTGAAATTATCACTGCTTGATTAAAATGAAAATGGTAAATACATTCCAATGTATACATAGAGATGAAACCTATGTAATCGTAGGTCGTGAAAAGAGAAGAAAAGATTCATCATCAAACAATTTCGATTTTGTCAATATCGTTAAAATATTATTCATATCGTGCTACCAAAAATAAATGCATAGCAACAGAAATGAGAAGTAACAAATTTAAGGCCACGCACACATACAAGTAGGATTATTCGATAGATTGTTAGAAATAAAAAAAAAACCTTATCGACATTAATATAATGCAAGGTACTTGATAATCCGAAGACAATTAAAATAAGAGATATAGATTCACGGTGGAAATTGTTCTTAGATAAAAATTTTTAGGTGTATTTTAAAGTTATGAGTAAATGGCAAATTGATCTGAGCTCATCCTATATCATGCTTTTCAAACCACTGATTGTTACCGCAATTGAAATATTTTCATTGAGAATATGGATGGAAAAATTGGCATGAGTCAGCCCAGACCCTTATTTTATAGACTGGCTTGAAAGTTGTTAAGTAATCGATTCTACCTAATGAAACACTGATATAAAAGTAGTACTGCAATTAACGCAAGAGCATAATGGTCCAAGATCCTTGAAAAACCGTTTGTATTGTATTCTACTCAATAAAATGATTGAATAAACTGTGTCTAAAATGTAATATTCCAATCAGGGCTCAATTGAAAAAGACTTCAATTATAAACTGTGTTGAGGGAAATAGGTATAAGTAAAGCAAATAAGTATGCAGTTTGTAGACCTCGTATTATGAAGAGCGCAAACTATGATAATTTCTTAGATAAGCCCTTTTGCCATCCATTTTCTGAATTTCTTTACGAACCGATGATAAATATTGTCCATATAAATAAGATATTGATAATTGATAAAATAAATGTTGTCATCGATAATTGAAAACAACAAAATAGATTTATTAAAAGACTAAATAGAATAATATGAATTCCTAATCTACAAAAAATCTACCTTCTTGTTATGGTTGTCCTCAATTTTGTTTGTAGCTGTACTAGCATTTGGTACTGATGATTTTTCTTTCATTATAGAAGAATCTATCGTAAGAGGATTAGGAGCATCATTTTGAGCGTTGTGCCAGATTTTAAATTCACCAGGCATATTGTTAGCTTCGTCACTGTCTGATTGGTCGTCAGGTGTAAGTGACAATAGAGCTGCTGGCTTTTTTGACATTTCTGCTTTACACTGACTAAGTAGATCACTTAATTTTGTTGTCAACTTTGCCTGAAGATCTGGTTCTATCGATACCGCATCCAAATTCTACAATGTACAATAATATCTAAATGTATCATCTTCCTTTCTTTTCCTTTCTGTTTTTTTTTTAATTCGAATACACATTATTTGCAAATTGCAACGGACCTCTAATTTTATCGCTTATATTCTGACTAGCTAAAGGTATCTAGCGCTCAACTTCGTTGATTAAAACCGATATTACTTTATTTATGCTCATCGATTTTCCTTACAATTAGATTCGAAATTTGTAGAATACGGGCCAACCCAGTGTGGGATTGATCTTTTTACTCTATCCCAATTGTTGAAGTATCGTTAGAATGAATCATTTGTAACGGCTATTGATATTGAACCAATTTACACAACGATAAAGAAGTATTCTTAAATTTAGATATGTGATAACTGTTTTTTTTTTTTATATTCTTCTCGCGCAACTTTCATCTATGAACTATATTGACTCTCAATATGGGTTTGTTGTTGTCGTTGTTGTTGAGTGTAGGTAACTCAAACTGTTTGAACATTCAACTTCTTTCTTTTGTTTTTTAAATATCAATTGCTGAACCAACATGCTTATTAATTTATGCAAAACTGACCAGACTGTTTGTTAAAGAATTTGTTATTAAATTCAAACGAATGCAAAAAGGTGATAATGAAACAGTATGATACACTCCAGGTGTGAAATTAGGGAAATATCACCTTCTGTGCAAAAAAATTGAATATAACTTACGTATGAGTGATGAATTATTTTAATATCTGGTACAGGGTTGTTGTTGTTGTTGTTAGTAGATGTATTGTCATACAGGGCAGTACCAATGTTAACTGCGCTTATACCGGGATCAATTTTCTCCATTTTGGTTCCATCAGATGCTGCGTGGCAAGTGAAGTGGAGAGGCTCTACCTATGAGCAAAAATGTTTGGGAATAGAGTAAATAAATAAAAGATATCTAAACATATCTAAGATTGATTAGGTGCAGCAAAAATTAACCAGGATCTGCGAGTGTTAAAACGCTAAATTTAGTTACCTATTTGAGTATATAAATTTATAAAACTGAACAAAAGGAGTAGAATACTGTATCTTTGATAGTTTAAAATCCTCTACTTAGAATGAAAATTAATACCTCGAGAAGTCCCTTCATGTTATTGTTTGCGCAAAGAGCTCGTAATTTACTAGGAACTTTGAGTTCGTTAGTGGGATGCGAAGGCAGTGTTAAAAGGTCCCTCAAATCAATCGTATCCTGTGTGTGAACAGAGCTGGTAGCCGTAACTGAGGCTCCTACTTGTTCTCCGGAAACAACAGCGGCATAAGTTACAGGCATGGAGCTAAATTTGGCTGGCATAGGTGGCTCCATGTCAAATAATTCCATTTCAAATGGTGTGTTATATAGTCCGAACCTAATGATCAGAGGAAACAGATCTATGATTAAAATCCATGGTTCTTGGAATTCAAGAAGTTGAATAATGGTAAGAAAAATCCGAACTGTTTTATGCAGTTTCTTAATTTCAGTGAAAATATGGATCAGCATACCTCGTAGCGAGCAGCAAATGATAGGGATTCACTCTGTTTGACATCTCAGTTGCTATCTGTTGTACGAGAGTTATGCATTGTTGAGCAACGCTGTGATTTCTGTCGTGTTTTAATGATCTGGTAATAAGTACTGCGAGCCAGCGCAGTGAACCAGCCCATTGAACTCCTGCTACTGAAGGAAGCAGAGTAACTAAAACCGAGAGAACTGCCTCGTCAAATGAATGAGGAGACGGTTCATCCAAGTTCTGAAGACCTCTACAAAAATTAGTTCATTATGTATTAAGATTATGATATTGGAGTAGCTTTGATAGAAATAATTATAATGAATTTATTAAAAGATACTCACTCGCTGCACAATACAATCAACTTAACACATTTATGTGCAATACTTCTGCCAGCATGTAGAAGACAAGTACGTAACAAGTCCAAAAGGCGTGTTTGTACAGATCGTATTGTTTCTAATTGTATATTTTTAACTTCTGGATTAATTCTTAATCTCGTCAACCGAATAGCTACTACCCAAATGAGTATATCTAATGCGAGAGACTGTACTACGGGTGACCTAGAAAAAAACAGTACAACAATTTCAAAAACAAATAGGTATTTCATCTTAACTAATATACCTCTTCAAATATAGTTTAACAAGGTTGCAAAAGGGGAAAAAAAAAAAAAACAAAAAAACTTTCTTGTCTCTAATAAAGTAGAGAAACAAAATATATAGGTATAAATAAAAATCATACGTGTTATCTTATTGCGATAACATTTAATATGCTTTAATTCATCCACCAGTTTACTTACTTATCTGTACCGTGAAGGCAAGCTACGTTAAGAATATTATCAATAAACGTCTTAGATTCCAGCATTGCACAACGTTGTGCTCTCTCGTTTGCTATGCTAGTAGAATGAACGGATCTAACAGTAATGGATATTTCGTGAATCCAATCGCAGCCTGTAAAACAATTTAATACAATTGAATGTTAAAACGAATAAATGTTATTTATCAATAAAAGTTTCATTAATATAAATACAATTACCGATATAGTATTCTAATTTCTTATTCGCGCTAGCAGCAAGCCGTTCGACTGTAGCTCCAGGTAAGAGTGGTCCTGCTTCACCAATTTTCAGTTTCTTAGAAGTCGGAGGTTTAGTTTCCATAATATTCATCCTGGACTTGGTAGTAGCCTGAAAAAATATATCCCAAGTATCAGAATTACATTCTAAGAAATGATACCAAATTTATATTTTCTCATGGGAAAAGTAAGAAGAGAAATACAAGTCCGCGGTAAACTCACTCCATCTTTTGCCGGATCGATAAGAGCCTTGATATGAACAAGAATGGTCCTAGCTTTAGAGCGAAATAGTCTGGGACTGGTGAGAGTAACGCATCCAGAATGATCAGAGAGATCTGTGCATTGTTGTAGATTAATAGGTCCGCATAATATCTCTGTATTATGTTGTCGTAAATATTCATCAGTAGTAACAGGATTTTCGCCTTTTTGTTCGCTGCCAATACTGAAGTCTATCCTTTCGTCAACAGGAGTTAACGGAGACTTGTGATGACCGATCCCAGTTATGTTTTGCTTTAGCAAAGTGACTTGGATTGTAGGAAGTTCCGGGCAAGGTGAGTGGAGACTGAATCTTACGTCAACGTGTCCAATGTTGCCCGCAGCACCGCGAGGCAGAGTTAGTTCAAATACGTGTTCGTCCCAGGTTGTACTGAAAAATGTATTGGAAATGAAATTTCTCAATTTCATTCTCTCAGGTAATGAATTAAGAAAGAAAATCTTCAATTACGCGTCGTTTTGAAGACGCCAAGTCCTCGTGTGGTGCTGATCTTCTGATTGATGTAGATGCTGGGGGTGACGACGCTGTCTTTGAGCTTGCATCATTTCACTCCAACAGGGCGGAACTGTTGCTCCGTAAGCAGGTGAATGACGATCAAATCTCGTCAACTCGTAAAGTGTTCTCAAGTCGGAATATGAAAGACTGATTCTATGCGCCAATACAGAATCTCTGTAATAGATAAGCATGGGAATGAATACTGGGAGAAAGTAAGGCAATGAACAATTTATAGAGATTAAAAGCGCAAGGCAACTCATCGAATATGTAAAGTTGGGAGTGAACTGCAGTATTTTGAAAATATAGACTCAGATATTAGCGGCAGCAGATTTATTGCTGAGATTTAATCAATCCTGAAGGGAATAACTTCTGAATTATAGAATATTCCGGACCATTTTCCTTCCAAGATCACTCAGGCCAGTAGAAAATATACATACTGATAGGTAACCGAACTTGTAGAGGTACTAGGAGCGAGATGATCGTTATTGCTGGATCCCATTTCGGTGACCATATTCACATCATCAATGTCCTCTTTTTCTTCGGTAGAATCCTCCTCTTCCATTGTCGCAAAGAAATGTAGCGCCCCTTCGCTCGTGCATACACATAATCTTTCCAGACCTAAATAAGATACAGGAATATTGGTGGCATTATATTGACTGTTGGATATCTCAAGATTTTCAGAAACTTTTGCTTTCAGAATCTCCTGGCTTTTGCAGATTCTCTATTTACCATGTCTATACGATTCTAAAAACATTTTTAAACTCCTTGATTTATCAGAACGAATTTGATCAACTCACTATTGCAATATGTAGCAGAGATGAATTTGCTTCCTTCAAGTTTTGCTTCAGAAGCAGTTTTCAGATCATTGAGATCAAGCAGTCTGACGACACCATCTTTGCATACTAGAGCAATCTGTCCTCTAGGCTCTTCCACAAATGATGGAGAAGTGACGGTATTAGAACTAGACGAAAGTGACCGTGATCGATTCTTCTCTTGAAGTGGTAGCAAGACGTGTTCGATTGGAATTTGGCTGAGTGGAATTTCCCGCCTTGCTACCGGCTCCGGTAAAAGTTTCACGACCTTACCAGTGAGGTCAAAAGCATATACAAGTAAAACCGCGCCACTCTTGCTCTGATTGTCATGAACCTCCCCATTTATCATCTTAGATGAGTCAACTTCGTTCTGGTCCCAAAACATGTAGCTCTTAGGTGGTAAGAATTCACTCTCTTCGTCGATGTCCATTTGATTAGCATTTGAAGTAGGGGGCGGATCGGTAAGCGCGATATCTGGCGCAGGGCACAAGGCGACGTAAAGATGCCTTCTGTCTCTCGAAGGAATGGCATAAGTTACTCTCTGTAGATCTGGGGCGTCTATAGAAATAGTTTGTATAACAACAGGCTCTGTTTTCAGGCCCTTCATTAGGTCAAGTGTCTTTTTGTTCAGCCCAGTTATGTCCGAAGTGGATGCGAACTGTTCAGAAGAATTGATTGGGTTGAAATTGGCGTCGAATGGAAAGGTCGAGGTTGGAGGAACGGCAATATTGATAGGCGTTGAGCACTGTATTCCGTTCGACGATGAAGCAGTAAGAGCATCAAAATGCGCTCCGATAACCATTTCGTCAACATCTTCAATGACAACGTCTTCTATAACGTCTTCGATGACTGGAACTTCGTACAAAAATTTACTCAGAAAGAGTTCCTGGTATAAACTCTCCTGACGCCCCCCATTAGAGCTTGCGCTAGTGCCTGTACCGGACAATACCTTCTTTGTCTTAGAATCTTTAGTCTTATCTGTCTTAGCAGATTGAGAGACGTCAATCTTGTGGTAAAAATCATAGAGAATTAAATAGTGTGATCTAGACGGTGTACATCTGTCCGCCACCTTCATAATGTCTAAACTGTCGCTAGCCGCGCTATTAACGCTGTTCATAGCTCTAACTAGAGACGAAGCTGGAGCTAGATCGGTCGACGCTGCCCATACATTTTCCAAGGTTCTTATTTGCTGTGTGTTATTGGTTGTCACTGAGACACCACAGATCAAACACGGCCTAATTCCAGTCGTTGTTGTCTCGATAAGAGTCGCCGATACAGTCGTACTCATGTTACTAGATTCTTCAGCTTCTGGTTTAGGACCTCCAGCAATTGACAACGCAGTCAGCTGCAGTCTTTGAGATCCTAAGGACTTATAATCGGATAAAGTATCCGTCTCTGAACCAAGACTCGGCAGGTATGAAGTTGACAAGATTCTTGCAGCGTGAAACTGCACCGTTTCCTTGTTTGTTGAATCTTGATCGCTCGTAGCGACAAAGAAGGATACTTCTTTCTGCAAAAAAAAAAAACGGATTTACTTATTAATGAGTATTTCAAACTGTCATATATACCAATCAAAGGGATTTCTTACTTTCAACTGATTACTGACGTTCCACACATTGACGAATCCGTTGTGCGAAGCAGTGGCAGCAAGACCAGTAACGTTTGTTGTGCTAATTATTTCCACATTATCACCAGACTCTATAGCAGGAGCCGTGGCTAGAGCTACTGATAGAGGTACATTCTGTGTGTATTCTCCCTTAACGAACGGACAATTAGGTGAATGACGTTCGTGCTCTGACCATGGTTCGTCCGTTGGTTCCCAACAGACCAAACAGACGTTGCAAGTGAAGCACATGGCCCTATCATCCCCCGTAGAGTTTGGCTGATGGTAAAAGCCAGCTTGTGCCATTTGGTCAGGCAATGCCCATCTGGAAGTCATTTCTCTTCTTGATATTGTCATTTGTTGTATGAAAATCAATTATTTATTCCTAAGATAATTGCTAAGACTATTTCATGCATTCTTTCAGAGTTACATCATTCACAGTCTGATATTACACAAGAAATAGGAGTGAAATTATAATTTGACTCACTTATAATTCATGTGAGGCCATTTCGAAAATGTATCTCGCCGAGCCGCTTCACTGAACATAAGTGCTCTGTCCGCCGGACCACCTTCCAATACCAAGCCTGGTAGTAGGCCATTTAGCTGTTCGTTGATAGCGGAAGCGATAGGCAATGCAGGGATATGCCTGTTTTGGCGTTTTAATTCTGTTACCAAGCCTGAGCATACCAACTTCAGAGATCCATGAGGTAACTCTAGGCATACCGTATTCCACTGTGGAAAGTTTTGTTCAAGTTGAGAAATATTTAAGGAATGTTCCGCTGCATCAGGACCTAAGAATTTCATGGATGAAAGAGAATAACTAACTTTTTGTGCTTTAATGCCCTTTTTCTGGGTTGCTTGAGCAGCGACAATTTTTCCTGACAATTCTTGAAGCACTTCTTGAACGTGATCGACCCCAGGCAACTCTACACATCTTAGACATAGGTGTAACAGAATTGCTTCGCTGAGTAAAAGCTCTAGTTTAATTATGTCTTCGCTGCAAGATATGGGGGTCTGCAATATTGTGTCCAGTAAAAGAACCCCGTTGTAATCGCTGCGTACACCAATACCTCGGCCATCTGTATATAGTACTTTGTCTATCCCTTCCGCTAAATATACTCCATTTATTTTTCTTTCAGATTTACCTGTAGAGGAGATAAACGACAATCCTTCTCATATATCCTTGGCAACAAACCATGAACAGAAACAATGATTTAATGTGAATAAAATTAAGGACCAAACACGTGTTCCTCATGTAATATAGAGAATATCTCGAAACATTCAAGAGTTGGATAAAATCTAACTATAAGACTATTTCTTCAGCCTCTTTACTTGCAATAGAGAAAGAGAGGCCTAAGCAGTTCTCTTTGCAAAACAGGTATCATGTTCGGAGCAGGAATTTCGTTCTTCAAAGATGCTGACCACTAAGTCATGCCGAGTGATAAATACATCTGTACTGTGGTACAGCATCGGGCAATAGTCATATTTCTTGGAACAGTTAGAGAGATAAGGTGAGATTTGAATCACTCTCCATTCAACTGTACAGGGAATGTAAGACGCAACTAACAGGACATAATATGTTCAAGACTTCGCGATTTGTTCAATAGGAATTAATTACGAGTCAAAATCCAGCCACAGAATCTCATCAAGGAATTTTTCCTGATTGGGTGTGATTAAGAAGAACATACTCAGAGTAGGACTAAACTTATAGCATTGGAATTCAGCTCCAAATATTCATGAATATAGAGGATAACTCGCTGGGTCAAAAAGACGTTTCTCTTCCTCACACAGAATGGAATCGGTTTATCATTTCATTCGTTTATGGATTCCTTACTGAGAAAAGTATGAATAGAAATGATTGAAATGATGACCAACTTTTTTCTGCAAGTAATATACATATCGCAATGCAGTTTGGCAATCGATGATAACAGAGCAGTTTTCTGTGGCATGTAAATAAGACGTAAGATACTTCATTATAGTGAAAGTTATATTCGTTGCGGAACATCGACTGCGCTGTGGTTTTATACTGTTTTGAATGGCTATGGAGAACAGCTATCCGCTTTGTTCTAGATTGTTTACCATGTGTTGAAGTGGTCTTTATCTCAGGCTTGAGAACAGTCGTTGAATAATCTTGAGATTTGGGACTTAAATTAAAGTAAAATAAAGGGTGAAGACTATGGCCAAGGAGTGGAGTAATAATGCATTGTTTTAGTCTAGGAAAAATTAATGACAATGAAAATCGACAAAGAGGAGAGTACGAGTTCGTTGAGAAGATCCCGTGAAGTGGAGATGAGAAATTGGGGATATGAATCTTTTGTAAATTGAAGGAAAAGGTGGATTAGGATTTCGAGCTCGCGGTATGGTGTGAATATTGTCGCATGATAGTGTCTCTCGACGGTATGAGGATAAAAAAAAAAAAGTAACGTCGAATCACGCGTCTGACATGTCGTGGAATAAACGACCTTGACCATGGCGAGTGTCTAAATGACGTTTCGGAATTTTCGTTGGAACAGATAATGCGTTTGATTTTGTTAGTCATTATCGCGAAATTTAAAGGCGAGTTGATTAATGAGGGAGGGCTTACCCGACAAGGAACTTTTCTGTAGGATTACCCCGGAGTTGACATCAAACACGAATACCTGGGCACTGCCAGTCGTAATTAAAACCACATTCAAATTTGGATGATATATTATACTCTTGCACTCTGTATCTAGATTCAAATAGCCGTCTTCTTTTAATAACCACGGATCATCATCAGCCATTTTGCTTATACGAATTACGATTCTCAAAAAATTTTTCCTAATGCGCGAACATCACAAAAAACATGGCGTACTCATCACCGCCATCTTTGAGTCGAACGTCAGCAAGGCGGTCTGAAATTAGATAAATGTTCTATCGATGTATACGTAGTCGACAGTCGAATAATCGATCTAACAACGCGGAATTTTCAAATTCGCAATAGATGCCAACAAAATTCGAATAACAAATTCGCTCGCTTACACGCATTATATTGTTCATCATTTATGACTTATTGATAAATTTCGGAAATATTAGTACACATATACGTGTATTATTCTTCAGTCAACGCCTTGCATACTTTTTTTTTCACCCAAAGGAACATTGGGAGCTTTCCATCTACAGCCAAAAATCAACACACTCAGACACACAGCTAAACGATTGGTCTTTTCCGTTCGCTCCAGCCAATCATATTGCTGTGTGTCTGACTGCGTCGATTTTTGGCTGTAGATGGAAAACTCCCATTTCTATTACATCAACCCTATAACTCATAAGGAATTGATCGCAATTATTTATGAAACAAATATGTGTTGTTCTTTCGGTACTAGAAGAGAGCTGCCGGATTTATATAATAATATGTATGTATATATATATGATATATATGATTCTCTGGAATGTAACGCGCCTAAGAGGTGGGCAAGCGCGAAGACGCCTGCATCGAGCAGCTCCAACATCGACGATTGGGTTTTATTTCCCACGTAGCCAAAGGGCACGCGATATGCGAAATAAAGAACAATCGCTTGCCGTTCGGATTGCCTGTATCCCGGCGAGGCGCGTTACTTTCCAGAGAATCACTCTCTATATATGTAGAGACCCTCTAGTGCAGTGGTTCTTAACCGGTGGTCCCTAAAAGCACCTGAAGTGGTCCGCGAAGTCATTCTATGAGTTCTATAATATAGAACAACATTATAATAATTTATATTACCGCCAAACAGTTGGTGGTCCATGGCAAGACAAAAATTCAGTCAAATGGTCCCTCATCATTAAAAGGTTAGGAACCACTGTTCTAGTGAGAGAACAATTCGCTGCCATTCACGGGATACAGATATAGTCTCGTCTTCTCTTGCTACATAGCAGAGACTGTTTTTGTCTACCCCATTGATTTCTTATAGAGGGCTTTCGACATCACGCAAGGAAAAATGGGGAAATTTTCAGCCAGGAATTATAGAAAAGGGGGAGAAAGAACTTGTCTGATCAATGAATTTTTCAGATTATTAAAGCTATTATTCATTCGCTTAGGTATTTCAATTCACTTGGAATAATGTCACATTCATTTATAACAATAAATGGAATGAATCATGAGATGAATAAAAAAATTGCATTCAGGCTTTTATTAGAAGAAGAAAAAGATGAAAAATAATAAAAACAGAGCAAATGATTGAGTCAAATTAAAAAAATTTATTTTCTTGGGATTCCCGGTCATCGAATTATTAATTTAATGCCGCATCGGTACGTATGGTCAAGTCTAGATAAAGCTAGTGATTACTGGAAATCACTAAAGAATTCGGGGATATTCGGTAGCAATCATTCGCGATAGAAAATATATTATCTAATTACGATAAGTAGCCCGAGAGCAAGCTTTATCGAGGGCAATAGTAAACGTGATTTAAAATTATTTCGCCCCGATCTATGCGACATGAATTATTTTCTTGTTCAACTACAATGCTGCATTCATGTCTATAGGAGATTTCGAGCATGAAATTAATTAAGCACATAATCGATTTTATATAGGTATATCGCTTTTTGCCAGCTATTTTACTTGCAGTTGCTGCATGTAAAAAACGTATAATTCAATTGAAAACGTTCTAAAATCCTTCGAGCATATTATACGTGGCAATCAGGTGAAACCGAATGGTCCATGCGCCCGGACGCCGAATATTTCGTATTTTTAGGGGGATAGCCACTCGTTGCACTGAAAACCTCTAGGGTGATTTTGGCGTGCGGTCGATGAAACTCGACAGCCATTAGGTTTGTTCGTCTTAGCTACACCTTTTACACTTTTCACTAGAAATTTACACCTCCTACTGTTGTCGTTGATTGTATTAAGATATCATTTAAAATTAATTGATAGATTTTTGATAAATATTCATAGCTTATTTACGTAGATTTTATTCACTTTATTCATCATTTTCTTAAAATGAACGAACATAACCCCACATGTCTACCTTCCGCGATGTATTGACAGTCAGCCGGCTTCTATCAACAATAGGTTTGTTCGTCTTAGCTTACACTTTCTACACTTTTTGTACACCTTTTACACTCGCCCAATAGGAAGTGTAAATTTCTAGTGAAAAGTGTAAGATCTAGTTAAAGTGTAAGAAGTGTAGCTAGAACGAACAAACCTGATGGCTGCCGAGTTGCATCGACCGCGCGCCAAAATCAACCTAGGGATTTTTCAGCGCAACGAGTGGTTGTCCCCCTAAAAATACAAAATATTCGGCGTCCGGGCGCATGGACCATTCGGTTTCACCTGATTGTCACGTATATAAGTGTTCAGTTTCAATAATGTGATTTTTAGTCGTATTTTTATAACATCTTCTTATGTGCTGGATATAGTCTTTTCGCACAGCTGAATAGAGCTGTTAGTTCTGACCGACTGGTTTCTGCAACAAAAAAAAAATGTAAATAACATGTGGAATATGCATTCCGATAAAAGAGATTTGTGATACCTAGCTACTTACAATCAGTATACGAGATTCTGTGTCCAGCTGTACATGTATTGGAGTAAACAGTTGACACTCAAAACCAGTATCAAAAGCGCGGAATAAGAAACCTGGAGCCAGGTTGGAGTTTCGAATTTCTAAAGTTCCAAAAAGTCAAAATTGCGAATGTGTTCAAGATGATTTCGAATTTTCGAAAGTCCAGACCCCCGAAGGTCCGGAAATCTAAAAAGTTCGATTTATTTCTCAGCATGTGGATACAAAAAATAGTTCATTCGAATCGTGACTCTCTAAATGCAAATGTATTTTGTCTACTTCAGTCCTTAACTTTCATGTCATGAATGATCGATAGGGTTTCGAGACCTTTTTTTCAAAAAGGACATTTCAAAATGATCAATTTGAAAACTCATTTCTTTCGATTCGAACAATACAGGCTGAGTTATCATACACTGAATGCATGTATGCGTGAATTTCAAGTTTCGGATGTTTTACTTTTCGGATCTTTACCCCTTTCGCAATTTTAAAACTCGGCTGTTCTTCGTTTTCAAGGCTTCTGAAATCGGCCATATAGATACCCTTTCCGAAAACTGTGAGTCGGTAATATTCAAATTCGGGATGTTTACCGTTTGGAACTTTTAAAATGCGGAACTTCAACCAGGACCCGGCAACCTGGAACCCAATTTAGAGATGATTTCTTATTTCTTCTTTACTTGAATTAAGAATAACGCACGTATTACTCATCATTTATAAATCGCTTTGATGATTCATATGCTTATCCTCCCGTTTGCATTGCGGGCTGCAAAATGAGATTTAGTCGTTGTAACTGAATATCTGTTGATGTATTTATCTGTTTGACAATAGGTTTTTCTACATTCTCCGTGGTGAAAAGATCTTTGCGTTTTTGTTGATTAAGAGAATAGTTTTGCCACTAGCTCAAGAAGCAGATACATATTATTAGAAGAACTTTGAAGAAGTTTGAAGCAAACAATAATTAATAGCGCGTGCACTTTAATATCGAACTATGTACTCGCAAAGGGGAATCCAGTGAAGATTTGATATTGCAGTGAAGAGTTCTTCCCCGGCCTTATCATCGAGTTGACTATAAAATGAGACGTTCGTCAAATGAAGAGCACAGTCAAGATCCAAAGCACCACACACCCTGCAGCCGAAGTAGGTAAGATATACGTTCACTCCAACTCTTTACCAAACTTTTAACGTAAGCCAAGATCAGCTGATACAGTAGCCACACGATAATCAACCCATTTACAGCAATACCTGAAAATAGATGTTCAAATATCACTAATGATAGTTTTTTTTTTTCAGAGAGCTAACGAAAATGACTTCCACCGTTCTCATAATCTTGACGATCGCTGTAACAGCGCTGGTAGAATCATATCCGAGTCCAGGATACATTGTGAGTATCTTCATAAACAGATCTATGAGATTTTTCCGAACCCTTGGGTGTCATTCCCGTTTCAACATTCCAGAACCGATTCGAAAGATCGGCGAATCCAGAACCCCAGGGATTCGGAGGATTTGGAGGCGGATTTCGTCCCTTTTCCAATGTAGGAGGTTATGACTTCAGCTACCATCCCCCAGCTCCAAGTCCTTATGGATCGGGAGGATATTTCCAGTCAGCTTCCCGACCAACTTTTAACTTGCCGGAACCCCCCTCTCGGAATAGCTTTAACTTCAGTCCAGCAGGAAGCAGTGGCCTTAACGTCGACTATGGGCGAAGATTAATCGACACTGACCGTGGAACACTCGACGCGAGGGCCTCGGCACAATTGATTCCGGATGGCTCGAGGTTGACCGTGCAGCAGCCAACTATTGGATTACAAGGAACTTATCACCCGACTCCACAGGGAACTGTTAGCGCCAGCGTGAATAGGATTATCGACGGTCCTGGAGATCGCCGTCCTTCCTACGGCCTCGGCTACGAGCACACGGTACTTGACAACCAAAATGGAAAGGTGTCGCTATCAGCCGGAGTACAAAAGTCGCCGGGTCAAGATCCGACCGGGACTGTCGGAGTAAAAGCCACATTCCGGTAGTTCCGTGGATCAACTGAATCAGATTGCAAAATCGAAATCAATCAGCGAAAATCACCATAAGTAATCGCGAAATGTTCATCAATCTCAAGAAATATTTAATCAAATTGGAAACCAATATTTGAATAAATAATCGCATATTTCTGCTTCATAAGTCCTAACACGTAAAATGTGAATGTTTTTTTGACCCACGTACCCACCCATATTCTTTCAGATGCTATTTCAATCATTTCCATCAGGAGCTTTGAGGACGTGTGCGTAAAATATGCAGTTCAATTCAACTCCGAATATCCGGTCTCGGTACTTCATGTTCTCGTACGTTGATCGCCTTGTCCAGGGGACGCTAGGCCCGAAAAATGAAGCAGTCGACGTAAAAATGAGGTTCTTTGGTTGCATATAACTGCCAATTGGTGATAATACCATCAGTTGACAACTAAAATTCAGATTCGAAAGAGATGAGTTTCTTTTTCGAAAATGTGACGCTGCGTGGTCGAGTCCCTTCGAAGCACCGATAGTACAGAGTAATCGAATTTTTAGAGTGCTAAATTTCCTCCATGACGTAATCTCGTCAACATCCGCACTGATGATGAAAAAATGAAATTACAACTCACTTCCGTTGTGTAATCTCAAAACTATGAAACCCTCTATACATGTAACAGTAACACGCACGTATTACTATTTTCGATAAGAGATTGTAAATTGCAACTCACCGGACCTGAAAACCTTAGGATGAACGCGTGGATGGAGAGCTTTAACAGGATAGAGAAGGGCAACAATGTGTAAAATTAAGTGCAGTGACGACTTTGTTGCACTAAACTCTGAAAGCTACAATAATACGAAGGTCCTCCGATTTTTTATTCGTAAAAACCAGCTACGTTGGCAATTGAAATATTCAATACGACTCTTCAGTTGTAATTAATCTTTTCGTCGAATATACTTCGAAGCTGGCGGGCGCTCAGCCGCCTCCAGTGACAGTCCATTTCTTCCTCGGAAGGGATTACTTCGCGAGTTAGTTGCAAATATTTTGCAATTGGGCAAACATCTTCGCAGCCAGGTAACCGAAGTATTCTTATCTGCTCGGTCGCGCCGGTCCACAGTACTATCTGATGATGAAAAAAAAAAAAATATAGCATATAGGAACAATGCAGGCATGCTTTAGGTATACAGATGGAAACACAAGGCTTGCTGAGCTCTGTGATGGAGCGCGAAGGATGAAAAGTAGTTCAATAGGTATATGATATGAAGGGAGGAAGGACCAAGCCGACATGAAGAGTGGCATGGCTTATCTGATAGATGTAGCTAACTGAATGATATGAGATAACACGAGGAGTATGAGAATATGTACTTCGAAGGAAAGAAAGAGTACCCACAGAAAGCTTCCCTATTAAATTTGTTCCACAAAAATTTCGCACCTTGACAAAATGATTTCCGTCAGTGTCCTGAAGCTTCTCGAATATCACTGCTGTGCCATAGGGTATTTGAGGTTCGAGAATACCGTGAGCTTGTAAAAAAGCAGAAACTGTTGAGTCATGAGCGCTGTACAGATAAATCTTTCGGGGATTCCTCTGCGCTCCCTCGAGGTGCATATTCTCGATGAATTTTCTCACCAATGGGCCACCGTGAAGCCTTCGAATCTGCGTCGTGTAGGACCATATGTCGTATTGTAGGGTAGCAACTTGACTAACCTCCCGGAAAACAGCGTCCGTACACCATGCCGGTGAAGTCAAGTTCATTGCTCTCTATACGATTGGGAAAAGTTGGTTATCGAGTCGAGTCACATCCATATATTCAAGGAAACCGTTGAATTTTTAACCGCTAGTGTAATATGTGCGAAAACTAGGAATCATCATACCTGAGAAACTAGAAGATTGTAGATTTCGTAGACTTGGTACGAGTTAGTGAGATTCAGACCGGTCTTGACCGTAAGGAAATTAAAGAGATCGCTGTGCAGGGCGATCTTCGTTCGAACCTCCGGAAGCTGCAGTACTTCGGCAACCGCTTTTTCGAATCTACAGAATGAAATGAGGAAGATAGTAGTTGATCTCAAGTTGTCCTCTTCATTATCACAGAGGCCAACCTCAATATCTTGCTTTCTCGGAAATATTACATCGCTGTACTTTGAAATTCTATTTCCCAAAAACTCAGGATAGTCAGAGTTGAACATGTTGCAGTGAACATTACATAAGGTTCAGATGTAGTACGGGTATACTAACTGCGGACATAAATACGCTTTCATCAATATGTCTAGTGGTTGGGGTACGTAATGTGTGGGAATCGGGATCCAGGCTAATTCAGGATTCCACATCTGCGCTTCCGAAGGAAGAAAAAGTCCTGCCAGTAACAGCTGAAGAGACATCTTCGTGCGATCGGCGTCTGTACTGACGGCGTATACATCACTGGCAACATTAATCGCGCCCAACAGCTCTTGGTACCGCGTCTTTAACACTTGGCCAATTCGGTACGCGCGCATTTTTCCTGTCTGCAAATTCGAATTAATGAACTTTGATTGCATTTTTGCATAACGTGATATTCTCTGGACTTGAGCCTGTTTGGCGAGTGGGAGGATTGAATAGACTTTTTAATCAGGCTGAGTTTCAACTTATTCAACTGATGACCTTCTAGTTATCAAATCACTGATATGTAAATGTACAAAAGCGAGGTCTGACACGTTCAAGTAACTCACATGAGTCAACTGGCCAAAGCCCCATGGTTCGTACTCTGATAGACTATGGATGTCTTTGGGATACATCTCGTGTAGACGTGGCGTTCTGTCCCCATGTCTGAATAACTGAAACGAAGAACGAAAAGAGAATGATCGACTGACTGAAACATCGACTGTTTCTGATCATTTTTGATAGGATTAAGTGTATGATCTTTTTGGATTCTTACGGAATCTAACGTCATCCCAAACTCAGAGTGTGATACATATTATTATGGGTAGAAGTAGTCTACATAGAGTAAGATCAATATATGGTATAAGACGGTGTGCGTGTGTACTGACAAAAAGGATTTTCAAGAAACGATCGAAGTCGAGACAATCTAAGCACACCGTTTTGGAATGAATAATCTGATATCGGAACTACATGCCATTTTCATTTATGTCTCCAAAAAGGTGCATGATTATACGAATAAATGACAACACAGAGTATGACAGCTATATTAGAATTTTCGCGATCCACAATTTTCCCAGATTTTATGTAGAATTTTGATGATCTTTAAGTTGAATACGATGATAATTTGTGACGTGTTCAATATCAACTCACAAAAATAGATTAGCACGGGTTGCGACCTTTGGAACTTACCACTTGGACCTGGGTCACTCTTAGCTCTGTTCGAACGAGGGCTAGACACAATATGACAATCAGTGCACAGCGTAGAATAACTCCCTTCATTTTTCAAGGTAAACAGGAAGTCTTGTGACAACAGTTAACGACATTCAGTCGTTGGAGACGTTTCAGATTCTAAGCTGAACGAACACGTATGTAGTTTATGGGTGGCCTCTGTTATCAGGGTTATCGCGGTTTGTTAGAAATCATGAACTATGTAATAGACTGTGCACGAACGTCCTTGTGATACTAAATACTATGCAGTAGATATGCGCTGATCGGGGCCGCTGCTAATGAAAATTGTTGTAGATGAGATAAAAGTTATATGGATACCTTTTCTGACTAATGACTCAAAAATTGTGAAGTGATAATTAATACGTATGCATGGTCATGATTCTGAATACGGACATTGATGATGAAAAATGCGAGCCTTAGTTATGTATGTAACTAAGAATAGTCGAAACTATCGCCCCTGAAAATATGTAACCGAGGGTACATCTTGGTTCAAGTTGTTTGAGGGGCCTCGAAGTCGCTTGAAACATTTGACGCGAGCTACTTGAACTTGGGTAATGCAGGTGTACGCCGAGATACCTCTATGCACACCGCTAGATGGCGCAGCGCGCATCTTCTAACCAGTTTGATACAATAGTTCGGCAGGTCGCCACTGTAGTGCGTTACGGGCGGCATGGCTGTACTTTTGAATAAAAAGCTGAGCAATTCAAAGGCGATTGCACGGGGTGTAACATTTATTAACCGTATAAAAGTGATTTATCGTGCTCGTGCTAGATTTGAAGAGTTGTCATATCCTTCAATACGTAACAGGTAATGTTCTGGTAATGTACTGCATAAGATTCGAGAGTTGATTCTGATTAATACGGGCAAAACACGTCGTGGCATTACATCTACTCAAATAAGGGGTAGAAAACGTATTATCTGGACTTCAGGGATGGAAGCTAGAGTTGAGACAATTCTTGTGTGCATTTTTTCCTGAAGATTTGAAGTGAGGGTGCTGATAAAAGACAAGTGTATAGTTTCTAATGAGATTATTCCAAGGCGCAGGCAAATATTTACGGAAATAGCCATCATGGTTATGCATTCATATAATTAGTTATTATACATTGAAAGGCTGGAAGGGAGGTCAATATTCAAGATTTTACTTTCATCCAAACTAGGATATTAGGAATTTTCAATTTTTATCTGATAGTTCATATAGTATTTAAAGAGTTATCAACAAATTTTCAATTCAAAATCTCTATATTGTGCGTAGTTATTTCTGTTAAAATTATAGCCGCATGCGTGACAGCAGTTTCATAGCCACTGCTATGAGAATCTGGAATTTGATGTGCTTCGGCCTTTATGCGACCGGTTGTTTAAAAGTTCACTTTCCGAGCATCGGATTTAGGCCGCAAAGTGACCAATTTCAGGTCACTAAAATATAGTGAAATATTATAGGACAAAAGCCTATAATGAAATATTATCGGACAGTATGAATATGTTTTATTAAAATAAACACAGGGAGCTTTCCATCTACAGCCAAAAATCAACACACTCAGACACACAGCTAAACGATTGGTCTTTTCCGTTCGCTCCAGCCAATCATATTGCTGTGTGTCTGACTGCGTCGATTTTCGGCTGTAGATGGAAAGCTCCCACAGTCAGGTTACTTCTGACTACGTTCACACTTTACAAAACAGAATGTCTGAAAATGTCAAATGTCTGAGTCGAAATGTTTTGATACAGAAAAACGCAATAATACCAGTCATTTTACAAACTAAAGTAAGTATAACACTTTGAGTGTGCGATTTTCCAAAAAGTGAACCTTCAAACAACGGATCGCATAAAATATTGTATGCGCCAAGTCCGAGAAGTGTCGATTCCGGTATGGGTAATTTCAAAAATTCACCTCTGAGTGTGCTGCGTGTCACAGGAGAACTCGTGTGGATTAAAAATTGATTATTAATCCAGGGTCAAAATAAAATAAAATAAATGTTATAAAATGATGGCTGCAGCTTTGATTATTTTGGTAGTCGCCCTAATGGCGTTAGTAAAATCATCTCTGGGCCTGAGAGATAACCGGCATTCCGCTTCTCACGTTGTACGTAAAATTTTTCATCAGCTTCGCGGATTCATCATTTATAATTGTACCGTAATATTGGTTTACAAACCAATGGATATAGTAACGTGGTATGTATTAATATGCGTGCCGAAGTGACTGGTTCAAACATAGTCATTCTTTCCAAGTCTTTTGGTCTCATTCCCTTTTTGTTATTTCCGAATCGATTAACTCCTTCGAAGCCTCGGTTCCGGAGATCACCTGAATTTCAGTCAGAACCTCAAGGAGCTTTAAGCGCTACTTGGCAGAAAGATCTTAGTGGCCCGGAACTACATTAACCACAAGATATTTGAGAATTAACATGTCTCAAAGGTGGGAGCCTAATGTTGGAATCCAGGGGTGCGATTCTGTAACTCTTGCGCTAACTTAGCACACGTGCTAACTTTTTTTCCCGATTCTACGCCAATATGCTTCCCCGCTAGCACTCGTTCACCGGCGGTAGCATCGATATGCTCGGTTTTCGGGTGTCAACAAGCTGAGATCGTCATGCAACTGCGCGAGAACCAACAATTGAACCCAAGGAAAACCCGGCTCTATGATGAAGCTCTCGCGATCGAGTGCTATCTTAACGAATTTTTATCACCTGCCGTAACGACACTCTCACAGGCCTTGCTGAGTGTACCGATCGCGTGCTATCTAAACGAATTTCCAGCGCCTGCCGTTAACGAGACTCTACAATATATATTTCTTATTTTTTATCGAATATGTATACTATGAAAATGTTATAGTTTCTTATTAAATTAATGGTTCGACTACTTTTTCGAGAACTTTTGACCCGACAACGTGGATGAGAATTGAAATGCCAATAATACATAGCGAACTGCGTTATGACCCCACCCAAAAGATACATCGTATGTTTTATCAGTGTCTCATTGAGGCACGCACTCGTATACATTCGCAAGTTACGTGACGAACACATAATAAGCGTCCGGGAATTGCGGGAGTCCCGCGGGTGGGACTTAAATGTGTAATTATTATCTCATGTGCAGAAAGTTAGAACGTGTAGGTTTTTTAGCGGCATGGATTGGCTCATATACGAGCGAATTGTGAATGATTGCACGTGTAGTGGCCCTGTAAGCCGTCTTCTTCCTCGTACCTTAAATTCCCCAATATGTCTGTACGAAATTCCGAGCAGCTAAGCAGCTCGGAGATTTCTTTGTAAGATGAAAAGTATACAATAAGGTCGTAGAAGACGTTTCGTTGATCACTAGATTATACGTATAGCCGCATCCCGTGTGGAAATTGAGTTGGGGGCCTGAACTGGCCCCGGCTAGATTCACGATTCTCAATTGGGGCGCTAATCTGGCGAACTGACCGGGGCCCGCCCAGAAGCGTCACGCTCGCCCGAATAGGGCCTGTATAGTAAAACTAGACAAGCGCTCATCTGGCAGCCCTTTGAAAAACCAACCTCAAATTTGATTTTTTCAAATCTATATTTCTGGGGTTTCAATCGTGAACAAAAATGTAATAAAAAATTAAATCAAAGATATTTCATTTTATATTATTGCGATACAAATTATGAACGTGTATTCTATCACAGCTGAGTACTTGCCACGGAGGTTTACTTGTAAAGAGGAATGATGATAGAAGTAAAGATTGAGAAAATAAAAAAAAAAATGCGATATGTACTGCGGTATGTATGTACGCTTAGCGTGTTTGATTCTGACCGACATGAAGTTGTCCCCACAGTCTTCTGTCTCTTTCCTTCTCTATGTAACCATGAAGGATAGAAGGAAACAGAAGACTGTGGTGCCAACTTCATAGCGGTCAGAATCAAACACGCTAAGTCATATTACAGTTCAGAAGCAGTACTGCTGCTGTCTGATGATACGTCATTATGGGCTTCTCAACTGCCCCTTGGTTTAGACTGCTCGGACCGCTTCTTACATAGTAATATTCATACTTGCAGCAGTCAAATTATTAAAAAAATAAATAATTTTCAAAAATTAATTTAACCTAAAAACAAATTAATAGCGAAACTACTTTTTTTTTTCGATTTACAAAACAAGAAAGAATTATTACTCACTCAGTATCCGAGGAGTTCAGATCTTGAAGTGCACCGTTAACCTCTTTCCTTCTTCTTCGATAGTTCCGCTTACGAATTCTATCTTTAGCACGTTTCTTTATTAATTTATCGTCATCCATATTTTCAAGCTACTTTGCAGTAGTACCTGAAAGTGACCGGGCACTGATATCTGCGCTGCTCGATTATAAAATCTTCGAAAAATAAGCTCAATACGGGTTTCGTAGCATTTATCACGGCTGTTCTGGGTTCGCCATGACGGGCGCCAGATAGTAACTGCTAAGTTCGCTCATGCTGCATCATAAAGTGGGTTCAGAACATTGAAAGTCTTCAATTTCTCGAAGCTTTACATACAGGTAATGCCAGGATGAAAACTGAAAAGCATATCATGCGGATTTAAAATATTGCATCTGGTGGCCCGACCAGAGCCAGGTCGGGGCCCTGGCTGTGCAGCGAAATTAGGGCCGTCATGGGGAAATCTGGTCAGGGCCATTGTGCGCATCGGGCTAGCCCGAACAAATTTCCACACGGGATATAGGCATATGTAACACATGTCAATGTAAGAGCTGGAGATAACCAATATTCATTTGCTTGAGGAGAATCAACGGAGTCGAAAATAAATCGATGTCGAAATTTTCAAAGTCATAGATAACGAGATGGAGATCATTATTCTGAACTTTGAACTTTAGAGTTCGATATTTGCCACGCGAGATCTGGTAGCGATCAGTTCGGGGATTTACTATTGGGTCAATATAATCAGGTAGTGCTATTCACGCATGGAACTTTCTCACATCCCACTTACTTTCGAACTGCGTGATACACCTAGAGTTATGACGATAGGCCGATGATCTGAATATCGGACCTGTTGAAAGCAATGGACACGATGCCTCGCGCACTTTTCCCTCGGGCTATAGAGGAAAAAGACCATGCATGACCGTTGCATCAGCAACGAAACTCGGGACTTCGCCATAGAATGGCACTTCTCAGAACCTGAGATGGGGAGACCTCCAAAGCGAGATGCCGGATGTGCTCATATGCTGCTTATACGTTCATACCTACATTGGTATACTTATTGAAATTCACTTCCTGTTTCTGAGTCTTTCGAAAAATCTTCTCTCACATACCCGAAGACGGAGAAGAAATGTCGTAGCTTCAGTTGACGTTGAACAGTGGCAGTCGCCTTGGAAAAATGTTAACAAGCCCTTAATATCTGTGGATTGACTCTTTCGCGCCGTGGGGTTTTCTGCTTTTTTTAATTACAGAATGTTTTTGCCGTCTGCGCTGTACAGATTATCGAAATTATCAATACTTCGGTTCTGAGCTAACGCAGACGCGAGCGCACACACGCTATCGAACTATTCACTAGCGAGGGGAATCCAGAAAAGATGTAACTTGAAGTGAATATAGTTCTTCCCCGACCTTATCATCTGATTGTATTTCGACTATAAAATGAGACGATTGTCGAGTAGAGAGGACAGTCAAGGTCTACAGCGACATAGGTATAAGCTCTGTAGTTGAAAAAGGTAGGATCGGTTCACTCCAAGACTATGCCATACTTTGGTTGTAAGATCTAAACTTAATAAACGGTCCATTTTTTTTCAGACATCTGATAAAAATGAGAGCCACAGTTTTGATCATTTTGGCAATCGCCTTAACAGCATTAGTAGAATCATCTCTAGGGCGAGGAGATAACCGGCGACCTCCTCCCTACATTGTGAGTACTTTTTTCAAATTCCTGATATTCAGCGTTCTCATATGTCCGTTTGAAAATTTCAGAACAATTGGCCTCCTCCCAAAACTCGATATGCAAGATCAGCTAGTCCCGAACCCCAAGGATCATTCGGCGCGAATTTCGGAGCGCAACAGGTCCCGGGTCAGAATTGGCAGTCGAATCTTGCATTGGAAGGAAATTATCGGTTCCCGCAGTCAAATCCTCGAGGATCTATTACCGCTAATTGGCAGAAGAATTTCAATGGCCCAGAACGCCGTCCTTCCTACGGTCTCGGCTACGAGCACACGATATTACAAAACAGACATGGATCGTTGGGCGTATCAGCCGGAGCCCAAAAATCACCGGGTCAGCATTGGCAGCCTAATTTTGGAATCGGAGGACGTTTCCGATTCCGTAGAGCAGCCGAATCAGAATTCGAACAAAAAGTCAGCCAACTAGAATGAATCAAGTGCTTGTGATATACGTCCATCAATCTATCTTAATATTTTCACGAATTTCACACACATTTGTTATAAATAAATAGTTATATGTCTCTTGCATAATTCATAGAATTTGTTTTCTGTACCACGTACCCATTCCACGTACCAATTCCTGATATTGGAATTCCAATGCTCCCTTGGCCCAGAACGTCTCGAAATATATGCAAGAAAATGTAGTCAACGCCCCAGGTGTTTCTATTTCAATTCTAAGTACTGCTCCAAAGCCTTCGAACTTTCCCATTCGGCTACAATTATATTTTTTCGTATATATTCGGAGACGTCCTGGCCCATAGGAGCATTGAAATTCAAAAATGATCGAATTCAGGACCACCCTAGAACCCGCTCACGCTATTCCTGACGCTATTTCGAAACTTACCATTAGTTGTTGAGGGAAAGGTGAAGAATGTATTTTCCATACACCGGAAGTCTTGTCCAGCGTTGTCATAGGTATATTGGAAGTACTCCAGCTGATTAACAACTTCTGAAGCAATCTCATCATGAGTCACATAGGAATTATACAAAGAAACGGAAGACATGTGTTGATAAGTCACGTTTAATAGCTATTGCGAGTATCTTCACGGGGCTTATACTAACTGTGCGTCTGAATATTGCCTATCCGCCAAATGTGCAGGGTTGTATAATATCTTTGGAAACGGCCGCGCAGAAATCCCCGGTACATCGACGGGGACGGTTAATAATATATATTAGAGGTCCAACTTCTGGATGGACCGGAACGTGAGCCCTTAGTTTCTCTGGATTATGATCATAAGATTAACGAGAGCTTCAGATATGGCACCACAAGTGTCACCAGTGGAGCAGCGAAAAACCTAGGTCACAATGCAGAAGCGAAAGTTGGAACTCGACTAGGTAGAATTCGTTCGGACCCCAAAGACGCGACTTGTTTCCTTCCTCTGCCTGGGACATCGATGGAAATGGTCGTGAAAAGGTTATTCCCTGAGTTAAACTGAAGCCACTGCGAGATCTGATTAAGTCAATTAGGAATTGCGCACTTTGAGTTAGTCACTATATTGCGTCGATTAACAAAGATGAATCTTTTTTTTCCAAAAAGAAATTGATGCAGAGTTTCTTCGCACTTTCCTATTTTTATTTTTATACACTTTCCGCCACCTTTCTAGCTTCCATTCCTCATCCCACATGCGTGTTTTATGATCCATATCTTTCTAACTGAAGCTCGAATCGGAACGAAGATGCTATCTGGATTGACGAACAATTAATTAGTTTGTGGTTTGTTTATGAAATAGATGTTCGTTTTTACCGCTCACTCTCGTAATTATTGTTACAATTGAGATACCAAATCTAATAATATACTTCCACGGCCGGTGGTTCCCGTATCTACACAGTGCCGCATTTGACATGTGTGTAAAATTCTAATGTTTTCACAGTTGAGTCAGTAATTCACGTGGTCCGTGAACCTTTTCGGCAAACAGCAAGCTTATATGGATAGCGAAAGGTAAAAAGGGCTAAGAAAGTAATTTCTACTCCAAACATTGTCGAATGGCCAAAGGAGTTTGGCAATATCGATATATGGTAGAAAAAAAAAAATTGATCGCCAGAATGAGTTTCGCAATACCAAAAAGTTGTCGCATCATCTGATACAGAATAATTTTCTCAATCATTAAAAATCACAAAATCTCAAATATAGCCCATACTTTTTCTAGTATTTCGCCCAATTATACTTCAGAATAAGAGCGTAGGATTGATGCAATACAGAGACTATAGGTTGTTGACAAAAAATCAAAGTCGCATTTAAGATAACGCGATCTAAATATAATGAGCGAAATATGCAAATTCAAAACAAGCAGGGTGACCCTGAATCGGAGTTCTTCCCCGCACGATAGACGTGTTATCTCGTTCTGCTAACGGGCGAGGATCTTAGCTTCACACATGAAAAAGACTTACGCATACGACGATTGAGGGGATGGGTGGAATAACGGTATAACTCAAGTTATTTCCTTCTTTCAAATGTCTAGATAAAATGAGATGGAAACATCGAAGCGATGTTTCCGGATGATCACTCAGAACGCCGAACATTTCGGGTATGGCAGCGTATCTTCAATAGCCCGCAGAGATTATCGAAGAGATTTCGGACCTTGATTCAACAGGCTTATCGCCGACAAAAATAGCTGACCTACGATCTTTGACGAAATTTGTGTCAGACGAAGCGCTGTTGTGATATCAGAATATATTCGAAGAAGCATCTGCTGAAATTCGGAAGTAAATTACTGTTGATACGTAAACTAGAATTGAAGTCCCATCCCTAGTCGCCCACCTCCTTTTTGCCGAAAAGGGGGTGGGTGGAGAAACATTTCGATTATCATCCGAGTCCAGGCATCCAAAACGCGGAAAAGGCCAACGTCGCGCGAATTCTATTCCAATTCCGAACACATACGTCCAGAAACATGTTCGTTTCATGCGAAAATAGAGCCTACGTTTGGTTTTTACTTTTTTTCATTGTCAATTTTCTCGGCGGCCATGATTGTCAGTATTGTTCACTATGTTCACTCTATGGAGTGACTCCATAGAGTTGACGAATAAACTATGGACTCACTCCATAAAGTGGCCGTGCCTACCCAGCGCGGAGCCGCCGCTGAGTTCTCCACTCGCTACGCTGCGCGGCTCGGTATGATCATTAAGCACTCGTAATTTATTAACGGCTGGCTTAATTGGATTCAAACTTCACAGAAAACTTCTACATATGCTGACGACCATTTCATCTACTGAAAGTTCGATAAACCGAGCGATTGAACATATTCAAACGCGATTTGTGTAATTCCTCAGAAAAAATCGGATAACTTTTTTGGATTGGAGAAAAAAAAAATTTCAGACACTCGACCGGTTTCAGAATAGTTCGATACATAATTGCTTCAAATTTCAAGTGAAAAGTCGGAATATTTTAGGTTTTACAGCGAGTTGAAGTGAAAAGAGCGAAACATTTTTCGTTTTGAAAAAATTGTGTTTTTCACATTATTTCGAAAACGAAGAAAGCTATGACTTTTTTCACACGGAAAAAAAGATGCGCAATCAAATTTCATAGATGGATACGGGTTTTAAAAATCCAAAATTGACATGTTCTCTAGAAGTGGTCAGGGGGCATCTCGAAAGCGCAAAATAATTTTATATGACCTTCTACGATCCGGCGGTTCAATTATCCATTTACATGTGGGAGTAGAGAATTCTGAGAAGCAATCGCAGAACTAAGCCGATCTGATAGTTTAGGGGAAAGCCAATCGGGGATTTTAGGCTCCATGTTCGCACACCGAGCCGTATTGGCAAAGTGAATCCCCTTGCGGCTGATCACAAACGATACTCGAAGGCAATGAAATGCATGCTCGTATCCGTGAAAGGCGAGCGTATATAAGCTAGATGCGCTGAAGCAGCAGCATTCAGTTCAAATCGTAAGCGACTGAGACTTTGAGCAATTATCCTTCGATACACAGTTCATAATCAACTTCCAGTATTTTTGAAAAATGAAGTTGACTATCTTCGTTATTGGTCTGGCAGTTCTGGCTGTGACTTCAGCCGAACCTCAGAGAAACCCGAATTGGCCACCGAGAAGCACTGGTCCCACCCGTCCCGGAAACCCGTTTGGGGTAGGTCACGAATACTTCTTATCAAGCCAGCGAGTTTCGATATCATATTTGCCATAATCAAACTGACGTTAATCGCTCCGTTTTTTTCCTTCCTTTTTTATTATAGGGACATCGCTTCCGCCGATCACCTGATCCAGCGGACAATGGCTTATCAGCAACGTGGAGCAAGCCTCTGTCTGGTCCTGAAAGACGCCCGTCGTACAATTTGGATTACAAGTACAACTTCGTCGACAAGAACAGAGGATCAATCGGGGCTACGGTTGGAGCCCAAAAACTTCCTGGTCAACGGTTTGAGCCCACAGTTGGAATCCAAGGCCAATGGCGATTCCGCAGAGAAGCAAATCCACAAAATTCGTTCGGCGGTTCCTGGAGCAAGCCTCTGTCCGGTCCTGAAAGACGCCCGTCATACAATTTGGATTACAAGTACAACTTCGTCGACAAGAACGGAGGATCGATCGGTGCTACGGTTGGAGCCCAAAAACTTCCTGGTCAACGATTCGAGCCAACTGTTGGAATCCAAGGCGAATTGAGATTTAGGAGAGAAGCGGGTCTTGAAGACACCGATGAGGCAGAAGACTTTGTCGCCTACTGAATTAGTTGACTGATTAAAAACCTTAGATTATAATAACTGAAAAGAGGCACATTATTTACACTTATACATGTGCCCTTCCACCTTCGAAGTGACTATACAATGATTAGTGAATGACGAGAACTGTTCTTGACGAGATTCGGTCCTGAAGTTCATATGACGATATGATGTATTCCTGATCAGATTTTATATCGTTATTTGCGAGCTTACGCAAGAGGGATGGTTTTATATTAATATCCAACAGGTGAAATTGCTTGTTTAACGAGACTTGTGAAAATGTTATAGCTTTAAAAATAAATATCAGATAAAAGTCAAATGTGTGCAACTGATATGATGAAATAAACACTGACTCTATAAGCTGAAATTCCGAGTACGTTTGTTACGAAAATCGATGAAGATCCCAATACTTATCACACTCGGAGGTTGTCAGATGATGAAACTTGCGGACAAGAAAATTTATGATAACATATCTCTTGTCGGGGATCTCAGGCTTCACGTCCAGTATATTCTCGGTCGAACTTGATTTCTCCTAACCGATTTATGCGGGAACCCCAGAGAAGCAGCCGCGTACTATATAAGTCTCGGGGTTCATTATACCGAGATAACATTTATGCAGTATAATCAATTGTTTTTTCGAAACGTCTTTGGACCTGTCTTCAAGAGCATGTCCTAGTCCTCTCTCCACCAACCGGAAAAGAAGAAAAAAAAAAAAATCGCAAAAACTCGGAAACGATGGTCAGAAATGATATATAATGGATTTATTCGATGATTAGGGACGAATAGGTTCGATACAGCACGCGAGATTAGTCGAAATCGAGAAAAATGAATTTTTTATGTTCGTCAAGTGTGACCGTGTCACTTATTTTGGTTAATATCAGAGTCTACGCGTCAAAAACGCAAAAAGCAGCAACGTACCCCAAGTCTACATGCAATGCCAAACATTTTTGTCTGAAAATTTAGTTATTTCGCGCAACAATGGGGCCAAGGGATGTGAAGTAGAGCGGTAGTAAAATTGTAAATAGTGTAAAACTGTCGATTTCCGACAGCTGAGACACGGGACGGTCCTCGGCTAACGAAGCCCGAGAGATGGCTCTACGCGTAAATCATCGTCCGGGTAAAGATATATCGTAGTCGTTGTCGACAATTTTACACTATTTACACTCTTACTACCGCTCTACTTTCGATCTCTTCGCCCCATTGTTGCGTGAAACAACACAATTTTCAGACAAGAATGTTTGGCATTGCATGTAGAGTAGGGGTACGTTACTGCTTCTTGCGTTTTTGACGCGTGGACTCTGATATTAACCAAAACAAGTGACGCGGCCACACTTGACGAACATAAGAAATTAATTTTTCTTGATTTCGACGAATCGCGCGTGCTGTATCGAACCTATTCGTCCCTAATCATCGAATAAATCCATTATATATTATTTTCGACCATCGTTTCCGAGTTTTTGTGAATATATGTTTTTTTTTATCGGTCTGTAAAGGTAGGACTAGGACATGCTCTTAAAAATGCATGTGTAGAGAAATCTTTGAAAGTTTCATCATCGAAAGATAGACGAATGAAAACCTTACTGCCAAAATTTCAAATCGATTCACTACACCGTTTTCGAAAAATTAATTTCTGAATTTGCTTGTTATACACGTAGAGTTGAAATCTTTAGTATCGGCTCTCCATACCTCTATGTGTATAAGAAGCGAATTCAAAAATTAATTTACCAGAAACGGTCTAGTCGACTTGAAATTTCGGCAGGAAGCATTTCATTCACCTATACTTCAACGGTCAAACTATCAAAGATTTCTCTACATATGCATTTTGGTCCTCAACTCCTTGATTCGGTCATGTTCGAATTTCAATGCTCTCATGAATTCCAATTGGAATTCGAAAATGATCAAATCCAGGACTACCCTAATTCCCATCAGTTTAAATATTCGAATCGTTCATATAAACAAATACTTGAAATGACTTTTGCCACTATTAGATTATAGATGGCGAGTTATTGTTCCTAACTTCCTCGTGACGTAATTCGCTCTCACAAGTGCTGATTAACAGCTACAAGCAGCTTATCTTACTACTTCGCAACTGTATCAAGTTGGGGGGTATCTTGGGCGCGAGTCTAGAGCGGTTAACCAGTGTCGGAGCGATCCGTGTTCAAATCTCTCGATCGCCAATGCTTTGGTACAAAGTTTTTTTCCATTCACAAATTTCAGCACTCGACGTGCTAACTACTTATGAGATGCAGGTCGATGCCGACTAAAGCACGGCGAACTGCACTGACGGAGGAGCGAGCCGTCGACTCTAGTCTAAGAGTCCCCGAAGATCTTTGCGGTGCGCTGAAACGCAGGTCTCAACAATGCCTTTGCTGAATCGACTATTGGATAGAGTCAACTACAGGCCGTTGTCTCCAATGCTCAGTTTTCAACAACGAATGGATATTTCGTGTTATGAGGTAGATCGAATAAGAATTTTCGATCCAACTTGAAACCGATGAAATTATTCCTCTATATAAGATAGTAAGAAAACTTGCAATAAATATGCGTACCAAATTTATTCCAGCACCGGAATTGAAGCGTCTGGTATGTTGCGGGATTGTAAGGTCCTGGCAAAACAGTATCAGCGATCACACGAAGGGAACAAATAAACTTAAAAACGATAGAATGTATATTGGTAGATTAGCCAACGCCATGAAAACTTATGGCTGGAAAAATTCTGATGTGTATGCCGTTCAAATAGAGGAGAATTACGTTGTGTTAGACCATCGGAGAGTCGTTGCAGCGGCGTTGACAGACGACCCGAAGGTAATCGTCAAATTCACCATTTACGAAGGAACCGAAAGTCTCTCAAATGCCAGAGCCAAACTATACGGTTGCCGTCAGGCTAATCGCAAGGCGACAGCAGCAGATGCTGTTCGGGCGCGGATGTTCGGCCGACAGTATAACTTGCAATCCTCAACTGAGGCTCGGGGCTTTGATTGGAATCAAGTCAAGATAAGGAGGAAGAACACCTCAGAATTTTACCCGGAACGGGAACAAACAGAAAAAGATTTACAGAGAATGGGACTTACATTCATGGAGGTCCAAAAAACACAAACGTAATGCGGCAATGCGTTTGGAGATGAGTCACTCTGTTATGGGAAGTCGCCAGACTACCATCCTGAGGACGGGAGCAGATACTAGCGCCCGAAACGTCGAAATGAAGAATCATTTGAGCAGTGAACACAGTCCAAGTAACCTCCTAGAGGAAGGGGAGGAAGTGGGTGGGCGGGTGGCCACCCCTCCCTCTAGCCCCTTTCCTACCGCCAATGATAACATTAACTTTATATTTTAATATAAAGTTTTTCCCGCAGGGTCACGCTAAAACTTGCTTTTGTGCACGCAGACGGCACACAGACGAGGACCTTCCGTTGTATTTGTTAAAAAAAATAGAGTTCGATACGCGAGCCCAAAAAGCTGCAATCCCTTACTCGTGTGAACGCGCTCTTGTAAAGAAAAACACTATAACATCATCGTGTTCTCCCACACATGCCTCCGATTAAATCCTTGGAAAGTTTTTATCGAGAACGGGGTAGACATAGAAAACGATTGACGGAGTGTTTGGGAAATTTATTCAGCCGTAAGCTGACACTCTCAATATAGAAGTACAACAATATGCGATCATCGAATATTCTCTCGAAGACCTAGAGTGCGCCAGAAATTCTTATTTCCAAAGTTCGAGGCACTTTCCATGCCGATTTCTTCCGGTCCCGCGATGTGCAGATAGCGGAGCTCGTCCTTGCTGGATTTACTCAACTTGGACCACTCGACACCGACGTCAGGCGTTCTGAAAAAATGAATATCGTTGGAACGGTTTTCGGGAGGATTTTTGGCACATCTACACTCACCCGTTGGTGGCGAAGGATACCCAGAGTTTGATCATCACTTGTTGCATTTCCCGGTCTCTCGCCGTCGTCGTTGGGTCAAAAAACGAATCCAATACGTATGCCAGGTCGTCCGCATGAGAGACTCCTGCACAATGCAAGCAATGATAGTACGCCATGCAATAAAAATACTTGGCATCGAGAACTTACCAAGGTTTTCAGTTGTGAACATCTCGCTCACGCTGTGAGCCCCTCTGTACGAGAAGTAATAGAATTGGCTCGGGTTTCGGTTAGCTCGTGCCTGCAAAGTTGCAGCTCTCTCAGCATCAGCGGCGAAGTACCGATCGCCGACCATTCGCACTATTGTATTAGCGGTTGACGCGTCGATCGGACTCGACCCCAGGTAATTCTGCCTTATCAACTTGGCAACTGCTGGTTGATTCTTTCTCGGTACGGTGTAATTGAAGTCAAGCAAGTGGGGTGCGATAGTCTCCCAGTTCTCGTTCAATTCATCGAGGCGGCTCGCCCTAGTCACAAATTCTAGGCAGAGAATTCATTTTTACAGAAACAATCTAACGGATTCGACTTCTCCTACGTCCTTGGATTTGGGGTAGCTTCGTTGTAAAAGTTCAACGGTATCAGGTCGTGTGAAAATTCACACATTGATGACATATGAATTACAGTCTTGGAACTGCCGTCCAATGCTACTGATACTGCCGCGGAAATTACTCGCTGATGAACAATATGGTATCTTGTGGTGTGTATAAGTGTACGCTTTACGTGTTTATGAATGTCTCTATTATGTGAGGCCGACACATAAGTTACGATGTCTTACCAGCTGTCGGGTAAAAGCCTTCCTCACTAACGGAGCTCGTAATCCATGGTAAATCCTGCGGTATTTTACCAGAGGTCATGATTTTAATAGGTGGCTGATCAATGAATGGAGATTCGACATCGCCCTTTTCAACAACTGGTCCAAACGGGGTGACGGGATTGTACAAAAACGGCTGTAAGCACGATAATTATTCACGCGATGTGTACGGGTACACACGATACTCGTTCTTCCATACATATGATCAGTTTCCCGCTTCACTCACCATAAATTCTCGAATCGCCCGTGTGATCTGGTCGGCCGGTCGGATTCTCAAACAGTCAACCATACGTTGGATATCGCCGGACGGACATCCTACGATCGCTGCAAGTTTCTCAGCCTTCTCCAGAGAACCTTCCGTCTGGGCCCAGCAGTCTAGTGCAGTCCCACTCAGCGACATTGCCCCTAAGAATATTGTTATAGATATGGGTTCGTATGCAAGTTCTCCGCGACTATCCTAGCCATGTTGCGATTCGTCCGACTATGCAACGTCCGTCGCAGCCTTGATCATACTCACTTTGGAACAAGCCTGAGCTGAGCTTCGACAACAGATGATAATGGACGCTCGCACCCCCGGCGCTATGCCCGACAATCGTTATCCTCGACGGATCTCCGCCAAAGAATTCTATGTTATCCTTGATCCAACGCAGCGCCTCCACTTGATCCTTCAGACCCATGTTTCCGGGCACTATATTGTCCTCCGTACTCAAGAAACCTCAAACAGATAGATTATACGAGTATTCTCGCATGTTCCTGAAATGTGGATACCCGCCACGCGTCATAATCATTACACAAGTTCAAAGCACCAAGACTCACCTAGTGGCCCCAGTCTGTAATTAATTGTGACCAGCGTTACATCTTCATTGAGTAAGTATTTAGGTCCATACAGATTCCCGCTGCCGTATTGAAATGCGCCCCCATGGATGAAGACAATAACCGGTAGCAGATTTGCCAAGGTCCCGTTTGCCTCTGGACGAGAAGCACCACTGTCATCGCCAATCGCGGTATAAATGTTCATGTAGAGACAGTCTTCGGAACCGCTTACAGTTCCGGGAGGTACTTGGCCGGGATAGGGTTCGTATTGCACACACGTCGAGCCGAATTGTTTCGCCATCAGAACGTCCGTCCACGGCAAAATACGTTTGGCAACCTGTGGAATTACAGCCTCCACCGTGAAATAATGATTCACACATGATGAAGTATCTGCCACAGGCATTGAAACATTGCCGAACCCTTACCTCAAATCTAAACTTCCCGGTTGGTGGCTGAGCATAAGGAACACCTTCGTAGGCCTCGTATCGTCGACCGTTGCTCGAGGTTTTATAATAACCTTCGACCATCCCGAGCGGCGTAGTGACCCGCGGGAATGACTCCTCGACTATCTTTGACGGCAGAGACCGGATCCCAACAACAACAAAGTAATAATTGCAAATTTCATGGTGTCACTTAGGACCCGGGATAGTTATACCGTCTGCTGAACACTTATTGGATGAACGGATCATCAGATAATGAACCTTTTTGAGAATTTCACTTCCCTCATATTGCTAGTAACTGGCTACTTGTATAGTTTGCGGCCATTGTATAAATTGGAGGCCATATGCAGCCACGAGAGCTATATCTATACAGGCTTGCATATATACTCATACACATCTCGAGTTGTTATATAAAATTCTCTGCTGTAACGTTCGCGAAATTTGATCATAGCACGAATATCTTACGTCGCAGGGCCCTAATTCTAGAAACTGATCGAATCGTTTCGCGCCTGGTATACGCCGTTTGGACCAATCGGAGAGCAGCGTTAAACGGAGAGTCGGCGATACGCCTGTGATACAGTTGGATACGTTTGTAGAATAAGGCCCCAGCGGGTGCGCAGATAACCATTTAATCGTTATATTGTTACATTGAAGAATATTTCTCATACTCATTCCGGGTTGTTAGGTATATAAATTTCCCCTATCACTACGTATGCAAAATTTAATGAGAGCACGCATATTTCACGTCGCAGCGGGGTCAACATAACGATATAATCGTTATATTGTTACATTGTCGACAATTATATCGTTATGTACACTCGCTGTGACGTAAAATACTCGTGCTTTCATCAAATTTTTCATACGTAAGGGCAGAGAAGTTTATACGACAACTTGAAATGTATATAAGTGCATGGGTCGTCTTTATTTGGGGTGTTGCGGTCATATAAGTTCGCAACCGCTGTTTTTTAGTTTAAACAAATTACATTGCAAAAACGTTCAGTACAAAAATTGATACGTTAAGTTTAGAGTATTGAATTAAGTTAGGTAATACTATGGCACGTTGTAGAGAAGAGGTATAAGTTCTACAGCTCAAGTTCGGTGCTGACTACTGATGAGCGGTTTCTGATGAGAAACGTACGTTCATGTTCAGACCCTAAGTCCAACCGCCTTTCGTGGGCCTCGGGGTAGTCTCTTGGGCCAGGCAACTTTCTCCTTCAGCTAGCCACCCTCAAGTGCATGCACATGTGCTATTTTTAAATGGCTAGCCGTTCTTGGAAATGGACTCTCTGCTGCAGTGCAGTCTTTGTTTACGTTAGCTTTCACAAGCCCTGGCCCAATATGAGGGTCGGACGAATTTTAATCTAAACGTCCCCCGAAACGGTTCCAAATAATGAAGGAAAAAAAAATGAGCCAAATTTTCAATTTTTTATTTCAATGGGAACACGTGCCCCAACGCGAGCCTGTGATTCTTATTTCTTCCTTTCTTTTCAACATATTCATCGCTGAGGAATAGAAATTCGTAGGAATAATGACATTCGGCATTATGAAATACAAACCAGTCATGTGAAACCATAAACAAGTGGTAATTGAATTTCTTTTTTCTTTCGTTATTCATCTTCGTGTTCCACAGAAACATTCGATTGAGAATCGTATAGGAATTAGTAAATTACGATACGAGTGCGGCAAAACTTCTTCTGACGAGTGTGAGGTTGCAGCACGAGCCGGAGGAGAGTGTTGCAATCACAATCGTCAGAAAAAGTTTTTTCGTTGAGTATTGTACTAAATTTTACTTCACGGGGTGTGAAAATGGGGGTTTTACCCACGCGAAACGTGAGGTGAGTAATTATTCGAAGACTGTAATGATCATCTAACTAAAAATGAACGACCAAAATAGTTTATCCTGCAAATTGTTCCGGAACATAGAAGAAACTATCCAGATTTCTGTAAACAAACCATTATCAAAAATCTGTAAACGCGTCTGTAATATGCTGTAATTTCACTCATCTTATTAATTCGCTTATTTTATTAATAAAAGGAATCTTCGTGCCAGACAATATTATTCCTGGCTAGACACGGATTGTTCATATAAAAATACAAATAATCTTCCAACAAAATTTCAGTTTTCTCGGTGGTTTTTTATCACTTCTGGTGTAAAATGCGAAAAGAATGTTTCACCTAAAATGAAAAAAAAAAAATGAAAAAAAAATAAATAAATGAATAGAAAAAAAATTCACTCATTTTAATATTTAAAATACAATTACGAAATTTACAACGTCTCGAGAACTTTAATTCTCTATAATTATATTCATTAGGGGGGGGGGTCCACTCGATTTATTCCCGGCCTGTCTTTTTCCGCGAATATCAACATCGACAACTTCTGATCATTTTTGATAGGATTAAGTGTATGATCTTTTTGGATTTTGACGGAATCTAACGTGATCCCAAACTCAGAGTGTGATACATATTATTCTGGGTAGAAGTACTATTAGGGTGCTTTATTTGAAACGAACATTTATTGCGATTAATCGCAATCTGTAGTGTATTGGAGACTCTTTAAAAGTGTCCATTAATATTTTTCTGTGACTTGAACCGTCTCGTCGGTGTCGGCCTCGAAAGCCCAATGTCCTCGAAAATTGTCATATTCTCTTTGTTATCAATGAAACGGCTGAAGTTACAATAAAAAAGTCGAAGAACAATTTGTGCGGTTTTAAAACCTTTTTTTATTGTAACTTCAGCCGTTTCGTTGATAACGAAGAGAATATGACAATTTCCGTGGACATTGGGCTTTCGAGGCCGACACCGATGAGACGGTTCAAGTTACAGAAAAATATTAATGGACACTTTTGAAGAGTCTTTACTACACTACAGAATGCGATAAATCGCAATAGAAAATCATGAAAGCGAACTGAGCTATAACAATTAGAAAGAAAAAAAATCAACAATTTACATGTTATTCAAATGGGAAAAATTCAACGATTGACAGGAAGTACTTGAAATCAAATTCAAGGGCTCATCCTTGGAGGGAATTTTTTTTTTTTTCATGTGAAACATCAAATTTTCACAAGTCTGTTGCGTCCGGGCTCGTACCCCCGAACGTACCTCCTTGCCTCCCCCTACAATCTTTCCATTCCCACGTAATATGACTATCTCCAACCTAACCGTCTGCTCTTATCTTTTCCCGCTCCTCACCTGACTCCTGGACTACCAACACCCTGGGAATCACGCCAGAACTGCATCTGCACTTTTGCCTCCCACCTTGCTTAGAACCAACCTTTCCTCATTACTCTATTCTAATTGCCAACTTACTCTTCAGTCAACCTTCAATCTCTTCACATCTTCTCCCCTTCTTCTATCCCTACATCCTCCTTTATATCCAACTTCTACTGGCAAGTCAACCCTCCAACGACTTCTTCCTCTATCCTTCTACCATACAGATCACCATACATTCTTCCATCATATTCAAACTCGTCCTACTACACAAACTCATTCTTTAATCAATAAATAATTATCAATTGAATTTATTCCAATCACTTATTAACCTTTCCACACTCTCCTCTCCAGTTACTTTAAGTATAGAATAGGGTTGAACCCACAAGAACAGCGTCCCGGACGTTACAAGTCGACTAAGAAGAAAAATGTTCGTTTCAAATGAAGCACCCTATGGAGTAAGCCAAATATATGATATAAGGAGGTGTGCGTGTATACTGACAAAAAGGATATTCAAAAAACGATCGACGTCGAGACAATCTCAACACACCGTTTTGGAATAAATAATCTGATATCGGAACTACATGCCATTTCCGTTTATGTCTCCAAAAACCTGTATGATTATACGAATGAGTGACAACACAGAGTATGACAGCTATATATTATAATTTTTACGATCCACATTTTTCCCAGATCTTCTGTAAAAAAATACGATGCTAATTTGTGACGTGTTCAATGTTAACTTACAGAAATAGATTAGCACGGGATGCGACCTTTGGAACTTACCACTTGGACCTGGGTCACCCTTAGCTCTGTTCGAACGAGGGCCAGACATAATATGGCAATCAGTGCACAGCGTGGAATAACTCCCTTCATTTTTCAAGGTAAACAGGAAGTCTTGTGACAACAGTCAACGACATTCAGTCGTTGGAGACGTTGAGGATTCTAAGCTGAACGAACACGTATGTCGTTTATACCTGGCTCCTGTTATCAGGGTTATCGCAGTTTGTTAGAAATCATAAACTGTATAATAGACTGTGCATGAACGTCCTTGTGATAAAAATTGTGAAGTGATAATCAATACGTATGCATATGATCATTATTCTAAATAAGAACATTGATCATGAAAAATGCAAGGCTTAGTTATGTATGTAACTAACAATAGTTGAAACTATCGCTCTTGAAAATATGTAACCGAGGGTATATCTTGATTCAAGTTTCTTAAGGTGCTTGCCTACCCAATTCCACTAGACCTGAAAACATTGGGAAAAAAGGTGCTAATAAATGAAATATCTCTGCCTGGGCACCGAAATCAATGAAACAAAATACGTCGCGCAATTATATGTGCGACTCCGAACACGTAGGGCCCAAAAAGTGTTTTTTTTTACGCTAAAATAGAGAAGATATCCATGTAAAACGTTTCAAAACCATCTTACATGGATATCTACTCTATTTTTGCGTAAAAAAAAACATTTTTTGGGCCCTACGTGTTCGGAGTCGCACATAGAATTACGCGACGTATTTTGTTTCATTGATTTCGGTGCCCAGGCAGAGATATTCCATTTATTCGCACCTTTTTTCCCAATGTTTTTAGGTCTGGTGGAATTGGGTAGGCAAGCACCTTAAGGGGTAATAAAGTCGTTGAAACATTCGACGCGAGGTATTTGAACTTGGGTAATGCAGGCGTACGCCGAGATACCTCTGCACACCGCTAGATGGCGCATCTTCTAACCAGTTTGATACAAATAAAATAAATAAACGAGCAATAGCAACACCAAATATCTGATACGTATTATAATGTCAGTATAAAATGTCGCATGAGTGAGATGTCGGTGTTTTACGTAAGCGAGAAGCAGATTACCTGCTGTTCGGTCAATTTGACATCAAATCTAATAGGACTGGGCTTGAAATGTATGTTTTTCTATCGCCGTGTAGCATCATACTGGACAGTATGATACATGACCGCAATTGTGAATAACTCCACAATTTCTAGAGCCGATAACCGATCTGTAATAATAACCGATCTGTAAGTTTGCGAATCGCGCGTAAATTGGAGGCCATAAGCAGCCACGACAGCTATATCTATTCAGGCTTGCATATACTCATACACATCCCGAGTTGTTGTATAAAATTCTCTGCTATAACGTTCGCGAAATTTGATCATGGCACGAATATCTAACGTCGCAGCGGGTGCGTGGATAACCATGTAATTGTTATATTGTTACATTGAAGAATATTTCTTATACTTATTCCGGGTTGTTATATAAATTTCCCCCATCACTACGGATGCAAAATCTAATGAAAGCACGCATATTTGACGTCGCAGCGAGTACATACTGTGAAGATTCGTGGATGCGGAACACTTTTTGATGCTTGACAATGAATTCCCAATGGATTGAACACAGATGCATTCAACAAGTGTTCCGCATCCACGAATCTTCACGGTATATAACGATACAATCGTTATATTGTTATATTGTTGACAATTATATCGTTATGTACTGTAACTTACTGCGTATGTTTCACCAGCGGAAAGCCGGTGAAATTACGCTAGTCCGGGTGAATTATTCGTCACGGGCGTGATTTTTGGAGTCCCTCCTAGGAAAAAATGCGTAATACCTTGAACCCTAATACAGACTTGAGATTGTTTTACTGCACAGACTCGGATAGACACTTTTGGTCTAACAGAGCTGGTATTGGTTTAGCGCACCGAAGCTGCCTCCCTATCTATAGACTTGGGATTGCTTATTTTCACACACTCGGATAGATACTAGATCTACCAGAGCTGGTATCAGAATAGATACTAGATCTACCAGAGCTGGTATCAGAATAGCTGCCTCCTATCTAGCTAATCACGATTTAACCTGAAAAAAGTTATTTTAACTAAGCAAAGACACAATATGAAATGAAAGACAAGGATATGGTTTCTTGATATTTTTATGTTAATAATGAATTTCCCTGGCAATCCTAGAAAAAAGGCTATTTTACAATAGTAAAAATAATAGTTGCTTTGGTATAAAATAATAATTGCTTGTTCTTTCTCCTGTTTTACTTTGATTCCGTCTGTCGTGATTCTATTCTTTTCGTTTTAAACGTTTGCGTTCCGGTTTTGACTTCTTTTTGATTTTTAGTTATAAATGCTGCTTTAGCTAATTATTCTCTAATTATATTTGATTTTGATTCTAATAGCTGCTTTAGCTGATAAGATCTATGAATTTTTTTCTTTCAGGTTAGACAGTTACTTTAGCAGGCTTCTACAAATGAATTGAGTTGAGTTGAGTAAATTTAGATCGATGTGAGTCGATTGACTATTTTAGTACGAATCGCTACTATGAATGAAGAGTGAGTTTTGTGAGTCACACGGCCGCTTTATCTCTAATACGCTCTGAGATTTGATTTTTGATCGACGAGTCGCACGGCCGCTCTGGCTCGAATCCGCTGCTCGTCGGTCTGGCGAGCCGCGTTATATAGTGCTTGTGACGTCACGCGACTGTCGGATGATCGGCATGTGACGACTTGCGCGGTCGTACGGTCGTATGTAGCTCGTTCGGCCAGGTGGTATAGGCCGAACACGTTACATTGCCCCTTTTTTTTGTTGACTGACGTTTGATCCAGATGCATCGTGGTTCATCAAAGGTAAGTGAACAAAAAATCTTCATAGTAGTAGGCGTTGTTGTTACATGCGTGGATTTGTTCATTTTTTTTTTTTTTTTTCCATTCAGGTATCTAGGTTTCCCTCAGGCAATCATGAGTTTCGTCATCCTTCGGTTCAAGTATCGGGAGTTCATCCTTCTTATCGTCCTTCGGTAAGTCTGGTGGTGCGAATAGAATCAACAGATGGACTTGGTTGATGCGCGCTCGTTGTTCTCTTTATAATATTTGTTTAGTCTTATGCTCTTTGGTTGATAATTTTTAATTTTTCGATAATATTCCTTCCTTCTTTGACCGACAGCTTTCCTTTTCTTTTCTTCTTAGGTGTCTGCGTTGATTTCTCAAAACCATGTGGACCATTGCCACCGATGAATTTGCCTGGGTTTAGCAACGTCTTCTTCATGAATTTGTTTGGATCGCTTTTTGTGATGTCGGCTTTTTCTTGAGGTTTCATTGCAATTTATATTCTAAGTCCTGAAGATTCTAGCACGTTATTATTTCGGGTCTAGTATAACTTGAACTGAGGGCCTAAAAAATGTTTCTTTCACGCAAAAATAGAGAAGATATCCATGTAAAACGGTTTTGAAACGGTTATGAAACGTTTTACATGGATATCTTCTCTATTTTTGGGTAAAAAAAACATTTTTTGGGCCGTACGTGTTCGAAGTCGCACATAGGATTGCGCGACGTATTTTGTTCCATTGATTTTGGTGCCCAGGCAGAGATATGCCATTTAATAGCACCTTTTTTCCCAATGTTTTTAGGTCTGGTGGAATTGGGTAGGCAAGCACCTTAAATCACAGTCATTTGCCTATTTTTATTTATATCATTTTATCACATACCTATATGCATCGTGGAGCGACTTTCCTAACAGCAAACTAATGTCTCTCACTATCTTGACTGATTGTATGAGGCGAGCGCCTGGTAGAGTAAGAGACAAGTGGCGAAAGACTATGGTTTTCACGGATAGTAAATAGCACGGTATATAGACATTGTGTTTTACATTACGTACTGACATATGGCGAAGTTTCGAATTCAATTTGAAACAATGAATTTGGCGTATTGGTTCGGAATTGTGCATAGGCATAACAAATGATTTCAACTTCATGTACAGTGAATATCAGAATGAAAAAGAAGAGTCTGTTTCGGTTTGGTATTTAAGACATATTCATTTTTTGTCTCTAATTAGCTCTATTGAGTAATTCTACTAGCTGAACTTCAATTACGTCAGCAGACATATTCATGCAACTTTTGTTCTTTCAACTCACGGCTACATTGACTATAATCGGATGAGACTCTTTCATTATCGTTTTATTCACTATACAATACGACGGACGACTTGTGCACAGGCATATTATAATACGATATTCTTTTGCAGCTGTCAGCCAAGATCGTTTCAGATAAAATGGTTTCAATAAAACCTGTGACGCAAGTCAGTCCGTTACACTGCATACACTGATACCAATGAAACAGATGTTACACTGATTCAAATTCGTCCAGAATCCATCAAGATAACATGCATCGAGTCATAATTTACCAAAGCGTAAGCAATATGCAATTAAAATCTTGCAAGTTAGGGATCAGTTATTGTAACATGTTTCTATAAACTCATAGTACATGTTATATGACAGACGCTGGAGCCAAATTTGGTTATAAGTCCACAGCTGTTTCTTGGTAAAGTGTACATTTTATGTATATTATACGTTATTAGTATGACAGTTTATTCCATAAGACAACTATTCGCCGAAACGATGTACTATGATCTCTCACTGACTGGTTATGCGTATATTATGATTACGTACATATTTTCTGCGTTATGCATTCCGAACCAATAATTGACTGTGATTTAATATCGATATCAAAGAAATCAGTCTGATTTTTTTCAGTGATTCGTAAATCTTAGTGTTCTTTGATTGTCAACTCTTTGTCCACATGTATTATGGAGTAATAGCTAATCTATCGATTGCATGTCTGTACATGTAGGCTGTGGTTATAATATTTGAGACAAATGTATGTATACACGGCTTTTTCAACTTCAGCGTTCATATTTCGAAGTTATTATTGTCTTTTTTTTTCAAATTTTCAGGTGGAATTAATTACAAATAATTGAAGACAAATAGAAACAATCTCGAATATGGATGTTTGATATACTGTACATATAGTACGACTCGTGAAAGGAGTATTTTTCGTTTTTTTTTTTTTTACGGTGGGAAACTTGTGTTCACTACTTTTTTACTGACATACTCGGATAATTGATTGAATAGTCATATTGAACTACACAATATAATTCATATTTGTAATTGTGAATAGGGCTGGTAATACTGTGATGGTATACATGGTATGTATATATTATCAAACCAACATGTAATTTGAAAATTATTGGCAATATAAATCGTGAGTTTTATGATATCGCTTCAAATACCATCATGTAAGCGTCCTTGGCTCCACGTGGCCAGATCTGTTTACGCACTTGCGTATCGTTTCCACCCAGCCAATTATTAGCTTCATCTTTGAGCATTGCAGTATAATGACCACCGTCTATACTTTCACCGTGATGAAATATTGCGCTATTTACCTTGAATTTCTTATTGTCGAGGGTAATCTTCGTGGTTGGTACTGCGTTCAATTTGAAATTTGTTATTTTAGATGCCTGTCCATCTTGATACGTAAATATCATGAACTGCACGACAATGATATGTCTTACCGAAGCAATCACGGTTTTTTGTAGCTTATTGCTTTTCTGACAATTCTCGCACGTACTGTCAAGTCTCGTCCACCGTGACAAAGTGTTATTCAACAAATCTTGTAGGTTCTTGGGGCTCTTGATACCTGGGTTGCGATTCTGTACTTCTCCGCTAACTCCGCTAACTCCGCTAACTCCGCTAACTCAGCGGAGGCCGTTGGTTGGTTGAGGAACGTCCAATCGGAGATCGTTTCGGATCGGTGGTCGTACGGTGGCGCCGTGGGCTTTGCCCGGCTGCTAGTCGTAACAAACGCGAGGCCTTAGTTACACTTGATTTACATGCATGTCACAAGTGTACCATAAGGATAAACCGAGGAATGAAAAGAAAGAAAGAGAACGAATAAATGGATCAAAATATTGGACTGCATTTATTCATTGATTTATTCGTTCTCTTTCTTTCTTCTCATCTCCTAGGTTTATCTTTGTGGTACATATGTATGTATATCAAGTGTAAGTGGGCCTCGCGTCCATTGCGACTAACGGCCGGGCCAAGCCCACGGCGCCACCGTACGACTGTACTGACCGATCCGAACCGATCTGCGATTGGACGCTGCTCAGCCAACCAACGGTCTCCGCTGAGTTAGCGGAGATAGCGGAGTTAGCGGAGTTAGCGGAGAAGTACAGAATCGCAACCCTGGTGTGAACGATACGGGTATGGCTAAAATGTAATTCGGCTGTGCGATCTCAGGGCTGAGACCGCAATTGTTACATCTGATCGTCGTGATCAACTGATGTTCAATCGCTTTTTGAGTTAAATCCGATTTCTCGCAAATAGCCGCGAGGAATTCAGCTGCGTCTTGTTGTATATTTTCTCTGAAATTTTTGCCTGCTAATTCTCGAATCGCAAAGGAATCTAATGTTGCACTACTTGTGACATAAGAATAGGCTAATTTTTCTAATGGGTCGTTATTATTCAACTTAATCAATTCTTGTATTATATTTGAGCAGTGGAATATACACTGCAGAGTGGCATTTGCGTAACATGAAACACTATCCTTATTTTCCATGGCAATGTTATGAATGAGGTTGATGAGGTGGTTACGCTGCCACCAGCGTTATGATTAAGATAGGAGTTATTCAGGATTAGGGTTGAGCTGCTACCAGTAGTACGTATCTGGATAGAGCTGTCGTTGAGTTCGTTCCTCGTTTTACACCTTAAGATAACCGGTCTTTGGATGATGGGTGACTGATGTGAAGTATATATAATGTAACATTGCATGTTACTAGGCGCTCCTTACCCTTTGGACGACCTTAGCGGAGTGTCTGAAAAAGTATGAATGAGTAACGTGGCCCCGAGGCCGGACAGAAATTCCGAGAGGCGACCGTGACCGACTTAGATCTAAGTGACACATTATTTATTTTTTTGTTTTTCTTTCCGACTTTTCTCTGACATCTGGGAGACGAGGCCCATCTGACGGTTGAAATACTCAGACGGAGACGCACCCCGACGGACGCACGACGCTAGGTACCGGGTGTTTGGATCTTTTCGACGGACACCACCTAAGCTCTGGAGGTTAGTTCCGGCCGGGCTACCTCCAACGTTGAAAGTGAGGACACGGGGGAGTACCTAGGGCACTCTACATCGAGGGAAAGCGGTGGCGGAAGAGATTCCCGCCACCAAGAAGAACCTGCAACCCGTGGTCCTCCGATTCACTGAGCTAATGACGCCGTGGTGGACTTCGAATTACGCGCATAGCGACAACAGGTCGCCATATTTAAGGGATCTTACGCTCGATGCAAAAATCGATATTTGGCCGTAACACGAGGGCGCTGATTACCGGCGCCATGCGGTCTAGTCACTCTGCGTTAGACTAGCATCTAGAACACTCGTGTGTTGTCTGGCTAGTTATTGTCTTTCCTTGCGATTTTTGTTGTTTTTGGTTGCGTTTGAGCCCCGTGGGCAGTCAGTTACTTCTTGCATTAGAGAGATGTGAGTGAGTTCGAGGGATTGCTGACGTCCCCGAGGATGAATTTCGGACGGGAAAAAGTCCTCTTTGTCAGGTGGCTGGAAGACGGTAAGCGTTAGCCATTCTTACCCATGCTAATTCAAATTCCGCAACGGCCGTCTGCCATATTGCCTTAGTGCAGTCACGAGGCTATTCAGTATTTTTGGGAATCAAATTAAGCCGATCTCCGAAGGGTAGGCCGTCACCAGTGTCCCCATGTATTAAAGTTCGAGTTCGAGTCTTCGTTGTACGTAAATTTATTGCATATCTTGTAGTTTCGTTGAGTAAGTACCTGTCGTACACGAGTGCGACAGAGATAGTGATAGTCGGTCACTGTCGCTCTCTCTTCCTCCTGCGGGGAGAGACGAAGCTCGAGGCTCAGTCCAGAGCCTTTATTTATTTCACGTCAAGGCTTAGTTCCCGATTGGAATCGTTAGGGTTATTTAAATTATTAATCGTGTAAGCCGCAGAGTTAGGTTAAGTTAGGATTAGATAAAATTTGAAAAATTGTAAATAATTATATTTGTATTCTACTGTGAGGCTTCGCCTCACGGACGCGTACCGGTCGCCTATACACGATCGGAAACGTCTTTTGTTCTAGTTAAATTGTTGAGCCACGAGGCGTTTGTTTTTGTTATGTTAATTTAGGTCGAGCCGTAGGCTCTAGCTTTGTTATTTATTAAGTCATTGTGATTTCCTCCTCGTGGAGAGTATTTAGTGTTTTAGCTAATTTATTGTCTCCCGAGGACCCGATTTGTCGAGTTGTTAATTTTTTGCTTCATTTTTCATTGTTATTGCTATCCTACGTGGAAGCTAGTAGTTTAGTTGTTATTGTAAAACTCGGCAAACGCGGCCAGGTCGCCTTTACACGACCTGCAGCCGATTTATTCCCGAGGGGAAGTACCCCCGGGTACACGATTTGTTAATTTCATATTTTTTTCTTTATTCAATAAATTCTATTTTGTTATTAAATTCTAAATCTCGAGTCGTTACTTAGCGCCCCGCTAATCCTTCATTTGATCCCGACCCCTCTCCGCGGTACTGCAGCTAGCCGACGCTTCAGGTACCCGTAGGTAATAATTTTGTTTGGATTTCGAATTACGTGGCGGTTATCCGCCTGGCGCCCAACTTTTGATATTCTCAGTTTTTGGCCAATTGTAGAGTGGAGAGGGACCTCGGAGTCTAGCTATCCGGTCTAGCTCCGAGGACCAATAAAAATCCACGTCGCAATAATAACTGAATAATCGTTTATTGGTGAATAATCTTCTATATGAGTTTTACAAGTTCTTTGAGTTTAAGTGCAGAGTGATTTCGAGTTAATGAATTATGATTTTTTGAAGCGAGTCTAAGAGTGACTGCTTTCTTTAATGATCGAGAAGCAAGTGATGAGTGACTGCTCTGGTCGACGATTGAACAGCAAGTGCAATAATGGCTACTGTAGAGCTGAATGATGTGATCATTCTTTTCCATTGTTCTCCCGGGCATGAGCGCGTTTATGCAGGTGTAGTTTTATGGGTGCATAGGTAGGGATGCAGTTCTTAGAAGGTGAGGATGAGACTTCCTCTGATTAGAGGCTTGTAGACTGGGCGCATGCAGGATGTTGTGTCTTGGGTATTGAGAGTGAGAAAGCATAGAGAGCATAGAGGAGTATGGAATAGCATGAAATACGTAACACCAACAATCGTGCGCAACGGATTTGGCAATGTATTGTCATGTACTTCGATTTGTATATTTTGCGTGCATGAGGGAACCGACCATACGGTATCTTTGACCGTTAATTTAGTCGCATGTGTAATATTAATTTCAGCCAATTCAGGTTTGTATTGTGCCCTGAGTCGATTGTACTCGACTAGTGCAGCTTCCTGAACTTCATTCATTATTTCGAATTTTGTGGAAACCCTTCCGATGGTATACTCTATCCCCGATGATAGGGCAATCGTTAATGATTGTACCTCGCGTGTGTCGATATCTCGATTTACAGAAATCACATGACCTATAGTACCGTTTATAATACCTGTAGATACGTCGATGTTTCGTTTAATCATGATTTTGCCCCAATCTTAACCGTTATAGTTTTCGCGAGTCCAGCCGTGCGAGTCCTGTCTTTGTGTTCCTGATTCAAGAGTTTCGTTATTTTTTTTTTTCAAATACGGTATGCAATCAATGCTGTCTTTGGCGTTGAGTTCAATTTCGTCGCCTGGAATTTTGGTTAACATGGCTGTGTTCAAAATGTCACATTGGTTCCGAGTCGGAAAAAGACAGACTGTATCTAGCGATAATTGGTTGATATAATTGCATAATTCGTCGAGTTTGGCTCCGACCGACGTACCGGTAAGGCTTACTTCCCTAGAATCTAGAATGTGTTGGTCGGCAGTGGTCAAAATTCCGAATCTAACCCGAGTTAATATTTGTTGGTAAGTTGTATCTGTTACGACCCGATGCGTACCTATACACATTGCCTTTTTTTTTTCCCTTTATAGATTGTTAGCCGGTTAGTCTTAGCGAGGGATACGATAGTGCGTAGCACTTTGAGGTTCCCCTGAACGTTATCATTCGTTGGGATTCATTGGTTTAAATCATTATAATATGATATGATATTTCCGTTGCTTAGAATATCATCACCTTCTCCACGAAGTCATATATCCTATAGCACCTCAGAGCGCTAGAAATATCAGCAAATCTAGTCTTGCTGACCATGCACCAATAGGGGTGATAATCTGTGATTAAGGAAAATAACTAGCCTAAAGAATGGAGGAATGTATGTCAATTATTGAAAGAATCCGAATGCATAAATTTATAATAGTTATTGTCAACCGACTGTGGCGGAACAGGGAGCCGCAAGTCGCGGACCAAGGAGCTTCCCTAGGATGCGACGCGCCTAACTCATCTGCGAAGAGACTAAGCATCTAATTGGCTAATTAACCGCGCGGATTAATACACATATTGTCGCGCACGGCTACCTGGCTGCATCTTTTTAGCAAACAGCGTCTTCCGTCTGTCAAATCGCGAGGCGCGTAGACGTGAACCCGGGAAAGTGATATACAAGCTAGAGTCTCGTACCGAAAAATTTCCAAGTGACGGTCTTGAAAGCCTTGTCCTGCTCGTCAATGAGCAAATCTCGAACCTGATAGACTCATAATTCACAAACCAAACTATTAGCATAGTTCAGTGCAAAAGACACGTAAAACCTAGTGTTAGATTCAGTGCGAGGAACACATTTCCTTTTTTTTCTTCCATCAGAACTATTAAAACAAAAAGGTTCATTTTTCTCTTTTAATATAAATACCCGGATTTGCCCCCATACTTTTTACTAATAACGAAATCGCGATATAACGTCAGTTCGAAACATATAAATTCCGTGAAGCATCAGCAAAGAAGGGACAAGGACGCACCCTGGACTACCCCACGGCTCCCGATTCCATCACAGTCAGACAACGAAAGCTAAGTCTCCCGTTTGTTTCACGATCAGTCATCAGGCTGATAAAATTCGCCTAGTTATAGTTACCTAGCCGCTATTTTCACTATTTCACCTGGATTTGTATCAATAATCATCAATTCTTGTGCATCATCGGGGTGAGCCAATACTAGAAACTCTAGTATTTTGGGATTTCCCTTTCTCATCCCGATCTTGTTCATATCAATATTTCTGTACGAATAGTTCTAAAAATCAGGTTCTCGAGCTCGGGTCTCAGATCACCCTACGACAGTCTCTGAGACTTTGGGATTTTCCTAGTCGTAGGATTATTAGGGATCCTCGTCCCGAAGTTCGGTCCAGATATTTGGTTATAAAATTGTCAAAACCAACGAAGATAGAGAGAGTTACGGATATCTGCGGAACTATCGCGCATATCATCCGAGCCTAGACTATAGTACTTTATATTTTATTGTTTGGTAGGTTTAAAATCAGCTCCATGAACTCGGGAGTCGGATCACCCTACGACAGTCTCTGAGACTTTGGGATTTCCCTAGTCGTAGGATTATTAGCGATCCTCGTCCCGAGGTTTAGTCCAATAACATAATCACGCTAATGTTGACATTTAGTTTACATATTATCATAATCATTTCATTTGTCAAACCTCATTGTTCACCTGAGTAACTATTCCATAATCGTTTTCAGAATATATTTCATTTCTACCAGTTAATTAATCTCCATATTATTTCATTTCCTTTATTTTGTATTCTTTTTAAGTTAGGCCTCAATCGTTTTTACACATATGGTACGACTCCATATAGGGTTCAGCAACAACGTACCCACATACCTGATCTGACCCAAGTCAGATCACTCAATCACTCTTTCGTGTATATCATTATTTGGTTGTTGCGTGGGTTAATATTAGTTTCCGCTCGAGCTCATGCCCCTCACATAACACAGATATAGTTTCGTCGTCTCTTTCTATACATATAGCAGAGACTGCTTTTGTCTAACCCATTGATTTCTTATGGAGAGCTTTCGACACGCAAGGAAAGATGGGGAAATTTTCAGCAAGGAATTATAGAGAAGGGGAAGAAAGAACTTGTCTGATCGATGAATTTTCCAGATCATTAACGCTATTACTTATTCGCTTAGGTATTTCAATTCACTTGTAATAATGTCACATTAATTTATAATGAATGGAATGAATCATGACATGAATAAAATAATTGCATTAACGGGATGTGATAGGCAGAAGGCGATGAAGTAGGGGGTGGTCTTACCAATTTTTTTTGTTTCACTCGGCATTTCGCGACGAAGGCACGGAATGGGTTTTCGCACAAGAATTCGACGTATTATGTGGTGAAGTATTGCCGTAGATGAATAAACGTATCGAAATTGGAAAATAGTTTGTCTTCGTTAATTGCGATCTGTAAAGTTTGGTAAAAAAATGTCCGCTCGGGGCTCGACTCTCAAATGCTGACCTTATTGTTCAAGTTCGCGTGGTATCCAGCTCAGGAATATAGGGCGGCGTCAATTCTATGACATCGCGCAAAGCGAACGATACGTTTATTTATGAGTATTCCGTGGAAATGGAAGCGTGAGCAGTAATGCTGCATTTCGTCGACTTCAAATGGAGTCAAAGCGGTTTTCGACAGTTACGTATATTATACATACAAACATCCCGCGCCAGGTAGCGCGAGAAGAGAAAGAGACAGAAGACTGTAGGGCCAACTTCATACCGGTCAAGATCCACACATTTAGGGTATGTAACTGTCAAGAACCGCTTTGACTCGGTCGAAGTCGATAGAATGCAGGATTACTGCTCACGCTTTCATTTTCGCGGAATACCTATCGCGATGTCATAGAATTGACGCCGCCCTATATTCCAAAGCTGGATACCACGCAAACTTGAACAATAAGGTCACCATATAAGAGTCGAGCCCTGAACGGCCATTCATTTACCCTATTTTACAGATCGCAATTTACAAAAACAAACTATTTTTCGAGTTCAATACGTTTATTCATCTACGGCAATACTTTACCACATAATACGTCGAATTCCTGTGCGAAAACCCATTCTGTGTCTTCGTCGCGAAATGCCGAGTAAAACAAAAAAAATTGATAAAACCACCCCCTGCTTTATCGCCTTCTGCCTATCATATCCCGTTAAGGCTTTTACTGGAAGAAAAAGAAGGGGAAAAATAATGAAAACGAAACAAAAAATTGACTTAAATTAATTGATAAAACACGAAATAAGAAATCTGGAGCCGGGTTGAAGTTCCGATTTTTTAAGGTTCCGAACGGTCAGAATTGCGAATTTGTTCAAGGTGATTTCGAATTTTCGAAAGCCCTGACCCCCGAAGGTCCGGAAATCTAGGAAGTTCGATTTATTTCTCAGCATGTGGATACAAAAAATAGTTCATTCTAATCGTGACTCGTTAAATGCAAATGCATTTTGTCTACTTCGGTCGATAACTTCCATGTCATAAATGATCGATAGGGTTTTGCAACCTTTTTTCCAAAAAGTCCATTTCAAAACGATCAATTCGACCACTTATTTGTTTCGATTCGATCAATACAGCTTGAGTTATCATACACTGAATGCATGTATGCGTAAATTTCAAGTTTCGGATTTTTTACTTTTCGGATCTTCAACTCTTTCGCAATTTTGAAACTCGGCTGTTCTTTGTTTTCGAAGCTTCTGAAATCGGCCACATAGATACCCTTTCCGAAAACTGTGAGTCGGTAATATTCAAATTCGGGATGTTCACCGTTTGGAACTTTTGAAATGCGGAACTTCAACCAGGACCCGGCAACCTGGAACCCAATTTAGAGATGATTTCTTATTTCTTCTTTACTTGAATTAGAAATAACGCACGTATTACTCATCATTTATAAATCGCTTGATGATTCATATGCTTATCCTCCCGTTTGCATTGCGGTCTGCAAAATGAGATTTAGTCGTTGTAACTGAATATCTGTTGATGTATTTATCTGTTTGACAATAGGTTTTTCTACATTCTCCGTGGTGAAAAGACCTTTGCGTTTTTGTTGATTAAGAGAATAGTTTTGCCACTAGCTCAAGAAGCAGATACATATTATTAGAAGAACTTTGAAGAAGTTTGAAGCAAACAATAATTAATAGCGCGTGCACTTTAATATCGAACTATGTACTCGCAAAGGGGAATCCAGTGAAGATTTGATATTGCAGTGAAGAGTTCTTCCCCGGCCTTATCATCGAGTTGACTATAAAATGAGACGTTCGTCAAATGAAGAGCACAGTCAAGATCCAAAGCACCACACACCCTGCAGCCGAAGTAGGTAAGATATACGTTCACTCCAACTCTTTACCAAACTTTTAACGTAAGCCAAGATCAGCTGATACAGTAGCCACACGATAATCAACCCATTTACAGCAATACCTGAAAATAGATGTTCAAATATCACTAATGATAGTTTTTTTTTTTCAGAGAGCTAACGAAAATGACTTCCACCGTTCTCATAATCTTGACGATCGCTGTAACAGCGCTGGTAGAATCATATCCGAGTCCAGGATACATTGTGAGTATCTTCATAAACAGATCTATGAGATTTTTCCGAACCCTTGGGTGTCATTCCCGTTTCAACATTCCAGAACCGATTCGAAAGATCGGCGAATCCAGAACCCCAGGGATTCGGAGGATTTGGAGGCGGATTTCGTCCCTTTTCCAATGTAGGAGGTTATGACTTCAGCTACCATCCCCCAGCTCCAAGTCCTTATGGATCGGGAGGATATTTCCAGTCAGCTTCCCGACCAACTTTTAACTTGCCGGAACCCCCCTCTCGGAATAGCTTTAACTTCAGTCCAGCAGGAAGCAGTGGCCTTAACGTCGACTATGGGCGAAGATTAATCGACACTGACCGTGGAACACTCGACGCGAGGGCCTCGGCACAATTGATTCCGGATGGCTCTAGGTTGACCGTGCAGCGGCCAACTATTGGATTACAAGGAACTTATCACCCGACTCCTCAGGGAACTGTTAGCGCCAGCGTGAATAGGATTATCGACGGTCCTGGAGATCGCCGTCCTTCCTACGGCCTCGGCTACGAGCACACGGTACTTGACAACCAAAATGGAAAGGTGTCGCTATCAGCCGGAGTACAAAAGTCGCCGGGTCAAGATCCGACCGGGACTGTCGGAGTAAAAGCCACATTCCGGTAGTTCCGTGGATCAACTGAATCAGATTGCAAAATCGAAATCAATCAGCGAAAATCACCATATGTAATGGCGCAATGTTCATCAATGTCAACCAATATTTAATCAAATTGGAAACCAATATTTGAATAAATAATTGCATATTTCTGCTTCATAAGTCATAACACGTGAAATATTAATGTTTTTTTGAACCACGTACCCACCCATATTATTTCAAATATTTTGCAATTGGGCAAACATCTTCGCAGCCAGGTAACCGAAGTATTCTTAGCTGCTCGATCGCGCCGGTCCACAGTACTATCTGATAATAAAAATAAAAAAAGATATATAAAAAAAAGAAAGAGTACCCACAGAAAGCTTCCCTATTAAATTTGTTCCACAAAAATTTCGCACCTTGACAAAATGATTTCCGTCAGTGTCCTGAAGCTTCTCGAATATCACTGCTGTGCCATAGGGTATTCGAGGTTCGAGAATACCGTGAGCTTGTAAAAAAGCAGAAACTGTTGAGTCATGAGCGCTGTACAGATAAATCTTTCGAGGATTTCTCTGCGCTCTGTCGAGGTGCATATTCTCGATGAATTTTCTCACCAATGGGCCACCGTGTAGCCTTCGAATCTGCGTCGTATAGGACCATATGTTGTATTGTAGGGTAGCAACTTGACTAACCTCCCGGAAAACAACGTCCGTACACCATGCCGGTGAAGTCAAGTTCATTGCTCTCTATACGATTGGGAAAAGTTGGTTATCGAGTCGAGACACATCCATATATTCAACGAAACCGTTGAATTTTTGACCGCGAGTGTGATACGTGCAAAAACTAGGAATTATCATACCTGAGAAACTAGAAGATTGTAGATTTCGTAGACTTGGTACGAGTTGGTGAGATTCAGACCAGTCTTGACCGTGAGAAAATTGAAGAGATCGCTGTGCAGGGCGGTCTTTGTTCGAACCTCCGGAAGCTGCCGTAATTCGGCAATCGCTTTTTTAAATCTACAGAAAAAAATTAGGGAGATAGCAGCTGATCTTGAGTTGTCCTCTTCATTATCACAGAGGCCAACCTCAATATCTTGCTTTCTCGGAAATATTACAACGCTGTACTTTGAAATTCTATTTCCCAAAAACTCAGGATAGTCAGAGTTGAACATGTTGCGGTGAACATTACAGAAGGTTCAGATGTAGTACGGGTATACTAACTGCGGACATAAATACGCTTTCATCAATATGTCTAGTGGTTGGGGTACGTAATGTGTGGGAATCGGGATCCAGGCTAATTCAGGATTCCACATCTGCGCTTCCGAAGGAAGAAAAAGTCCTGCCAGTAACAGCTGAAAAGACATCTTCGTGCGATCGGCGTCTGTACTGACGGCGTATACATCACTGGCAACATTAATCGCGCCCAACAGCTCTTGGTACCGCGTCTTTAACAGTTGGCCAATTCGGTACGCGCGCATTTTTCCTGTCTGCAAATTCGAATGAATGAACTTTGATTGCATTTTTGCATAACGTGATATTCTCTGGACTTGAGCCTGTTTGGCGAGTGGGAGGATTGAATAGACTTTTTAATTAGGCTTAGTTTCAACTTATTCAACTGATGACCTTCTAGTTATCAAATCACTGATATGTAAATGTACAAAAGCGAGGTCTGACACGTTCAAGTAACTCACATGAGTCAACTGGCCAAAGCCCCATGGTTCGTACTCTGATAGACTATGGATGTCTTTGGGATACATCTCGTGTAGACGTGGCGTTCTGTCCCCATGTCTGAACAACTGAAACGAAGAACGAAAAGAGAATGATCGACTGACTGTAACATCGACTGCTTCTGATCATTTTTGATAGGATTAAGTGTATGATCTTTTTGGATTCTTACGGAATCCAACGTCATCCCAAACTCAGAGTGTGATACATATTATTATGGGTAGAAGTAGTCTACATAGAGTAAGATCAATATATGGTATAAGAAGGTGTGCGTGTGTACTGACAAAAAGGATTTTCAAGAAACGATCGACGTCGAGACAATCTAAGCACACCGTTTTGGAATGAATAATCTGATATCGGAACTACATGCCATTTTCATTTATGTCTCCAAAAACCTGCATGATTATACGAATAAGTGACAATACAGAGTATGACAGCTATATAAGAATTTCTACGATCCAAATTTTTTCCAGATTTTATGTAAAAAATACGATGATAATTGGTGACGTGTTCAATGTTAACTTACAGAAATAGATTAGCACGGGATGCAACCTTTGGAACTTACCACTTGGACCTGGGTCACTCTTAGCTCTGTTCGAACGAGGGCCAGACATAATATGGCAAGCAGTGCACAGCGTAGAATAACTCCCTTCATTCTTCAAGTCGCAGGAAGTCTTGTGACAACAGTCAATGACACTCAGTCGTTGGAGACGTTTAGGATTCTAAGCTGAGCGAACACGTATGTCGTTTATGCCTGGCTCCTGTTATCAGGGACCGGGCTTGAAATGTGTGTTTTTCTATCGCCGTCTGGCATCATACTGGACAGTATGATACATGAGTGCAATTGTGAATAATTCCACAATTTCTAGAGCCGATAACCGATCTGTAAAAATTTTTTCAGAATTTAGAACAAACGAAAGATCGCTCCGCTTTCTACCAAACTCATGCAATAATTCTCCAGGTTTCATTCCGAACGGTCAACTAGTGTAGGAGTTTTCGATCCCCGCGTTTTCGAGTTAATCAACGCGTCTTCAATACTCCTTCAAATGATTCGTTACCGTATGAAAAACTTAGTTATGATAAAAATGATTATTATATTGTTCATGAACATTTAATTTTATAAGTTATAAGATGCTTATGCAATTTGTTCAGTCTTATGATTTTTTTTCTCTTCAATTATTTATTCAAACAATTCGTATAGAAGCGCGATAGTGTGCGTTAAATTTTGTAATAAATATGATGATACAGTAAAAAGAATTTCTTAAACGCCGTGTGCAAAATTCGATTTCGCATGCTGATATGCGTGCACAAAATGCCAGATTTCCTGACGCATTTCGTAAGCGTGCGCGAAATGCGGTTCGCGTGTGCAAAATAAAATTCGCGTGTGCAAAATAGGTTCGCGTGTGCAAAATGCGTCTAGCGCAATTTGCGTATACAAAATATTTGTATACCTATATATTATATATACTAGGGTGTGTCATTTTTGAGCAATTTTTTTTTCAACTAAAAAACAGGCTAAAATCTTCCAGAAAGGTGAAAAAAGAAGCCTCTAAAAATTTGAGCTCTTAGTATTAACATTAGGTGGTGCCTGTTCATAACTTTCCATTTTCCATTTAAATAACATGGAAAAAAAATTTTTCTTCCTTCGTATTTTTGTAGCTTGACATTAAAGCATTGTAAAAATGAACTGAAAGATTATTTTAGTAGGAAATTGAACGCTCTACAAAAAAGTTATAATTTATTTTTTTACAGAGTGAGCCGTTCTGAAGATATTCAAACTTAAAGTTACAAATGTATGAAATTATGACTTTTATTTCATTAAACTAATACTGAGGACTTTTTTTATATTTATTATTTTATATTTATGACGCAAAGTGCTTTGTTTACATTCTTGCACCCACAGGCCTACACGTTCAAACACTTTACAATCGTTTTGTGTTTGCGATTTTTTACCTTATTATCTGATTCAATCCTAGATCCCAATAAAATGAAATAAAATGTTTTTATTGAACCCCTTTTTTCGTTTTTTTTTCCTGTGTCGTGAAGGGCTTAGACCCCCTCGTATCTGTGTATTGAGGGGGGGGGGGGGGGGGTATATACTCGATTGGTTACCGGCCTGTCTATTTTCTCGAATATCTCCGAAACGGGGCTATCAATCGACTTGTCCTTTCGGCAGCCAATGTTTGGCGAGAAATGAGTTCGAACCGGTACGTTTGATCGAATGACATCGGGATCTTTTTTTTTTTTTTGATCGAAAAGTGTTGGCGTGCCATTTATGTCGACTTATATCAAAGCCTACGCATCAAAAATGCTGAATCGGCCGCGTCAGCTCGGTTCTATAGGAAATTCCGAACACAACCATCTCAAAACAGCTTTGTTTTCGACAACGATGAAGGGGCCAGTTGTATTCTACGTCTTGTGGTAATTTTCGCGATTGTCAGAGGCTGGGAGCGGTAATGGCCACTGAACGTCATGATGTTAGTTCTCCGAACGCCCGTGAGATGTCGTCACGCGCACATTTTTGGATGATTCGTCAGAGATGATTGACCTACAGGTCGAGTGACGTAGTACCAGGTGTATAAATGTAAGAGCGGGGCGACATCTCACGGGCGTTCGGAGAACTAACATCATGACACCTAGCGGCCATTACCGCTCCCAGCCTCTGACAATCGCGGACATTACCACAAAAACGTAGAATACAACTGGCCACTTCATCGTTGTCGAAAACAAAGATGTTTTGAGATGGTTGTGTTCGGAATTCCCTATAGAATCGGGCTCCCGCGGCCGATTTTGCATTTTTGATGCGTAGGCTTTGATATAAGTCGACATAAATGGCACGCCAACACTTTTCGATCAAAAAAAAAAAAAAGATCCCGATGTCATTCGATCAAACGTACCGGTTCGAACTCATTTCTCGCCAAACATTGGCTGCCGAAAGGACAAGTCGATTGATAGCCCCGTTTCGGAGATATTCGAGAAAATAGACAGGCCGGTAACAAATCAAGTACACCGCCCCCTTAAGATCATTGTTAAACTTACTACATGAGAAAAAAATGTCATCGCTCTTGTGATCAAACTTTGCGCAAATTTTCTTCTATACAATTATGCAATTCAGATTCGTTTAGATATAGTGGGGGGGGGGGGCTCCCCCTCCCCCTCCCTCCGCGGCAGGGGCTTCGCCCCCCTCCAACTCCGTCTCCCTAGATCACTTCATCTACATTATATATCACATACGCATTACCCATGTTGTCGAATTTTGCACAGCTCGTTAGGGAAAACAGTATACGCAACACGTGCGCATAGGTGTCTCCCGCACTCGTCTCTTTTGTCGTGCGGAAATCACCCATTTTGCGCACTAGTTGCGTAATGTACTATTCTTATACGCTCAATTTTTTTCTCTTTGATCGATTTCTTATCCGAAACCGGATTCAGCTGATCTGCGGAACCGAAAAGATCCCTGGATTCCAACATTTGAGCCATGTTTGTTCTCAAATATCTTGTGGTTGATGTAGTTAGGGGCTACTGAGATCTTTCTACCAAGTAGCGCTCAAAGATCTTTGAGGTTCTGGCTGAGGTTCGGGTGATCTTCGGAGCCGAGACTTCGGAGGAGGTAATCGATTCTGAAATATCGAAAAGGGAATAAGACCAAAAGACTTGGAAAGAATGACTATGTTTGAACCAGTCACTTCGGCACGCATATTAATACACACCACGTTACTATATCGATCGGTTTGAAAACCAATATTACGGTATAATCATAAATGATGAATCCGCGAAGGTAATGAAAAATTTTACGCACAAAGCAAGGAGCGGGATGCCGGTTATCTCTCAGGTCCTACGCCAACTCAGCCATTCGAAATTTTATAATCATCATATTAAATGCCAATAGTACATATCGAATTATGACCCCACCTAAAAGATACATCGTATGTTTCATCAGTGCCCTAATGAGCCACGCACTCTGATACATTCGCAAATCACGTGACGAACACATAACAAGCGTCTGGGAATTGCGGGAGTCCCCGGGTGGGACTTAAATGTGTAATTATTATCTCATGTGCAAAAAGTGAGAACGTGTAGGTTTTTCAGCACCATGGATTGTCTCATATACGAGCGAATTGTGAATGATTGCGCGTGTAGTGGCCCTGTCAGCCGTCTTCTTCCTCGTACCTTAAATTCCCCAATATGTCTGTACGAAATTCCGAGCAGCTTAGCAGCTCAGAGATTTCTTCGTAAGATGCGAAGTATACAATAAGGTCGTAGAAGACGATCGTTGATCAGTAGATTATACGTATAGCCGCATATAGGCATATGTAACACGTGTCAATGTAAGAGCTGGAGAAAACCAATATTCATTCGCTTGAGGAGAATCAATGGAGACGACAATAAATCGATGTCGAAATTTTCAAAGTCGTAGAAAACGAGATGGAGATCATTATTCTGAACTTTAAACTTTAGAGTTCGATATTTGCCACGCGAGATCTGGTAGCGATCAGTTCGGGGATTTACTATTGGGTCAATATAATCAGGTAGTGCTATTCACGCATGGAACTTTCTCACATCCCACTTACTTTCGAACTGCGTGATACACCTAGAGTTATGACGATAGGCCGATGATCTGAATATCGGACCTGTTGAAACCAATGGACACGATGCCTCGCGCACTTTTCCCTCGGGCTATAGAGGAAAAAGACCATGCATGACCGTTGCATCAGCAACGAATCTCGGGACTTCGCCATAGAATGGCACTTCTCAGAACCTGAGATGGGGAGACCTCCAAAGCGAGATGCCGAATGTGCTCATATGCTGCTTATACGTTCATACCTACATTGGTATACTTATTGAAATTCACTTCCTGTTTCTGAGTCTTTCGAAAAATCTTCTCTCACATACCCGAAGACGGAGAAGAAATGTCGTAGCTTCAGTTGACGTTGAACAGTGGCAGTCGTCTTGGAAAAATGTTAACAAGCCCTTAATATCTGTGGATTGACTCTTTCGCGCCGTGGGGTTTTCTGCTTTTTTTAATTACAGAATGTTTTTGCCGTCTGCGCTGTACAGATTATCGAAATTATCAATACTTCGGTTCTGAGCTAACGCAGACGCGAGCGCACACACGCTATCGAACTATTCACTAGCGAGGGGAATCCAGAAAAGATTTAACTTGAAGTGAATATAGTTCTTCCCCGACCTTATCATCTGATTGTATTTCGACTATAAAATGAGACGATTGTCAAGTAGAGAGGACAGTCAAGGTCTACAGCGACATAGGTATAAGCTCTGTAGTTGAAAAAGGTAGGATCGGTTCACTCCAAGGCTATGCCATACTTTGGTTGTAAGATCTAAACTTAATAAACGGTCCATTTTTTTTCAGACATCTGATAAAAATGAGAGCCACAGTTTTGATCATTTTGGCAATCGCCTTAACAGCATTAGTAGAATCATCTCTAGGGCGAGGAGATAACCGGCGACCTCCTCCCTACATTGTGAGTACTTTTTTCAAATTCTTGATATTCAGCGTTCTCATATGTCCGTTTGAAAATTTCAGAACAATTGGCCTCCTCCCAAAACTCGATATGCAAGATCAGCTAGTCCCGAACCCCAAGGATCATTCGGCGCGAATTTCGGAGCGCAACAGGTCCCGGGTCAGAATTGGCACTCGAATCTTGCATTGGAAGGAAATTATCGGTTCCCGCAGTCAAATCCTCGAGGATCTATTACCGCTAATTGGCAGAAGAATTTCAATGGCCCAGAACGCCGTCCTTCCTACGGTCTCGGCTACGAGCACACGATATTACAAAACAGACATGGATCGTTGGGCGTATCAGCCGGAGCCCAAAAATCACCGGGTCAGCATTGGCAGCCTAATTTTGGAATCGGAGGACGTTTCCGGTTTCGTAGAGCTGCCGAATCAGAATTCGAACAAAAAGTCAGCCAACAAAAATGAATCAAGTGCTTGTGATATACGTCCATCAATCTATCTTCACGGAAAGAATTTTTCTAGGGGAGATTACCATACTTGCTGGTGACTCAGGTATATACTAGACATTGCACGAGATTTGATACAAAGTAAAGAAAAATCGTTGACATACCATTAAAAATATTACTGTTTTCAATACTCGGTGAGACCTTTTCCTATAGTTTGTATCAAATTTCGTGCAATGTCTAGTATATACCTGAGTCACCAGCAAGTATGGTAATCTCTCCTAGAAAAATTCTCTCCGTGTTCATATTTTCACGAATTTCACACAAATTTGTTATAAATAAATAGTTATATGTCTTTTGCATAATCCACAGAATTTGTTTTTTGTACCACGTACCCATTCCCCGTACCAATTTCTCATATTGGAATTCCAATGCTCCCTTGGCTCAGAACGTCTCGAAATATATGCAAGAAAATGTCGTCAAAGCCCCAGGTTCCTATTTCAATTCTACGTACTGCTCCAAAGCCTTCGAACTTTCCCATTCGGCTACAATTATATTTTTTCGTATATATTTGGAGACGTCGTGGCCCATGAGAGCATTGAAATTCAAAAATGATTAAGGACCACCCTAATACCCGCTCACACTATTCCTGATGCTATTTCGAAGCTTACTATTAGTTGTTGAGGAAAAGGTGAAGAATGTATTTTCCATATACCGGAAGTCTTATCCAGCGTTGTCATAGGTAGGGGAAGGTGTGGCTAAATGGCCACCAAAAAAAAAAAATTGACTTACTCGCATTTTCGCCTCAAGGGGGATCGTACAAGACGCCATGCAACGCGATTCCGCTGAAAGTGCTCAAAAATTTTTAGGATGGGGCTAAACGGCCACCCTCATGAAAGTAGCGAAATTGCATTTTCACGTCGAAGCGAGTGAGATAAAACTACATGCAGCGTGGTTCCACTGAAAACGATGCAAAACTGAAAGGGTGGGGCAAAATCGCTCACCCCCCACAGGAAATTCGGGTACAAACCTAGTGCAAAAAACAAAAAATATAAAATGGTGACAGAGAAGCATTCAGAATAGCGAAAATAAATGAATCAGTTATTATTAATAAGCTTTGATAAAATCATATTATTATGTATATTATATTATGTATAGATATGATATATTAAGAACAATGCGTTACTGGCAGAAGTCGCACGCGTATGCCCCAGCATCGTCCTTATCGACTCCGGCGCACGTCACATGTGCTCATTGCAAACATGTGCTGCATTGTACCCAGTCCTCGGTCGAGTCTGAGTACATTTCTGCGCAGAAGAGGCACGGTCTTCGAAAACAGTTTTTTTTCGTCCGCTGATGCTTCCTGCTTTGGTAATTTGCTTGGTTCTTTGGGCTTTGCTTTTTATTGCTAAACCTTTGCCCCACCCTTTCAGTTTTGCATCGTTTTCAGTGGAACCACGCTGCATATAGTTTTATCTCACTCACTTCGACGTGAAAATGTAATTTCGCTACTTTTATTAGGGTGGCCGTTTAGCCCCACCCTAAAAATTTTTGAGCACTTTCAGCGGAATCGCATTGCATGGCGTCTTGTACGATCCCCCTTGAGGCGAAAATGCGAGTAAGTCAATTTTTTTTTTGGTGGCCATTTAGCCCCATCCGGCCATTTAGCCCCACCTTCCCCTATATAGAAAGTACTCCAGCTGATTAAGAACTTCTGAAGCATTCTCATCATGAGTCACATAGAAGTTATACAAAAAAACGGAAGACATGTGTTGATAAGTCACGTTCAATAGCCATTGCGAGTATCTTTACGGGCCTTATACTAACTGTGCGTCTGAATATTGCCTATCCGTCAAATGTGCAGGGTTGCATAATATCTTTCGAAACGGCTGCGCAGAAATCCCCGGTAGTCAATTAAAAATTGCGCACTTTGAGTCAGTCACTTTATTATACACTGCCGTATTTGACATGTGTATAAAATTATGATGTTGTCACAGGTGAGTCAGTAATTGACATGATACGTGAACCTTTATCGGCAAGGATAATTTTCTAAATCATCAAAAATCACAATATCTTGAATATAGCTAGTACTTTTTCTAGTATTTTGCCCAATCATACAATTCAGAATGAGAGCGTAGAATTGTTGCAATACAGAGACTATAGGTTGTAAAAAAAAAATTGAAGTCGCATTCAAGATAACGCGGTATAAATATAATGAGCGAAATATGCGAATTCAGAACAAGCAGGGTAACCCTGAATCAGAGTTCTTTCCCGCACGATAGACGCGTTATCTCGTTTTGCTGATTGGCGAGGATCGTTGCTTCATACATGAGAAAGACTTACGCATACGACAATTTAGCGGATGGGTGAAATAACGGCATAACTCAAGTTATTTCCTTCTTTCAAATGTCTAGATAAAATGAGATGGAAGCATCAAAGCAGCGCCGGACTTGCGGCAAGGCAAACCTAGGCACTTGCCTAGAGGCGCGCGGTGCAAGGGGGCGCTGGTCACTGCGCCCATATAGAAAAACAATGAGGTGTAGGAAAAAAAATACGCTTGAAGAAAACCGTAGAAAGGATGAATTGATGAAATAACTTTTTTTTTTTACGATGCTTCCCTACCCAATTCCACCAGACCTGAAAACATTGGAATAAACGCGTGCAGAAGGTGCTATTGAACGGAATATCTCTGCTTGGGCACCGAAATCAAAAAAACAAAACACGTCGCGCAATTCTATGTGCAATTCCGAACACGTACGGCCGAAAACATGTTCGATTTACGCTAAAATAGAGAAGAAATCTATGTACGGATTTCAACGGTTTTAAAAACGTTTTACATGGATTTCTTGTCCATTTTCGCGTCAATCGAACATGTTTTTGGCCGTACGTACATAAGGTGCTTGCCTACGCAATTCAACCAGACCTGAAAACATTGGGAAAAAAGGTGCTATTAAATGGTATTATTTAACGGACCTCGCGACCCAGGTATCGCACGCACCCTAGGCTCGCTCAGCTTAACTACAACCGTTACCCTTCCGATAGACTCAGGTCAGAGGTATAGGGAAATCGGGGCCATTCAACACTGTTGACAACAACTCGCAAACCGAGTCTTATCTCATTATTTATTTATCAACTCATAATAATCGGTCAATGCCAGTTCATCACGTCAGTGTCAATGTGGGCAATCTAAGCTACTCGTTTTCAGTCCCGAGTCTATATACGCGAGCAGAACTGAAACTGATCACGGGTAAACGACTACATAGGATTCTTTCACCCGCTTCTAGGGGTGAGCACCTAAGTACGATTCCGCGGGCTTAGTATCACGCTGGTTTCCCAGCGTGCCAACCACCTGGGAGTGCCTTGACATCCCGGAAGGTCAGCCCACGCAATCAGCAGATTTTCTGTTTCGACAACCATCGCACGGGCTGTATATCCATACTGATCTCCAGTAAGTCAACCGCCCGAGAAATCTCATCAAAATCCGAGACTACCCCGAGGCGGCCAACCCGTGTGATACCCGGTTTTCCCGGTACGATCAGTAACCCGCGAACTGTAATACCACGCTGGTTTCCCAGCGTGTCAACCATCCCGGCCAGTCTCACCATCGTGAGACCCCGGAGAAGGCCAGTCCACGCGTTTCCGTGCCATCGTTGGTCCACGGGTTGTAATATCCACGCTGGTTTCCCAGCGTGTCAACCATTCCGGCCAGCCTCACTTTCGTGAGACCCCGGGGAAGGCCAATCCATGAACCCCCGTACCCTATTCAGTTCCACCCTTAATGCGTCCAAGTTAATCAACTACTATTTTCGATACAGTAAGTCGTCTATTTGACAAATTGATAGCCCAACATTCACGCCCACTACACCATATGTATCACTTGCGTATATAGCGCGTTAAGTAAACTCACTTACGTCTGGTCTTTACTGAGGCAGATTCAAGCTGATTACAGCTGATCTCAACGTCCGCACCGCGTTATATTTCTCCTTTTATTTTGCTTTCGACATTACCTGGCTTTGTCTTACCAATACAATACCTCTGACAATGCACATAGTATATGAATCTTAAGTAAGTATTTACGAATTCTTGCTTCCCCAGGTATTCGTTTCTTACCTTTTTCGTTTATAGGTAGTGTAATTTGAATTAAAAACAAGATTTTGTAACTGAACATAACCATTTTATAAACAAAATATAAACCAAACTGCTGATAAATTTTTTTTTTTTTAATTTTCAAACTTAAATTTCCGGTCGTCAACAAATGGAATATCTTTGCCTGGGTACCGAAATCAATGAAACAAAATACGTCGCGCAATTCTATGTGCGAATCCGAACACGTAGGGCCCAAAAAATGTTTTTTTTTTTTACGCAAAAATAGAGAAGATATCCGTGTAAAACTTTTCAAAACCGTTTTACATGGATATCTTCTCTATTTTTGCGTTAAAACAACATTTTTTGGGCCCTACGTGTTCGGATTCGCATGTAGAATTGCGCGACGTATTTTGTTTCATTGATTTCGGTGGCTAGGCCGAAATATTCCGTTTGATAGCACCTTTTTTCCCAGTGTTTTCAGGTCTGGTGGAATTGCGTAGGCAAGCACCTTAAGGCTATTGGGATAATTAAATCAAATTCGATTAAATTTAATTAATTATTGAATTAATGAGTATAATTGGAAATTAGATACGAATAATTCGATCTATTCAGGGGATAGCAAGTATAGAAGGTTTTTATGAAGATGTGGGGGCTATTGCTGGCACAGACCCATCACATCACACAAGACTTCACTGCGGTACTGCTTGCAATTTATTAGTTGCAAGCGAGATTACATAGTAGGCGCGACATTAGACGAACAGTTGGGCGGCCGCAGTGCTAGCAGAGGATTGATTTCCGATACAAAAAAAACCATTCGCGTCTCGACTCGTGTGTTGAATGTGATTGTTGAATGATTGAAAATTGAAATTAGCCATTATGAGTAGTCATAAGCCGAGTGGGGCTCAGCGACGAAAAGCTCAAAAGGAGAGAGATGAAAATCATTCACAAATTGTCAAGAAACTCCGGAAACTGGACCAGTTTTTTCTACCGCATGCACAGGAAATTTCAAATAATAACACTGTACCATCAACATCAACCGACAATATCATCCCCCCCATAGTGACAAAAAGGATTTCGAAATGTCGGAAGCTGATACGACAATCGATAAAGCGTGGGATTTGTATTTCGACAACGTTCTTCAGAGAAAAACGACAGTGAGTTCATCGCCTTGGATGACCCCGCAAATTGGCCGGCGCTAGATTCAACGACAATTGACTTTATCATCCGAACCCAAAAAAAAAAACAAGACATCAATAATTTAGATTTTTCCAACTCGAAGCGTGTTTATGCCGCAGGACCAGCGAGATACGTAACAAAAAAAATGTTTTTCCAGGAAATCCTGGTAGCGATAATGTATCATATTTGTCGAAAACGATCTGTAATGAATTTTTAGATTTATTATACAAAAACATGATCGATAAGATAGTTGTGGAAGTAAAATCAAGCAAATATTACTCTTTAACTGTGGACTCCACTCCGGACGTTACACAAGCAGATCAGGTCACCTTTGTAATAAGATATGTACTCGAGAACGGAATACCAGTAGAGAGATTTATCAAGTTCATTCGTCTGTCTGGACATACAGCTGGCGTAATGGAAAACACTGTCTTGGACACGCTGTCATCTTCAGACATAGACATCAAAGATTGTAGAGGGCAGTCTTATGACAATGCTTCTAATATGTCGGGGCAATACACTTCAAAGAATTTATAATTGAATTGGAATTGTATGAAAGCGAGAAACACTTACCATTGAACTTTCTAAGGATTATACGAGATGAAAGTATCGTCGCTACTTTTCCAAACATGGATACAGCGCTGAGAATATTCTCGACTATTTTGCCATCTAATGCAAGCGGGGGACGTTCTTTCAGTACTCTCAAAAGAATCAAGAATTTTTTAAGAAATTCAACTACGGACTCCAGGCTTTACAGTCTGACTTCTTTTGCGGCAAATCCAGAAATCCTCGAAGATTTGAACCTGGACTCTCTGATTGAACAATTCGCGGCACTTAAATCGAGAAAACGCGCTTCGTATAGGTGGGAATTATATTTTTTGGTTTATGTTTCAATTTATAGAGTTTTCGTTTAATATAGATATTATATTTTAATTTTTAGGTGTTGCATTGAATAAAGCCTCGGAAAATGTAAACATCGTAACGAATGATTATTCCTGCATTTGTATTGACCACCCTGAACCATGTTCGCTATAGAGCCCGACCAGAAAAGTTGGACTCTATTTTGCAGCCAGTATCGAAGTCAAGTAAACAAATTCCCAAATTCTAACGCAGCCAAAATGTGTACTGTCGAAGAATACGGGAAAAAGGGGGCGCAGCAGAGTTCAGTACCTAGGAGCGCGGGTTGGGAAACTCCGGTACTGCATCGAAGTGATGTTTTCGGATGATCACTCAAAACGCGAAACATTTCGGGTGTGGAAGCCTATCTTTAATAGCCCGCAGAAATTATCGAAGAGATTTCGGACATTGCTTCAGCAGGCTTATCGTCGACAAAAATAGCTGACCTACGATCTTTGACGAAATTTGTGTCAGACGAAGCGCTGTTGTGATATCAGAATATATTCGAAGAAGCATCTGCTGGAATTCGGAAGTAAATTACTTTTGATACGTAAGCTAGAATTTAAGACAATGATACAACTATAATCGTATAAAAAGTTTCTTGTATAATTCTTTCCAATTGTTTGTCAATTTTTTTTTTTTTTGTGAAAATATAATGTGAGATAAGTGAAAAACAGCCTTGTTATTGGAAGAACGGTATAAGTCGAAAACTTGATTGTTCGTTAATATGAACTGCCGCATCGTAGAAGGGTATATAATAGTATGTGGCATGTCCGTAAACCAGTGTTTTTCGACGAGGATAATGATTTCAGTACGAGCTAAAGACGAGCCGGAAGCGAGTTCTGAAATCATTATTCGAGTCAAAAACGGTTTACGGGTGCGCCCCATACCATATTTTTTTCGGGATAGGCATGGAAAGTCACTTTGACGCCAGTTGAGATTCGCAGACGAAGAGTAAGGTTACGGCTGGCGTCAAAGTGACTTTCCATGCCTATCCCAAAAAAAATATGGTATGGGGCGCACCCGTAAACCGTTTTTGACTCGAATAATGATTTCAGAACTCGCTTCCGGCTCGCCTTTAGCTCGTACTGAAATTATTATCCTCGCCGAAAAACACTGGTTTACGGGATTGCCACTTAATATACTATTTGCGCTTTCGAGTTGGCCCCTGACCACTTCTACAGAAAATGTCTATTTTTGATTTTTAAAACCCGTATGCATATAGGAAATTTGATCGCGCATCTTTTTTTCCTCTTGAAAAAAGTTATAGCTTTTTTCTTTTTCGAAATAACGTGAAAAAACACAATTCTTTCAAAACAAAAAATGTTTTTTTTTTTTTCACTTCAACTCGCTGTAAAACCTGAAATATTCCGACTTTGCATTTCAAATTTGGAGGAATTATGTACAGAACTATTCTAAAACCGTTAGAGTGCCTGACATTTTTTTTTTTTTTCCAATCCAAAAAAGGTTATCCAATTTTTTCTGAGGAATTACACAAATCGCGTTTGAATATGTTCAATCGCTCGATTTATCGAAGTAAGTTTCAGTAATCGCAAACATCCAGTAGATGGAATGGTCGTCAGGATATGTAGAAGTTTCCTGTGAAGTTTGAATACAATTGAGCCAGCCGTTAATAAATTACGAGTGTTTGATTATTACATCGAGCCGCGCGGCGTAGCGAGTAGAGAACTCAGCGGCGGCTCTGCGCTGGGTAAGCATACGGTCACCTTTATGGACGGCCGCTACACTTGGTAAATAATATTTTCCAATGATATTTTTGTGCATGAATTCATGTAAATTAGGTAACTATTATTAACAATGAGGATCATCTGAATCTGTGTACAAACTAATTTATTCATACTAGACTTGTGTTGAATTACGTATTTTACATTATGAATTGATATAATACTCATTAATGATATAACGGTATATTAATATGGCAATAAATTTGATTAACATTTTTGCGAACTAAAAATACCTGCCCACAAATTACATTTAATATTTTAAATTGGAAAAATATGTCATTATTATTATTTTTTTTGTTTCAATTTTATTACTCGCTACGCTGCGCGGCTCGATATGATAATTTAAACATTGGTAATTTATTAACGGCTGGCTCAATTGGATTCAAGCTTCACAGAAAACTTCTACATATGCTGACGACCATTTCATCTACTGGAAGTTTGCGATTACTGGAACTTACTTCGATAAACCGAGCGATTGAACATATTCAAACGCGATTTGTGTATTTCCTCAGAAAAAATTGGATAACTTTTTTGGATTGGAGAGAAAAAAAAATTTCAGACACTCGACCGGTTTCAGAATAGTTCGATACATAATTGCTTCAAATTTCAAGTGAAAAGTCGGAATATTTTAGGTTTTACAGCGAGTTGAAGTGAAAAGAGCGAAACATTTTTCGTTTTGAAAAAATTGTGTTTTTCACATTATTTCGAAAACGAAGAAAGCTATGACTTTTTTCACACGGAAAAAAAGATGCGCAATCAAATTTCATAGATGGATACGGGTTTTAAAAATCCAAAATTGACATGTTCTCTAGAAGTGGTCAGGGGCCATCTCGAAAGCGCAAAATAATTTTATATGACCTTCTACGATCCGGCGGTTCAATTATCCATTTACATGTGGGAGTAGAGAATTCTGAGAAGCAATCGCAGAACTAAGCCGATCTGATAGTTTAGGGGAAAGCCAATCGGGGATTTTAGGCTCCATGTTTGCACACCGAGCCGTATTGGCAAAGTGAATCCCCTTGCGGCTGATCACAAACGATACTCGAAGGTAATGAAATGCATGCTCGTATCCGTGAAAGGCGAGCGTATATAAGCTAGATGCGCTGAAGCAGCAGCATTCAGTTCAAATCGTAAGCGACTGAGACTTTGAGCAATTATCCTTCGGTACACAGTTCATAATCAACTTCCAGTATTTTTGAAAAATGAAGTTGACTATCTTCGTTATTGGTCTGGCAGTTCTGGCTGTGACGTCAGCCGAACCTCAGAGAAACCCGAATTGGCCACCGAGAAGCACTGGTCCCACCCGTCCCGGAAATCCGTATGGGGTAGGTCACGAATACTTCTTATCAAGCCAGCGAGTTTCGATATCATATTTGCCATAATCAAACTGACGTTAATCGCTCCGTTTTTTTCCTTCCTTTTTTATTATAGGGACATCGCTTCCGCCGATCACCTGATCCAGCGGACAATGGCTTATCAGCAACGTGGAGCAAGCCTCTGTCTGGTCCTGAAAGACGCCCGTCGTACAATTTGGATTACAAGTACAACTTCGTCGACAAGAACAGAGGATCAATCGGGGCTACGGTTGGAGCCCAAAAACTTCCTGGTCAACGGTTTGAGCCCACAGTTGGAATCCAAGGCCAATGGCGATTCCGCAGAGAAGCAAATCCACAAAATTCGTTCGGCGGTTCCTGGAGCAAGCCTCTGTCCGGTCCTGAAAGACGCCCGTCATACAATTTGGATTACAAGTACAACTTCGTCGACAAGAATGGAGGATCGATCGGTGCTACGGTTGGAGCCCAAAAACTTCCTGGTCAACGATTCGAGCCAACTGTTGGAATCCAAGGCGAATTGAGATTCAGGAGAGAAACGGGTCTTGAAGACACCGATGAGGCAGAAGACTTTGTCGCCTACTGAATTAGTTGACTGATTAAAAACCTTAGATTATAGTAAGTGAGAAGAGGCACATTATTTACACTTATACATGTGCCTTTCCACCTTCGAAGTGACTATACAATGATTAGTGAATGACGAGAACTGTTCTTGACGAGATTCGGTCCTGAAGTTCATATGACGATATGATGTATTCCTGATCAGATTTTATATCGTTATTTGCGAGCTTACGCAAGAGGGCTGGTTTTATATTAATATCCAACAGGTGAAATTGCTTGTTTAACGAGACTTGTGAAAATGTTATAGCTTTAAAAATAAATATCAGATAAAAGTCAAATGTGTGCAACTGATATGATGAAATAAACACTGACTCTATAAGCTGAAATTCCGAGTACGTTTGTTACGAAAATCGATGAAGATCCCAATACTTATCACACTCGGAGGTTGTCAGATGATGAAACTTGCGGGCAAGAAAATTTATGACAACATATCTCTTGTCGGGGATCTCAGGCTTCACGTCCAGTATATTCTCGGTCGAACTTGATTTCTCCTAACCGATTTATGCGGGAACCCCAGAGAAGCAGCCGCGTACTATATAAGTCTCGGGGTTCATCATACCGAGGTAACATTTAAGCGGTATAATCAATTGTTTTTTCGAAACGTCTTTGGACCTGTCTTCAAGAGCATGTTCTAGTCCTCCCTCCACCGACCGGAAAAGAAGAAAAAAAAAAAATCGCAAAAACTCGGAAACGATGGTCAGAAATGATATATAATGGATTTATTCGATGATTAGGGACAAATAGGTTCGATACAGCACGCGAGATTAGTCGAAATCGAGAAAAATGAATTTTTTATGTTCGTCAAGTGTGACCGTGTCACTTATTTTGGTTAATATCAGAGTCTACGCGTCAAAAACGCAAAAAGCAGCAACGTACCCCAAGTCTACATGCAATGCCAAACATTTTTGTCTGAAAATTTAGTTATTTCGCGCAACAATGGGGCCAAGGGATGTAAAGTAGAGCGGTAGTAAAATTGTAAATAGTGTAAAACTGTCGATTTCCGACAGCTGAGACACGGGACGGTCCTCGGTTAACGAAGCCCGACAGATGGCTCTACGCGTAAATCATCGTCCGGGTAAAGATATATCGTAGTCGCTGTCGACAATTTTGGACTATTTACATCTTTACTACCGCTCTACTTTCGATCCCTTCGCCCCATTGTTGCGTGAAACAACACAATATTTAGACATAAATGTTCGGCATTGCATGTAGAGTAGGGGTACGTTACTGCTTTTTGCGTTTTTTACGCGTAGACTCTGATATTAACCAAAATAAGTGACACGCTCACACTTGACGAACATAAAAAATTCATTTTTCTCGATTTCGACTAATCTCGCGTGCTGTATCGAACCTATTTGTCCCTAATCATCGAATAAATCCATTATATATCATTTTTGACCATCGTTTTCGATTTTTTGCGAATTTTTGTTTCTTTTATCGGTCGGTAAAGGTAGGACTAGGACATGCTGTTGAAAGTGCCAAAATTTCAAGTCGATTCACTACACCGTTCTCAAAAAGTTAATTTTTTAATTTACTTCTTATACACGAAGAGGTATGGAAAGCCGATAAGGTTAGTTGAAATCTTTAGTATCACCCTCGCGGTAAGAGTAGATTTCATACTAACATTATCGGCTTTCCATACCTCTACGTGTATGAGAAGCAAATTGAAAATTAATTTATCAAAAACGGTGTAGTGAATCGACTTGAAATTTTGGCAGGAAGGATTTCATTCATCTATCCTTCAATGATAAAACTATCAAAGATTTCTCTACATATGCATTTTGGTCGCCAACTTCTTAATTCGGTCATGTTCTAATTTCAGTGCTCTCATGAATTCGAATTGAAATTCGAAAATGATCAAATCAAGGACCACCCTAATACCCGTCAGTTTGAATACTCAAATCGTTCATATAAACAAATACTTGGAATTATTTGTGCCACTATTAGATTATGTTATTATATTGGAAGTCAGGTTGAGATCTCGCAATGATCAAATGAATAGCGCTGTAGGTTAATGAACAAGCATGAGTATTTATTCTGTCTCATGTACAACTGTATCAGAGGCGGGTGTATACCAGACTGACTGACTTGTAGACAAGAGTGGGGTAGACAAGTAACGCCGCAAATAGAGCACAACGGAACTAGATACTTGTGTACCCAATATTTGAAATTGATTTACAACAGATTATACATGGCGAGTGATTGTTCCTAACTTCCTCGTGACGTAATTCTCTCTCACAAGTGCTGATTAACAGCTACAAGCAGATTATCTTACTACTTCGCAACTGTATCAAGTTGGGGGGTATCCTGGGCGCGTGTCTAGAGCGGTTGACCAGTGTCGGAGCGATCCGTGTTCAAATCTCTCGATCCCCAATGCTTTGGTATAAAGTTTTTTTTTCATTCATAAGTTTCAGCAGTCGACGTGCTAACTACTTGTGAGCCCATGCAGGTCGACGCCGACTAAAGCACGGCGAACTGCACTGACGGAGAAGCGAGCCGTCGACTCTAGTCTTAGAGTCCCCGAAGATCTTCGCGGTGCGCTGAAACGCGCAGGTCTCAACAATGCCTTTGCTAAATCGACTATTGGATAGAGTCAACTAAAGGCCGTTGTCTTCAATTCTCAGTTTTCAACAACGAATGGATATTTCGTGTTATAAGGTAGATCGAATAAGAATTTTCGATCCAACTTGAAACCGATGGAATTATTCCTCTATATAAGATAGTAAGAAAACTTGCAATAAAAATACGTACCAAATTTATCTCAGCACCAGAATCGAAGCGTCTGGTATTTTGCGGGATTGTAAAGTCCTCGCAAAACAGTATCAGCGATCACACGAAGGGAACAAATAAACTTAAAAACGATGGAATGTATTGTAACTTACTGCGTATGTTTCACCAGCGGAAGGCCGGTGAAATTACGCTAGTCCGGATGAATTCTTTGCCACGGGTGTGATTTTTGGAGCCCCTCGTAGGAAGAAATGCGTAATACCTTGAATCCTAATACAGACTTGGGATTGCTTATCTTCACAGACTCGGATAGATACTAGATTTACCGGAGCTGGTATCAGAATAGCGCACCGAAGCTGCCTTTTCACAGACTTGGGATTGCTTATCTTCACAGACTCGGATAGATACTAGATCTACCAGAACTGGTATCAGAATAGCGCACCGAAGCTGCCTCCTATCTAGCTGATCATGATTTTAATACAAGTGAAGTTAACCTGACAGAAGTTATTTTAATTAAGCAAAGGAACACAATATGAAATGAAACAGAAGGATAGGTTTTCTTAATTTTATGTTAATAATAAATTGCCTTGGCAATTTCTATAAAAACGCTATTTTACAGTAATTTAAAATAATAATGCTTCGGTTTCATATAAAATAATAATTTGTTCTTGTTCTTGTGAGGTTATGTCGTCTGCGTATATTATGTAGATTTTTGTCCAACGAATCGGACTTTCCATAACCTCAAATCTGAAATGAACTCCTATGTTGGGCTAACTGTCAAAAGTGTGAGGTCATGTCGTCTGCTTATAATATGTGGATTTTTGTCCAACAAATGGAACTTTCCATCACCTCAAATCTTAAATGAACTCCTATGTTGGGCTAACTGTCAAAAATGTGAGGTTATGTATTAGGTGAGGGCTTATGTTATTCGGATTCTTGTCCAATAAATCGATCTCTCCATGAACTCAAATCTGAAATAGAGTGAATAGCTGTCAGTCGAGTGAGGTTAGGTCAGGAGGAGCAGCAGAAACATCTTACGTAAAGTGACAGAAGAAACCTTCACTAGCGCCGCCGCTCGGTTCACAAGCATACTGGTCGCGATGTCTGTACAGGCTCTCACCTCAACTGAATGTCGGTTTTTTAGTTATGAGTGACGGAGAATCGTCAATTCTCAGCCATTTCTCTATCAAATGACACGGGAATAGGCTCAAAGTGTGTGGTTTTTCATTTCGGAGTGGCTGATTGTCGGGGAAATGCGATTATCTACGGCAACAGTGAATAATCTCGCAATTTATGTGGTCGGTAGGTCGGTACTTGTCAAGGGTCGGTATTTTGTCAAATTTTAAAAAAGTGCGATAATCAGCCACTTTCTGCTACAATTATGTGTAATCCGTCAAAGTTTCATTGCGATTGATCCAGTAGTTTCGGAGAATTCACGATTTCCGTTTTTGAGGTTCTGACAAACTTTTCACTGCACCTTAAACGTTTCCGTTCGGGTTTTGGCTGTTTGATTTTGTTTGGTTTGATTTTGTTTCTATGATTTTAGCTCAATTTTAGCAAGTAAATCGTGATGTATGATCTGGCTAGTAACTTGCTGCTTTAGCAAAGTTCTATTTTAATTCGGTTCTAGACAGATGAGAGTCGATTGACTATTTTCGTGCGAATCGCTCTGATTATGTTTGTGAGTCGCACGGCCGCTTTGGCTCGAATACGCTGCTCGTCGGTCTAGCGAGCCGCCTTATATAGTGCTTGTGACGTCACGCGATGGTCGGATGATCGGCGTGTGACGACCTGCGCGGTCGTACGGTCGTATGTCGCTTGTTCAGCCAGCTGGTATCAGCCGAAGACGTTACAGTATATTGGTAGATTAGCCAACGACATGAAAACTTATGGCTGGAAAGATTCTGATGTGTATGCCGTTCAAATAGAGGAGAATTACATTGTGTTAGACCATCGGAGAGTCGTTGCAGCGGCGTTGACAGACGACCCGAAGGTAATCCTCAAATTCACCATTTACGATGAAACCGAAAGTCTCTCAAATGCCAGAGCCAAACTATACGGTTGCCGTCAGGCTAATCGCAAGGCGGCAGCAGCAGATGCTGTTCGGGCGCGGATGTTTGGCCGACAGTATAACTTGCAATCCTCAACTAAGGCTCGGGGCTTTGATTGGAATCAAGTCAAGATAAGGAGGAAGAACACCTCAGAATTTTACCCGGAACGGGAACAAACAGAAAAAGATTTACGAAGAATGGGACTTACATTCATGGAGGTCCAAAAAACATAAACGTAATGCGGCAATGCGTTTGGAGATGAGTCACTCTGTTATGGGAAGTCGCCAGACTACCATCCTGAGGACGGGAGCAGATACTAGCGCCCGAAACGTCGAAATGAAGAATCATTTGAGCAGTGAACACAGTCCAAGTAACCTCCTAGAGGAAGGGGAGGAAGTGGGTGGGCGGGTGGCCACCCCTCCCTCTAGCCCCTTTCCTACCGCCAATGATAACATTAACTTTATATTTTAATATAAAGTTTTTCCCGCACGGGTACGCTAAAACTTGCTTTCATGCACGCAGACGGCACACAAACGAGGACCTTCCGTTGCATTTGTTAAAAAAAAAGAGTTCGACACGCGAGCCCAAGGCAGCAATCCCTTACTCGTGCGAACGCGCCTTCACACTCGTGCGCGGATTGCTACACTGCGCTCTTGTGAAGAAAGACACTATTACATCATTGTGTTCTTCCACACATGCCTGCGATTCAATCCTTGGAAAGTTTTCATCGAGAACGGGGTAGGCATAGAAAACGATTGACGAAGTGTTTGGGAAATTTATTCAGCCGTAAGCTAACACTCTCAATATAGAAGTACAATAATATGCGATCATTGAATATTCTCTCGAAGACCTAGAGTGCGCCAGAAATTCTTATTCCCAAAGTTCGACGCACTTTCCATGCTGATTTCTTCCGGTCCCGCGATGTGCAGATAGCGGAGCTCGTCCTTGCTGGATTAACTCAACTTGGACCACTCGACACCGACGTCAGGCGTTCTGAAAAAACGAGTATCGTTGGAACGGTTTTCGGGAGGATTTTTGGCACATCTACACTCACCCGTTGATGGCGAAAGATACCCAGAGTTTGATCATCACTTGTTGCATTTCCCGGTCTCTCGCCGTCGTCGTTGAGTCAAAAAACGAATCCAATACGTATGCCAGGTCGTCCGCGTGAGGGACACCTGCACAATGCAAGCAATAATAGTACGCCATGCAATAAAAATACTTGGCATTGAGAACTTACCAAAGTTTTCGGTTGTGAACATCTCGCTCACGCTGTGGGCCCCTCTGTACGAGAAGTGATGAAATTGGGTCGGGTTTCGGTTAGCTCGTGCCTGCAAAATTTCAGCTCTTTCAGCATCAGCGACAAAGAAACGATCGCCGACCATTCGCACGATTGTATTAGCGGTTGACACGTCGATCGGACTGGACCCCAGTTAATTCTGCCTTATCAATTTGGCAACTGCTGGATGATCCTTTTTCGGTACGGTGTAATTGAAGTCAAGCAAGTGGGGTGCGATAGTCTCCCAGTTCTCGTTCAATTCATCGAGGCGGCTCTCCCTAGTCACCAATTCTAGGCAGAGAATTCATCTCTACAGAAACAATTTAATGGATTAGACTTCTCCTACGTCCTTGGATTTTGGGTAGCTTCGTTGTAAAAGTTTAGCGGTATCAGGTCATCCACAGGAAAATCCACACATTGATGACATATGAACTACAGTCTTGAAACTGCCGTCCAATGCTACTAATACTGCCGCGGAAATTACTCGCTGATGAACAATATGTTATCTTGTAGTGTGTATAAGTGTACGCTTTACGTGTTTATGAATGTCTCTATTATGTGAGGCTGACACATACGGATATAAGTTACGATGTCTTACCAGCTGTCGGGTAAAAGCCTTCCTCACTAACGGAGCTCGTAATCCATGGTAAATCCTGCGGTATTTTACCAGAGGTCATGATTTTAATAGGTGGCTGATCAATGAATGGAGATTCGACATCGCCCTTCTCAACAACTGGTCCAAACGGGGTGACGGGATTGTACAAAAACGGCTGTAAGCACGATAATTATTCACGCGATGTGTACGGGTACACACGATACTCGTTCTTCCATACATATGATCAGTTTCCCGCTTCACTCACCATAAATTCTCGAATCGCCCGTGTGATCTGGTCGGCCGGTCGGATTCTCAAACAGTCAACCATACGTTGGATATCGCCGGACGGACATCCTACGATCGCTGCAAGTTTCTCAGCCTTCTCCAGAGAACCTTCCGTCTCGGCCCAGCAGTCTAGTGCAGTCCCACTCAGCGACATTGCCCCTAAGAATATTGTTATAGATATGGGTTTGTATGCAAGTTCTCCGCGACTATCCTAGCCATGTTGCGATTCGTCCGACTATGCAACGTCCGTCACAGCCTTGATCATACTCACTTTGGAACAAGCCTGAGCTGAGCTTCGACAACAGATGATAATGGACGCTCGCACCCCCGGCGCTATGCCCGACAATCGTAATCCTCGACAGATCTCCACCAAAGAATTCTATGTTATCCTTGATCCAACGCAGCGCCTCCACTTGATCCTTCAGACCCATGTTTCCGGGCACTATATCGTCCTCCGTACTCAGGAAACCTCAAACAGATAGATTATAAGCGTATTTTCGCATGCTCCTGAAATGTGGATACCCGCCACGCGCCATCATCATTACACAAGTTCAAAGCACCATGACTCAGCTGGTGGCCCCAGTCTGTAATTAATTGTGACCAGCGTTACATCTTCATTGAGTAAGTATTTAGGTCCATACAGATTCCCGCTGCCGAATTGGAATCCGCCCCCATGAATGAAGACAATAACCGGTAGCAGATTTGCCGAGGTTCCGTTTGTCTCTGGACGCGAAGCACTACCGTCGTCGCCAATCGCAGTATAAATGTTCATGTAGAGACAGTCTCCGGAACCGCTTACAGTTCCGGGAGGTACTTGGCCGGGATAGGGTTCGTATTGCACACACGTCGAGCCGAATTGTTTCGCCATCAGAACGTCCGTCCACGGCAAAATACGTTTGGCAACCTGTGGAATTACAGCCTCCACCGTGAAATAATGATTCACACATGATGAAGTATCTGCCACAGGCATTGAAACATTGCCGAACCCTTACCTCAAATCTAAACTTCCCGGTTGGTGGCTGAGCATAAGGAACACCTTCGTAGGCCTCGTATCGTCGACCGTTGCTCGAGGTTTTATAATAACCTTCGACCATCCCGAGCGGCGTAGTGACCCGCGGGAATGACTCCTCGACTATCTTTGAACGGCAGAGACCGGATCCCAACAACAACAAAGTAATAATTGCAAATTTCATGGTGTCACTTAGGACCCGGGATAGTTATACCGTCTGCTGAACACTTATTGGATGAACGGATCATCAGATCATGAACCTTTTTGAGAATTTCACTTCCCTCATATTGCTAGTAACTGGCTACTTGTATAGTTTGCGGCCATTGTATAAATTGGAGGCCATATGCAGCCACGAGAGCTATATCTATACAGGCTTGCATATACTCATACACATTCCGAGTTGTTATATAAAATTCTCTACTACAACGTTCGCGAAATTTGATCATAGCACGAATATCTTACGTCGCAGCGGGTGCATGGATGACCATGTAATCGTTATATTGTTACATTGTTGACAATTATATCGCCATGTACACTCACTGCGACGTAAAATACTCGTGCTTTTATCAAATTTTCCATACGTAAGGGCAGAGAAGTTTATACGACAACTTGAAATGTATATAAGTACCTGAAAGCCAAAGTACAGATTTAAGGGTGGTCCATATTTGGGGTGTTGCGGTCATATAAGTATACAACCGCTGTTTTTTAGTTTAAACAAATTACATTGCATAAACGTTCAGTACAAAGATTGATATGGTAAGTTTAGAATATTGAATGATCAAGTTACGGTGATTCCATGGTACATTGTAGAGTAGAGGTATAAGTTCTACAGTTCAAGTTCGGAGCTGAATACTGATGAGCAGTGTCTGATGAGTTCTAGGGAAACGTACGTTTATGTTCAGACGGTAAGTGCAACCGCCCTTCGTGGGCCTCGGGGTAGTCTCTTGGGCCAGGCAACTTCCTCTTTCAGCTTGCCACCCTCAAGTGCATCACATGTGCTATTTTTAAGTGGCTAGCCGTTCTTTGAAATAGACTCATTGCTGCAGTGCAGTCTTTATTTTCGTTAGCTTTCACAAGCTTTGACCCAACATGACGGTCCACGGACGGATTTTAATCTAAACGTCCCACAACACGGTTCCAATTAATGAAGGGAAAAAAATGAGTCGAATTTTCAATTTCCTTTTCTTCTTTTTTTCAACATATTCATCGCTGAGGAATATAAATTCGTAGGAAAAATGACATTTGGCATTATGAAATACAAACCAGTCATCCACAGAAACATTTGATTAAAAATCGTATAGGAATTAGTACATAACAATACAAGTGCGGCAAAACTTCTACTGACCATTGTGAGGTTGCAGCACCAGCCGAAGACGAGTGTTGCAGTCACACTCGTCAGAAGAAAATTTTCCGTTGAGTAAGGTACCAAATTTTACTTCACGGGGTGTGAAAATGGGGGTTTTACCCACGCGAAACGTGAGGTGAGTAATTAAACGAAGACTATAATCGTCATCCATCTAAAAATGAACAACCAAAACAGTTCATTGTGCAAATTATTCCGAAACAAAGAAGAAACTATCCAGATTTCCGTAAACAAACCATTATCAAAAATCTGTAAACGCGTCTGTAATATGCTGTAATTTCACTCATCTTATCAATTCGCTTATTTTATTAATAAAAGGAATCTTCGTGCCGGAAAATATTATTTCTGGCTGGACACGGATTGTTTATATAAAAATACAAATAATTTTCCACCAAAAATTTGGTTCCCTTCGTGGTTTTTGATCACTTCTGTTGTAAAATGCGATAAGAATGTTTCACCTGCCAATTGTTTATATTTTTACATACTTAATTGATTTTGACTTTACAACGCCAACTATCATTATTTCCAATCAATTTCTATCCCTTATGGCAATGAATTTGTTGAAAAATTGAACGGAAATCAAAAGCTCGTTGGGGCACATGTTCTCATTGGAATGAAAAATTGAAAATTCAACTCATTTGTTTTTCCATAATTTGGAACGTAGTCTATAGTTATATTGAGTAGTTTTATGGAAAGAAGCAGTATTATTCCCACGAAGCAAATTTTTTCGGAATTTCTTGGAGGCCTACTCTTTCTATAACGAACATGGTGGGTCATATGATTTCGCGGAGGTACCGATGAGATAAAAATCCTAATCCAATACCGACTGTGCTGAAATCGTTCAAACGTCCGATAAAGATAAGCTTCATGTTCAAAGCTTGTAACTTGATGATATTGAAGTTCAACATGTGCGCTCTAATCTTATCTATCTCCAGTCAACTTGAAACGATATAATTATATGCCATAGCTGTCAACTTCATCCATAAATCGTGACCTAAGGCGAACAAAGTACAAAGAACACCGAGACTTTTCTCCTTCTTCTATCTTCCGTACTGATACCGAGACCCATATAAAAGGTCAATAATACGTATTTGCCATTGCCTTGGATATGATTCGACGCCATGAGCAAGAGTCCTTTAGTCAGTATCGATACTTGAGTCGTAACGTGACATTTCCCTCTGCTTTTATCCAGCTAACGCGTAGCATTTCAAGACGTTGCAGTTGAGTTTTGTTATCTGTGAGTCCGCAATATAGAACGAAGGGTAGGAAGGAACCCCGTGGTGAAAGACATCGATTGAACTCGATTAGGAACGATCAGATTCCCATGAGTTTCAGTCGTTTTGCATCGCATCATAATTCATGAGCGTTCAGAAACTCTTCCGTCAATAGAAGCCTGCTCAGATTATACATGGTTCAATGTAGAATAGTGTGGAATAGTAAATTCCGTATCGATATTCCGTCAATCCTAATGTTGACCAATCGTATGACGTTGAGGGACCAAGTTCATTTGGACAGGTACAGTTAGTCCTGTGTAAGTTGTAATCGGCCGGAATTGTCCACGAATGAAGTTTCATCAAAAAATCTGTATTCGACGCCAGTTTTAATGTGCATCGTTTAGGTCCAGTCACGCGTTCGATTCTATAATACATGTTCAATCTCAGGTCATAATAAGTTCTTACTGGTGTTATCTGAAACTTGAACGTAATCATAATCCATACGGACTGTTTAGTCATTAGTTTTAATAAGTTTCCAAACAATTTTAATTGGATATTCCATACGATTCAGTTTCATTAACTAATTTTCGGTGAAAAGGCTAAGCTTCGAAAACTACGCTTTCAAGAGCATTTAAATCGGTTAGCACTCTCAGGTTCAGAAACAACTTTTATCAGCAGTGAGTCAAGCATCAAAACTCCAATATGTGGTCCATCATTCCTCAGCCAGTATGGTTGTTACTAGCAGGTGTGTCCACGTTCATTTACTGGTACATTCGAAACCAGTTTTCGTTCTGGTCCAAGCGGGGCGTCGCGTACAGCAAACCACACTGGCTTTTTGGAAACTTTGGTGATTGGATGAAAGCAAAGATTTCAATGGCCGAGCTCACCGTAAACATCTACAAAGAATTCAAGGGCGAAAGATTCTGCGGAATCTGGCGCTTCTTCTCGCCGACATTATTTGTCATTGACCCGAAGTTGATCGGCCAAATATTGGTAAAGGACTCTGAGACGTGGTCCGAGCGCGGGCTGCCCTTCAACCCGGACCACGATCCGCTATCTGCAACTCTCGTCAATATGAACGGCAAGAAGTGGAAGTCGGTGAGGTCAAAGCTGTCGCCCACGTTCACTCCGGGAAAACTGAAACAGATGTACCATCTCTTGCTGGAGTGCGGCAATGACTTCGAAAAGTACCTGGACAACCTGGCGGCCACTGGGGGGCTCGTTGAGGCCAAGGGGATGAGCGCCAGATTCCTTACCGACGCGAACGGCTCGTGTGCCCTTGGCATTAGGATGAACTCGTTCAATCACGATAACCCGTTTTATCAGAGATTCAGAAAGGAAATGTTCGAGCCAATGCTTCAGCAAAAGATCGCGGCACTGCTGCAAATAACTAGTCCATGGTTATTCAAGCTCCTAAGGCTCAGACTGCAATCGCAGGGGTTCACAGATTTTTTCTTGAACATCATGAAGCAGAATTTCGAGTACCGGGAAGAGAACAAAGTACAGAGAAACGACTTCGCAGACCTTTTGAGGAGTTTGAAGAATCCCAGCAGGCCACGAGGTGAAAGTGAAGTTGGTGAGTCGTGGCTCTGGTTCGACTCTATCGGATGCCGTGAACCTGAATAACATCACGCTGAATCCATAATTGCTCACTTTTAGAGTTTGATGACAAACTTCTTGCCGCACAAGCTTTCGACTTCTTCCTTGGTGCCTTCGAGATCACCACCGGGACGATCAGCTATTGTCTTTACGAGCTAGCGGCCCACGAGGATATCCAGGATCGGCTTCGCGAAGAGGTTCACCTGACCAGAGCCGCGGGCAATGGAGAAATCACCTGGGATGGCCTGAACAATATGAAGTACCTCGACATGGTCCTTCAAGGTGCAGACCTGTCTAATCTCAGCCAGTAAAGGCGCGATGTATTTAAATTTGCATATAATTTCAGAAACTCTGAGAAAATACTCCATGTCTTCGGTGCTTTTCCGAAAGTCCATTAGGCCCTATCGGATCCCAGATACGAATGTAGAGCTACCCTCTGGAACGATGTGCATTATTCCCAGCTACGCCATCCATCATGATCCGGACTACTACCCTGACCCAAAGAAGTTCGATCCGGAAAGGTTCACTCACGAAGCCAAAAGCCAGCGACTGGCTTTCACGTTTCTCCCATTTGGAGCTGGTCCCAGAAATTGCATAGGTGATTTACTCAGATAACAATCGGAAACCATTATCATTGCCGATGATAACTAAATCGATTCTCGTGGCAACGAATCGATTCAATGTCTCATGAATAGAAGCCAATCCTGAAAGACCCATGGTCATTCTGATTCGATCTCGTCATCTTGCCTCGATGAACGCCTCTATCATGTTACGTGACTTTACAGGTCTTCGGTTTGGCGAACATCAGGTAAAGGTGGCACTCATCAAGCTGCTTGACAAATTCCGAGTATCGCTATGTGAGAAATCAAAAGTTCCTCCAGAGTTCGACCCAGCATATTTCAATCTCATTTCTAAGCATGAAACATGGCTTCGAATATCTAAGATCTCGTCCAACTGAATATTCACGTTAAATGGTATGAGGTGGTTAAATTACAACAACGATTTATCAAAACATGTATAACGATTTATTGAAGAGCTATATCCAAGCACATAATAAATTTCAATGAAATGCAGGTACCTACCTAGCTACGCACTAGTGTTATATTATTCGATTGATTTATCAATATTCAATACATACGACTCGTCTATGATAAAAAGAGAATAATTGCGCTCGAATTCAAGACAGCGTTACTATTCGGTGGCACGTTCTGAATTCGTATCGATACGCTTCTGCCCTCGAATTTACACCAGTGAAATAGGATATAGGTTTGAGAAGATATCTCCAAACCAAAAAGTATCGAGATGAAAATTAATATCGTCATTATTATCGGCATCGAAGAATGTTCGTTGATACTCGAGCGCAGTAGGTATACTCATGATTGATTCGTGATAGAATTTGAATTTTCAAAACGTGGCACCAAATTTTCTTCAATTTTCTTAGATTACTTTTGATTGCCAGTCTTCAATGTTCCGGTACGTAAGTTATACGCACATCCACGTCTGTATGCAAGACTGTTCATGTACTCAATTTTGATTCGAGTTTTGGGTAGTTTGAAATAAATATTTTTATATATCCTGATCTCTATAAAGGTGTTAATGCATATGATTACTATACATAATATAACAGCTCTACCGTTCTTCGAACTATAGTGACGATAATTTCACCAATTAGAAATTTCTAGTCGTCATTAAACGTGTATCGAACGTTCGACCGCACGTTTCCCTCTGTTGTTGCAACTTGCAATCTCAATTTAAATATCTTCGGATTTCGGCTGTACCGAAAAAAAAAAAAAACTACGATTCGAGGAATTCGGAAATTCAATCTTATCAGAATTATATGGTCGGTGCAACGTCGCGCCAGCTTTGTGCGGTCCTTCTCACATCAGTCGTAGAAATAATTCTACGTGAAGCAACCGGTCGTCATACACGTTGCGACCTTATCTATACGGTCAGTTGCAATATTTAGTAATTAATTAACGTAATCGCAATTCGATGTTCCAGAATATCTTCAGTTGCGGAACTTATATCCGTGGGAGATAAAATTCGACCGAACGTCATTGAAAAGGATTAAATATTTCGATGGGTTTCAGCCGTTTTGAATCCTTTCAATATTTCAGTGAGTATGCCGCCGATGGGATTTCAATGAAATCATAAATTCCGTATTCATATTCGATCCAATGAAATGATTCCAATATTTACCAATCGTATGACGTCCAGATACGAGATTCGCTCCAATGAGTACAGTAATCAGATAACAAGTTCTGATCGGCTATAATTAGGTTCGATGCTAATAAGTTAAAAGATGCATCGTTCGGAGCAAAAGCTCCAGCTTGTTTCATCTGAAACTTAATCGAGATCGTAATCAATACTAGAACTGCTGTTCAGGTATTAGTTTCATTGAGTTTTCAATCAGTTGACATATCAATATTCGATACGATTCAGTTCCATTGATAAATTGACGATGATGCAGGGCGATCAGCTTCCGCTTTCAAGAAACTTGAACGATAAAAATGTGATCAATCGGTTTCAATCGATCTTCGCTAGCAGGGATATAACAATCGTTAATTCGATCAGAAAATTTTCATTCACCAGCTACTGCAATCTGACCTAATAACTATATACGTATGTACTATTTGGAACGAGTTAAAGACACGATATAACATCTGTAACTGGAAAATATCGGCTCTGACTTGAATTAGGAATTTTTCCGGGAATAAATTTCCATGTCATAAATTTAACCGAACTTTAATCGAATAACGATTGATCTTTATCGATAATTCCGATTCGGGCTTTATTAAATCACGTCAGAGCTAGTTTTTTCAACTTCCAATTACACCTAGGTATAGAATCGTACACGGAGATAGGGTGATAAAAAATCTATATCAAATCGAACCGACGTACAAATAGATGGAATAAACTGTGGTAAAAGTTTAAGATAATAGCATATAGGCTTCGAAATAATCGTAGTTATACATGAGTTATTTTATATTTTACAATTCATTATTTACAACGAGACCACGCGTCGCCTTCTGCGGAATTAAACACCCCTGTAATCTCCCAGCTCTAAGGACAATTTCAAGTGCCCACTGAATGAAAATGAAGCGATAAATCCCATTTCGGGAAATTACCGATTTAAACAAATTCGGGAGATTTCAATCCTGTTTAATCCGTTTCGATACGATATCTTGAAAAATGGGATTCGCCAATCCATTCACGTTCACTGGCTACGGTCAATATCACCGATTGCAGTTATTGGATACATTTCAATTGCTAATTGAAAACTAAAGTGCAGAAGTCGCGCGTTTTTTCTCCTAACAATTACTTTGGCCGTGATTTGTTACAATAAATTTATTGACGTTGACTTTACATATTTTCGTCAAGTTCAAACAATATTACGTAGATGTGTAGTCATAGTGTCGAGGTCAATCAACAGCAGCTACCGTGTCTTCACACAAAACTAAAATTCAATAACGTATCGATTCATTGGTATAACGTTGCACTAATATTATTATTATCATTATCATCATCATTATCATTATCATTATCATTATTATCATTATTATTATTACTAATATTTACATAGTTATAAGACATAACTGTATACTTATAGTTTTAATATGCGATTTAATTAAGTAAATTCTAATCAATATCGCATTACGCAGGTTTACAGGGGGAGTGAGCTAGTCACTTATTATGCTGCACTGGCCATGTTCCCCGAAGACTCACATATTATGCTTATCTGTTCTACCTAATCACCACAATTCATGACTATCATAGTAAACCAAAGATACCCGGGTCCGTCTTCATAACTTCGCCAGACGAGATCGGTAAAAACAAACGGAACAACGACCAGATATGGGGAGCCATAACATATCGGCGAAGAAACGATTAGGAAAACTTGATTTTTTAACACATAGAATTAGAGAATGAAGAAAATCGGAAGCAGTATCATTTCGTAATTATTTTATTTTGTTTTTTTTTCGTCCCTATGGAAATTTTATGGACGTTAATACAATTTCAAAAAGCTTTGATTATTACCGATGCGATCTGTACTCGGCGTCGATCAATTTTTATAACCCCATAAAATCTCAAATAATTTCTAAGAAAGTGTATCAGAATCGGATAAATCAGCTGCGCAACAAAACTGAGTCATTAGAATATTCTTCTGAATCGTACCATTAATTGAAAAAAAAAAAATAGTTTCCTAAGTGTATAACGTTCTTCAGCCACAATAAATAGTTGATTTCTTTCATATTTTCGAGTCTTCAAATTGATTTTAATGTCATAGCTCACGTATAAAGTCGATGGTAAGCGCACGTTGTATATTTACAAGATGTATATTATACCAACACCGAGAAACACCGATGAAATGACTATTTAAAAAGTGCAGGACAATCGTGTATTTCTAACAAGCTGTGAAAAAAAAAAAATGAAATAAAAAATAAAAATAAAAAATTAGAGATCGTATAACTCAAACGTAAGAATATTCATCGTCTATAATTACCTAAGAATTGAATTTTGGTGTACAATTTTACTCTATAGTTCGATAGAAATACACTGTAATCCAAATTACGTGACGTTACTATACAGTTATTAAGATATTTTAGCTTCAAAATTCTGGCGCGAATTATATATAAGTAACTATAGATTATTAGATACAAAGATAGTTGAAGAAACATAGAGCTGCAGCTTAATTAGTAGATGGTTTGATTTTAAGTCGTACGCGGTTCTCCTATAAACATGATTTCATTAATAGTTGTGTGTATCTAAAGTTATTTAAATTCATTTTTAGGGCGCCCCTCAAAAGGGGTATCTTCGAATTTCATTCCTCCGGGCGAATCAATTGGTTCCAAATGAATTTTAAAAAACAGTCTGACAAAGAATTATCCATATTTTTGATTCCAAGTGGCACCGGTAAGCTCGTTATTTATCCAATTCGAATAACATCCGTTTTTACCGTAAGTTTGGTTGATATTTTTTTCTGTGCCAGCTGAGTGTTTGAAAAATCTGATGAGCACCGTGAGAAACTGAGAAGGCTCTTGGGGTCGCTGAATCCGAATTTGATAACAGAATTTCAAAATTCCCAATGGCAGATCCAATATGGCGGATAAAAAGTTGACCAATCGAGCCGCACGGAGGAATGAAATTCGAAAACACCCCTTCTAAGAGACACCCTGATATTATACATAATCGAAGATTGAAAAGACAAAAAGCATTGCGATACACACTTGTTTCTAAAACTTACTAATCCTAATATTTAAAATACAATTACAAAATTTACAACGTCTCAAGATCTTTACTTCTGTATACTTATATTCATTAATGTGTATATTATATTTACGTAAGCTATTATAATTCTATCCCAAAAAATTGTACAACTACTTTCAAGGTACGCGAATTAATTTTATATGCTATATTTACAAGTCTGCAGGGTGCATCATTATATCATTTGTCACAGGCAATCGGCATCAACGCTGTTCATACGTCTGCACTAATTATTCAGTTTACTTTACTTCAATCTAATTAAACAAATATGAAAAAAAAAAAATTGAAAAAATGGGAAATAAAGAACAGACGCTGCCGTATATCATAAACCATATTTTTTTGTAAATTTACGTAAACGAGTTATAACGGTGGCAGTGCTGGTTCAAATCCTTATACAAAGTAAAACCATACGTTTTGGGATATTTTCAACAGAAAGAAAAAAAAAAAATGCAGACAAAAAATTGTTCAAATAAATGAGTAACCAAAGAGATTTGCTGTTTGTTCAAGTTCTGTGACTTACAAATTACATACTCGCATTACGAGCTGCGTTTAGACACATATGTGGTTGTAATGCAACTCCAATAGTTGATGAATCTTACCGCTCTATATGTTCAACGTAACTAATTCATCAGTTTACGATTTTTATTTATTTATTTTCAATTAAAGGTAATTATTAATTAATATATATATAAACATGATATATTAAGGCCTCTTAGTTACTAACGACAGGTCATCACTTTTTGCCTTGACCGCTAATTCCTACTGATACTCAAGCAACGACAACAATACTTCAGCGTGCATCATATACTAAGATTACAACCGATTTAGGTAATATTGTGGCTCCAGCATAGCTGCGACACATACGTTTACGAACTTTTACGTTACATTCATTTTACAAGTCGTATTATAAATTATTCATTTAGGAATGTATAATATTTATATAGTCAGTGACGATTTCATTTATCACGACTCTATTTCAATCCCCTATATCATTATATTTACACCTCGAGAGTACGTAGAGCGATCACAACAAAGTTGCTTGAACTTCAAAGTCATCCACTTAATCATACATTACCGCTATAATAATTACATCAATTTTAATGTGCATATAAACGATACCCCATGGACCAATGAGAACGAAAAGAATCTGGAAAAACAAAAAATTATTAACATGGAATAGGAGCAACGCAAACTCAAGTGCTTCCAGATAAATAAAACTAACTAGAAGAATCGATAGTTCGAAGATTTTTCATTCAAACAAGTCAGAAAGAATTATTTTTGAAGAATAATTTTTAGCAAAAATCTTTCACAAATCGATCAACTAATTCATTTAGTTTACTCCATAAAAATACTTCGGAAAAAAATCAAAACGATTTGAGGCCTTCGTGGCGTCAAGTCCAAACATATATTGCGGACATGGCGTTGTGACTTCAGAACCGATAAAATTTCTTTGACAATTTACAGCCTCAGGACTGTTTTGAGATAGAACTTATGAACGTTTTTCAATCCTGCCAGCACTATAGAAAAATCCAAATGGTATATTCTCGCCGATTTTTATAGCACTTGGTATAAAATTTGAGCTGAAGTTGCGAGTTGGAAGATTGATCGAGCTATGGCCGCCATATTTATTTTCTGTGTACATAAAATCTACCCATTTTTCAGTAAAACCGGAGCTGAAAAAATGAAAAATTTATATTTTTAAACAATTCAACACATTGCATCGAGTTTCTGATGAAATTATCTCTCTTCTGACGCCGCAACACCCTGCCTGCCTTGTGACCGAGATATTTCTAAACTAAAATTAAAAATTGAATGTAGGCGTGATGAGGATAGTGATAAATAACTCAGGAAAAAATCGTGTGGTAATTGGAATAAGGATTGAGTAGTGCTCTTTGAGACTAATAATAAAATCAAAGAAATGATATATTCATATAATTTATTATACTTCTGTAGCAACTTTATTGTTGGGTGCATCTTGTGCCAGCCACTTTCCATATTGAAGGCATATTCGCTATTGTAGAGTATATATTCGTAATCTATCTTTTTTATTTCTCAATTATTACTATGTGTATGTATTATGTGAGGTACCTTATTATTTATGAATTAAATTATCACCTATAGTTTCAGTATTATAACGCGTTATTAACTCTGCATTTTCTTTATCTTCTCTTCTCTTATCGATTATTGTTATTTTTTTTTCTTTTTTCTTCATCTTTTTTTTGTTTTTTTTCAAAAGAAAAAACACGAAATGAATATCTTTTGCATATTTCTGTTTTTTTTTTTTTTGTTCTTTCTTTCTTTTTCTCTCCGCGGACGCTTTTCTGTTTATAAAATAAAATTGTACCGACTTGATGTGTGCGCGAGTATGATAATATAAATGCCCAACTGACCAGTCACAGCGAGCTATAACATACACGTATTTACATCCCTTGTGTTATAAGTATGTTTTAAATATTAACTTCTTTAATAGGAAACATTAATATTTTCTTTGCTTGATTTTTAATTGCATATAATATGTAATAATTAATTGTTCTTCTTTTTTTTTTCTCTCTCTCTCTCTCTCTTACATATTATGCATGACAGTTGTCGAATTAAACTTTTAACAATGCATTGTCCGAAAACTACGCAGGCATAAAATTTCGCGATATTATCAATAAAGAATTTGAGAGAAAAAAATAATAAATAATAATAATAATTTCTCACGCATTGCGTAGCTTTTTGACCGAGCATTATATTTGCTAAAACTTAGCTCATAGCGATTTATACATTCATCATCCATATACTATCGAAAGAATAGTAACAATGACAAAAGAAAATATATTTTTATGCACAAACGCAATTTGAATAGCTTAAAAAACTGGGAAAAACCAAAAAAATAGATAGTTACCAGAAAAATATTGGTTACTTTTTATTATTGTCTAAAACTTTTAATTTTTTGTTATTTAGTTTCTCTTTTTTTTTTTTGTTTTGCTTTATCCCGAGTTTACGTATATCGAACGTGTTTCATTATATTTTCTGTAACACTGAATAAATAAATTAACTATCGTTACCTCGCTAAACAAATGTATAGTCTTTGATAAGCTATGATCTAAGCTTTAAATAGTAATGAGATCTGTGAAAGATTGAAGTTTATAATAAAGAGTGCGTTGCCCTAGACTGTGGATATACATATATGATACTATGATAGATAGTGTTAAATAATAACGTCCAATTGATTCCACAGCATTTATGAAAAAAAAAAAAAAAAAAAAACAGACAGAAAAAGAAAACGAAATATAAAAGGAAACAATTAGAAATACAATAAACAGGTAGCAGCGCTTGTCATCGCACTTTCAAATTATCATATCAGGCAGCTCGTGCTGGCTATTGGCAGGACAGGGTCACGCTTACTGGCTGATTTATGCTTATTATTATTTACATGCGTTTTTCGTCCCATTTCCGTGCTTTTCTTTTCTATAATTTAACATTAAACTAACGTAAACCTTATGCCTTAAAGTAAATTTTAACTTGTTACAAATTATTGTTAATATTATCATTACTATTACATGTTACAAGATTCTTCTTTAATTAAACTATATAAAGCCTTGCGCATCTTGGGTCAAAGCTTTCGAACCAGAGATATACTATAAGCTCCGATCACGATGCACTAACAATTCTTAAGGTAGTCCCTACCCAATTCGACCTGTTGTAAAACCATTAGGCTGAACGCGTGCTGAACGGTGCTATTAGACGGAATATCTCTAACCAGGCGCCGAAAACGGGAAAAAGGGCTACCTAGCGCAATTTATTGGCGATTTCGAGCACGTACGTCCGAAAACATGATCGCTTCACGCTAAACTAACTTTTTTTTGACACTTAAAGAGTTTATTTCATACACCATTTCTCTATTTTAGCGTGAAACGAACATGTTTCGGGACGTACGTGTTCGAAATCGCCAATAGAATTGCGCTACCAGCCCTTTTTCTCGGTTTCGGTGCTTGCTTAGAAATATTCAGCCCAATGTTTTCAGAACAGATCGAATTGGGTAGGGAGCCGCCTTAATCGATCGGATTTATTATGCGATTTTACATATATCTCTTTATGAAATCGTAGTTTCTGGGCTGACAAGGCTTAAAACAGTTTCAACCTATATACAAAAATGTATTATCGTTATTATTATCGTTATTTATATTATTATTATTATTAATATTACTAATATAGTATTAAACATGGTGGTGAAGCCCCCCTGGCTACAAACTTTCTTAGCACATTTTCGCATACTCGGAAATAATTATCTATTACACCGTGGAAGTTTAATAATTGTTATTATGTATTTTCATATACCTATATCCCAATTATTTAAATATTGGCAACCTTCTTTGTTTACGGGTTGTGTTTTATCGATAAATATTTTGTACCAATGCAACCTAGTCGACATTACGAGATAAACGATTAACGGCGTTCTATCTACAACAGACAATTAGTACTTGTCCATTATAAAATACGCAAAATTATTTCATCTAGATGCTAAATACTCATTTTTTTTTTCCTCTGTTTAATTTTATTTATATCATTTAACTACGTAGAAAAATTTACAACGAATCTAATTTATTCTCATTCTTTAAGATCTCTGAAAAAAAATAAAAATAAAAATTAGGTATATGCTTGTTCTTTTTTACAGACTTATATTTTGTCTTGCCATCACTTAGATGTCAGACTCTAAGTATATTTAGACTATTTCTCGGTTACGAAACTATGGGGTAAACTTTTCTTTGATTCGAACATTTTTGATCAAGAGATATGATTTCATAAATAATTTTTAAGTGTAAAATTATTTTAATGTGTAATTTACATTTATATCTAGTTTCGCATACTTTCACCAGTTTGTAGCCTGTTTTATTGTATATACAGGGGGAGTTTTCTCCGGGGTCCGTAGAGGGTGTGGCTTAAATCGGCCGAGACTCTGCCTCCTCCTATTTATACTTGTTATCATCAGGGGAATGATTGCCTTCACACAATAAACAATCCATTCAGAAATCACGGTAAACAGCATAGAGTCTCATTGTTTTGACAAGGCTACATGAATTTTCGTCTATTATGTAAATCAATAGTAGCTGACAATGAGTGAGAATTTTTATTCTGAAAATGACAAGTATGAATAGAAGGGGGCGGAGTCTCAGCCGATTTAAGCCACGCCCTCTTCATACCCCGGAGAAAACTCACCCTGTATATACTACGTATTTTATTTCATTTTATTTTGTCTCTTTAGTTTTTGTAACGAACTTGTTCGATAAGCATTCAAGCATCTCACCCATTGTTCAATATTTGAGCGCCACTTGAGTTTTAGATTTGAATTGACAAACCAACACCATAGAAGAAAGTTTTCATACCTTACATTCTATCTACATTATCTTTACTGTTAATGTATAACACGTCCTGGGTATAGATACGTGTACGTATAATTTGCACATCTCGTACCTATCGATAATAATTAATTATTTAATGTTGAAAGTTGTTTTTGTTTTTTTTTTTATTTTTTTTTTCTTATTTTTCGTATTCATACGCAAAGAGAAAATATAAAACCGATGTTATAATCTCTCTTTCTCTCACTTCTCTACAAGAATAATTGGATATTATTTATTTTATCATGTGTTCTTTAATATAATAAAAGATAACTATTCATTCACACATGTATAAATGATCGTTGAATAGATCCTTGCTTATAGAGAGAAAAACACCACACACATAAATATATTCAAGACTTGCCAATTATAATACGTTTAAAAGTTACATCTAAAGTATTTCATTATTATCATATTATATGGTGAGACAAATTTCTTTCGCTTTTTATTTATTTAATTTTTTTTTTTTGTTTTTTTTTCCTCTTTTATTTAATTTTTTCTTTCTTGTTTGTTTCTTTCTTTCTTCAATTCTTATTCTCTTCTAAGTAAACCAAGTATTACCAGTGATATTTAAACTCTTAAAGATTTGTTTTTATATTTACAGGTAGGTACGCGGCCGCTCGGCAGTGTAAAATAAAGAAAAGTATGTACCGCATCCTAAACCAATCCATACGTGTTTTTTCTTTCCGTTTTTCATATAATCCCCCCAATTTTAACGGCTGTCAATATTTGCTTATTCGTCTCGAATCCCTTACGCTAAACACACTTGTTCCCACGTAATTCTACATACAACGTCACTTCGCATAGTTTTAGGTCAATTAATTAAAAAGTGAATTATTATGAAAATACTGTTACATATAGTATACGTTCTAATTAAATTGAATTGAATTTTTGAAAAAATTCATCTACCAGGTCAACGGTATTATCAGCATCATCAAAAGTTACAATTACCGTTACAGACTTAATAACGGCTTTCAAACTCGTCCGCGTAATGCGGATTTATATGTGTTATAATATACATTGCGAAAATGATGATTTATTTACAAATGATGATTACAGAGACACATATATATATGCTAGTCACATAATATTAACTATTAACGAAACTAAACGCCAGTGTTAATAGTTGTACGATATATTTATTCAAAGCACGGCACCATCTTCTCGGTAGTTTATAATCAATTGATTTCGAATATTCACGAAATTCTTCATCTTTTCTCAACAGGTAATAAGTAAATATTCACCTCTGTGGACACAAGTCTTCTGCCGCATAGCTAAAATACTTATTCACCTAATTTACCATAGTATATGTAATAAGAATTATTTAATTTTGTGTAAAAAAGAGAACACATTTTTTTTCCTTTTTGTTTTTTCTTCTTCTCTCTTACATTTACAAAATGAAATGTGACTTTTATCCTAGAGTAACGTATACCCTCCCTCTACTGGTTTTATTAATCTAAATCACACTCAGAATATAATATATGTATATATATATAAACCTCATCAACTTTTCAAATACAGAACAAGAGAATTTACGTTAAGCAAACAAAGTCTCTCCCTGGTTTCCCAATAAAGAAAACGGTGCTTATAAGTTTATTTGAAGGAATAAATTCGCTTTAAAGAACTGAGACTTCTTTAATCACTGAAGGTGTGTGTCTCCCCAGGGAGGTTTTCAATAACGCACTTTCATCCCAGAGGTTTACTATTTCGTTGCATAATTCAGGGTCGAATCAGATTCAATGAGACAAGGTTCAACTTAATTTTGATTTTCACCTAAATTATAGATCAAGGGGACAGTAAACTGGGAAATGAAACTTTGTTACGAAAGGATTCCCTTGGAAGACAACAGTCTTGCAAAAATAGTCGTACCGTTAACGAAAATACCTTATTCTGAATAAGTAAAATATCAGAAGACGGTAGTGCTTAGTAGATATTTGAAAAATAATTAAAGTGTCGTAAGTTTCTATTTACATTAATTTTTAACAGTGCATTGGTTTTGCCGTTCTCCATTTTCGTATATTAACGAAAACGTTGAAAAGATTCATTTATCGGCAGTGGTATTGGAATAATTCTTTCCATATTTCTGTTAGGAATAATCATCAATTATTCCTACCTTTCCAAACATTACGTACTATTAAATCTGATACGTGTGCCGTACACGGATGATGACACGCTTTGGCCACTTGTTATATTTGTTAAATCAGTTTCTTGATATTGATAACTGAAGAAACGATTATAACAAGTGTATACCATGTAATATTCCATATTCAGAGCAGTAGTCAGCTTTGTTAATATACATTATACAACGTTCAGTCGTTCGTCTAAAATATATTGGCTAAATATATCGATTAAAAGCATTTAACTAAATTTTTGTGTATCATATTAGAGCGAAATGATACAGCGTCCGTACAATAATTCCAGGACAACGTTATGCCTAATAACTTAACGTCCGTTAAATTGTTCCTACAATATTTTCACTAAATACTTTGCAACTTTTATTCAATGTCGCTCAATTGGCAGCTATAAATGTGCAGTAGAAACATCATTTCCCTTCTTCATTTAACTCTTGCGTACATCGTACACATTATAACTAAGAGAATTAACACTATATTTATTATAATAAACGATAATCAGTTAAATGCCAGCTGTTTTCTTTGTTATAGTCGAGCTAATAACTGGCCTATTTATTTCTTTATTTGCTATTTTGTATTTTTACTATTTGTCTATTATTATTTAGCTACATTTGTCTATTAGCTAGACTCGAAGTTGAGGCTACATGCTCGGCAGTCTATTGTCTCTCTTAGCGCTCTAAGGGTCCAACTGCTTAGTGTCCATTCTTCTCGGGTTCCCTTCCCTTCCGTTAAATATTTTCTTTCCTCTTCTAGTTTTCCAAAAAATCTTTTTCACCTTTCATTCATTTTCCTCGTAGATTGGAAAGTGTTGGACCCAGGGAAGTTTTATTCCCATTGATGGGGAGAGGGTGGCAGTTCCGAAGGGTGGGCCACCGTTGAGCTGTAAGTTGTAGAATATGTTAGATAGTTCTATTAAATTTACATAGAATTTCAAAAATCATGCACGCTATTAAAAATCTATCTAACTATTCTAGGATAACATATTTGAAATGAGTTCTAATTTCCTGGAAGCCCCATTATTATAGCAGACATTAAACAATGTTAAACATTAAGGGCGATTATGTGCCTAAATCGAATCATAACTTACAATCCTTTTGTAATTACTTGTCAAGATAATGTTAATGAATTGTTGAAGCAATGCGAAATTTCTTAAACACGAAACTGATTAAGGAATTATTCAGGATATCTAGAACAGAATGGAACGATCAAAAGTAAGAATTAAAAAGCGATTGTATAGATGCTGGATTCATTATTAACGATAGTAATCATTATTTTATTCAACTTTGTTGAAATTCAAAAAACCATGGACGAGCATTTCATCGGATATATTATTTATTTATAACTAAAGTGTTATGCATCAGTAGTCTTAACATATTAATCATCTGATATCCATGCAGCTGTCAGCATGTGTGACAGCCTGGTTTTCTTCTCTTTTTACGTAATATCACAAGCTTACTTTCAGTGCTAAAGCACACACCTTGCTTTGCCAAGAATTTCAGAATCTAATATTTAGCTAAAATAACTTTATCATTTACTAGCGATAGAGAAAATTTTTAAGTCACTTCTATTTCAAAGTAACTTACAGATGTTATACTAATTCAAAAATCATATACAAGGTACTGGATGAACTGCGCAGTATGCTGACTACCGAATAATGCGCTTTCGGCAGGAGAATATACCAAATTCTTAGCTAAAATTGAACAGCTGAGTTTGAGATTAATAATCAATCCTTTTCTCTAATTATTTCTGTTATTCGAATGAAAAATGATTGCTGTGTAATTTCGATATCCTTGTTCTTGAGAGCAAATAAAGGCAATTAATTATTTGATATCTTTTGAAAATTCATTGTTTGATATATCGTACGTTGAAATGAGATATGACCGATTGTAAACAAGGTAAAATATAAGCACGATTTATCATTGCTTGGCAAAGCAAATCAGAATAAATAATCTACAAACGTGATCTAACTACTGGATTGGATTTGGGTGCAGGGTTACGGGCGATGAAGGTAAGTATTAGCCTATCGTGGATCTATTAGGATAGTTTTTTGTGGACTTTTCAGGTGATCTAAACAAGGGCTTTTGGGGGGTTTGACTAGTGAAAATTAGCGGAGTACTTTGCTGCGACAAAATTAACTGAAGGCTGCATGGTTGATCAGGCCTTCTTCATTAATTGTTTTAATTAAGCGTTTGATATTTAGATTTAATATATCTAATATGTTAACAGATTCACTTTCTTTTTTTCATTCTCACATTATATACAGGGCTGCTGCTCGGTAACTCGATGAATCTTACGTTCACTTTCCAATATGGTTTTCACCAGAAAATCACAGTAAACGGCAGAACTACCAATCGAAGAAGTCCCCAATTCTCGGGCTCTCTATTTTCTCATAATCCTATCTTCTAGCTTGACTCTACCCCTTGCCAAATTTGAACAATTCAATGTACGGTAAAGTTATAGCCGATATCGCGAGCTGCCACGAACTGATTTCAATGATACGCATCAACTTTTGGGCTCATTGTCCTCAACGAGGTGACCACGATGACTCCAAAATCGTTTCTTCAATATTCTTCAACAAAACTGAATTTCCTTTAAAGGGGACGCATCCTGACGTCTGGAAATATTGACATACCTCGATACCCCCTGAACTGTTTTTCTTAAAAACTGTATGATTTTAAGAGAATACAAATATTTCTGGTCAGTAATTTGCTAATTATCAAGACAATTGTCACGAGCCATGGCCAAGATATATAGATTGCATTTTGCATCTTTGTAGCTAGCAACTTAGAATAATGAGATTACACGACTGTCGGTGAGCCCTTGCGAAACTAAGTATATCGTAGCTGCAGTAGAGACTGAACGAGTTACTTGATAATCAGATCCCTGTATAAATGTTATTACTTTGAACGATTTATCTGTAATAATAAAAAGACAAGCTATGATAAAACGTATGATAATTTAATTTATGTAAGTACCTCTGCGAGCGAGGTCGTGCCGACTATAGCTGATGGATTCATGGTCATTCTTTCGTTCAGGAGAAGACGTAACGATTGGTAGTAGCTGATAGTAGTAGTTGATAGTGGTAGCTGACAGTGGTAGATAGTTGATTCGGTAGTGGTAATGTGTACGTATACGCGGCGCACGGTGCTGGATTGGCAGATGGCTTGCTCTAACTTGACGGCAGTAAGCAAGACGATCAAGATCAGTATCAGTCGAATCACAATGATCATTGTATAGAGGATATTTGAGGGATACATGGATTGTAGATGAAGTAATTTGGGATTATGGTGTTTCTTAGTTTCATGGTCCTTGTTGGGATATACTGTTTTACAGGGTATTGGGGTTCCGTAGGGAAATATCTTTGATATACACGGTGATTTCGGGAGCGGTTGGCGATTGGATCATCTCTTTTTCACACAAGTAAAATTACTTTCTGGATGGATAGTGAACGATTGTGGTTGGCTTTTGGTTGTTTTGTGGTTGGTTGGTTGGTTGGTTGGTTGATTGGTTGGTTGGTTGGTTGGTTGGTTGGTTGGTTGGTTGTGGGTGCCTGGTGACTATTATTGAGCCACCCACGGCTTACCTTGCGAAGCTCTTGAACGCCGCTGACTGTGGGTTTATGCACAGTGGTACGCGCGTTGTGTTCAGCTGTTCCGCAATAAATTTGTGCATTTCCTCTGCAACAAAAATACACATCGTAAGGTTTTTAACCAGTTTAAAACAGCTTTTCTCCCTCTCTATCTTTCTAACAGTTCTAACTCAAAATAAATCTCTATTCACAGATCAAGGATGTATACATGAGCAGCATATTCAGATTCAACACGATTAGACTACCAAGAACAGTACAAATTGTAAGAACTGTTGAAAAAATGTTTTAAGGTCTGAATTTGAAAAACTAGTTGTTACAGATGTTCGCTGGTCTTTTGAAGCATAGTTAGGTAAAAGTTAGAAATCGTAAGACATCATGTCTCTGAGTTAGATGCCGTCGAAGTGAATGCATTGACTTGGATCAAGCACTGCCTGGATTTTAGATATCGGAGTCTATAATTGTTGAAAAAACAAACCTCTGTTCGATGAATAGACAACTTTTTATCCTGTTCATTCTTGTTCTAAAAAATTGAAGAACGATCCAAAACAAGTTTGCAAACGAAAAAGAATTGATTACTTGAGTCACGCTTGCAGCATCAGAAAGTTTTCTGGACATTGAACAGAGCTTTGTTTTCTGAACAATTAGAGACCCAAATATCGAAAATCGAAGGATCAGTTGATCCAAATCCTTGCATTAAGTACTTTTACTTCGACTGTATATCTAACACTGAGACCCGATGACTCATAACTCTCAACTTTTACTTGACTATGCTTCAACTGATTAAAGAACAATTGGAACACATGTCAGCACTAAAAAATTTTGCTTAAGATGACATTTGTCGGGTACGTACCTTTCACCTGCTGCACACTGGTAAGTTTTCTTTCCCATAGATCGTCGAATGATAGTGATGTTGCAGGCTCAAAATCTCCAGTGTATTGTCGCATCCCTGCAGTTGCTGTATAACAGCACGTACACATGCAAGAATGATAGCGCAGTCTTCCTTCGTCGAGGTAAGGATGAGCCAGAGCATCGACTACAGTGATCCTCTTGTCCTGAGAAACAATAGAACGAATATGAACAAGGAGTCCAAAAACTGTAAGCAAGAATCCATAAAAAATAAACAACAATCTACATGAGAATTCACTTACTGGATCGAAAACTAACATCTGACAAAGCAGATGTACAGCCTCATGTGTAGCTTGGCTACTGAGTGTGTAGAGAGCAGTTAATGAAGCTAGTTTTGGCGCTCGTCTCAGCATGTGAGATCTGGCACCTTCACAGGCATACTTCATGTCCTCCAATGTTGGAGTTCCTAGTAATTCTGTGATTAGTTCAAGCTGAAACACGAATGGATTTACAATTTTTTATAGTCATGATGAACTTTGGCCAATCAACGGTATTACAATTATAAGATACCCGATGTTTAGGTCGAATGGTTTACCTGTTGGACCGGGCTTTGCGCTTGGAAGAGAATTCTTCTGCCTAGAAGTTCCCCAAAGATACAACCGACGCTCCATACGTCTACTGCAGCAGAGTAGTGTCTGGCACCCATTAGAATTTCTGGGGCTCTGTAGTATTGCGTCACTACCTCTTGAGTCATGTGTTTGTTTTGATCAGGTTCCTCTACTCTGGCCAGGCCGAAATCACAGATCTGAAGAATGGTTTCAATTAAATTCAGGGAGTCTTACAACTCTGATATACTTGATGTATGCACGTCGCCTTGCAACAACGAAAGTCTATCTTGTTCACTTTATTCTGACGGATTTTCAGCCAATGAACAGAGAAGAGACTTCGAAGATGGTACATGATCAAAGCTGATTGTAAATTCAAACTCTCCTTTTTGAAAAGAGTTTGATGAGAATTATTTCTCGAACATTAGGCGATGGGACATTAATTTCGAAATCGATAAGAATGAGGTGGAAAGAGAAATTGAATTGTATAAGATAAAAGGATGTTATATAAATTTCGGGACTTCTGTTATCATGGGTAGAAAGGACAGCGTGCAGAATGCGAAATTTATGCCAACTTACCTTCAGGACGCAATTGCTGTTTACCAGAAGATTACCAGGCTTAATATCACGATGCAGAATTCTGGACGAGTGGAGATACTTTAGTCCTGTAACACAAAGGGAACGAATTTAACGTTAATCCCGGGCAAAATTACAAAGGAATAAAGAATGTACATAGAATGAGCTTTTTTCCCTTTATGGTAAGGAGAGACGGAAATTTCACATTAGAAATATCCTACCCACCGTATCCTCAAGGTTTCTAACGATAGGACAAGGCGTTGACTCTTAGAAACTTAGAAGTCTGCAGAATTTTATTAGCTGCATCGGTGCGCGAAACGTTCTAATTAGTGATAATTAAGGCTTGAGGTAAAAACTTATGAAACTGTACTACGTCCAACTCTGCACTTGCTGCGACTGATAAACTATTCTATGTTTGTTGAATAATAAATCTGAGTATGTAGATAGGTAGACGTGCGTACCATTTGAGCCACCCAAATGATCCCCATAAAACCGGAACTCATTTTACGATTCAAACTTCAGAATCAGTCGCATAGATCGCACTAAAATTTATTGTAACTACCCAAAGTGTTGCATGCGAGGAACTTTGTTCAAGCTCACGGGTTAACGCCAAGCGATAAGAAAGTAAGAGCAAAAATAAATTAAAAAAAAAAAAAGACCCAGGAGTAAAAATAAATAACTAAATGGGGGTATAACTGTATAATTTAAAGAGGTAAGAGCCGAAGGCTAACACCTATTTTCTTATATACTTCTGCCTATATACATCGTCACGCGATATATTTTCCCGGGTTCACCTCAATTTCCTTTCCCTTTTATTCCCACCTTTCCACACCTTAATTCATACGATCATTTTACCGAGTAAAAACGCCTGCCTCTTCACTCTCCTAGAAACCGACTATTTACTCAAGAAACCAGGCTGCGTTAAATAAAGCTAGGAATTCCGTTTGATCAAACGTTCTACTTTCCCACTGCGGGGATTACACGCATTTTTAAACATCAATTATGGGGTTCAAGCAAGTCTTTTAATCTCAAACCTGCAACTAGACATTTCCTTGTACTCAATTCGCTACTTCTTTCTCCAAGGCGGTACATGCACCTTGGAAATAATTATCTTCAAATCATCATGAGACATAATTAGAAATTATTCGAGATTCATCGAATACCATTGCGGTTTATTCCGAAATAAAATCAATTTAGAATATTTTTTTCAAATTTTTCTTCGGTGCAATCGATCTGTGCAAAGCAAAGCTCTATAAAATTCCAAAAAATTTTAAATTTTCTCTCAAAATCTTAGTAATAACTAATGAAAACACTGAGTCGATAGAATATGTTTTTTACAGTGTATAGCAATGATTCAGAATGAATCAGATGAATGAAACTCTACGTCGCAAGTATGATGTTCGAGTGGAAACTTTGACAGACACGTACCTTGAACCGACGCGGAAGAGCAGTGGTTTAGGAATTTTTTCTGATACCGTTATACCCGTGAGATACTGCTTAGCTACAAACCAAACCATCCATAGATTTTTACAATTGGTAGTAACAACGCGTTACTTACAGTATGTTGGTAAATGCATGTTCACGTCACCGACGTACTACATATATATGACATCCTGTACCTGCATACATTAGTCGAGAAAGGACCTTCGTCCGGTTTTACCAAGTCGTGTGTATATTTTTCTAAGTTTAAGATCTGGTATTCGTATAGCGAGGAGAAAAGAAGGAAATGTAATAGAAAAGAGGAAGAGAAAGATTATGTACGAGTGAAGAACGAAAGAGAGAATATAAGCGCGACCCCCTTTGCAAGCAGCCGAATCGTGGAGGGTAATCTGTTCCCTATTCAGTTGACACCATGTTCCAGCTAGGCTCTGCAGGAAACAGCTCTGGGGATTCCCCTTGGAGCTGAGGGAGTGACTGTGTCCCTGGATCGTGTCGACACACAGAATACTGGGATGCAATATCAGAGCTGAATACCCGACTGCTCTCTGCTTGCACAGGGGGCATAAGGGCAGTGTGAGTCACTTCTGGAAAGCCTAATATGAGACGCGTTAAAATTTCCTCGTAAATGTCCCTCGCCATCCCCTGCGTTGATATTTGCCAGTGAGAAATGAGGGTAGAAATAATTGTGTCATCGGCAGAGTTAGTCTCCCCAATTTTTATCATCTTAGTTATATGAAGAGTTGCGTTTATAAGCGATGTGATGATGAGGCGAGCCGACGACCCGACCAAACAGGATTAATTATTGCCCGGACGGATGATACTTACGACTAAGTTTGCCAATCTCGAAAACATGCCAAACATGCACCTAAACGAGGCGACGGTACGGCCCAGGGCAAATTGTACCAAGCCGCAAATGCCGAGGTCATACTAACTGATGGAGTTAACTGCGAGAGTTAGTAAGTATATGATATGGTAGACAGACAGAAGTTGCCACTAACTTGAAACCCGCAATTGCCAAGTGTTGCGTTTCATTTATTTTATTTGATCATTGGAATTGATTGACGCGATATTTGGATTAGGAATTTTATCACTAACCAAAGTCCCTTGGGATAGCAATCTGGGAATCACAGGCCTTTGGGATTTCGAGCTGAATTTCTTGGAGAGGGGAAATAAAGGCGCAAATAGAGTTCGATTTATTCAAAATTTGAAGAGATTTGAAAAAGAAAGAGCTTCTTGGATAAGATTTTCGAGCGACAGAAGCAAAATAACCATTATATCATCTGGCGAAAAACGTTTCATGAATAATCATCATCCCCCTTACGGAGCTTGTGCGTATATAAGATTAACCCTCCGAGGATCGAGGGACGGTATTATTAGTTATTTACTTATTGCCGGAAGCGTTTTATCGATTTCAATGAAATTTTTGTCATTAGAGATTCAAAATGGCGGACTGGCACGCGAGCGGAAATTGAAAATTTTTTCCGAATGACTAAAAATTTGATATCTAGGGGTTTTTCGGATCGCTGAATACGAATCCGATCCAAATAAATTGCAGAATTCAAAATTTCAAAGCCTTCTAGGCCCTTCGAAATAAGATCGATCAAAAAAGCATATAGAATTGTGTGTGTAAATAAAGTGATGATAATGATGAAGATAAGGTATGGAAGAAAGACGTAGAACTTAGATCTTCTGCAGAAAACAAAAGGCGCGATGAAAGTACTGCCTACGTCGATGGTGCACGATGAAGCGTGAACGTGGATGGTGTAACCGGTAGTAAAAATCAAGCGAATGGAATGGAAGTGGAAGTGGAAGTGGCGGTAAGGGAGGGAAGATGAAGCCGTGAGAATGATGAGTTAAGTGCGAAGATGCATTGACCTTGCGTGTAATTTTAAACCGCTAGTTTTTAGACAACGCGTTAAAAATTTATCTCCTACACTTCCCCCCGTCATCACAACGTGAATAAACAAAGAACTTTGTACGTTTGAAAATTATTTGGTACGAAATAAATGTAACCTCCCCCCTTGTTATATTTCCGTCTATATTTTCCCAAGGTTACGAATAATTCTAAAAAAGTATAACCGGGGGTTTGCCTGCACTAAGGAAAACCGGAAGAAGTAAAGGCGGGTACGATATTTATTATTGGCTTATATCGAGCGTCTAGACGACGCATCGGAAGCCATCGTAAGCGAAACACGCACGAGAGTAGGAACGAGGCATGCTCACACACCGAGCTTGCAGAGTAAGTAGATATCTATAGATAGTACGCGGAGAGGCATACTATACGTAGGACACAACCGTGTGGCAAGCTGCAGGGGCACAGAGAACGTTCAGTGCGCGTCGCGTCGGCGCATCGCAGTCGCAATCGCTCCGGAAGTCAACGGTCGAACGAGTTAACGGAGGCGAACGGGGGGTATAACGATTTGACGCTCACTGCAGCAGCAGCAACAGCAGCCGCAGCAGCAACAGCAACAGCAACAGCATCATCAGACCTAGACCGATGAAATTAAGATTGGGAGTGAGCGATATGCGCGTGGAATTAATATTCACGCCGAGGACACACTCGGTTGCACCCTTTAATCGTATAATATATATACTAGCGGATCTTCTGACCTCTCAGAGGCTAGAAAGTCGTAGTTATAATTTTTTGTCTTTTTTGTTTAATTCATCAATTTTGGAGAAAATATTTTGTACTCATGTATAATTTCGTTGCAATACAGTGATTTGCGATGAATTTCGTATTTGGGTATGACATTTTTTTCATTTCGAGCCATTTTCTTCCTTTCAAATGTTGACAACGATAGAAGATTTACTTTATATTTATACCCTATATTATTGCCCTGCCCGGAAATGAGATAATTTTGAAAGATTCCCTCAAAATTTATGGTACAGTTACGATAAACGTTGCGACCTGTACCATACGACAACCACTTTTTCTCCGATAGACTGAATCTATGTTGTGAAACTGCCATGAAATCTGAAATAATTTCAAATCAGGTATGTGTCAAAACATGAGTAATAAGCAGTGGAAATAAAAATGTAATCGATAGAATATTACTCCAAAGAATATAGCAGCGATTTAAAAAAAAATTCTCTTCCGAGGAGTATCATGTACCCATACCCACTTAAACCGCATTTCATGAATAGAAAAATACCTGTATACCGTTCTCCGATAATCCGACAAAAGTACATAACGACAGACGTCGGTATAAAGTGGCGGACATAAAAACGAAAGGCTTCAGGCTTAGGAATAACCATATGTGACGGTGAAAGATTGACACCAAACAGACTACCGAATTCAAACTCCAGCACACACGTATATCATAAAGTAAAAAGAGCTGGGATTATTCTCAGTCGAAATGGTCAAGACGGTTTATATGTTTTGTACGATATACGATGATCATTCTTACATAACATATCAGGAATCACACACGCAAAAAAAAAAAAAGAAAAATATAAGATTCGAACAATAATTCATCCGAATTTAAGGCAATTAATTAACGTATCATCATTTGAGCCAGCTTCCGCAATTGGATTGTCAAAAAATGAGTAATAAAATGAGTAGAATAAGTTCGCGAAAGGAAATAATTTTGCAAATTATTTAAATCAATCGTCGTGATATGCATAGCTATATTTGTTAAAAAATGAAAAATTAAAAAAAAAAACAAAAATTAAGGATTTTCAAAGTAATCGTATACCCAGAAGGTGCGCAGGATTCGATTATCCTGAAAGCCTGCGAGAGGCTGGCTGGCAGGATACGCGTACGTCACGCTTAGCGATTTTACGTTCGATGCGGATGGGTTCACCGCGCTCGCCGATTCCCCGTGCGTAATTCCAAAGGCGTCGGATACGTGTACGTATACGATTTTAGAATTACACGTATATGCGCATCGCTGTAATTGTTAGAAAAAAGAAAATAAGAAAAAAGGATTGAAAATTATTTGACGATTATCTTATGGATTTAGGGAGCAACTTCGCACGGATTAACTTTTTCAATTATTAGTTTAGGTACCTGCAGAAATATGTACTTGACTAAGCTACTGTATTTTTTAACTTTTTCAGATTCCGCTTCCCCTTCTCTCTCTCTCTCTCTCTCTTTCTTGGTCTTGGCACTCGATCACTGTCGCGCACACGTATATTAATTCATAATACGTAGTACTCACTCGGCCGACCCGAGCCGGTCCTAACTCCTTGTACCTAGCCAGTAGTAGCGACCCGTTTGCGTCAGACGTCGCTATAAGGATACGATCCGTAACGCGTTCATACTAGTTACGGATACATAGATTTTCTAATAAAATAACCAGAACCAAGTTTTTACTATTTTTTATTTCCAAATCTGACAAATTCTATTCATTAGATTCGAAAAAGTATTAAAATTCATTTTTTCTTACTCATTTTCTTCATAGCAACTTCTAATCGATTCATGAAATTGTTTTTTTTTTTTTTTCAACAAATGAACTCTAGAGTCTATAGCTACTCTAATTATAAATGAATTTCATCGATCTGTAGCGGCGGAAGTGACCGTAATGGAGATCAGGGCGCTACGTTGATTCCCACTCGGAGTGTAGGACTGTATGCACATGTATTGGTGGTTTGGTTTTCTCGATCCGATGCTACACGGTGAACGAGTAGAGGCCCCTGGGCCGGATGACGGGGTCTCGGGTCACGGATGGGTGCCAGCAGGACTGGTTTGGCCCAGACTTAGCTGTTTCTCTCTGTATTGATACATGTATAAGCGTGCGCACGCTTCTATACTAGATAGTCTTATATCCGATATCTAATATGTAACTATACCCACATATGTGCGAAATTCTTTCTTCATGCAAAAATCCGGTTGTCTATTTGAGGAGAATCGTGTAAAAGTTAGGAGTTGTGAGGGGTCAGGTCTCAGAGTCAGACGTCGTCGAAGTAAAAGCACTCAACTCATCGACTTGAATAAGCTATGCTTCGATTCTGGATATTTGGGTCTGAAACTGTTCAGGAAATTCATTCATTGTTCAAAACGTCAGCCGATGAACAGACAAGTCTTTGACGCATTGATTTTTGGTCTATAAAATAGAAAAACGGTGAAAATGAAATTGCGAGCTTGAAAATTTCGCGGTGAATAATTGACCAAAAAGTCATCTGGTCATTCGACAGAGCTTTGTTTCGTGAACAACTAGAGACCCAAAATATCTGAAATCGAAACACCGGTTGACCTAAATCATTATTTTAATATCTCTCTACTCGTAAAAGAGATGAGCTTGAACGATGATGACGCGCCACGCTGCAGTCAGAATACGTTTGATTCCTTAAGGTGTTAATGCGTGTATGAAGTTTGATTAGAAGAAACGGGGATTTATTATCAGAAGAAAGTCGATTATTTTTACGTTTTTCTTTTCAAACTCGGTCGATAATCCTTTTCGTAAAAACTTTTTCAATTCGGATCAAATCCTTTAGATTTAACAAAGAAATTCATGAAAATTCGTTGATCCTTGATCAGTTTTCGAAACATAATTGGTTAAAAGGGGAGAAATTTCCAAATTTTATTTATTTAAAAACCCGCAAACTAGTGCATGGATTAAATTGGAAATCTCATCAGTCCTAAGATAAATAAAACCGCATCGATTGGTCAAACGAAAGTTAAAATCCGCTCATTCGTTATCAAGATATCTTTGGAAAAAAAAAAAATTGACCACATCCGCACACACGCACACACGTACCCATACGTAGATCCAAAAAAGGTCGGAGGTGATTCTCTGGGCTTTGAAACGTGGAGATAAAGGAAAAACTCAACCTTTCGTTTCCGGGGTAATTGTAACGACTGCCCTTATTTTCTCAACCAGCAAATTGAAAAAATGATTGATTTGTTTCCGAGCTAGAGAATGCATAGGTTCTAATAAAAACTTGAATTTTCTTATTGAATTTGATGAAAAAAATAAGCCGAATTACGCGTGTACTGCGATTCTGCAAATCGTTAGAATTCTTTCGCAGTATTTTTCGGCGTGCCTGAAAAGAGTAATCATTTTTTAGGGGTAGCTGTAGGACAATTTTCAGTATATAGAGGAAAATGAAAGCGCTTTTGTAAATGTATGGGAGAACGATGGAGCGAATGACGGATGAGCTCTTTGGAAGATTTACGAGTGACAGAAACAAAATATCCATTATGTTATCTGGCGAAGAACGTTTTATGAATAATCATCATCCTTTACGGAGCTTGTGCGTATAAGATTAACCCTCCGAGGATAGAGGGACGGTATTATTAGTTATTTCCTTATTTCCGTAAGCGTTTTATCGATTTCGATGAAATTTTTGTCATTAGATATTCAAAATGGCGGACTGGGACCCGAGCAGAAATTGAAAATTTTCCCCGAATGACTATAAATTTGATATCTACCAGTTTTTCGGATTGCTGATTAAGAATCTGGTCTCGAAACCGCGGAACTCAAAAGGACAGATACAAGATGTCTAAAGAGGGGTAAAAAAAAATTCAATTTTTCGTCAAAATTGCGTCGATTTCTCAATTTTTTGACACAACAGTCTATCAGCTGGAAGAGTAAATTTGAGTCATCAGTATGATGGCGCGCAGGTACTCGGAAGACGAAGTTTATTGCGGCGTACACAATGGGCACCTGAAGAAACTCATTAAAAGCAATTAAAACATTATCCATTTGTCCTGTTCTCTCGTTTCTTTTACAAAAATTTTGTGTATTAAATTTGTCGCTTTATTTCGTATGGAATTTCTTCTGAAAGTCTGCGTCCGCCATTACATACCCATATGAACTCCATTGAAATAAAATGAAATTTAATCCCTGCGCATTTAACTGAAGCAAAGCAGCATGTACCAGCACAGCACGCGTAGCAGACATCGCCACTTCACGGAGGCCATTATTTCTTAATTGCTGTAAATATTTAAAAAGCAACCCTCCCTGCACCAGTATTCTATCCCCCTACACCTTCTTCCTCTTCATCCACATCCACCTTCCCCATCCCCATCAACACCACTCACTAACCTCTCGTGTCACCCCTGAAACACAATCTGGGGTTTGTACTCCGCAATTTGAATACACGAAGGTAGGTAAATAACACATACCTACATGCATATATTCATGTGTGTATTTTTTCAACCATTCACGTATACATATTTGTATTATACAGGGTGGCGGCTAACTATGCTTCAATTTCACAGAATGATCGGGGAGGTCTAGCCTGGTTTCTGTTATAGCGTCTATGAGATACAGGCCATATGAGAAGTCGCGTTAACGCCTGCACTTAGGCAGCCAAACACACAGAGGCGAGCAGTGGGCTGTATGGTTTATGCGCGCACGACTGCTCTGGGAGTTATAACGCTTTTGCAGTTCAAGAATAACGAAAATCATTTATGCTTTGCGTTAACTAACTATTCGACATGCTGTTTTCGTCCGTCAGTCTCGTAGTCCAGTGTTCCTTGAACTGGGAAAGCGTGGCAGCGATCGTGCGCGCCTTAAACTATACATCCGACTGATCGCCCGTGTGCAGTTGGCTGCCTAAATGCAGGTGTAAACACGCCTCGTTAGATAATCTATATCTCACAGACGCCGCAACGAAAATCTGCGTTGTTTAAAACGGCAGGGTGAGAAGATGGACCTCATCCCTTAAAGTAAAAAGACTTGGTTTGTGACCACCCTGTATATGGGTTATAATTGCGATAGGTATACACGAAGCTCGATTACCCTAGCGAGACGTAGCTTGACTGTAGGAAGTACGACCCTTTTCCGCCAGTTCCTCCCTTTGTTTTAAACATTATTTGAGACATCTTCCTCTCCACCGCGGTAGTATGAGTAGAGTAAAACCCGAGAGTCTAAGGTAAAAGCTCTACCACATACCGTACGTTTAATGGCTATTAATGATCCGAGGGATTATTATTTTGGTAAATAAAAGAAGTTGATTTGGTTTGTGGTGAGAAAAAATATATAAAAATTCAAAAAAATTTCTCCCTTTTACACATCTCTGGCTTTTTCTTCGTCTTTCTCTTTCTTTTTCTCTTGCTCTTTCTCTTCATCTTTCTCTACGGAATTTCATAAAAAAAATTCACATACAGTATTCAGAATCTGAGCGGTGTAGGTAGGTATTTTTTTTTAAATAAGTAACTTTAGGGAAATGGATTTCTGGTCTTCTTTTGGAAAAAGAATTTTTCACAGCTTTCTTTTACTTTCAAACTATTTTTTTTTTTTTTTCAACATTTTGACTATTCAACCATCGGAGGATAGGAGGATGTAACTTATCTTACAAAAGGCTTCTCTTTACTCTCTTAGCTGTTTTCTCTAGTCTTCGTCTCGCCTATCGGACAAAGAGGTCAATAACTAGCGCTAAACCGATAGATACAAGGCGTAGAGAGACCTTCGTGCCAAACCCTACTCCCAGCTAGGGCTTCGATACCTATTCTTCTTTGGTCACGAATAAGTATATACGCGACGGATTTTGGTGCCTCGTTGTCCACCCTCTTTCTTCCCTCACTTACGTACCTATACTATATACACCAGTCCGTATTCTTCCCACAGACTCGTGGTCACGCACGTTCGCACAAGATATTGATAAACACCAGAACAAGAGAAAAAAAAAAAAAAAAATTATATAATAAACTGCGTGAATTTATCAAATGCGAAAATGAACTGCTGGTACCTATAATATAAGTAGTCTATCTTGTTTTCAAGGATATACCAATACTACGACGCTTCAAGGAATTTCATTTCCGTTTCAAAAGAAAAGTTGATAATTCCAAAGCCGTAAATGCAGTTGAAGTTTATAGTAGAAAAGGAGAATCGACTCTGTCTGGCTTTCTTCACTTTGAAAAATATTCAAATCTATTTGCTAGATACTCTTCAAAAAGTTGCTGCAAAATTGATTTCAGGTATAAAAAAAGTCTGATAAAATTAGTCCCTAGATAAATTGGCGAAAATATTTTACAGATTTTTCTAACGATTATCAAAGAGCGGGAAATGAAAGGTGAAATTATACTCAAAGTATAGGTATGAGAAGTAGAAGGAAGGAAACCACACTTACCTCTCAATATCTGGTACAGGAAGACCTTTATGTGATCAGCGCTGAGATGCTGAGGGCTGACGATGATCTTGTGCAGGTCACTTTGGAGGAGTTCTGTTATTACGTAACTGTGGTAAAACTGGTTAAGGATAAAATTTTGGGATAAGATTTTTGCAAAATTAAAAACAACGGGATTCGTCGTGAATCGTCGGTATTATTGCGTGAGATTTTCTTTGATAAATCGGAAATCCTCCCCTGTTCTTTCCAAATTATTTGAATAACATGAAATAATTGATAATAAAAATATTAAACGATGAAATCTCTCTAAACTAGACGCATTCGGTTATGGTAAAAACGAATTTTGTCAAATCGTTATGGTTTTGTCGGGGTCTGATGGTCCGTAGTGAAATCGTCGGTCAGTTTTGACCACTGTAATCACCGGCAGAACCTCGGATAGTGAGAATTCAAATAATCTAGTCTATCCTCCGAAGGGCCTCGGGTTCATGAAACAGAATCCTCGAACCAGGTCTAGGGGCAAAAGCCGGTCCTCGGAATGCCAGGTATAGAAGTCTGTGCGTGCAACTGCCGCCCGACAAAGGTATGCAACTTGACTGGTTCACCGGATTCGTCTACACAAATTATACGACGCATTCCAAGGATTTCGTGTCCTGAATGGGACCGAAAGCTGCCTATGGGTCCGCGAATTTAAAACGATGATTCAAGAGACGAAGGACCTAGCAACTTCACGATTCGGACACGGCAATTATCCTGATCGGTATAAACGGGAAGAAGTAATCATATTATAATCGGTTTTTGGTTAATCTGGTTCTTCACGATCCTGAGCAAGGAGGAAAGGACTTGTCCACCTGAAACGGCTCGGGTCGAGAAGAAGAGAATAAACTTGATGGCCTCTGCAGAGACGAACGCTTTGTCCAGGAACCGGTCGACAAACTACCCGGTAAGATCTCCTCGTTCGGTGTGATCCACTGTGTTGAAAGAAAACTTGAAATTTATAAATATATATTTACCCTTTTTCCGCACAAGTGACCGAAATGAAAAATTGAAAAAATTATTCGCGCGCGATGAATCGTTGCAAAGTTCTAATTAAGCCTCGTCAGAGATGATCATCATCAGACATGCAAATCCTTCAGTCATCATTCGTGGGACTTTGGTATAGCGTGCAGCGGTTTTTATCGAATTATTTTCACACGGCCTTTCTAAGCCCTGAGTCAAAGAGGATTTGAATTTTTAAGTAAACTTTCGACCGAAACCAAGACTTTTCGTTAGTTCGAAATGTCTCTCCTTTTATTCTGATCTTTTGGTTGATTCAACACCACCGCGAATATTCATAGTTCCTATTCGCCTTCTTGAGTACAGAACATCATTATGGTGTCCAGGACGTAGGTAGAGCAAGGATATGGTATGCAGAAAGAATCTAAGTGAAGAGTATGAATCCAAGAACAGGTTAAACTCCCAAGAGACTCGACTGGCGAATGTCTTCTCGTTACAAAATGATCAAGGATTTTCTCGTTCCGTCTTATAATCGGTGTGTGGATACCAGAATCCATCCATACATGCATCCATACATACGTAGCCAAACACAGCAGTAAAGAATCGAAAATAGACCAAGCTGGTATACATAATGGGAAATTTCGGCCACGTGGACGAGGACACAGAGAAATTCCTCCATCTCGGAATAGACTCGACTAAATGTGGGAGGCCGAGGGTTGATTGCACTTGTGCAAGCTTCTCTATATATTTCTCTTTCCATCTGGATGAAATCTTTCGCCTCTGCACATGAGCGCTCACATATACCAAGGCCTTCGCCTCCACGGTTATCCGAAGAATGGAAAATCTATTAGAGAAAAAAAGGTATCTTTCCTTCGATATCGAAACTGCACAGCAAAATTTAGAAATCATTACGAGGGAATTGCCTGGCGTGTTGAAAGATGGACTTGCGGGTGAGCTTGCAATCGTTTCGAATCACGTATAGGCAGTAAGAGGATAAGTAGGAGTACTCATGGCCTTTCTTATAACTAACCGTGGCTTCATCTAAGCTAAGCAGTAAGTAGTTTCTTTGTTGCTTCTCGACGATGGACGAAGCTAGCAAGGCCAGACTCAGTCGCGTTCACGGGACCGGTCACCCAGGTCCACGACCAAACCCCCGGTCCCTCTCTTCTTATTCCTTGACGAAGTAAACCAGGTAAGGTTAACCAGAGCTCAGCTACAGTGAAAGTGATTCTTTGGTCATTCTTTTCACTCGAATCTAATCGATATTTGAAAATTCATCAGGTTCGTTCAAGGACGTAATGTCGAAGAACGACATTCAACACATCGACTTGGTCGGGTGAAAAACATTGAGTCAAATCAACCAGAGCGAATGAACTCATCGTATTTTGCTAAATCGAACGAATTTTGGATCAACTCGATCACGTTTTCGCATTCAATTTTGAAAACCGGATCAAAATGATCGGCCCAAGTCACCCAAAATTCTAAATTGCCGCCATCTTCTGTTGGGGATGTGATGCGTGGTTGGATTTTTGCCTAAAATACGGTTTCTACTTATATCGAGAAGCTTTGTCATCGCGTGTCGAATGACTCAGCCACACCCACTCCACTCCACTCTCCTCTTCTCTTTTCTTCTCTTCTCTTCTCTTCTCTTCCACTGTAAAGGGTACGTACAGTATCTCATCCTGCAGGTTATTGTTAGTGTTCTTCGTGTGAAAAAGTGTCGGTTTATAGGTGGAGGCAGACGTATACAGTATATACTATTGATTTATTTCCTGTGAAAGTTGCAACGATATTATACTACCTATCTATTTCTCGACACGCAATACCCATGGATGCATCCATATGGTATGCATGTGCAGTACTAACTCAAATCCACCGAGAAATACAGACAGAGTTATGGATAAGCTCATATCCCAGGAAATTACATCCATATACATGCACGTAGAAATACTATATGCGTACAAACTACTGCTAATTAAATGTTTATGAGATGATTGGTCAATTACAAAGCATTAATCCCTTTACTCAGCTCATACCTACCCCCGTTATTTCCAGTATGTTAAAGCAATTATGTTATATATTCACTTATGGCTTCATGTAAAGACTTTCGGGCACAAAAAATCGCAATGTCTTATTTAACAGGAAATTTTGCTTCTACCGGAAAAAAAAAAATTGACGTCGAATTTATTTTTCTTGAAATTTGGAATTTTGGAAATTCAGAAATAAAGTGTAATGCAGCGACCCGTTCATTGTCAGCTTCTTATTCTTCACGAGTGACGACATACACATATATACTTATCACAAAGGTGGTTCTTGTTGAATGACGGACTTCCGTCACGCGAGCTACTCCTACTCCCGCGGTGCTGCTCGCGGGCGTATTCCCTCAAGTGAAACGAAGATTCCTTAAAACGGGACTTTGAGATTATTACTTTCCCTTTTACATGACTAGCATACGATCATGCATTGAAAAAATGATACAATAAAATTATCTAAATGATTATATCTCATAGATGTATCTGAGTTGATTATCCAAGATAGAAATCATCGTATGAAATCATCATATGAGATGGACAATTGTCTAGATAATAATGACTTCCCAACACATGGATACATCGAATGAAAATTTATTTCCTTCTTTCGATAATATGAAGTACGAAGTGGGTCCTGAGCACTGGTACCCTCACTACCTACCTGACTAACGAGTCTTTGACTTTTGAGGAATTCTCTGAATTCGGTGCGACGCGGTTTCTTCACTTTGGTGGCCCTTGGACGTCTCCTCATTCGAGAAGCGAATCAATCTCGAGAGACACTCGCGGAGCTCGCGCGTAGAAGTCCCTCGTTCCCCAAAAAAACGACGACCACGACGAGGACGACGACGCTTTACGAATGATTAAGTAATCGAGGTGCGATCCGGAAGCTATCGTACCTATATAACTATGAGGCATTCGGAGAGTCCTTCGCAGTAAACGCGCTCACCACTCGCCTGGATACGACTTATCATCAAAGTTGGGTGTGAAACAACCCCTAACTCCTTTCACACTTCAAGAACGACGGAAAAGTATGATCGAAGTATGAGGCGCCTTTAGCTTATCGTTAACTTTATGTAATTTGGAAAATCTGTACTAGCTGGAAAATAGTTGAGGGAAAAGCAAAAAATATACCTAGATTGATGTATTTATAACGTTCCGAACTACGTGGTTCATCAGAATACTCGTACTCAAGTAAATCGAGAAAATTTTAAATCGCAGTTCAAGAGAGATCGTGGGATCAATTGGGGCCTTGAACTGTGGGACACTCATCGCGTGATACTGAGAAACAAGATTTCAGATTGGCGTAAGATTCGCAAACTCTTGGCCAAAACTACTCGTGGAATACCATGCGTAGGTATACGAAGAAGAAAGGACTTTCATGTATATATAGACATGCTGTACGTACTACGTCTATAGGCACAGAGTTGGTTTGACATAAACAAAGGGCTCTTCGTACGCATAGAATACACGTACATCCTGTTTCTGGCATACGTTTACCCCCCTAATACAATGGAGGGTATAGATATGAGCCATACGTGACGGAGGGAAAACGGTATACCTACGTAGCTGACGTTTTTAATCCCGAAGGGTTTCGACCCGCGCGCGCGTGTGCTGACCCCATCATCCCTCTCAACTACGTCGAGGCTGATGGGAAAGGGAGGAAAAAAAGAGGTGAAAATTCTGAATTCAAATGATTGCGAGAATTCGAAGAAGAAATTTGACACTCAAGGGATTGCAGAACTTGACATAAGTCGGATGTTGAGATCGAAAAATTATCCAAATTTTTGCTTTTGGATTTGACGAAAACAGAATTCAATATACACCTTGTGATATTATCGTCGGACCAATTTGAAGAGATTAACGTCGATTTTTTTTTTTAGTTTAAAAGCTTCGGTCCCATAACTGAAATTATTTGGTACAGATTGGGCTTCCCCCAGTGAAAAAATCTTCCTGGATATGTGGAGGTAGGAATTAGCTGACGAAAGAAGATCTACACGTGCTATTCTCATACATGCATGTGTATTCTGCAAGAATGATCATTCTCCCGCATTTGAGCATCAAGTTACTACGTTAGCACGTAGCCCCCATCGTTTGTTCACGGTTTACTTCCTGGCCGAGAATTTACTATATGCATGAAAGCCGGAAATCCTGAAGGCTCGAAGGAGTTACTTTTACGTAGCGATATTCTTATTCCCGATCGTTTTAACCGGTGAACAATAAAATGAATGAATAAAAAAAGAGACACAGAATTATGTTTGAGTTCGTGAAAGCACTGATGTAGGTATATGTAAATGGCGGATATAAATGCCAAGTCAAATCCTTTGTGTTTTCATATCTTTTGACGTAAATAACGAGAAATAACAATAGTTCATAGTGGCGTGGCGGTGGTGGTGGCGGTTGTGGTGGAAATAAAAGGGTAGAGATTTTGAAGAAGCAGCTCTGCTGTGGAGAGACAGACTTGCATCAAGGAGTGGCGAGTATCACAAATTATCTACGTCTTAAGCTCAAAACTGTGTACGACGGACCTTCCTTTCTAACATGACATATTTATACGAACAGTTCTCTCTTCCCTTCTTCAGATGTAAAGAAGAAGAAGACGAAGAAGGAAAAGAAGGAGAAGAAGAAAAAAAAGAAGAAGAAGAAAAAGAAGAAGACGAAGGAGAAGACCGCCCACGTGCAGCACATGGTGCAATACCTGCATGGGCAGAAAATCGCTAAGCCACCCATTACGTGAGGTGTTATTTTTCCCCGGGTGTTAATAGTCGGTATTAACAAACCAGGACATCTTCATTCACGGTTTTAAAGTCCGATTCAGAAGCCTTGGAATCTTTCTTGATAAATTTCATCCATAAATTGGAGCACCGATAACACCAACGTTGAAATTCGTGATGAAGAAGAAGATCGATTAGAACGGATTGATGCAATGTCAATCGTAATAAACTGTCTCTTTTGTTTCGAAATCTCGAATATCACGGAAGACCGTTTTTCTTTGCGTTCCAAACTTCTCATTGAGATGCACTGAACATACGCATACCATAGGGGTAAGGAAACTGATCGTTTATCATCGTTGATTTCTTGATGGGACCGAATCGTATCGAATATTGAATGAAAACTGATTGAAAACTCGATTTTGGTGTTGATTCCGATTACGATTAGGTTTCCGATGATACCAGTCAGAACTTACTTGTGTCGGATAAGAATCGTCTTATCAAAACGGATACGAGACTACGACCGAACTATGCACATCAGAACTTATCAGCGTCGAATCCAGACTTCCGATCAAGTCTCATTGAGATTCTTGGATAATTGTTACCGATTAGAACTGATTTACGAATAACTGTAGTTCTTCGATTGAATCACGTCTCTAGACATAATATAATTGATCCCATTAGAACTGCTTGAATATCAATACGGAATTCACTATTCAACACTATTCTACTCGAAACTTGTATAATCTGATATAAATCCTATCAGCAGCGTTCTTCTCCCATTACCGATCAGTCCTTCGATGCTATAACGATCGCTCTTTGAACCAAGAGGTGTGATTAGAGTATTCACTTACAGGTGGGTATACTGTATCCTAAATAAAAAATGAAATTGTGATAATATCAAGGGTCGATATGATTACACCCCAAACTCTCGTATACCCACCCACCTCTACCTACAATATGTATAACGGATTTCTATCCATATATAGAGAAACGGCTTAGCGAACGGTAACTAAGCAAGCACCGTTTATTGTTGATCTTTTGCATTAATAATAGGTGATTATCCGGTAGCCCGTGCATCAGCCGCATATAACGCCAGACCAAGCGCTACAAATATTTACTGTTGTCTGCCGTCACTCCCAGCTACGATAGTTCGATGATTTGTATGCGTGTAATGTAGATATATGTCTATATATCCACCTATCTACCTCCTTCCCACAGTCATAAACCGAGAGGAGCTAGTTGCGGGCGTCGCGTCGTCGCCCTCAACTTCGGAGTTCAGAGTTGCGAATTGCGAAGTACGAAGCACGAGGTCATGGCATAAGAGATAAGAACCAGTTCTCTCTCTCTCTTGAAAGTGTCAGTCGTGTCTTATCGCGAAATAACCTTCGAGCCAGCCCAGGCAAGTCTTGACGATTTTCTTTTTTTACGTTTTTTGTGATTTCACGAAGGAGCTTCGGGCTCCGAAACGAGACCGGGACTTTCGCACCACGCTTCTGATCCCATCAAAAACCCTTGTGATCATCGGAAATACAGGTTGTCCATGAAAATATTAGAGAAATAAGCAATTCGTTGAGTCCATCTGTTAACAGTTGGACATTTCGAGTCAGAGTTTAATCTCCATCAAAGATTGTGTCCGGTCTTAAAATCTACTCGTCTCTTAAATTTCCCGCGCTTTTTTACCTCGTGCATTAATATCCTGGGAAAAGACGAGCAGTTCATAGATGTAATAGTTGCGGTTGGATTGTCTCGGAACCAATTGTGACCAATTGTAACCAATTGGACCCCGCGTAATTATGGAAATGACCATCGGGCTATTCCACGTAGAATCAAAGCACATTATCCAGTATTTCATCTCAGGGTATGACCATAAACACACAAGAAATATACCTCGCGGTAAGTTCTCCACTTCTGCAGAATTGAACACTTTTTGTACAAACATCTTCTGCATCAGAGTACGGATTCCTTCCCACACATACTTCTCACACTTCTTACCAAACCCTCAGTGGTTAGAGTCCCTAGGCAAATGAAAAACTGCATCCATTAAGCCCCCGGGAACCCCGATCCGCAAGGTACAGAGAAAATTCTTCTACACTGCACCGACGCGTTACCTCGCTTGCGTTCTACGCCCATACCTTGCACCTCCACGTTGCAGTATGACTTTAAAACGTATTATATTGCCTTTCCGTTAACTGTCTCTCCTCCAATATCATCTACGACGAAGGTTACCGATGCTGTGTTTATCGAAGCGTATAGGAGTTGCTCTACACGATCACTCTGGAATCGAAACTGTACGGTGTGGTGTATGTGGGCTTGACCTCTTTTCAGCAACATATGGCCTGCTGCTGCTGCACTGATGATCTGAGATAAGATCTCACCTGCAGGTGTGGAAGTCTACAGGTGCTTGAATCGATTCTGGACTCAGGATTTTGCCCAGAACCCACTTCACGCTCATTCGAGAAACTTTCAGACACCTTTTCTGAGGGCTCGTTGGGGTACCCCACGAATTTTACCCGAGTAAGACTACTTTTCGAAGAGCTGTAACTCCGTGGAAAATGAACGGTTTCAGACGGACGAGACACCGTTAGAAAGCCCGAAATCTCTCTCTTCAAATGCTGCCTTGGGATTCTTATTTTACCGATATTCCAGCGAGTTATCTGACTTTTAAACTACAGCCGCAGAATTGGGCCAATTCTTTTTTGCTCGCGCTGTGCACAGTGCAAAAAAAATTGCAAAAATATCGCACTGCAAAGGTTTTGGAGCTTGACATGGCCCCTTCAAAAACGTCGGTTTAAAAATTTCGTATGATTATTTTTCGTCGAGGTATTCCAGGTTGAATACTTCCAGTGAATTTTCGGAAGTGGGTACCATATCGCTACGAATCAGGATAACTCAGTGGAATATCGTTGGAATAAAAATCCAAGAAAATGTTTCGAAAGGGGAGGTTTCGAGCTTCCGAATGCAACTTCGCTCGCCTGAATCGATTCAGTTTTTACAAAGTTATAGCATTTTGAAAACTCGGCTTTTTTCGGAATCAATTATTCTACTGGCGAAGAGTGTAATCCAAAAGGAATAATGGCGAGGTTTGAAGGACATGCAGCCGAGAATAAGCACGTGGTCACTCACATACCACAGGCTGCACGTTTACATCGACGTACTACACACTAACCCGCAAGCCTATTCAGCGTTATACAATCCCATTAGAGAGGTTATGAAATGTCCCCGAGGAAGTTAAATGGGTTGGGGGAAACCAATGGAAAGTAATTCCTTGCAATTCACATTAAAGCTACACGCATCTATTTTCATCGTTACTCTTCCGCGCCTCACTTCTATCCACGATTTAATTCAATTTTACTATTCATTCAGTTTTATCGATAGCTACTGTCCCCATGAAACTTTACAGTTTCTTTAAGGGGGTATGTACACCTTCCTAGGCGCTGAAATTTCAAAAAGAAATTGATTTTTTTCTGCGACTTGAGAACTCTGACAAAATCCAGAAAAATCGTGATGTCTAAGGACGGCTCGACCCTCGTTACGCACATTTTACATCATGTATCACTTTCAGTCTGATAGCGGCCACGCTGAAGATGAGAAAATACAAAATGACTCGGTTGTCGTAAGGAATCAGGACCACCGTTGGATCAATCTTGAAATCTTTGGTCCTCAATTGTTCATAGGAAATGCCTCTGTGGTATGAACGTAGGATTTTTTGATAAACCCATTTTTGATTGAGATACTAGGAAAAAAGTACGAAGAATTTAAAAATTGAAAAAAAAAATCGAAAAAATTGAATAACTCAAGTAATTCTTGCGATATCAAAAATTCCTATGTTCATACCATAGAGGCATCTCCTGTGAACAATTGAGGACCAAACGTTTCAAGATTGATCCAACGGTGGTCCTGATTCCTTACGACAACCGAGTCAATTTGTATTTTCTTATCTTCGGCGTAGCCGCTATCGGACTGAGATTTAAAAATTTTCGATTAATCCTACTGACGGAAATAATTCCAACGTCAACGCGGGGAAAATTACCGAGAAGCTAATTCGCGGGACACCGTTAACAACTCGCTAATTCCTCAATATTTTTACATTTCATTTGCCAGATTATTTTTATAAATGAGTACCACACATAAGTATCTACATAAATAATGAATGATGTAAGGAAAACCTAGGCACGATATCTGACTGCACGATTACTACGAAATGCTTCGGAGCTAGGAAAACACAGAAGAAGAAGAAGAAGAAGAAGAAGAAGAAGAAGAAGAGGAAATGATTTGTAGAGACATCTGGCGCACCGTCTGCCAGAGATATTACCAGTGATTCGCTAAGTTGACGCTATTTTTCATCTTGACAGGTTTTACTTTTATTTCCATATTCCTCCGTTCATTTATCTTTATTTTTAGTTGAAATAATGAAAACTGATGCACCTATAAGTGAATGGGGAAATATAATACCGAATTCTACACTCAGCAGTCCACCTCGCTGCCCCGCCACTGCTGCAACATCTAACGACGATAATAACTAATTGAATGTAATTAAATCCGGAGGTGTAAAAATGGAAGGCAATCACGCGAAGCGTCTAGGAATGAAGCAGAAAATTGAATTCACGAATGCCATTAGCTACTCGAAATGGTCCAGCGGAGGTAGCACCTAGTTTACTGTACAGAACTCGCGTAAAGAATAAATCTGAGTAGGTGTAGAAAATCAGAGAAAGAGTGAGAAAAGTTTTCCAGCTTTATATCCAGGTGCCAATTAGCGATGATTTTCTTTGATCACTCTTGTAATTAACGCGGGATGTTCCGTCAGTTAGATTGAGAAAACGATAGAAAATTATTTCCGAGTCATTTGGTACACGCTGATTGTATCTTGGAACAAATGGAACGTCAAATTTTGGGAGATCTATCTCTTCATTTCTTTACTTTTTTTCATTATTTTACTGGATCAAAGACAGGGAATTTTCTTCCGGCAGTGAATCGAAGCTCGAAAAAGTGTCCCGGATTCAACGAGGTGGATAAAATTTTATAATATTTTCAGATGAAATTGACGAAAATATCTTATACAGGTAAGGTACGAGTCTGGAAAGAGAAGTGAAGAGAATAATGGGGAAACGAGTATAAATAATTTGGGTAAAGGGCTGGAGAGAACGTCGGGCAATTAAAACTTGACTTGGCAATTTGGGTGCAGGTTTAAAGCCAGGGTGATAAAAATTTCAACAGCAGTGGCCAGTGAGAAAAATATATATATATATATATATATAGATGAGTACTGCGCGCGGGGAAATTCGGATAGAAGTTTAAAACTCATTTGATAAACGAATATCCTCGCGAACTCTGCGTTTACCTCCTTTGTTATAAATCGTATAGCATGGTACATCGTTCCTTGTACCCACGCTACGGCCTAATCCAAATTATTTATTCAACCTTGGTTTAAATTTCTCGATGACTGGATAGCAGCGTATGGGAATCAGAGATCTTTTGGAATACTTAGAGGATCGTATTTCCCAAATGACATTTTTTTGAAACGTTTGGCCATTCGAAGTTGAAATAAAAAGGGAATTTTTTTCTACTGGCTTCGAACAACAAATGACCTTTTTCGACTTCGACAAATCTCAGCGACTCCCGGGTTTCAGTCTCCGAAAAATATGTCGGTAAAAAGATGGAGAAATCGACGAATTATCTCAGAATTTGAAGTTTGAAAGATTCTACGTTCGGATGATGAGCACGAAAAATTGCGATTGGTTAATCCATGAAGAAAATTGGACCCCTGATTTTTGACTGGCAACTTAAACCGTTGTTAAATTTATTCTAAATCTAAATGAAAAATATCAAAGAGCGAGAGAATTGTCTGAATTTGTATTGTCATTTGTTTTTCCTAAACCATAAAATCCGCGCGCAATTCTTCGGCGAGGATTTACGTCGACATGATCGTTCCATTACAATGAACTGCCTGTGAGCGAGCAAGGCATAGAACTTCTCCGAGAAGAGAGGAAGAGGAGACGTAGGGAAGCTGGGAGAGGTTACGGGGAAGGTATATACAAGTAAATTTAGGGTGGTGGAAAAGGGCGACGAGGAAATGGTAGAGGGATGAAACGCCGGCGAGGGAGAAGAGCTTTGGTCGATGCCACGCGCTGGGTCGTGGTCGGGCGCCAAGGCGCCGAAATTACAAAAAGGGTGCCGCTGAACAGCCGTAGCTTTCCCCGGGGGGGTCTGGGGCGGGAAAAAGAGGGGAAATAGGGGAAAGAAGGGACGAAGGACGACGGGAGCAACGCTCTTCCTTCTCTTCTCTTCTCTTCCCTTCCCTTTCCGACCCTTCCTTTTTCTTCGCTTCGCTCACCGCCTCGCCCCTTTTCCGCCCTTTTTGTCCTACTCAAGCTTTCGCTAAAAGGGCCGAATTTATGCCGACTTAATAACCATTGGAATCGATAAGGGCCTGGCTTGGCTTGACTTGGCTGCTTTGAATGTGATATATAATGTAGACGGTTAAACTCATTACGCTAAACGGTGTGGATGAAGCTTTCATGGTCGCTAGGTAGCCGTCTACCTTTTTAGTAGATGTGACAGAGGTAAGATCTTTCAAATTCATTGAGTATCAAAAACGGGGTGGAATATTTAGACGAAAGTTTAACCAGATCAAAGAACGTTTAGGAGTCGTTCGTCAGAGACGCAAATCTGATCGTTTAACCCAATTTTTCAATTTTTTGGTAATTCATTTCAATCGGTTATGGAGTTACTTAGAAACTATTGGGAGATGGAATTTTTCTGAAATTTAGTCAAAGGCTTTCTTAAAAGTATCGACGTCCGTTCGTACCTACGATGACTCACCGATTGAGAACTGAATCAGCGCCTCATTCAAGTTGAGGAAAACGATGGAAAGATTTTACCTAATTTTAACAAAAATGTTCCGTTAATTTATCTAAAAAACCTGACAAACGAGGGTCGAGAGGCTCATTTCCCTTCCGACTTACGACTTATTATTTCTGTGAATATTTCACTCGAATCCTTCGTCGTCGCTTCATGCTTAGAGAGCCCTGCAACCATTGAACATCCTGTGTTTGATGTCGTGTGTTCTTCCATCACATTTTCGCAAAACGCTGGCAATTCTTTGTCCAAATTCCGTCCCGTGTCTGTCCGAAATGCGGGATGCGAATTTATTCGCAGTTGCCTGCAGAAGGTTGAAAATCATTGGGAAGGACGAAACTTCGTACTTCAGAGTTTTGAAAAAAAAGTTACACCCAATTTCCGCAACCAAAAAACAAACTCCATCATTCCCTGTCCGAATGGATCCTCGAGCCCGTTATCAAATGTCGATTTTTCAAAATCCACCTTCAGGTATAGAATATAATAATTTTCGGAAAAAATCCCGAAATCTCCTTTATCCTTGACAGAAGGAAGGACGCGTGTAGGTGAGCAAAGATCAAGGCTCGACGAATAAGCAATGGGGCTTCGACTCAGCTCCTCCACGTGGGGTTTCTTCGAGGATTGTAAAATATTTACACACATGTGAATAGAACTGTTGTATAAGAGATTAGCCGGCCAATTTTTATACCTATTTTTCCTACATCCTAACATTGCAATTGTTAATATCTCAAACTGTTACGACTGAATGATGAAAGTGAAAAGAATCAAACCACCGCATTCCTACCTTTCGAAATATTAATGTTATAAACTTCAACGGTTCCGAAAATTGGAAGTCGTTTCGAACGAATTGGGAATTTTTACCGGTCGGAGCTTTTGAGACTCGTAACATCAACACGGTCCCAGAGAATCGATATTTCACGTGCCTGAGTTTAATTAGAGAGCGAAATGCCTCATGCACGAAACCATTGTTCAGAAATCCAGTTTTGAATGATAAGAAGAAAAAAAAAAAATCAAATATCACAATATTACGATCGCAAAGGATACATTTCCTGAAAGAAGTCTAGGTGTGGTGGCTGAAGTATGTCCAACGCTGAAAGTACCTGAAACAAAAATGTAGAAAAAGGATTCGCAAACGATTCGTAAAGGATTCGTTTCCACCAGGTACTGCGCCCGGTATTTCTACCTGGGAAAGTTGCAGGTGTAATTCTAAGATGTACAGAAATTGCGGGATATACGGAGCATGTAACCAGCTATGTACATACGTACGTACGTGTATAATATACCTAGAATATACTTTCGGGAGGAAAAACTATTCGGTTTTATTATCTGAAAGTACGTTTCAACGAGCGTAAACACACAAGTCTCTTGTGTAACTCACGTTACTGTTCTCTCGTACATAGAGGTATTGATGTATATTGTATTTAGCTATACCTGTACATACCGAATAATTCAGGTACTGTGCAAAGAGACATTGCAAACGTTGTCTTTAATTATGGATTCTCCGGCGGACACGGACTCCCCAAAGATCCGAGATTCATAGATTTTAGTTTCACAGATAAAGGTGGTTTTACGCGTTTTATTCCCGATTTGAAACCAGATAACGAGGTATATCGACGGCAGAAATAACTGCGAAGTAAACAATTCCTAAAATCAGATCCATTTGTCGAATTGTCAATTTTTCTTCTTTTTTGTTCGATCATTTGAACTGTGTGCAGGATTACATGAAAACTATTGTACCTACTGGGTTCATGTTCGACATACTTGTTCAGTAGAAATTTCCGCGACGTTTGAACTACGGATATTGAAATCGGCTGAGACAATTTTGTGATAGATGCATAAATGGGATTGGCAAACGCGATGATTGTGAAAAACGAAGTAAATCCTTGAAAAAAAGATACTTCCCATGTATTCAATGCAATTTCCGTAGTTCACACCGTAGATATACCTGTCTAGAATATTCATGTAAAACTTGGTTCGTTTCGGATGAATTGTGGCTGAGTAATCCTGAACAAATCAATTGACTATGGGCTCGGCTATGAAGCCTGTGAAAGTTCACTGGTTCGATTATTTCAATAGATCGAAATAGCATTTGATGGACGAATAATGAATGGAAAATATAATTCAAAACCGAATTCATCCCAGGCTTAATCGGGCCGTAATCCAATCCCAAACATATTGGGTCTAAAAATGATACGCCTAGGGAAAAAAAATGTAGTCGATATACCGTGAGGTTACGTGAAAAGAGCTGGTTCCAAGCACGCAGGCGCTGATTTATTCAAATGTTACCAGGGCCGCCAATTTCAGACTTGCCACGAATATCCCTAGAGTCCGTCTGCTGTTTGTTTCCGATTGTTGTAAAATACAAATGGCGGTAGACCGTGGGAGGAATAGGTTATGTTTGTCGTGAATCTAGCAGACGAGAGAACTAGGGATATTACTGAAAAGTTGGTAGAGTTGCTAGCGCGATTCTGCCGGCTAATGATATTCGAATAAATCAGCGCCTGCGCGCTTGGAACCAGCTCTCCCCGCGTAACCTCACGGTATATAAAACCGACTTACCCAATACCTTAATTAAAAAAATTCATGAAAAATTACTCACATTTTCGTGTTTGAAAAAGCACAACATCTTCAGCTCTCTAAAGACGCGTTTGCTACTGACGAGACTTTGGAATACGTTTGGTAGTTTCTTGAGCGCAACCCTGCGACCGTCTCTAGGATCTGTGACAGCCCTGAAAGTACAAAGACAGTAATAATAAATTTCCAAAAAATTTTAAATTTTATACCATTTATTTATTTATTTTTTTTTTTTTTATTTTAATTCTTAAAAAGCCACTACTGTCTTGTTCTCCTTACACTTTTATGCGATCGGGTAATAAAATAAAATTTCTTGACGTCATTAACAGCCTCGACTAAAAGCTCTGCGTAGGCGCGAACTACGTGATAATCAACACGGGAATACGACGTTTCTCTGCAAGAGTATAAGAGGGATAAAACCGCACGTGACAATTAGTAGCGAATTTTATGCTTGAATTTTGATAATCCAGGTATTTCACGTGCGTCAAAAACACGTGTCATTATCAGCACAACATTCGTTATGACGTGTGGTTCATTGTGTGTTTAATTAACAATTAAGACGGAGGGAAGAAGGAGGGTAACATGAATTAGGTATAGGTACTAAATTAGATACAATTAGTTTGATTATACAATCAGCTAGGGTGAATTTCAAACCACGATTATTATTTTACGGGGCCAAATTCTCACCAGAGAATAACTAAGTCTAGATTTTTTTTTCACAAATACAATTTTGCAGAGTTAGACTTTCTCTTATTTCCATTCGCCATTGGTTCACCCTGAAGTAAAATCGAAAAATTGAAGAGAATTCCAAAAAATTTCAATCCAAGGATATCATTTACTGCATGGTGTATTTTCGGGGTGGTGTAATATTGCAACGCCACTTTATATTAGGCGATTAACAATTTTCAACTGACCTAAATCATCGCACGAATTTATTCGCTATTCAAATCGCAGTTAACGCACGTAATCAAAAGACGTGTCAATATGCCCGTCAACCTACCCGCGTTTAAATGGAATGATCAAATGGTGTTACAGAGCAATCCGTAGCTGCTGATACGGTTTATAAATCGAACGAACAAACGTACGCATTGGGGTGGTTCGAAATTTCCCGAATTTCGATTTTTCTTTTTGTAACCCCTTAAAAACTTGAAAATTACTGAGAAATTAATGTGAGTAGCCGTTGGGCGGGTGCTGTACGTTGAGATTCAGAGGTCTCTACCAGCGGAAAAAGATTTTGGATTTTTTCATTTTCGGCACTTTTTTCAGTTTTCATTTTTAAAAACGATATATTTGATGCCACAATTTTTTCCCCCACTGAATAGGCATTTTTGATAGCATGCGAGGTACTCATCAAAATTTGATGGTACTTATAAAAAAATTGAAAATCCCGTTAAAAAAATCAAATCCTGTGAAAACAAAAATACTCAAAACTCGGTGTTTTCGAGTACAGAATTCGAGGACATTACGTCGGCCTTGATATCAAGCGTCGTTCTCTTGAAAAAAAAAAACAAAAATTTCGATCATTTCGGCTCAATATGTGGGTCAGAATTACTCGGTTAAATTTGAATAAATTTTATCCTTGTGTAGGGCTTGAAAAAACTCCAATTTTCGTTTTTTAACATTGCCGTTACAATTACCTGAGATATCACTGTTATGGAAAATGAAAAAACTCAAGTATTCGGTTCAAAGAAATGTGAAAAAAATGTGGAATCTGGTAAATTTGTCCGTATCAAATTGTAGTTATTTTGTGAGAATTTTTTTTTCTTTTTTTAGTGGCTGAAACCACGCGGAATGCCCCATATCTCCATATACACGTAGATTTATTAAACTCGACGGTGAAACTTCCAATTTCAAGCCGGAAGTAGTACTCGTGTGAAACCTGCGCGAGGCTTAACGTCACCTTCGTATTTCACTCGGATCTGTTCGAGAAAAGAAGTCTCTATCAAAAAACCGAATTGAATTAAAGAAGACACAACTTCGTTCAAAACTTATTAAAAAAAAAAAAAAAAAAATCAAATTTTCTTTCTCCATAGCGACTTTTTAGCGAATTTTCTAGACCGAGGATCGACCGGTTAAGGGAATAGAAAAAATATGGAGTTAAATGAACACGTATCGAAATATGTAAGTTTGGGATTGAAATTTTTGTCCGAAGATTGATTGCCGCTAATATATGTATATGCGGCGATGGTCCAATTTATTGGCATCCTGATATTGAATAATTAATACAGTATCCTACGTTGATGAAATTAAATGTCAAGGATTTTAACCGGAGAAGATAATCAAAGTTAATATCATTTTTAAGACAGTTATAAACACGGCCTCTTACCTATGTGTGCCACGACCTGAATAGCCATTTCTCTTGATACAAAGGCCACTCTTCGTGGGACGATCGACCATACACATGTTTTAAGTTTATTGATTGAATAGGTTTGATAATTTACATGAGTTAAGTTCAGGTAATGTAGGAACGATTAATATTTTAAGAAATTACAATTTTCGGGGAAAAATTTGTCAATTGTCAATTAGAATTTCATTTTAATTAAAAAAAAAAATCAATTTTTCATTATATTTTTTCACCACGATTTCCCCGTTTCTTTCGAATTATGGTGAAATTCTTTAACTTGAATATCAGTGAGGCGACCCCAAACGAATCGAAATTATTTTCCGACCCCCCATCGCGAGATGATATCTCGAATTACGTGAAATAATGAATTTTCCGAAAAAGAATAGCGCGTGATTGAAGTCTAAGCGTGGTGCCCAGCCTGCTCAATCGACGATAAAACTTTCCCAAAAAGAAAATGATTTTTTTTATGCGACTTGGGGACTCTGACAAAATCCAAAAAAATCATGATGTCTGAGGAGGGTTCGACCCTCGTTACGCACATTTTATACCATGTATTAATTTCAGTCTGATAGTGGCTACGCCGAAGATAAGAAAATACAAAATGACTCGGTTGTCGTAAGGAATCAGGACCACCGTTGGATCAATCTTGAAACATTTGGTCCTCAATTGTTCACAGGAGATGCCTGTATGGTATGAACATAGGGATTTTTGATATCGCAAGAATTACTTGCGTTATTCAATTTTTTCGATTTTTTTTTTCAATTTTTAAATTCTTCCTACTATTTTCCTAGTATCTCAATCAAAATTGAGTTTATCAAAAAATCCCACGTTCATACCATAGAGGCATTTCCTATGAACAATTGAGGACCAAAGATTTCAAGATTGATCCAACGGTGGTCCTGATTCCTTACGACAACCGAGTCATTTTGTATTTTCTCATCTTCAGCGTGGCCGCTATCAGACTGAAAGTGATACATGATGTAAAATGTGCGTAACGAGGGCCGAGCCGTCCTTAGACATCACGATTTTTCTGGATTTTGTCAGAGTTCTCAAGTCGCAGAAAAAAATCAATTTCTTTTTGAAATTTCAGCGCCTAGAAAGGTGTACATACCCCCTTAATCAGATGGGAAAGCTAATTGTCGACGAAAGCACCACTCGGACTTTAATGACAGTACTGTCATTTTGTGAGGTTCATTATTCGGAGTGATTCTAAAGATTTTTGCGGTCGATGTTGGTCGCATGTTTGACTAAGTGTGCATTTGTGTGGAAAGGTTCGATCACGAATGGGTAATTATTAATTAATGACTGGAAGCGATTATAGGTATATTGTTAGACAGGTTTAATCGCGAGTATAATACACACACTAGTATAGCTATTCGTTTTATAAGTTGACCTCTGCCTTGACTCGCGATCAGTTAATCTCGCGAATTACAATTCTATGACGTATAACTGGCTTCGAGGAATCTCTTCTAGACATCTCGATGTATCACCACGATGTCTGCATGGAGGAATAATGTATGATAAAAATAAGTGCCTTTAATTTTTTTATTTATTTTTTTTTTCATTTCTCGTTCTTTCCTTGTTCGTACTATAATGTCACAAGGAAACGTAGACACCAGACTCAAGACACTCACCGCAGTCACAATTAACGCGTATATAATTCCGATTGTGATCTCATCATCAACGGGAGTTCAATTAAACGGAAGCTATTTCAACATGATTTATATTCACACATTTCCACAATTCTGGTCAATCAATTCGTACCCTTGACCACCGGCCGCAGCGGGAGATAAAAAAATAGTGAAAAAAAAAGAATAGAAAAAGAACTACTCTAGAAAAACGAGAGGAGAATAAAAAAAATTGGTCTTTCTTTTTTGTTTGCAATCCGATGAAGTCGATAATGGAAGAAGAAAAAAAAAAAGTATAATAAAAATTTGAAAAAGATAAATAAAGTTTAGAACGAATCGGTTTGTTCAGACCATTCTACACATTGGATCGTCTGCGAGTTTTAATAAACTATTTTTCTAACGGTCCGTTTGTATTATACCTGGTTGATTTTTATGCATCTAGACGTCTCATAGTCGTCGCCCAGAAATTACCTAGAATCTAGATCACAGTCGATGTCGTATTCGCAGAATGACTGGATAAATTATAATGGCAAACCGGAGCTTATATGAACTTTGATTCCCGCACGTAATATCATTTTGCGAAGACAGTCAGTCAGTCTTCGGCGAAAGTAACGAAGAAGCTGTGAAAAAAAAAAAAAAAAAAAAAAAAAAAAAAAAAAAAAAAAAACATGACACTTTGAGAATTCAGCCATTTCAGAAAAATTCACGTAATTTTATGGAGAAATAACCGTTTCTGCAAATTGCATGTAAATAATATGTTGAAAAATTAACCGATAGTGGCACTATTTCGGAGAGCGGGCGTAACCCAGATCTAAAAGATTAAGATTCTGTGGCATAAAGAGATTCAAATCACACGGGTTTGCCTTTGAACTTCTCGTTTTTAAACTCGTTTCGAGCTGAAATAATGATAATATTAACAATAATGTCATTACCTTATTCGAACTTTGGAAGCACAATGTCAAATTCGTGATCAGCGACTCAAAAAATCTGCGAGTAACAATTTTCATCAAAAACCAAATGTTTTTAGTTTTTTTTTTTTTTTATTGTCAGCATATACGGAATACGCCAGATTTAAATTTTGCGAATTTCACTTTAGTTTCGTGATCAGCGACCCAAAAACCCTTGTGGTACCAATTTTCATTCGAACCCGTTCATCCGTTCTCAAGATATCATAATTTTTATTTTATTTTTTAGGATTTTGTTATTCAAATAATTCGAAAAGTACCGAACCGATCAAAGCCAAAATCTCATCAGTTCTAAGTTTGGAAAAGCCGCGTCGATTGGGACGAAAAACATAAAAATCCGATAACTCGCTCTCGAGATATCGTCGAACAAAAAAATTGATCAGATACGTAGATACATTCACACACAGAGACGTCCATCTGAAAATGATTGGAGGTGATTCTCTAGCCTCCGAAACGTGGAGATCTGGTGAAAACTCAACTCTTCATTTTCGGAGTGATTACAATAACTTTATTTTTTCTCTGAAAACAGAGAAACGGAAAGTTAAAATAAAAAAAAATTAAATAATCGATTTCATAATCCCAATAACGGCCACTGATTAAGCTGCACGTGTCTGAAACCATTTTTTTTTTTTCAACTCATTTCTTGCCTGGTGCAACGATATGGTTGCAGGTAACAGCTGCAACGGAAATCACCTGCAACACACCTGTCACATGTGTAAAGGCACACGTCTTCGTTGATCATTGCATTACGTGTTTAAATGACTATCCGTTATAATATCCGAGCCTGTTGAAAACGCATTTTTCATTTTTAATCACGATTCGAATTCAGATAATAATTTGTCAGAGAAAGTTAACTGATCTGCAATTTTCAATGCGCCGATACGGTTGGAATCTCAGAGCGGTTTCAAACGGCTGAAAGCTACGAAAATTTGGTGAAAACAATAAAGAAAGAGAGAAAAAAATCCAAACTTTCGCATTTCGTTATTTCGTGTGTTGATTTTTGGCTGTAGATGGAAAGCTCCCAAGCTGCAGCAGCAGTTTAGTAACTTACTAGATGTTTCTAGTAAAATCACTAGAAATCCAGTGATTTCCAAAGATCTAGTTCTAAATCTAGTGATCTGAATCTAGTGATTTCAAGAAATCTAGTGATCTCTAGTGAGTTTACTAGAAACATCTAGTGCGTTACTAAAATCCTGCTGCAGCTCAGTACCCATAAAACAGCAACCTTTTTGGGTTGGTACCCTTGCTGTGCCGCATCCAAGAAATGTCACGGTATATGAAACATATAGAAGTGACAAGTGGAACGTTACGTAAAGATCAGTGAATCAGTTTACTTCACTGATGATAAATCGGAGCTTTAACGGTTTCTGGCAAAGCCCTAAATCTTTCTTATTTCGTATAGACTCATAATTCATGTAGATCGATTCGTACACATCGAGACTCAGCATTTGTCTTTGTTAAGATAAACTGGTTAGTAGAAAGTTTGAGCTAAAGCTTATCCTTGTAAATGCTTCGAGCACTTATACTGATGCCAATCCATTAATCGATACGAAACTATACCCGCGGTTAGAATAAGGAAGAAAGGAAGGAAGAAAGGAAGAAAAAAGTTCCTGCGTCCTGTACTCGACGCTGCATTTCCCTAAAAACCGAAAATCTCGTCTAAGAGAAAAACGAAAGAAATCGATATAGGACGAAAAAATGATTTCCTCAGATTCGTCAACCGCAATGTAATAATGTAAGGCACGAAAAAATTTAAGAAGCCTGGTACCCCACACCGACGTTCAAAAGTATAAACGGAAAAAGAAAACGAAAAAAAGAGATCATTGATTGATCGAGAAAAATTTGAAAAATTTCATTTTCTTTTGTCAACCAAAAAACTAACGAATGATTAAAATTTTGAATCTAATCAGTCCTAAGATACGCAAAACCTAATCGATTGGTCAAAGGAAGTTAAAATTCGTTAATTTGTTGTCAGGATATCTTTGGACAAAGATATTGACCACTCCGTCCATACACACACACCCATGCACCCATGCGTCGGTCTAAAAATGGCCGGAGGCGATTCTCTGGACCCGAAAACGTTGAGATATAGAAAAAACTGAAGGTTTCATTTCCGGCCGTGATTAAGTATAATGCAACTTTTATTTTTCCGAAAACATAAAGTTCAAAAAGATGAAAAACCATTTAAATAAATGAAACGGTCAAAAAAACAAGAAATTTTATACTTCTGGTTTATAATTATGTTTTCTATAACGACTAGCTCTACATCAGGGGCTGTTTTTTTTTTTTTTCTTTTTTTTTTTTGGCATTTGATTTTTTCCTCGGTAACTGTTATCTCACGCTATATATAGTATACCATTCATCGATTTTTGTGTTACAACGTGCGAGCGGGGTTGCGTTTTCGTCTAGGCAAGCCCATCCAGAAATTGATGAAAAAGAGAGAGAAAAAAAAAGGAAGAGTAAAAAAATGAAAAATACGAAAAAAAAAAGATAACAAAAAATTTACTGCTTTCAGACAGGAAGGGAAAGCAGGCAGAGGCAGTCTATGCAGGTGAAATTGAAATGAGTAAAAGTGTTATAAAATTGCAAAGCGGAGCATCGAACAAATCTGCGTCATCTGATTAATTTTACAAAAGAAAAAATGAAGTCGAAAAAGACATGAGAAAAAAGAAGCGAGAGAAAAAAACTGGAAAATTACTAAACCGATTTTTTTTTTTTTTTTTTTTTTTCATCAATACGCGAGTCCGTAGTCGAAACGATAATTTATTTCATGTTGTTTGGGATCAGCTGGTCTTAGTTCAAAAATGCTCACATGTGAAAGTGTGCAACGTACGCAGAAGCGTACCAACGTTATACATACGAGACTGATGGCACGTACGGAATCTAAATGACAACTGGAAGTGGACTCTGCGTCCTTTCGTGTCCCTGCCTCGATTCGTCGGTCCATCGATCGTGTATAGCAGCGTACAACGTGATTTGAAAATTTATAGAAGCTCCTGTTGTGAAGTATTTTTTTACATTTTTTTTATTTTCCAGACTTTCTGTTTTATTTTTTAGTTTTTCTTTTCATCCAGTTTAATTTTCGCCAGAATTTTCAACATTCGTGAAATGTTCTCTCTTCAATCTTAGAAGTAGGTTTAGATTTTTGGAAATACAATTCATTAAATTCACCTTCTCCGTGCGGTTGTATGAAAAAATTATTTTCAATTGAAAAAAACAAAAAATTGATTTTTAAACAAAATTTTTTTTCATTCTCCAAATTTTCGAAATAAGGGCATTACGGTGGTCCCTAATTCGGTCATATTCAAATTTGAATGCTCTTATGGGTCAGAAACTCTAAAAATATTTCGGACAGTCAGAGTCTAGAAACTTCTTTGAATTATTGGGTGAAAAGCGTAAACTATACACGAGTGATTTCATCACTTGGCAATTAGCAGGTTTCGGGTCTGACCATCGTCCAGATTCTCTTCTAACTTTAGACACTCTTTAATCCAGTCAAAAGGAGCCCGAAATTATTTCTTTTTTTTTTTTTCTTCATCACGTGATTCGTAATTTTGGTGACAAAAAAGAAAAAAAACTTTCATGATGCATGTTATTTTCGGATTGGGATTTGAAGGGGTTCTATCTATGGTGGATAATCAATAATTTTATTGAAAGTAAAAGAACTTGAAGAAAAAAAAAAAGGAAAAATACTGATGGGCTATTTAAAGTAAAAAATGAATCGGTAGAATCGCCCATGCCCATATATTATGCATAATGTAGTACATGGAAATAAATAAACTTTTCCTGTTTAGAATTCAAGCAGTTGCACCTTCTCTTTTTTATTATATAATCATGGCGTCCGGTCTTCCCAGTGCTTATAATCAGTCTTACAACATACTGCAATCGATTATCTTTAGAAAAAATGATTAGCTAGTACCTGTATGAAGTTTACAGAACCAATTGTCTTTGATTAATGATCATTTTGATGTGTCAACGCTGTTTTGGAGATCCGCTCTTCGTCTCTCTGTCTCTTTTTCGTCTTTCGACTCGTTCGAATAGGTAATGTAATTTCGGAAATCGATACCGTCCTCATTTTCCGAAAATAAGAAGAATTTTAAACGATTTTTCGAAAAACTTTGAAACTTTATTCACTCTTTTAAACTTTTTTACTTTCATCAACGTCAACGACACATGTGGCTGGGGTATAGGCATGCTATATTTCCAGAAGACTTATTTTCTAGGTCGAGCTACTTAAGGGTAACACCGTTACATCCCCAACGTGGATTGCGAGTACTTGTATAGAGTCGGACTTTAAAGGTTACGGCTCTGTACATCGTTTCAATGCGAGATTAACCTACGTGATGAAAAAAGGTAGGAAAAAAATAGCCACCGACTCGTTACAAAACTTCTCACTGATGTTTGTATCCAGATGTATGAAGAAGGTGATATTCCACGTAGATGTATGTTAATACGTACTTTTTTCATTTTTCACAGTTCGCGTAATACCGCCTCATCAAGTGACACGTAATGAGTGGAAAAATTGAGCAAGAGTTGATCCAGGTCAAAGAACGTTTAGAAGTCGGTCATCGGAGACTCAAATCTGACCGTTTAACCCAATTTTTCAATTTTTTGGTAATTCATTTCAATCTGTTATGGAGTTACTTAGAGACTATTGGGAGGTGGAATTTTTCCGAAATTCAGTCAAAAGCTTTCTTAAAAGTATCGACGTCCGTTCGTACCTACGATAACTCACCGATTGAGAACTGAATCAGCGCCTCATTCAAGTTGAGGAAAAAGATGGAAAGATTTTACCTAATTTTAACAAAAATGTTCCCTTAATTTATCTAAAAAACCTGACAAACGAGGGTCGAGGGGCTCATTTCCCTTCCGACTTACGACTTATTATTTCTGTGAATATTTCACTCGAATCCTTCGTCGTCGCTTCATGCTTAGAGAGCCCTGCAACCATTGAACATCCTGTGTTTGATGTCGTGTGTTCTTCCATCACATTTTCGCAAAACGCTGGCAATTCTTTGTCCAAATTCCGTCCCGTGTTTGTCCGAAATGCGGGATGCAAATTTAATCGCAGTTGCCTGCAGAAGGTTGAAAATTATTGGGAAGGACGAAACTTCATACTTCAGAGTTTTGAAAAAAAAGTTGCACCCGATTTCCGCAACCAAAAAACAAACTCCATCATTCCCTGTCCGAATGGATCCTCGAGCCCGTTATCAAATGTCGATTTCTCAATTTTCAAATCCACCTTCAGGTATAGAATATAATAATTTTCGGAAAAAATCCCGAAATCTCCTCCATCCTTGACAGAAGGAAGGACACTTCTCTTCTGACTCCCGACTTATTATTTCCACGAATATTGCACTCAGTTTTTCGTCGTCACTTCACGCTTAGAGAACCTCACATACATCGAACATCCTGTGTTTGATATCACGAGTTGTTCCGTCACGACGCTGTACTCTCTAATGTTATCTCGCTATAGACTCAATGTGGGTTTATAAGCTCGACAGAAATAGCCAGTAATCAGGTTCAGAGAAACCCGATAGATGTCTTCAAAGTTTTCAACCAGACCACAACGTCAAAATTTTTCTTCGCCAAAACAAAAAAAAAAGCAGCTCCACATATGTTCAATAGCTTTTCTAACCCGAGATACTCATTGGTAATATGTTTCTGGTAAGAATCTATAGATCTATAACTATGAACTGACTGAGGAGATCCTGAAGGAACGTTTTACCTTTTACATCTGGGCTATGATCCTCCAGACGTGGATATTCTCCGCACTCAAGAATAATACTATACAGTCTTTCTCTAGAGGTTGGTTATTCCAAAAGGTTTTCTTCTCGTTACCTCAAGTAACCAATTTTTTTTTAATAATAAAGAAAAAAAAAAGATAAAAACACCAAGACGCGGTGTGAGGGATTCTGCAACGAAGTAGGTACCCAGCCAGAAATCGTTTTTATACTTCCTCATAGCTTCGAGGAAATTTAATCTTCCGCCACAGCTTGGAACGATCTTTTCAATTCCACCACACGGTCAGAAAATACGTTTCGTAATCTAAATATCTCGCTACGTAACGTTATAATAATATTTACAGGGATTTGTATCACCCTAACTGTTAATAAAACAAAGCTCTGTCCGATGACCGAATAACTTTCTGAAAACTGCAAACGTGACTGGAGTAATCGATTTTTGAATTCCAAATCGTCAAGTTTGCGAACTTTTTTTTTTTTTTGCTTTGTAAACTTTTTCTCCGAGATCTGATGACTCACGACTCTCAACGTTTACTCGATTCTGATCCTAGAGACTATTGAATTTCTCTAATAAAACTGGTTGTTAGGAAAAGAGCGGTTTTGGGCTGACCAGGAGCCAGCCTTTGAACTTCTCGTTCTCAAACTCGTTTCGAGCCGAAATAATGATAATAATAACAACAATGTCATTATCGTATTCAAACTTCGGTAGCACAATGTCAAATTCGTGATCAACGACCCAAAAACCCTTGTGGTACTAATTTTCATTCGAATCCGTTCATCCGTTCTCGAGATATCATCATTTTTATTTCATTTTTTAGGATTTTGTTATTCAAATAATTCGAAAAGTAGTAAACCGACCAAAGCCAAAATCTAATCAGTTCTAAGTTTGGAAAAGCCGCGTCGATTGGGACGAAAATCATAAAAATCCGATAACTCGTTCTCGAGATATCGTCGAACAGAAAAATTGATCAGATACGTGGATACATTCACACACAGAGACGTCCATCTGAAAATGATTGAAGGTGATTCTCTAGCCTCCGAAGCGTGGAGATCTGGTGAAAACTCAACTCTTCGTTTTCGGGGTGATTGCAATGACTTCATATTTTCTTTGAAAAGAGAGAAACGGGAAGTTAAAAAAAAATTGGCCACATGCCCGTACTACGATAATCCCCCAAGGCGCTCTTGATGATTTAATGAAAATGGCTTATACACGGAATTCAAATCGATTCCAAAACATTATTGTTATCCTGATTGTTATCCTTGTATTTCTGGTCGTTTATGAATTTTCGCGAATTTATTACCTCGGCACGTGTCAGTTTGGCAATCAGAGACACGTGACATATTATTTCGATGGTTCGCGGTTATACATAGGTACGTGCGTCATTAGGGATCTAACTACTGTTAAATAGTTACTCAATGCCCCTACAGTGGATAGAGGGAGGTCATTAGAGAACTTGTTAGCCTAGTTGGCCTTCGGCGATGATCATATAGTCATTTGGCTCAGTTCTTCATGTCCCATGACCAATAACTGTGTTTGGATTAGCCTTCGCTCGAAGGAAATGATCTGTCCGATTAATTTCCAAACATACATGGTCGGTGCCAAAATTCCATCTGCATACGTTCGGGGAAAAATGAGAAAAACTAATCGAGCGATGAAAGATGATAGAAAACTAGAGATTGAGATCGACGAGATTGAAGACAATGGCTATATGACGTGAAATAAGGAAAGCCGAAGTTGGTATGTTGAGTATTGTGGCTTTTGATGATACGTCACCAGATTATATAACAGATACTGCGCGAACGAAGAAGAGGCAGCTGGATAAGAGACTGCATCCAGTAGATACGTACCTGAAACAAAAAAAGTAAAAGAAATATGTTACGGCGTTGAGATGTTGGGGAAAAAGGGAATAGTTTGAGTTGTCTATGCTGTGGAGAAATTTTGTTATTTTCTTATTTTCTTTTTTTGTTTTTGTTCTTTTTCTTTTTCCAATTGCTTTGGATTGCGTTGAGAATAATTTTAGGATGCATATAATTTTATTATTTCGTGTATTCCGTCGAGAAAGTAAAAAGGGAAATAACAGAATGAAGAGAAGAAGGTAGAAATGAAAATTGAAGAGTATGAGGTAGACGGGAAGGAAATATGTAGCTGAAATATCTGAACGAACACCGACAAATCATGGGTTGTAACAAACTGAGAAATGTAAGGAAAAAGAGGAAAAATCAGCCGGTTGGTACTCGGCTCAGGCATTCAACCCAACAAGACACTCAAGCCACCCTCTCATCTTTCGTTTCTATTCCACCCTGCAGACTAGGAGAAGCAGAGAATAAGTTGAATTGGAAAAATGAAGAATCGACAGTCTGCTTGGGCGGTATTTTAATCATACAATAACCGAGGAAGAGGCCTTCTTAAATGATCTTCAAATTGCTCTATACTTCGACAAGTTTTCAAGTTCAAACGCTGGAAAGAACTAATTTTTGGAAAAACGTACGTTATTGAATCTTAGAAGATTTTTTACTGAAAAGATAACTTCGTGGTGACTACTATGATGTGGGAGACTAGGACGATGAGTTTTGGATTCTTGGTCATAGAAGAAAAAAAAATGATTCATAATTTTGCGGATGCTGTAATTTCTTCCGATTTGTCGAAGTGGCGAGTCTTCGGGATCGTAAAACGACGTAGAATTCGTTGGGGAAAAGTGCCGGAACCGACATACCCATGTTCTGCGCTCCAGAGTGCTGCGTTGCTTTGGTACTGACATGAACTCGGTCCACTTGCTCTGTTTACTTGTTCAAAGCCCATAGTTACCACATTTCTCACGTGTCACTTTTTAAAAATTCCACACTCCGGTTCGTGCGGTCACAAAGTTTTTTGTCAGTGAGTTTCAAGTGTTATTTCGACTAGCTGGATAGCGGTGAATGACTTTCGCTCCAATACCACGTCATTCTACAGGTTTCGAGGTTTCTAAATCTTTTTGATTTTCGTTTTCATTTTTTCCGCGTCTCCGACAGTGAGGTCAAGAAAATTAGGATAGGACGCCCTGCGAACCGTCATACCCTGATATGTTTCGCCCTGAACGCGTCAACTGATGAAAAATAGATAAATATCGTTGACCGGTGTTACGAAGATATTTCGACTCGTGGTTATGGCAAAACAAAATTTATTTTCCATTTCTGACCCCGAAATTAAGAGTGGCAATTTTTTCCTTTTTCCTTTTTTCTGAGCAAATAATCTTTTTCAAATCTAAATTCAACAAATCTGTGCCATAAACTTATTCTCCGCAAAGTCTGCAATTTTTCCAAACATTCTCTCATCCTTTTTTTCGACAATGAGATGACTCGGTTTCCGGCTGACATATCATCCGTACGAATACCCAAAAATGTATTAACGAAAATTCTCTAGGCTCTTAAAGTTAGCTCAAAATATATATGGCAGCTGCTGTATGCCCCTGCCACGATGGCGCAGATGGCGAACAGCCCAGTCCAGGAGTCGACGCATGATGCATCAAGCCCGTTGTTCTTCCTTTGTGTCAAACTCTTTCTGGACGCACCGGCCACGCAATGGTGCGTGTTATACTATCGCCTCGTGGGTTACGGATTCTCCACTACGCTTTGTGATTAAATAATTATAACTAAAAGACGGGTCTACATCTCACCGCAAGTATGAGTATTATCAACCCGCAATAGCGTGCGTCGGTATCATCCCCTTCCATAGGAATATTCGATCAGAGAAAATAACAGGGTTGGTTTATTATTCGTCGTTGTTCAACTTCCCGTTTCCCTGTTTTCAAGGAAAAAATAAAGTTATTGTAATCACCCCGAAAATGAAGAGTTGAGTTTTCACCAGATCTCCACGTTTCGGAGGCTAGAGAATCACCTGCAATTATTTTCCGATGGACGTCTCTGTGTGTGGATTTATCTACGTATGTGATCAATTTTTTTGTTCGACGATATCTCGAGAACGAGTTACCGGATTTTTATGATTTTCGTCCCAATCAACGCGGCTTTTCCAAACTTAGTACTGATTAGATTTTGGCTTTGATCGGTTCACTACTTTTTGAATTGTTTGAATAACAAAATCCTAAAAGATAAAATAAAAATTATGATATCTTGAGAACGGATGAACGGATTCGAATGAAAATTGGTACCACAAGGGTTTTTGGGTCGCTGATCACAAATCTAAAGTAAAATTCGTTAAATTTAAATCTGGCGTATTCGGTATGCTAAAAATCTAAAAAAAAAAACTAAAAACATGAGAATTTTGATGAAAATTGATACTCTAACGTTTTTTGGGTCGCTGATCACGAATTTGACATCGTACTTCCAAAGTTCGAATAAGATAATGACATTATTGTTAATATTGTCATTATTTCAGCTCGAAACGAGTTTAAAAACGAAAAGTTCAAGGCTGGCTCATGGTCACCTCAAACCCGCTTGTTTGTTTTTTTTTTTTTTTCACTCCATAGAATTAATTTTTTCCGAATCGCTTCGTTTATCGAAACTTCGCCAAATTTGTAGAGAATATTTTACATTCATGTAATTTCGGGGCAAACCGATGATGTTCGTTTTTTTTTTTTTCTTTTTTTTTTTTTCTAAACGTTGTAATCTCTGTATATCATTGATCCGCCCCGAAATGACATAATTTGAGAATATTTCTTCCGAATGAAAAAAACTTTTCGAGTATAATTAAAAAATATCGTTATACAGGAGATCAGTATTCAAAGAATATCCCATTAAAAGCTGTGAAAATTATATAGTAAAACATCATTTTTTTTTTTTTTTTTTTTTTTTTTTTTTAAATTTTTTTCCCCATTATTTTTCATCCGTGGGTTAGGCAAGATATTTTCTCAATATACAATATCTCTGATGATTTGATGGATCGATTATACGTTTGGTTAATAAAATCGATTAAACTAAAGCGTCTCGAAGATGTTGAATATCGCAGGGTCTCAGAGTCTAAGTCTAACTCATCACCGAACCAAGCGCAGAAGATTAGGCAATTAAGCTATCCGTCAATTTTTTCGTCATTAATACCCAGCTACGAAGTAAGACGACGCGGAGATGCTACAACTGCGAAGATATAGAGACGAGAATAAGAGGTTGAGTAGTTCACGGGGGACGCCCACGTATAAATACGTCGGTACGTCTGGGAGTGACGTCAAGCCATTTGCCAAACGTAAGCTAGGGGCTGAAAAGAGTAAAGTAAAAAAATAAAAAAATAAAAACGAAAAGAAAGGAAAAAAAAACACGAATCGAAAAAAGGGAAGGAAAGTAGAATGAAAAAATGAAAAAAAAGAATTTCAATCCCTCGTAGAAAGTTATATGCCCACGTCAAAAGAGGTGGGAATTAGTCGCGCATATGTATGAAGGCACCAGATGCATCTAATTATACGTATTACATACGCCTGTGTAATAAAACTGCTAATTAGCGATGCGAAATCCAGAAAACTTCATAAGGCAGAATTCTGCGTTTTTGCTTAATTTTACGCGATTTTATAGTCTCTTTTTACCGACAGAAATCAGCCTAATTGCTGGTTATAGAATAACCCTACCAACGAATATATCAAGTCGATTTTATGGCACCGGAGTTTTGTGGCTCGTAACGAGTGTAACATAACAGCAATTTCCTTGTGAATTAATAAAGCAGTTTCGTGGTAGTCGGATTTTTATTTTCAATTAATTTTCACACATAATTTCCGCGTCGTTTTCACCAACGATTTCCACGTTTATACCAAACTAAGAAACTTCTTCGATCCGACGAGAAATGGTTCGTCAATTTTCATGCTTTTCCATACATTTTGAGGGTGGCGTTTACCACCGAGTTTCTCATTCTGCGTACAAATCGTTGATCAAAAATTTGGAAGACGGGATAATTTCTGCCATTGTCTCAGCTGGCCGGAACAAACGAGATGAAATTTTAACGGAAGAAATTTAAGGGCGGAAAAAAGGTGCCGAAAATCTGATACGTCGGTCCCATAGGATGCTTGCTGCACCCCCATATCTTTGCCTGGAGTACTCGAGAACGTCCCTTCCTGCCTCGTGGTACCTGCACCACCCTCGTAAAATAAAGAAAAAGGAGAAAAAAAAAAAAGATAAGAGAAGAAGCTGCAGCAGCACGTGAGAACCGAAACCTTTCTCACAGCATCCAGCTTCTCGAGTCGCCACACTCTTAGTTCGTTGTTCTTCTTCTTCTTCTTCTTCTCCTTCTTCCTACTCCTCCTCCTCGCTCAGTTCAGGACAGAACGAACCCGAGACGAGGTTTAAAAATCGAAGCAGCAGCATCAGCAGCAACAGGTCGTTCCGGTTACCGAATACCTTGACTAAGAAAGTGTCATGGCGACTATGCGTGCTCACACTAGTACTATACGATAATACAAGAACAGCATAACACAGGTCCGAGTTAGTTAGGTACTCTACCATATTCCTGCAGTAGGCGTCCTCAGGGTAACCCGATCGACCGACCGGACCGAACCGAAACTTGCTTTACTCGCTTTACTCGCTTCGCGAGAGCAGACAGTCCGACAAACCAACTGAACGGGTCTGTCCGCTCCTGCCAATCCTGTGTTGCACCTTGACGAGGACACGGATAGACTCGTAGAGACCTTAAAGTCCGAACTATGAAGTATAAAAATCGTTCTTCTTTGATTTTACTACGCAAAAAAAAAAAGAGAAAAAAAGAATTAAGAAAATCGGCGAACGAATTAGTCCTGACTTTGTCACCAGGTCGAGGGATGACGCGAGGTTTGCTTATAACGTGGCTTGCGCGAGGATAGAAAGTGGAAACCCCTTTTCCCTCAAATCGTTCGTTTCCGCAGTCAGGATACGCCCACGAGATTATATATTCCGGTTAATTAAACGCACCGACGAAGGATGATCTCAATTAACAAATGAACCGCGTACGTGTATAGTGTATGGGGCATCCCGTACCAATTCGACCTCCGCGATTTTTCGTATCATTTTTCCGACTCGAAATAGCAATTAGAATTTTTTTTTTCAGATTTTTTAAAACAAATTTGAGCGCGTCGTGAATTTTTTCAAGTTTTTTTTTTTTTCAACACCTCTATCGCCGTGATCGAAAAATCAATTTTTCTCATTTCAAAAATCACCCTTTCAAGGACCACTCTGATACACAAGCACATATACGTAGATATACGATATAAACGCAGATTTCTCGCGACTCGTGCATGTATTGGTACATAGGAGGTTCTACCCCCGTTCATAAACCATAAATCTTTAGTGGTAGGAAACGATATCGACGAATCGATGCTGTACCCGGATTAACACCTTTTTTCCTGCCTTTTTTATTGGGAAGCAACAGGCTGTATCACTCCGTCCAGTGATACTTATTTTTTCTTGTTTTTTTTTTTATTTTACCCACATAGAAGCTAGTCAAACATATTAAACCTTATTTCCCTATTTTAGCAACAAAATGCGATAAGCCTCTTTCCCCCATTCCTTATCCTTTTATCCATACAGTAATCGATTGAAACTCCAATACAGAAGATAAAATTCGAAAAAAGGTAATTATTTTTGAGAATTTTGATTTTTTTTTTCTTTTCTTCCGTGCTTCTTATTTTAATTCAGATCGTAGAATGATCGATCAGTATATACCTATACGGTCAATAGGCTTAGGCGAGTATAAAAATTGTATAAAATTTGTCGGCACTTCAAAGGGTCCGTCTTCTCATTTGTTAGCTGGTCAATTTCCACGTCACCTTGAAATCATCTCGAGCTATCAAACGACGATGCTGCAAATGTATATACGTACGTAACTCTTGAAGCAGATGGACGAAGTTGAACGGGGTCAAGGATCCGTCGAACGATTAATCTTCTATTCATCGGACCTCATCGTGTCCTCTTGCTTTCTTTCTTCCTTTGTCAGATTATTTTCCATTAATTTTTAACCGGAAAAACGATTTTCTCTTTTTCTTCCTTTGTTTTTTCGTCCTTTGTTTTATCTTCTTCTTCTCGTTGTTCAAAATTGAAAGTGAGAACTTGTTACTTCTCGTATTAATGCGAGTTATCATAATCTTCCCAGCTTTTGTTTTCGTCAAAAATTCACCCAAAACTAGATTATTCCTCAGGGTTTAAAGTTGCAGAGATTCAAAGGGGTACAATGTCGAAATTAAACACATTTTCAGGGATTCTAGCGACTGAGGTGAACAATACACAGATATCCTGTTATAGGTTTTTATTCTACGTAATATCACCCACAAATCCCGATCTTTGAAACCCTTGCATCGTACGTCATGTCGCTACCAGCATAGATTGAAATGAGCTGTGAAAATGATACAGTCCAACTGTCGCCTTAATTCCATAGTCAATTTTAGTTCAAACTGCATCCAGCTTCGTGAGCTCACTAAAAATTGATTCAATCCTAGCGTGAACTAGGGTGGTCAAAGAATACCCAATTTTACATAAATTTTCAGATTTTTAAAGTCTGTATACTGGAAATGACAAGAATTTTCAGTTTTCGCGATTTTTTTTACAGCAAAACGAACGAATATTTTTTTAAACTTTTAGTCTGCGCTATAACCACGCGCAAGGACTATATGCGCAACGAATTACAGATCGATCGGACTAATGGTCAGTTAGTTATCAAGGCAAGAGTCAACCTATGTCATTTTTACACAGCTCATTATGATCTATGATGATGGCCACACGAGGTAATCAGCATCGAGATTCGTGGATGACATTGCGTGGAATAAATGCCCAAGACGTGATATCTGTGTATTATTATTTACTTCAGTCGTCACAATCCCGGAGAATGTCTAATTTTCAGATCCTAAAGCGACACGAAGAAAATTTCGCATCGCTAATTTTTGGCGACGACATGACGCCTGGAGTAGAAAAATAAATCTGTCCCTGAGCGAGATAACGGTATATATTATACGTGCCGAATTATAATCCTCGGATTATACGTCGTGAAAGAAACGTGGCGAAAATATATTTGGAATTTAAATGGAACAGGGGCGGTTTGGTGTTCGTATGAATATAAGAAAACTAAATAATCAAGTTACGACGACGATTTAATCAATTAGGTGGAAATTCCAGGACATAAGAGATCATCGCGTGGCTTTAATCAACTGTAAACTTAATTAACTGACCATTAAAGCTCCTTCTGATTACCCAAAAGCCCCTCTCTAACCCCTGATACCAGATATTATAAAAACATGATCAAATTCAAACTTCCAGAGCCTCTGAGCTCTTCTCTTTCTCCCCTGAAAAAAATTTATGTGAAAATAGGGCGAATCGGGGCTCGGAATGAAAATCTGAAAAAATTATAGAATCATTTTTTCCACATTTCGAACCGATCGACGGCCATCCAACATAATTTAGTGAAACTGTCTAGTGCAGCGTTACATTTCCGGACGGTGACTGCAGTCTAGCGCTCGTATTGAAAACGGGAGAACTGGACGGACAACTATTGGCCAGTTTCCGTTTGTAATTTCCATACGGGCGGTGTTGTGATTAGTGGAGAAAATCTGGACGAAGAAACGAGAAAACGGAGAAAAAAAAATAAGGATAAGATTAAGATCGAAAGAAGTGAGGACGATTTTCTGACGTTTTTATTAAAATTCGAAAATAACTAAGGATCGAATCAAATTATCCTGTAGGAATACGCCCGGTTCAAATAGTTTGAAACTGGATTCAGGGTTTCGTAGTTTTCCTGTATATAGGTATAGCAGAGACTCGGAGAGAAGATCTAGTTCCTGACATTATTCGCCCCTTGGCAAACTCACCGACAGTTATGCACCCTCATTGTCGAGGAGTGTCTTCACATAGAAGTTCGAAGCTCGGGGATCTGCACCCTGAAGAGATAAAGAGAGTTCCCTGGATACAGGATATGGAACAGTCTAGAACGAACAGAATGTTTTATGCCAATTTCAACGAATCTCAACATGCTCGATCTTCTGCGGTACCCATCCGGAAAATAGATCAAAAATAAAAAATGGAAGATCTCTCCGAGATACTCGACGATTTATCTCAGAAATTACGAGATGAGAAGGTCCAAAATTTACAGGATTCTATTTGAATACCGCTTATAAATGTGCCTCTAGTGAGAGACGACCGCACAGAGATCCGGGTATCTATTGACAGTCGTCGAAGTGACGCCGATTAATGGTTTACCATTATCCGCCGTTGAATTTATATCAACTTCATATTTTTAGCTAATAACACGATGTACGTAAACTCTGAGTAGATGATACGACAGTTTATTTTCCGAGTGAAGAGATCGATTTTTAGACATCGTGACTTTTACCTCTCGTCATATTTGTGATAAGAAAAGTATTGATTTCGATGGAAAAGCGACTTTTGCCGATCTCAACGATTCTTCGCGGTCTTGGACCTCTGGTAGTAAAAAATCGACGAATTATCCCAGAAAAGGCGAGACGAAGGGATCGGGAGTTCACAGAATTCTACTTCCAAGTGACGCGCATAAAAATCGACATGTCTCGTCAAATTCGCAAGCTTCACTTCTACGATCAAATAAATTGCACCTTCAATTTCCGACTGCCAATAAACCGGCGAATGGTATTATGAAAAATACTATTTTTTGACTAATTTTCTCACCCCTTATCATCCCATCGACTAATTGCTTATTATACCAAACCCTTTCCTCCCTGCTTCTCTCGGTTCAATTATCAGAACGCATACGACAGGACGAGGAACCATAATGCTTAACTACTACTGGCTGCAGTCTGATATACGATATACTAGGGTACGATGTGCCGGTGGTGCTTCTGCTTCTGGTTTTGGTTTTGCTGCAAGCTTTCTCCCCTGCAGCAGAATTTTTCTGGCAAATGTTGAGCAGGCAACAAGCTAGAGCCACAAGGGGAGACAGGACAGAATACAATAGGCTAGCCTTCTGCCCCTGCTGCTGCTGCTGTTGTAGGGTGGATTTTAATTTCTGAACAACGATTATAGTATAGCTTATACCGAGCTTATACTTCCCCCGTTATATAGACGAAGTTTGAAGTTATTCATTTCATTAATTTTATGGGAACACGTTGATATGTTCCAGCTGGCTGGCTGTTCAATATCAAAAATCTTCAAAAAGGGAAGAACGTAAAAAAAAAAAAAAAATCGAAAAATCGAAAAGTCGATTCCAAGACACGGTTTGTCAATGTGTGATATGATTTTTGAATCAAAGGCATTGGGGCGGTGCTTAGAATCGAGATATGAACCTGGGGTTTCGACTAAATTTTCTTCCATATATTTGGAGACGTTCTGGCTCATGAGAGCATGGAAATTCGAATATGACCGAATCTCGGACCACCCTAATATCCATAGTACACCCCACAGTGACGTATGTCGTATGGTACGTTTGACACATAGGTAGGCACTTACCTACCTACCTACTGCCTGAAGGACAGAAAATTGATCATAATTTTGGTTATAACGAAATTACTGCAGTTTCCCATAGTCATGGGAGGGATCACCCTGTTAAAGCTACACCCCAACTGGCAGCCATGCAGCCACCCCATGTCTGCCATTACCGTTTGACATATGGCCACATATGGCCTCCAGCTACTACCTACTACTACTACCCCACGTATACTCCTTCGGTACCTGGTGGCAGAATAATATCGACGGAAAGAAGCGTTTCGACGTTTAGAAAATCAGGTAAAACGTCCCGGAAAATTTAACCCTGAATGTGCAATCGCGAGCTCTAGAAAGCTCTAGAAACGTTCCTCGGTAAAAAGTCTGGATAAAATAAAACGGAGTTTATTAAAAGCGAAACTTTAATTTTTTTTTTTTTTTCTCTCTCAACACAAAAACTACCGCATTAATTAATTTCAAAATTCAACGAGATTTAGGTTGGATTCAATCCTATCGCTCAACATGATAATCATCAAAATCTGTAGATCAGTTCTCAAGATATGATCGATTGACTTTTTCTTCTTAAAAATTTTGTTTTTCGAATAACTCGAAAACTACTAGACCGATAAAATCGGAAATCTGATCAGTTTTGAGTCCAGAAGAACCGCGTCGATTCGTATAAGTGAAGGAAGATATCCGTCTATTCGTTCCCAAGATTCCGTGGGACCAAAAATGGTCAAAAGTGGTTGAATTTTTTTTTGTTTTTTAAATTTTGGATCGGTGTGTTTCTTTTTTTTTCTTTTTTACCCTTTCGTGGATGGATTCGAAAAGTTTCAACTGTGTAAAAGCAGCTTGAAACGGGCGGGTCCTGTCGCTCAGCGCGATTAAACGGAGGTGAGACTGACAGATATATCAACACACATATTGCTGCAGCATCGAGTGTGTCGCTGTGACGCTGACCAGTCGAACAAATAAATCAATTGATGGGATAAAATCATGAACGTTTACAGCTCGAACGTAATAATAATTAATTGAACGGCTGAATAACACGTTGTGATTTCGGAGCCTTTGAATCCGCGCGGAATCCACAAAACAGAAATAAAAACTGAACGTGAAATCGATTAGGAAAAAAAAATGAAGAGGTTCATTGCTTTTTTTTTTTTTTCTTTTTGTTTATTTTTTTCGATTTTTCGAAAATCATCGAGGAAAAAATACAGGAAATAAAAAATAAAAAAAAAATAGAATCGCAATAAACTTTTGATAGGACGATGCCAACGCAGCCTAAGAAATGCCTGGAGGCTTTTCAGCAAATTCACACACCCACCGTGTGCAATCAGAGGGAAAGGACCGACCGTGGCGGCGATAGAATAGGGGAAAAATCGAGGAAAATGGAAAGCTCAGGCAGAAACGACGTGTTGCGGACGTGCGGACGAACGACAAAGAAATTTCTATACGACTGGAGTGAGATGGAGAGAGAGAGAGAGAGGGAGAGAGAGAGAGAGAGGAAGAGATTTCTCATTGATATGGAACCGCGGTGCTCGGTAGAGCTGTAGGTAGGTACTCGACTTTCAAAGAGAGAAGCGCATATCCTGAAGGGATCCTCCACAGCGATGATTTTTTATTTACTTTTCAGCTTTCATTATTTTTCAAAATTAACGATTAAGTAAAAAGGGGGATAAAGTTGATGGAGCAAATATATTTATTTTTTTTTTCTTTTTTCTTTCCTTTTTTTACTCGGCTATCAGATCGATTGAGTTAACGATTTTCTTATTGACTGATGAAATATCTTAAATATACCTAGCATGAAGGATTTGAAAAATAAAAAATTAATTTGGTGATGGGTATAAGCTCGGAGAAAAGAGGAAAGAAAAATACCACATTCCATTTTTTATTTACTTATTTTTACTTTTTTATTCAAATTCTTGTGCTGCGTTTCGACTATTTTATTGATTTACATAAACTGAAAAATGAATATAAAAAAATCGCTCAATTTTTGTGCAATATCTCGTGGCTCTGCGATATTTAGGCCTGCATATATCCATATGGGCGTAAAGACATTCCGGATACATTCTGTCCCCCGCCGATCTTAAGGAATAAGTGAAAATTAAAAAAAAAAGAAAGGAAAAAAATACATAAATAAATGTAAAAAGATTGAGGAAACAAGCAGCAGCAGCCGCCGGTGGTATCGGCTGGGGCGAAGTGGGATACATACGACTTTCATCTGTCACTCTACCACGGTTTATAACCCGTGGGATAAAATCTGGCGAAGAAAAATCTTCATAGATCTATGTAGGCAAACTGAAATTTTGTTACTAGATCGTAGAAGACTGGCTTTACGCAGGTATAAAGCATGTGAAATTCTTTTAATGAAATTTGAAGAAATAATAACCATATTAACCGGAAATACTATATCAATCATAGATCGTGAGTAAAAAAAAATGAAGAGTCTAATTATTTTTGATCGTAGAAGGAAACGTCGAATCGATTGAAAATTTGGAAATTGTTCGTGCCCATTTGACATTTTTTTTATCTACCCATGTTCGTAACCATTTGTCAGAAGATTGGGGAAAGCTTGCAGCAAAACCAAAACCAAAACCAAAACCAGAACGAGAACGAGAAGCACCACCGGCACATCGTACTAGTATATTGTACATCAGACTGCAGTCGGTAGTAGTTAAGCATTATAGTTCCTCGTCCTGTCGTATGCGTTCTGATAATTGAACCGAGGTAGGCAGGGAGGAAGGGTGTGGTATAATAAGCAATTAGTCGATGGGATGATAAGGGGTGAGAAAATTAGTCAAAAAATAGTATTTTTCATGATACCATTCGCCGGTTTATTGGCAGTCGGAAATTGAAGGTGCAATTTATTTAATCGTAGAAGTGAACCTTGCGAATTTGACGAGACATGCCGATTTTTATGCGCGTCACTTGGAAGTAGAATTCTGTGAACTCCCGATCCCTTCGTCTCGCCTTTTCTGGGATAATTCGTCGATTTTTTAGTACCAGAGGTCCGAGACCGCGAAGAATCGTTGAGATCGGCAAAAGTCGCTTTTCCATCGAAATCAATACTTTTCTTATCACAAATACGACGAGAGGTAAAAGTCACGATGTCTAAAAATCGATCTCTTCACTCGGAAAATAAACTGTCGTATCATCTCCTCAGAGTTTACGTACATCGTGTTATTAGCTAAAAATATGAAGTTAATATCAATTCAACGACGGATAATGGTAAACCACTAATCGGCGCCACTTCGACGACTGTCAATAGATACCCGGATCTCTGTGCGTTCGTCTCTCATCAGAGGCATATTTATAAGCTGTTCTGTGTACGAGAAACGAAGAAGAGAAGAACTTTCCGCTGTCCCAATCAGTGGATTTTGGAGTAAAGAGGGCCAATGATAACGAATCATTGATAACAATTCGTGTTTTTGAGGTAGAAAACTTTTGCTCAGGACGTTACTCAAAGTTTCAGGATAATCGAGGGAAAAAACTTGAATTATTACAGGAGCTTAGGGATTTCCACGACTAGTATAGAGATCCGAAAATTATTGTATACGATAAAAATCAAACTCTGTATGAAAGCTTCATACGCAAGATCGTAATTAGTATATCCGGCAGTATATATATCATGCGTACCGTACCGTACCGTAAGTACTGCGTACGCTCGACGATGTACACTGCACACGTGTACCTAAATACCTACGTGGAATGACACGCAACGATGTGTACATAGTGACTATATGCATGATAAAATATACGTAACTACATACATACGTAAATGCATACATACGACTGCAGCAAGCTGCACTCACATGCGTTTTGAACAGGGAAAGGCACACGTGCGAAGATAAAGAAGAAATACCGGATGCAGCTTGGACGCAAAATTTTGTCGTTAAAAATCTGTAAATTTTTCACCGATACCTACCACTGAAGGCAAGAAGTAGGTATGCGGATTTTCGAGACGCGATGTATCCCGGAATTTTCAAGGTGACTAGAACTATGGTTGGAGTGAAACCGAAACATGTCGTTATGGAGTAAGTTATCGAGTCTTGAGGAAATCCGAGATTATAGGGAAACTACAAACTATAACCACGATGTAGAGCACATTCTCCTCCTGCGAGACTCAAGAGTCAGAGGTTCATCGGTCCACTCCAAACTTTACCCCAAACTGTGGAAATCACGATCCGCAGGAATCGTATTCCTACTTCTTAAGGGGGTTGTCAATGTAGGAGAAGAAAAAAATGTTCATCGTCTTCAATGATTTATTACGGCGAGAATGACGGACGGAAAATAATTGTGATGATAGCATTCGAAAGCAATGAATTGCCGCTTCAAAATGAAAAAAAAAAAAATTAAATATCACAAAAATGAAGTCCACTGTATCCATTCAAGTAAAGCTCGGTAAAAAACGATTTGCGAAACGGTGACCACGTTTATAAGCAAACGGAATATCTGAAACACGAAAACCAATACTTTTTGGAATCGTCAATGTACCCTCCAAGCTTCTATGGAATGGATTTTTGATCGACTCAAACGTGGTCGAGTTACGAATCCTTTTTGCATTTGATCGCGTTTTTTGGGATTTTCGCGAACGTTTTTATCAATTTTTCAAAAACGAAAGATCGGATGAGAAATTCGTTCCATAGAAGCTTAGAGGGTACATTGACGATTCCAAAAAGTATTGGTTTTTGTGTTTTAGATATTCCGTTTGCCTATAAGCGTGGTGACCGTTTCGAAAACCGTTTTTTGCACAGCTCTACTTAAATGGACGCAGCGGACTCGATTTTTGTGATATTCAATTCTTTTTTCTTTTAATCTGAAGCGTAAATTCGTAGCTTTCAAACGCCAGTCTTACAATTATTTTTCGTCATTCATTCTCGTCGTAATAAAACATTGAAAACGACGAACATTTCATTCTTCTCTCACCTTGGCACCTCCCTTAAGCAGATTTCGTCATCACTCAAAGTCTCCTTTGCATGAAAGTGTTCGTTCCAAAGATCTGCGCCACCTCAAGGTATCAAAGTATTTTTTGATTTCATTCGATTTTCACCCGTACTAAAGTCGGATCGTAAATTTTTGTGACAACAAAAAAATCTTCGGTTAACGGCGAATTTTTATCTCGTGTACGAAGGTAGGTGCCAGATAGAACTCACGATCAGCCACGGACGACGTTCTAGTCTCGATTCTAAGTGGCGAGGTGAACGGCCAGCTGGATATATTTAGACTGTAATCAAGGCCAATAACTTTACTTCAACCTGGTTCACGGGTCGAGTTGCATGCATCAGGGTAACGCTTCCCTGCCTCTGCATCCGCGTCCGCATCCGCATCCGCATCTTCACCGCGGGATTTTCACTCGGTGATCATTTCATCGAATGGTATGCAGAAATCGATGAAAGAGATGCGGCTCGTTATTAAAAGGCGGCCATTCCGCATGGATGAAGAAACTGCTTCGGGTTCAGAAAATCACGGATGCAGAGTACTTCGAATATGTATACTGACGACCAGCTCAGGCGCCAAGACGCTTTATGTCCGCGTCGAAATTAGATCGTGCCTCAGAGTTCGGCTGCATGCGTTAGTGGATGTTCATAGTAGCAAAATGGTACCGGAAACTTGAGGAAAGCTGAAGTGAAGGCAGGCACTTTGAGATCTTAGGGGGTTCCTTCTTTATTTTTGGACAGAAATAATCGCAGCCGAATTAAGAGATTTTTTAGAAAAACTGGGTTTTCGCATTTTCCGGTAGTCGTAATTTCATAGTGAATGCATCTGCGAGGTGCTGGGTACTCTACAACGACTTGGAACCGAGTTTAAACCTCGGCCTCTTCGATCACGAAACAAGAAGCCGAGATGTACATCGATTTTCGGCCTTCCAATAAACGGTTGTCGAAAACTATGAGACATAATCAAATTTCACGGCCAGATTCGTAATCAGAGCACTAAAATTTGTCGGAAATGAGTCGTAACACGCCGGAAGAAAAACTCAGTTGAAGATCGATGAAATGAAAATTCAAATTTGAATTTAAAAAAAAAATTGCTCGAGGCTGTGAAGATGGTTCGATGAAATTTAGACAAGAAAAAATGGTGTCTAAAATAAACGTTTCCGAATATGAACTGGACAAAAAATGGTCCATCCAGCCAAATATCGATTTAGTAAAAACAAAAATCAGTTGCGATCGAGTAGTTTCATATATGCAAATCGCTCCGGCTCGTGCACAAGCGAGCTCGCTCAATGCGATGACAAATGGCAAATGACGGCGACGATTAGCGTCGGCGTTGCCTTAGCGACGGGGGATGTGGCTCGGGGTAGACGCCCCAGATTCTGCAGCCCCAAAGATGATTTCACTAGTCTTTTCGGTCCGCGTGTTGTCTCGCTTTTACCAATCGGTTAAATCCTCTTCGGTAATGATACGAAAAGCGAATTTTCTCCTCTCGTTTACCTCGCTCAGTGCATACATATCAGTTTTTGAAATCGGTAATTGGATAGATTTTTCAAAACGCACAGATGTCGGGGACGCCTTTTCGCGTGTTTAAATCCCTAGCTGAAAAAAAAAAATGGAATAAAAAAAAGAGGCTTCTGAATTTTCTCACAAAAAACTTCGCTGTAAACTCTCTCGCACGAGTTAATTAAATCTGAACGTATACGGCACAGTATAGGTAGATACAGAAATATCTACCCCATTAACGACACGCGCTGGCATCGATTAACTCGGCACCTCAGTACATTACAAGTGTGACAATAGAGGAGGAGGCTCAACCCACGTGAGATTTTTACCCGACAAACCTTCTAAGGACTCAAAAATTCCGGTAACAATTTTTTTTTCTCTTTTATATCGGAGAAAAATCGTCATTTTTCGCGCCAAAATCGGATCCCTGGATAATTCTAAGCGTTTCAAGTATTCGAATAAAAATTCCTTAATTTTGAAGTACTTTTCTACAAATTTAATGAAGTGAAAAAAAAAAAAAAAGTGATGATAATTTCATTGAAAAGTAAAATGAAAATTTTCTTCTCGGGAGTGAAATCGCGTTTTACTTTCGAGTGGGATTTAGGAATGACGCGCGATTTTCGCTCTGACTGAGTGAATCAGCCGAAAAAATATTCCCAGACTTGAAAATTTCAGGATTTTTATAATTCACATCCGCCATGAGACACCATTGCGCTTAAATTCTATCGACGATGCAACGAGCTGGGAAAATATACTTGAACGAGAAAGAGAAGAGGAATATCTGCAAATGGTTTAGGGGTCTTCTCGAGTGCGGGGTTTCGTGTATTTATAACCCATAGGGAGGACACGCATACATACGAAATGGCTTTTCGGAAATATATATATTCACCACCCTGACTCACCCTTGACTACAATCCCCACTACCATTAACGAAACTCGCGCGTCCTCATACCTCGGTTCATTTCCTTTATACGCCCCATTTTCATCCCGAGGGACGACGGGATCGACGACCACCTTCCATGGAAGGAGAAAGGTGGAAGATAGAAGGGATCGCAAGGAAGGACTTATAAAATTCCGTATACCTCAGTCTATATACTCATACTTCTAATATATCCAGTCGCACTTTCGGTACCCTAATAACATGGCTTTACTTTCCTTGAACAATTTTGCGCGGGATAAATTTTCAATTCTTTATATCCGCCCTTACTAAGGGGGAACTTTCAGTCTCAGATTTTCGAATCGACTTCTTCAGTTCGAAAAAAAAAGAAAAATAAAAGTATATGTTTTTCCTGTGACTTTACCCAGACCGCAAGAAACACGATGATTCGGTTTAAATGGAATGTGGGCTGCAGGTACATCCGCAGAGAAAAATGCGCTCCGCAACTTCAAGCAATGCTTACCTGGAACAGAAAATGAAAAATAATTTAACTTCGTTATCACAAAAGCCTGTATAAATTTTTATCAGAGTTCAAAAGGCACTAGGGTAGATATCTAGCATTTTGTACCCTTGGAAAAAGTGTTACTTAAAATATACATCGACCGCACTCGACGATATCTGGTGTAAATTTAGTTTATTCGTAAGTACACGAGCCGCGTACGTCGAATCAGTTTCAACTAATTTTTGATACACCTAAACGGTGATTAAAGTTCTATTTTTGAGGCTGAAAGTGGCATTTAGTTTTTTCCCGTTTTTGGCAATTGAATTTTATTCCTTATTCACGGAAAGCTAAATAGGTGAACTAGAAAAAATGTATGGAACGTTCCATGCCAACTGGACAGTCTCGGATTCGATCGATGCCTGTTTATGCATATATCATTTTTCAACTCTGAGAGACGGTCACATATCCTCAGATTTTTCCCACGACAAGTTATTTGACTCGGAATATTTTGCACTGAAACAAAAACGCCAGTTTTCATTTTTAAAAACGAAATCCCGAAAATTCTGTATTCCGCAACGACAATTTTCAGCCGTATCTGAATACGGAGCTGATTCTTCGTATATTTATTCGATCGATTTCAAGGAATATCAACGAATGGATGATATTATCGACGCAATTCTCACACGAAGAAATACCGAGGAAATTAACTGACGCGTTAGCGCGGGTAAAAAACCGATGTGAAAATGACTATTTTTCCGTCTGCTCGATAACAGTGCAATAAATTATCGGTCGAAATAAGCGCGACTGATTATCGACGAGATCTTTTAATGGGTCGAATAAATAGGCGAAAGATGAGTTCAAATTTCGGATACGGCTGGGAATGATCGTCGTGTAACGCAGAGTTTTGGTATAAAAAAAATTCGGAAATGAATAACGGTTCGTGGTAAAAATGTGAAAAAAATTTAGGTGACTTTCAGGGTTGAAACAATGCAATAAAAAAAAAGAAAAAAGAGCATGAATCAAATTCGATTAAATGAGAGATATATATTTATGACGAAAAAGAAGAGGTTTATATCTATATTCCTAAATTCACACGCTCTCTAATCAGGTCTCAATCTGTTTTTACGAAATGAGACCAGGTAGGTATGTATGATGTATGTATATGTGGGAAATTGATCGAGAGAAAGGTCGACTCAAGGATTCGTAATCGAGTTATACTTGACTATAGGCTTCGACTACACGCACACACAGGTATATACCTACATACTTGTGTATTAAAGAATAGAGTACCAACCTGGTAACGGAATATAAGGATGGGAAGAAAAGGAGGTGTAACACGATATTTTTGGAATTGATGCAATCTGAGAAAGAAAAATGACCTCGCTTCGTCTAGTTCGTTCAGCGAATGCCCAATCACTGTTATTCGATCAAAGACAAGGAAAAAGAAGAAGAAAAAGGAGCAAGAGGAAAAGAGCAATCGACTCGATATCCAACGACGTATCGGCTACAACGTGACAACGATTTCCATCAGTTTCCTTCTTTTCTCACGCCTTTTCTTCCTTCTATCCTGTTTTCACTATATATACTACTTCACTATATATACATATATATTTTTTGTAGTTTCTCGGAGGTTAAAAAATCTGCAAATTTCTTTGATTTTTCGAAAAAATGAGCAACGAAAAATGACTAAAATTCACTGAAAATGCGATACAAAGGTTAAAAATCCTCTCTGGTTAATCCTGGACGACAAGGTTCATCGGTTCAGGCTTCGTAGTTACAACAACCGTCTAGACGAGCGGGTCGATGGTCTCATCCTCTGGAAATGAATCTAGACTCTCACTCCCCAAACTCCCTCCCCGCAGCTTTTGTTTCTGTTTTGAACTTGCGTCAAAAAATGATAAAAACGAAAAAATTTAAGGCGATGAACTTGTCGCGATATCCTCATTACTGGGCACAATGGTATTGAAGATATTCGCGGTTTATATCGAAAACTGGAAAGATGACGATTTTCATCATGCACGTATATAGCTGCAGCGTCGAGATGTTAGTTCGCCTAGTTTAACACACAAGGGTATACCCATTTCAAGGTGTATTACCAAGTTAGGTAATACCTGAGAGATAGTTGTAAGTTACGATTGAAACGAATTACAGCATACCGAATAGTCCTTGAAACTCTTATCCATTTAAAATTAGTATTAATCGTTTCTTATATGCAGAGCCGAATAGATTTTATGCCGATAAATCATTCGGATGTAAAAAGGAATGAAAAATAAGGTGAATAGCTACTCTTAACAATAACCATGCCTAAACCCGGGGCCAGGAAATTGCAGCAATAGCAATCTCTGTCTGGGATCATTATCCACATACCTGTACCCATTCCTGGACGACTAATCGACTCATTTTGCCAAAATGTTTGCCCAAATCTGTCGCGTAATCGGGGTGCAGACTCGGTGACGAATTGTTTGAATAAGATATGAGACAACCGCACCCTACAGCCGGAGAGAGATGATTTTATATTTTTATGGATGGGACGTCGGAGTGTCTGTATCCCCGGTCGCCAATGTATAAAAAGGAGGAAATTTTTCTTTCAAAAAGATTAGCAATAAGTAAGCCGGGTTTTTATCGTTTCCCCAACGATCTATGATCGCTAGATTGGACATAATTATAATCACGATTTTGAAATTCGCGGATTTTTTACGCCAACTCAAAGCCGAAAGACTGACTAAGACAAGGTTCTACACTCAAGCATATAGGTATGACTAAGTACCAAATGCAAGGTTTTAGTAATATAGCATTTGGGTCAAAGCCAAAGAAGCGACCGTGACGTGAGGTAGAGTCTTTCATATCCTTGTGCAGTTGGTATATTTCTTTTCTTTAGTCCCGTTTCCTCTCTATCATCCTTTGGAGATTTTATACAGCACTATGATCAACAGCTGTTCAATTAAAGTAATAGAAAAGGTCTACAAACGTGAAGATCATTGTACATCATCGAAAATCAGCGTACATCAGAGAATCGCGATATAGTATAGCAACCCATGTAAGAAACGGTAAGATAAGAAGAAAAACAGGGAAAGAGATAAGCGACGTACGTATCTATATACTTTGTCGCCGATAACACGTTACTATATCGATTCCACATTTCCGGCAACGATATAGACACGATCGTACATGTGTATAAAAATCATATGAAATATAGGAGAAAAATGTTGAAACAAGTGCTCGACGTCTTGATACACTTTTGAAAAAAGAGAATTTTTTTTGGAGCCACGTGCAAGTCGGATGAAAGAAAGATAACGTTCGCGGAAAATCCTTCCTACGCGATCTCGAAACGAGGAAAAAAAATCATTGAAGAAAACAAGGAAAGATTTTGTGAGCTTATTGGACAAAGAAGAGAACGGTATGAATAAATAAATAAATTTATGAATGAGTAAAAATAAATGACTTTCAAGTGCTGATCCTGCTAGTCTTAATTACCAACTTCCTAATGTCATTAGGGTGAACGCGAGTTAGACGACGAGCCGCGAGTCATAAATAAAAGAGATTTGACCTCGCAGCTTAATAGCGACTACTCGAAATATTTCCCAACGAATGAAATGAAAATGAAAATTTGTAAAATTATTTAAAAAAAAAAAAGAAGAGAGAAAGAATATATTCATGTAAAAATATGCGTCAAATAAAAATTTCATTGAAAAACATATTTTCACTTTTTATTCGTTGACGAGTCTAAAATATTAAGGATCATGTACCTTGATTTGTTATGTATGAGACAAGAAACGAATTGCATTACGTAATATTACGTTACGTTATATGTTTCGCCTTATGCTTGGCCTCGAAACATATTTGACATCGATCACTCAGCTCTCGACTCAATTCAACTCCGCAACCAAAAACCGTCGATAACTTTCCTCGTTGACAAATAATTGGACACATACTTTGTACAAAGTTAAATTTTGCCTCGTTGACTTTATTAGACTCATGACTTTTGACTTATGACTTATGACCGAAGTAGTGGATAACCATCATGGCCAGGAGACAGAAAGGAGTTGCCACAAGGACGACCCTGCCACAGCCTTAGATGGGAACAGAAAAAATAACTTGGAGAATGGCACGAAATTAAAATTTTTTAAAAACGTTCTTTCGTCATTTTTTTTCTGGCAGTTATCAACAATTGTATCGTATTATCCCTGAATCATATTTTATCGCACTTGGTACAGGATTACATGAGAACTATTGAACCTACTGAGATCAGGTTCGACATACTTCTTTATTAGAATTTTCCGCGATGTCTGAACTACGGATATTGAAATCAGTCGAGAAAATTTTGCGACGTATGGATAAATGGGATTGGCAAACGCGATGATTGTGAAAAATGAAGTAAATCTTTGAAGAAAAAGATACTTTCCATGTGTGTAATGCAATTTCCGTAGTTCACACCGCGGTCATGCCTGTATAGAATATTCATGTAAAATTTGGTTCGTTTCGGATGAACGGTCACGGAATAATCCTGTACGAATGAATTCCGGTTATGTCAATAGGTAAAATGGCATTCGACGGGCAAATGACGAATGAAGAATATAATTCAAAGCCAAAGTTTATCCCAGTTCTGATCACTTCGCGATCCATTCCGAAACAGCTTTCCTATCTGGCTTATGGCCTGACGTTCGTCTTTGCGGTGGACAAAGTCAAGCCTCAGAGAGCCATGGACCTGCTGTTCCCTCGTGTCTCGTGTCTCGTGGCTCCTGGCTCCTAGCTCCTGGCTCCCACGACCCCGCCCGGGTCACAACGCTTGGAGAAGTTCTCCCAAGTCGAACGACCGCGAGTTGGTAGCCAGTGGTCGGGCCTCGCCACGCCTGAAGCCCACATGTATTAACTCATCGCATTTCCAACCTAGGCCTCTATACTATACTAGAGGAAAAATACTGGGCAGTGGTCAGCCGCGCACAAATTGCCGGCGACACATGTGCAGTAACAGTAATCGAATATTACTCGGTTTAATTTTCATACCTCTTGGCGTGAAATAACAGCCAACGCCACAATTAACTCGAAGCTATATTACCGAACGGAAAGGGTTTTAATTCATAGCTGAGTAAGCCGGCTCGAAACACGTGTATAATAATTTCACAAAGGAGATACGAAACTCTGAGAATTTAAAACAAAATTTTGTATAACCAGGGTGCGGGTGAAAAATTCGGAAAAATTAAAACGTTTTGAATGGAATTTCAGTGGAAATCTTAAACATGAGGATTAGGCGCCAGGTTTTAAATTTTAAATAACAATAAGTTGTTTTAATTATTATCGCGGAATAATCCGAGGCCAAGTTAATTCTAGTTACCGTTATCTGTGACGTGTGTTTACTTGCTCGCTGGAGGCCACATGGCGTTTCGATAACTGACGTCCATATCGTCGCCTCGTATGACGAGAAGCTATTATATGCCTCTGATATACCATATGCAACTGTCACGAACGGAGAAATATCAAAAACAACGAAATTTTTCATTTTTAATCAAAATTTACAAATTCCTTTCAAATTCTCGGATTCGATTCATGTTCTTTTTTTTTTTTTGTTTTTTTGTAGCATTGTTCCAACCCTGAAAGTCACCTAAATTTTTTTCAAATTTTTACCACGAACCGTTATTCATTTCCGAATTTTTTTATACCAAAACTCTGCGTTACACGACGATCATTCCCAGCCGTATCCGAAATTGAACTCATCTTTCGCCTATTTATTCGACCCATTAAAAGATCTCGTCGATAATCAGTCGCGCTTATTTCGACCGATAATTTATTGCACTGTTATCGAGCAGACGGAAAAATAGTCATTTCCACATCGGTTTTTCACCCGCGCTAACGCGTCAGTTAATTTCCTCGGTATTTCTTCGTGTGAGAATTGCGTCGATAATATCATCCATTCGTTGATATTCCTTGAAATCGATCGAATAAATATACGAAGAATCAGCTCCGTATTCAGATACGGCTGAAAAATGTCGTTGCGGAAGACAGAATTTTCGGGATTTCGTTTTTAAAAATGAAAACTGGCGTTTTTGTTTCAGTGCAAAATATTTCGAGTCAAATAACTTGTCGTGGGAAAAATCTGAGGATATGTGACCGTCTCTCAGAGTTGAAAAATGATATAAATATCATGTTCGCATGAAAGGCCGAATGTTATTTTTATTCTGTTTAAATACGGAAGGAAGTTGTAAAAAAAGTTTTAAAGCTACATTGCCCTTCCTCGAGAGCTTTAAATCGTCACGTAAATCTGAGCTGCCTAAACACTATAAGCTAATTGTATAATAGGATACGAGAGGAGACGAAACTAGTGGCCGAAGTACATTATACAGCTGGTGCTCTTTGTCTTGGGTGTCCTACTACCTGCTTCCTTACTGTATATACGTAGCAAGCTGCAAACTTAAGATAACCACGTCGTAGTCGTCGTCGTCGTCGTCGTCGTCTCCTCTCCTCTCCTCTCGGAGAAAGCCAACAAAGTCGAGAAGATAGGAAAGCCGACATTTTCATCTATGTATGAACTAAGCCGATTCACAGCTTGAGATTCACCAGTCCTGTCCTTTTTGAGATATGAACTATACTACGCTCCGTGCACGCATAAGGATCGAGAGAGGCGTCATATCACGTGCTAGTTAAGGAATGATGTACAATTCTAGATAAACTTACGTACACATAGTATGATAGTATGATAAGTAGCGTCTATAATACAGCCTCATTCTGTACCAAAAAACAAGTGGAAAAATTGAGCAAAAGTTTAAGTAGATCGAAGAACTTCCAGAAGTCGTTTATCAGAGACTCAAATCTGACCGTTTAACCCAATTTTACAATTTTTTGGTAATTCATTTCAATCTGTTATGGAGTTACTTAGAAACTATTGGGAGATGGAATTTTTCTGAAATTTAGTCAAAGGCTTTCTTAAAAGTATCGACGTCCGTTCGTACCTACGATAACTCACCGATTGAGAACTGAATCAGCGCCTCATTCAAGTTGAGGAAAAAGATGGAAAGATTTTACCTGATTTCAACAAAAATGTTCCGTTAATTTATCTAAAAAAACCTGACAAACGAGGGTCGAGGGGCTCATTTCCCTTCCGACTTACGACTTATTATTTCTGTGAATATTTCACTCGAATCCTTCGTCGTCGCTTCATGCTTAGAGAGCCTTGCAACCATTGAACATCCTGTGTTTGATGTCGTGTGTTCTTCCATCACATTTTCGCAAAACGCTGGCAATTCTTTGTCCAAATTCCGTCCCGTGTTTGTCCGAAATGCGGGATGAAAATTTATTCGCAGTTGCCTGCAGAAGGTTGAAAATTATTGGGAAGGACGAAACTTCATACTTCAGAGTTTTGAAAAAAAAGTTGCACCCAATTTCCGCAACCAAAAAACAAACTCCATCATTCCCTGTCCGAATGGATCCTCGAGCCCGTTATCAAATGTCGATTTCTCAAGTTTCAAATCCACCTTCAGGTATAGAATATAATAATTTTCGGAAAAAATCCCGAAATCTCCTCCATCCTTGACAGAAGGAAGGACACTTCCCTTCTGACTCCCGACTTATTATTTCCACGAATATTGCACTCAGTTTTTCGTCGTCACTTCACGCTTAGAGAACCTCACATAAGTACATCGAACATCCTGTGTTTGATATCACGAGTTGTTCCGTCACGACGCTGTACTCTCTAATGTTATCTCGCTATAGACTCAATGTGGGTTTATAAGCTCGACAGAAATAGCCAGTAATGAGGCATTACAATAAAAAAAAAAAAAAACGAAATCCATACGAATATAATAATCATTATAAAGGTCTGTTCGTGATCGATCAATGAATAAGTGGACATGAATTAATCGCTTCCAGATATACCAATATCGTACTTTATCTACATTGGATACCGTAGTCGAGCTCTCAACTCCGAAAGTTCATCGACCCAGAAAAATTGTCTTTAAGTGAAAAGGAAACCGATAAAAAAAACCCGTCGAAGACATTAAACAAACCAAACTTCACCAGATGTCTCGTTTTTCTCAAGATCATTTAACTCCCGTTCTGGCCGACGTGCGACAAGACGGCCGAAAAATGACCCTGAGCTAAAATAACGTGGATGAACATTATATTCGAATTCTTTAAAATCTCAAGGATTAGATAACACCACCCAGCGTGATTTCTATAATCATTAATCAAAATAGTGAGGAAAAAATTGAAAAATTGAACATCGTTTGGTTACAGTTTGCAGGATATTGTGAATTCGGGATATAATAAGGTAAACCTCGAGCCTTTAAGGGGGATGCACACCTTTGGAGGAGTTGAAATTTCCTCTTGTCACAAATTATCACCATTATCATTATTCTCATTAGTATTATTATGACAATTTTTATCCCCGCAGTGAATAAGACTCGAATAAAATTTCCTCGAAATTCATACATTCTTCCGAATTTTGAGACGACGCCTTGAAAACTGTAATAAACATAGGCTAAAAATTCTAACGAGTATAATAACACCATGCCGCATTAACCGGACCCGAAATGTATGGAAAAGATTTTTGGTTTCAATTTCATGATCACGAATAAAACGAATTTTTGAAAATTTTTCATTTTTTTTCTTGCCATTTTATTCATTTCTTTGTGATTTTCAATTTTTCGGATTCAACTGACAGAGGAGGGCCCAAGGAACACAAATACTCTTGAGGATATCCAAAATCCTTATTCGTTATCCTGGAATCGTGGCAAAATCTGATTTTGCACTATCCGCATCAGTCCGTTGCACCGACCGTATCATCGACCCCCGTGACAATTTTGATTCAATTTTTTTTTTTCATTTCATAATGTTATGATGAATACCAAAAATAAAAGTAGTAGCTTTTTGTCTTTTCTTTCTTCTTTTTTTTTTTTTTTTTCTTTTTATTCGGAAAAATGCAGGGAAGATAAATTTCATCTAATCTTTTACCTCCTCTTATCACGTTCTCCTCGACGCGCAGCTCCGTTTGTCTATGAGTAATTACGAACGAGAGCGATGCGCAAAATAAAAAGATAAAAAAAGAAAAGAAAAGAAAAGAAAATAATGAGAAAAAGGAGCAGCGATCCTTTCCCTTATACTCTGCCCTCCTTTACCTTACTCTATGCTACACTATATAACAGGGTCTTGCCGGCTAGTTTACATAATAATTAAAATTTTAAATGGATTTTAATTACTCCAGCCTCAGCGTTCGCTGCGTTCGGGTTGCGCTACCGATGCTGCTGCACGTCTGGTTTACTAGTCGACGATCTAAGTGTCGAAAAATTATCTCTCAGGAATAATTTCTGGTTAAATGCGACCCTGCAAACCAGTTCGACAATGATAAATTAATGCTCTTCACCTATGCCGCGGATTTTCAACTATCCATCAATTTTTCATCGGAGCAATTCTGGGACCCAAAAGAATATATTCGAGCCGATTAAAAAGTAGAAAAGGACGAAAAACGAAAGATTCCTTTACAGCAAAATTCGTTTTTTTTTTTTTTTGTTTTTTTTTTTTAACTAGAGGTAGCGCGTTGAGTAGAGAAAATCAAAATTGCGGCAGCTGGAAAAGGTCGGGTCTTCGATATTCCTATGGAATAAGGGGAACCGAATTTTTCCAAGCTTTCGACCCACGGCCAGGTTTCTAATAACAAAGCGAGATTTTCGGATCTCGGTAAGGTTTCATAGGAAAAAAAAGAACCCTGATTCTCTAGTTCTAGGGGTAAACTTGAAATCGGGACAAAAGGAGACCCAAGCCCGGTATAAGGGGAGCAGAAGTAATGTAGCCGAAACGATCTGCTACCTGCCTTCTCATTTTCCTTATTTTTCTTTATTTTCCAACTAGTTCTGCCTCTATTTTCTTCTACAAGGACGACCAGGTGCTCAGCGACGCTACCACCTCCGCTATTTCGTTTTCGTTTTTTTTCTTATTTTATTTTATTTTATTTTTTTCATCGCATGATCCCTGAAGTGTAAGGGCGAGGGTGGCAGGTAAATGCAGGTTTATAAATGCATCCTGTATACACAGAGAAATATGAACTACGAAAGTTCAGCTACGGGGTCGACCAAACCCCGCAGCAAGACGTCCGTAAGGATAGGTTTTAATTATTTTCAAATCTCATGGCAGATCTAGTAGATCGTTGATCGAATTTTTTTATTTTTTCAAATTTCGAGGGAGTATTATAAAACTCACTCTCTCTCTCTCTCTCTCTCTCTCTTTCTCTCTAAGCTACATTTTCCCCGTTATTCGGTAGTTTTGGCTATTGCATGTGTGCAGGCATGGGTATGTATACCTAGGCTATACACACCCACGTAAAATACGAATAAGATAGAAAGGTTCGCCTGCAGAGGTGCAGTTTCGCGACGAGAATTGTCTGGTGCAACATAGCAGCAGCAGCAGCAGCAGCAGCAACAGCCGGGTCTAATATAAAGTCTGAGACTTTGCAGCAGCAATGTAGCTCGAGAAACGGGTACGTAGTTCTTTCGCGATTCGTAAACGTGCCAAGGTCCGTGGGGAAGCCGACGCTATACGACAATCGCGACTTTAATCCCTTATATAAATGAGTAAACGAGTAGAATAAGGGCATCTAGACGAATGGATAAAAGCTCCATCCGCGACCTCGAGGAAAATCCTCAGAAATTTCCAAGGAAATAAATGATCCGTTATTTTCATTCTGATCATTTATTTTCGATTCAAGAAATTGGGGGAAGTCAGAACTAGCATATCGCTTATCTAATGGCACAAAGTCGTAAGTGAAATTACGAAAATACGACCGTTTGCCATTTTTTATATCGAAAACTTGTATCATTTTTTTTTCCCCCTCTCTTCTCATGTATTTACGCGAAAAACTTGAAAATATGTCTAAAAACGTTGGGATTGAAAATCGGCAAAGTGAAAAATGGAACTCGAATTATTTATCCTTTTTTATCATTTTTATAACGAATTAAGGCATAAAAAAAAAAGTTATACGAACTTTGTCACCAAAATCGCGTTTTCAGTGCTTACGCGGTTTTATACCATTATAAGACACGCGATATGCGCGTGAAAAATACGACTTTTGATAAGTTATAGGACTTGATAAAATCCCTAAAGTTTACGAATGAATAATAACATTTTACGAACCGAATTAGAGACCTTTATCCAAACGGTCATCAAGGATGTTGAATTAAAAATCAGACGTAAATGCATGAGGTGCTTCAAAAGTATCTTCAGGGTCGAGTATTTGAGAAACGTGATTTGACTGTGATTTGAATTGTTAAATGAATTATTTACATGGATGAAAAATGATCGCTACTATATAAACGAGACGATAATGATTTTCAATTGAACCTGTCGCAAAATTTTGCGAAGCAAAAATATGAAAATATAAAAGAACAAAAAACGAAAGACCAACTCCGTCGCAAATTTTTCAGATTCCACTTTAAAACTCGAATCTACTGTTCAACAATCCCGTAGAAGTAGCCGTTTGAATAAGTCAGATTCGCACTCAGAAAAGTAGTGGTCTAAATTTTTAAAGCTCTGCTTGGTGCAGCTGAAGCAAAGTCTTCGTTGAAATAAAATAGATAGCTGGTGGATATCTACCTTGTAAAAAGGTATACCTGTAGAGCTGCAACTTATCGAAAGTAAATAGATACACCTACACGTACTTTTCACTTTCGAGTGAAAATAAAGCACTAGCTTCTAAGACCTAACTTGTATGATATATATTTTTAAGGGTTGTTCTTTCTGTTTCGCCGATGACAGTGATGGGTAGTAATTTTCAAAAAATCGTAAGTAGATTCGTACCTAGATACTTAAAACGAACAGTTTTCCGGTATAGCGAACATCCTATTCACTCGAAATCCCCGAATCACCCCGAAAGTATAAACGAAAGTGGGGCCCCCGGCTAGGCCGGGGAGTTAAGAATGAAAGAAACCACCCCCGTGGTGTAGGGCTGAAAAATTATGCGTTTGGTATACGGCTACTCGAGACCCAAAAGGAACGAACTGACGAAACGAGGGTAGGAAAGAAAAGGAACGAAACGCAGGGGTTTAGTCTTCGGACGTTTCCACTGGTGAGTTATGGCTGTACAGTAACTAGGGTGAACGCCATTCCCTTTCAGAAGTTCAACGCGTTCGTCAGAGTTCTGTAAACACGTGATCTAACATTTTTGGCTGTAAACGAAAAAGTTCAAAAAATAAAAAATGTTCATATGTTTTTGCACGGCTAAAAGTCGCGTCTCGTTATACGTCATACCTTGTACGGTGGTTGTAGTTGTACAGTTCAGTTTGCCAATTAATTGGTATATGTGCACTGGGCAAAGCAAATCTCAATCAGACAGATGCGTCGTCGACAGCAGACGAGAGCTAGTTAGAGGCTGGATAGGACGGATGAGTGCTCTAGGTCCACCAGTGATAAACATAAATCGTACGGATATGAAGCTCGTAATGGGCGCCATGAATCTGTCTGGTATAGCATGTACCTAGTCGGCCGGTAACTGACCCCCGATATTATGTATCCATCTCTCTCAGTCTAGTCGTCCGAATTATAGACCCCGATAAAACGAGCTATACCACAGCGAATCATTTCCATGAATATATCATCGTCGCGATCACCGTCAACGAGAGGTGTAAAACTGGCGAGGTCATATATAACTTTAGTGAAAAGTTCTTGACTGATCGCACGATATTCACTTTTTGGGTCATTTTTATTTCCAACGATAACCCGCATTGCATTTTTTCCTTAATCATATTTTATCGCACTTTGTACAGGATTACATGAAAACTGTTGAACCTACTGGGTTCAGGTTCGACATACTTGTTTAGTAACATTTTCCGCGATGTCTGAACTACGGATATTGAAATCGGTTGAGTCAATTTTGTGATAGCTGCATAAATGAGATGGTAGACGTGACGATTATGAATAATGAATCAAATCTTGAAAAAAAAGATACTTCCCATCTACGTGATGCAATTTCCGTAGTTCACACCGTAGACACACGTGTCTGGAATATTCATGTCAAATCAGACTCGTTTTTGATGGTCGGTGACAGAGCAATCCTGTACGAATCAATTGACTATTGGTTCGCGTATGAAATCCTGTGGAAGTTCACCGATGGGATTACGTGGAAACGGTATTTGGTAGACAACTAACTAATGAAAAATATCATTTAAAGCCGGATCAATCGGGTCTATTTAATCCTTAAGGATCTGACGTCATTTGGGGAATCACCTTATCCGCGGTAATTCCTAGCCAATTCTTTCAGTTTAAAAGCCTGCAAGAACTTCTCTCTCTTCATCACCGGGTGCATATAATATCTGTGCAAACGATTCCTGCATCACGGTTTGGAATAGAGGGAGAGAAATCTCGCGGGGAATCGCAAACTAACGATAACGCGAACTTGTTGATTCAGTGATACCCTACCTCCCCACCTACCTACCTACCTTCCTCGCAAAGGGTGCGCGCACTCCATATACACAGTTTACGGTGTGCATACCCAGTACGTATATCACCACCCCGGACACGCTTAAGTATTCGAAACTACCATATCACGGTTTGCAGCTCTGATTCTGCAACAGCTTCCATTTAAAAGGATCTGAATGAAATCCAATTTGCTGTTTTTACTCGGTCAGTATAAGGTACGACGATTCGGGATCATTAAACCCTCTCTTCCTTCTATGTGTAGGTATACATTTCTTCTACTTTTTTCCGTTGCAGTATACAATTGCAAACTACCTCCCAGTGTCCTATACTCCTATGGTCTGCGGCACTTCGTATGCTAATGCGAGTAGATAGCGATGTATGAATCAAGGTGATATCAGTTTAGTCGAGGTGTATCACGTCACGTCAGTAGAGGCAGTACAGAGGAGTGAGTAGTGACCATTGACCACCGCAGCTGGAACCAAGGCTAATTGAAACGAAAACGTCGGGTTTGATGTCGGTCATCAAACTGGCCATGATCCTCGCTCAGTCTCGTTATCTTATGTTTTTACATAACTGACCAACGGACGAATAACAGAGTCCATTTATTTTCCATATCGCCTTTTAGTTACCTTAAAAAACAGTGACTAGTACATATCGCGTTGGCCAATGCCACAGACAATGAGTGGTCTTCGTCAAACAATAAGAAGTTTACGGACAAGTACCGAGAAAAACTATGCATCATTACTGAACAGTAAAAGTCCTGCTCGATATTTCACTGCATCATGTCAATTGAGAGTTGATATTTCAGTCAACGCAAGGTCTGAATCATGCCTGAAGAAGAGATCGCTTCGGAATATCCACAACCGATCAATGGATGGTGAGTTTTTCTCAATCATCTTGAAGCGTGACAATTCACTGTATTGCATCAGACTCCTCGATTGCTTTTTCGACTAACTTTTATTCGATTTGTTTCCATATAGACTGCACTGATCTCTCCGTGCAGTAGATACCAATTTCAGAAGAACCCATAAAAGTCAGTGCCTAAAACACGGCGATCAGTTTTGCAGAGGTACTGAGACATTGGTGCTAAAACGACCTTTAGAACTCGGGGAACCTGTTTCCCGATCATCATTGCCAATGCCCTTAGTAGATTCAATCTACAGAATTCCTCGTTCTTCGATACCCTACATTGCATTACATACCTAGTCCACACTACACCTACTCGGTCTCTCAGTTCGTTTGCGGTTAACCAAACGAACCTATGCTATAGTTTCGCTTATTAAGAGGCTTTGGTAGTCGCGTGGGAACTCCCGACGCGGTCCTCTTTTACCTCTTTTTTTTTTTTTTTTTTTTTTTTTCATACGACGCAAAATCGCAGTTCCTCGGTCGTTTCTTTCAGTAATCCCCAAAGTTTCATTCCGATCGGTTTTGTGGTATGGAGGAAAGTGCGAATCGCGTTTTCTACATGATCAGAACGTGTATCAAAGTCCCTTGAAGTAGATGAATGCACAGATTAGGTACACATATGTACGCAGCATTGCAATAAAATTATAGGTACAATATCGACCTTGTGTTAAATTTTTTTTTTTTTTTTTCATACAACTTCTACCGTGACCAACGAAAACCGATACCGATCTACCTTTCGTCCAGCTACAGTGAATGGAATTACTGACAATATCGTGTCGAACCTTATGTGTGGAATTGAATCAGAAGTAGAAACGACGTCGCGATTTTTTTGAAAAAGGAAAAAACCGAGATGTATATATATGTACATATATTTTTTTTTTTTTTTCTACTACGTTTTTGGTTTCAGTTTCTTTTTTAATTACTGACAAAAAAAATAGAGATTAAGATATAAAGGATGTGAGAGAAATAGAGAGAAAAAGTAGCATCCGGCCAGATGGATTCTAGAATCGTGTGGCCGTAGTTGACGACGGCGTCGGGACGCCTGCCCGCACGCGGCTCGTTACACCCGTCGTTCCCGTCTCGTCCCCGTTGTCCCCGGAGCTAGCCGAGCATCGATCCCTGGCCCCACCCGCTCCCCAACCCAAATGACGTCACGGGAACCGCGGCGCGACCCCATCGCACCGGTTCCCGCCATCTCCCAAACCCCCCGAAGAGGGTTGATCCCGTTTTCTCCTCTGCCCCCGCAATATACCCTTCCTTCCCAACCCCTGTATATATACGCTCTTCTATATATGTATATATGTATGCCGGAGAACATCAAACTCCGTGTATAGAATCTATGCGAAAAGAGTGAAAATTGAAAAACTTCGAATTCTTTTTTATCCCCCAAGTTTTTCCAGCTAATTTTTATGATTTTCCAAGTGATCGCGGAGGTATTTATCCATCAAGATTACTCGGAAAAATTTTAATCCTACCCAAATATTTGGATTACAATTTCGGAATCGCTTAGTATTTAACATCGCGAGATGAATGTTAGATAAAATTTTTTTCAAATGTAAAAACTCGATTGTTATGGAAAACAAAAAAAAAAAAAAATAAAAAAAATTCCCGTCATTTCCGGGTTTTTTCATGAAAAATAAAAATCGTGAGATTATTTAATTTCTTTCTTTTTTTCTTCTTTTTTTTTTTCTATAATTAGTGACATCTCGGATACGTATATCAGACTCACGGATCAGACTGCTATACGGATATATATCTTAAATAAAAGCAAAGTTTTCACGCTGAGATATATCGACTTTGAATTTCAAAAACGACTATAAGTGTATCTAGATACATACATAAATAAATATAGTTAAATATCCGCGAAAAGGGATTGAAAATATACATATACCCGAAGAGTAGGTATATCATATGTGTAATAATCATGTAGGTAGGTATAGAAATGAATACAGGTAGACATGTGTATTGTATATCTATACGAATGGTCAAGGATAGATTTAAACGCGATTGTAAAGCGAGAGACGACTTCGATCATCAATTTATTATTTTAAGTTCTCAAATTCGACACAAAAATTTTCCACAACTGTAAAGGAAAAATAAATTCTAATCGATTATACTGATATTTAAAATCAAACTCACAGCATCATATTGTCGGTGAAAAAGATTTTCAAAAATTCAAGCATAACGTGGATCTTGAAATTTTTTTTTTTTTTTTTTTTTTTTTCAACGGAGTTAATTTTTAATTTCTACAATTTCTCAATAATTCATTATCACTCATCTTCTTTTGCTAATTAAATCGTACGAATTGGAGCCGCATATTTATTAGACGAAAAAGAAAATACATATATAGTAGATTTTATAAAAAATTTTTGATTTTCTGAATGATGAAAAAATAAAAAGAAGCGAATTATTTCTCATTATTTCTATAAATAAAACAACGCACTGTTGTCGCTGATTGACATTTTTTTTAATAATACATTCCAAACGGTTAAAGTGATTGAAATTTAATTGAGCATATATACCTACCGGTATATACACCCGCGAGACCTTTGAGCCTTTGAATTTGAGCAGATTGAGGGAAAATGGAAGCTGTCCAGTTTGCTTTTCATTTTATTTATGAAAGAAGAAAAAACGTAAAAAAAAACACATACATGCATATTTATTCATTGAAACTCGTGTCGCAGGTTCGTTAGCGGGTCAAATTTGATAACACATGGATGGGAGCACAAGTTCATAGTGGTTTCAAACCGTTACACACTAGGATTAATTTGTGAAAATCGTCACCAGAAATAGACCTTTTTTTTTTTTTTCTTTTTTTTGTTACTGAAAAGATAACTTCGTGGTGACTACTATGATGTGAGAGACTGGGATGATGAGTTTTGGATTCTTGGTCATAGAAGAAAAAAAAATGATTCATAATTTTGCGGATGCTGTCATTTTTTCCGATTTGTCGAAGTGGCGAGTCTTCGGGATCGTAAAACGACGTAGAATTCGTTGGGGAAAAGTGCCGGAACCGACATACCCATGTTCTGCGCTCCAGAGTGCTGCGTTGCTTTGGTACTGACATGAACTCGGTCCACTTGCTCTGTTTACTCGTTCAAAGCCCATAGTTACCACATTTCTCACGTGTCGCTTTTTAAAAATTCCACACTCCGGTTCGTGCGGTCACAAAGTTTTTTGTCAGTGAGTTTCAAGTGTTATTTCGACTAGCTGGATAGCGGTGAATGACTTTCGCTCTAATACCACGTCATTCGACAGGTTTCGAGGTTTCTAAATCTTCTTGATTTTCGTTTTCATTTTTTCCGCTTCTCCGACAGTGAGGTCAAGAAAATTAGGATAGGACGCCCTGCGAACCGTCATACCCTGATATGTTTCGCCCTGAACGCGTCAACTGATGAAAAATAGATAAATATCGTTGACCGGTGTTACGAAGATATTTCGACTCTTGGTTATGGCAAAACAAAATTTATTCTTCATTGCTGACCCCGAAATTAAGAGTGGTAATTTTTTCCTTTTTCCTTTTTTCTGAGCAAATAATCTTTTTCAAATCTAAATTCAACAAATCTGTGCCATAAACTTATTCCCCGCAAAGTCTGCAATTTTTCCAAACGTTTTTACATAATTTTTTTTTTTGGCAACACGTCGGGTCCGTCGTTCAACTCGACGTAAAAGGCAATTGACAGAGATTGTTAAATCTGATCAAACCAGTAGTTGTATCGCCTGATGGGGCGGTTTGTGTAGTTCACATTTCTGCACAAAAAGTTTGATTCTAACGCTTGACCCCTGGGCTGGATTTAAAAAATAAAATGGTACATCAATTTCTGTCCTTTCCCTCTAATAATTATTCTATAATATATAATTTCTAAAGTTTTTTCATTATTTTTTGTTTCTTCTAAAAATAAATTGACATTTCTGTAATTACAAAATAATAATACATAATAATCATAATACTGACTTTTTTAACAGCATCGCGAAAAAAACGTTGAGTTAAAAGTTTGAAACTGACCAACCAGTGGTTTTATACATACTGTATGTATATGTATACGTCATCTAATCCTCCAAGTTTTTCTAGTTTTCGGTTCCTCCCTTTTTTTTCGTTTTTTTCTTTTTTTTTTCTCGTTTCTATTGAAGTTTTATATCCGTTGGCAATCAGACCCGAATAGACGTAGGTATAGCATAATAAAGAAGATCTAGGAGCGATAATATTGCGCAGAAGCCAGCCGCAGAGTCGTCTGCACTTCACTTGGTATCGAAAATTATTTAATTTCATCGGATCACTTTGATCGTGTTTTTACGACTTTGGATTGCTTTCACCTTAAATTTTACCCTGATACTGCGGTTAATCTGACGCATGTCTATATATATGCATATCTACTGATACGTGAGTAGAAAAACCATGCATTCATCGGTTATTTGATTCACCCACTTTCAGTCCAACTATTTATTTTTTTTTTTCGTTTTTTTCTTTTTGTTTTTTTTCTTCCCTATACCTTCTCTTCGCGATTTCTGGTTCCAACCAGGCCGAAGAGTGGGTAAAAGGGATCAGTGAAGAAAATTGATCCGTAACTGAATTTCTCGGGTCAAATGGAAAACCTCGGTAGCCTTTAGCGGATGTATGCAACTTTGAAGTAGGTATAGAACCTCAAACAACTTATTAGGTGTATGCTTTTATTTTTTTATTATTTTCTTTCTATTTTACTGCACAGATTTATATAGATACACGGTGTATAAAGATGTATGAATATAATAAGTAGATACGTACGACTTTTGTACACAGAGCGATTCTCTGGAAAGTAACACGCCTAAAAGCTATAGGCAAGCGCGAAACGCCTGCATTGATGAGGTCGCAAACATCGACGATTGGGTTTTATTTATTACGTGATAAATTCATGGGGGAATTTATACGCATAATATATCAGTTTTCGAAAATTTTCCTTAAACTCAACTTTCTTCGTGATATTAAAAATTGTAAATATCATGCAACGCTGAGAGAAAGTGAAAAGTAAATGAAAAAAAAAAAGAAAAATATGTAAAAAAAAATAAAATAAAACTAATAATTGATCATAGCGAGCAAGCCCACCACCTCCGATCGATGAATCGTCTCCTTGGAAGTTATTATTAGCCACGTTGTTAAGCGGTAGATATCTACATGTCTACACATCTACCTATATATATGACACTCGATTCACTGATCGTCATGGGTGACACCTCATCAATTCAACTAGTCCCGACAATATGAAGTAGTTACGTCGAAAATCACTCATAATTATATATATATATATATATATATATATATATATATATACATATATGGTACACAAATTTCCTATCGCCGAATTTGTTATGGAAAGAAGAAAAGGGTTTCTTTTTTTTCAAGCTTTTATTTTATTTTTTTTTATTTTAATCGAAAGTAGAAATTAGGAAAAGCGCAGAGTAGAATGATGATGGATATCATTATCGGCGTTCTGCTACATAATATATAAATTCTGGCCACATGGCACATGTGCAGACCGCCGCGGAGTGATCATTGTACACCGACAGATAGTGTTATTATTAAAAAAAAAAAAAAAATAACCCCTTTCCGGAAGTGGGATTTCCATGTCCCCTTACCATGAGTCTCATGCTCCTCAGTCAGTCTCAGTCACCCCAGTATAGTAGGTAGGTATAGTAGTTTAGTACAGCAGTTAAAAGGCATCGTGTCTACCGTATGTCGCTGCAGGCTGCATATAAACTGCACAAGTGTATAAATTTTGAACACCTATATATACGGGGTATTTCATACTCCACGAGCCTTTTGATTCGAACCATTTTTTATTTGGCTGTTTCATTAATCGAAATCGGAGAAATAATTCAATAAATAATTTACCACAAATTGAAAAGAAGCCAGTTTATGAATTGGCGTATTATATGGCATGGAGAAAAATGATACGACCTTGTGCCACTAGACACGCGATATATCCTAAACGAAACCCGTCTCGAAATTTGAATTAGATATTTGAATATTAAATAGTAGTTATAATCTATTGACTCAGTTTCATCAGACACCCAGTTACCTAAATTTTGAAAAATAATATAATTAGAAATTATTTCGGGTTCTACGGAGCTTCGTTTTACAAAGATTGAGTCTACCAAGGAGAAAGAAAGAGCGCGGTTGTCGCATAGCACGAGTCGCATAGTTGATCGAAACTTTTAGAAATTTGACGGAAACATTCGAAAATGATGTAATTCTAGGGAAAACTAATAATATACCGCGGGATTCGAGTCGAGACGGTCATATTTTGCGGGTAGATTCCTCGCGAAATTCTGAGACTAAATTTCCTTTAGCAAATATCCGAGCGCGCAATAGTTCCCGAGCTACGGAAGATCTTAGTTGACCAATCACAGAACTCATATGCGACACGGACAGGGCCGAACACGAATGTAAATTGAGCGGTTCTCTGCGCCTATGCGACCTATACGCTCTATGATTGGTCAACTAAGATCTTCCGTATCTCAAAAACTATTGGTTCCTCGAATTTTCGGTAAAGGAAATTTAGTTTTAGATTTTCACGGTGAATCTACCCTCGCAATATGACGCGTTCAACTTATTAATGACCTTGAATATATACCTATGACATACTCCCAGGATAACAGGTAATATAAAATAGTAAATCACATTAGGGATACTTTATTCTATTCGATGCGATTTTGATTTAGATTTTTTCTTTTTCTTTTTTTGTTTTCCAAAAAACGGAAAAAAGAATGATCCTCTTCCTTTCTCCTCGTTTTCCTTCGGGCCGATCTCAAGAAAGAGGTAGACATAGAGCGATAGAGAAGTGAATATATGGCTATAGAGTTGCCGAGATGAAATCGAAGTCTCATATGTAGAAATTCCTCGGGGACTAGCGCGATATCTGCGGTCGAACTCGACCTCCTGAAATTTAGGAGTAAGGCGAGTAAGCCAGGCAGGCAGAGGCAGGACGCGGACGTAGCGGACCAAAAAACCTTTGGCTGACTCGCAGATCAATAGACGAGATGAGATGGCGCACGACTCACTCTACTCGGAGAAGGGCGGGGGATGTTCCAGGTCCAGGAGGCAGGAGGCAGGAGGCAGGAAACAGGAGAACGCGTATAAGTATAATAGCCGACGATGCGAGCAAGCAGAACGCGGAAAACCCAAAGTTCGGTATACCGCGATATCTACGCGGGCCCGCGCCTGTGCCCATGCTGGCATAGGAAAGAGAGAAGAGGAACGAACTGAACAGAACTGAACAGAACCCATCTCGAGGGACAGCTGCGTGCTCACCTGCCCGTAACAGCTGCCTTCAGCCTCTAGCTCTTAGCCAACTCAAAACTGAACCTGAACCGCGAGCCAAAAACCGGGGAACCTAGAGTATAGTAACTAGTACTTGCCCTTTGGGGTTCATGATTGGGACCAATCCGCCACGTGGCACGCATTGAGGCACAAGGCCCATTTGCATAAAGCTCTATTTAAGTAGACTATCGTGTACTTGCTGCACGCAGCCTTTTAATATATGCCACTATACGTATATATGTATATGTAGGTCTCAGGGTAATGTAATTCTTCCTCTTCCCTTTTTGTTTCTTCTCTTTTCTTTTTCTTCCATAACTGGTACAACTCATCGGGTTTTTTTTTTTATGATGGATACATTCCGGGGAATGTTATATTATATATAAACGATAGAAACTGAAATTTTCTGAAAAGGAAAAAAAAAATCATTCTAAGGAAAAATGGCTGAGGAACTTCCGATTCTAATTTTGCGAAGTATTAACCCCTCAAGATATTCGTCACGAGTTATGAAACACCCTGTACACGTGTACATATATGAATCTACATATTAGTATACGTCACATGTATAAATGAGTAATGGGAATGTGCAGCGGCAGTAATAGCAGGTGAAGTAATCGAGGAAACCCGGATCGTGCAGGCGGTGATGGTGGTAGGTCGTGGTGATGATTGATTCACTGTCTTTCTTGAGTCAGTGAATCACGTTCAACCGATGAATCACATTAGGACCGTGCAATGTGGACAATGATAACAATAGTAGATCGCTGCAGAAATTCGAATATCGCGAAAGGTAGAAAAGAGTTTTTCGTTTAAAAAATCGACGTAGAAATTATATCAGTGGTGAAATTTTGCAGAATTCACGAGTCGTTTTGAACGGTGATATAGAGCGAATATCGCGTGCCTAAACAGCATAAGCCCGTAAGAACCAAAAAGGCGATTTTTGTGACACAAGGTCGTATAATATTTTTTATATTCAATAATTCGATGATAAATGCAAAAGGTAAAAAACAAAAATCAAAATTTATTGTCTAGATTCATTGAAGATGCGGTTGTAGGCGCATATGGTATGTACACATATCCAGTTCGGTAACAAAGTGCAGCAAGTGTCGCGACGCGTCGCGTCTCCTCGTATGGAGAAAACGACGTAGGGAAACTTTATACACTTCCGGTGCATCGGCCGGCTGAACTTCCCGTTTTTCTATACATAGATGTATATTATTTATCTGTGTGTGAATGTGTAGGAAGCTTTCGGACAAGGAGTAAAATGATTCAACACAGCGTCCACGTCTTATGTTAAAACATATTGTATCCACGAACCGAATCGAAGAGAAAATCACATTGTTCCGTGATATTTTTTTCTTTTCTATTTCATTTTGCTTCTCTCTTCGATAAGAATAGCCAATATCGTGTCTACGTGGATACATGTGTCGCAAGGTTGGAAAACAGAACCAATGTATTTCGAAAATCGGAAGAGAGTGGGTGAAAAACAAAAACAAAAAAAAAAAAAAAAGCATCGTATTTTTCATCAAGAATAATAATTATAGTTCTGAACAGTTTTAATCGATATCGTCAAATACAATTTGAAAAGATATTTATAAAAAAAAAAATTAAAAAACGGTTTAATTGAAGAGAAAATTTAAGCCACGTTATATGTAGCTGATATATAAATTGATTTAAATTATGCGAACCGTTTAATGGGTGAAAAATATTTTTAGCCCGCGGGTTCGCCTTTAGCTGTACTATACGTAGATATACTTATACGCATATACTTATCTACATTATAACTAGAAGATCTTGGTTAAGGAATTTCAACTGGTATACCTTAAGAGGTAGAGGAGATATACATATGTATATGAGATATTTCCTTTGTACCAACGCGGTATAACTAGCATATCGCCTAACTAACGTAGGCTTCCCGCATGTAAAAAATGTCAAAGAATCTGAAGCCGGGTTAAAGTACCGAATTTCATAAGTCCCGAACCGGAACGGTGAAAATTTCGAATTTAAATACTCTGTGCCATTCGATAAGCAAAGAGAGAAAGAAAGGAAGAAAAAAAAGAAGGAAATTTATCAATAATTGATTGAACTGATTTTGCGACTTGAAATATCTTGAGAACTACACTTTTTGAAAGAAAAAAAGAAAGGAAAACAAAAAAAAAACACATCAAGACGTTGAAATTTAAAAAAAATTTCCAATCATTATATTTGTCAGGAGTTTATTTATTAAATATGTACTTAAATTGTTGGAATATGCATTCCCCAGGGAAACAACGGTACCTACGCGCCGCTACTTCAAATTCTGTGCATTGCGCGGCCGATCTACATATAGAAGTATTTATGCGTATACTTATAGATACTATATCTATATTGAAGTCTTTGGATTCTCATCCTCCTTGGTACTCTAACTACTGCCTGCATGTACTGCGGGGACAATTCCGATTCGATTCAAGGCAATTATCGAACTTCCGCTTCGCGGTGTAAACGCACTCTTGTTTACCCCCTCATTCCTCTCTTTTTACTGCCACAGATGAATATATGTACGCATACAGAATCTATTCGGGTGTATATATTGTGTGGGTATAGGTATATACTGTTTTTTATTTTTATTTTTTATTTCTCGTTATTATAATATATTATACATAAATAGTAGCTATAATTTATTGACTCGGTTTCATCAGACACCCAATTACCTAAATTTTGAGAAATCATAGAATTAGAAATTATTTCGGGTTCTACGGAGCTTCGTTTTACAAAGATTGAGTCTACCGAAGAGAAAGAAAGAGCGCGGTTGTCGCATAGCACGAGTCGCATAGTTGATCGAAACTTTTAGAAATTTGACGGAAACATTCGAAAATGATGTAATTCTAGGGAAAACTAATAATATACCGCGGGATTCGAGTCGAGACGGCCATATTTTGCGGGTAGATTCCTCGCGAAATTCTGAGACTAAATTTCCTTTAGCAAATATCCGAGCGCGCAATAGTTTCCGAGCTACGGAAGATCTTAGTTGACCAATCACAGAACTCATATGCGACACGGACAGGGCCGAACACGAATGTAAATTGAGCGGTGCTCTGCGCCTATGCGACCTATACGCTCTATGATTGGTCAACTAAGATCTTCCGTAGCTCAAAAACTATTGGTCCCACGAATTTTCGGTGAAGGAAATTTAGTCTTGAATTTTCACGGTGAATCTACATAAGATGATTCTACATCCGCTCCCGCATACTTGCCTAACCGGAGTCTCAGATGTTTCTACCTCGGCTTCTACTGCCTGTCGTCTACAGTCTACACCGACTAGGCGGGCAGGCGGGTAGGGATATCTCACCCGCCAGCCAGCCAGCCACCGCGTTATCGTTCATTCGCACGCACCCGGCGCGCCTGAACACCAAGCGCAGACGCTGAGGCACGTCTTGAACCCTCCAATTCGACAACAACGACAGCAGCACCAGCAGCAGCAGCAGCAGCAAGCAGCAAGAACAGCGGCGTCGGGTCAGTTATCTTCCAAAAGTCACCGCCGTTCGTTGCTATGACGACGATACACCAACCTCTGCGTCTCTTTATCCTATACACTCAAAACGACCGCGATGTCGGTACAGGTATAGGTAAACACGCTTTAATCGCGTCTAACACTAATTCCGTGACAAAATTCTCAAGATATATGAGTTATTTAATGAAAACACCGAAAATTATGCCATAAAAGGTTAAGAGACTGATACACGCGGTCTGTCACCTCGAAAACGCGATTTGTAATCTCTCCTATAGCACACAACCGATCGGAATGAAACTTCGGGGATTACTGCTCCATTTTGGCAGCAAATGGCCGAGTGGTTAGTTTTTTGTAAACTTGGAATTTTTTTTTACAGATTCAGTTATCGTCAGAGAAAATCGTGAAATTATTAACAGATGCAGTAGATTGGTGTACAGATACACTTTTGAAATACTAGGCGGTAAAAGTAACCCGCGTCGTGATTCTCGCGCGTCTTAAAAAAAAAATTCGAAAAACTATAACCTTCTTCTTTTATTTTTGAAATAGATCGAAAGCAAAGAGAGAAAGAGAGAAGAAAAAAAGAAAATAGGGAAGATACATTCTACTTGTTATTTCGATGACCTTCTCCCTTTCTTCGAGTATGTAGCTACATATATACACACACACACACACACCTCAAGCGAATTGTAAAAAGTAATTGTTTATTTTCAATTCCGGACGAGGAATGAGCGAGATGAAGGATGCCGGCTACTCTGTTTTATCATAGGAAGCGGATGGAGCTGATGCAATGGATAGAAAAAGCATTGAAAGAACAAAATGTCCCTTTTCTTTCCCTTCAATTGAAAATAAAAACGAAAAAGTTGACAAAAAATGGAACCTCCGTCCGTAACATCATTCTCAAAATAAATAATTTCAAGAAAAGTTGTATTAGGTATACGTGCATAATACGTATATGCGTATGCACACACCCGGAGGTCATACGAAGCGAATAATCGGTCGAGGGTCTAGCGGCAGCGAGGTCAACAGCTATGCCATGTGCGACGACATTGCGGATTTCCTTTTTCCATATAATATATAACAATCATTAATAATATAACAATGACGAATAATTAGCCGCAGTAAATATCAATAACTTTGATTATTTTATTTTATTTTTTTACAGTTAAAATATATACCGGCGGTCACTGAACCGTTATAAGATATACATTCTAAGATCAATATTTATTGCGGGTGAAATTGTTCAATAGAGCAGCGCCAAGCAGCAACGAGTTTAGGGAAGAGAATGAAAACACCTTCAATTTCGTTGTATCAACAGCTTTTAAGAAGTGTAGGCTCCTATCTTTCAGTTTTCAGTTCGTTTTTTTATTTATAATATCGTGACTCAGTCGTTTCTCATATACTCGAAAAAATTCATCGAATTTCGAAAGATTTAATTAATTCGTGCTAACTCAAATGCTTTTTATCATAATTAGGTACTGTGCAGTTTTACCCTATCGTGGTATCGCGCAAACTCAGCATCAACAGCATGCGTTATAATAAACAAGGTGTAAAGAAACTCTTCGAAAAGTCCTGGGGCTTGAAGACTATACTTTTTCGGTGTTATACTCGTAAAAATATATGTATATATGTATAATTTTGTTGTTGTACATAGAATATAAGTATATAAGAAACCGGGCGCGTTCTCTCCTCTCTGCTTCTTCTTCTTCTTCACATTATTAGTATTCTAAGCAGGTTTTTCACGCACAAAGAACGATCTTGGTTGAGATAAATCGACACAGGGCATTCACATTATATACCTACCTACGCTGAACTGCAGGATAAACCGAGAGCAACATGCAACGACGCAGCTGATCTTTTTCTTTCTCCCATATTATATTCACAGGACAACAACGGTTGAAGAATAAGAATAAAAAAGATTTGAAAAAAAAGATGAAAAAAGTGGAGATGAAATTTCTGAAAAATAAAAATCATATTACTTACCAAACAACGCCGAATGCACCGTATCCGATGGGTCGGTCGGGTTGAACTGGGTCCTGTGTCGGAGGTGGTGGTGGTGGGGCAGGGGCAGCAGGATGATAATAAGTCGGGGGGGCCTGGGCAGCAGCAGCAGCAGCCGCAGCAGCGGCAAGGACCGCTTGCCCCGGATGAGTCCCGGCTGTACCGCCGCCACCACCGGCAGTAGCCCCGGCCCCACCCCCCTGCATAAGCGACATAGACACGCTCATGGACACCCGCGAGTGCCGGCTCGGCCCTACGACAGCCATTAAAAATCTACCTACGACCCCCTAGGTAAGGCAATCCGGCGAGAAGGTGGAAGCCTTCGTTTTCGTTTTCGTCTTCGTCTTCGTGGTCGTGGTCGTAGCGAGTCTTTTGTTTATCCGGATAGTTAGGCACTTTACAAGGATGCGCGATTATCGTGTTTGTTCTTATGTTTTTTTCCTTTTCTAGCTTGACGAGAGCCGTTTTGTTCTTATTTCTTATTATTTTACTCTTTGTTCTTTATTACCGTATGAAAGAGACAAACACAAAGGATAAAAGTGCGATATCTCTATTCCCCTCGCGTGTGTGCGCGTTTTGATTTTCTTTTTTTTTTCCTTTCTTTATTTATTCAAACTTGGACTATGGTTTCTCTTACATCCCTCGTTTCTAGTTACACACTTTAAGTCTTCTTAATTTTCTTCTGGCTTTTGCACTAACACGTATTGCACAAACTTTTCTGTGTTTACTTTTTATCTAACAATATTGCAGAACGATTTATCCGTATTTAACGTCAGAGATTAAACAGTTTATCCTTATTTTTCTTGTTACATTAACAGGTCGGCAAGTAAACGATGAGATGAGGGTGTCTATAATACGGTTATTTCAAAATTAAACGTATATTATTTTGGTATTCGTTTATGATCCACAACATTCGTGTATATTGCACTAGTATAGGTACATAAATACCAAATGTCTTTAATCCCAAAAGCTTTTGCCTTGAAATTTCTTCACAAACCTTACGTGTCACTGTTAGTCACACACCGAAACTAATCTCTCCTCTTCCCTTTGTTTACGTACGTTATACTTTGGCCAACGTCTAACTCTGAAGTACTTAATTTTCGTTTCTACTTTTTTTTTCTATCTTTCTTTTGTTTCGTCCATTCTATTCCCACTGTTTTTTGTTTATGTTTTTGTTTATGTTTATGTTTTTTTTTTTTTTATTTTTTCTGCGTAATATCTACTAATTTTCACGGTATCCGCACGAGAAGGAGAATGATAATAATAAGAATGGAACAGAAAATGAAAAAACACTCTATCTACGAATAATAATCGTTGAGATATTTATTTATTCCCTCTTTCTGACGTGTAAGTAAATACGTAATAATAATAATAATAATAATAGTAATATCTTTAACGTATGTATTTTACTTTAAAATGCGTTGTAAAAAGATGAGGTTATGTTCGGAGCACGCACTCACTTACTTACTTACTTACTTACTTACTTACATTACTTACTTACTTACTTACGCACACACACGCTATGCACTCAGCTGCTGGCTGTGACTCTGACTGCGGTAGCACTAGCAGTTTACGATTAGGTTACGGAGAGGGGCTGGGGGGGCTGGGGGGTTTGGGGTGGCGACGTAGCTGGGCCTTACGGAGGGGGAGGAGGGATACGAGGAAATAAAACAACGGGGGGTAAAAATTAATGAAAAACAGTACACGGACCTCGGCGAACCACTTAGGTTAGAGAGTTCGGGATCCCTTTAGATTCTTTATTTTTGTATTTTCGCCGATTTTACACCTCCCCGAAACACACACAACACACGGGCGCGCACACACACAACAAATATTATCGGATCACTCACGTACGCGGCGATTTTTAGATTTATTTATCACCGAAACGGACGTCGTTACGCAGCCAAGGCTTGCTGGCCACTAACTAATAATCCCTGCCCCTAGTCCCTGACTCCCTACCTATGGAACGACATTCTAATACCTAAACTATCCACCGAACACCAGCGCCCCAAGTTCACAAAGAAACGTCACGTGACCTGCGCGGTTTATCACTGCGCAGTTTAAACGACGCGCTTTCGTCGCTAATGCTCTTGATTTTATGCAAACAGAGGCACACGGGCGCGTGTCTATCAGCCTATCTTCTTCGTTCGTTATAGATCAGTATCGTATAATAGATTGAAGATCGTCTTCTTATTTTTGTTTATGTTGATATCAAATCAATCATAATAATATTATCTCATACGTTATCAACCTGCAAAATTTTACAGATTGAAATATAATTTTTGTTCTAGGAACGGAGAAAAATGCATCAGCTTTCCCGAAAAATTAATTTAGTAAGATTATCTTTTTTTCTTCTTTTTTCTTGTACGATCGAAGTTTCTCGAGGCTCGTAGTTGACCATAATCATTCGTATACCGTTTGAGAACGTTATATTATGAGGACAGATGTTCTTTGGTCTCTGAAACTGCGTCGCAGGTAGGTAGTAAAGGCAAAAAATCCCAAATTCAAAGACTAGCCGATACTTGGCTACCTGCGTATTTGTCCACGGTTGTTTACTCAGCACGAAGCATTGTATACAGTAAGTATTCCATTTTAGAGAGTGATGAATACGGAATTTTGCAAAATTATTTATGGCATAGTCGAAGCGAAAGTTCAGGGAAGGTACTTTTCCTAAGCTTTTGAAATTCTTGGAACACCTAAATCCTCAGGAGAAACGGACCGATAGAAAAGGCAGAATGTTGTACCCAATTGTACCGTTGTTCGTTGCCCTAATCTACACCCTCGTACAAAATAGCTATACATATTTATAAAGCTGGTATCACTGGCCAATTAATATACAGAGAATTTTTTTTAACTCTTTACGAAATAAGTGAGTCATGCAATACACGCATGACGACGAAAACGCAAATCCGGGTTAACCGGATTCCACGACTGAACGCGCGCGCGCGCGCGGGAAAACAAAGAATTTGAATTTATTCTTGAATTATGAGGGGAATGTGATCAGATGCATAAAGGGAACGGAATATGATACACGTTTTAATCATGTGCATATTTACATTATTATTATTATTCATATTCGTATTATTATTATTATTATTATTATTATTATTATTATTATTATTATTATTATCATTATTATTTTCACTTAAAATATAAACAATATACATAATAATAATCATGAAAAATTATTCGGATTATAGTATATGTATATGGCTATAAGGATAGTAATTGTTGAGACATAAATTTACATAAGCATCATGGTCCGTGTTTTAGATAAGATTATACATATACATAATAACTGTACATAACACAAAAATTTTAGGATCTGGTAGATAAATTAGCTATTCAAAGTTTCGGAAATGAAAGAAAATAAAAATCTAAAACATACACTAATGATAGACTTCACCTATTTCTCTTTCTCAATAATCGTCTACTAAATATGAAATCAGAATTTCACCAGGTATCACCATTTCGATTGTAAGTTCAAACAGTAATTGTCTATAACGTCGTACCATTCCTTTGATGTTATAAGTTCAATTCTTTGATACGGTATAAATCAGATCTGAACGTATCGTCTAATTACCGTTCTACTACATCCTCGATTAAAACATGTTTTATAATTGATAAAGAAATTTAGAAAAATAATTCCTTTAGGTATTAATCTAGGCGGCATAATTTATGTATAACATACGGCATCAGGGCAATTGAAAAAAGATAAAAGGACAAATTCAAGATACACCATTTCATGAAAATCCATAAAACACTCAGATTTCTGAGCACAAACTGCATATAGGTGTAAGGTTTCCTGTGATCCACTCCCTAGTGAAAGTAACAACGAAATATCTCGAATTTGCCTTATTTTTTCGAACACCCTAACATGTATTCATCTTCACCGAGGTGACAACCATTCGAAAACTTGTTACGATTGATATTATAAAACACTAGGTAACCGACTACATATACGATGATAAACAACGTTTACTTGTAGGAAAATATTTTGGATTTAACATCAATTCTGTTAGTTTTCTTTTTCTCTTCTCTCTAACATTATACCCTACTGATTTATTCTCATATTATTTGGTAAGCTAAGTTAGTTATTCGTCTTTGGTCTGTTTCAAATTCATTCAGAAATTGCTCATTCTCGGTTTAGCTCCCAACTACAACTAGTCGAGAAACTAGAATTATATAAATATTGAATATACAGCTATGTCGAATGAGCTTTATCCCGAGTGAATTTTACACGATAATAAAAAAACACCATGTACAACGCGCGGTATCAAAGAAATGTTACTTAGATACTATTATCCGATGTAAAGACTACAGAGATGATTGCTCCTCAATTTTTCATCCTCTTCGCACCATCCCTAGATACCGATAATCAGCATTTATAAATACGTCAGGTTTTGTATTTTCCCAAATAATTCGTCCTTACTGTACAGACGTGATAATTTCATCACTTTTCTCCAATCTATGCGCTGGAAAATATTTTCATTTCATATAAATTTCTACCCTAGTAAGCACACATCCCTCTTTTCAATAATCACAAGCTCGGATCCAGTTCCAATATGCAATATTAACAAAGAAAAAGAAACGAAAAATTTACATCTGGTGATAACAGTACATTAATTAATAAAATCAATAAATAACAATATCTAAGCAGATGAATATGTACAACCAACAACACGTTAAAAGTAACAAGATTGTTCCAAGTTTACATTAGTTACCCTCGCTTAGAAAATTTCTAATTATCCATAAGTTATTAAAATCTAAGTGCTATTCGTTTCTAACTTCCACTATTGTTATCATACACTTTTATCGACGGTCGTATCTACTCTTTTACTCTTCCATTGTGCTTTCAATTTTACAAATTATAATTACACGCTTTCATCCCAGATTCTCTTCTAATTTTTGAAAGATTTATTCAAAATGGTGAATGATCAAAAAGTTGTACCAAAAATTGTGACAAAGATTAAAATATGCATCCAAAGTATAGGTATAGTATTATTTTTGCAGTTTTGTGCACGAATTTGTCCATTCGGATATTGAACGAAATCCGTATTGAACGTCTATCAACGGAAGAAGCGTGTCCATATGGATTAAAGCTCTTAGTTTTTTCCTGTTTGTACTTTTCATACACACGCAGCTTACGAGAGTTCGAAACCGGTGTTACTTGTTACCGCATAGCGTAATTTCTCACGCAACGTACTCTTCTTCTGGTAATTAGGCAATTTCAAAAGATTGAAACATGTTGAAGATGTCGGTAAACGATTCTGCGGATCCTTTTTACGAATTGTAAAAAATCCTCTAATTACACTGCCTGGTATAACAAAAAACATCATTCAAATTTGGCTCCTTAAACTTATTTCAGTAGATTTTATAGCTGCATTTCTTTCAGTTATAAAAGATACTCTAATTAATTTCAAATTTTCACCGAAAACTGATGTTTTTATTCCGGCAACAAAATTACTCACCGATTGTATCCCCTGTGTCTTCGTCATCACCTACTTCAACACACCGGATTGAAAACGGAGGTTCTAAATGTGCAAATCCTAATAACGGAGACTTTGAACAACTCGTAACAAACTGTAATGCAAAAAAGATTAATTAATAGCAAGTTACATCAATTTTTTTTTATGGCGGGTACTTTCGCAAAACAGAAAATCCTGCGACTCGATTTTTCAATTGGAATATGTTAGTGGATGGCCCCTAAGTGTAAGTCCAAGTTTTCGTCACTAGGAGCTCAAGCGTTAGCCGCCATCTTGAAAAACGCGTTTTTATCAATATCTCGTAAACGGTGCATGGGACGATAAAAATGATGAGAGTCTTTTTTTTAGGAAATTTAATTTCCTGTAACTTTCGTTTGTAACTTTTTTCTCTATAGTTAGTATTTTTCGAGATATAGTCAATTGAACAATTCCAATTGTGGTTTCTGTTAAATATCTGAACTGACTACATCTCGAAAAATACTAACTATAGAGAAAAAAGTTACAAACGAAAGTTACAGGAAATTAAATTTCCTAAAAAAAGACCCCTATCATTTTTATCGTCCCATGCACCGTTTACGAGATATTGATAAAAACGCGTTTTTCAAGATGGCGACTGCCGTTTGCACCCCCTAGTGACGAAAACTTGGACTTACACACTTAGGGGCCACCCAGGATTTTTTGTTTTACAACCCCATTTTTTCTGCTCTGGCGCCTGGACTATCAACCATGTTTGAAGTTTGAATGATACCTTCAAGAACAGCCCTCTCTCATCTTCAGAAAAATCTTTCTCCAGTATGTCCCACAGCCAACATACTACCCGATGACTGTCGTGGAAACCCCCATAGTATTGAGTGTGGCGTCTAAGATCTCGCAAGTCTAATGGAACATTGTCGCCAGATATTAGCCGCTGTAGCTGTAGATTTGAATGGTAGTATTAGTGAAGTTCTACGCTAGTGGATATTATTAAGGAGATACATACACCTTTGGTAGGAATATTCTTTAGGGACTGGCATATATCCGAATTTTTTTATAACAACTAGTTTCATCACAGACTTTCGCCAGTCTTTCAAAGCCCAATCTATTGAAAATTGTGAGTTGGGAATCATCAAGTCTGAGAATCAGATGGAGTCAAAGCAAAACTAATTAATGCAACAAATTCGATCAACCGCTACTTCGATTCTGGATATTTGGGTCCTTAATTGTTCAAAACACAAACCTCCATCCTTTGCAGTATCAAAAAGTTATCTGTTCATCTGACAGAGCTTTTTTTTCTGAACAATTAGCGATCCGAATATTCGAGATCGAAGCATCGGTTGATTCAAATCTTTGCATTAAATGCTTTTACTTTGACTGCATCCAACTCTGAGACCCAATGACTCACAACTCCCAACTTTCACTTGATATGCTTCAAAAGATTGGCGGATTTCTGTAATAGAACTGGTTGATCATAGAACAATTTGGACACATGCCAGTCCTTTAATAGTTTGATGATAAAGTCACCTCTGGTGTAGAGAAAAGAGCGAGCCAGTCGGGGTTGATGATTGATCTAAATCCCTTGATGAAAGCAGAAGTTTGATCCTTTATCTGAGTGTGCATTCTAAAATGTGCCATCAAATGTATATAATTGATTTTATTTTGGTTCGTAACTGGAACGGCTCTTCCACCAGGTACAAGTTCGTGGGTGACAAGTTTTCCAAGAGCATCTTCGTCGAGAGAAAAGGTCAATTCTAATTGCCTGACATCACCTTTGAAATGTTTTACAAGGGTTAGACTTCGGTACAGATCTCTATCCAGAGATGCTAGCTCGTCAAGCCAACTGTAAAGAGCACCACCAGCTTGACCGGAGAACTGAGAAACGAAGAATGACGCAAATGGAACGTCGACTACGATCCCCTAGAAAATATACACCATTATTCAGCTGCCTTGCAAAAAAATTTGGCGTTGTCTCCACACGACACTTCCTGGACTCACTTCGTAAACTGCTTTTCCAAGCATACGTCCCACGAATTCAAATAGCTGAAGATGATTGTCCTGCATCGAAGATGTCGGAGAAGGATACAATCTGTTCTCGGTTGTAGCTCTAAACAGATTCAACGAAGGATCAAACACTCGCTTGATAGTTTCCTCAAGGAACTCTTTGAAAACACCGTCCTGATCTATACCAGCCTCATCAAGGCCTTGTTCGTTGACAAATCTCACTCTTATAACACCTTTCAAAGCCTGAGAAGGCAGCATAGCAAGCTGTCTGTACCCATCTTCGACAATACGAGATCTAAGGTTGAGAAAATGCAGAAATTAACAGAGCTTTAGCTCTCAGGTGTATGTCAGGTCCATGCAGGTGCTTCACTCACCTATGTACAGCTATGAGAGTCGACGGCGGACTATTGCAGGCACTTACGGTCAAGCCCAGCACTGCTTTTTCGTCAGAAACATGTTTACGGAAAAGAACGACTCGTTCGGAATGTGGAATGACGTGTGGCATCTTGGATAACAATAAGGCAGCTCCACGTCGCCCTTTTTCCAAGTCTGCAAGGAACCCTGAGACCCGTACCTCCTGTTGTCAGATTGAACACAATTAAATAATTTTTAAGATTCGTAAAATACATTGCAATCGATTTTTCTTAGAATACTTAACTTCGCCAGCCAGTGACCATCCGGGCAAAAGGTTCTCCTACAATCTCGCCGATAAAGAGCCATCAGAAGCGTGTGAAGAGATGTGAAGAGGGGATTACTTGATACAGTCTTTACATCTGTAACATCTGAAACTTTAGTATGTTACGAACTTTCTATTGGTCAATAAGATCTACTGGACTTATACATAATAAGATTTATTTGAAGAGAGGAAATCGTACCAAACAAATTGTTGAGTACTGCTTTGTACAAGAATTGGTTCAAGAAATAAGACATCGTTATGAAATCTGTGAGTTTGAACGGCTCCTGTTGTTCGTACATTTCCATGTCGTCTAAAATCCTGAAAAGGTAACACCAGTTTTACAAATTCGAGTGGAATAATTAAGAGAGATTATAACTATCTCGAAATTGGAAAACTTCAATAGAACAAATACTTACGTAACGTAATGCGTCATACAGTCGCAGAATAATATCAACATTTGAAATTCTGGGGCAGTGCATTTGGTGTTCGCGGCTAGATGGTCAAGAAACGCTTTCAAGCCACAGTACTGTCCGAGCGTGCAAAGGAACAGCCACATATGATACAAAATTTTATCCTGATAGCACAATCCTGTAATTAAGATTTTTGGTAAATTGCCATTTTTTTTATTCAGCATTTAAAGGCATCATTCATTCAAAGGCAAGAAATGATTCATCTTGGAATACCGACCTGTTAAAATGTCGAGTTTCATTTGCGTCAAAGTGTGTAAAGCAGTTTGATACAAGGAACAAATCAAAGCTATTCTAGTAGCCTCTGGACTTCCCAATTTTCGATAATTTTTATTACTGTTATTTCGGTTTGTTCGAGCTTCTAAAAAGGCACGACGGAAGATGTTTGTTCCAATAGATGTACCTTGCTGGTCAGGCTGGAACTGTGATTCTTTTTCTACAAGTTTGCTCAGAGGTAGACCTTGAAGTAAAAAGAAAAAAGAAAAAAAATTGGTTAGCAAGTAAATCTGTGATAACATTGATCTGTTAAAAAATCTTTAATTCAATCATCCAGCTGATATACACAAAAATGACTTCGCGCTTTTTATAAGCTCACCAATTAACTGCGAGACTATTTTCCCTGTCCAAAGACAAGCTAGCTGCATTTTAACGTGAGGAATAGCCTCCTGAAGAGTAGTATCAACGCTTTGCGCGAACCATCCTAAGACAGGATGCCAATGTGTTAAATTGCTCTGTTTAGCTACAACATATTCCTGACAAGCCTCCAACATTCTCGTGACAACAAACTGTGGAGAATCAAAAGAAACAGAGATCAGAAATGTAAGAGTTTGAAATTCTACGAGATCAGTTCTCACCGTGAAAGAAGGAAAGTAGAGATCCATCAGCACTTCGTCTTTCTCGATATTTGCCAGTTGGATCAAATTGGCTAATAAACAAAGGGCATAGCTACCCTCTAAAGCGTTGAAGACTATTCTTAGATGTTGCTCAGAATTTAACAGCTCCAAACTTCTTCTGAATAGATTGTGAGCTGTGAGGGCTGATATACACTGAAAAAATTTACAAGATCTTGGTTTTTATTATTCGGTAGAGTGATATGCCCGATTTTCTTCAAGGTTTGAAAAGGAATTTTTATATTTCTGAAAAAATTATACCTATTGTTTTTATAGGCGTATGTATACCGAAAATTGTTTACCTCAGGCGACATGACATTCAAGTGATGAATCAGCGCAGGTACACTACAGATGTTGATCAAAAACATAGATACTAGCTTATCAGACATTTGTGACGAGACTAAAGGCCTCAAGGACAAAGTTACCGCGGCAGATAATGCCACAGGTGTTAAAGCTATTTTGGCTCTTCCTAATCCTTTGAACAGAAGGATCTGAAAGAATATTGAATGCACATGAAATGATTGACGATACACTAGGTGATTAGGAATTTGGACTGTTTAAATCAGTATATTTGAAATTAATTTGATGAGGCGATAATCGCATATCCAAAATTTATCATATTCATTCACGCAGAATCTACGACAGATTTCTTGAAGATAAATATTTATCGATAAGGATATTGATATCCTTCATTAATTCTTTGAAGATTCCAGATGGAAAGAAGCCGGAAAAGAAATTATTCTGAGACAAAGCGATTTGAAATCTTCAAAAAATAGAATTCATCACCTAGTTCAGAATCCTGTGAGTCTTTTTGTCCCAAATTACCTGCATAACAGCGTAAAAACCACAATTCACAAGGTATCCCATGATGTTGGCGCACAGCTGGTTCATTCCAGTCCTGAACTTCTCCATACCCTTTACTCTGAGTATGGTCCATGTTCCGGTAGATGTGAAACTAACTAGAGTGTGTAATCTCAGTAATATAGATTTGTGATCAGCGACCATTTCGGGCCTGAGGTACTCCAATCCGAATAAACAGTAGCTGAGCACTGTTTTCATTTGTGATATCCATGCTATTGAAAAATCTTTGTTCAAAGCAACACCGACGTAAGAAAGTTTCAGGGATTCAGAATCCAGAGTCTGTACAAGATATCTAGAAATGAATATGCGTCAATCATCACTCATGTTACAGGGAAGAAATGATGAATAGGAAATTTTATTCACCTGCATAATCGCTCCAGTCTTTCCTCGTCTCTTTCCTTTTTATATATTATTAAAAACCTCGAGGTTACTTTGTAGATCTGAAGAGCTGGTCTCAACTGCGCAACTCCATCGCTGTTCAATTCCTCCGGTAAGAACGAGTCAAAATCTTTTCTGTAGCAAAAATTTTCAAAAAATTTTCAAGAACTTGGAATTGAAGACTAATGAAGGCTTATGATCAACGAAATTTAACTTACAATATCGTTTTGGTGTAGTTCACTCTTGCTAGCCAACCTCTGACGTTGGCTTGAATACGCTTGACGGCATCTTCTCTTAGTTTTTCATTGGCCCGTTCTTCCCTAGCTGCTTTTGTTTGCTGAAGGAAACTGCCTTTTGACGATTCCTCAGTTTTGAACATCCTCAAGTTAACATAAATCCTATTTTGTGTTCAGTTTATTTGAAATAAAAATTTTAATTGCGAAACATTGTCAGCTGATCATTTGCGGTTTTAACTCCACTATCATTCATTATTTATACTGCTCTATACGTGTATTATCTATATTACGAAATCATATCGCGGCTGTTATACGCGGTTTATCTATTTATTTTCATCAAAACTAGGCACTACTATATTTATACTATTATACACTTATTGACACTAACTGTAATAAACTCATTGTCAAACAAAATACAATAAACTTTCTGCTGCTATTGACAGATCACAGACAACACTCGCGGCCATTGTTATTATTACATTCGATAATAATGTCATAAAACGAGAAAAAATATTATACGGAACAAAGGAGGTTATGTTAGGTCAAGATTTGATCAACGCATAACGACATCTGTACTTTTTTACGAGAAGCCGTTCTAAACGCTATTTGCCGGTAACCGGTATCATAAACATTAAATAATAAAATAAAAAACAATACATATCGTCCGAAAAATTTCAAATTCATACAACAATTCTTGATTATTACTAATCCAAAAAAATTCATATGCATATTAACGATGACTGACAAATATAAATGCCCAAAGTGGCCTCGGGGATTGAATAGTGTTCAATCTTACCGATCGCAGACATACAGCAATGCTATTCCGGCCGGTAAATTCAGACATTCTTTTTATCTCCAGCCCATTTTCCCATTAGGCTAGCCGTCTTTATTTATCATATTATTTATGTAAATTTTCGTCAAAGTAAAAAAAGAAGCGTGATTGGTCGAGGCCGTAAAGGTAAAGGTTGTATCGAAATCGAAATCGAAATTTCTATATCGACGTTTGTATCGTTCAGCGATATGACGTGACTATCGCATGCCTACAATACTGAATAAATACATACAATGCCAATTCCCAATGAGCATGAGCACCGCCCACGCCTTTTACCGACAGTAATCTGCCGCAAGGACAAAAGTGATTAAGATTAATAATGAGCAATAATTAAATAGCCATCGTACTGTAGGATGGAGACAGTAAGACCGTGTGGTTGTAAAGGGATTCGAACGTGTCTTATTTGTGAAAAGGAGTATGGTTTGTCAAGGGCAAAGATAACCGAGAATTTAAAGGTAATATATTCAAATCTTAACCTAAATTTGAGAAAATATTTTCACTATAATATAATAAATCGTCACCGTATCGATATGACCAAGGTATTACCTGAATATACATCATCTCTATTTCAGGACAAGAATGCTTATGTCTACTGTCCCAAATGCGATAAAGCTTGGCCAGGATGGGATCCAGAAATGAATAAACATCCCGAACACGTTGGGGAGGCCATAGACTATCCTGGTGTTTATATAGAGGTGCTTTCTCCTGTTTTATCCATCACTTATTTATCTTTACCGGCAATAAATGGTCGATCAAAATTATCTCAAAAAACATAATCATTATCGATTATAAAACAGTGATCAATGTTTCAGCCAGATTTTTTAAGCAAAAGTGAAGCTAACTCTTTGATTAAAGATCTAGACGCTTTACCTTGGGATCTTTCTCAAAGCGGACGCAGAAAACAGGTATATAAAGACTCGGGTCATTGGCGGATAGGGAATAAAGCTAAACTCTATCCCCATTTACTTGCTTCGCATGAAACATGAATACTGTATGATGTCAGATATGATTTACAGAACTATGGTCCCAAATGTAATTTCAAAAAGCGACGTCTGCGTTTGGGAGATTTTTCCGGCTTTCCAGTGCCGACTAGGTTCATTCAGGAAAAGTTTTCCGCTGTTCCGATCCTCAAAGGGTTCAGAACGATCGAACAATGCAGTTTAGAATACAACCCGGAGCGGGGTGCATCGATCGATCCTCATATAGACGACTGTTGGATTTGGGGAGAGCGTATAGTCACTGTAAACGTGATTGGAGATTCGGTTCTCACTATGACACCATACAAAGACACCTTGAAACGATATAATTTGCTCGATGTTCCCACGTATCCACCCGTTGTTCAATCTACCAGAGATTCTATTAAAACCAAAATTGATCTTGACGGTATTGATAACGCAGTTATACGATTGCCAATGCCCGAAAGATCGCTTATGGTTTTATACGGAGCAGCTAGGTGAGGAGTAACAAAAGAATTTACCTCTTTTGTTGTGTACTTTCTTTGGTATTCTGTAAAATTGATGAAACTATTGAATTCGATTGAATAGGTATGACTGGGAACATGCTGTACTAAGAGAAGATGTCTCTAGCCGTAGAGTCTGCATTGCGTATCGTGAAATGACTCCGCCTTATCTACCGGACGGGGAACGACACGAGGAAGCTAGGCAAATTTTAGAAAACGCTAGGGTATTCTGGTGATTGGAATCATTTAATGGCGCGAATGTAATTGGTAGTTTATATTTAATAAGGCATGAATTGTAGATAATGTAGGTAAATTTTAGTTCAACATTTATAATTACTCGGTATTTACTTATATTGATCAATTATCTTCGTTTGAAATACAGTGTTACCGATAGGTAGTAAACTGTGTAATTAATTCACTACTAAGTAGAGCTCGATTTTATTGGAATAAATTAAACGGTCTCGATTTTGCATACAAGTTTCTTAGATGTACTGCGCAGACGGATTGCCACTATCACCGTTATTCATATCATTATTGTTTTTCGTTGTTATATATAGTCAATTTGTTAAATCTGCTTCCACAGTACTCAGTACTTATACACGTCATTTTATTTGGTAATTTTTTGGTCGGAAATTTCGGGTGTGATGATATATGAATTAGGGACTAAGTATAGTATATAATTTTTACAAATCATGTATACATTTATTATGTAAATTTGAATTTAAATTATATTTATAAAGTGTTTGGTAAATTACATTATTGAATTGGCACACCGATTCTAAATGTTCTTATGCAGTATAATAAAATTCTTTACACATATACAACACTAGTTGATAGTTATCGAAGTAAGATGTAACGTGTTCAACGAAAGCTACACATGCCCGAGATCCGTTGTCTACATTGCTTCAGGTATTCAACAGTCGGAGAAATATTGATCTACGTATCAAATACTACGAACTATACTCCCTAAACTCTCTTGTATTCGATACAAGTTCATTTTCAGACTGATATGAAACGTTTTTACGGCCTTCAGTTGATTTCATAACTCATTATGTCTTGGTACGGACATTACGTTGTGACGTCAGAAGCGCGTGAATTTATTTTCCAAATTACGGTCGCTGAGCGTCTCGAAATGAAAAATATCGACGTTTTCTCACTATGCAGGCAACGAAGAAGTGATAGTAGCCTATATTTTCTCAAATCTAAGCTCTCGTTAAGAGAATACAAAGGCTGAAGTTGCGAGGTGGACCGTGGATGCAAGTATCATGGCGGCACTTTGTGCCAACTCAGTTTAAAAAGCCCGTTTCTTCCTAGACGGAGTTAATACTATATTTTCTATTTTTTAACGTTGTTTATCGTGAATTTTTCAGTTGTGATAATAGATCACTAATTTTCGTTAAATCTTAATTGAAGAAAACCGATTTCTTATCCCTCTTTCTCTGAAACTTGTTCTTCTTTGGATTATAAGTATACAGCTATCCCCATCAGTGATTGTATTCGCCATAGTGTTTAAACGAATGACAACGTTTGAAGAAAAAATATAAAAATAAAAGGAACATTTGAACGTTTTTCTGGTGATTATAGGTATTATATATGCATAGGTACACTCATATTGTTATAAATATTCATAAAAGATAATAAAATACTCATTGTATATAAGACACGAATAGTTTTGCACTTGCAACTTTTTTTTTCTCGACATCCCCCTGTTACCGAAATGATTTGTAATTTACAACCTGAAATTATTACATCGTAGCTCCTCATTTCTAGGATAACACAAAATCATAGTATTTTTCTAATATAATATAATAATGTGCTATATTAAATTTCTGTGCAAAGAAAAAATAATAATAATAATAATAATAATAACGCGGCTAAGCATTACTACTGTGGGGATGTCTGAGGGGGAAATCAGGGGACTGCAGATAAACTACAGGAAAACTCGCGGCCGGATCAGTTTTTCCAACTTGTGCATATCCGTTCACCAAACTCTCCCGGAGTTCCCAACGACGTCTTTCTCTTTCGGTCTTTTGCCGTCTTATGTTCCTTCCCAGCATGCAAGCGAACATTATTCCAGTCAACTGTATTTCATAATAAAAATGAATAACAATGAAGATTAATACGTTCTACGTGGGGCAATCCCTCCCAAAGCGACCTGGCCAAAACCCTAACTATTTTTGATTTTTTTTTCCAACTCGTATGTTGTTAGTAATCACAAACAAGCCCGCCACACCAAGTTGTAGATTTTTTGGAAAATTGGTCTGGTCGTTATCATTTAAAAACTGCAAAACACTGTTCATCCGATTTGGATGAGATTTGGAGAGCTGAATCTCTGTGAGAAAAAAACATTTTTGAGCCATTAGCGAAGGTGGGCGTGGATCTGGTTTGGTAGATAGCGGGAAGTGATTTTTTTTTTTTTTTTTCGATATAAATTTTTCCTTCCTGGTACATATAATAAAGAAAAAAAAACCACTTCCCTCTATCTACCAAACCAGATCCACGCCCACCTTCGCTAATAGCTAAAAAATTTTGTTTTCTCAGAGAGATTCAGCTTTCCAAATCTCATCCAAATCGGATTGATCGAACAGTGTTTTGCAGTTTTTAAATGATAACGACCAGACCAATTTTCCAAAAAATCTAAAACTTGGTGTGGCTGGCTTGTTTGTGATGACTAACAACATACTAGTTGGAAAAAAAAAAATCAAAAATAGTGAGGGTTTTGGCCAGGTTGTTTTGGGAGGAATGCCCCATACATTCTAATCTCATGAGGAGAACAGCTCATTTACCTGAATTAAAGCAATGGCAGTTGCTCCAGTACCCAAGTAAAGAGCACTTCTGTTAATCACGATGGCCATACGATCAAGGCAACCCTCTCCGTAAACGTTAGCGCAAATTGTTGAATTGTAGTAATAATCAGAAGCAGTAAACCACGAGCAACATGAGTTTGGAACCCCCATGTCGTTCTCATTTGTCGTAAGCAGACCGTCCCAGTCTTTGTAACTGTCGTATCCACAGCAACGCAGCTAAAAGTGTAACTTGATAGCTTTGAAAATTGTTTCATTGTGATGTTCGAATGAATCAGAATATCAGAATATGAATCAGAAAAAATGAAGGGCTTTTATAAGACCTTTGACTGCAGGAAGTTTACGGCGAATGCAGCTTCGTCGTTACTCTCATACACTTGCATGTTGTTCGCTATTAGATCTGAAAGGACTTCTTTCACTTCACCTTGTAACATGTACGCAGCAATCGCAGCAGATACTTCCAAGATCAGGACGAGGGACATCGACACTGCGAACTGTTCCGCAAATGAATAAAAATCTCTACCAATGATTCGTATTTTTCTCTAACCGAATGCCGGTTGTATACTCTTTAGTCTTACCATCAAAACCATGCATGTACTCTCTCTGATCGCACCGCAGCATCCCATAAAGGCGATAATGAATATCAAAACACCAACAACTAGGAGAAGAGTTGCCGGTGAAAAGTAAGCCGGGTCAAGGAAGTGTGAGAAGTCTTCATAAACAGCATAAATCGTTGTGGCGATTGAGATTATCATCACCCCTGTTAGCTGTTGAAGACGTTTACCCATAATTAATAAACAATCTAAATGTACCGTCGAGGGGTACTATATCTTCGAATTTCGCCCATCAACAGATAAAGATCATTCCTTTGTAGAGACTTTTAGCATGTTACTAAAATTGTGTAGATAACAATCTACATGTAATTGCTCTCCATAGGTTTAGAACCATCATTTTTTTCTTCATCTCTATCAATCGTTCAATAGCAGTCCACCTAATACGATTTGGACTAGTTAAAAAATATAATAATTAAATATAGTATTGAGCCTTTTTGCGATATGCATGATGCATGACTGTATATTTATATGTAGTACGTATGTACACATTCGTACCAGCGAATTTATATCTCTGATGATAGCTACTACCTTATCATCTGATTGTTGCATCATTACCGATGATAATAATCATAATAGTCTTGGAAATATATCTTTATGGAGAACAAGGGAATCGTTTAGGAAGACATTTGAAATAATAGTTTTTCCAGCGTACAGAGAGGTAGTATAATGTTTGTACAATATCGACAAATCGATATTGCTAATAAGATTCTTGATTATTTATTTCTACTTGTTAATTATAATCGATAATTATTATACATACTATACGCTACTAATGCCATGATCAGAAAGAAACAACACCGTTTACGCGACTATTAACGTCGAATCTATAATCGAATAGGTATACATATTACATTGTACCAAGCGTGTTTGATTCTGATCGATATGAAGTTGGCCCCACAGTCTTCTGTCTCTTTACTTCTCTAGGTATGTAACCATGAAGGATAGAAGGAGACAGAAGACTGTGGGGCCAACTTCATATCGGTTAGAATCAAACACGTATACACGTACTAATGCGCAATGAACATTAAATGGTAAAAGATATACAGTTCTGCCTAGTGGCTAACGTAGCGAAGTTTAACACGGTCGAGATTATCCCTCTGATAAGGTGTAATCTACAAACGAATTATAATCGTCACGATCGTATACAACTACATTGAGTCATATATCAATCCGCGGCCATTTATTTCTCAAAAAAATAATCGGAGAACTGATATCGCATAGACTTCATCAACATGAATTTATAGCGCATAGACCCTGTAAGACAGGATGATGACTCCAAAGTGTCATTATTGAAAATAAAAAAAAGGGCAAAGCGCAGCAATTAGATGAATATAACGCAAGTTCGTAATTCAAACGTTTGAAAACATGGGCAGTGGGTACAAGTGTTAATAACAGATGTTGCGACTTGAAACGACGGAAATATGGCTCTGTAATCTACCGCAAGAGCAAATGTAAAAGATTAAATAAACTGAGGTGCGATAATTTATAGGAATAATCTGTAACTGTTGAAGAATGGCCGAAAGTTTAATGCTGAAGAGTGTTACAGACCACGAAAAGAGCGTTTACTGCGCAGAGCAGATACTTGATGCATCGCAGACCGACGTCGAGTTGCGATGATGCCATGGTTAATTTCAGTTATATTGTCCCTTTTCCGATGACAATTTCAAATCCACTTTTAAATTGTTACTCCGACGCAATCTAAGCACTGCGTCTAAGTGTTTCAAAGCGCGAACTGTTAATGGCGACTGTGGGTTTAGTGGCGAGTCAGGTGCGCCGCTATATCTACTGATAATGAAAACGAAAATGCACGAAGTTGTTAATTTCATACGTCAGCGGAAACGCTCGTATTCCATGGCGTAATACAGTGCATCCAGTGGCAGATCCCAATTCCGAATTTATCGTATCATCATTCGTGGATTTGAAAAAAAAAGGACAAATTCAGATCAGGGAATTCCCTCTTTCCCACCGGTTAACGCAGTTGGACTATACCTACTATGATCGATTGAACATGTGTCACTGTCAGACCGCACTTTTCGTTACGCGCCGATTAAACTTTCAAGACGTTTCACCTTCAATTCAAGGCCGAATGACACTGTACTGTATAGTTCTTAAACCACAACGAACCAAACACCGATTCACGGCTTGGTAATATTACTTATTATTGTCGGTAATGTCAACAAAATGAAAGTACAAAAATACTCTCAATTCATCCGTATCTCCGTTTCTTAAGGTGCTTGCCTACGTAATTCCACCAGACCTAAAAACATTGGGAAAAAAGGTGCTATCAAATGGAATATCTCTGCCTGGGCACCGAAATCAATGACTCAAAATACGTCGCGCAATTCTATGTGCGACTCCGAACACGTACGGCCCGAAAAATGTTTTTTTTACGCAAAAATAGAGGAGATATCCATGTAAAACGGTTTCGAAAACATTTTTGAAACCGTTTGTAACCGTTTGTAAAACGGTTTTGTGTGTTTTGTTTTCAGGTCTGATGGAATTACGTAGGCGAGCACCTTAATACCGTAGGAACAAAGCATCTTAAAAGTCATTCTAATTTCATATTGAATGCGTTATAATAGCTGACTACGATGAATTACGATGACTATCTCAAAATCTGATCATGTAGCGAAGAAGATCGCCGCCTTAAAGCAAGCAACCCGCAGCACGGTGTAGTACAGCTGTTTGCATTCTGGCGCCGTATGGCCGGTATTACTGTTTACATTATCCCTTCGAGACGCCGTAATCGTAAAACAACTTCGTATGGTCGTTCCAGCGCTATAAATACCCACTCGAGGTTTGAGAGTCCGGGAGTAAAATTCATTGGATTTTTTCTGGGTTAATCTAACAGCTGACACAACAGAGACTATTAATCGAATTCAAATATACATACCTATATACACCAGGCCCGGGCGTTTTGTAAAACAAACTGATAGCCACTGGATTTTCTCATTCATACTGTGAAGTATAGTAGAATAGACTATTCAACATCATGGTATACTAGACGAAGATTCGAGTTTTATGACTAGGGAATATTCGTGGAAACGCTTCATAGAGAAGTGAAAACGCCCGCATACAGGCAACATAACAGTCACCTATAGGTTTTTGTTACCACGTAGCCAATGGGCACGCAATATGCGAGACAAAACATAATCGCTTTATTTCTGAGTTGCCTGTATGCAGGCGTTTCCATTTCCCCATGAAGCATTTCCACGAATACTCCCGGTATATTGAAGGCATTAACGAATAGCGCGCAATCTCAATATTCTAATGAAGAACGTAGGTGCGATCTCAAATTTCAAATGTAAAACGTGAAATATCACAATTTTAATGGAAAACGAGTAATTTCAAATTTTCAATTCAAGACGTGCAATCTCACTGTTAAAACTCTCCCTCGTTGCGAAATTTGAGATTGCACGTATATATTAAACGTTGTAGTACGCCATACGACTATCTATGACTTTTGTAGAGTCAAGACTTTTCTGATCGAATAAGACACGAATGGGATTGGAAGTAGAGTTAATATAGTCTGAAACTCCTTCTAGCTGCTTCAATGCAGGACATGATGTCTGAAGACAAATATAAAGTTAAACCATGTCGAACCATGTCCCTACCATGGGCTTCAAACGTTTTGAAAATGTTTTAGGATGTAAATATATCCAGACAACAGAGTGTCTGGAGAGACACCAAAAGAACGTCTGTGGCATGTCCTATTCGATATCTTCAACATGTTTAAAAACTTTGTCTTCGGACGTCTTCAAACTCCGTATTTACCAATTGAAAAGTTGCACTGGAGTCCAATGCAGTTCTGAAAGTGTCGAACGATCGAATCTAATGACTTTTGAATATCAACTGACATCATGACTGGCTGCGCTTCAGCATTTTGTTGCTTTATGAGAAAAAATGTCCAATCTTCTATTGCCTGTGATACAAAATTGAACCAATTCTAGAAATATTTGAATATAGTTCTAGTTCTGGGTATACTAGATGTATGATAATATGTGTGTGTATCAAGAAAGATATATTTTATTATAAAGTCGGATATTCAAAAACAATAACAGTTCATTTTCTTTTCAATAAAATCGTTATTTATGTTTTTGCTTAGGAACCACTGCAGTATCAAACATACCTATGTATTATGGCACGACTTATGATATAATAACAATTATACAGTCCAATTGTGATATAAGGTATACATAAAATAATGTAATATGTAGACTCAAAATAGATAACTTAATTTAATAATGGAGTATAATAACATAGTTCCTTGGAATCTAAGACAAATAAAAATATTCCTATTTTCGTATACACCTATATGTATATATGATGACACGTCGTGATGCTTGTTCGGAATTTTTCTTTCCTAAACCGTTTCGTAGCTATTCTTTATAGACTTAGCCAAGAAAATCGAGAACCAGATGCCCAGTAGCTATAAAAAATGATGAATAAAGAATAATAAAAACAGATGTAAATTGATGCGTTACGGCTGTTCGTCTGCGTGTTTATTATCGATCAGAAAAAAATTCCAGAATTAAAAGATAAAATAAAAATATTTTCTTTACCTGTACAAAAGCTACGCCAATACCGACACCGCCTAGTTGTACAGCGTGTGCCTTGATAGAGACGAGGAAGCCTTTGAGACAGTTGTCGTAGTAGAGCGTCTTCGAATTATTTGTACAAGGTACAGATTGATCAGCACAACAAGATTCCGGAAGAGTACCATTCGGAAAAACTGGCTTCCAATCCGTAAGGTTTCTCGTACCGCAACATTGGAACTATTTCAAGATGATAATAATCACATGTAAAACTTTCCTAATGTGCTTTTCTCTTCTCCTCTCGTTCCAAAAGGAGTGAATTTATAGAAATAATAGAATAATATACACAATGGAGACGACTATTCCAAACGGAAGGATATGGAGCTAGCCTCCTCAATCATCCCCAAAAATGAAACCAATTAGTTCGCTCAGTGAGGGATATTATATAGAGTTCAATATTACCTCTTGCTGTAATTCATCCCAGACAAAAGTTATTTCTTTGCTATGTCCATACTCGACCATAGAGGCGTTCATTTTATCAGCAACTATTTCCTCGGCGCCATCTCTCAAAACGTAACCGGATATTCCACCGGAAAGTTCGAGTATGAAGACGAATACCATTAGGGTGGCAAACTGCGGAATAATATATAATATAGGTACTTTAATTATACTAAAAAATAGTACCTATAAAGTCATTTTTGTATTCATTTCAAACTCACCGTTACAATCATACAGTAATTCTCTCTGAGGGCTCCGCAGCATCCGAAAAATGCTATGAAGAATATTATCACACCGATAGCGATAAGGAGTGACGGTACGGAAAAGAACTTGCTGTCCAAGAAGTGCTGGTAGTCATGGTACACACCAAGAATCACCGATCCAATTGATATCAGGAGAATTCCGGTTATCTGGACAATTAATGTACCTATTTTAGAAATAGCCATGTCATTACACCTATGTATCAGTGTGCGATGAAATGATGACACATCGGTGATGCTATACTATAGTCGCCGCGAATGTGCGAAACGTCGGTAACCAACATTGCAGTTTCATGAATAATTCGAAAGGCAAGAATATATTGAATGGATTTTTGCCCTTAATATACAGTAAAAAATATAGCAGTATTATTAGGGATAGTGTTATTAGTTGAAATCGAGAAAAAAAGATTACTCTTTACAGATTAATTACCGACGGCTACAGGTCTTCGAATTGCATTGTGCTGCTGGGGTATAAAAGACAGGTTTAACGTAGGTACTACCTTGCAACGCAAGAAATTTCATCGCTAAATTTCCAAGAAAAATTCTAGGTATTCCTTACAACTGTATATGTATAGGTATACATGACTAATCGATGAGTCAACGAGTTCACGCGGAGAAAACAGTAAAACTAACTCCACTAAATATTTCTTCCTTTAGTATATATACTATAGGTATGCATGTGCAATGGAATATTCAAATGGTTCATCCGAATGTAATTGTGGGTGAAAATAAATGTTAACCAAAATCGATCAAATTTCAGTATTATATTTCAGTATTTTCCTTCTAATTAGTGATGCTTAATGACCCGTTTCTTCAATGCCGTCACAGCACGCCGATAATTATACCATATATAGTACAAAATATCATACGTCTATACCTACGTATGATATAGTATTTGCGCAAAAACCGATGGTATGGTATCTTTCAGCCGAATGACGCAATCATTTCTGCAAACAAAATTGCACAACATTATACTCCACCTTCTGCGGTGAGAAACACAATACCCGACTTGATCACCTACTTGCTCACGCATACGCTGTACAGTTAATACCATCCGAAAAAGAGCGCGAGCTGGATTATTAAGGGCAATCCCTATAGTCGCCCGCCTCCTTTCGTTCGAAAGAGACACATTCCGATTATTATTCGAGCCCGGGCGTTGAAAACACAAAAAACATTCGAAGAATGTAAAACCCATCTCTAGACTCTATTTTTGCAAGAAACGAACATGTTTTTGGACGTATGTGTTCGAAATTGAAATAGAATTTGCGCGACGTTGGCCTTTTTTGCGTTTTCCACGCCTCGGCTCGGATAATAATCGAAATGTGTCTTTTTCGAACAAAAGGAAGTGGGCGCCTAGTGATGGGCCTTGAAAGGTTATTTTTTTTTATCGATTCTGATCGGAGTCTTTACCAATAATATGCATCGAATAAATCATTGATGCAATTTATTGATTACTCAAGACCTACATTTATGGAAATTCGAACCATCGCAAAGTACAATAAAGTACGTTGGATGTATATCGACGTAGATCGCGCGTGAGTCATACTGCGATCGTGTGCATTAATTTAACAAAATCAGTTTCATTGATCCCGAGACAAAGTAGTTTATCTCATCAATATTATTGTATAAAATCTGAAAGTTTCTAGAGCGTTCGAGTCGCGACGGTTTTGACATCAATTATCTTGTTGTGGTTGAAAGCTGCTACAATCATCGCAAGAACTAAAATATATACATACACGTATGTAGTATACAGATACTTATCAAGTTATAACCAGTGCCGGCCTTAGTCTCCTTCGCGTCCGCGGGCGGTATTTTTTTTAAATGAGGAAATGAAAATATTCTATTAATTTTCATTATAAAAAAAAAACACACACACACATCGATTATGTCGATAGAGAAAACCATATAATTTTTCGATACAAAAAAAAAATGGCATTTATTAGAGAGTAACACAAAAAAAATATAATTTTAAACCAAGTTTAACTTTTAGACGCTTTCTTTTCTGCGAAATCTTTAATTAGAGCTGTAAAATCCAGATTCTCGGCAATATCGTTTTCGATCGATAGCCTTCTTGAACTGGATAGTCGGTCTTGCAACATGGTAGACCTCAGATAGTAGGGTAGCTCTTATTTGAGGGTTGGTGAAATTTTGTCCGCGACGCCCCCTAGCTCGATTCGAAATGAATTGAAAAAAATCTGGGCGAAACTTGTAATATATCAATTCTATCAAACGATTCTTATATCCATAATATAAAATAAAAGCTGGGGCCTCTGACACCCAGACTTATTTAACCAACCCCCCCCCCCCCCCCCCCCCCCTTCGCCGGCCGTCACTGGTATAACTTGCAAGTGCAAATCGGGGTTATCGTCTATCGCGTTCATTGTTGACTGTGTACCACATGTCTATCGTCAAACAGTATATGAAGATATCAAACACTCGATTCTCTTCTCTTAGTTAGATTTAGGTAAGACCTTCATTTGAATCGGCAGTTAATTTTCTAACGCCACGAGTTTCCAATTTATCTATTATGTATATAATAATTGATATACGTTATGATAATATGTTTATATGCTTACAGCGCGATAACTTAAATACAAATGATTCTTAATTTGTCATTCGGCCGTTTATTTACACGAGTCATTTCATAAGGCGCAGTTTTAATATTGATGAACACGATCGGGTTGTTATAACTTCACACAACACAACGAGTCATAATGTAGGAGCAATATATCTTGGTGCAGGATAGAAAAGGTGCTGTGTTCATATACACATGGAGTATCGATTCAAAAAGAAACAAGAACAATAGAAAAAAAAAAAAAAAATGAAAAAATTAATCGCTTTTTGACTGAATATTACAATATTGAAATTATTTACAACCACTGGAGTTCAGTGTTTACAACTGTTGTATGGTACAATTTCATATCTTACGACGATATATTACGTCGTTCGGTTGAATAATTGATTAAATCTCAATTTTACAGTCGAATCATAATGCATCGTTCATTTACGTTTGTATAACCAAAACGTGTACCTATACGTTATTCGCAAACGAGACGTATATCATTGTCGAAATGGTAACAATTTTTATAAGCTGCGGTGTCCGAGCGGTTAAGGAGATGGACTTGAAATCCATTGGGATCTTCCCGCACAGGTTCGAATCCTGTCCGCAGCGAATATTTTTTTTTTTTTTTCCTTTTTTTTCTTCTTTCAATCAGATCGTTTATAACATTTCTTATAGTAAATCAAATTCATATTTATTTATAGTAGTTTCAGAAAGAATATAGGCAAGATTGAGGTTCTACGTTTCAATTTATACTCTCGATTGTGAATTTAAATAATTAAAGCTACACGTGTGTGCAATCCGTATACTATTACTTTTCTGCTGACGTGAGATTGTAACATTACTTAAATTCAATCGCTATACTGTTCTCATTTATACTCATACTGTAGCATAGTTATATAGGCAGAAACCAAAATATTTGATTCTATTACACCTGTTTCACGCATGGCCAGAAGCGTTTTTCGATACTTTCATATATTTACGCAACGCATATGTTATGTGTATAATGTTAACGTGGCGACGAAGTATGTATCGAAAGTAGTTATCTAGATCTAGTCATGCTAATTTTAAACAGAGTAGGTACAACACGAGCATATACCTATATACAGTACACTGCAGGGAAAACAGAATATGCATAAGGTAGAGAAAATCTACTGAGGATAAACATTCGTTAGGCTTCGACAGGATATCAACAAACTAGATTACGACGAACATATAGATACGTACGCCCCTTGAGTCAAGAGTCACATATAGGGTGTTTGAAAAATGCAGAATAATAAGTCAGCAAGTTATTATTCAAGAGGAATGTTCAATGACTGTACATTTTAAATATGTCGGGAAAACGTCATTGGGAACCCCGCAGAACCGTTCGTCGGTACGGGGTACGATAATTATACAACGATATCTTTTAGTACGGATGTTACTTGTTAGGTATAGTGCTATCGTTATACTATACGTCCAACAAAACTGGTTACTGTTGACGTCACATATCCTTCAGGATACAGAAAGATGTCCAGTTGAGTGTACCTCGTTAGTTTTTATATAATATATAGCTATATAAGCGTGACATTTAGATTTCGTCATCTTTTTTGTAGCTATGATACGCATTTCGGGAATATACGACGCGGGAAAGACAACGACGTAAATACTATGAAATAGTCCCACAGTATTGCGATACATAAAACAATTAGTCTGCATAATATGATGGAGATGAAAAAAGAAACTCACCACAAAGAGGAGATTAAATATGAACATGAGGTATTTTACGCATCGCGACCTCGCCGATAGTTGCACTCCGGCCACCATACCTGTGAAATACATAATTATGCAGGTATAATTCGAAGGGTTAAAGTAACTTCACACTCTAATAATTTGATGATAATTAGATAGCACAATACTTCTTTGCTATGTATTATATTTTCTCATTAGAAGTCTACTAACTGAAATCTTGGCTTTTCCGACTTGAGAAACTTAATCCAACAGCGATGATCCGCAGAAGCGCGATAGCGTCAAGTGCAAGGAGCTTGTGTATACTGCAGCAAGAGAGGCCCGGGTCCTCGCGCACGAAACACTCTTCTCGAGTCTTTAACTTCCGACGATTCACGTTCGCTGCACACTACATACACACGATCTCAGCGGCTGACTGTGGGACCCACGGGACAGTTGTGTCGATGTGTGCACCGTGGCGACGCGCAGTGTGGCGATATAGTCGAGTTTTCCATCAATGTGTTCGAGACAGAACCAAGGCCGGTAGAGCGGGCTGGGGAGGTCAGGGGAGTTCATGGCGCGTCGGGGTTGCTTGACGTGGTTGAGCTTGAAGCTATGGATACCTACTACGTATACATGCTGTATTTCGCTGTATTTCGTATGATAATGAATATAACTCGTCGACACGTGGTTCCTACACACATAGGTATATACGTAAGCATAGTTGCTTGTTGCTGCCTTGCTGCAACTTCAAACTGCAGCGCGCTAAATCTTCGTTCGAAGCTTCAAAGTTTGTGACCGGGGCATGAACTAGAAAGAGCAAGTCTTAAACTATCCAACTGTGAAAGCCTATTCCTTAAATTAGATATTTTTTCTCGCCGCTAGGATTTGGATCGGAAAATCCAGAGCTTTTCAATAAATTATAAATCAAAGCAGGTATATAACTTGCAAGATAACTCAAATAACTCTGAACGGGGTGACCTTGAACCGATCTACCTTTTATCTTCGCAAATATAAAGTCCGTTGCATTGATCGGTTAATTACAATGCATGTGTCTTGCAAATGATACTGATTACATTAGCGCAAATTATTGCTACAACGTGTTCTTTACCGATTATTTTATACATCAATTCATCGGCGCATTAGAAGGTGTTAAACACCCAAGCAGCTTTGTGTGCTTGACATTCTCATTTTGAATAATACTTTCAAACAATTTAAACCGTAGAAATTTTTCTTAGAGTCTTAGGAATGCAACTGCGTAGGTTAGTCGTGAAAATCGACTCAAAATTCATTTTACATAAAATAAAATGGAGTCTTGGGCGCTATGGCTTAAAACTTCTGCAACAATATCAAAATACATGTGGACATTAATCGCTGAAATATCCAGTGTACCGTTCTAGGGTTAAACTAGGTCGATATTGTAACATCTGACCTATCCTTCATTATACAATGTAATCGTCAATCTGGAAACGAGTTATTTGTTTTCGCTACTTCGTCAGGATGTGAAAAGGTCGCAACTTTTCTTGCAGAGGATCATTTCGTTCCTCAAACTTCAACCTTTATCTGTTAGACGGCAGCACTGTAACGGCACGAGCGATAAAAGTGCATTGCGCAATTTGACATTTTTTTTTATTGAAAGTAGGCTATTCGCACTCTGGAAAACACGTGCTTATTTTCACAGAAATTCAGTAGCTAGCTACAGGAACAACCTAGTTGTAAATCCGAAGTCGGTAAGTATACTAGACCTCATAGGGGGGCCAACTTCACAGAGGTGATTAAAAAATATTTAATATTCAATTTGCGCGCACCATTTGGTAAGGGTACATTCCGTGTGAAATTCTAAGACCAATTTTCCTTTACCAAAAAGTCCCGGGGCAAATATTTTCCGGGCTACAGAAGGTCTTAGTTGACCAATCACAGAGCCTAAAGCTGCTCAAGTAGGGCCGGGTCAAAAGTATAGCAGTGCCCGTGGCGAGTCGATTTCCAGTGAAATAAAAATAAATGCTTAAATCTACTGATGAATTCTTTCACCATATGGCATTTGGGTTACAGTTATTGTCGCCAGGAGTCACCAGGAGTTGTCTTCGTACAACATACGCTTTCGTTATCTGTGACCAGGACCACCGCTGCGTCGGCTTCGTCCTTTAGGTCGACCTCACCGTAGTTTTCGTCCTCCGGGTACACCGCGACGTAGTTTTCCTTTCTCTAGGTTGACCGCACACCGTAGTTTTAAACTTCATATGTAGTTTCAAACTACGTAGCGGTGTACCTGGAGGACAAAAACTACGGTGCGGTCGACCTGAAGGACGGAGCCAACGTAGCGGTGGTTCGGGTGGTCCTGGTCACAGATAACGAAAGCGCATGTTGTACAAAGACAACTCCTGGTGACTCCTGGCGACAATAACTGTAACCCAAATGCCATATGGTGAGAGAATTCATCACTAGATTTAAGCATTTATTTTTATTTCACTGGAAATCGACTCGCCACGGGCACTGCTATACTTTTGACCCGGCCCTAACTTGAGCAGCTGTGGGCTCTGTGATTGGTCAACTAATACCTTCTTGTAGCCCGGAAAATATTAGTCCCAGGACTTTTTGGTAAAGGAAAATTAGTCTGAGAATTCCCCAAGGAATCTACCCTTACCAAATGGTGCGCACAAATTGAATCACCCTTAGAATCGGGCTCCCGCGGCTGATTTTGCATTTTTTATGCGTAGGCGTTGATATAGGTCGACATAATGGCACGCCAACACTTTTCGATCAAAAAAAAAATCCCGATTTCATTCGGTCAAACGTAACAGTTCGAACTCATTACTCGTCAAACATCGGCTGCCGAAAGGACAAGTCAATTGATAGCCCCGTTTCGGAGATGATCGAGAAAATAGACAGGCCGGTAACAAATCGAGAAAATTGCAATTGACTGCATGCCAGATATTTTGAATAGCGATTCTTCAGAAAGACGAAGCCCGTATTGTTTTTCAACTCATATGAACTTGAAATCTTTGTAATCTTTATGTAGTAAATAAAGTAAATAATGCAAGAAGCCAACAAATATATACCTATTCATTGTATTAAAATGAGTGAAATGAAATCGTATTTTTCATCGATTATGGCGATAATAAATGGTTAGAAATTAGTTAACGAGAATCTAATTATTAAATGTCTCACTGAAATCAGATCTTATACAATAATAACCTGAATTGCAATGTTATGCTGTGATATTTTATGAAGGTAATGCGCGGCGCGCACGACGCCGCGGTCGGTTGGCACCCCCAGCTCTCGGTGGCTCATGCATATCCATATCCATGGAACATAATTTTCAACGAAATAACACATGCTAACAAAATTGGAACTCATATCTGTAAGGTAGAAGTTGAGAGTTGAGATGTTGCATACAATGCAAATGTGACAGAGTGCTTGATAACGATCTAAATATAAATCTACTCATTTTCGTGCCAGAAAGACGAACTGATATGTACCTATGCATCATCTGAAATAATAAATAAGATTTAAAAAAGTGGATGCAATCATTTATTATTATTGAATCTGTATATCTATTATGGTAAATTCGACCTACCGCCCTAAGGTGCACTGAGTGCACTTTTATCCTGTTCTATCTCGTATATCAGAGTGTGACCGAAGTACACTCAGTGCGCTATAGAGCAGTAAGGCGTATTCACAGTAGCGTAACTATGCCGATGCAACCGATGCGGTTGCGAGGAGCCCCTGACTTAAGGAGGCCCCAGCTGAGCCCCCGCAACTTGAACTGTAAAACTTTTTACATTGAATATGAATTTAACAATATTTTATATTGGAATAAACCGACTTTCATTAACCTTCTGGTCAGCCTATGTCTCATTTTTTACATATCGTTTTTCTGTAAGACATTCATACGACTTATGGGGGAGGACCGTACATTTTTTTCGCATTGGGACCCGTAAAGTCTAGTTACGCCACTGCGTATTCAGCATTAGTTATAGCTAATTGTTGTGTGTAATTTATAATTAATCATTATTCACATACAGCGGTTCAATTTTCATATCTAAAGATGTCTCACTAAAACGCTTATACCTATACATAGCTATTACATAGTATTGTCACAACAATATTTTTCTCGACGCGATAAAAGCTATGTGTAACTATATTATCGCGTATGTGTCATATTAGACACAGTTACCCGCCTACACTTGTTCCATAAATTAAATTCAATAGCACGCGGGCATCAGAGGTGATCTCACAATAGCTAAACGATTGCATTAACAAAAGCCTTAGCTGCAAGCTGTGCCAAAAATCGGTGTAGGTATATAAGCTCATACGTGCACTATATCATACTTATATTATGTATATTGTACATAATTTTGTAATATGTAGGGGGATGCCGAGGCGAAATAGCACACCTAGGGAAAATAAACAAAATTATAATAATTCGAACGATCTTTTCGTGTACAGATGGCTTTTACTTTGTCGTTTTTATCTCACATCAGCTTAATTTTTCAACCCCTCAAACTGTAAGTGTATCGAAAAATGTTCATTTTATTCGACCAAACATTTTCTCATAATTTTCGAAATTGCGGTCATTTTTTGATGTCATTTTTTGATCCCATTCAATTCTTCCGATGTAGTACTCAAGCCCCTTGCGTTCGAACATTGTCCACCACTCTAGGTCTTTGCACTTCTGTCCTCTATATCACGAATATGTAAAAAATGGAAAATCATTTGTTTCGAATTTTCGAGCATCCCTGTAGTCTCCTTAGAAAAGTCGCTTCAGGATATAAGCTGCCTAATTTGCCGCTGCAGATACGGAAAACGCGCATATAATTTTAGATATTTCTACAATAAATTTTCAATGTTAATTATTTTGAATACTATTCACATTTTCGTTGAATGATTATTGAACCTTTTTGATAATCAGATGAAGTTTTCGGTAAATATCGTATCGATCAATGACTTTTATACGCTATAAAAATAAAAAATCGCTGTTTTTTCTCATTCAACTTCCTTGTTTCTCTACTTTTGACCAATAAAAACGTCTGGAAATTCCAGAAGGTTGTTTTCGTTCCCCAAAAAAAGTTGGTCTGGGTACAAACGGGTTAAATATAAATGTGATGTAGTAAGAGGGTTGTAGCATATCAACCGTATACACAGTATCTGAGTGATGATATGATGATACCACACGTACTCTATAAGGTCTGTGTAAAAAAATGAATTATCGACTATTGGCTATCGGGGACACGGGAAATGAGTGTAGGTATACGTGTATAACGACTACATAATGCGATTAATCGATGTCTGATGTGAACGTCCTATAATCTGCTAAAATTCACTACAAAGTAGAGAAAATACAGAAGCACGTGGAAGAATATAACGTAAAAAAAAAAAAACTGCTACTTTCATGTATTTGTGCAGTGCAGTGAGAGTTGGGTACGATATGGCTTCGTGGGCGTCTGTTCTACTCTTCGTGCAAAGGTGAACAACCGGTCTAAGCCACTTCGTACAGGCGCGATCGATTTCGTGTCGATCTCAAAATAACATCATCGCATGCGTTGCTCATATATAGGGATGTATTCAGTATAATGCACAATTGTGCTCTGCTTGTATTGCTTATACTTTGATCCTCACCAGTTACTACAACATAACTTATAATTTGCTCCCGCGGTACGGCACGATTCACTCGCACGACAAATTATGCCGAATATAGGTATATTCCACACTGGACTATAACAGCCACGATTCTATAGTCACAGTCAGTCGACGGTCACAGTCTACAGTCCCAACTTCTTCCTTTCGATATTTTTTTAGAATATGTAATTCTGGTTATATACATAGAATAGTTATAATTAAAATTAAAATCCGTTTCCCAAAATTCAAAACTACTTCGATCCTGAGCAGCCCTAGTCCTCCACCTCCCTAAAACCCCCAGGACTCATATTTCAGAAATACCCAAGTCCAATAACCAATCCAGCATTTTATTACCAATTCCCTATGCATTTGCACTGCGATTGAAATCAATCGCTTGAACAATTCGACTTTATCGAATTCGGATAGTTTTCCATAAAAAATTGTACTTTCGTAGTGTTGCATTACAAAAAAATAAATCGCTATTTTTGGCAAACTAAGGAAAAAAAAAATACAATTTCTTACGAAAAACTACGAAAAGTACTATAATTTCCCCAATGATTCATAGATATTCGTAGAATTATTTTCACCAGTGTATGCAGCTACGTACACGCCTTTGCGAGTAGAATTAATCCTTTGAACGCTATATAGTCGATTGTAAAGAACCAGGTTAAAAAGAAAACGGCATGATAATAAAGTATCAATTTTTTTTATTGCATGAAAAGGACTTGAAAAAAAAAAAATTATTGTTCATACATACAGAGAGTATTCGTGGATGTGGGTCACTTGTTGATGCTTCACAACGAATCCATAATGAATTGAACACAGATTCATTCAACAAGTGACCCGCATCCACGAATACTCATGGTATATACTTGAATATACTTCTTATCTACAAGACTTGATGCATCTTTTTAATCTGAGTAAAATAAAAGGTGAAAACACATATACCTATAGGTTCTGCTTGATGAAATAATCTACATCAGAGAGACGACCAAAGACTACGGGATCCGGGAAGTGACCGCGAAATTCCGGTGTCGCGTCACAATCTCGTATGCTACTATATATTCCGTAGCTGTTACAAAGGTTCATAATTAGTTTCTTATGATTTTTCTTACGTTTTACATAGTTGATACAATTTCTTCACCTCAGCTGCTCGCATTCCTCTATTGAAAGAAAAAGAAGACAATGGAGTAATTTTACCTACAATGACGTTAATTTCTCTCTTTTTTCTTTCATGTCCCGAATTTTGCGTATTGGCTTGTATTCAACTGTAACTGTATACCCCAGCCGTACTTATACCTATAGCATACAGTTTCAAATCGCTCAGTATAATCTGACAATTCCTCATTTACCATGCCAGACGGTAATCTTTCGATTCGCGATTAGCGCGGGGTAGCGGAAAGCTAGATGTTTAGATGCTTAGATATGTATGTATATACATCCATTGCGAAGTATAGGGTATACATATGTACACGAGGGAAGTAGATACTATATAATGATTCGCGATATGTATAGCGTGCTGCTGGCTATACACATAACTGGTAATATGGATCGCCATATGGTTTGTAAATGTATTATACGTATATATAGACCCGTAAAAGCTGTGTATAATACATACGTTCGTATGTATACGTACGTGGGCACCGGGCATATGTAGTGCTCGCCAGTTTACGGCACGCTATGGGTCTTGAAACGCAATTACTGTTTGAGTTCTTCGGAGCGAAAGGGTCACTGAATGTCCGCGCTGGTACCAGCGGCCAGTGGCCAGCTACCACCTACGCATGGCATTGCTCAAACTATAAATTATATGAAATACGCGGACGAACGTAATTAGGGCTTGAGACAAAACTTTATTTCCCTTGTACATGTCTGGGATAGCTATATATAATCATATAGCCACGGCGTATGGCTACAAGATTTCTCGATTTATGTAACTTATCATGAAATATGACCGACCCGCATCGACGTTTTATATCCTCAATTGGTTTTCCTGATTTTCTATAAGACTCAATTATATGCCCAGTGTTAATTGTTATACACCAAATGAATACAGAATATAGCGTGCCTTGGTTTACAAAGCTTACCGTTGCTTACGGCAACTAGTCTTATCAAAAGCAATCTCTACGCCAACAAGATGACGCTCACGTACGGCAATATAAAAATAAATGTCGGAAGTTTCGAAGCACTCCATGCCTTTTGTCGCCTAATCAAGTCACAGCATTGTATGCCGTATGCGTCTCTGTTGTAATGAATGTATATGCACGGAGAGGTAAAGGGTAAATGATCGATTGGCTCATTCGTAGTATAATAATAAACACGCCAACGATATTGTTATCCTTGCAACGTATAATAACAATATAACAGCCTGTATGCAAGAAACATTTTTACTGATACAACGTAACGAATATTCGCTTCAATAATTGTGTATGAGTTTTAGCGCGGAAGGAACACGGCAGGTATGACTAAACTTTGTATAAAAAGTGTCGATCGAAACTATTGTAGTCCCCTTGGATACGACGCCAAATAGCGACAGGTGTATGACGTAGAGGGGATTGAAAGTAGGGTGCTACAATAAATGCGAAGAACCGCGCAAAGTCGAATGACCGGAAAAAATCGTGTCTATTTTATATATTAAAGTAAAAAATATGTGGACTGGTTATCTGGGTACTTTATTAATAAATGTGGTTTTACAATTCTTTCAATCAATATCAATTCGGTACACATATACTGATATACACCTAGATCCCTATGCATACACACCTATGTGAATACATCCCGTATAATAGAAAGTAGTTCCCCGTAACGAAGAATCAACTGCGCGCGCAACGGTGTGCTACGGACAGACAACAAAAATATCCGTAGTACACTGTTCAAAGCGAGCGTTCAAGGAGTAGACACGCTGTGACGATTTTCCCCGTATACACGATAGCTACCTACCCGGAAGAGGTCGAGGCTGATTATCTGTGCATCGGAAGTTTCATATTATAATACTTTTAATTTGGAGGATATAAAAAAGATTAAAAAAAAAATACTTTTAATAATCAATATCAATCGAGGAGTTTATAAATATTATAAAATCGTAAAAATGGTTTCCGGTGGAATGACGTGTGTGAAATACCTGCTGTTTCTTTTTAATCTTATATTCGCCGTGAGTAAAAGATAGCCCCGTAATATATCGTATAGTTATAGTTATAGTTTTTAGCTCCATCGGTCGATATAAGACGACGACGGGGGTACGAAGAAGAAGAAGAAGAAGATGAAGAGACTAGAGGAATAGATGCACCGTATAGAAAGTTATTTTCAGCTACCTGGAGTGAAATAATATACCCCCTGTATTAGACACATGCACACAATTTATTCGTGATATTATATAGCGTGCATAATACTATAATTGGCCTACTTATCCGCATTCACTTTCAGATTACAGGGATCGTTTTCATTTCGGTCGGGGCTGTTATTCTAGGGTATTACAAAGGATACAGTAACTTTGTCGACAACAACTGGTTCCTCGCCGCTCCGATTCTTATGATAATTGTCGGCATCGTTGTATTCCTTGTATCATTTTTCGGCTGTTGCGGTGCTGTCAAGGAGAACCACTGCATGATCATAACGGTACGCATGCTGTTATTATTGGTCAAATAAGACACCTTTCAATGCGTCACCTATTATGACACATTATAACGTTTATCAATGAAAGTAAGCTTTCCTGAACTCGCGTTTATAAGGAGGGAAAAGACTTGTGAAATCATTCCTCCTTATTTTTTTTTCCTCGAGCCGATCAAGATTAAGTTCTTTTTTTTACGTAAAAAAAAAAAAAATTTCATGCTATAAGCGAATTATAAATTCCGATAAATAATTTTACTTTTTTTTTTTACCGGCTATCGAAAAATATGACAACATTTATGACAAAATAATGATTTCGAATAAAAATTTTCATCTTAATCCCCCCTCCTCCCAGAAAATAAAGGTTTCTTAAATAATGAAGTCTGTGTCATTTCTTAGTTCTCGCTTCTATTGCTATTGATATTTGCGCTGGAACTTGGAGCTGGAATATCTGGATACATGATGCGTGATGAAGTTGGATATATGCTAGAAGGTCGTCTTAAAGTTACCTTGTCACTCTATCCCAGAGAAAAAGAAGCTAAGACTTCGTGGGACATTATGCAGCATGACGTAAGAAATGAAATGAGTATATGATAATTTCAACTGGGTTTTTTTTTTTTTTTTTTTTTTTTTTTCTTTCAGAAATATGATCTTTTTTCATGTGGAAAACTTGAGAAAAAAAAAAAAGAAAAATAGTTGCATCATATGTCGTCTCTTTTATCATTTGGAGTTAACAGCTTTCTCTCTCTCCCATGTATTGAGGGTGTAGTTTGGATGGTATGAGAACTTTACTAGCATTCCCTATGAGACTATGACTACCTTATTACTTGATTGATTTCATAGAGATATTAATATTTTAAACCTTTTGGCGATAGTATCTGACACAAACTGGCCAAGTATTATTAAGTACGAGTTGTACTATGGCCTAGGGTTGTATTTTATGAAAATCAATATTTCCCCTGGTTTATATTTTCTTTGTGGTTATTGTGGCTTGTGATATGTGGGTTTTCGGAAATCCAGTATGGTATGAATAATTGATAGTTACAAGAAGTTTTCTCTGTGTAATGTTATAATATCCGATGAGTAATTATTCTGGAAATTACTTTTGATTTGGAAAAAACCATAGCTTAGCTTAGTAATACCAAGATTTGTGCAATATGTACAGTGATTAGATAGTTTCTTTCTCGGAGAGGCTTAAATGTCAGGGTTCAGTGAATTATTCATCCTAACACACATTCTCCAGTCTTCTGGATTATTGAAGTGAAATTTGAAAAAAAATAAAAAAAATTCAACTCAAGCACACAGGGTTCATACCTTTCGAAAATCTAAGTTCCATGAATATATAAGCCGTGAATGAATTACTTATGCTTCTATTTATGGAATAGATAATCCTAAAGCCCTGTTAAATGCAACAAGAATAACTTTATACTCAAGGTGATATCGGGGCTGAATAAAACACCTGTAGATTTAGTGTGGCAATTCACAGACTTCTACTAATCCACCATATACATAGATAGGTGCTTTTTCTGGTATCCACTTACAGAGATTTGGTTTGTCTAGTCATGCTATGCTTGTGAATGGCATTGGTGAATGTAAAGTTGCGTAATATGTACAATTTGTGTCGATTAGTTGATTGAACGCTAAATGATGTATATTTATGCATTGTTTACGTACAAAAGTCTAATCTACCTGTATAATTACACAGGAATGAAATTCTAATGTTTTGATTTGTTTTCTTGGTTCAGCTGGATTGCTGTGGTATTACTGGACCAGATGACTGGGCTGAAGTACTGGACGATAATGCTCTGCCTGATACGTGTTGCGTTGAACTTGATATCAATAAGAAATGCGATGTGAATTCGATAGGCGTTCGTACATTTGGTTGTATTAACAAGTTACAGACTGTGATTGAAAAGAATGCTGTGATTCTTGGCAGTGTTGGCATAGGAATTGCTCTCGTTCAAGTGAGTCTTAATATTAAATATTTTGACGGTATTTTTCTTCATACATTTCTTTACAATTATTTCAATATTTTATTATCTATTTCAGGTGATCGGGGTAATATTTGCGTGCTGTTTGGCTCGCTCAATTCGTCGCGAGTATGAAACTGTGTAAGCCTTATAGAAATGTATATTCACTGTAATCTGCAACATCACGCACTTTCTACCAATGTTGTTCTATCACACTGTCTACACCCCGTGTTCCTATGAAATATCCATTGCCATTCGATTTGTATTATTACTTATCGGATGAATTTTGCACAATTTTTACTTTTTCATGTTATCGAGAAACTATAAGACTCAAAAACTCCATTTCTTTGTTTCCTTTTCTTTCTCATTATAATTGAATCTCATTGTCATCAAAGATGAAGTCTGACAATTCTAAGTACGATATTCAATTGTTGCTGTTTGTTCTTGAAAATGTGCTGGCAATATCTTTTTTAATCATTATCGTTTGCAATGTATTATCAGAACTAAATAGCGGAGGTATTGTCAAATGAAATACCTAAACCCTACAGCCGTCTTTTAACTATTGAAAGTAAACTCGTTGTCGATAGATATCAGTGAAATATTTCCAACTTTATTTTATCATTCAATTACTCAGTGTAAAATTTGAATATTAATAATATATCTTATTATTTGGTTCTGTTGGTGTTAATCTTGTCACACGTTTTAACGATAATTCGCAAGACGAAATACAATTTTTAAGAAAAACTGTGATTTGACCTATTCAATGTTGTAGCATGAGCTGTTTTTCGCTTGACCAATCTCATAATAATAATAATAATAATAATAATAACAATAGTATTACCAATTTTGAAAGAAAAACATGTTGAATTAACAAGAAACTCTATAAAGTTAGAATTTTATAAGTAAAATACGTCCGGACGACAATTATTATTGAGGTCTGTATTATTATAGTATATTAAAATAACGTATAATATCTATACATATATACCTATAATACTATTTGAACGATACAGTATAAAGATTTATAGTCTACGTAATAAAATAAGATTAAAATATTAATATTTATGTATGATATTATAAGGAGATATTCTGTTGTTTTCTACAATGTAAAGTTTACGTAGTGTTAAAGAATAAATAATTAAACAATAGTATCAGATGTGCTACGAATAGTGATAGTAATAAATAGATACAGATATTTCAAATTTTCAATAACTATTCTAACAATTTGGAAAAATACTTATTAGATTATTTATACTGTCTACGTGCAGATCATGGTCTTCGATCGCCTGTGCACATCTGGGAAAAACAAATATCTTCATTAAACATATGTAATAACGTTCTTTGATAACTCACCCGATCCAGGGAATTTATATTAGATTTCACTAATCGTTTATGCCTCAGCTATCATACCTTTTGCTTATTCGTTGTTCATTGCACTAATAATTGTTCCATATTTAAAAACTGATCCTCTTTATTCAGTGATATAACATTTTTAATTACAGTGAAACTACAGCACACTGATCAGCCACCACTTAGGAGGCACATTTCATTATACCTATTGTTCATCATGCATTGCTAGTTTAATATACCTATATCGGTTTTCATAACGATTGTAGTAGTTGTGCTTACGAAAGTGTAACAAAGCGGGAACGGTGGAGACTTTGAGTGATACAATAAAATGATTACACGCAATATCAGTATTACCCTGTAATTGCGATGAGGAACCATCGTTCCTCTTTGATATCCATATGCCTGAGTGATGAATAATTAACTATATCTTTGCGAATTCTTCCACAATTTGATATCGCAGAATTGTTGGCTGGAATTTCGTTCAATAACAAGCTTACTTCTTTCCATACTGCGAATAATATTTGTCATACAAATAGACATACATGCCCCCTACATACTGCATCTTTGATAATGTCTGAATGCTGAAGTTAATTAACTGATTCAATATACCTAATTGCAAATTTCTTATCTCAATAATGAAGAGTAAGCAATGTATGACTAAAACCTGTAACGATGTATGGTTGATGAAAGGGAAAGGAAAAACGACTCAATGCTTCAAGGGATATGGATACTAGGACACAATTCAAAGTACATAGGCAGTTGGGGTTGCTGCGCCTCTAGTATGTGTAGAATAATAATGCAAAAAGCAACGTCAGCCTTGTCAATAATTCAGTCTATGTGTCAATGAACTCTAATATTGATTCTCTTTGTTTTCTCGTACATGTTCGATGGCTCTAGCCACCTGCTACTTGTGTTTAACTATACTAGTAGAGAGTTATGATTGAAAATTTTGCTACCATGACAGACACATATACATGAGTAAATGAAAAGTACATTTAAATGATTATTATTCTAGCTACATCATGGTGCCATTTCTTGTGTATACATGTTAGACACTGCAATGCTACCTAGCTAATGAAATTTATGATCGTTTGCACTCGAGTCATTATAACAATATAATGAAAGAAACTAATTAGGCCAATGTATAATTTTGATACTGTATCACTTATAAGATACTCGACTACGAAAATAAAGACCTTTGTAATCGCATGAACTTATTCACGATTTACAAAGTGTTATAATGGGGTTTTTTTCATGTATTAGTTTTGCATAAAATATTTGGTAATTTGAAAAAAAAAAAAAAAACGTTTCCTATTAATTAAGAAGTAATACTCAACGATCTAAGTCAACAACAGTTCACAAGGATTAATAATAACTAGGAAAGCTGAAAAAGTCGTTCGATTTTTCTTCAACTTATTTACATAAACTTATCAAAAAAATAAATCATATACCCCATTGACTCATTACATACACTATAAAACTAGGCTCGCTTTCATAATACTCATTCTTCGGTAAAAGTACATTGTATACATTAGGGTCGTCCTTAATTTGATCATTTTTGAACTTTGATGCTCCCATGGGCCAGGATGTCTTCGAATACATACAAAAAAATGTAAATTCTTTTCTATAGATTTGAAGCCGTTCTGGCCCATAAGAGAGCATTGAAATTCGAATATGACCGAGTTAAGGACCACCCTAATATACATACATTATCATTGGGCACAAATATTATTCACTGATTATAATATTTGAACGATATTACGTTTCCATTTGTCAAGCTGGAGGCTTGAAGAAGCTCCATAATCTGACGTAGTCGGTGATTAATAGTCTAAAAAATGATCTTGTCAAATGAACTGTAGTCATCACAGTATACGAAATTATTTATTAAAAGCGTCAAGAGAAGAGGAAATATGATGTATAATGATAAAGTAGAATAGTTTTTGGGAGTGCTTAGTCATTACGTAAATGTGATACACAATATTGCTTGTCTAAGGTTGTTACAGCACTTGCGCCAAAAGTTTGCTCCTTAATTAACAGAATGAAAATTTACATCAGTCGTTATTTACGATCAGGCCATCGCAGAAAAAGACTGACGTTTATTATGATAATCAGTATTAACAACACTTATGATATTTTGAATACGAGATATACATAATATAGACGTGAAATTTAATATACCATGTATACAAAAAATTGATAACATTTCCCTGTGAAACAATTTTAGATTGTTAGACTCACTGTTGAATAATTTCGAAATTAACAGTTCAGAGTGTTATTTAAATCTCTTTTTTTTCCTTTTTTTCTTTTTATGTCAGTAAAATTCAATATCAATTTTTAGCAGTTAACTTCTTAGGAGCCAACCATCTATCCTTAGCACATACATATATTTGTCTAGCTGTTATAATACATACTAAATAAATGAATTATACTCAAGAGTTAATATTTCATTGGAAACCTTTTCATTTAGTATAGGAATGATTGATTCGAGAAATTTCTCCAATATTTCAATTTCCCAAATTTTAAGTTGAGAACTTAATGAGCAATAAGAGGTGAAGCTGGGACGAAAGATAAAAGACGACACAGGATTATGTATAATGTAGTTTATTTAATCTTGATATCGACGCCACTAACTAGCAGACTAACATTTACCATATTATTTTATGATATTAAACAAAAACAAACAAAAAAAAAAAAAAGAAGAAGTTTCAAAGTTTCTTCACGCGATTAGTAATTCAGAATAGGAAGTTGCAGTAATTGCACTTAGTACCACAGCCCAGATTTTTTTGTTTAAATTGTCCATATAACAGAATTACTCATACGCGTGAATAAACTTTGTAACAATTCCCCACAACTTCCAATCTGCAACGCATTTTTTCTTTTTTTCTTTTCTTTTGTAAAAATAATAATTATTCTGGGAAGTTGTTTGTTTTTTTGTTTGTTGTTTTTTTTCTCAATGCACAAGGAAATCAGCGAGATTCACATCATTTAATGAAAATCAATAAATAATAGATTGAGAGATCTCCGATAATCGATAATAATTTCGTTCGTAGTTTACATAGAAATATTTATTTATAAAAACAAAAGAAAAAAAAAAGGAAAAAAAAATAAGGAATGAACAAGAGTTTTCTTTTATCATTTACTTTTCTAAATTGAAGACTAATTTCTCTCACCTAAAACTGCTAATTTTTGGCTGAACACATTTATCAATAATGGCTGCCGTTGCAGGATACTATAATAATTAATCACAACTATTACTCGTCTGATTTTAAGCTTATAACATCGTCCCATTACTCCACGCTTTAAAAACAATATATATATATATATATATATATATATATATATATTAGGGTGTTTCAAAAAAACTCGATATTTTTTTTTTCTTGCTCTCCGCCCAAAATATCGTAGAATATGTCCGAACAAATATCCTGTTAAAAGAGGAGCTCATAATTTCAATTTTAAGAGGTCCTTCGTCGAATCTGAAGTTTTGCCGTTTAAATAACACAGAAAAATGACTTTTTTACTTTATTTATTCTTGCAGCCTAGGAAGAAATTTTTTTTTCATAAAGTCCATGACTATATCTTACAAAGCATTAAATTTGGACAAAAAAATCTCATTGAGCCGAATTTCAATTTTCATTATTTGATTTTTTTCAGAGCTTTAAACTCAAAATTTTAATAATGAAAATTGAAATTCGGCTCAATGAGATTTTTTTGTCCAAATTTAATGCTTTGTAAGATATAGTCATGGACTTTATGAAAAAAAAATTTCTTCCTAGGTTGCAAGAATAAATAAAGTAAAAAAGTCATTTTTCTGTGTTATTTAAACGGCAAAACTTCAGATTCGACGAAGGACCTCTTAAAATTGAAATTATGAGCTCCTCTTTTAACAGGATATTTGTTCGGACATATTCTACGATATTTTGGGCGGAGAGCAAGAAAAAAAAAATATCGAGTTTTTTTGAAACACCCTAATATATATATATTATACATATACCGGCAGTATTCGTGGATGCAGGTCACTTGTTGAATGAATCTGTGTTCAATTCATTGTGAATTCATTGTCAGGCATCAACAAGTGACCCGCATCCACGAATACTCTCTGTATATGTATATATATTGTACCTAGTATTATACTCTTTGCATAAAATAGTTACACGACAAGTTAAGAAATATGAAAATTATAATCAACATGTCGTTGTCTATTATTGTATATAAGCTGGATATTAAGTTCAGGTCGAAAATTACAGTGATATTGATTATACTATATTGAATATACAGGAAATAATATTTATTTACAATTACAACGATTCAGCAAGTGGCCCCAAACACTTGATCGATTTTTACGAATATCACTGAAAATATAACAGCTTCACACCTGTACGGCGGTCCGAGTTACACAAAATTATTGATAAATGACGACACGAAATGCAGTCGGTTGTGTAAATCATCAATTGAATGAAGAGAAAAAAAAAAAAAAACTTAATCAGAATAGGAAAACGAAGAAAAAAGAAGAAAACAATTTCTATTAATTCCGCAGTATTAAATTCAGCTAAATCAACATCTCTAGACATTAAACGATTATTAGGTAATACCGAATTAATTAAATGATATGAACAATGGAAATATAAAATGATCTAATAATTTAAAATTATGGTGATAATATTATAAAGGTTGAGCTTATACAAAAATATTGGAGGGTTTTTAAAGGTATGATCATAGTCAGGGAGTGAGAGAGTTGGGCCTCTATATTCGCACCTTAATACCTAAAGTACATACCTAATTACTTACAGTGTATCATTCATCATTTATTATTATGATTAGTATTATTAATATTATTATTATTATTGTTATTATTATTATTATTATTATTATTATTATTATTATAGTTCGTGACCTCTCCTATCCTAAAAGTATCAGTATAATCGGGACAGTATTGTTGATTTACAATACAATCAATTTAAATACTAGCTCGTCATGGTTTTGGGTGAAAACCTCCTCCAAGCTCATGCCGCTTAACAGTTCATTCCCTCTCTGAATTCACTCATTTTTCACATACATTCGTCTTAGGCACATCAACATACTCAACATAAAAGCACATAACATTCACTGTAGCTTCTAGCTGTTTCTCAAGTCTCTAATATCTTGACTGTAATTGTTCAAAAGCTGCCCGATTAAGCAGTTCTAGTTTTAAAAACATCTTACGATTTAAGATTACTTTAGCCAAGTTTAACGAGAGCTTAAGAGCTGGTCAGAAATTGGCATGAGGCTGATAGGAGACGTATTCAATTTAAGAACAAATGTTCATGTGGCGTAGCGCTTGGTCCACAGTCGCGCTATGCGATCGTGTTCTTCCCTGTTTTGCAGATATTGCGTTGCTATACTACCGACCAATGGATCAGCTGTAATTCATTAGGTAAGAAATCCATTATTCATAACTCAGTTATGTTCATACTTGTTAAAAATTAATAGATCATTAGTTATTTTTCTTTTTTTTTCTCTTTTCATCAGATTAAAGCCAAACAACGAACCTGGATTGCAGTCTGTGAGGAGGGAACAGATGGAAAGTAGCACCTTAGAAATTGTTAGGGCAGGAGACCAGTTGTCCTTCAATATATCCAGGCATATTACTCCCTGGCTGTTTATATTGCAATGATAAATCCGTGTTCGAAACGTTACCTGGAATGTTGATAATTAACTTAACATTTTCAAGTCGACGCATACATTATTAGTTGTATTTACAATGATAAATGGGATAGGGTCTGGTCAGCAACCCAGATATCGTATGTACGCTGTTTTATGAATCACACCATGCCTCATTACCAGTTGTACGAAACACTCGCCAAATAAGGAACGTGGGGGAAAATATATTAGCAGAATGTTCGACCATAAGGCCAGCGGCTTATAGTAACAGTCATGAATCAGTCCTACAAGTATTTCATTTTTAAAAAAATACTACATTTATAGTGATCTTATTTATGGCACTGATGAGAAACGTGTTTCAATTCTGATATCTCAGCGAGACATTTACAAAGTTTAGGTGAGATGATTCTTAAAAACTACATTTTCCAATCCTTGAATTAAAACCTTGTGTTATTCTTCATCGTGTAACAAATATTTGAAGAAAACTACCAAAACGTTGAGCTTCTGAACTCTGATGTACCTTATCTTCAGAATTGAGATCAAAGAATGGAAGTTCATTTAAAACTACAAATTTTAGACGTACTAAGAATTTTCAGAGATCTCTTGGCAAGATTCCTACTTCAAAACAAGTTGGAAGTTTCTCTTCTTCGATAAATTGTTCAGGATACATCGATTTTCGATTAGAAAAATAGACAAAGGCCCGATCTTGGGATCTGATACGAGACAATGCATACCTTAGGAGGTTTGAACGGGTATTCTGGAGAAAAATGAATGTCAAGAAAAAAGACTCCTCCTTCATACACAGAGCCAGGTGGTCCCAATATAGTGGACACCCACTCGTACAGATTGTCTCCTTTTGGTCCAGCACTGGGGAATAAAAACAATGAATAGCGTGAGATATTTCTCTCGCGAATAAAGCGTACCTATGTACAAGCTTGAACTGAGGCAGAAACAATCTCAGCCGTCCAACTCAAAACAGCTCGTATATCTAAGTAGACTTTTGGCAAAAGGGTGAAGAAGTTTAAACCGAAGGTGAAAACGAGTAGTCTAAAGCCTTAGCCAACATGGCGTAGATCTAGCAATGTGAGAGCAAAGAATCTGAGTTTCTAGAACATTGTACCATGCTTTTATTCAAGTTCAGCCTATTATTGTATTGTCTGTGATTGAAAACGATCGTTTCCAGACCCGCAGCATCACACAACATCACGAGGCATACGTTTTCACTTCGTTTTCGCCAATTTTCAGCCTCTCAATGTGTCAAAGACAATTTGAAAAGTATTTTAACAAGAATAGAAAATGTTCTGGTGTATTTATACAGTGAATTTTGTTTCTCTGGACATATTATAGCCATTCTTCTTTCCGATTGCAAATTCTGATCATATAATACACACCTGCAGTTAGGCGGAGGGTCCAAAGTGATTTCTGCTAATTCCTTTTGTATCCTGAAACAAGAAGATAGTGTGATAAATTTGACGGCCTGAAACAAGTGAGCAGAAAACAAAAATATCCATCGCCAATTGTGAAATCATTATTCTAAAAAAAAAAAAACACTCCATACCTTTTTGCAGAAGTTCCGAGAGCCTTTGACATTTTTGGATTCGGCTTGGCCTCTTTATTTTCTGGTTTATTATCCGCCAGAGACGATCCACGGCCTCGTCCTGTACCGCTTGATCCAGCCCCGGACGACATGCTTCTGGAATAAACCAATTTCTATAAAAGAAGTCTGGCAAAGTCGAGGGAAAACTTTTGTTATATATTATAGTCGAGGCTTGAAAAATTCACTTTTGTCGACTGAGTCGAGTTCTGCGATTCCTAAGACTTTGATTTCTGCTGGCTGCTGTACGAAAGAAATCTTTTCAACAAAGATGCGAGGACTGCAAGCTATAGAGACGCGAGCGCGGATCGGTCTTTTGAGAATGTTAAAACAAGAGATGAGAATGATTTTGCCCGAAGACAGAACCAGGGTTTATTTTTACCATCTGCTTATTTTAATGAGAAAAATAATTAAATAACGGGGATGAAATAAAGGAAAGATATAGGGACAAAAGAGAGACGATTTCTTCACCTAACCAATAAAAAAAATAAAAATAAAAATAGTCATTGTTGTTTGTAAAAGGTAATGAAATGGACGAAGGATTGGGGCATGAGTATATCGGAATATGTATGAAAAGGTTGAAAATAATGAAAGAATGTGAAGGGCGAAGGGCGAAGGGATGTGTGAGTTGAGATATCTTTATTTCTCTAATCGTACATGTATGTGTCGTACGTAGGTATACGTACGTTGGTATCTAGTTGATAATGATATTGTTGGCTTTTCGGCGTATATATTTGTCCGAAATGCAATTAGCTAAACACAAACACGTTGGGTGGATGAATTAGGGGAGGGATGGAGCGAGAGGGGAATAAAGGGTGAGCAAGGAGGGATGAATAACTGCGATAATATTAATAACAACTTGTCTATCACTTGCGGTGTTGAAAACACTTATTTTCACTATTTCTGGGCTCCTATAGCGTTACCGCTCACTCATATACTCGATTTGTATAATATAAGGTAATAAAATAATAAAGAGAAACACATTATTCGCGTACGCTACGCGATGATGATAATAGTCTATGTATGTATAAGTACCTTGTGTATAAATCCCGTACACTGTGTTTGCAAACAGAGTGATAATACCAGGCCTGGATTTTCTAACAGATATAGTAATTGAGCCGGTTTTAACCGGGTCCTCAGGTTTAACACGTTTACTTTAAAGAACCTTACGAACTGATAGAGACAAGCTTGCCGATTCTGGGATAATGGAGGTGCACCGCGCCGCGCGGACGTGCAGCTCGGGTCTTTACTCCTTGGCTGAGGCCCTGGAGGCCGCCCAAATGACCCCACGGCGTCCTGAAACCTTCTCTTATAAATCACCGGCTTATTTAACGCGCTCCTTTACCCACTTCCATCGGATATTAACGCGGTTATAAAGTAGTCCCTTGATCCCTGTTACTCGGACGGTTATATATTAATTGATATTTTAGTTTTCATCGGATCGTATGTAGCGAGGAACCAACCAAAGAAAACATCACACAAGCGCACAAAGGGAAGAATTTGAATCGCCCTCTCCTAATACTGACCCCCGGAACCCAACCACGACACAGTGATCGTCAAATGATAATATAACACCTTTATTATCCACCCCGTAGTGGAACGAGCGGATACCCACCTTTGACCACCACTGCTATGAAACGTATCGAAAACTTGAAGCGCTTCACTTGCGTTTCTCAAGCGCTTCTAACTTCCGTAAAATACCAAACCATAGACGTAGCCAAGTGGAGCGGAGCGCTACAAACGCTTGTGTTTATTACTGTTTATTTTATACCATATAACCTAGGCTAACTCTTAATAACTGTCTCTTTAAACATTTCACTTTTATTCGAATAAAAATAAGACTCGAAAATCATCATGGGTAAGCGACAGCATCAAAAAGACAAAATGTAAGAACCTGTTAGTGTCTGAATAAACATATACACCTTGATTTTCCTTCAAATTTAGAGGTTATGTTTACCGATCTATTCTCTTATCCTCTATTTAAATCCATGATAATTTCACGATGCTAGGTATCTCACCTACACGGAATGGACAACGTTATACGGCGGTAAAAGAGCCGGAACGTTGGAGTCGACAGAAGACACAACGTTCCGTCGTCTGCCTTACAATCATTGCTGTGTGAGTTTACAACCTTTTGAACATCCCTATTGCGACAACGAAGGAAACGTATTCGAGCTTCAGGCTATAGTCGATTACATTAAGAGATTCAAGCACAATCCTGTCACGGGAAAATCTATGGATGCAAAATCGCTGAACAAGTTGATATTCCATAAAAATTCAGACGGACAGTACCATTGCCCTGTATTGTTCAAAATTTTTACAAAACATTCGCACATTGTCGCCGTAAGAAATACAGGCAATGTATTTTCATACGAGGTAAATTATTGAAAGCCGCATTCATCTCATGTTCAATAGGAAGCACACGATCTATTGTCCATTGATAAGTTGAAATTTTTAGGCCGTTGAACAGCTGAACATAAAGACCAGAAATTGGAGGGATTTGATCAACGACGAGCCGTTCGAAAGAAAGGATTTGATAACTATTCAGGATCCGAATCATGCTAGCAAATTCAATCTATCCACTTTTCATCATATCAAGAATAATCTAAGAGTAGAAGACGAAGGTTTGATCGATAGTAACTTTAGTTATGCTTAAACTCTTCTCAATTGATAATCAACCTTTGTTTTATGAATTACAGAAATAACTAAAGAGCGGAAAGATCCAAACGCTAAACTTAAAACCGTTTCTTCAGAGACTAGAGATATACTTGAGGAGTTGAACAGAGAATTTAAACCCGCAGAAAGCAAAGACACATCCTCTAAGGAAAAGGCAGACAAGTTTAATGCTGTAAGGAATCAGCAAGCAGCAAATTTTTTACTATTTTTCAGCCACAGAATGAACACTAAACATTCTTTAGACACAGAAAATGAATTTGAATCCTTTTATTAATACAGGCACACTATTCTACCGGTGCTGTAGCGGCAGGATTCACTTCCACTGTAATGCCCAGAGAGACTACACACGAAGCTGCGATTGTAGAGGAAGATTTGGTCCGGTATGAACGTGTGAAAAAGAAAGGTGACTGTTGATTAACGTTAAGACAGAGATTGGACTAAGGTTTTACACGTTTACACAATTTTTACTTTACAGCTTTCGATAATCACGTTCAAACTTGTTTGAATATTTTTCCAGGATACGTGCGGTTTATCACCAATTTTGGAGCCCTTAATTTGGAGCTTTATTGCGACGTGGTTCCAAAGACTTGTGAAAATTTTATGAAACATTGTCAGAACGGTTACTACGACGGTACAAAACTGCACAGATCAATTAGAAACTTTATGGTAAGATCGTGAACGATTCATGCCATGGATATTGTATGATTGCTATAACTTTTCACTATCTGCGCAGATCCAAGGTGGAGATCCGACGAATACCGGGAACGGTGGTAAATCAATCTGGGATAAACCATTCGAAGATGAATTCAAGCCGAACCTAGTCCACCAAGGAAGAGGTGTTTTATCAATGGCGAATTCCGGCCCTAATACAAACGGATCTCAATTGTAAGAGGCTGGATTATGTTGAGAATAATAAATCAGTTGATCTTCTGATAACATAAGTTTCAAATACAGCGGAATTTCTTTATTGTAATGAAAAATTGATTCATTTTATGTTCATACAGTTTCATAACATATCGATCATGTCGTCATTTGGATCGCAAGCATACAGTATTTGGCAAAATAGTTGGAGGATTAGAGACTCTGAATGCGATAGAGAAAATCGAAGTTGATAACAAGGACAAGCCAATTGAAGACATAATTGTCCAGCGCGCACAGGTCTTTGTGGATCCTTTCCAGGAAGCTGATGAACAATTGGCTGCCGAAAGGGCAGCTGAAATTCAAAGACTAGCCAAAGAAGCATCAAACAAAAAGTCCACAAATAAAAACGAAGGGAACAACACTCTCAAGGTTTATCGTACCGGTGTTGGCAAATATGTACAGTTTAATGACGAACAAGCCAAGTAAGTATTCTTCTGATATGATAGACATCATAGAGAAGATTTCTCTGCTTGACATTATCGATAATTACGCTTACACCAATTAATCATTTTTCTAGAATCGAAAAAGGAGAGGGAAGCGGCGAGCCAAGAGCAAAGAAGAGCAAGGACACGTCTTATTCCTTTAAAAATTTTTCTTCCTGGTGAAAACTTGGCTGATTATACCGATTGTATAGTTTTAAATTGGAATTTTTTTTTTTTTTCATACGCAAAAATGTACATATACAAAATAAATGTTTTTCTTCTCTTCGTTTCCGTGCTTTTGTTAATCCATCTACGAATTCAGTTGAATTAAAAAGTATTCAGACATGAATGGGCGAAAATCTGAAAGATCGCTATACATATGCTTCGAAAATAAAGTAAAAGTTTTCCGTGCTAAAGATAGCTCTTTCAGGCAATATATTGTTTGGGAGTTCTTCCGCAGTATTAACGAAAAGAATAAGCTCATATTATTTAAGGTATAGAAAGAAGTAATCAAAGAATATAATAACAATGATAGTATTGAATGAAAAAATAAGTTTATTTATAAAATATTGCATGGGTATGGGTGATACACGGATATGGTTATAAATATATTCGAATATTATTCGAATTGCGATATAGAATTGAGAGACAAGGATCAAGAGAGTAAAGAGCAGGGATGAAGCCCTCCATGTTTGATCTTTCGCCGCTTAGTCCGTCTCGAAATCCTTCCATATTGTAATCGGTGACGTTCCGTGTCGTCCGGGTTGTTAATTTATATAGAATTATAGTAACGAATATAGGGTGTAAATAGTGTCTGTTTCATCCTTGCTTGTGGTGGCTAAAGATATGGATGATTTAGGTGAGTGATTTACGTTGTATATGTTAAAATAGGTGTTAAGGTAACCTCAAACAGTATATCGCACTTCATCATATTTACATATAGGGTTTCTTTTTTTTTTTATCATTTTTTGATTTTACACCTAGAAGGTGTGTATTCAAACGACAACAACGATAACAGTTATTGTTGTACTGCCTTTGCCGATTCGAACGATATCGCATAATGTAATAAATATTTTCGAACGTAAATATAGTGCATGTTTTGATCAATGTGTCAAAGTAGTATACATATCACTAAAGCGCGGGAATTTTGAAGATATACATCTTGAATCTCACCGCGCTCAGGTGCTACAAACTTAAAAACAAAAACAAAAAACGATCTAATACACGTAATTGCATAATCTTTTCTCCGTAAAGAAAACTTTTTGCTATAAATTTCGTCTAATTTATTACAACGATCGTTTCGATAGGCGTATGTGAGGCATATCGTCGATCATCAACTATTGACTCCTATCATACCAACGAAATGATCTCTCCATTCTTTATAGCAACTTTTTATTGCGTGACTGAAGTTTCAAGTGACAGTAGCTCGCTGATCTTCGGTTCCCGCGCGCTTGCTCAAACGCGCGTTATTTCGTCTCCAAAACGTCGAAATTATTCGACGTGACGACGTAGGCATCGGGGAATTAGCATTTTCATCCTGACTGTAATGATGAAACGTAGTGTTTACGCACGTACGTACGTTACGACACTAGTCTATACGTATGTCGTACGTACGTACAATAAATAAAATAGTGGGGGACCGAGTGCGTAACTATTATCTGGGTGGTCACAGCACTCACGGCTCACGTCTCACGTCTCGTATTCGTGATCGTCAGTCTTGGCCGAACTTCTGTACAGCCTGTCGTAAATCGTGTGTGAAATTCGCTCGGCGGTATATGCATACTTATTACCAGTCGACGCTATTACATAGTATTGACTATGGCTGCATCTATCAACGTTTGAAATGTTTACGCGATTAACAGTGGCCGATCAACGACGCTGTTTAAATCACACGCTACTGCACAACGCGGTCTATAGTATTTAGGTACATTAAACGCACGTTGAGATTGTTGATAATTTTCGGGGGGAAATGCTGTCGCATCTATTCTATTCTACAAGTTTTTCTCCCTTTTACAAATTTGTAATTGAATAGGAAGAAGGCGCGTCTTCATATTAGAAAGAATTGAAATTATATAGGTGCGTTTTTTTGTTCTTTCCTCCGTTTTAGCGCCGATTGATAGTAACTTCTGTCTTTCGAGTTGATTAGACTTGGTTCAATCTCCACTCGCTATCACATGGGTATAGAAAGAATTATAGGCGTTTTATTTTCTTTTTTGTTTTTCTCACCGCATGGTGTTAAACACGCGTCGTTTCGCGCCTCGCTTCGCTTTGCGCTTTGTCAACACCAGTTGAGTTATCACTGATTGTGGAGAGTAGGTAGCTGAGGGAATGTAGCATATCGCAGGAGTTTGCCGATCCGTATCGTCTAAACCAACTGTATAGTAACGTAACAACTATAGATGCATATACCTCATATGATATAGGAACTGATACGGCTTATCGATTGATAGTTTTTTTTACATAGGTATCGACAGTATGATTCTTGTCTTCAATTACGAAAATAAAAGTTAAATTTCCAATTTATTCAAATTTGCAATCAAAAAATAATGAAGAGATTGAATCTGCCCAATCGTCTCAATTCAATATCGTTCGAAATTGCACGGTTTGTAGGTATTGCACGCTATTGATGAGTAATCCTATAAGGATGATCAAAGAATGCGTGTATCTTCTGAATATAATATGGACACAATAGATCAGAGCCAGACAATTCGAGTAGTTATTTCACTTATTCCTTGCAGGCAGTATTTCTCAAGTTTAATTTCGTTTCGTCTCGTCTAATCTCATCGTAGGTACAACTACCGTCCGTTTGTCTGTTTGTCCGCTCACGGCGTGCCAACGATTGTATTTTTAGTAGATACCAGCGAGTAGCAGTCACATGGTGAACCGTCCGGTTGTACCAACGACGATAATCTGCCACGGGGTGCCGATTATGGTTGTACTAAAACATTCGTGTATACCTACAGTACGTTTTAATTATAATCATTAATTTCCATCATTTGAAAGATTGACTACTATACAGCGCCGCGTGACTGTTATAGAAAAGTGGTATAAGAGTAGCGAAGTGTCAAGTGGTTTTGGTCTGGTGATTGAATACCCGAAGTACAATATACCTATTACTTTTTCCTATACGTTTAGACATTTTATCTTATACATATCGCTATATAATTTCGTAATTATGGCTATGGATCGGTCGATGTATGGGAAGGTGGAACCGGGTGCTACTTATCAACCGTATCGTATCACCGTAAAAAATGGCTCTTCACCAGGATGTAAGTTATTCATTAATTTATTATTCTGTGTCTTGCTAATTCAAACGAATTATTAAAGTCCTTTGGAATTTCGCGAGCGAGTTTCATTTTCAGAGATAAATCGTGGAAACTTTGAAAAATACAGAATCTTGAAAATTTTCATATACATTACTTCATATACTTACGGAGTCGGATCTATTCTCGAAATTTTATTCAGTTCAAATCGTGTAATTCTTCACAAAAGTGAAAAGAATAAAATGCAAAAAAAAAAAAAAAAAAATCAAAATCCACTTCTCACGAGTGAAATCTTACTTTTTTTTTGGAGTGAAATTAAAAGTGGCACGATTTTCAATCGTAATGAGTGTAATTTTACTCCAAAAAAATTCAGAGACCAATAGAAAACAGCCGCAAAGTCTGGTTTGATTAAAATTGTTAAGGTGTATATGAATTCTGAGTTACAACTATTTTGCAAACAGTAGTGACATGTTTACGAAGAAAGTGAGCGCAGTTCATCATTTGGTGAAAATTGTATAACGAAATGAAATATGTTGCTTAATATCGCAAAACACATTTCTACAGTAACATTTCGTTGAAATCCTTTTAATGCAATGTAATTTCAAACTGCCTCCCCTCCCTGTTAATTTTATTTCTAAATTCTGCTATATATTCGACCTGAAAGGTCAGTGCCTCGAAAAATAACAACAAAACAATTTTCATTACCGTTCTCAAACTCATGGACCAATAATTTGGCTCGGAATCAAAAGTGGTTGTTGGAATTGTTCGAGTAGATATTTGTGAATGAAATCTCGTCAAAATATTTCAACTACATCAATTGAATCAGTTGGTATTTTTTTTTTTTTTTATATTGTTTTTCCATTTTTCCATCTCTAAGAGATACTTCAATTTTTCGTAGATTTTTCCACAATTCGTTGTTTATTTCTGAATCTTTTAGACGAAAACACAAACGCTGTAATTTTTTTTTTCTTAGTAGGATCCGAAGAATTCTATGTTTTATGACGATAATTTATTTAATCAATTTATCATTCACCATGGTGCGAGTTATTAATTAACTCTTCTATGTCTTACTAATTGAAATGAATTATTTGGCTCCTATAGTGTCTCGATTAATTGCTGATGTATCGCGTGGCTCAGAATTTATACATCCCAGCTTCCAATTTCGGAAACGTAATTCACAATCAGGTTCCAATTAAAGAACAGACAAGGTGATGAATAATCAGTGTAATCACTCTCGTCATTACGGGAGTAAAAATACGTGAATATGAAAATTGAACGATTACTACAGTCGCTGCAGTTGGTGGTAGGTAATAGCGCGATGCACGCCCTTGTAGTATACGACTATAGTCTAATTTGATATTCAGGAAGTGTATAAAGCTTACGATGAACCCTGCATTGGCCGTTGGCCAATAGATTTTTTGAAACTACTACAAAAAAGTTTGAAAATTTCACTAATAACGTATGCATACGTTAAAATATTCCATATAATAAGAGCTGCCACGTATTGATCAACTTTTTTCGATATGTTTTTTAATGTTTTATGAACCGACGATGCAATTCGATCAGCAAAGCAGACATTCGAAGCTCTGATCTCCGGAGGCGTACATAAATACACGATTGCATAAATTTATTAATTTAGGAATATTACACGTTCGAATAAGACCGAGCGGAAATAGTCTGGTCGAGAATAGGCTTTGAATGAACGTTACACATTATTGTCACTCCTATACCGCAGCGTGCGAGATAGTTTTACTCCAGAGAATACATTTTCGGTATACGCATGACGAAGACCGAAGAGAATAGATCAAAAAGAAAAAAAGAGAAAAAAACTGAAAAATTAAACAGCGATGAACTAAAATGACCATTATCACTGCATGGCCATTCGCTGTATTTAGTATTATTAGAATTTACTGGATCTTAGCTCTATTCATAGAGCAGCTACGATATATACGTACACAGAACTCTTCACTTCATTTCGCATGACTAACTGTTCAGGCCGCGATTCCGCAGTGGTTTAATTAACATTCGTATAATAAATCTGTCCTCTAGACTAGGGCAATCGGTTACCCTGTGAGAGAAAAGGTCTGGTGAGAGTAAATTTATCACAACGGAAAAAAAAAAAAAAATAAATAAAATAAAATGGGAGAATAAAATAAAATGGAAAAGATGTAAACTAATTGTTCGCCGAACGATTCTCAACATATTATTTATCATGCGGTTGTATACGGAATTTATACAGCTGATATATTTATATATCCTTGAATATTACGTCAACGGTTTATTCTATCATCCATATAGATAGAAATATTCAACAGGCTAAACGAGCTCCGTATAATAAATTTCTACTTGTATACGTCTGAGTGATAGTTAATAAATACTTACTCCGTGACATTTATCTGCATGCTCTATGAATGAGGATCGATTAGTCTTGTGCGGTATAACTGCGTGTACACAGTGCAATGTGTCGATCTAGTTCCGTACATAGATTTTTTTTCGACATAGGCATTGAAAAGTCACTTTTTTACGCCTGTTTTCGATCCGTAAAGTAACACTTCATACGGATAATTTCAGAACTGCCCTATAAAGTCTTTATACGGCAGTCTGAATGCGCAGTTCGAAGTGCGCGACAGATCGCGCCATAACCTTACGCTTCGTCGCATCAAGGGCGAATCTCGACAGGCGTCAAAGTGACTTTTGATGCCTATGTCGAAAAAAATATGGTATGGGGCGCACCCGTAAACCGTTTTTGACTCGAATAATGATTCCCGAACTCACTCGTACTGAAATCATTATCCTTGCCGAAAAACACTTGGTTTACGGGTATGCCACATAATATACTATTTTCCGAACAACGAAGACAAGAAATTATTGAGTAAAGTTGAATTAGTCACAAATAATTCTTGTGAGTTTTTTTTTTCCTTTGGGAGAAATCGCAGACAGGTTTTTAACAACGTTTTTAGATGTCACGCTGAATTTAATCGTGTAATAATTCAAGCGATGCAATTCCGGCATGAAATTCAGGAAATTAGAACATATATTATACAGTACAGAATTACAACGGTCGACATGTGTGGATGTAGAATTCTTCCGATGTGACAAAGTCCAGGGTTAATGCCCTCCCACAAGTCCGGCGCCAAGAGTGCACAGTGTAGCTAATGTACCTGATGCATACGTCAAAATGCACCAACGGACTAAATAACATCAAGTTTAAAGTATAGGTAATGAGTTCGTGCCTGTGAATGAGTACAAGGTGAAATAAATAGATGAGACGGAGACAGTCGATTAGGCAATGTTGGAAAAACTCCCTTCCTTTTATTTGCTTACATATAGAGGAAAATCCTCATAGGAAGTTTCTAACATGTTGGTTTCCAAGCTAGTCTTGAGATGTCCTGAAACTTGTCGTGCTTTATTTCAAAGAACTCTGAGAATAATTTGAAAAAAAAAAAAAAACTACACATTCAGTTATGATCACAGAAGTCGTGAGATTATTAACAGATGCACTCGATTTATGGCAAGCCATATATTTTCAGCACTGTCTCATCTCATTTGATGAAGAAACGACCGAGAAACTACGATTTTGTGTCTTATATAAAAAAAAAATAAAAAAACCCACATCTTGCGGAGGCAACACTTTGTGACAATATAATCATGCGGTAAAAGTCACCCGCGTCAGAGTTCCACGCGGCTCTTGAGTTATTATCGACACTGGAACGTCAAGCAGAGCTACGAACCTCTTCTGAAGATGACGAAAACCAAAGCTCAATAGAGTTGAATGACTTCGAGTACCTCATTATATTTTACGTTTTCATAAGTATTTTGTGGATGATATCGAATTAACGTAACGGATTACCAAAGTTGACTGTGAATTGTCTAGTGGAAAAATAACGAAGATTAATCAATTTTTGGATGTATACATTAGGGTAATTCGAAAATGATCAAATTAAAGACCACCCTAGTACACATAGGAATGATCTATTGGTATATGTATATACCGTGAGGTTAAGTGGAAAGAGCTGGTTCCAAGCGCGCAGGCGCTGATTTATTTGAACATTACGAGGTCCGCCAACTTCAGACTTGCCACGAATATCCCTAGAGGCCGTCTGCTATCTGTTTCCGATTGTTTTCAAATACAAATGTCGGTAGACCGTGACAGGAATAGGTTATGTTTGTCGTGAATCTAGCAGACGACAGAACTAGGGATATTACTGAAAAGTTGGTGGAGTTGCTAGCGCGATTCTGCCGGCCAACGATATTCGAATAAAACAGCGCCTGCGCGCTTGGAACCAACTCTTCCACGTAACCTCACGGTATATACTTTCATCGTAGAAGATTATATACATATACAGTTCGTTTGATACGTTAATTTTGAAGGGACAATTACTTTTCACATCTCTGCTTCAATGAAACCCGCATATTATCTGGGTTAGAGAGAAGAGGATGTTTCATAATTCACCATGTATTATCTCTCACGTCGTCACGTTTTATTATGAATTCGTACAATTGGCATCAATTGTTTTACCACCGACACGGAATGAGCAAATTAATCCGGCGACACCCACATACCTAAGCTACCATACTTTGCTCCAAACTGGTATAATATCGCGTGTCCAATGGCATAATGTTGCAAGCGCGAATATACGAGCGCTTGGCATTTTTTTTTTAAATAAAAAGATCGTATAATTTTTTTCCACCTATATATTCGAAAAAAAAATAACATAATTCAAAATATGTTCAAAAACATTGCGATCGAAATTGGGTCAAGTAAAAGCAGAATGTCGTAAGTCCTGACGCATATATGATCTTTTGGACCAAACTGTAAGAAAAATAATTACGTTAAATAATTCCAAAAAGTTGTATAAGCGATACTATACGACTTTCTGTCATTTTTAGAAGTGAAAGCATACAAATTTTTCAAAGAATTTTGGGGATGTCTAATTCAATAAAAGCAGACGGTTGTATCCACCCATCGAATAATGAAATTATAATATTGAGACGTAAATTGGTATCAGGAAGTGTCGAAAATGAACTTTTGTATTTTCTTCTTTAACTGCTGATAGATTTTGGTACGAACAAGCCTTTTGTAGACGGAGAAGGCTGTAGCTCGATTTCAACTAGTAGGCATTCGCTCGAACGGGATTTCTAATTCCATCAACATTTTTACTAAAAATAAGAAAAAAATGATAACTCTGTTAAAAATGAAGATATCGAGTTTGTTTTGGTCTCATTTCGAAGGGGAGGAACTGCGGCATTAATTCAGAAAATTATTCGGCTTGAAGGATTTATCAATCAGTGCCGAAGTTTCATCATGAAGAAGCGGTGACTTTGGGACCTGCATAGTATGTTCACCTTGTGGCACAATTGCGCATAACTATACCCTCGTAGCAGATGTTATAAAACCAATATAACCGGCTTGTATAAATTATATGATACGCACTCTTCTCAGATCTAGTAATAAAAAAAAAAAAAAAATCCAGCTTCATATGCATGCGCTTCACGCTTCATCTTGGAAGTCATTTTTATCATATATTTATACGCGAAAGTAGTTTGAGATCTAGTCAAGTGAGTTTCAAGTTTTCTTTCCTCTCATTTTGGCTTCTTTTTTTTACATAATTAACTGATAGATCCATCAGCTGCCTGCAGCTACTTCATTATATCATTATCTATAGCAACATTCCAAACGACTATATATAAATTTTCATAATCGATTAGCCAAGACTACTAAAAATTGTCTTATCCTGTACTAACGCGCATCTGCATCAGATATCCCCGATAATTTAAGTCATCACGAAGCTCCGCACCCTGGTTCATTTTTCAGAGTCATTAGTTCTTATCTTCTTCTTCCATCATTTTTTTTTTTTTTTTTTTCTGTAATATAATTCTCGATTAGGGCAAAACGCGAGGGTTAATTAGCTGATTAGTTCCATCGCCTTACACAGTTTCGTTTATCAAGTAAAGTGACAACGCTTGTTATCCGCGTGGTAATCATCATCAGGTCCATTAATGGCTTATAACCGCGTGGTAATGATCAGCCTTATTAACATTCTACGTACTTTACTAAATTAACTTGCTCTTGAACTGTCCACAAAATTTTTCACGCTAATGACTTCGGCTTCGTACATATACACAGAATATACATATGAAAATATATATATATATACGTCAGAGTCTTGGCAGGCGTGATATTCCTACCGAAAAATTTCACTCAACGCTGTAAACTGGGAATAATAAAGGTTCGACTCTTGTACGTCAATTTTTATTTTACGTTTTTTTTTAAGAATTAGATATTTAAGTATAACGGTAAGTAAATGCCTTCACATTATGTAACAACACGCTTTGTTTTATAAAAATTATACGAACGAGAAAAAGTTATTGAAATTTTTCTTCAAATTTTCGGAGTTGTCGAGGCTGCAGAAAAATGATAATTTTCTTTTTGTTGATGGTGGACATGATCCGAAAACATTATCTACAATGTGATGGAGCGGATTTCTGGGAAAGCAAAAACTTGCGGATTTTAGCCGCATAAAAACAAAAAAATACATACTTCCTTTCTTTGGCAATATAATTGTTGATATCTGCGCGGGTCAAACTAGTTAGATGGGTCTAATCGGTCGATTTCGTCACCCCAAGTGTGAGTGTTGGGTATATGATGTATAATAATTTGCCTTTCACAATAATGGACCGTATGTAATGCGTTCCGTATCTGTTTATAACCCCAAGTCCTTATAAGGATAACTTTTAAAAGAATTCTGCTTTTATAGTTGCGAAATTAGTAGTGTTGTTCGAATGAAAGGAAGACTTGTGACTCACGAGTCACGACCAAGGGAACAAACAGTAGAACGCAATGTTCGACGACTTCTTTGGGAAAAGAACCTTCGCCATGTCCTGGTTTAGCTCTAATTACCTTGACACTAAACTTCCCCTGCTTATAAGACAAGACAATCGTACATTACTCAATGATTATAAATTTTAAATTACTTGTTTGGTATAAACTCCGTTTTTACTGCAGTTTATGCCAAAAGTGTCGCGTTACGCATACGTTTTACAATTTTTTATCTCAATGTAATTATGCAATTCTTTGGTACAGACGGCGAGAAGATGTGCACAACTTTCATTTCAATATCACAACGTACACGTACAAAGCGAGTCTTGATAACGATATTTAATAATAGCGATGTTTTGATCGAAGAATTTTAATCTGTTCTTATTATTTGTTTGCATAAATTGTGACCTGGTAATTTTAAATCGTCAGTAATTAGTACATGCGAGAACTTTTATTAAATTCAATGAAAAATCTATCCCGCATCGTAAACTGCACTGACATCAAATGAAAATAAAAATTTTATATAGCTTCAGTAATAAGTGATGTGTAATAACGTTTAATTCCTCGTGTTCTATATCAGTAATTAATATTTCTGAAATAACAGATACTATCATTATTATATTATTATATTCGAATGTAGGGTAAAAGTACCGTTTGTGGTCACCGTACGTTTTTTGACCACCTCAGGTCGAAATTGGTGTGAAAAGCATTCTAAAAATACTGTAACATTATAAATTATATTCATATGATTGGAGAGATTGGACGATTCTATGAAAACGATATAGTAATTTTAGAATGCCTTATAATATTAACCTGAATCTGAAACTGCTAAAAAGGACGCAAAGGTGGCAAAAAACGGTGCTTCCACCCTGTATGTAGTTTTGAAGCGCGCGCTTGAGGTGGTAATGTGTTTGACAGTCGATAATAAACTCTGTCGATAACTTATCGACTGTGCAACGCGCTCTGTTTTATCATGTGTGTCGCTACTTCGAACCGCCGGTAGTCGCGCTGCTAGTTATTAATTTTTATTTTTTTTTTATTTTTTCAAATTCAAATTTTTTATGATGATTTGATATTTCGATTAAAAATCAAAATAGAATAACCGGAACTATACTGTAACGATGCGAAATAACAGAATAATAAATCATTGAATAATCCTCCGAGAAATGTAATAAATTTATTGTAATTATTTTTTTCCTGTTTTTATCCTTTTATTCTTACTATATCTTTTATTTTTCAAAATTCGAATTACCGATCGACGGTGTCATTACGTTTTTATTGCAACGAATCAAATACAATACGAGTGCAGTTTTAATATACACTAAAAAATACTAAAAAAAAAAAATCAACGTCTTCCAAGCTCTATAAGCTTACATTAGCTTATAAGTTTTAGTTCGGCATTCGATTAGTTACATCACTATAAATATTCACCCGTTTAAACTCTGCGTAAAAGTTTTTTCTGGGTAGGTAAGCGTCTCGAGTCGAGATGAGCTCTTAGTTGTCTCACTGCTTTCACATACTCTACAAACTGATTTCGATTCGAAACGCGCTTTTCTATTTTCGCGAACATTTCAAAGAAGAAGAAGAAGAAAAAAAAAACATTATTTAACCACTTTTCTTTCTTATCTGATTCGCATAACTGCGCCAGAATTATCTTTTTTAATAAACTATTTTTCGAAAACTAGTACCGATTGAATATGAGTCTCTTCGCTCTTTAACTCCTCGCAACTTGTTTTTTATTTTTTATTTTTTATTCCTGATTTTTCATTTTTCACTTTCACTATTCAATTATTACGCACTGCAGCGCCGATAATAACTGACGATTAGTCATTTCAGCGCATCACTTTCCACGTGGACCAGTTACTCTTCGAATGAAACAAGTGCGGATGTCGGTTTGACCGTCTGCTGTATCCGGTCTGGGTTTTTCCTCTTTTCCTCCTTTTCTTTTCCTTTTTTTTCTTCTACCACTGAGTGATTTCAAAGTAATTTTATCTCATTACTCGCGTTTCCTTTGTTCGGAGTGAACGCACGGAGTTTTATTGTATCATCTTTAAACTACATCTTCTGTACATCATTTTTTCTTTTTTTTTTTGCTTCTCTTCTCCTTTTTTCGAACACGTACACCTGAATTTTACAGGACTGAGTGTATATGAAGTATACGAAGTGATAAAATAAATAAATTATTACGTTCACGGTATACGTTTAATACCTTTTTGTATTTCTTTATCAATTATCAAGTACAGATATTTATTAATCCACGTGTTATACAAGTTCAAATTATTACATGTTGTTACCGCAGTGTTGAAGGTGTCTGATAAAAGAAAAAGAATAAAAAATAAGAAGAAGGTAAACTGGGGAAAAAAAAAAAAAACGAACTTTGATTGTGAATTGTCTCGCTGTTTACTGTATTACAGCTCTACTTACATACCGTAGACATGACTGGTAAGTCTAAATATAGTCTTCTGATACGTTTTATTCCAAGATGCGCGAGCCTCCGCCCTCCTCAATATTAAAAATCTTGTGCAGAGATTTGATTTTTTTTTTTTTTTTTTTTTTTTATCCAATAAAATTGTGTATTAGATACTTATTCACTTTAATAGTTATGACCGATCAGCATCAGGAGAATTTTACGGTCATCGTTTTATTGGCTAAAAATTTTTCAGAGAAAATATTTTCGTATTTAATTATTTACCGATTATAATACTCATGTAACTGAAACTCTTCTTTGGAGTGAAATTAAAAGGGGGAGGATTTTCGATAGTAATGAGTGAATTTATACTTAAAAAAAAAAAGAATTCAGAGACCAATAGAAAACAGCCGCAAAGTTTGGTTTCATTAAAATTACTAAGGTGGGTATGAATTCTGAGTTATAACTATTTTGCAAACTTTATAGTTAGACGTTCACCAAGAAAGTGAGCGCAGTTCGTCATCTGGTGAAAATTGTGTAACGAAATGAAATACGTTGCTTAATATCGTAAAACACAATTCTACAGTAAAATTTCGTTGAAATAGTTTCAACACCAGTTATATCGAGCTTTGCGGCAATGAAATATCGAACTGCTGCCTCTTCCTGCGCGCTTTATTTCCAAATTGTGTTATATTTGGCCGAAAAGGTCGGTGCCTCAAGATTTTTCAAGAAAACAAATTTTTCAGCTCGAAATCAATAGTGGATGTTGAAATTGCTCGAGGAGGTATTCGTGAATGACATTTCGATTGAAATCGGTCAACTGCAGTAACTGAATCAATTTGTACAGCGTTTATGTTGTATGGTATAAAAAAAATCAGAAATCAATAACGGTTAGTGGAAAAAATCTGAAAGCAATATGTAGGCGTCTCTTAGAATCGAAACAATGATAAAAAAAGGAAAAAAAAAAATTGGATCTCAGTACCTCATAGTAGGAAATTTTCGAACTCGGAAATGTTCGCTTCACGAAGATCGAAAAGTCGAATAGCCTGGTCCTAATCCAAGGCAAAGTTGACTATATGGTATTAGGTATATCTATACAATCGCGAAGGCTGAAAGAGTTGGGTAATTTACGGAACTGTGGGATGTGCGTGGTTGTTAGCCACGCATTTTAATTAGATATACCTTATGATATGTGCCTAAACACATGTATATGTACAGATGAGATTAGGAGTCAGGTGTGAGGCTGGAGGCCAGATCCATCAGTCGTATAGAAATCGGTTCCGAATCAACATTGAAAATCGTTGAAGATCTAGTCGCTCGATCGAGACCGATTATCGCGATATTGTATACAAACCGTAAAAAAGTGATACATGTAAAACAGCATCAAAGTGTTTACGTGATACACGACAAAAAGCTAAATCTCTTCTTTAATCGGTTTTCAAGAATTTTATTCCACTATTTGCGGCCAAGTTTATAAAGAATTTTCCCCCGCACATATATTATGTATGATATATATATATGTATATATATATATATACATACGTAACTCAGGTACCTCATTAATATCGTAATTGCGAAATTACGTAGTCTCACAATAATTAAAAAAACGATAACGCCACGTTAGTTTTCTTGGGCGTTTCCTTTCTTATTTTTCTCGCGGAATTATTATATTTAATAAAATAATTGGCTATGGTATAATTATTCGATTGATTTAGTTAGTATAAAACAATGTATAGAAATTCTGGGGGTGCAAATAGGCGACAAGATATCATCACAGACAGTATAACAACAAGTAATTTGTTGTGTTATCTTTAATTAGCTGTGACGTCACAGCTAGATGATTGTCGTTTGCTTCGAGGGCATGTCGGAAATAAATAGACCACCGTGGTATTTCTATATCCTATATCTAGGTATTAATGTATGTGTTCGTGTGCGGGCGCTTGGTTTAGTTTCACGTCTTCTATGATCGTCGCTCGCGAGGCCAGAGCCCATAAGAGGTTCGCTATGTCCAGAACCACTACTACCTACGCCATGGATACTATAGTAAGCGATGTAAACCTCCATCGACTTGTACATTATCATATCTTCATAATTTTTATTCAACTTCTCGTCAACGCAATGAACGGTGTAAAAAAAGAAACAGCAGTACCAACCAAACGGTGTCGTTCTGGAGTATAAAATATGCGAAATGATTTGGTCAATTTACGAAGTAGTTCTGTTGATTCGTCACATTAGGTCAATCGATTAGATGAATTAATCGGCTCAGTTAAATCGACCACATATAGTTTTGGTAATTTAAATTTAACCAATTGAATATATCAGCTAACGGAAAATATTGCATCATCGAAATAGATTTTGATCCATTCAACAAGTCATTGAGGACTCTGGATTTGCAGATGTGAACAGAGTGCAGTCTACAGGGTCTGAAAATCTTATATACCGTGAGGTTACGTGGAAAGAGCTGGTCCCAAGCGCGCAGGCGCTGATTTATCCGAATATCATTGGCAGGCAGAATCGCGCTAGCAACTCCACCAACTTTTCAGTAATTTCCCTAGTTCTGTCGTCTGCTAGATTCACGACAAACATAACCTATTTCTGCCAAGGTCTGCCGCCATTTGTATTTGAAAACAATCGGAAACAAATAGGAAATCAAGAGGAAAATAGAATTCGAACTCTTATAGTGAAAGATGCTATTGAACCAAAAAGTGAACCATACATTTTTTCTTTATTATAGAATTACAAAATCTATCAAGTCTAGGTATATAGGAAGTATAATTTCATTTGAAAAAATTAATTATTTGAGTAATTGTTATCGATAAACATACATCCCCGATATATGTATAGATACTGCGGAAACGCATCAACTGCGAAATGAAAAGTTTAAATAAATCTAAGCGGCGCCACAGTACCTACGATTTTCACCTTTGGCGCCAAATCTCCAATTAGCTACGTTGCCATACACCTAATATTCATAGTATACGTATATATACACACATATACTGAAGGTATATATATAGGTCACGTTATCCGCCATTATATGCGTGGGTGTAAATGAACCCAGACATTAGTCAGAGCAAGAGGAGCGCGCCAATTCGTGTAGCTCCTATATTATGCGGATTATTGCTAAACATTCTAAAGTTCTTTCACAATGCATTTCGATATCAGTTGAATCCGAGGAAAATGATCTCTGTGTACTTCTATACTTTATCAATCAGTAATCAGAGACTTGGAATCCATATTTCAACAAAATCGTTGAATCTGTTAAATAATTAGCTGATACTTATAAATTAATAGGGTATACGTATGCCTCAGGATCCGGAAGTTAGACACATTTTCGGAAATTGTGGCGACTGAGGTGGACTATACAGGCAGATATCCCGTTTCGAGTAATTATTCTACGTCGTGTAAAACCTACAAATCTTGATTTAAAAAATCCCCGCATCTTACATCATCTGGCCATTAGCATAGATTGGAGTGAGCTCTGTAAAAATGACATAGGTTAACTGTTGACCTAATTTCGAGGTCAATTTTAGTCCGAACCAGATCCGGCTTCGTGAGCTAAGTCAATACTGATGTGACTCTAGTGTGGACTAAGGCCATCAAAAAATATTCAATTTTTCACACATTTTTGGATTTTCAAAGTCCGTATACTGGAAAATAAGAGAATTTGAATTGACACGAATTTTTCTTTTTTTTCGGTCAAACAGACAAATACTTTTGAATACTTTTAATCGACACTAAAACTACGTACACGGAATGCTTGTATAAAAAACAACAGATCGATCGAACTAACGGTTACCTAGTTATCAAGTCCACAGTTGGCCTCTGTTATTTTTACAGAACTTATTTCAAGCTGACTTGGTGACCACATGATGTAAGATGCGAGGGTTTTCACCATCGAGATTAGTAGGTGACATGACATGAAATAAAGGCCCGGAACAAGATGTTTGTATTATTTACCTCATTCACCGAAATTTCAAAAAAATGTGTCTAATTTTTCTATCCCGAACATCTATGTCTAAGGAAGTTATTCTCTATGAAAAAACCGACGGGATTATATGACAAACGGATTTATTAGTAGAGAATAATGTCACAGAACCGAACTGACCAGTACGCACAGTTTATACATGCGGTACAAGACGGAGGATGTGTAAAATATATTTTTCCACAAACTAGTAGTAATAGGAAACTGTAGGGTCGTTTCTATACAGCCACTGCACTAGTGGTCGCAGTTATTTTTGGCAGATTCTACCACGCAACTAGGTGAAAACCTTATGTATTACTGTGGTGGTAGTTTGTTCCAAATACCTACACGTATAGCTTAATAGTTCATAGGTGCAGGGCTAGAGAGCCTGAACCAGCCCAGTTCTCGGTTTGCCTTGCCAACACTAACGCGACATCATTTCCGCGGTGCTGGTGGTTCTCTGCTGGTTTTACGTGCATCTTATTATATATGAGGGTTTTAAACATTTTCTTACGATAAACAGAGCTTTGGATATCCAATTATTGTCCCTCCGACGCAGCGCATGGCGCACTTTGTCTCCTTCTTGCCTATTCCAATGAATTAATTAATTACCCACGATTTCGACATCGCGTATCTCCGCGGTTGACCTAGCGCAATAAACTCACGCTCGTTACCCGTCTGACCCCGAAATCCGTTACGTAAATTAAACGGATTCGTTATCTTGATTGATCAATCGCGGACACGCCTTCCATTATCGGGATATTTTTCCAATTTCGCTTATTGCGGGTTGAAAATTGCATTCGGATAATCCGCGTAGAGAATTTATCCGAATTTATCATCAAGACTTCGAGAGATGAAAAGTCGAATTATGTTTCCTACAGGATAGCTGTGGTATAGTCATTGCGACAGGAAAGATAATTCGATTTTCAAAAAAAAAAAAACAGATTGAAATATAAATTGGAGTGGTTTAAATATCTGCAATCGTTTATATTGAATTAATAAAATGACAACTACCGCATTGAGACCAATGTCACCCATAACGCCGGCACGTCTGGCCACTCTGGAACGCCACAAACGTTGGGAGCGATATATTAGTAAGTAATCAACGTTAATTAAACGGTCAATTACCTTTACTTGGGATAACAAATGTGGGAAAAATGAAAACTGAAGTGAAACTAAAAACGCTCACGGTTCTAACCCAACTGAAGAAAAATATAAACCAATCATAAGATAAGATTTTTAATATCCTTGATCTAAACTCTGGATGTGAAATTTGAACGATTATTATATGAGTGAGAAAGGCTCATCCCGCACAGAAAGCATCGGGATTGTGTTTACGCTTTTATTGCACTGCATAGGTGTGACGGCGGTAAATTTCTAAATCAAGGATGTGGGTAGGCGTTGATGAATCTTCAATTTTCGGCTCGATGAAATCGTGCAATTATTTTCGGCTTTATTTTCATAGAATTTTGAAAATTACCTCACCTTATTTATACCAGATTATAATGTATAATCGATACTCCGCGAGGTGATAAACGATGCGTGATTCATCAGGCGTAAAATAGATTCATAGAAAATAAATAAATACACCACTGGGCTCTCAGCCAAAGCTTAAGACCCATTCACGTATTTGAAACTCATCAAGTTGGCCTGCAATTATCATACTGACATGTTCGTAATGGTTTACTTATGTACGTACATACCTACGAAGAACCTCAATAACAAGTTGCTATCTGCAACGTCTTTTGAAAAATTGAAAAAGCTCGTTCGATTATGGTTCACCCTTTGCCACTTTCTGTATGGCTTCACATTTTCTGCATATTGCAAAATGATGAGCTCTTTCATTAATGAAACTCTCTGTGATCATTGCTATTCATGTTCAATTGGTGACGTTTCCACGATCTACATTACAGATTGAATTAAACTCTATACCCACTTCAGTTTTCATTATGTATTCTGCATTGATGTATATAACTCTTTGAGATACCAGTTTATCGTTATAGTTATAAAAAAACGGTATGATGGACTATCAGTTAACGTAATCAGTCCCTCGTTGCTTTTGTCACCTCGATAAAGCGATCCAACATGATTCCATATTCTGCGGACGAATTTCCGACGGACAAAGGTTTCTGACTTCGATTTGATGCAGAGTTTTGTCATAAAGTTCGAAATTCTGCTGCATTCTATCGGTACAATCGACGAAAATGAAAATTAACGAACTATGTACGTATGTCTTATTGGTTCTCCAAGTTCTTCATTCATCCACGCTCTGTTCTCTGATAGTTAAAATATCGTGGATGTAGGGTATTCCAAGCCATATCCACATAAACCGAGAAAATTTCGTCACAGGGCAACCACTCGGCGATATGAGCATTAGAAGAGACTTATACCATTAATACGGTGAACCCTGCGATAGCAGCAGCTCATACAACTCGATTCCTCGTTGTCTCTCCCACCTACGCCTCCAGACCTCCTCTCTACCTCCAGCATGAAATCAAGTCGTCTACTGCAGTCTCGAGTCTCAAGTCTCAAGTCTCAGGTCTCAGGTCTCAGGTCTCAGGTCTCAGGTCTCAGGTCTCAGTTAGTGCGACTTGGAGATACGTGGATCGCGACCACACGAGGCATCGTCAGTGCTGTGTAATTGTCCGGCAGTGTCTATAGCGTCCAGATTCATAGGAACGTAAAGAAGTGGGTGCGCCTGTAGTGAGAATGGACAGTCAGTTTAGTTACGGCAGAAGATCGACGGACAATTCTGATCTTTACGAAGTCTACGATCCCCAGAGGACCGCGGCTTCCAGTAACCTGCTCAGTCTCGGTGAGACTTATCAATGATTCTACCGAATTTCCTTTCGAAAAAATCTCAGCCGAGTATTATCGTCGGAATTTTTACTCTCCTCGATCGGCAATCGACGCGGCATAGTCGCGGCTGACGTCATCTACCAATCTGGTATCGCGACGCCGATGACGTTTCATCGCGTTACTAGCACGGAGCGATATTTGCGACATGGTGTAAAGAGGCAGGAGAAATACGTATTTCGTTTACGAAGCGGAGGTTTAGGGTCCAGAGAATATCCTCTTTTATGGCAAGAAAAATGCCACATGTGCTCGTGAAAGGCCCTTCCAGCATTTTTTATGATTTAGATTTCATATTTTTAGGGATCTTTGACGGCGTGGTAAAACGGAAATGGGCAACTAACATTGAACCGTTTTCATTCTGGTATACTATAGGGATGATGATAAACGACGGTGTTACCTTTAAGTAAACTTGCCAACGGACGCGTGGAGTTGTCCTTAGCAAATAACGGTTTATGCACCGGATCTCTCTATCGCGGGGCCAGGAATTCATGAGAATATACTGCACTCTGGATTCTATAGAGTATATAATCTATATATATATATATATAAACCACGTGCGCGATATGTGTACGCATGTATGTACATATCCGATGACTAGTGTAACTTTTTCTTGTCCCTGGTTACGATTAGATTTACGGGTTCACCGACTTATTTATTTCACATTTTTGGGTCATCATTCTTGCGCTATATTACACACGCATCCTGCAGTTCTGAGAGAAATATACTCCACGAAGAATTCCCATGTCGTTATTACTACCAGGAATTATTGCGGTGTATGTATTGCTTCAACGTAGACGCATTCTTTGAATACACGATGCTGCGGTTATTCATTCATGTGCATATTACTGCTACGTCATCGAAAAATAACTATTTCGGTTTATTGCAACGTTGCGAAAATCTGATTCAATCTGATGTGAAATAAAACAGTATATGAAGGTTCGGTGGTCGTCCGAAAAATATAGGTCGATATTCACTGATATATTTTTACAAGGATATTGGAGAGGAAGGGTTGGTTTTTCGCACACAGTTAGTACGTACTCTCGACAACTCACAGTTTTTTTTTTCTTATTCAAATATATTGATAAACGACAGAGTTATTGTTAATAAACGAAAGTGACTCGTTCGTTGCACGACCCCGTCGGTGTACGCGCTCTCGGCATCCGGGACGATCTGAAATGTAAAAACGAAATATGTGCTTCTAGTACGATAGTGAAACTTCAGATTGACGAAGTACTGGTTTTACATTTTCAAAATTGCGGAGATCGCAGCGTGTAGAAAGAAAGCCGATTTTTCATGAGAAGTAGACAGTCACCTTGATCCTTTGATTCGCCTTTTCGAAGGGATTGATAATGTAGTTTTATTTATACGAGGGTGAGAATGAGCTTGAATGAGTGACAAAATTCAGTCAATTAACTTGTTGATGCTATAATTGCCGAATAATTTCATAATTTACACTGCTTCGTGATTTAATGCGCCGGAATCATGTAACAAGTTGTACTGCGAAAATTTCATGACATTTTTTAATCTCGTATGAAAATTCGTGCACAACCTTTCGCACAACTGTTTTATCACTAAAATTAACGGAGCAATTCTTTTCAGAATTTTTTCGGTCCAGTTCTTCCGAATAATTTCAAATGCAACAAATATATAATCTTGATGTATATTTTGTTTCAGATGCCCTGCTAGCTGATCTCCAGAACACGGTATCACCCGAAGGAAACCATGTGGGAAATAACGCGACCCCTGGTTATGGATCTCTCAATGGAGCGCGATCGCATCCTGCAGGTGCTTACAGGGGATACGATAATCGAACATCTCCATTACCGCCACAATCGGTGAGTTATTATCTGACAGATAGTTACTGTGATGCAATGGACAACAAATTTGTGGAGTTGATCGAAATTGTTTGGTGATTGATAAACAATGAGTTATCACGTGGTCCGATATTCCAGCAGGCTTAGAAGAAAATAATAGCTAATCTCACACTAGAAACCCATGTTATTAAACAAAAATTCAAAATCAATTTGAAAAGCCCCGATTTTTGTCAACGTGAAAAGATGCATTTGCACCGATCACGGGACGACGAAACAGATCAGTGTATAACTCTGAAAGCTTGAGTATGTACTCAGAATCTAACTTATCGACTTTGTCTTTTTGTTCTCGGAGCGTTGCGGTTAATTTACGACTCGGCTATTCTTGGTATCGAATTATCGGTAGATAATTATGATGACGTTTTATTTTTAGAAATCTCTTATAGTAGGTATAAGTTATGCGCACGTGGCATAAAGCTCGAGTCCTTATCTACAGTCCCGATCCCATTACGTCCTTAAAGTCATCCAACCTAGAAGTTCGTGGTACAAAGCCTTAAGACTCAAGTTAGCGCAGCTAACTTTACATGTGATGTCTTTGCTCATGCACAGACGCCTGTATCGGAAAAGATGACGGGACTTTCGGTATGTCATGCGATCGTTAACTTCAACAAATATAATCTAATCACGGATTCATGGCCTCACGTCTTCGCGTCGAATATGATATATGCAGATTACATACAGTGCACCACAATGCACACAATAAGTACCTCATCATCTACATGGTTCAAAAGACAATTCGGAAATCGATCCATGCGCCAGAGCTTAAAGCGGCTCGATAGTCGATACATGTTCTATTCACCTCGAAAACGCAATTCGTAGTTTCTCCCATACCAGACAACCGACCGCAATGAAACTTCGTAGATAACTGTTTCATTTTGGCAAAAATCGGCTGAGTATTTGGTTTTTTCGGAATTTTGAAATTTTTTTTACAGACTCAGTTATCATCAGAGAAATCGCGAATTTATTCACGGCTGTACACGATTTATTGCACTTTTGAAATACTTACCCAGCTAACAATCACAGAGGTAATGTAACAAGGATGTAACGGCCATGCTGAAGTGTTCGCACATTCAGAGACCAGCTACGTATCTGGTACTTTGACGTCTCAGTTACGTACCTGCGATGTACTATTCGAATAAATCAGCGCCTGCGCGCTTGCACCGGGCTCTTTCCACGTTTCCTCACGGTATATGCGAGGAACCATTCGCAGTGCTGCACTAAAAATTTTCTGTCGAAGGTGTCTTAAGTTCACATTTTCATCACAGAAGGTTGACATTTTTTTCCAGCACACCTAATAACATGATCTAAATTTTTTAAGGTTGGAATATTCGATTAGATTTTTTCTAGTCATTTTCAAAACGAAAATATGATTTTTGTCAAAATTTCACCGAAGTTTCCCTCGAATAGATATTATACCAAAAATTCTTTTCACTCCTAAATTTCTATTATAAATTTCGACTGCATAACCAGGTGTTGTTACACTCCATCTTTGGAAAAGTATTGGATTTTATTGTTCTTAAACAAACTCCAACTTTTTTTTTTTATATTTCATTCGTTTTATTCATTTATCATTATCTACTCTCTAAATTTCTTAGAGTAAAAATTGAGCCATTCACAATTAAAAGGGCGAGCTTTTTTTTAAAAAAAAACGCAAGCTGCATTCTCTGGATGCAACGATGCGTTAATAGTATCAAAAGTATTCATATCACATGATACTTGACACGATATTATCCATCTTTGTGCCGTTTTTTTTCTCTCTTTCTTTTTTCAATTCATTTTTATCTCTCATAGTCACGAGGATATCTAGAGCTTTACAAAAAAGAGACAGAAAGAGAGAAAGAGAGAGTCGAGTTCCTGGTACACCCTGTGTATGTATTACTCTGGTACTCCCGCGTGTTTACGTTACACTTAGGTACTTTCTTATCTTGAAACGTGACTTGAGCAAGGCTTGTGCTCAAGAAATTTCTCACTCATTGAATGCGGTTTTGTCACCAGAAAACCCGGTGGTCTGCATAATACAGAGCCAAAAATGGAGAGAAAACGACAGCTCAAATAAACTCGTAAAGAAACTTGTTTCCGTGTATAATACGGTTGACTTTACCCTTTCCTTTCCGAGTAATCAATTAGATTAGAAATTATCGCATGCATGTACAACACACGCAGTAATTTTTTTTTTCAAACTTTTGTTTTTCGATATTTTTTAAATCGTTTTATTATTGGTATTCACGGTCGTAACGAAGTACGAGGACATTTGTGTCCATTTTTTTCGAGTAAAATATTTCCTTCATCGCTGCTACGCCTTGAAGACTTAAGAAACTGGTCTAGCTTACAATTTTTCCGTTTCTTATTCTCTAATTTATTCGTGAATAGAGACTAAACGATCTAATTTAAGAAGACCTAGGCGGTTTAGATCATCGACATATTTAGCAACAACCAAACCCCGCCTTATTGTTAGATAAAGATATCAATTTCACAGGGTAGATCATTTGCTTATTATTCTTTACCGACGAAGTATCGATCGTCAAATTTTTCCCGCCGAAATTAATTACAACAAAAAATCCGTTACTTATTTCTCGCCTAATTCGTTAATCAGAGAAGAAAAGAACATTTTTTTCTTTCGTCAATCAATCTGTCGGTAAAACAGAACCTTCCGGCAAATTCCTGTTTAAAAAAAATCAAGCTGTCGGTATCTCGCATGTATCAGCTCAGATAGATCGGTAAATATTTTTTAACCATACTATCTATCCGCCAGATGGCACCTGCTTTGGTAAACGTTAGGGCGATGTTAAGGCGCTGTTAGTACTCAAACGTTTTTAACGCTTTTAGCTGCTAAAGCCGTTTCATTTTTTAAATGATGGTCACTCCAGTCGTGACCTGAGGTTATAGAACCTAACTGCCCGTAACTACACCTGTCGATATCTCACGGCAGGTATTGATCCGACGATTTCCAACTTCTTCATTATTTACAGCTTAGAATTGCCATAAACCGCGATGACTTATCTTATGACTGCTGTAGCGTTGTTAGAAATTATTAGAGGCCTTTCATTATCCGTAATTTGAATGAAAAATTGGGTGTAATGAATTTTAAAAAATGTTAAAAGAAAGTATCTTTTTTTTTCTTCTCTTTTTTTTCCGTGTTCCCATTGAACTAGACATTGAAACGATGCCTAAAGCTTAAACTAAAATTGGCTCACCGGCTATTATTTTCTACACGCTATGCATTGGCGTACGTTTGATCGCGATGTTGAATAATAAATTTTTGGGACAAACGAAAAACGAAAAACAAAATAAAAAACTCGGTTCTAAAATACTTTTATACTCATTGCATGCTATACAGTCACCATTCGTTGAACTATGTTTAATCCTGACTTTGGAACGAGATCAAACATCGGTGCGAAAATTGTATACCAATACGAAAAATAAAGTAGATTTAATATTTTAAAAATCTGATCTTTGACCCGTGGCTTTAATGCTTGGTAAAGTCCCTCGAATTTTCCGGTAAAATTAATAATTTTCATATTTAGGCTCGTGCCCAAGAGCGTAGCCAAAAAGTCGATATAAATAGCCGCGATAGATTTTAAAGGTGGAATCAACAGTTGCTTCGTTTTTGCGGTTCGCCTCGATACTAATTTTCACCAATTAATAGCTGAGACTCGTTTGTTTCATTTTTATCAAAATTTTCGCTCAGGCAGGCAATAATGAAAGTAGAAATTTATTACCCAAAATACCCTTTCGAGTAAAATATTAATTCGTCGTAAACTTTCCTGTTATAAAATGCGATGCGCCACCTACGCTGATCGAATTATTATCCGATGATATAATCTCTGAGAAATAGTATATAGGTCTATCTATCCTTCGGGGTAATGTATAACAAGAGTAGCAAAGATCGATTTATTTTTTATTTACAAATCAGTTAAGAAACGGAATTGTATAAATCTTGGCGCGAATTAGACGACCGGCTGTTACTGCTGGCGTGTATTTTCGCCGTCTTCAGATACCTCCGGCATCACAACCGGCACCGGCTTAGTTTGCAGACTTTAAAATTGAGGGGAAAATAAAAATATGAGAATCACAAGCGTGTTGATTTTGAACGTGTGCAAAGTTTAGCACCAGGCGTGTAGGAAGTGGCATGAATCCGCGGGCTCCAAGATATAATTAACTATTATTATAGCTATAAATATATACATATGAACCACTGTATCAGCCAGAAAACAAGCCCCACACTTTCGAGCCAATAAACACATGGAGAACCAAACATCGTATTGGAATTATGAAAGTTGAAACGAATTGATCGCTGGATACCCGAAGAGAGTGGAATATATTTTCGAAACCCGCCTGTAGGAATATTATTTCGCAGAATAACGTGTCTTCTCGTATTTATCCCAATTTATTTTCCACCGTATAGATGCCAGATATCCATCCCTTGGTTATAGTCTATATTTTATTTATAAAAATGCTCGGCTCTTGTCCCAGAATTACAAGGTATATGTCGTATAATATGTGGGCGAAAGAATTGAACGATTTCTTTCACTTTAAAATAATATAGGAGCTGTGTTGACTTGATTTTATGGGGTGTTGAATTCTCGAAGAAGTTACGTTACACGGGTATCTTTCGTACATTTATTCATATATGTTGTTTTTTTTTTCTCTCTTCTCTTCTCAGATTTTTAAATCACCTTCTGTGAAAAATAGATCACAGGTGGTTTGTCTAGGGTTATATGTAAGGCGATTCATCATACTCCCTCGAATTATATCCAAGTAATTTTACATCCTTCATTATTTGTTGTAACATATTAACACAATATTTTAAGTTTCTTTTGAACATGACGCAGGCTTTTATTGGACAGGGAATAATTCCGTCATTCTTAATCGTAATTTGAAAGTTAGAGTATCAAAATGGATTGGAAAAGAGTAAATAAATAAATGTCAAAAATCCGGACTTCCGCCTCTTTACATTTTATTTTAACTAAGTTTCGAAGATGAATTAATTTTTCCTTTCATATCGTCGAGACTCGGGTTCTCCGTTATTTTATATGAATTGGCAATCGTTCAAGCTTTGGAAGTTCCTTCCTCCTTTACGGTTTCACAAAGTCGAATTTTACTCATTCTTTCTTTTTTTGTTTTATTTTTTTTTTCCTTCGCTTCTAGTCTGTCTTCTGTCTTGTAGCCACTCTCGTAACGGGAAGTCAGAAATCAATTTCAATTACATATTCATTCACCCAACTCATTCTCAACTCACTATCTGCAGCTCTCGTATTTCTTTAGTAAATATATCGGGTTCAATAGCTGTAAACGTATATCTTATATTTAAATTCAACTAATTTAAACAAAACTTACATACATGGGGCATCCGACAAGAGTATTTCATTCTTGATCCAAATTTTGCATAAAGGCCCGAGTCCCGATAATTTCCTTACCTATATAATTGCCTTCAAATGATCATATCTCGTAATTTCGTAAACTGAAAGTCCGCGGGCACGATGTCCAAGGACTTGAAATATTTATAACGAATGCAGTTTTACATTAGAAAAAATGAGCAGTCGCGTCAACTACGACGTAGGTACTTTACGAATTTTCACTCTTTTGAGTTTATAGAAAAAAAAAAACGACTTTGAAGTCTTTTTTTTTGTTTTTTGATCATACTTCGAACCAAACGGAATCGCATTATCTCCATTACGTCTTTTCCTAAGTTCGACCGCTTTGCGACACGTCCCTTTGAAAGAATTAAATTTTACAATAGTTGGTGATGAGTTTCAGAAAATAATAACTCTGTCGTTATTCGAAAAAAAATATCGTGGTGGAATCATATAAAAGAATTCCGAATTTAATATGGAGAGATGCGGTCAGAAGTGGATCGAGTTCAGCTGTAATGCCCCATGTCTATACATCTGATTCGCGATTAGTCATGCGAAAATCAAATTTCCACACTCTAAACAGTCCATCTGTGAAATGAGATTTTTGACCTTCCGTTTCGCAATGACTTTGATAATCCTTTGTGGTTGTTTTTCCATTAATTAAGAGACTGGAGATTTTGTCAGATTTGTTCTTAGCTGTTATACAGCAAAAAGACTTCACAGCTTGAATCTTATAGAATGACAGTAGTCATCTCAATATCTATCGCGACCACTGCAGAGTGTGACGCACCAGTGAATTTTACTTATAGTCCGAAGTAGTGAATGAGGTAATGCAGAGCCTACCACGATCAGACGGACCAGCCGTTCCATTTTCGTTCCTCAAGTAAATCGAATATTTATAATACCCGTGATGAAAGAATTCATTAATTTCAACGAAACGAGATTTCTGATATTATAGATATCGGTTAAAATTTGAATAGACTCGTTCTCTCATTTGCTATAAACGTATTTCCGTTTCTGCGGATGGAGACTGAGTAAGAAATATTGTTTAATAATTATGGAATGAGTTTGAGTTCGGAGGGAATCGCGACCTTACTTCGATTATACTTTGAGCTTTGAACCAATCAGAGAATTTTCTATTCTATAGTGAGTGTAACGGGTCGAGAGTTACCAATATATTTTGCTGACATGTTTCTGCTGCTGTTGGTTGCGTTGGATATTTTTGGCCTGACAACTCGGCAACCCAGTTTCCATCGACCGGATGTAGTGTTATACCATTTTATTACGGAAAAAAGAGAATTAATATCCCGAGCTTTTAAAAGACACGCACGTGAAATCACAAAGTGTATCAAATGCGCTATGACATCAAACCAGAATGTATGTCCTATATGCAGTATATGGGTATCTCGCTCCTTGTATAATAAAATGTAGAAATTGATGATATGAATAAAAAAAAAAAAAATATATGATATTGTTTCTTTTTATTATAGAAATCGCTCTCATGTAATGATACTTTTATGCGGACTCTGTCTCCTGACTCTAAAATAATGATCAAATTATCTCTAGTCGCCGATAATAATTCTATCAATAATTTTACTCTACGATTAAGTCGTAAAACTTTCGATTTACTAGTTTCGTTCTGCCATTTTCACACGGTCGAAACTCGGGCGGAAAAAGTGTCATAATTCATCGGGCGCTTGAAAGATTGCTCCACTTTTAAATCCATGGAAAACATTTATGTTACATATACCTATAATATCCGTTCGTTCGTCTAAGATACACAAACGCTTGCTAATAGCAATATTCCCGTATTTTAATCTTCATAGAACCAACATCTACACCAAACGCATTTTTCTCTCTCAAGGTCTTCCAAAAACCTTCGAAAATATCCTGAGATAATTATTTGTTAGATCCATTTCACGGCGTCAGAATTCACTTTCGATCCGCTAGCAGAAATTGGCAAAGTTCATTTGAATTTACGATTAGATCAGTTTTCTATTTTTTTTTTATTCAAACAGTGGCCGAAGAAACCAAAAACTTGAAGGCTCTGAAAATGTCAGGGGATATTGTCCTGTGAGGAAAAATAAAAAAAATTAGAAATCGTTGAAATCTAAAGAATCTTTTCTATCTTAATGTTACAGCCGACTTATCAAAATCGAGAAGCGATTGAGGAGTCGATAAACAGGAGTGGAGGTGTGCCGTACTCGCAGAATGCACCAGGAGGAAAGATGCCTTCCCTTAACAACAATCTATCAGAATTGGACACTCTCCTTCAAGATCTTAGCAATGCACACTACAATACCAATCTTCAAGAAAGAGGTAAGCACACTCGTTGCATTATAGTTATATGCACGTTCTTCAGCTTGTTCTAGTTCATGTTTCAGCCCAATTAGTAACAATTTCATCCTTTTGACTTTGCACTGGAAATTCTCAATCCACATTGTACTCTGCGCAGTAGTAAGCTTGAAAATAATTCATTCAAATCAGTGGTACGCCTTGGAGGAATATCTATCCCATTGCCCCAGTCTTTTCGCAGCTGATTAATTGTATTTTGAGACATAATTAAAAATTGTTCAAGATTTTATAATGTCATTTCGGAGCAAACTCATAATATATAAAAATAAGATCAGTCTTATATTTTTATGAGCAGGTGATTCATGCTTTTTTTCTCAAAGTTTACAAGACAATGGTTCGAAATTAACAATATTTGTATCCAAGAATGTAATTCATCGAATGTCATTGGTTTTTTCCTGAAATTAAATCGACTAGAAGATTCTCTCCAAATTTAGCGAAGTTCCAATGAACGATGCGACCTGTACCCTGTGAAAAACGCAAGCTAAAGCTCCATAAAATCTCGAATAATTTTGAATTATGTCTTGAAATGATAGTAATTAGCTGTGGAAAAGCCAAACCAATAGAATATCTCTCTAGAGCGTATCAATAATTCGGAGAAAAAAAATGATTTATCGTGTTCATACTCTATTGACATCTCAAATGACAAAATACCCGAGTATTCAATGATTCTGAATTATAAGATGAAGCGTCTTACATTCATTATTGCCATTTTTACATTGTATCTCATTAACATTCAACTTTTGCATCTATGTAGAGAATGAGGCATCATCATTGTGCTAATTAGTAGCAGGTGTGTGAAATAAATTGTAATCAAGTGGTAACTGGTGAAATTTTCCCGCTCTATTTTTAGGGTCATTATTGTCAGCGTTGAATTTATCCTAAACCAGCATCAACGTCATTTCTGGTTGACCTTACTTGTTTGAAGGTTGGCATCGACCAATGCCAAATCAGAAGATTTAGGGATTGCAATGTGCTATTACGGTGCATCGCAGCGTGCATTATCTATGTCAAATCTCTTCATTATATGTATTTTCATGTCTTCGCCAGAGTTCTCAGACCCAGATGTTACGTAATGTTTAAAGAGTTGTTGAAACAATGTTATAAACTCAACTTCAATCAGAGATGAAAGTGAAACGATTGAATTTTTTTTTTTCCTCAATGAGAACTTCATTCATAAATAAATTGTACTAGATCATACGATCCGCCTCCAAGAAATAATCAATTGGTCATTGTGCCAAAAATTACTCGCAGAGGTAATACATACCTCAGAATCTAGGAATATTGATTTCACATACTGTGCAAAAATATCAATGTTCCTAGACTCCAAGGTGCAAGTACTCCCTTAAGTATAAAACAATCATTGTATCTGGATTGTCATTTCTTGATTAATTTTAGACAGCATAGGATCAGCAGGGAGATTGAATGGAGGTGCCAACAGTCCAATGTTACGTTCACCAAGTAGCCTTTCAACAACACGGCCCACCGTTGATTCCCTCCTCGAAGAATTGAGCACTGCAGTCCCAACTGGGTATGCTTTAAAAAACTATATTAGATTCCAGTGTTCAGGAGATCAGCACATACCTAATGATTCTGAGAGCTACCATGGAGTATCTGAAATTGAATTCAGTCATAATGAAATATCTGCATTTCCTTGGCTGAATCTTAAATGTAAAAATTAATTAATTGCTGTAGCGATAATCCGCATGATGGTAAGGTCACAGTGACCATTCAAGAAACAACCACTGAGGTGTCCCCGGTCTATGAAGGATATTCTCCACCGCAGCGAGACTCATTAACTACTAGGACCGAGCTCAATCAAAGCTTTACTAATGGACACGCAGCTAGCAATGCCACCAAGGAATTGGACGACCTTATGGCCTCGCTCTCTGAGTTCAAGGCAAGTCCACTTTTGCTGTGCCTAATAGAAATTCTATTTCTTTGAATATATGCCATAAAAACGGTGAAATGTGATGAAATTTGAGGAAGTACAAGAGAATTCAACGAAAAATAAGAGAAGATTGCTTCCATCGTGGAGTTGAACTTGGCACGAGATAGGTAAAAATATCGTCACATGTTGTGTTATCATAAAGTTTATCCTGAGCTGCTGGAAGACGACAGTGACAGTGAAGCCTGTTAGTTGTTGGTCCCCCATAGCAGCAGAAATCTGTGTATTGGAGTTTGCCTCTGCCCATTCTTGGCTCCCCAGGTTACCGAAATAGCTTTCATTCCGCCATCCACCTAGCCGAGTTGCCCAGTGTCTGCTCTCCTCTCCTTCCCTCTGTTCACCCATCTTCTGTTCTCCTCGTCCTTTCGGCAAACGTGTGGGGGAAGAATTGAGGGAGGGGGACGTAGTCAACCACCGATCTCCTCAAAGGTTTCTGCCAGTCTGCAAGCTCAGCCGCAACGGTCGACATCTCCCGCGGGTCTCTGAAGCCATTTATTTAGCTTACCATTTACCTTTTAACACCGAATCGTCTCCCTCTGTTCTTTCGACCCATCTAACTACTTGCATCACTTGACCTCCTCAACGTTTGCTTATGAACAACCTCAGAATACTGCAAGAAGAGTTGCCCTCATTAACCAGACTTGGATCTATTAATAACCGGCACCACCCACATAACAGTCTGCTTTTCAGATTCGTTCCGTTCTAGATTCCCGCAATAAACAGTTTCTTATATCGTATTTTGTGCTTTTTTAACATTTAATTGATACAAATTTTCGGTTCATTTTTGCAGATTAATGGTAGCACTCATCAACATCAGACGGTGACAGACTCGACATACGCAAAACCAAATAAAGCTACCAAGAGCTCACCAAGTCCACAGCCACCAGAGGGGCCGCTGACTAGAATCCACATCTCAGAGACTCATACTACACATCATTATCAGCCGCAGCAAGGGGAGAGCCACAACGCCCAAGCTGCTACACAAATAAAACAGAATCAGTTGGATTCTATGCTAGGAAATCTTCAAGCAGACATGAGTCGTCAAGGAGTAAACACAACCCAGAAAGGATGTTGCAACGCCTGCGAGAAACCCATCGTGGGACAGGTGGAAATATATCTACTTATATAACGAAGTTCAAGTCTCATTTAAAAAAATGATAAATAACGAGGATTATTATCTATTTAAATTCGGCATACAGGTGATCACTGCTTTGGGAAAGACTTGGCATCCGGAGCACTTTACTTGCACCCATTGCAACCAAGAGCTGGGTACAAGAAACTTTTTTGAGAGGGACAGTCACCCGTACTGCGAGCCTGATTATCACAACTTGTTCTCCCCTCGATGCGCTTATTGTAACGGCCCGATTCTCGACGTAAGAATTATTTGGAGCAAGGTTGCCGGCTCGTGTGAAACAAAAGCATCTTAACAAATTGGTATTTTCTCCGTTTTCTCTATAGAAATGCGTAACTGCTTTGGAGAAGACTTGGCATACGGAGCACTTTTTCTGTGCTCAATGTGGCAAACAGTTTGGTGAAGACGGTTTCCACGAACGTGACGGAAAACCTTATTGCCGGGAAGACTACTTTGACATGTTTGCGCCAAAATGTGGTGGCTGCAATCGCGCCATAATGGAGAATTACATCTCTGCTTTAAACAGCCAGTGGCATCCAGATTGCTTTGTCTGCAGGGTAGGTTTGAGTATTGGAAAAGAACTAAGTCCTTGCGGTTTTGTTTCGTTTCATAATTTCAGGTGAAAGAAAAAAGCATTGATCGCACCATTGTGACAACTGCTCTGCATCGTTATGTGTCATTGATATTACAGGATTGCAAGAAGGCAGTTTCTGGCAAGTCCTTCTATGCGATGGAAGGAAAGCCTGTATGCCCAAAGTGTGTCGGAGTAGATGAAGACGAGGAAGAAGAAGAGGAGGAAGAAGAAGCATAAATTTAGCCCCGATTGGCTTGTTTTCATTAACGCAGGCCATCACTGATTACATGATAATGCAATGCCCCCCAATGGCCCCCATATGCCCTTGACTCCATTTATGCGGAGTCCCCCTAGAACCCCGAACAACTAAAATAGGTGATGGCCTTCGTTCGATTGCTATTTCAACAGCAGCATCGTTGCACCCTCCGCCTTGGTCTAGTCACTCATCACAACACATGCACACACAACTCAAGCTTAGGATAGATTTACAAATAAGTAAAGATGGTATGATAGTCTGACACATTGGATACAAGATTTAACAATTTGCATATTTGCATTATTTAAAAAAAAATTGTCGTATATGGTAAATAATTATCATTATGAAATCATTTGTATTGTATAAAAAAAAAAAAAAAAGAAAAAAAGAAACCTATGAATAAAAGTTGAAATTTTAAAACAAACCAACAAAAACAAACAAACACACACAACACTAGAGGTCGGAGCAGCCGAATGGACTCTCGATGCACTTCGTGTCACCTATTACTGACACGAGTAGTAAGGTCGAATTGCAGATCGGTCAGAGTCCATTTGTGCATATGACCCAGTCATTAAGCTTTAGTCGTGTGTCATGGATTGCCTCACAATATTTGTTAGGGTAGGACATCGGTTTAGATTAATTTTACAGATTTAACGAAATTGGTGCGTTTGTTCCATATTAGGCATTCGCAGTCGTAGTTCAGACAATTTATATTAAATTCATGTACATACAGGGATGCAATGGACAAATTATTCGGTGTTTAGACATGAGAGTGTCATAAACTTGTTGGGTATAATTGATTAAGTAAAGCGGAGGCTGAATAGCGCAGAAACTTTACGTAGCTTGCTGCCAATAAGTTCTTGGTACGTCGCCAGGCATATTGAGTCGTCGCTATATTTAGATTGCTTACTTATACATTTATAAGTCTGGAAATTGTTTGTATTTCATAACGTTAGCATAGGTACTATTTTTATTTTATTTCTTACCTCTTCGTGACTATTTCTTGCCCCGCGTATAGAAAACAAAGAATTCTTTTTGTCCTACAGAGAATTGTCTTGCCTCTTTTTTTTTCTCAGGTACATACCTATATTTTCGACGATTCATCAATTTCTTCGATTGTTTTCTTCTATATTTCAGAATGCCTATAGTTATCCTATTCTAGAATTAGTTATATCTTCAAATATTGCCCCTGCGATTCTGTAATTAATGAAAATCACTAGAGGGGGTATGTGCATCCTGGGGGTCTAGAAATATCGATATATTTTGAAGCCATACCCTGTGATGATGTAAAGCTCAGACATATTCCATTTACTTAATCCGGAATATTTCAGGACTATAATTTGATTCAATTATCTCGTTTACATGCGAAGAAAAATCAATTTCAAATGTGGCCTGCAAAATGCTTTTTGATTCATTAAGTGGAAAATCCCAGTCGAACGGCTCAACTGGAAATTATATCTCATATAAAGTTTGAGAATCTGTGATTTCTTTGATATTTTTTCATTGAAAGATGATACATACATTTATAATTCATAGGTTTTTTCCTGCATAAAAAGTCAGAAGAATGGAAAAAATTAAAAATTCTCGAACATCTTGAGAAACGAGATAATTCAGTTAAACTAGCGTTGAGATATTTCCTGAACGGCTGAAAGATGAACAATAATAAATAGAATATGTCTACGCCTTACTTTTATCGCGGGGTATGGCATTACGGTATATTAGTATTTAAAGATCCCAAAGTGTGTATACCCTTTTAATCCATTAGTAAAGATGATATTTGTCCAACTATAAACTGTAGAAAGTCGTCTATAATCAATGGCATTTGAATAAATTCTAATTCTAATTCTAATCTGTTACAGGATTGTAGGCAACCATTCCACGGTGGATCGTTCTTTGACCACGAGGGATTACCATACTGTGAAACTCATTATCATGCAAAACGAGGATCTTTATGCGCAGGTTGCCATAAGCCAATTACCGGTATGTTGTTCCCCAGCTCTACATGCCCTGGTAAAAATAAAACTACGAGTTTCAACGAATTATTGGGGAAATTAGAACTTTTAACCAAAAACAACGAAAATTTACAATTTTTGATAGGAAACTATGGAATATTCCTAATTAGCTAAAAATTCGTAGGGGTAGACATTTTCTGCCAGGCTGGGCTATAGATTCATTTTAAAACATGACGAATGTCAAGAGTGTTCATTGATTTTTCTTTACTTTATATTTCAGGTCGCTGCATAACTGCAATGTTCCGAAAATTCCATCCGGAACACTTCGTGTGCGCATTTTGTTTGAAGCAATTGAACAAGGGTACCTTCAAGGAACAAAATGATAAACCATATTGTCATGGTTGTTTCGACAAACTGTTTGGATAAAAGTCGATGTTTCATTGATACCACGTACACATATATATACTATATGGGAATACGCATGCACGTGAATTACAGCTTTCCCATTCGGCTCAGACGATTTTCGCAAACTCGCAAATAAATTCCGAACGCAGATCGAAGCAAGTGAGAGTGATTATTTTTTACGGGTTTCAAACTCTCAACTTTCGCCGTTCGCCTAAATCGAATAGCAAGCTCACGTCTTTGTGTATGAGATACAACAACACTAATATAAAGCAAAATAAGGTCTTTCATCACATATATCGCATTCTATACTTCATAGATCTAGACTGATATGCATACAAGATGTCTTGTTCTACCTGCAGGCTTACATTCGTTAAAATAGTTGAAAAAAAAAAACAAGAATAAGAAGAGAGAGAGAAACGTTAAGGTAGACTCATTCTTCAAAGAACTTTATCACTTGTTATACAATTTTTATAATCGGCAACCCCTAGGTAACAGTTGTCGTCAATTTTAACAAAAGAAGAGGTACTACATACGTAAATATATCTCGGTGGCGTACTAATACCTAATTAATTGATGTATTATTATGAAGCTATATTATACTAATCGTCTAACTTGAATACATACCTTTGTAGTGAAGATAACTTATTATCCTGCACCTACGTATGTACGATATGTATAGTTCTTTGACACAAACTACTAATATGTGAAAGTGGAGCCTCTTCTTTTTCAATTTGTTATATAATTATGAATTATGATATATTTATGTACAGTTAATAATAGTTTAATAACGGCTTAATTCAGATTTTATTTTCTGTTGCAACATTGACTAATTGATTATTAATTCGACTACGAATTTTTTCTTACCAGCAAAGAAAATCTATGAATCGAGTGTCTTCATTATTATGAGATAACATTATTTCGTATACAATTATAATATGACTACATATGGACGTGGTATGCTTCATAGATTACGCTAGGTAATCTTATGGAATAAATGAATGAAAAATCATGGCTTGTCTTGTGTTACACAGGATCTACTTGTAAGTCAACATTATCTATACCAAGCAAAGCAACCCAATTCCGATAACAAATGACACACTAGAATTTTCAATTGCGATTAAAGTTTTCATAAACATTCTAGTTCTTCCACTGTAATCACACGTCTAGACTCCACTCTACTAATTGCATGTATTTCGACGGCTATTTTGCCGCTAAGTTGTATGTAGCAATATAAATATACGTAGTATGGTATTAGCTATGTACTTCTTCATGTTATTCAAAAACTTTGATAAAGTAGGTATGTATGGTTATTGATAGAAGGGAATGAAATAACGATACATCATATGACTGTGAGAAGCATTTATTCTGTGCACTTTGATCAACAAATTGCATTTTAATGTTTATCGACGAAAATTGAAAACAATGAAAGTTAGTTGATAAATAATAAATTTACATAATATAATATAAGAGACCGTTAAGTGCTATTAATAAAAATGACATGGTTAAGAGATAGTTACGTACTTACTTATTTTACATACATAAATAAAGAGAAATATTGGTCATTCATTATTTACATCGCAATTATAAATTGCATTTTCTAAAATGGGTAAAAAAAAAAAAGAAAACTGTCTATGTCAAGTCGGAATGTAAGAATTACTTACAGGAGCCAACATAAAATCGCCCTAAACATTCTACATATAAGTATAGGATAATTTATTTGTATCACAGATATGTTTTCTTTCAAGCAATTTATCATATAGCATGGTAAACCACCCTTGTTGTATAAATATCGTAAATCTGGTAAGTTTTTTTTCTTTTTTTGCTTTCTTTTCAAGCTAAGCTTGGAAATAATTCTGAAAAACTTTCGGGCCACAGATCTGTGAGAGATTCTGTAGCGTTCGTGCTGATAACTTCTGTACCGGGAGAACCATGCGATTCGTATCCTCCGTCTGATAAATTTGAATCTAATTTATTCCGAGGTTTGATCGCGTCAATGTCAACATCAACGTCAATATCATCAGAACGAACGCTAGCAGGAGACATAGAATCTGAGCATGTGTAAGCTGGCGATAAATGATTGGCAAATTTATGAGTGGGCATCAAGTAAGTTGATTCTTCGTCTTGGTAGTTAACGTCAGAGCTTACTACTTCCTGGACACTTTCTTGAATTTCAATATCCTCTTCGTGTCCAGGGTATATTATAGTTATGCAATTGGTTGATTCGTCGTAAGTACCGTAGACTGTGTCTATGCCATTTAAATTTGTCTCTTCTTTAACTCTAACTTTAACATCATTTTCACAAGATGCAGAAACAACTGTATCTGTATCATTAGTGCTAGTACAAATTTCAGCAGTCGTGATTGGGCCAGAATATTGTACCGGTGTGGGACAGGCGTCTATGCTTCGACGAGTTCGATCGGCTTCCACATTTTCTGATGCCTGCCCCACCATTCTTGCTGTATTGCTAGATTCTTGGCCGGCATCTCTTGCGCAGCTGACCTTCGAGTGAAATAAAGTTTGAATAATTAGCCAAGAAACCACTGAGGGTTCATACATACATACGTATTCAATATATATGCGTAGAAATTCACCCAAATACTTTATATTCCAATTTTTTTGGTGTAACAACTTCAAAATATTGCGCACGCCATATTTCACCCGGTAAATTGATTTCTCATTTTTCAATAGAATCATTGAATCAGTTATGTCGTAATAACAACTGTTTCATGATTAAGTCTAATCTTTTACCGTGCTATATCTTTCAAGGTACCAGAATGCTTATCTACAAAACTTTGCAGGATGATACGTAGATTCTTATAAGATTATATAAAGATATATAGGCAAAATAGCTTTAGATAGATAAAGGTTCTTGTTTATTTGCCAATTTGTGCATGTGATGCGTACTCGAATATTTTTGCATTATTTCAATGATGAAGTTCTACTACAGGATTTCATCAGGTTTCAAGAACCTTGGTAACAGTGAGTTCAAGAAATTCTGTTTCCTCTATCAATTTGGACGCTTACTCAAGTTTTTAGATACATTTCCTGACTTTTCTGAATCCCTAACAATGCTGTGTAACAAAATTCCAGATATTCAATGAAATTAGACGGGCTGGTGTACGCCGTATATGAATGGTAAACAAGCCCCAGAATTTCTATGCATATAATTAAAGTCAACGATTGAGTCATTTAAACGCCTACTCACTTGTTCACTTGGTTGATGAGAGCTTGCTTGAACTTCAGCGGTAACCTCTCGCAGAAGGCTTTCGGCCAATTCTTCAAGTCTTTCGATGTAATCGTCGCCTTGGAGGTCTGCAAACAGTTCTTCGAGAGGAGGTAGAGGGTCAGAATCTTCCACAGTGTTGTGGCCGGTTGTGTCAGGGTCAGAACCGGTGCCAATTTCGTTGCCCCACCCTGCGGCAGAGGGTATTTAGAGGATACTGTAGATCCCTGGATGGGGGCAACGCAACCGACACGGTTCCGACACTCTGTGCAAACCGGTTCATCGACTGTTTTAGACTCAAGGTCTCTCCTCAGCGAAGTATTCTGTATGGTAAGACTTTCGTTCTGAGACTTTAACATCGAACATTCTTGAACAAGGGCCTCATTTCTGTCCCTGAGCATTCGGACTGTGTCCTCAAGCTCGTCAAGCTTAGCTCTTTTCCGATCGCGAGACGTTTGCGCGGCTACTCTGTTCTTCAACTTTCTGTAAACGAAACATTTGACCGTAATTTATTGTTCTCATTGAGCTAACAGATGATGTTATACATGTTCGGACAATAAATAATAAACAATCGATGCATTAGACTTTACTTACTTTCGTTGAATTTTCTCTTCCCAAGTGAGGTGATCTAGGCGTCGTTTTTTACCGCGAAAACATATGTCCTGTTCCATAAGGGACGAGGAGTCCAGTGTTGCGTCGTCTTCCGTGGTTGACATCCTCCTGTTGTTTTTTCTTTGGTTATCGGCAAGCAACGATGTAGTGAAGTTCAATTTATGAGTTGTGAAGCTTGGAGTCTTTGTCAGACTCTTAGGCACGGTTATAATGATACTTTTTAAACCGCTCATATTCTGCCATTTGACGATATGTACGATAGCGGTGTTTCGATAAACAAAATATATTTTATCAGTACACGGAAATACACCTGCGCGTCAGATCCCTTGAAATACTGGGCGATAAATGTTCCTTAAACATCACAAGATCGTCTGAATACAACTCGCATGTAAGGCTGATGTAAAAAATTTTCCAACTTCAACAGATTGCGTGAGAAAACTGGACACCACAATCAAGTAATACAGAAGTTCTTCATTCTGATTGGATAAGCCAATTGGTAGTATATGTGGCTGTTTCTGATTCGGCAAACGTTGCCATGCAACGAATGACGTCAAACGAAAACAACGGGAAAGTTATACTTTCGAGTGCTCCTCCTCCTCCTCCACTTCCTACGATGATAAATGATAATGCGCATACGTCATTTCTCCCACCATTTCATTTCGGATTTTATCGTATTCGTCGAGCGATTACGCACACATACATCGAAGCACTAGGTTTAAACATTCGTTTTCGTATGCACAACGGAGGCCAAGTTGTGTCTGTAAACAATACAGTATATCGTATTGATAAAGCGAAATGTAATATAATATATTTGAAGATAACGTAATGATGTAGAACGTAATATTTATTCTTTCAACACACACGGATTGACAGGCTTCTAGCGTGTGTACAATAAAGGGTACACATGTATAAATGGGAATAGAAGAGAAAAATATATTTTCTTCTTCTCCTTCAAGATAAAGCGAACCGAAGAAGCAAAAGATAAATAAATGTTTTCGTTGATATTGTTCAAACGTGTGTATACGAGGATAATAAAAAGCTGTCAGAATCGATGTGCAAATACGTAATGCAGCAACTATCACCTCGATTGAGTCATGACTTTAATCTAACCTATAAAGTACTTTGTACTGTTAACATTTTTACTTCTCATTAGTTATTTTGTAATCCATTATATTCCTAAAAGATATTTTACAAACATGGCTTGTGAAGGGTGCGCGATTAAGTTTACTTTATTCAAAAGAAAAGTAAGTACATATCACGTTGAGATTAATTTAGTATTTATTTTCGTTTTAACACAACAACATAACCTTTTGAAAAGAAATATCACGATATCGGAGTCGTTAAACATTTTCGTAATTCTCCCTGACGCAATATCGATACATACATGATTCATACGAAATGGAAATGAGGAAACAATACGAGATCGGGCCACGGGTCAATGCTTGAAATGTCGCTTACTCCAATCTATCAAAGATAACGATTTAGATTGCATAGGATTGCGAAAAATCTTTCAAATCATCAACCAAACAATCCATGTGTTTAAAATCCTCGTATTTTTGTGCCAATTGTTATGACAGATAAACCAACATTGTTATTCTCTTGTTTTTTTTTCGATATGATAGCTGAACGACAAGACACTATGGTCAAAAAATTTCAGAGTCTATGCTTACCTTTAATGTAATGAATAAAAATGAATTCATTCTATTCATTCATTTACCATAATATAGTTTGCTAAATATCTTGCCTAAGGATTCTGTTCATTTATTATTATCTACCGATCAATGTCAATGGGTTAAAATTCGATTTTCAGAAACAATGTACAGACTGTTTACGCTATTACTGTACAAACTGTCTGACCCGATGCGCAGACAGGAGACTAAACTGTGATAAATGTAGCGTGTTATCTCGCAGGCCATTAATAAGAAGTAACTTGTTTGAACTACGTTCGAAAGATTTACAGCATTATTTAACAGCAAAAAAAATATCAACCAGAGGATGCGTAGGTGAGAATAGATCTCATTCACTTGTTTCTTGGGATTGAGAAGTAAAATATCACCTCATTTGGAAAACCTTTTTACTAACAATTTCAATTATCTATGGTTTCACTTTCCCTGTTATATAGAAAAAGAAGATTTAGTCAATCTAGTTATTCAACATGCAAATGCGACCGATAATAACTCGACCAATCATAGAACGGGATCTAATTTTGACGAAAGTCCGTTGATGAACGCGTTTCGTGGATTTACTTCTAATATATTCAACTCGTCAACTTCTGAGGTGCCAAATTCTAACAGACCTGAAAATGTCAGGCGCGAAGTACCCACTTATGCAAGGAACACAGACCCTAGGGAATATCCTAGACAGCCACAGAGGAGTAATGAGCCTAATCTAACCAGGTGAAACAAGGAAGAGTTTAGAATATGTTCGAAGAACTGACATGCCTTTCAAATTGTTCTTTAATCTACTTCTGTTATTACAGAAGTTCGCCAATTTTTTGAAGCATAATCGAGTGAAATTTGGATGTTATGAGCTCCTCGGATCTCAGATTTAGATGCAGTCAAAGTAAATGCAAGGATTTCAATCAATTTTAGATATTCGGGTCTCCGATTGTTTAGAAAACAAGCCTCTGTCCTCTGAACAGACAATTTTTTTTTAAAACCTTGATACATATCCATAATCGAAGCTGCATTCCATCCAAATACTTTGATTAAATGCTTCCACTTGGACTGCATCTCTCTGAAACACAACGACTCGCAACTCCTAGCTTTTACCTGATTATGCTTCAGGAGACTGATAAACTCCTATAATAAAACAGGTCGTTTCAAAAGAAAGTTTGAACGCAAGTCAGTCCTGCCCCCCCTTCCCTTTAAAATTATTCATAATGATGAAGAAATTCAGATTTGCAGTGGCTCACTTCTCCTCTTTCTGTTATAACAAAACGCAGCCCTGCCGATCATTCCAATTCTGCACCAAATTCAAGATCTCGCAGTCCATCGAATAGCAACGATAGACAGGCTCGACAGAATCCACAAACATCGGACCAGGAGCCAACGCCTATTATCAGTTCACCAGAGACGGAACATGCTTCGTCTTTCACCGTACCTCCCGCTGTTGAAATTGAAGAGCTCTCTGACAGTGATTGCAGCCAAACTGCTGGGCCTGAACCCCTGGTTACTGAACAAGACGAAAATGCTGCTAGTAATCCCGAACATCGTTCTGAAATGGTTACTGAACTGCTCAGCGTAAGTCTGAGCTTTGTCTTTGCTTCTTAGGCTGATCAAGACCTTATCTGCGATCAGAATCGCTGGAGCATTGCTGTTTATTTATTTTTACAGCACACAGGTACGGTAAAGTTATCTGATATATCTGACGTCGCTGGCCTCGAAGCTCTGAATGTGAAACAATTAAAAGACTTGCTTAGTATTAATCGAGTCAACTTTAAGGGCTGCGTTGAGCGCAGCGAACTTTTAGACAGAGCTTCTAGATTGTGGCAACAGAATGCAAAGTCCAGAGAAGGTAACAAAGGCTTCAAATCAAATTTATATGATCATAGTCTACATGCGTATAAGTATATTCGTGAAAAGGATTGTATAAAGAATGTTAATCAACTTGAATTTTTACAGATCTAGAAAAGTTGGGCCTTGAAGATCTGTGCAAAATTTGTATGGACGCCCCGGTCGAGTGTGTAATGTTGGAGTGTGGACATATGGCGACATGCACCAACTGTGGTAAACAGTTATCAGAATGTCCGATATGCAGGCAGTACGTGGTCCGTGTTGTGCGAACGTTTAGAGCTTGACAGTGAAGTATTGGTAATATGAGGTGATATTGTAACAACAATTTTCGTAGCAATTTAATGACAATTCCGAACCGATACATTCTATCAATTATGTGACAAATTCGCCAGAGAGTTTTACTAACTTGTAATTACTATAATCGTAATTGTTATTATCCTTAACTTGAATATGCCGCATTTATCGAAACGAAAAAACATTAGAACAAATAGGAATCACATCTCTGCTGATGAAAATTGATTGAAACCGATTGATCAAATACTAAATCGTGTTTTCTCTTTCAAAATATCAAACAAAATACAATAAGACTATTGTTCAATGGTTTATTATGGTAAATTTCTTAACGTAATTGAATCGCATCAAATATCGGATCAAAACTGATTGAACACTCAATGAAACTAATGAATGAACAGTCATTTTGGTTGATTACGATTAAGATTAAGTTTCAGATAACGACAGTCAGAACTTATTGGCGTCGGTTAAAAATTTTCTTATCGAAACGAATACGTGACTACATCTGAACCTTGCATCTTGAAAGTTATTAGGCTCAGATACAGATTCTCCGATTCCGTCTCATTGAAATTTATGGATAAATATGGCGGATTAGAACTTATTCAGGAATAACTGTACTTATTCATTTGAATTTCGTCTTTGGACGTCGGGTAATTAGTCAACATTGGAACCGATCGAATATCAATACGAAATTTACTGCTGAACATTAGTCTACATTGAAACTTCTACGATCAGATCTTCTGACCGATTGACTAAACTCAAAACGATCAAATATCACTGAAACCTAATCGTTCTCAATTAGTTTCAATTGAATTTCTTCAGCGGGGATGTAATTTTTTCTTATCGGATTAGGTACACGTGTTCTGAAATTGCTGACAAAATATAGACTTTCGTTTTTGAACAAAACTAGTCTTACCAAATTCATTTTTGACTTGTATACAGTTATTTAATTTATCCATATTCAAATATTCCATGTAATGACGTGAAATAAATAACCATCATACTATGCAACAGTTAATAATCATTATTTAGCACTTGCAGCTACATTTATTTTATCAATGTTTTCTTGCTTCATAAATCAGCTTCTCAGAATAGATATACTATAACTAATATTGTATATTGACATATACAGGGTGCGTTTTCTCCGGGGTTCGGAGAGGGTGTGGTTGAAATTTTCTGAGACTCCGCCTCCTCCTATTCATACCTGTTATTATCAGGGGATTGCCTTCAGATAATAAACAATCCATTCAGAAATCACGGTAAATAGCATAGTGTCTCATTGTTTTGACAAAGCTACATGAGTTTCCGTCTATGACGTAAATAAATAGTAGCTGACAATGAGTGAAGATTGTTATTCTGAAAATTACAAGTATGAATAGGAGGAGTCGGGGTCTCAGCCGGTTTAAGCCACACCCTCTCCGTATCCTAGAGAAAACTCAGCCTGTATGTAGTATAACGATTTCTCGGTAATAACTCTAGCGCGTTATAAAAATCAGTCGCTAATGTTTAATGTTATTGTGATTTAGATTTCGGCGAATGAAACGGTCAATATAAAATTGACATGAAATATTTCACATAGGATATAAGTTACTCTATTACAAAAACCACAAAAACATTAGTTAGAACCTACATCATGCTATCTATAATGATGAATATTCTCTCATATATTCGGTATATCTTGATCTAGGGTCTTCGTATACATTAACTAAGTTTAGTGATTCAAGAAAATGAAGAAGGCTGCAAACTGGAAGTTCCTTTATGACCAAAACACAAGAGTCGTAGGTAGTTATATAGTTAGTTGAACAAAACATATTTGTTGCCTTTTCATATCAGACTATGTAATAACACGTATTTTCTAGCGGATAAAAAAAACTACTAGTTGCCCCGCTTATGACTGCAGCAGTGTTTCTAGATCAAGTAGGATATTTATTGATTGAGAAATCCGTTACAATATTTGTTTATTATAATTTTAAGAATTGTACACATGGATTAAAATACGAAATTAATATACAACGAGATTTTAGTATTGTACAGGACGTCTGGTGATGCTTTGTTACAGGAATACGTGCGATACGTAATAATTAGTAGTTTAAATTATCTCGTTTAAACAACGGCTATGTTGTTTATAAAATGATACAAGCAGAGGAGCCGACTAATGTACTAAATTCGATTATATTTTGTAAATATATTCTTATAAGCACGCGCATATCATTCATTTCCATTAACAGAATGGCCACGGTCGGGAAAAACCTGGAAACCTGGAAACCTGGAAATGTTTCAGGGAATTAAATATTTGTCAGGTAAATTTGTGAATTGAAATCTTCAAATTTGATTGAGTTTCCTCGATTTTCTTCTTGTGGTCGGTGAATATTTTTCAATTCTCTGTACAGGTAAGATAACGACGTGAATTATCGGCACAATTTTTTTGGACGAAATTTTGTCTCAAGATTTTGGCAAGAAAATTTTCGCGAAAATCTGGGAATATTTTTCTTCAGACTCGGTGGTCATCCTGAGTTTGAACTATTCTATGCCTGATGATTTATCGTGATTAGTATAAGTTAGTGGAAATATCGAATATGAAATGCGACATTCCGATTGTCTGGCTTTTTCGAAAAATAATTTAACTTTTTGATTTTATAAAAAAAAAGAAAAACCCTGATGATCTCGGTCTTATTGGTGTTTTGTTATATTGTTCTTCTGCCTCTAAAACGTTGTTTGGAATTTATTCCATTTTTTTTTTATTCGAAACTATTTTTGATTGATAAATTTTCAAAAGCTCATATTCTTCTCTTTTTCCATTACTTTAAGTTGTAAAATATCTGAAAAAGTCACAAAAATTACGTAGAACATTATTCTGCCTATACAAAAAAAAAAAACGGTACGTATTTTCTTTCAATTCTTAAGTGCATTGAGTTTCTTTTCTCCTAAACAATTGAGTCTACTCTAAATCCAAAAAAAAAATTCCCTGACTTTCAGGTTGTCCCTGTTTTCCATATGCGTAACAACCCTACTTACACTTTTTGTCCTTTTCAGTTTCCCTACAACGAATTTCCTTCGAAAAGAAGATCAACCTGCAACGTGTTTTTTTTTTTTCAAAGTTATGGCGAAAATTTTCTAGAATAATTACAAAATAATGCAACATCACCTCTCTGCGCACTCTTTGAGGCCGCCAGATGTTGCCATCTCGCAGTAAAATGATATACGATCGTGGGTTGCGAAGGCATACCGTGCGATTATGTAGAAATTAAAGGTTCCAAGTGCGCAGGCGCTGATGTATTCGAATATCATTGGCTGGCAGAATCGCGCTAGCAACTCCACCAACTTTTCAGTAATGTACCTAGTTCTGTCGTCTGCCAGATTCACAACAAACATAACCTATTTCTGCCACGGTCTGCCGCCATTTGTGATTGACAACAATCGGAAACAAATCCCAGACGGACTCTATGGATATTCGTGGCAAGTCTGAAATTGGCGGCCCTCGTAATATTCGAATAAATCAGCGCCTGCGCGCTTGGAACCTGTAATTTCCACGTAATCGCACGGTATATCTCAATGAAAAAATACTCCGAACGCAGACTATAGAAATTGTAGCAAAATAGACCATGCATCGACGAACAAGAATAATGAGGGGATGGGCGGAATAATGGTATAAGTCGGGTTATACCGTTTTTCCGGAGATTGCATAAAAATGATCAGTGACCATAGATCTGCATTATACCGTGCGATTATGTGGAAGTTACAGGCTCCAAGCGCGCAGGCGCTGATTTATTCGAATATTACGAGGGACGCCAATTTCAGACGTGCCACGAATATCCCTAGAGTCCGTCTGCTATTTGTTTCCGATTGTTGTCAAATATAAATGGCGTCAGACCGTGGCAGAAATAGGTTATGTTTGTGTGAATCTAGCAGACGACAGAACTAGCGATGTTACTGAAAAGTTGGTAGAGTTGCTAGCGCGATTCTGCCGGCCAATGATATTCGAATAAATCAGCACCTGCGCGCTTGGAACCTGTAATTTTCACATAATCGCCCGGTATATTTATTTGATGAAAATCGGTTGAATATTGAAGGGTTAAATTAAACAGCTCTTATGGAAGAACGGTATAACTCGAGTTATTCCGTTATTCCAAATATCTAGATGAAATGAGATGGAAACATGGGAGTGATGTCTTCGGATGATCACTCAAAATGCGAAACATTTCGGGTATGGAAAAGCATTTTTGATAGCGCCGAGGTTATCGGAAAGATTTCGGACGTTGCTTCAACAGGCTTATCATCGGCAAAAGTAGATGACCTACGAACTCTGATGATATTTGTGTCAAACGAAGCGCAGCTATGTTATAAAAATATATAATATAATATATATTTTTCTGTATCAGAAAAATATATTCGGGGAATCATCTGCTAAAATTCGGGAGTAAACTGTTAATACGTAAACTGAAATTGAAAAAAACGATATAGCTGGGGCATTCCATGCCAAATCGACCAGGTCCTGATCCTCGACCTCTCAGATCTGGCCCGCGATTTTTTGTATCATTCTTCTGACTCTAAATAGCAATCAGAATTTATTTTGAAAAATCTGAAAAAAATTTCGATTGCTATTCAGAATCAGAAGAATGATACAAAAAATAGCGTACCAGATATGAGGGGTCGAGGGTCAGGGCCAGGTCGATTTGGCATGGAATACCCCAGCTATGAACAGTTTCTTGTATAATCGTTTTCAACCGTTTGTACGCATTGTCAAATTTTTTTGTGCAAATAAAATGTGAGATAAGTGGAAAACAGCCTTGTTATCTGGAAGAACGGTATAACTCGAAAACCTAACTGTTCGTTCATTGTGAAGGGTTTGAACTTTTTGTGGTTCTATTTATACCGTGCGATTATGTGGAAATTACAGGCTCCAAGCGCGCAGGCGCTGATTTATTCGAATATCACGAGGGACGCCAATTTCAGACGTGCCACGAATATCCCTAGAGTCCGTCTGCTATTTGTTTCCGATTGTTGTCAAATATAAATGGCGTCAGACCGTGGCAGGAATAGGTTATGTTTGTGTGAATCTAGCAGACGACAGAACTAGGGATGTTACTGAAAAGTTGGTAGAGTTGCTAGCGCGATTCTGCCGGCCAATGATATTCGAATAAATCAGCACCTGCGCGCTTGGAACCTGTAATTTCCACATAATCGCCCGGTATAATCAGAAGCATTATTAGGTACTACCATGCTATGTTGAATTATATCAGGATATGTTCAGTTTATCTTAGTTTCCTCCGTTTTTCTCATTCGACTCAAAACTATGTTTTCCGAGTTATACCGTTATTCCACCCATTCCCTCAATTGGTCTTGTTCTGTTTTTTCAATAAATTTACCGAATAATCGTGATGTTATAACACTTGTCTCTCTGTTGCAATATAATAAACTTTCATGGAAGTCCAAGCATCTCCGTCCTACGTCCAGTAAGGATTCTGTTCCCATTGCAAACATCGTCAGTTTATTGAACTCAGTCTTCGTAAAATTAATTATATTAGGTAGTATAACATTATAATACGCTTGTAGTTTATATTATAATAACTTATTCGCCAAGAGTGCGATGATTGCGTATTTATTTTCAACAACCAATTAAAAATCGTACATTATACCTTAGCGATAAGTAATATCGTATCGATGCTGCTAGGTCGAAGACAAGTTTGGAATTCTTAGCTAGGGATGCCTTACAATTAGTCACATATACAGGCTCTGTCATTAGTCAATCAGAATTTAGGAATCAATATCTTCGGTTTCACTCGTCATAGAGGAATGTGCAGAACTTATACGGTATACATGATAGAAAAAGAATCTTGATATACAGAGAATATTCGTGGAAGTGCGATATTAGATCCGAATATAGTCGAATGTACGCCCTATTATATGCAACCGTCTGCAAAAGAGTCGTCTAGAGGTGGCCGAGAGTCGGATCGGCAATTGTTTCGGTGGTATACCAAGTCTTTGATTGGCCGTCTATTCATAAACAATTGCCGTTTAATAAAAACATCGAGGCTCGACATCTGATGGCTTGCCGCTTATTTTTGGCGCTTGAGCCTTGACGGTAAGCCATCAGATGTCGTGCCTCGATGTTTTTTTTAAACCGCAATTGTTTATTACTAGACAGCCAATCAAGGACTTGGTAATCACTAAACAATTGCCGATCTGACTCTCGGCCACCTCAACACGAATCATTTGTGGACGGTTGCATATAATAGGGAGCACATTCGACTATATTCGGATCTAGGCATGTCGCACTTCCACGAATATTCTCTGTATGTCATAGGAAAAACGATATAATGCATGATCGTTATAATATAATATTATATTCATTCCGCTCTATTCATGGGGAGGATCCTGAAGCTTGAGAGTTTGAATCACTCTATTCCACCAGAAAGCGGAGAGTTTTGCAGTTCTGTTTCTGTGGATACTGTTGAAGTCTACACTTACGATACCAAAAGGCTGCCTGTGAGTGAAATATGGAAAAATTAAGAAAAAAAAGGCACACGTGAATCAGTATACCTGGTAGAAACTGTCTGGCGTAAAAATTACTTACGTGTAACCGGCATTCAATTGAAAATTGTCCAGAAGGCTCCAGACTGTATACCTAAGGATATGACAACCGTCTCGCTTTATGGCTATAAGTAATTCCTTCAGGTATGAATGATAGTAATTTATTCGCTCGTAATCCTGTAATTCACCATGGTCAGGATAACCATTTTCAAAAACATACACCGGTGGATTGTTGTATTCTTCTTTAATCTTTCGTAGCAGATTACCAAATCCTTTCGGAACGACCTGAATCAATAATTTTGGCGCTTAGGTTTGGCATTCGAACCACGATTATGCAAGCATAATGTTAGTTTTATTTTTACTTTCATCCAGAAGGCCGATCCAGTAGCCCATGTATTATCGGTGAGAGACTTTATCCCCGAATCAGTGTTCCATTTCCCAAATGCTTCATCTGGATCATGTATGAAGATCCGGGAGGTGTAGTGATTTAGGCCAAAGTAATCCGCTGTTCCTCTGTGTATCGGCAGAAAATGAGGTTTTTGATATTGTTAAGTTTAAACTGCAGACGTTGAATTCACGTTATAGAGGATACATACTTGATGTACGATATCCATTCTGGAGAGAATTCGGGTAGACGTGATTTCGAATAACCTTGCATCTTACTGATCATGGCTATTCGCGCTTTTACTATTGGCGGATAGTCACCGATGTAGATAGGATGTACTAAAATACCACAATCGAATTGAAAAGCGGTATCAGCGGCACTAGTATCACCCGAATCATCCAGAACAAATCCGTCACAGGCAGCCGCTAAGCCAATTTGACCATGTTGAGATTCTCGGAATTCCCTATCATACATATGATAGGTCTTCGCGTGAGCTTTTAAAATGTTGTGCTGGCACAGGTACACCCCAACATCGAGAAGGTCTTTACCTAGAAAATGGCGATGATACCATAGACTTTTTCATAGTCACTATGCTTAGGGCCCATTCCTAGTCGCCCACCTCCTCTTGGTCGAAAAGGGGTGGGTGGTGACACATTTCGGGTATTATCAGAGTCCAGGCGTCGAAAACGCAAAGACAAAATGCACAGTGCAATTCAAATTCAATTCCGAACACGTAAGTCCAAAAACATGTTCGTTTCATGCGAAAATAGAGTCTACAGATTGTTTTTATGTGATTCGAATGTCAGTTTTCTCGGCGGCCATGATTATGCATGAGAGTCCTCCGCTGATTTCAGCCGGCCCGGGAGGTAAAACAGGCTGAACAGGCGCTCGGCGGGCCATCACGTTACATGATGCGTGATCACTGATCGCTGACTATTTCGATCGGTGTGTCGGACAGATCACGCATCATGTAACGTGGTGGCTTGCCAAGCGCCTATTCGGCCTGTTTCCTTACACAGGAGTTAAGCTGAAGGTTTAAAAAAAAAAAATTCGGCCTGTTTCACCTCCCGCGCCGGCTGAACTCGGTGGACGACTCTCATAATCATGGCCGCCGAAGAAATTGACGTTCGAATTACGTGAAAACCATCTTCAGGTTCTATTTTAGGTTTATTCATGAATCGAACATGTTTTTGGACGTACGTGTTCGGAATTGAATTTGAATTGCGCTGTGCATATTGTCTTCGCGTTTTCGACGCCTGGGCTCTGATAATAATCGAAATGTGCCCCCCCCTGCGCCTTTTCGACCAAAAGGCGGTGGGTGACTAGGTATGGGCTTTAACATTGCAGACTGGAAGGTCGGCATTTTTATAAATGTATAACAAATTGTAACAAACCAGGACTCATCCACTTTTGGCCATGGTAACCTTTGCAGAGCTGCTGCGGTTCGTTGATAGTAGAAAAAATTTTTACTTTTGGCCCCAATTCCTTGAAAATAATTCTGGCGTAATCTACAAACCAGTTTACCATCAACTCGTTGGTCCATCCACCCATGTCTTCTAGCATTTGCGGGTGGTCGAAATGGTACAAAGTCACAACGGGATCAATACCGTTGGCGAGCAATTCGTTGGTCAAATTTTTGTAATATTGTATACCATCTCTGCTTATCTTATTCGCAAGTCCAGTCGGCAAGACTCGTGTCCAGCTGATCGAGAATCGATAGTAATTTAACTAAAAAAAATAAGATGGGTATTGAAGAACCATGAACCGGTTTCGTCCATAGTTTGTATCTATCGATTGCCAACTTACTCCAATGTTTTTCAACAATTGGACATCCTCTTTGTATTTGTAGTAAGAGTTGCAAGCCACATCTGGGTTGCTGTGGTCTGCTACACGCGATGGTTCGATATGTGTATACCAATCCCAAACGCTTACTCCTTTGTCTATAATAATTGGGCAGGGTAAAAACTGCGTTAATTTTTAGTTGATTCTTGTTAATTAACGTTTTAGGTTCAAGAAACCATAACTGTGACGGATAATAGTACATGGAGAGAAGTTTGTGCTAAATTTTCTCCTACTCCGTATAGTAATTGTGTCATATACTTTCATTATGACGATCGTACGGATACTTATACATAATGTTCCATGAAATTAAGAAAGACATTCCTATATTCATGGTGACATTGGGTATAAAGTATAGGAGCGATCGTCATATTGAAAGTATATGACACAATTACTATACGAGTATGAGAAAATTTACCATGAACTTATCGCCGTGATACGTAGAGGGTGACCATAAAGTACGTAGAATCGATGACGTTAGGGTTGTGAAATACTTATCAAAGATAAGGTTGTATCCGTGAGTTGGATTTCGGCTCGAACATACTATATTCCAAAATGCAACCAAAGTAGCTAATTTAAGTTTTTCTGGACAATCATTCACCAGCATATATTTAAAATGTAATTTTTAACTATATTGGTTAGACATATACTAAGTATGTAAAGGTAGTTACCGCTCGTATTCCAGGCTCCTTCGATCTGAAACGATGCGGTTGCGGCACCAAACTTGAATCCATCAGGGAAACAAAGATCGTCAGAAGATCTAGGAAAAAAAAATTTACGGTCAGCAATTTTATATGAACTTATACCGATTTAGTTCGTACGGGAAATCGTTATGGCTGACCTTGCTATGGTCATACAGCTGATTGCGATGATCCAAGCCCTTTTCATGATCAAGTCGGGGTTCTTACGTTTCGCCAACGGAATACGTTGCTCCTTTTCTGTTGTGTAGGTTTCCTTGGTATTAGATGTGAAAATACAACCCGGGGTTGTGCAGCGGTTTAATACCGGAAATATACTGTAAGTCCACGTGACCGTGATCCCGGCTTTAGTATCGGAAATTATAATAGTGACATCCCAATCCCAATACTACTCAGATTCAATATCTTTGAATCCGAATTTTTTTATAATGAGATTTTACTGGCTGAAAATCATCTTGGTGATTGTGATTGAATACGAATAATTATTTTCTACGCGAGGATTGAAAAGTGTCAATCGGAATTAGTGCTTGCACTTGAAATTCCGATGAGCGTATCTAATACATCCTATTGAATGTAAAAAATTCACTCAAAGCCTGGAAAGGCTGCGAATAATCGCATCAATGATCAATTTCATTTTTGAGTCAGAATTCGTTCGTCAATCAGTTCACAAAACGTTTTATCAAAGATTGTGGAGCTTTAGGTCGGATCTAGAATCACGAAGCCTCTCTGAATTTTAGGATCTAGAGGTCCAGAATGGAACTCCCACTTTCAGGTGCACGTCAGCATTTTATTTCATGCACAACTTTACCCTCAAATTCTAGTTTGCACCTCCAAATCTTCAGTGAGAACTGATAGAATAAAACGAGACCTCCCATTCCGACTTGGGCTCACATGCATATCGATACATTTTGGAACCAATTGCGTGGACTACACATGGAGTTCTATACTGGACTCTTTTCATCCCTTATACCGTTATTTTTTGGAAACAAATGCACGGATCGGGTTGATTTTTATTAATAATGGACAAAAATTCCAGTCTTACCTGCCGAGTGCTTCTTTCAAAAATTCACAATGCGGTCACGTTCTTCAAAAATAGGAGCACGGTCACTCGAGGATGCAGAATGAACATCTTTCACGAGGCTTTTGCACTTATGTATATAACTTGTGAGACGTTTATTATCAACAGATAGTTTATCTGTACTTATAGCCATGGTTTTTTTCCCGCTTATTCCGTTAACTGGTGCATGGACGAGTTAATTATTTCGCCCCTGGTGTCGCGCCTTATATGGCATGGACGAGCTACAAGTCGCACTATTACCTTGCATTTAAGATGATATTGACGCCATATCTCACGACCCATGCCATACGGCCCAGACTTTCAGTGTTATTCTCTTTCTCGAAGAGTATAATCCTTTTTCTTCTGCAAGCATTAAGATCGTATATACATGCATGAAACTGAAGTCGATTATATCATATTCGGATTGTCTGCAGACAGTGGTGACTTGCCTGAGAGATCTTTTCTCTCAAAAAAACATTCGTGGTACTAGATAATTCCTTGGGTTACAAAATCGACTTCACTTATTCACGCAGGCAGATATAATAAACTATAGAGCACAAGGTTGTGACACTCAATTAATACGTAACTATCACCATTCACCGTATTTTCATAATCAACTATTGATCACTGATCATGATACGCGAATTCACATATACCACACCTACATTCTGCAGATATTATATATTATGAGGTATAATACGCCTCTCCGCTAATGTCTGGCTCTGACCGGTTAGATATAATATGAGAGTTTTGGACCAAGACTTCTTTACCGGCCGAGCTGTGAGGGTGAGGAAGTCTTGGGACGAACTTATTAAATATCATGAAATTGAAATTCTATCGACTTATTACAAAAGTTAAAGTAAATAATGAGACAAAAAACATGAATTTATATCAAATGTATATTCATTGTTGCACAATTAAGTGGATATTTGTTATTATGTTCAGATATACCGTGCGGTTATGTGGAAATTACAGGTTCCAAGCGCGCAGGCGCTGATTTATTTGAATATTACGGGGGACGCCAATTTCAGACTTGCCACGAATATCCCTAGAGTCCGTCTGCTATTTGTTTCCGATTGTTGTCAAATGATGGCAGAAATAGGTTATGTTTGTTGTGAATCCAGCAGACGACGGAACTAGGGATATTACTGAAAAGTTGGTGGAGTTGTTAGCACGATTCTGCCGGCCAATGATATTCGAATAAATCAGCGCCTGCGCGCTTGGAACTTGTAATTTCCACCTAATCGCACGGTATTTTATTTTTACGCCTCGTACGCCGCCATTATTCCCCGCGGGGATTTCCACGCTGGATGATCCCAATTATCTATAGGGTGTTGTTTCCGCCACCGCCCCTCGGCCATCCACCTGATGCCGAAAAAATAGAGTTCATCGGTGAACCTCATCTCGTGGCTGACAAACCGCTCCAAGTGCTTCCGAAGAAACGCTCGGTCGAGCCGCTTCTCCACCATATCTTTCTTGGATACAAGTTTTCTTCTGAATTCATGTTCGGGTATTTGGCGATTCGGGTAGATGGTGTTTCGGGTAAATGAACGCGTCCTAGCAATGCTGGTCAAGAGTACTTCGCATTTACAGAGACATGCAAAGTAAACAAAATACCCGGCAAAAACATTGTAAATGTCAAAAATTACCGTCAAGTACAAAAATGGTTTCGCCCGCTGAAAACTCAGACACATCATGCTCTTCGTCAGCGACGGATTACAAACATCATTTATTCGGACAAAATAGTAGAAAAACCTTGAACGTGAAATCAGGCAAGATTCGTTGCCGCGAATCTTGATAAAAAAAAAAAAATGATACACGGACCAGGATTTTGGTGAAAGAAAAAAAAAAAAAAATACATAATACATAATGCTTAACCTAAGGTCTTAATCTGATAAGAAATTGCTATGCTTGTAGAAGATACTGGGATATTTTGTCAGTGAAGAAAATGTGTATTGCATAGTTATGACAGGATCATAGATCGTAGTCCATCTCAAGATGAACATGAAATATGTCGGACGTAGTAGGTGGGTCTCTAACGAACAACCGCATTATCCCATATCAATCGAGTGGAAAATTATGCTATTCAATTACCTCCATCTATCCTTTTCGAATAGTCGTTGTAGGAACTTATCTCGTACTCGAAATAGGCAGCGTCTCGAAGCTCAGCGGGCGGGTAAAGCTGATACATCCTTTTCAGTAGATTCAGATCAGCCGATCTTCGTGTGTCGAAGTCAAGAAAGGACGTACACAGCGCAAGTGTCATTAATCGTATGTCAAGTGAGCTCTCTGAAAGATTCCATCAGTCGGCAAGTTTCTCTTTCACCTCAAAAGAGTTCTTGAAAAAATATTTGGTAGTCTTCTGAAATGCTTGTGAATTATTAGGATTTATTTTGACCCTTGCGAAATCAAATCCCTTGAAGAAGTGTTGAATGGATACGTCAGGCCGCGTGCTGCAGTCTTCATAGCCTATGAAGCTAGTTATTGTTGTTGCAATCCTTCATACCCACATACGGGAAAGATTGGTTTGAACTCATATGAATGAAATTTGCGACGTCACACCTTGCAATTGAATCATGTTTCGGTGTGTCTAAAGTAGTAGGATTCGAGGTCGGATGCCAAGCAATTATAAGGCTTGCAACAGAAATGATGAATAAGCTGGCTGATCAAAAATAATCGCACTTCCAAGGTCATTGAAATTTCCAATGCAAACATAAATGCTGATAAGAACACATGAATATTTATACTAATTTCAAAGTGAGACTAGTAGATTGTGCAACTTCCCTTGTTCAGCATACCATTTTGTTCCCCGCCCGCGCGTTGTAAATTATACACAAATGGCTAACATAATTATGTGAACTGCAAAAGTTAATTAAAATTCGTTCTGATAAAAATTTTTATCATTTATTATTATAAATGCGATCGCTGGGTCGCTTATGACAAAACAATTAAAATGAATTTTTTTCAAACAAACATTGGTAAAGCACAATTTCATTCGCGTCGTTGATAAGCTTTTCTTGAGCTGTCACGACAAACGGTAACTATTATAGTGTGAGGAAAGTTTGAAGCACGAGTACTTTGAGCTTACGCTATCTTGACCGAGCAGAAATATTAGTCCAGTCAATAGAGGAAAAAACAGGCGTTTTCGTGCCAAAAATCCCATGTAAAATCTGATTGTGCCACGTTTTGAAGAACGGTTTACAGATGAAAACGTACATGTTTCCAACTCCTAATTTTTTGCCGGCCATTTTTTGATGAATGTTTAAAAACGAAAGATCCGTTTTTTTAGTAGTTTTTCGCTTCTGGGATGGAAACTAATAGAGCGATTTCGGTACTCCAATGAAAAAAGTTGTAGAAAATTGAACAACCTTCAAAATGAGCCTGGGATCGACTCGATCGGGGCATTTTTCACCGAGAAAAATCGAAAAAACCTTCAAAAAAGGTGTTTTTTTTTCAAAAATTCATAACTCCGCCATTTTACAAGTCGTAGCATAGGCCTTTCGCGAAGTAGTAGTGAATAACATTGAGATAACGTGGGCGAAAAATGGGCACTGTCGGACGAGTAGTTGTTGCACAATTGGAAATTGAATTTTTTCATGCATCATTTCCGATAAGCCATCCTTGCTCGAGAAGTGGTCTGATCGTAATTTTTCAAATTGATTTTGAAACTGGACTAGACCTATGCTACGACTTGTAAACTGGCGGAGTTATGAATTTTTGAAAAACAACACCTTTTTTAAAGGTTTTTTCGATTTTTCTCGCTTAAAAATGCCCCGATCGAGTCGGTCTGAGGCTCATTTTGAAGGTTGTTCAATTTTCTACAACTTTTCTGATTGGAGTACCAAGATTGCTCCATCAGTTTCCATCCCAGAAGCGAAAAACTACTCAAAAAAACGGATTTTTCGTTTTTAAACATCGTTTAAAAGATAGCCGGAAAAAATTAGGAGTTGGAAATATGTACGTTTTCATCTGTGAACCGTTCTTCAAAACGTGGCACAATCAGATGTCAGGTGGGATTTTTACCACGAAAACATCTCTATTGACTGGACTATGTGTCGTTCTCTTTCCGCAAAACAGGTAAAACATTCGAACTCTCCACGTAGGTGGGAAAGAAGTGTTTGTATCTGCGCAATCGCCTGGTTCACACTAACTGGTTAATACTGCTAAACTGACGTGTCTTGGTTTCTGTGTTTCTTTATTGCGCAATATATTGTGGAGGCGGGCTTCTTCTCGCTATGGCCTTATACATCCCATTTATCAACCTACAGTCGCCTCCGTCCGATAAGCGAATCCGTACGTTCTAAGCGAACAAACGTATGTAATATCTATTTTGGCTTTACAGTTCAGCTCCGTGCCTTTGTGTCAGCAGGTGGTTATTTGCGGTTCGCTCTTGATATTTGAACTTTCACATTCCGTCGAAAATCTCGTCAAGGTAATACTTACACCGGAGATAACGTAGGTACTTGTATTCCAAATCTTATGACGGAAGTAAAAATTTATTGAAGCGGGATTTGAATATCTATTTGTACGAAAACATAAATGGCTATTCAAAGTTTCCAAATATATATTACATGCGCTTTGTTTTTCCAATTTTTACGTTTGCTTCGTTAGAAAAGAAAACATAATTCATCAACGACGATAACAGATTCTATATTATTCTAATTGCTGACTATTCGGGTTTGCTATTTTCTGGAGATTACGAACGAGACAATATGAAATCATGATAGTATCGAGTACTCTCGGGTGTCGATTCATTCACGTTGTGAAAATCTATGTGCGAATTATTTAGCAACTAGTTTATAATTTACAATTTGTTTCACAGGCGTAACGATGATTGAACTTTTAGTACTGACAATCGTGATTTGCACTACAACCATGGCTGAAGTATCAGGCGATGATCATGGTGGACTCCAGACTATAGCTGAGACTACTGGCCAATTTGGTAACAATTTCCTCAAGGTATGCGCGTGACTATATTTAGAACTGTTACGGTCATCGTCTAATCACCATGCAATATTGAGTTCTATGTTTTCATCGAGAACATACAGTCCGACCTTTCCATAAGTCCGCCTGAGCCCCCAAGGGGAAGAGTTTTTCCACGAAATGAGGTACCCCCACTGTGCCCTCTTCGCTAGTCGTACCATTCGTTTTTCGTCTCTCTCTTTCTCCGCGCCGCTATTTATCAATAGGTAGAGTGGGGGAACGCTGCGAGCGAGAAACTGGGGAAGCGGACCTATTGGGAGAGGACCTATAGAGAGGTCGGACTGTATTATGTAGGTAGGGGGAAGTCCCAGAAAGCCGGACGGCACCTAATATCGGACATTGCTAATATCAACCAAACCAAAAACATTATTTACAATTCTTTTTGCGTGGTTCGAACATGCATCCATGGAGGTATTACGTACCGGCCGGCTTTATGGAACTTTCCCCTACAGGTGGGAATCCTGGCTCGACGATTTTATTACTGTTCACATTTCTACAATATTCATAATATATATCACCAAATCCGAGAAACATCGCAATATCTGCGAAATGAAGTCAAGTCAAAATAAGTCAATACTGTACCCAGACAGCACCCAATATTGTGGTAACATTGCAGCAATGTTGCTACAATATCTACAGTATTGGGTGCTGTCTGGGTATCATTTTCAGGGAAACAGCCCACGAGGTGTCGTAAAATCCGCCGTACACTTTGCTGCTATTTTTGAAACCACACTAAGAAACGGCTAATCGTATTGACCTTGAAAACAAACGAACCAGTATCGATCATCATTACCACATTTATTGATTTCAGGTAGTAGCTAATGATAATCATGGAAATCTGATTACGTCACCGTTGAGCGCTCAAGTGGTACTGGCCATGGCTGCATACGGAGCCGGTGGTACAACCGCATCGCAAATGCGTTCAGTTCTTTTCATTCCCAGTGACAACGAACTCGGCCAATCTAGTTATCGGTCTATCATTGACTCCTTCAACGTAAGTTACGCGGAGAGTTTAGTATTAATGTACGTACTTTGATACTCGTTACGGATGTCAATCGTGCTCACCAAATACTTATGATGTCAGGGTGGGAGAAGACTCTTCATACCTTTTTCGTTTTCATGCTTTAATGATTCGGGAACCTTTCGTTTCAGTCTGTAACAGGAGTTGACCTACGTCTCGCCAATAAGATATACACAGCATCTCAGTTTGTCGTTAAACCTGGATATAAGGAATTGACTGCTGGAAAATTCTTGTCTGCGAGCCAGGAATTGGACTTCAACAGTCCAGCGGCCGCTGCCACCACCATAAACACTTGGTGTGAAGAGCAGACCAACAATCGCATCAAAGATGTGATTTCCCCTGGTAAATTTCATCATACTATAAAATTCATTCGCACGGATCGCAAATTTGTTGTTGGTTCGTTAGATAGCCACGGGGCTGAAGAATAGTCACCCAAGACACTGAACATTAGGATTTCGAGATGAATACTCCCGGATCGATTGAAATCTTTTATCAGCCACGAATGAAATGTGTTTCTTAGGTGACGTTGGCCCCGAAACAAAGTTGGTATTGGTGAATGCAGTTTACTTCAAGGGTAAATGGGAGAAGAAGTTTAATTCACTTTCGACCAAGGATAGACCTTTTCACATCGACGAGAATACTACCAGAAGTATACCCACCATGTACATCAAAAGTGAATTCCGACATGGAGATCTGCCACAGCTTGGAGCAAGGTTCATCGAGATACCATATCAGGTATTATGAGAACACCAGATGGATTCAGATATTCCAATAATCAGTATCCAACTTCACTCATTTGTTTTATGCGAATATTGTTGAGTAATTATAGTGCAACTAACGTGAAACTTTTACTACGGAAAATTCATACCGTTACAAACGTATTACATTGGCAATGATACCTTTTTCGCATATTACCTTCAAGAAAACATCTTCTGATACAGAACAGTATGAACAGGATATCTGTTTGGAATATATACGCTCGTGAATCGCATGGTATTCCAACAAGATCCAAGACATAACAATCATCTATATATTTGAAGTCCTCTCCTGAATCAAAATGCTGATTCAGGACTTAACAGAGCATACAGAATGAGTCACAAGATTGAGTAATTATTTGACTTTCAGGGTAACCAGCTCAGTATGATTATAATTCTACCAAATGAAGTAAATGGGCTGAGAACGGTTCTGGACAATCTTTCGCAAGTGAATCTAAGAAGAAGCTTACAGCACACGAATCTCCGTGAACTCGAATTATTCTTACCGAAATTCAAAATCGAGAGTACCTTACAGCTACAAGAGACGCTAGAGAAGGTAACGTATAATCAATATCGCTGAAAATTTATATTATGAAGTGTTTTGATGGAGCGACGAAAATGGATACTATATCTCATGGATTCAAATCTCCTATGCAAGATGATAGCGGATGTCTCTCGTGTATAATTTTCTTTATTTTCTTTTACCTACTTTTTTATACCCATTAAATATTGTAATTTTAATATAATTGTGTAATTTTATTTCATGTCATATCACGTGTCCTCTCATTCTAGCTGGGAATGACCGACATGTTCACGGACCATGCCAACTTCTCTGGGATAGCTGACACTCCACTGAAAATCAGCAAGGTGATTCAAAAGGCTTTCATTGAAGTCAATGAAGAAGGTAGCGAAGCAGCTGCTGTCACCGGTGAGTTGAAACCTCTTGTAAAATCACCTCATATAATTCTAACTGTGATGGAATTGTGCCTGCACTTATAATCGCTGTACAGGGTCATTCAGAATTCGTGACGAATCACTTCATGAGGGGTTAATCCTTGTCAAAATTGGGATCGAAAGTTCCGCAGTCATTTTTCCGAAAAATGATTTATTTCCTTGGAAAATTTGTTTTTCCGACCAAAAATTTTTCTTCTTATTTCCATAAGAGATTTCCCGGTGAAAATTTCTTATTTGGTAGAAGATGTTGAAAAAATGTGTTATGGTTCTAACAAAAAACATCATTTTTCGGAAAAATGGTTAAGGAACTCTCGATCCCAATTTTGACAAGGATTAACCCCTCAAGAGACTCGTCACGAATTCTCAATCACCCCGTATAGCGTCATTCCACGTCAGACCGGATGATTTTTGACCTTGATGCTTTCCATTTCGTTCTGATTTTTCGGCCTCTATTTTTTATGTTACACAGGGGTGAAATTTAGGAAAAGGAGCCAAAAATCGAAAACGTACTCCCTTTCAAACGGTCATATCTTTTGTTGTATTCACCCTAGAGACTTCATCTCAGAACCGTTTTAAAGCTATTGGATGACACTATAGGGGCCAACAAATTTTTAAAAAATTGTTTGATAAATTTATTTGTTCCATAGAACCCGTAAAAAACAAAATGATGACCAAATCGAAAACATCCAGGTCAAAAACCGTCCGGTCTGACGTGTAATGACTATACGCTTTTACCGCTCGTATTTTTTATTTCAAAAAATGTCATCCGACAAGTGGCGTGATTTCAAGACGATTATATATTTTTTTCAGCACTCCACGTCACTCTGTTAAGTGCAGTATCCTTCTCTGAACCTCCACCAATATTCAAAGTCGATCGACCTTATCACTATGCGATATACCACCGCAGCACCGGAATATCTCTGTTCACTGGCATTGTTGAACAACCAAACGTGGCATAACTTGATAACGATCTTATAGCATTGGCACTGAAAATTACATCTTCTCCAGCTCTGTGCAAAGTTGATTCATAGGTTTTTTCACAATAAAATTATATTTTGTAATCAAGTGCGTAGTATCCTATGTATGCCTATCCTATGTATATACGAGAAATCATCATGTGTTATTGATAAAATCAGGCTGTGTCAATTTATCCTCACTGAGTATGGGCAATACTCCAGTATTGACTTTGATATTTATACCACACAGTCTGTCTACAGATATCTACCATCAACTCAGAGGCCGACTTTCATCCGATTTTGCGCGCGCTTGACTGGATGGTGATCGTCATCAATTAGACGACATCGGACTGCATCCTCGTTTCGCGAGGTCCGGGGTTGGTACACCCCCCAGTCGCTCATTATTTAAGCATTGCCAATTTTAACGCTACTTCATTATTAGGCCATATGGATCAAATAAGAGCTTTCTTTGCGAATGAAGAGTACCACATTATCTCCATTTCCGAAACTTGCCTGCATGCCGGTATCCTTAGTCAACTTGTATCTTTGGACAAGTATTGTTTCGTGAGAAACGACAGGTCTGGGACATCGGGTGGAGGTGTGGGCGTCTATGTCCATAAGTCACTTGAGTGCAAAATTCTTGCTTCATCCCCCGCCCTGTTTTCTAATTCACCAGAGTTTCTCATCTTGGAAATTGATGTGGAGCATGAGAAGCTTTTATTTGCCACTATTCATCGTAGGCCCAAAGGTATTCTTTTAGATGGGTTTTTCGATAAATTTTTGTTGTTCGCCCACAGGTTTAATGCCATCATCGTAACTGGGGATCTAAACTGCAATCTGAGCTGCGAAAATGTCGAGTCAACTTATTTACGCAATCTTGTTTTCAGCCACTCGCTGCACCTCGTTCCTCATGGCAATACCTATCACACGGCTCGCTCCGATTCCTGGCTTGACGTTGCCATCTTAGACTCGGCCGATAGGCTTCATTCATTTTCCAAATCTTCGGCTCCCTTCATTGCGGGGCATGATATCAGCTTTCAGTTATTCAGTATAAGTTGCTTGTTCGGAGTCGGGAGACTTGTGTGATAAGTACTCGTGACTTTCGTAATTGCGATGCAACTGCCTTGAGGGATGAATTAAATTCGAAGATTATAGTTGCTCGCTTTCGAACCTTGGCGATGATCTTGATGGTCGAGCGAAGGCGCTTTGTGCCGCCATTGCAGGTGCACTCGACCTACATGCGCCCGAGGTCTCGCGTGAGTTTCGGAAGCCCCCCGCTGGTTGGTTTACTCCGGAGATCAAACAACGTATTCGGGTTCGGGATAATTTGTATTCTCTGGCCAAACGCCGAAATTCTCCTGATCTAATGTATCAGTATCGTGCAATGCGACGGGACGTTAAAGCAGACATTAAGAAATGTAAGAACGCTTTCTTTTTCAACCGTCTATCAAATTGTCCCGATATCTCGAGTACTTGGTCCGAACTGCGTAAGCTGGGTCTTATTGCATCAAATAGTTCGTCGCGGTCCACGCCTTTACATCATTTTGATGCCCATCAACGGAATGTGTTTTATACCTCTATCACGAATGCTCACCCTCCTTGCTCTGAAAATGATTTATCAAATTTATTCGCTAGTCAACAGTCCCAGGCCCGATCTCATTTCTCTTTCATACCGGTTTTGGACCACCAGGTTCTCGACATCCTCACAACCGGCCTCAGTAAGTCGCGTGGGCGAAGTCCTGACAGCGTGCAGTTGAGACACATTAGGGACCAATTAGTCGTGCTTGTCCCATATCTTCCCAATCTCTTCAACCTGTCATTGCCGACTTGTGTGTTTCCGGAAGTGTGGAAATTACTTATATAATTCCATTAAACAAATCAGCCCGCCAGTATCTGAATCCGATACCAGACCTTTTGCCAACCTGGCCCATCTGGCGAAGGTGTTTGAAAGATTAGTTGCGAATCAGTTGATGCCTTATCTCGAACATAATGCGCACTTAGATCCAGCGCAATTAGGTTTACGAAAACACTTCAGTACCCAATCCGCATTGCTCCGAGTACTGGATGATGCTAGAAAAGCGGTCGACGATGGATGCGTTACCTTGTTTGTCTTATTCGATTTTAGTAAAGCGTTCGATAGCATAGATCACCGGTTGCTTTTGTCCAAGCTTATCCACGCCAAACTGTCTATTCGCTATGGTCTTTTCACGGAGGCAGTCAAGTGGTTTCGTTCCTACTTGTCTGACAGGGTCCAGGCTGAGCGAGATCCTTCTGGTAACCACTCCAGCTTCCTGCCAAACTATTCAGGAGTCCCTCAGGGTTCGGTCCTTGGTCCTCTGTTGTTTCTCGTTTTTATCAATAATATCGGCCGAGTGCTAACACATACCAGACATATGATATTTGACCTCCAGATATATCTGCATTCAACTTCCGGGGATGTCAATGTCGCGCTTGCCAAACTTAGTTCTGACGCGGAGGCTGTTTCGAGTTGGGCAGTAGAAAATGGCCTACGGCTAAATATCTTGAAAACGAAAGCCATCATTTTTGGTAGCTCGCACCATACAGGTCATCTGCGCCGCTCAAATCTTCCTCCGCTAGTTGTTAATGGTCAAGTTGTTCCATACGTCGATTCAGTCCGAAATCTTGGTGTTTTCCTGTCCGCGGACCTAACGTGGAATGATCACGTTTCGCGAATCTCCAGGAGAGTTCATGCAACCTTGCACAGACTAAAATATCACGGTGATGCCCTCTCTCCTCAAGTCAGGGAGCTTCTCGTTAAAGCCCTGATTCTCCCGCGTTTGGATTATTGCTGCTTGGTATATCATGATGCTACAGACTACCTAAATCGCAAACTGCAAAGGTGTGTAAACTGCGGCATTCGATTTATTTTTAGTTTACGAAAAGATGTTCATATAATCCCGTATCGTCTCAAGCTTGATTGACTTCAAATTGTGGGACGACGTCTCTACTTCCTAGGTGCCTTCCTTTACCAGGTCCTGGCCTTGTCTTCGCCTGTGTATCTTCGCGAACTGTTTGTGGATCCGGATTTCGACGTGCGCGGCGGTTAGTAAGACTATTGGACTCAAATTTATCAACTGCGTTTACCATACCGATTCATCGAACGAAATGTTATGCTAATTCCTTCACATTATCGGCAATTAACTTTTGGAATAGCTTACCAGTATCTGTGCGCGACTCTTCCTCGGTGGAAATATTCAAGGCGAGGCTCTTTAGACATCTCTCGTTGCCTGTATTCGGCGGCGCCATTGAGGTGCCCAAGCCCAGGCTGTGATTTTCGAGTGCACTCGCTTTGGTGCTCACATTTTTTGTCCTTTCGAGCTAATCTTTGTCTTTACTTCTATTCTTACCTTACCTTAATTTTATTTCAATTTTTAGTTTTATTCTCATTTTCCTAAGCTTCATCCTTATTTCCATTCTTATTTTATATTTATTTATTTTTATTTCTTAGTTTTATTTCTGATTATCTTTTTCTCCTGTTCTTATGTTCTATTTCACCTTCAGCTGCTATTGCGATTTCATATTGTATTTGTTATCTGCCATCTGTACTGTTCTGATTTTTCAATTCTGCGTATTGCGGCAGCCAGTGACTATTGTCTGTTTCCCTAGTACGCGACCAGTTTATCAGCTGCCTCGCCCTGCTTTGGCCTGCCCGTATAAATTGCCGCTCACTTAGTTATCTGTTTTTGCCTAGGTTTATTTTAGCCCATATTGTATTAGTATATGTATATTGTCATTCTTTTTCGTTGTATCATTGCCCATAGGCCCGGTGTGGGCCCCGGCATAATAATAAATCAAATACAAATCTCCGCTTACCCTATTAGCTGTGCGTGCTGTTTAGAGATAAAGCTCCGATTTTCTTCCCTCAGCTCATGACAATATTATAGGATCTACAGACTCTCCAATTCACTATACGCATTACAAAAGGTTTCAAATGCATGTGTGCATAGCGATCGTCCAAATACTATACCATCAATTATGTTTGTTGGGGTTTTGATTTAAATAAATAAATTTTCAGTTAAGATATACACTTATTCGTACTTGTATCACTAAGCGTGTAAAAAAAAAAAAAAAAAACAACATAATATCGTGCTTATAACATAAAAACATAATATCGTGCGTGATGGCTTCACTCGGACTAAAGTCCACGGGGTCTAGATTCTGGCAACCAGTCAATACTGGTATTGTGTTCACGCACATACACATACAAAATCGGAGACGCTTAACATACTACAAATTCGCTTAAGGTGATTCCCTACCCAATTCCACCTGACCTGAAAACATTGGGCTGAACGCGTGCAGAAGCAGAAGGTGCTATTAAGGAGATTGGGGACCAAAATGCAAACGATAAGAAGTCTTTGAAAGTTTTATCATCGAAAGATAGCTAAATGAAATGCTTACTGCCAAAATTTCGAGTCGATTCACTAGACCGTTTTTGATAAATTAAATTTTGAATTTGCTCCTTATACAAGTAGAGGTATGGAGAGCCGATAAGCTTAGTTTGAAATCTACTCTTACCGCGCGGGTGATACTAAAGATTTCAACTAACGTTATCGGTTTCCATACCTCTACGTGTATAAGAATTGAATTCAAAAATTAATTTCTTAAAAACGGTGTAGTGAATCGAGTTGAAATTTTGGCAGGAAACATTTCATTCATCTATCTTTCGATGATAAAACTTTCAGAGATTTCTCTACATGTGTATTTTGGTCCCCTTGGGCAACGAAATCAAAAAAACAAAATTCGTCGCGCAAAACACGTACGGCCCAAAGAATGTTGGTTTCACGTTAAAATAGAAAAGAAATCCATGTACAACGTTTTTAAATCCGTTCATAGTAGTCATTATCAGTGCTTTACAACGCTCGGAAATCCTGTGAGGATGAGGGATTCCTAACCACGGATTATCACCCGCCGATTTAGATCACATTTGATAATTTTTTGACTTCTCCATACGAACCGTATACGACCGAACCCCCGGAGGGGGGGGGGGGGGGGGGGGACGACTTTCACAGCAAAAATATACTTTCTAGTAATAAATGACGCAATAAAAATTTATTTTTATTGAAGCAGATTACATAGTTTTTGAAATTTGACGAACAGATTATGTGAGCAGTTGTAACTTGTAACTAAAAATAATCAAGAAATTATAGATAATCGGTAAATTGACCATAGAATAATTAATTCAAGTAATTGTTTAATAGTATTATTAATTAAATTAAAAATTCGTATGAATTTTATTCCAACAAACATTGGTAAAGCACTAGGTCATTCGTGTTGTCATATACTCGTTTTATCAATCTACAGTCGCCTTTGACCGGTAAGTAAATCTGTATTTTCCAAACGAACAAACGTATGTAGTACCTATTTAGGCTTTACAGTTCAGCTTCGTTCCTTCGTATCGGCGGGTGATTATTTCCGGTTCGCTCCTGATTTTTGAACTTCCACATTCCGTCGCAAATCTCGTCAAAGTAATACGTACATACACCGGAGATATCGTACTTGTATTCCAAATCTTACGTCGTGAGACAACATTCATTGGAGCGGGATTTAAATGTCTACTTGTACGAAAAAATAAATAGCTACTTAAAGTTTCAAAATATACTGCATGCGCTTTGTTTCTCTAGCTTTGCCGTTCGCTTCGTGAAAGAAAAAAATAGGATTGATCAACGATGATAAGAAGATTAAATATTATTCTAATTGCTGGCTATTCGGATTGACTTTTTGCTGCAGATTACAAATGAGACAATATAAAATCATGATGATATCGAGTACTCTCGGGGTTGACTCATTCACGTTGTGAAAATCTAAGTGCTGCAAATTATTCAGCAACTAGTTCTACGTCGAGGTATAATTTTATAATTTGTCTTACAGGCGTGACGATGATTGAACTTTTGGTACTGACAATTGCGATTTGCACTAAAACCATGGCTGAAGAGTCAGGTGGTGCAGGTCATGGTGGATTCCAGACTATAGCTGATACTACTGGCCAATTTGGTAACAATTTCTTCAAGGTATATGCGTGACTATATTCAGAACTGTTAAGATAATCATGTAATCACTATGCAATATTGAGTCCTATGATCTGATCGAGAACATATTATGTGGGTACAGGTAAGAATTCTGGCTCAACGATTTTATTACTGTTCACATGTCTATAATATTCATAATGTTGTGACGTGGATTTTTATTAGTCCTCGGAACTAGACCGGATAGCTAGGCTCCGGAGTCACTCCACTCTACAATTAGCCAAGAAAACTGGGAATAACAAATGTTGGGCACCAGGCTGATCATCACCGCTTAGAAGAATCTAAACAAAATATCAACTATACGTACTGAAGCGTCGGCTAGCAACAGTACCGCGGAGAGGGGTCGGGATCTAAATTGAAGGATTAGCAAGGCGTTAACAAACGACTCTTGAGTTAGAAGTAAACAAAGCAAATTTGAATTTATTGAACAATACAAAAAAATGCATTAGAAAATAGAATTAACAAAACATGCACCCGGGGGACTTCCCCACGGATCTAAAACGGCTACAGGTCGTGTATAGGCGACCTGGCCACGTTTGACAAGTTTTACAATAACTTAGGAATAATAAATACGCTCCCACGTAGGGTGGCAATAACAGAGTAAAATGTGACAACAATAAATAACTCGCGGAACAAGAATTACAGATAAAAGACAGGAATATGCCCGCGAGGCGTAGCAAGACTAATCGCCAAAATTATTGCTTAAAAATTAACTTAAACTAACTCTGCCTTCGTAGGCGAAACAAAATTCAAAATATAACGACGTTCTGAATCCCTTCCTAAGAGGAAGAGAGCGCGACAGTGACGTAATCAGACTATCCTTATCGCACTCGGGTGCTAAGCCTACGGCTCTACCAAAAAGCACTCGAATGACACAAAACTCGAAAATCTCACTCAAAATAAAACGAACTTAAAACTCTACTATGATGCGAGATACTGGTGATGGCCCACCGACTCGGAAGTCGTCTTAATTTGATTCTTAAAAATCTCTGAAAGCCTCGTGGCTCGGAACAAGGCAAGATGGCTGATGGCCGTTAGCCGAATTCACATTAGTATGAGTCGAATTGGCTAACGCTTACCGATGTCCAGCCACTCTTTCAATAAGATATTCTCTCGGAAAGACCTCGGCGGGCGTTTCGCACACGCTGCAACGGACTCAAGCACTCAAAAACTCAACAAAAAAAGTTCCTCGAAAGAAATTCGAAAGAGCCTCGTGGCTACGACAAAATTCTACTACAACTAGCAGGTAGAGAGCACTGAGCTCAGCGCTCTACCTGTGAGGTAGGCCTACGGCAGAGTGATCTTTGGCCGCAAGGCATCGATAATTCGCACCCCGGTCATATGATCGCCTAATAATTTGCGTATTGACCACTAGATCGCCTCACGCATGGCAGTAGATCTTAGCTTCGCGCGAACATTCGAAGTTCATCACGATGGTAGGAGCTCTTTCAGTCGGAGGAACACGGCTTGCTTGCTGGAGGTAGTCTGGCCAGTACTATCCTCCAGAGTTCATGTGGTGTTCGTCGAAAGGGATTCAAACCCCCGGTATTCCGTGTGTCGTGCGTCTGTCGGCGTACGTAGTAGTCATGGTGTTAGACGTCGTGCGGGCCTCGTCTCCCACATGGTAGAGAAAAGTTAAAACAAAAACAAAAAAAATAAGAACTAAATTCGATAGTCTTAGATCGGTCACGGTCGCCTCTTGGAGAGTTTTTAGCCTCGGGGCTGACTTAAACGCATTCATGCTTCTTTCATGCATCCACCCTACGTAACTATGGTCGTCTAAGGGTTCGGGAGTCGTTTGTAACACGCGTTGCAAAATGCAATGTTACAATGTATATCACCAAACCCGAGAACCATCGCAATATCTACGGAAAAAAAGTCAATACTATATGATCTTCAGGGAAAACAGCCCATGAGGTGTCGTAGAATCCGCCGCACACTTTGCTGCTATTTTCGAGACCACACTAACAATTCGCTAATCGTATTGAGCTTGAAAACAAACGAACCAGCATCGATCATTATTACCACATTTATTGATTTCAGGTCGTGGCTGATGATAATCATGGAAATCTGATTACGTCGCCATTGACCGCTCAAGTAATACTGGCTGTGGCTGCATACGGAGCCGGTGGCACAACCGCATCGCAAATGCGTTCAGTACTTTTCATTCCCAGTGACAACGAACTCGGCCAATCTGGTTATCGGTCTGTCATTGAAACCTTCAACGTAAGTTATGCAGAGAGTTCATTAATGTGCATACTTTAATGCCCATTGCCGAAGTCAATCGTGCTGAGCAAACACTAATAATGTGAGGGTGTGGGAAAACTCTTCATACCTTTTGGTTTTCGAGCTTTGATGATTTAGGAATCCTTTTGTGTTAGTCTGTAACAGGAGTTGACCTACGTCTCGCTAATAAGATATACACAGCATCGCAGTTTGTCGTTAAACCTGGATATAAGGAATTGACTGCTGGAAAATTCTTGTCTGCGAGCCAGGAATTGGACTTCAACAGTCCAGCAGCCGCTGCCATCACCATAAACACTTGGTGTGAAGAGCAGACCAACAATCGCATCAAAGATGTGATTTCCCCTGGTAAATTTCATCATACTATAAAATTCATTCGCACGGATCGCAAATTTGTTGTTGATTCGTTGGATAGGCACGGGGCTGAAGAATAGTCACTCAAGACACTGAAAATTAGGGTTTCGAAATCAATGCTCCCGGATCGATTGAAATCTTTTATCAGCCACGAATGGAATGTGTTTCTCAGATGACGTTGACCCCGATACAAAGTTGGTATTGGTGAATGCAGTCTACTTCAAGGGTAAATGGGAGAAGAAGTTTAATCCACTTTCGACCAAGGATAGACCTTTTCACATCGACGAGAATACTACCAGAAGTATACCCACCATGTACATCAAAAGTGAATTCCGACATGGAGATCTGCCACAGCTTGGAGCAAGGTTCATCGAGATACCATATCAGGTATTATGAGAACACCAGATGGATTCAGATATTCCAATAATCAGTATCCAACTTCACACATTTGTTTTATGCGAATATTGTTGAGTAATTATAGTGCAACTAACGTGAAACTTTTACTACGGAAAATTCATACCGTTACAAACGTATTACATTGGCAATGATACCTTTTTCGCATATTACCTTCAAGAAAACATCTTCTGATACAGAACAGTATGAACAGGATATCTGTTTGGAATATATACGCTCGTGAATCGCATGGTATTCCAACAAGATCCAAGACATAACAATCATCTATATATTTGAAGTCCTCTCCTGAATCGAAATGCTGATTCAGGACTTAACAGAGCATACAGAATGAGTCACAAGATTGAGTAATTATTTGACTTTCAGGGTAACCAGCTCAGTATGATTATAATTCTACCAAATGAAGTAAATGGGCTGAGAACGGTTCTGGACAATCTTTCGCAAGTGAATCTAAGAAGAAGCTTACAGCACACGAATCTCCGTGAACTCGAATTATTCTTACCGAAATTCAAAATCGAGAGTACCTTGCAGTTACAAGAGACTCTAGAGAAGGTGACGTATAATCTATATAGGGGCGTTTAAATATTTCGTAAGCGCTTTATGGCGGCTGAGGGGTGCGGCGTTCAAAGATAGCCGGAAATTCATATTATGGAGTGTTTTGATGAAGCGATGAGAATCTGCTTGTTTCTAGTCCAAAATGGCTGTGTAGTCTCACTCCTCAGGCGAATGCCAAAGATGGTCTCTTCTATCTTGTTCACGTTCTCGTTTTTCTTATTCTTTACATGGATTCAGATCTCCCATGCAAGATAATAGCTGTTGTCTCTTGGCTATAATTTTCTTTATTTTCTTTCACCTATTTCCCGGTATCCATTAGATATTTTAATTTTAATATGATGGTTTAATTTTATTTCATATCATATATCGTGTCCTCTCATTCTAGATGGGAATGACTGACATGTTCACGGATCATGCTAACTTCTCTGGGATAGCTGACACTCCACTGAAAATCAGCAAGGTGATTCAAAAGGCTTTCATTGAAGTCAATGAAGAAGGTAGCGAAGCAGCTGCTGTCACCAGTGAGTTGAAATCTCTCCTAAAATGACCTCATATAATACTAACTATGATGAAATTGTGCCTGCACTTAATCGCTATATAGCGTCATTCCACGTCAGACCGGACAGTTTTTGACCTTGGTGGACCTAGACTCTAGGTCAAAAACTGTCCGGTCTGACGTGGAATAACTCTATAGTGCTTTTATCGCTCGTATTTTTTATCTATAAAAAATTTTATCCGAAAAGTGGCGTGATTTCAAGATGATTATATTTTTTTCAGGACTGAAGGTTCAATTGCTAAGGGCAGTATCCTTCTCTGAACCTCCATCAACATTCAAAGTCGATCGACCTTATCACTATGCGATATACCACCGCAGCACCGGAATATCCTTGTTCACTGGCGTTGTTGAACAACTAAACGTGGCGTAACTTGATAACGATCTTATAGCATTGGCACTGAAAATTACATCTCTCCCAGCTCTGTGCAGAGTTTATTCATAGGTTTTTCCAGAATCAAATTATATTTTGTAATTGAGTGAGTAGTATCGTTTGTATGCCTCGTATGTACGAGAAATTATCGTGTGTTATTGATAAAATCGGGCTGTGTCAATTCATCGTCACTGAGTATATAGGCAATAAAATATTTACCACAATAGCTTCTGCTTCCGTACCTGCACATTTATATTTCTGTTCGAAACATGATTGGATTAATTTGGATGCACAATCATTGGAGCGAAAACTGTGTTTTTCTTTTGTATAGTGTGATAAGCCCAGACGCCTTCTGCCGCGGCGACATCCAGATCCTTTGAAGTTTGCGCGTTCGATTTCTTGAAAAACATCAACATTGAAGAACTCGAAGCAGCGGCACGATCATAGAGATATTATAGATAGAGTAGGGGAGACAGACTTACGGCCACTGATCTCTATACTAACTGGATAGACGATCCTAGAGTTCGGCATTGAGTTCGTACGTAAGCTCCTCAGCGCCTCCGATTATCTCTACGCGTACTAACATCTACCTTAGTGCGCATGCTCGAGTGGCTCGAGTCAGATGTAAGTGGTGGGTTCACCAAGCCCGCCACCCGCTTTTTCGACCCGTATGCACACTAACATCAGGTTTTAGTACCTTTTCAGATATTTAGCGGCGCCGGCTCACACTTCGATTCTCCTCGATTTTGCATTACTCGGGCCTTATGAATCGTCTATCCAGTTAGTATAGAGATCAGTGCCTCCGGCTGTCTCTCGACTAAAAAAAGAGAGGAGACGGCGGTACCACATCCATCTCTTCCTATCCGCGCATGCGTAGTAAGCGCAGAAAGGGAATAACAGTTCATGTCCCAGTAGAGAGAGATGGATATGGTACCGCCGTCTTCTCTCTCTTTCTAACCGTAGGACATTCCCCCTTGCGCACAGCCGTATGTTTCCCCTACTCTATCTATAATATCCACTAATCTCTCCATGGGCACGATCGGCATTTTTATGTTCTTCCGAGTTTAAATGAAGTTTAATATCACTGGCACCGCCATGGGAAACGCTAAATTCTGTACGACATTTTTCACAACTGACATCGGAGGGAGTAAGTGGAAGGAGTGATTACTGGGATTCTGACTAGTTCTTTCCACATGGATATCGATGAGCTGCATTAAAAATGTGGATCTCTAATATGAATACTAAGTTAAATTGTTTTAATTTCCAGAATTTATGGTATATACTAATTGGAAATAATGTCGTCAATTTTATGAGAATCGTCGCGAAATGATTTTGGAGTATTTTTCAAATGAATAAATAATTATTTTTCGACACAGACATGTAATACAAAATGGATAAAAAAAACTTATAAAAATCCTGCGGAGACATAATATGTCAGGATAACATAATGTTAATATAACATATGACCACATTATGTTCATATGTTATATTAACATTATCGTTATCCTGGTGCCCTATTATGTGCAGGGAACATCCTGAAGTTTACGAGTACGGATAGTTTCTTTCCACCACATTCCCGATGACTTAAGCGTTCTGTTCCTATGAGGACTGTTGAAGTCCACACGTACGATTCCAAAAGCCTGCCTACGCATTAAACACGAAAACAAATCAGCTTAAATTAGTATCCAGAAAAAAACTTCATTAAAAAATACAATATTTAAATTGCGGTACAGAAAATTACTCACGTGTAACCGCCCCTCAATTCGAAATTGTCTAAAAGACTCCAGACTGTATATCTTAAAACACGACAGCCATCGTGTTTTATTGCTCTAATTAATTCCTTCAAGTATGAATAAAAGTAATTCATTCTACTGCAATCCTCTAATTCACCATGATCGGGAAAGCCATTTTCGAGAACATACACCGGCGGATTGTCGTATTCTTCCTTAATTTTTCGCAGCAGATTACCGAATCCCTTTGGAACGACCTGAATCAATCAATTGGAAACTCAGATTTGCCATTTGAACTGCAATTACATTTAATCACAATGTCTGTCTTATGTTTACCTTCAGCCACGGAGCTGATCCATTAGTCCAAGTACTATCTTGGACGGATTTTACCCCCGAATCGGAGGCCAACTTTCCTGATACTTCATCTGGATCCTGTATATAGGCCCGGGAAGTATAGTGATTCAGGCCAAAGTAGTCAGATGTTCCTCTGTGTGTCGGGAGAAAATTTATTTATTGATATATTTAAGGGGGTATTAAAGTCGCGCTGGTCAAGTCGAAAATGCGGGAAGCGAAAACTCCCACACTAGTTGATTGATAGAAATGAAACTTTGAGAATTATTGCATAATTTTGGCAGAAAGTGAAGCGATCTTACTTCTCCACTAAGTATTGCGTTCTTCTAAAATTTTGCATTTTTTTTTTTTTTCAGCAGAGGAAAATCATTCACAGCTATGCACTCGATTTGTTGCATTTTTGAAATACTTGGCCACTCGGCGGTGGCACAGCACACATTTTATGCACTATCTCATATCATTTGATAATTAAATGAGACACGTTATGTAGCAACATAATTTTCACTTTGTAGAAGTGGACCACGTCGGGATTCTCAAGCGACTACGAAAGTTCCTGTTCAAACTCTAGACGTCGAATTTCATGTATTAGTGGATACATACCTTATGTACGATATCCATTCTGGAGAGAATTCCGGAAGACGTGATTTCGAATAACCTTGCGCCTCACTGATATTCGCTATTCGGGATTTCACTATTGGTGGATAATCGCCGATGTAGACAGCGTGTGATACAATGCCGCAATCGAATTGAAAAGCAGCATCGGCGGCATCAGCGGTACCCAAATCATCAATAACAAATCCACTGCAAGCAGACGCGAAACCGATCTTCCCACCTTGAGATTTTCTGAATTCCTTGTCATACATATGATAGACCTTTGCGTGAGCTTTCATAACGTTGTGTAGACACAGGTACACCCCAACATCGAGTATATCTTTACCTAGAAAAAGGTAATAGCATCAAAGACTCTCAAAATGCGACTTGAATTTTTTTTTTTAATTATAACGTACCAGGACTCATCATATCTCGGCCTTGGTATCCTCTGCATAGTAGCTGCGGTTCGTTAATGGTCACAAAGGTTTTTACGCTTGGGCCAAGTTTTTCGAATATAATTCTGGCGTAATCAACGAAATAGTCGATCATCAACTCGTTCATCCATCCACCCATCTCTTCCAGCATTAGCGGGTGGTCAAAGTGGTACAAAGTAACAACGGGCTCGATGTCGTTGTCGAGCAATTCTTTGGTCAAATTCAGGTAATGTTCCATACCATCTGAGCTCACATTATTCGCAAGTCCAGTTGGAAGAATTCGTGGCCAACTGATCGAGTATCGATGATAATTGAACTAAAAAAAGACGAGTGTTAAAAAACCATGAAACCGGTTTGACGGAGGTTTGTATTTATCGATTTTCAACTCACTCCCATCTGTTTTAGCAATTGTATATCCTCTTTGTACTTGTAATAAGAGTTGCAAGCCACGTCTATGTTACTACGGTCTGCTATGTGCGATGGATCGCTATGCGGCCACCAATCCCAAATGCTTTGTCCTTTGTCTGAAATAATCGGCGATGATGAGAATGGCGATAGTTTTAAGTTGGTTTTTGATTGATCATTTACATTTCACAGCCGCAATTCAGATTAGGGGAATTTCTGGCGGGAATGATCACTCCCAACGAACGACATCGTACATCGACGTATGTCATGTATTTTCTTAAAAACTGAATATATTGTACTTATTCTTGACTGAAAGTGGGGACTTGATGCGAATGTCGATTGAGTATCCCCTTTGGAATCATTCAGAAGACTAAAACATTAGTTGTATCATGTGCATTTTCGTATCCAAGGATTTGCACTTTCCATTCCTTTCATTGGCATGCGATTGGAAATGAACAGTCTAAAAATGCGATTTATAGTTACCGCTCAAGTTCCAGGCTCCTTCAGTTTGAAACGCTGAAGTTGCGGCTCCGAAAATTAATCCAGGAGGGAAACTGAGGTCGTTCGTTTCATTGCAGAGTGCTCTAAAAAAAAAATTAACGATCAACAATTTTATGCTAACTCAGCGTTATTGGTCCACGGGAAATCGTTGGACTTACTTTGTTATGGTTACACAACTGATCATCAAAATCCAAGAACTTCTCATCACACAGTCGAGGCTTATTCACGGTCCTTAATGGTATTTTTGTACTTTATTAATGGTACTTTGCTGTTGTCGGATTTTTTGATCCCGAATGTCGAAATGCCCCCTCCGAGTCTTGCAGTAGTCTTGAGCCGACTGGTAATGGGGATACGCCGTTAATTACAAAGTACTTTAATTTCGTAGTATGCGAAATATTTGTCAAGTGGTAAATTCAAAAAAAAAAAAAAAATTCAATTTTCTATGGGGCGTCCAATATAGTTGAAGAGACGACAATGTTAGGATCCATAAAATGTGTAAATACTTGAAAATTCATACATAGATATCTATGAGAGATGAAAATTTGAAAAAAACACTGAGTACTCATTATCATTGAACAAATATAGTAAAGATTGGCGACAGGATAAAAATTTTAAGTAACTGAGCTGACGAGAAATGTCTGATATATTACAGCAATTTAATACGTTTCTGTCTTTATTGCAATGGATCTTATGGGTACAAAGACTTATTGCTATCGGCTATTGATTTTCATTTGCTGTTCTTTTTTCGGTCATCTTAATGTTAATTCACCCATCTGCAGGGAACGGTGCCACTATACGATCGACAGAATGAATTATTACTGTAATAACACAAATTGAGCTGTTCCCTGCCCTATACATTTGTATGAAGTAAAGCGAACAGATTATGGTATACCATAATGTCCCGAATATGTATAGGGTGGCCGCGCGCTAAAGGTGGAAGCATACAGAAGTCCATAGGCCATAAGCAGAATGCATAGCCATAGATATAGATACCTACCGATATGATCCGCAGTAAAAGCGAACTGATGCGTATGCGCCATGTCTTCTGTTTTCTGCTTATGGCTTATGGACTCCGGTGTACTTTTTGGGGATTATCGGAGGTCTAGCTTGTTGCCCTGCCGTTAAAAATAGTGGTCTTTTTTGTGCGTCTGTGAGGTACAGGCGATTCAGAGAGTCGGGCTAGAACCTGTATTTAGGCAGCCAACTACACTAACTTAAGCACTATAATTATAGTCTCACCTATCGTGCGGTTATTTTCAAAAATTCACAATGCGATCACTTTTCCGTATTTGTTAGATACAAACTACTCCGGAACAATAAGAGCGTGGCGACTCGTGAATGCAGAATGAACATATTCCCAGGTGTTTGAGTACCTGTATTTATACTGAAAAAATAACCGCAGGTATAGTCTCTCTTGTCGCACAGTCTTCTCTGTCTAACCAACATCATACGGATTCATGATCTACAATTGATTAAGAAGTGGTCAATGAAAGCGAGAGAGAATCAGGCCGGATTGAATTTTCATCCAATTTTTGATAAAATCGAGTTTTATAATTCATCATTTACGCTTAATGTATACCTAATATGCATTTTTGATGGCGGATGGAATTCTAATGCGAATGCAGATTTTCCTGGATGGTTTCTACATACCGATTCATTCATCACCACTTTCGAATCCAGTTTTTCAGTTGTACAATATAAAAATTTAATCAAAATCACAATACTGGTCCTTGATTTGGCCATATTTGCATTTGTGTGTTTCCATGGGCTAAAATGTCTCTAAATACATTTGGGCGGGACAACGGTATAACTCGAAGAACATAGTTTTCAGATAAATATAAAAAAAAACGTAGGAAACTGAGCTAAACCGAACGCATCCTGATTTAATTCAACATACCATGGTAGCATTAAACCACATAAAGTTCGAATCAGTCACAATGAACGAACAATCAAGTTTTCGAGTTATACCGTTCTTCCAAATAACAACGGTGTTTTTCACTGTATCTGACATTTTGTTTTCACAACAAGTCTGGTAATGAGTATAAACAGCTACAAACAATAATACAACGAACTGTTTGTACCTGTATCCCGTTTGTTAGATTCTAGTTTACGCATTAACAGTTTACTCCTGAACTTTATCAGGTGCTTCTTCGAATATATTCTGATGCCACAACCCCGCTTCGTTTGACACGAATTTCATCAAACATCGTATAGGTCATTTATTTTTGCCGAATATGTTAGACCTGCTGGAGCAATGTCCGAAATCTCTTTGATAATCTCCGCGCGGTCGAAAACACGTTTCCATACCCGAAATGTTTCGCGTTTCGAGCGATCATCCGGAAAGATCGCCCCTATGTTTCCATCTCATTTTATCTAACTCGTTTTTTCATTTATCTGGAACCATTTTAGTCCGTGGGATCAGCACTAAAATTTGCATATGACCAATTTCAAATTGATTCGATTATTGAGTTCATGAAAGATCTTCGCGTTCATTCTTATTATTAGATGTTTATGTTTTTTGATACACGTGCGTACTATTACAAGTGTGACGCAGCTAATAGGTATACAATATTGTAAGTAATAATCAAAAGCTCGCGGGAAAACTAAGCAAGTGGTTTTATTATTGTGTTTACAGTTCCACGATGCTGTGAGATATGTTTATTTTTACAATTGTTCTTCTCCTCGCTTTGCAGTGACTGCAAGCCAGATAAGTTGGTCATACACGTATGACATCTGCACATCTGCACATCTGCACATGAGATGATACACACCCTTATTAACAACATACTTGTATTTTGCTACCTATTTTCTCAATCTGTCACTCGCTTTGTACGCCTTTGATGGTTTTATGATAGGATTAACGAGTCGCGTACGTTGTGTCAGTACTAAAAAGATGCGCAGATTCAATTTGATGATAATCAATAAATCGCTATGAGTACCTTTCCAGCATAAGGTATTCCATATAGGGAATCGATAACAATAAAACTCTACTGGATATTGCCTGTATTTTCACATTTTCTTTTCAATAGATTTAATCAGAAATTCCCTACTGCGGCTATACTATCAGTGGCCAGTAATCTTCGGACGTGAGGGTCAATTGGTTATCATTGGCATTTGCAAATAACAGTATATTTATGTTAAACGACTGGTTTGCAAATAACATTATTTTTCATTGAACGCACTAACCTACCGCACCAAGGTTTTTACGTGTGCATGGGAAAGAAAGATTATCGTATCATCATATAGTGACAGAAAGACACTTTGGTAGAAATAAACTTGTATTCTATGAGATTCTATCAGTTCTTTTGAGTAGGTCCATATTTCGGTATTATTTTGTATACATGGAATGATCAGGATGCCTCTTCAAGTCCATCAATTCGTTGATGAAGAGAGATTTTGAATTACATTTTTGTGCACAAATGCAGTATTCAAGTCTTCGGTTGGAAATGATAACAATTAGGAAACAAAAATAAATAGTAATGTTTTTCGCACATCAGGGTACAGAGCACTTGAAGAAGAACGATTGTGAAAATAAACAGATCTTGTTGAGTCATGAAACTTCAGTTAATATATCAGTAAAGATATTGACTCGTATTCAGTGATTCGCAATTGATTTAAAAGTAGACTGATTTACTGATTTGATTAGTCGTAGTATAACCTCTGACAAAAATCAAAATCAGAAAAATTATATGTGTCTATTTTTCGACTTCGTCAACTGAGTAAAAAAAGTTTCGAAAAACGTGTTGAACGCGTGGGGCATTCGGGGTATAGATTCAAGAATCAAACCTTAATCCTATCCATGCACAAAACAATTATATTTGATCGATAATTGGTCGCAGTGAATGAACAAACTTTATTGACTATCACGTATCTGTGAACTTTCAATGTTCGCAAAATAACGAAACATCGTGGTGTTGAAAGAATTGTCAAAATAACTGTCAAGTTTGCGGAATATGGAAGAAATAAATAAAAATTATGGAAACGAAAAACTTTTCTCGTTTTCAGAAAAGCTCACGTCTTTCCCACGTTCTTGGAAGCGCTATTCTAACGTGTTTACCATATCTGTAGAACAAATTTCGTAAAAATTCATTAAGCTACTTCAACGATGTGTGTTTAAAAAACAGTTAGGTGCACCTTCTGATTTTCAAATTTGCTGTGCATCGAAATGTTATGCCAATCGATGACCTTGTTACGACTTCAATTATCGCCTATTATATTACCAATTGAGATCTGACAAATCTTGAAATGGCATAGTTCGGGGTGGGGGCAGAGAAACCAAGAGATATAGACTTAACAAGAGTACATGATTTATGCACATGGAAATTATGCCAACAAATTACGGTTGTAACTTCGCCAGCATTCGGACTGCTTACATGATGAAATTATGAAACATTTATTTCTTAAACAAATATCAACACGATACAGGTGGATTGTTCGATGATATGTAGACAGATGGAAGAGATGTTCAGCAGCTATGCATATAACATTTCAGCATCGAGGGATTCACGTCTCGTCTCGAGTCACAATATATATCACGAAAGTGGCTACTGAATTTAAGGGGCAGGGCGGGGGGGGGGGGGTCTACTCGATTTGTTACCGGCCTGTCTATTTTCTCGAATTTCTCCGAAGCGGGGCTATCAATCGACTTGGCCTTTTGGCAGCCGATGTTTGATGAGTAATGAGTTCGAACTGGTACCTTTTATCGAGAAGTGTGGGCGTGCCATTTATTCCGACTTATATCGAAGCCTACGCAACAAAAATACAAAATCGGCCGTCGTAGCCCGATTTCATATAGAATTCCGAACACGACCATCCCAAAATATCTTTGTTTTCGACGACAATGAAGGTTCCAGTTGGATTGGACTACAGGTCGAGTCACGTGGTACCAGGCGTATCAACGTAACAGCGTAGTGACATCTGACGGGCGTTCTGAGAACTAACATCATGACATTTAGCGGCAATGGCCGCTCCCAGCCGTTGACAATCGCGAAAATTACCACAAAATCGTAGATTACAACTGGCCTCTTCATCGTCGTCGAAAACGAAGATGCTTTGGGATGGTTGTGTTCGGAATTTCATATAAAATCGGGCTACCACAGCCGATTTTGCATTTTTGATACGTAGGCTTTCATTCAAGTCGAAATAAATGTCACGCGAACACTTTTCGATCATAGAAAAAAAAAAATCCTGATTTCATCCAATCAAACGTACCAGTTCGAACTCATTACTCGTCAAATATCGGCTGCCAAAAGGACAAGTCGATTGATATCCCTGTTTCGGAGAAATTCGAGAAAATAGACAGGCCGATAACAAATCGAGTAGCTGATACGTCATACATACAGCGCGATTCTCTGGAAAGTAACGCGCCTAGAAGGTAGGCAAGCGCGAGACGCCTGCATTGAGCAGCTCAAACATCAAAGATTGGGTTTTATTTCGGACGTAATGAATAAAAAAAAAATGAAAACAATTATTTACTGACATTGATTTGCAAACCTTATCTTGTCTTCCAAAACGTTGCGTTTGATTTGGTGACGCCACGCTAGATACGAAATGAATTATAGATTGATTTGCGTCTAATGCCGATAATTCATTCATATGTATACATTAGAGTGGTCCTTATTCAGGGTATGAATGAATTTTTCATGGCTACTCCCGCAAACTGTTTCCAAATAATTCAAAAGAAATCCCTCTAGAATTTGAGCCTTCTCAAATCTTAAACCCCATCGTAATTGGGGTGAATATTGCCATTTCAAATAATTCGATAACTATTTCATCGCGGAACAACTAGCTTGCCAGGAAATTTTTATTGAAAAACCAACGGGTATCGATGCTAGTATTCGAAGAAGTATACGCGTACCTTCGAGATAGCTCCGCTGGACGTTTCTTCATCGTAGGGTTCTCCCACCTGAAAGGTTGCCGACCGATCTTTTTCCGCCGTTGGAATTGGGGAGAATCCACTGTCCGCTATTCTCTGAGATTGTTAGGGTAGGTTTATAGCTGGCAAGGCCTGATATCAATGCTTCGATAACTTTGAGAGCCTTCAGGAAACTCTCGAAATTAGAGTCGTAACTGTCATGCTCATATTTCGCAATGATTCGAACCATCTTGGCCGCGCAAGATTATTGCCGGATTTGTGACTTAAAATTTTTTTACGAGCTCAAAGTACTGTGCTGACTGACTCACCACGACAATCGCAGTTTTTTATATATGGAATTACTACAGCAGTCATGTTGATGCCAGGTGGATCAGCGCAACTGATTAGCGCGGAATAGTACATACATTACGATACGAGTGCGGTAAAACTTTTTCTGACGAGTGTTGCAATCACGTGAGATCAGAAGAAGTCTTTCCGTCGAGTATTGTACAAAATTTTACTTTATGAAGTGTGAAAATGGGGATTTCGATTCATTTTTGTTCGAGAAAATTGAAAAAATGGTAAAAGAAAAGTTTTCAGCTTGAAAATTCCGCAGTAGAAAGAGGATTACTCAAGTCACGTTTGCGGTATCGAAAAGTTATCTGTTAGGCAATTAAAGACCAAAATATAAAAAATCGGAGCACCGGTTGATTCAAATCGTTATATTAAGTGCTTTTGCTTCGACGGCATTCAACTTTGAGACTCGACAGTTTCATGCATGCGCTACCCTTGTGGAATCAGGCTTAGAACCAATAATATTAGATGAATATGACATGCCGATTTTTGATGGCCACTCTAGTTAGCGGTCTGAACATAATACTAGTCCGACATCGACCGCTAATGTTTGACCAAAGTTGTGGCGATTAGAAGTACCGATACAATGCCGTGATATCGGCTCGCCAATATCGGTTCCTTGCAAAAGGCTTTCAGTCAATAAGTTATGTATGGATCGGATGTTGCAGCTGACCAGCTGATTACTTTTTGTACGATGATATCTTTCGTCTATAAAAATTTGACGATCAAGAACGGAAATTGATCAGATCAAGGGCTTATGATAACGCCTGCGACGATATATTTCATCTATCTAGACTCTGCGCCGACTGAAGCGATCACCTGTGTCGATAAGAAACCGATATTGCTGGGATTAAGGGCCTGTTGGTTTTTCCGGGATGTTGCTTGACGTTACAGCAGATGAATGACGTGGGTAACGTGCGTCGAATATGGTCTCAGGATAATGATACAACCTGCCATGTAACGGTTTTTGTATTGATGACTAATCGGCCCAACATTGGAACAACATCCGCACAACAGCGACAGCCGACACGTATAGATGTGATTGTATAATCCCTCAAAGAGCACCTCACGTGCAAAACCCTTGCACCAAGCACATTGATGTGGTCATCACCTCAAAAAATAGACCTCCTTCAAAAAAGTATTGAAATCACACACTACCACCAAGTACGGTTTTTTTTCTTTCTATTCATCAATTTCTCACTAATTTAATCTTTTCTATGTGGATTGTGAAGAAACATATTCAAATTTCAAGTAAAAATATCAATACTTAAAGGTCGCTCAACCATTCGAAAAAAAAAAAAATTTCTAATAAACCGTCAATATGGTTTCGAGCGACCTTCAAATAATAATATTAAGACTTGATCTCTTCAATATTTTAACTCGAAATTTTAGTAGGTTCTTCGAGAATTCAAATAGAAAAGATTGAATTTTCAAGCTTAGAGCCGGAGTGGGGAGATTCTTCCATCTTACTGTTTTTCAAGATTTTTCCGAAATAAAACGCAAAAAAAAAAAAAAATCGGAACCGGGAGTTATTTTACTATGGATGGTTGCTGAAACATTTTCATATATCACACAGGATTTTTCATAATTTTTCCAGATTTTTGAATTGTGTCAATCATTATACTCGCTTTCAAGAATTCTAGCAAATTTAAACCGTGACGAAAAAATCAAAAATAAATAATGAGTGCTTTTCAGAGTGAGAACAATCATATGAAAAATCGCGGGCCGAATCTGAAAGGTCAAGGGTCAGAGCCAGGTCGAAAAGCGCTGGGATTCCCCGGATATTTTATAGCTGTGAATGATTAATAACAAATAAGAGCGCTTGATATTTATTTTTAAATATTTTTTGACGCTTTGAATATCTGGTAAGTTGAATTATTTAATTGACGTAATTCCTAGCCTGACTTACTCGTAATGATATTTTTTACCATTTTTTTTTTCTTGATTTTATGAGTATTTTTTTTTTTTTCAAACAAAAAAATCAGATTTTAACCATCGAATAACTTTATTCAATGAATAGCGAGTTATTTATCGTTGGTGAAACCGGGCATACAATACATGTAGAAACTCGTAACTGACATTTTATTGCAACTTAGCGGATTGTAAGCTCGTATCTCAAAAATTCACTAAAAAACTAAGCTTAAAATATTTTCTATAGTATGATTATCATTTGCATCTATAAAAAAATTATGAAACTTTCAAATTGGCATCAAATCATTATAATTTTTTTATTCGGTTTCCCAATAAAATGTTTTTTGTCTCTCCTGTAAACCAGGGTTTTTTAAGATACGAGGTTACGTCGGAGTACCCCCGATATGTGGCAGAATTGAGACTAGCTAAGCGAAAGATCAATCAATTAGGCTGAAACTATATCTGGATTATCAAGATCGAACTAGTAATTGAATGAAAGTTATATACAGCTGCAGGTCAGACAGGAAGGGAATGCCATATGTGATTAGTCGCAATATGGAAGGAGCAAGAGAAATAGATTAAAAAAAAAAAAACGATTTGTTCTGATGGATTTGTTCGAGAAGTATATTTGTATTTCATTTTCAGCCGCGTCTTGGAATTCGGCGAAGACAAATCTCTCTAGATCCTCTTGTAAACAATGCTGGTTGTGATGGCGCCAGCCATAGGACTGCTAATATGCTAAAAACAGAAAAGTCATCTCTAAAATTGAACATCAAGAAAAAATTGGTCGTAGTCTGTGGTTTCATGATAGGAAATAATGTTTCAGCATCGATACTCACCACACTGAATCCGGCGTCAGTGAATTCGTAGACTTTCGTGTCCGTAATACCGTTCACCTCTGATACGATGATGATCTTGTCACCCTCACGCCTCGCCACGCTCTAAAAGAAAAATAGGTAACTGGTAACTGTAAATAATCCTGTTATAATAGAAGTGTTCGCGTGTACCGTAAGAATTTTTCCAATACCCCTAAGGAAGTGCGAAATTAAGTTCCGTGATTTTTATACCGATTTTGACTCGACTTTTTTTTTCTAACGAATTTTGCACAAATATTCAATGCAGCCGTGAACTGCAGCTAGCGCAAGATGTATCTACCTTTAATATGATTCCAGTGAACGTGTGTTCGTCAAAGGGTTCTCCCATCTTGAAACTCGAAGACCAAACCTTGCCGGCTTCGTCGTTGTTGTGGAACGTCCACAGGCCACCATTCTCGGAGATCTGTAAGGTTGTCCTCTGGCCGCGAATGCTCGTTATCAGTGCTTCTGGAACTCCCAGAGCCTTCAGGTAATCTTCGAAGTTAGGAGCATAGCTGACGTGCTGGTACTTTCCAACGATTTGAACCATTTTCATTTACGAGGGAATCGCCGGTCTTCCAAATGTCGATCTTTCTGACGGGCTTGAAACACTGAGTCGAGTGACTCGCCAGAAAAAATGGTGTTCTTTTATAGCGGACCACCCGCACTCACATGAATCCCGATCATATCAGCTCAATTGATTAGTGCAAAGATTAACTTATCGCAAATCTCGGCTGTAGGTATTGCAAATAGCACAACCAATCTATAGGGGGGAGATTACGTCATCGGAATATCAGAATCGTTTATAAAACTAGAAATCGTTGATACATCTGATATCAAGTGATTTTCGAAAGACCCTCACTCTTCTGGTTGGACTATAAAGTTGACGTGTTCAAGGCATATGACTATAAGTTAAGACTCAAAAAAAGTGAAGCCTCAAATTCCACATGATTATACATTCAAATTATTTCAATTCAGCATAACAGTAAAGAAAATTAGATACAATCTACAAATTGTCATAAAAACTTTATTTCTGGGTTTGACATTGAAGATTCGGGACTGGTAACTTATAGCCTAGCATTCTGTTCAATGGTGTGCACAACTCTAACTGCACTTTCGAGATATCCCACGCATAGTAAAAGAAAATAAAATAATTTATACTGCTCCGATTTTTTAAAGTTCAATTGAATGGCTGCGTTATCGTTCCATAAGTTTCACAGGGATATCCATTGATGACTAAGCAAATTTTGTTTACGCTGAGTAATGCTGACTGGCATTGATTGGCAGTGACTTGCTGATTATTGCTGTAATGATATCTTTTGTCTATCAAGAACTGAGATATAATTAGATAACATAATATCATTGGATCCAGAAGATTGCCAGAGTAACACATAGGATTTTGTTCTATGCTGATGATTTTCTGACGTTGAAACCTTTCTATTCTCAGGTAGTTTTTCTACAACGTGATTTCCAGATTTGGATTTAAACAAATTTTTGATTGATTGAAAAAATTACAGCCCATTTATAAATGAAAGTATCGCTCGATAGGTTGGAAATACCGAGGTTTTACAATCGATTCTTGATATTATCGTCCTCCTAACTTGACTGTTTAATTTGATAGTTTCATTCTCTTTGTTTGTAATTTTTTTTTTTCTTCCTTTTTTTACGGCAAGCTCACACAATTGTTACGATAGAAATTGACTTACAGGTAAGTTCATTCAATCGGTAAATTGAACGTCGTTGTTTTGGGTGCTTGGAACTATTGACTTTTTATTTTGTGGTAGAAAAACATATTAATATGTGAACAAAGCGACTACTGTACGAGAACACGAAGTACCGAGACCGGATATTCGGAGTTGAGTCGGACTGCAAATTTCATAAACACATTTTCGAAGCTCTTGATACTCAGTATTAAAATAGCATGAGGAATAAGATGGGTGCGGGTTCGTTATCCAAAAAACACATTCTGAAGCAGAAATATGCAATTTTTTATTTGTGACACGGGTTTCAAATTCGATTAAATATTGTTAACATTGATGCACATTTTGCTATCACTCAAGTTTATTTTTTGCTGATTGATTTCCTTTTTAAAATCGGGTTCAGTTGACTTACGGAACTACCGGAACGTTGCTCCTACTCCAACAGCCGCGCTCGGACTCTTACCCGGCGACTTTTCTACTCTGGCTGATACCGTCACCTTTCCATTTTCGTTCTCGAGAACCGTGTGCTCGTAGCCGAGGCCGAAAGACGGATAGCGATCTGCAGGACCGTCGATAATCTTGTTCACGTTAGCGCTAACAGTTCCGTGGGGATTCGGGTGATAAGTTGCTGCCAATCCAACACTTGGCTGCTGCACGATCAACCTCGAACCACCTGCGATCAATTGTGTCGACCCTAAAGCGTCGAGCGTTCCACGGTCATGGTCGATTATTCTTTGCCTGAAGTCGACGTTGACGCCACTTCCTCCCGCTGGACTGAAATTAAACCCATTCCGAGAGGGAGGTTCTGCAAAGTTAAACGTTGGTAGCGAAGGTGGCTGAAAATATCCTACTGATCCATAAGGACTCGGAGCTGGAGGACGGTAGCTGAAATCATACCCTCGTCCACTAGATAAACCACCAAATCCGCCTCCAAATCCTCCGAATCCGCTTCCAAATCCTCCGAATCCTTGGGGCTCAGGATTGGCTGATCTTTCGAAACGTGATCTGGACGGCGGTATACGGTCCTGAAATGTTGAAACGGATATGAAACCCAAAGGTTCGGGAGAACGCGATAACTATCAGAAAGTTACGAAAGTACTCACAGTGTATCCCGAGCTAGGGTATGATTCTACCAGCGTTGTTAGAGCGATTGTCAAGATTATGAGAACCGCGGACTTCATTTCGATTAGCATTCTGAAAAAAAGTATCAGTCATAATATCTTAACATCATTTTTTCGTGGATTGCTGTGAGTTAATTATTGCGTAGCTTCTCTATCACCCAATCTTAGTTTACGTTGAAAATTTGGTGAAGCGTTGGAGTGAACGTATCTTACCTATTTCAACTGCTGGGTGAGTTTCTCTGGAGATCTTGACTGTGCTTTCCATTTAACGAGCGTTTTATTTTATAGTTGAGAAACTATAGTTGATAAGGCCGGGAAAGTACCCTTTTTTTCTGCGAGTAAAATCTTCACTGGGTTCCCCTCACACTTACTACATCATACTTTGATAGTGTGCGCGCGCTCTTGATCATGTTAGATTAAACTCCGCGTAAGTAATTCCGATGATTTGTGTATTTCAGAAGCAGCAAAAACATTCTTCGGATGATGATACGGAGAAAAATGAGAAAAGTATAAAAATCTACCGTCAGAAAAAATAGGTCAATAAATATTTACTTGCAACGACTGAATATTGATTTTGCAGCTTGCAACGCAGACTGGAGATTGATCACATAGATTTCCAAAATGATGTATGAATGAAATTGTTGAAAATTCGTCAATAGCAGAAAGTGAGCCAGATATCAACAACGAAGATGTGTGATTCAAAAAAATCCAATACCTTTTTCTGAAGTGTTTGGCCGCATGAAACTCTCCTGCAAAGTTAGAGCTTTTCAAAGACTATTCGGCAATAGCTATTTATGTACCAAGTCCGAGAAGTGGTACTTTCCGGTATGGGTTGTTTCCACTATAAGCCGGTAGAGTCTCTTGTGACATAACACACTCAGAGGCGAATTTTGGAAATTACCCATGCCGAAATGTCCGCAAATTCAGAGATCAGCTATATCCTTGTTACATTACCCGTCAAATTGTTACCTCTATAGTCAAAACTAACCCGACTCCGTTTATTTTATACCCGGTTGCATAAACGTGGGTTACCCTATGGGTTAAAATAACCCGTAGGTTACCCCGCAGATACTACCCGTTCAACCTTCATGAGCTGTTGAACCTTCATGGCTCTCTACGGCCCTCTTGCTCGCGCCATCGTTCTCTATCGCACTCATGAAAAAACCTATTCCCATCTTGTTCCAATGAATGTAATTGTGTACAACGCTGGTAGATGGTGTTTGCGAAATTCTCGATGTATTTACACAATTGAAAGTTACCCCTGGGTTAAAACAGCCTCATTTCTATTGGTGGATTCAAATTTACCCGCGGGTTAAACATCGGCAACCCATTGGATACCATCGAATCACGTGATAGGTTTTTGTTTAACCGAGGGTTAAACCCCGGGTCAAACTAACCCGCCAAATTGCTCGAGTTAACTCCATGATAACCATTGCGTAATCATTTAAATTTTGTGAATCGTTTGAGAAGAAACATAATAAGAAGTTTTTGAAATTTCGAGTTCAGCTGGATGTAAGTATTAAAATATTTGTAATTGCAGTCACCAACGCCAGTGTAACTCAAAAATGCCGGCGACAATAAAACTATAATAATGTGAAATGCGAGATGGAAGGTGTGGATATTTTCGCACTCGGAATTTTCCGTTTGTAAATTCCACACCCTGAATTCCTTTTACCAATATAGAATTTTGGAATTCTGAGATTTATCCTACATTAAATATTAGTCTGAATACATAATCGGTCCTGTAACTAACCTGCACATATTTTATTTTATTTGGTACAATCGTAATTACCCTTGTCGATAACAATATTGTGAACGTTATCTACGATTTCATAGATATAAACCCTGTACGTATTTTTAAAACCGTTTAAGGCCAACGCGCACTACGCGGAAGCGAGGTGAAGCGAAGCGCGGCGAAAGCATCGTAAGCGATCCTAAAATGAATTTTTCGTGAGCTATCGGATGTTGTAGGCTGATCCACATCATTATTTTTATGTTATCTTTTTTTATTTATACTCTTTTTCATCTTTCGGTCATGGAACAACATTATTTTATTATTTTATTATTTTATTATTGTCAATTTCACAAGCAGTTTGGGATGGCCTTTTTCATTCCCGTGTGACCTATACTATTTTTCACCACCCTCTGGCATCAGAAAGTACGACTTCCCGCTTACGCGATTGGCCAAAAGTCATACTTTCTGTGCAAGTGTGGTGAAAATATATTTTTTGAACAATTACCAAAAAAAAAAATATCGTCAACTGCTGCCACAAGTACATTTAGCACAGTCGTATTTGTGAACAAATACGTTTGATTATAGCTTACTGATCAAAATTGATTTATCAAACTAGTGATCATTAACTATAGTCATAATATAGCTATTAGCCATAAGTTTTTAAATATCCATTCATACGTGTCTACCCAAATATTCAATTAAACATTTCCCAGTTTGTTTCTGTACTTACCTCAAACTTTCAGTTTGACGAGAATATAACCATTGAGGATCAAAATAAAAAGATAATTAGCTGAGTACAATTAACAATTAACACACAATTCACGCGAATATGTTTGAAATGTTAATATTCGGAGGTTAATAGCGATTCATGACAGCTGTCAGATGATCGATGCATGTATTGTAGAGAGCCATGAAGCATGAAGGTTCAACAGCCATGAAGGTTGAACGGGTAGTATCTGCGGGGTAACCTACGGGTTATGTTAACCCATAGGGTAACCCACGTTTATGCAACCGGGCATTATTAATGAAGCATATTTATAATCGTACAATAATATTTCATTATAGGCTCCTGTCCTATAATATTTCACTATATTTTAGGCATCTGAAATTGGTCACTTTGGAGTAGGAATCCAACGCTCCCAAAGTAAACTTTCAAACAACGGATCGCAACAAAAAAGTGGCGCCAAATAGGAAAAAATAAATACAATTGCCGAAAATCCAGCTTGAATTTTGTTCCTTTGTTTTACATAACACTTGATAACTCTGGCAATTTCGTATCGATTCAAGTGAATCGGAAATTTCCTGGAAGACAGTTGAATTTCGCACATCTAGAAAAAAAGGTTTTGCAAATCGATTAAATTTCACGGAAGTTATAGCCATTTGAAGAAATCAACAATTACATGATCATAAAAACGGGTTTCTGCCAAGGGGTTAATCACTTGTGAAATCTGGTGTACACCCATTTTGCAATCTTTTGTAATCTTTTGTAATCTTCGCAATCTCTCGCAATCTCTCACAATCTCTCGCAATCTCTTGCAATCTCTTGCAATCTCTTGTAATCTCTTGCAATCTTTTGTAATCTTTTGCAATCTCTCAATCTTTTGTAATCTTTGCAATCTTTGCAATCTCTTGCAATCTCTTGCAATATCTTGCAATTTTTTGTTATCTTTTGTAATCTTCGCAATCTTTTGCAATCTCTTGTAATCTCTTGTAACTCTTGTAATCTTTGGAATCCTGTAATCTGGTGTACACCCAAATTGATGAGTGATTAACCCCTCGGTTTCTACCGAAAAAAAAAAAAAAATGAAATAGTCCAACGAGGATTCGAGTAGGCTTGCAATTGCATTACAAAATATCTATCCGCATCGACCGAAAGCAAAGTGCCGATAAGAAACGATACATCTATGAAGTCGCGTATGTGTCATGCCAATTTTTTTTATGGATATCGATGCAGAATTTATCGAAATAATTTTTTATTCTTTCGATTCTTAATGCACAGTTAAATCAAGAAACTTCACGTCGCTTTAATCAAGGCGAAGATATCCGAAGGAAAGTTCATTCTTCACCTTGTTAACGCCAGAGCTCTTGAGTTGCTTATCGCAATTAGATAATATGTTTATATTACGAGTGATTGCTTGGAAAAGTCCCCGTATTTACTAGTACTTCGCAGTAATCATTGCAGCCTGATTAACTTTATCTAAATGCGACCAAATACCGATACGGCATTGTACAGGGTAGCCGCAAACTAAGTGCTCTAATTGCAGAGTATATGATTAGGCAAAGGTCTTCCTTGGTATACCCTGCGGTTAGAAATAGTGTCCTTCGTTGTGGCATCTGCGATATGTAGGCTATTCAAAAAGTTCTACCAGCGCCTGCATTCAGACAGCCAACTACATAGCGTGCGATTATGTGGAAATTACAGGTTCCAAGCGCGCAGGCGCTGTTTTATTCGAATATTACCAGGGCTGCCAATTTCAGACTTGCCACGAATATCCCTAGAGTCCGTCTGCTATTTGTTTCCGATTGTTGTCAAATGGCGAAGAGTGGACTGTCTGCCTTTAGGTATGTATGATCCCTGAAGGAGTCACAACGGTTTTTCAGTTCGAAAATCATAAGAATGGTCGACCGGATGTGTTGACTAACTCTTCGGTATGCTGTTTCCGTGCTTCAGTGCCGTAGTCCAGTGATTTTTGAACTGGAAACGCGTCCGAAACCGGACAGCCTAATGTTCGCCTCTGTGTAGTTCGCTGCCTGAATCTAAGTGATACAACCTGAATTTTTAAATCGAGATCACTATTTCAATTCCAAATGAGTTTACGAAATGAAATCTAAAAAATTCTTGCATCAATACCGAATACATCCATCCATAACTCATTATTGGCTTAGGAATTTTGGAGACTGGAAACAGAATCGTGTGAAGTACAATTTGTCTTTTTATTAAATTGACGTACCAGTACAAGTTTATACACCAAATTTCAAATGAATTCATTCAGCCATTTCATTTTTTGTCTTGTGTACCAATCAAAACCTAACTAAACTTTAAGATATAATGACTTGTGAAGGGAACAGTGTAAGCAAAAGGAATAGACTTAACAGAAAAAAAAAATTACTTATTCACATGAAGATATCAAAAGGCACGGATTAACGTATATTTTTATTCCGATTTCTAGGTGACTCTCAGCGATGAGAAACTTTTCTAGACCCTCTTGTAAACAGCGCTCGTCGTGGTGTCGGATTTAGGATTACTTATATGCTGAAAAAAAAGGATCTTTCTCAAAATGATTATCAGTATGATACAGATGGCTTGTTATCATTGAGATGGGCTTCGTATCCCGTCTCAAGCCACAAATTATTGCGTAATTTATACATCGAAACTGCCACTCAAGATTGATCTTTGACCGAGTACATGTATTTATATCTCACGATATTCATTGATATGAATTGGATATTTGCGTAGATAACGACTTGATAAATTCTATTTAATATCAATACTTACCACAGTGATACCAGCGTCGGTAAATTCGAAGACCCTTTTGTCCTTAGAACGTTGCAACGTGGTTTCGGTGATCAATTTGTTACCTTCGTGTCTTGTTACGCTCTGCAAGAGAAATTATTTACGGTCATTGATTTGATCATCTTCTTTTCTCTTTTCGAAATAGTGTATCTGAAGCCACGCTGATGAATGTAACTAATTACTAATTACAAATTCATCTGCGCCCATCATCGACAATGGATTTTCATGTTTTTTTTCCGTTTTATCTCATGAAGAGAGGAACAAAAGATGAAACAGTGACTGTTTTCTTTTGTCGTTTTTTCATAACAAAAACTAAAACTCAACTTCCGTCACTGAAACGTCGAGGGATCAGTGCTCTACGAGTTACAGACGGTTCAAGTTGACCATTCGGAGCACAGTCACTATTTGCAGCCAGGGCCAGGCATCATAACTTGCTTTCATGTAGTAGTCGGGACTGTGCTCTGAATGGTCAAATTGAATCGCCTATAACTCGAAAAGTACTAATACTTCGACGTTTTAGTAAAGGAATATTATTTATAGTTTATTGCGAGACATCCATTCGCCGGGGGAACGGCAGTACGTACCTTGAGAACATCTCCGTTGGACATTAGCTCATCATAGAGTTCTCCCAACTTGAAGGTCGAAGACCATTCTTTACCGGAATCGGAGTGGTGAAATGTCCAGAGGCCGTTATTCTCGGAGATTGTTAGGGTTGGCTTTTGGTTAATGATGTTTGGTATAGCTGTTTCTGGAATTCCCAGATTTTTCAGGTAACTCTCAAAATTAGGAGCGTGACTGACGTGTTTGTATGTGCCAACGATTTGAACCATTTTGCTATACGAGGTTATCACTTTTTTTTATAACTTGCGAACGTTCTAATAAACTTGGAGTACTGACTGCTGACTGACTGGCCACAGGAATCGTGTCCTTTTATACAGAATCACCTGAGGTTACGTAAATCCTATATAGGTGTATCAGCGCAACTGATTAGTGCGGTGATTAAGTTATCGCATGTCTCAGCTGTATTACAAACAGCGCAATCAATTGGTGCACAGATTAAGTTATCAGAATTTGGAGATTTCACGATGCTGCAGCAGTGAAAAAATTTCGCATGGATACATATTGTGAGAAATGAATTAGTCAGTTTGTACCTACAACTATAAAAATCGCGGCTGATATCAACTAAATTAATTCAGTTTCATTCAACTGTACGATAATTGTTCGGATCTGACATATTTTTCATCTTGATGTAGATGATGATGCATAGCGCCTACTTGTCTGGTACACTTGCAGCTCTTTGCCTTCGAGATATTGAGTCTGTACTCAACTCGTAAAATTTTATTCAAAATCGGAGGGTTTTGCAACGAAAATTTATGCGATGAATTGTGTCTTTCGTCAGCTTTATATGGTCGAAATCCAAGATATATTAAGTTGACAACCATATCCAAAGTAAATGGTGATTTTGATACAGTCAATGAGATCAGTTGAAAAATACCTGAAAATTTACGGAGCGATATTTCACGGTGGAAAACATTTTCTTAAAGTTAAAGATAATTCGATGATTATCGCGCAGCAGAAGGTCTTGTGATGATATCGTGATCCTGGGATTATCCCACGACATCTGTTGATATTCGGGAGATATCTCAGGGATATGAATATGTCCGGTCGTAGAATAACCTGATAATGTCAACGACGGATATCCTAGGATTGCCCTGAAATATTACTGGGACATTATGGGATGAACGTTTTAATTCGTAAAGATATCGCTTGGTCATCCAAATAGGTTATCAGATCTGAAATTCTGGATACCCGGGAAAAAATGGTCAAATACGGTCATATCAAATCATTCATGAATTGTACATATATGATCATATAATACCATCCATAATCATATAATGTCGTCACGCATGATCAGATATAATATCATACATGATAATATCTCAGTGAACATATCTTTGTAACAGCTACATCGCATTTACGTATCTCCTGATCTTTTCAATATCACAGTTATGTCATAGGTTCAGTCAATGTATAGTTTTGAACCACGTTATGTCTAGATCGCGACTAGTTCAATTGCAAAAGCGAATCTTATACAAGCATTACACAAATAGTGAGAAAAAAAAAAACTTACATACGTACAGTTGGGCAATAAAGTTCTTGTAGGGTCAAAATTTAGGCTTATGCGTTCTAGCGTCTACGCTGTTGAGCAGACCCTTCACACCGCATACCCCGCTCCGCGAACTCATCGATGCGTTACGGCCCATCAGTCCAGCTATGGATATTTCGGAAGTATTTTCTACTTTACTTTGAGTAGGTAATCTGCCCGATTTTCCTTCGTCGTTCGCCCCGTGGTTGAGTTTTCCAGGTCGTCAAACTGGTGACTTACGTTCCCCAGGTCGTCCCTTCGTAGTTTTCACTCTCGTTTTCTTCGAGCTGTTGATTTCCGTGATCCAAGACTCTCGCCCCGTAGCTTACGTTGCCAATTCGACGGAATTGATACTATGAAGTGATGGAATGACAGATTTTTCCAATGAACGACAGGCTTGTAAAAAAAATGTATTCAGTTGGTGAAAAATCCCATGTTATTCAAATGGGAAAAGTATGGGCTTACCGGCACGGTTTTCCGTTGAGCTAAAAAGCCCAAGTTTCGCCCAGATTTTTTTCATTTCATTTCGAACCGAGCTAGGGGGCGTCGCAGACAAAATTCTACCGACCCCTAAATAAGGGCCATCCTACTATCTGAGGACTACCATGTTGCAAGACAAATTATCCAGTTTAGGGAGGCTATCGATCGAAAACGATATCGCCGAGAATCTAGATTTTTCAGCTCCATATAGTTAAAGATTTTGCAGAAACAAAAAGAGCCGAAAGGTTAACTTCGGATACTAAATAATTGGCTAAAATAAACCGATTTTACATTCGAATAACTCTGTTAAAAATTACTTGAATTCGAAGAAAGTAAGATCGGTTTTCAGACTCTATTTTCGCACGGAACAAAAATTTTTTTGGACGTCTGTGTTCGGAATTGAATTTGAATTTGCGCAGCGTTGGCCTTTTTTGCGTTTTCGACGCCTGGGCTCGGATAATAATCGAAATGTGTCTCTTTCGAACAAAAATGATGTGGGCGACTAGAGATTGCCCCCAATTATCAACTCAAATCCATCAGCAACTAATAACAACATTACTAACAATAAGAAGAACAGTTCCATTGCTGTATGAACAAAAAAAAAGAAAAACAGATTTGTTAAATGTAGGTATACTTCATCCATCGCATCAAATATTTTACACATGATGAATAGTATGATTGGACCAGTGATACAACGTAATGATGCAAGTTTCATCAATATTGTCGATGAAAAATCTCCAATAACACCAAAATCATGGTTTAATGATCGAAAAAGTTTAACTCGATAATCGTGATATTTCGTACTTCCTACCACATGACTAAAAGTGTATAAATTATTAGCGTTCTTATCATATAATAAACAGATTTACTGTAGGCAACAATATAAAATTGCCACCAATCCCAATACCTAATTTAACATTCATTCAAATTCTTTAATCATATCATTTTGCTTCGGGTTTTGAAGACTTAACAATAAATAAAATCAAGAATAAAGGATTATTTGTACATTCATTTATATCACAAGTTTTATTACATATTGTCAAAGGAAATCGTTAGAATCAAGTGTTGACTTCTGGTCAGGATAAGGTGTGCGGGCTTTGTAATAAATAACTGGTAACACAGACTACGCCTCCAATAGTTTAACATTTCGTTTATTTATTATCACTTGACAAAGATGATACATGTTCGGCGAACAAAAAATAATGATATTAAAAGACTGATCGATTTGGCTGGCTGATGATTGATCTACTAATATCGAACATCTTAAGATGGCGCTTGCGAATGCGCGGTGCGTTGCAAAAATATTTCTCTCGACTTTTTAATGTTAAGTTTATCATTTTTGACTAACAATTTTAAACATTGCTGACCGGCCGTTGTCCAAACGGTCGGTTGTATACGATACTTGCGTCTGTATGAATATGAATATTTCGTGGATCGCGCATGTAAATCAACTTTGTTCAATTTAATTATTGTTTCCGCTAATTCAGGATTACGATCGCGTTCGACAGCTTCTTCTAATAAGTTGAACAAAGAAATATCTCTACGTTCCAACAATTGTTTTATGAAATCATTATCCTTACACGCAGCGATATTCTCGTACATCGTTGAATCAAATGTTATTTTTTTACATAATTTCATAAGTTTTGAAGCTAGATCCCATTTTTCACGACGAATAGTCACTTGGAAAGCTGCATGAATAGATTCTGTATTGGATAAAGACGCAATTGAATAAAATATATCGTTATCTGCACCAGAACTAACCGCTTCACATAATGCAGTATTTCCGTATCGATCACATTCATTGCAATCCAATGTTTCTTTCAAGTCACTCAAAGCTTTGCGTACAATATCCCATTTTTTACTTTTGACATATGCTCGGAATTGATGTTCCATGTGTTCAGCTGTAAATTCAATTTTATCAGGTGTATCCTCTGACAAATAATCACGGGTGTAAATAATAGATTCGCCAAATTTTGCATTGTTTTTAAAAAAGTTTGCATCAAATATGAATAACTTTTTCTCGTGATCCTTGTAACAGTCAATGTATACATTATTGTCAACTTTTAAATATTTACGTCTACCAAATTGGACGTAATCACTGACATCCATAGTACAATATAGACCAGCGTAATGAAAATCTGCGTTTCTACAGAAATAAATTCTACAAAAATTTTGACCTCTAGTACCAATTGTTCCAATTCTGTCGACACTCGTGTTTTCTAAATAAAATTTTGAGTCAATAATGTCTGTAGGTAATTCATTTACCAGCGTTGGTGCAAATTTCTCATCTAAGTTATCTTCATGCCAATCACAGCAATACATTGTACACTCGCGTCCGTCGTCTGTAAGACCGCTTTTGATATCATTTACCCATGAATATTTATGTTTTTCGTTAGAACAAAATTCTTTGTGTAAATAGTCGCAAGTACAAGTAACATCTTGAAATAGTTCCGATACTTTGACTAATGATTTCGCATCGTCGTCAAAACTTTTGATGTGTTTAATATACGGAGAATCAGCCACAAATGCATCTCTAATAATGGTTTTAACATAATTCTCGATCGTTACATTATTGCACAAAGGGAATACGTACAGATTACCGTTAGTTGCAAATCTCAAACGGGTTGCTGTTTTCAAATAATGCCAAAGGTCCTTCTTCACCTCAAATTGTGTGGTTTTACCCAAACGTAAGTTATTGTAATGTAAAAACAATTCGCGTGAATATTCTTTCAAGTTTGGATGGTTCATCGCTTTCAAAGACGCATGACAAGCTTTTGCAAATACATCCATAGTTTTCTTCTCAACCAAATGTTTTATCGACTCTTCGCTAGTGTAACGATAAATCAGTTCTGTTCTGACAAAAATTTTGTCATGCTCCGGAGCACAATAACCTTCGTGTGGCAAGTCGCTATTGAATAAAACAGTCGTGCCGTTTTCCAAACATACATATTCGTCATTAGCATCATCGTTTGCAGAAATAATCCTCAGACATGGCTTTTCAGACGAAACCGACACGTACATCACCAAACTTTTTACCGATATTTCTTTAGCTCGTCTGTCAAAGTACGGACTATCGTAATGCCAGCGAAAATCATCGGCGTTTGGTGGAAAATAATTCCAACGAAAAATATCATTGACACGAACAAAGTCGAGAGAATCACTTTTTTCAAATTTATGTTTTAGTCAATAATTCAGACAATTGTCGCGAACGAAAAATAAAACGCAAACCTCCGCGTTCATTATCGTTGAATGGTTTCACAGCTAAACCTGCATTCTTGAAGTTGCAGAATAACGAATTGAGTCTGTCATCTATTTTAATTTTCGTCATCCATTTGTTCTCTTCAATAATCTTCATATCGAGATCACCGTATAATGATTCAAGATGTTTGTTAAACTGCTGAATTTCTTCGACATCGTCCAGAATATTTTCGAAATTGAAAAAACTTACATCACTCGGTCGAACAAATACCCATTTCTTAAAAAATATATGATCAAAGTTAAGTCGGCGTGGCAAGCGAAATTGTTTCGATGGAAAATAAGACACAGGTAATGTGAACGCTTTACTCCAGAATATGTCTGCAGTCTCAGTTGTTGCGTTCTCGATTCTTTTCTTCAATTCCTCCGGAAGCGTTGTCAACGAGGACTCTAACCAATCGCAATAATCGTCTCTCAGCTGGATTTTATGCTCTTCGCACGTTTCCTGCATTGTTGCGAGATAATTTTCTTGAAAAGGTGACGACATGATCGAATGCTAGGCTCTGAAATCGAGTCCCAGTGTCTGGGTCCACCACTGTCTATTTCTATTCACTAGGTCCCCCTCGTGAATGCTGGTGACAGACGTGCACACTAATGCTGGCTGAGCAGTGCGCAGTCAGCTCAGAAGACGTCCAATGAGAACTCCTGCGAGCATCAAAAACCAGACGATTGTAAGTAGCCCGAGGCCTGTAAGAGCCTAAGCACCGTATAGGTTTGGGTATTTGATAAAAAGTAATATGCAAATGATAAGTGAGCAGGGATAAGGAGGATAAGATGAGACAAGAAAACAACAGAGAGAAGCAGAAAAAAAAACAGGACCCTGCTAGAAGAGAGGAGAATAAAAGAAAAAGCGAAACAAAAACAAAGATAACAACAAAAGCGGGTCGAAAAGCGAAAGGAGAAAAAGAGAAGGTAGAATGAACTAAACAACCCCTCTCACGTAGAAGGGCAAAGAAAGACACGTAGCCCTTAAAAAAAAATGTTGGAATGAGTCTAGGAAAAATGAAAGGTTTATCCTAATTTGTGGATGAAGAATAAACGCGTTGCACAGACTCTCGTGTTTATTTCTAGAGCCTCAGTCTGAATAATTTCGGGTTTATAGAGGGACCCCTCCTGGCTTTAGAGAAGAGAACGAACCATTCTAAACTTGGTCTTGTTATGTATCCCATACTTGACTGCATCCTATCTTAAGACCTCTAATCAGAGAAAGTCTTTACCTTATGTTCGAAGAATCTCATCCCTACTTACGTACCTATAAAACTGCAGCTCTGCATAAACACGTCCATGCCCAAGGAACAAAGAGACAATGGAACTGATTTACTCCCCAACTCACCATAATATTCACTCGCAAGTCGCTCTTCAGTCTACTCTCGAACACTGAACACCTAAATCGATCTTTAATTATCGAAGACATAACACACCTAACTCTAGAAGCCTGTAATTTACTCATATAGGTATCAAACTATTGCCTGCGTTTCGCGCGACCTGATTCGGTTTTCAAGATTAATAATTTCTCAGAATTATAGATCTATAATAATAAAAAAATTGTATATTTGATAATAATAATGATCACAATTTCAAATGAACTGATGTGATTTATTCAGCTTCTTCAAATTATAAATAGTATCTGTTGTTGTGTTCGGGATTACACAATGAATACACTTTATTTGATGATTAAGATCTTCATTGGTTCGTTGTACACTGAACGCGTGCTCGACTCTGACTGACTGGGAGACAGCCGAGCATCCTTGTAAAAGGATTAACTAAGCCCTCATACTCTATATATTTTATACTTATCTACCATACATTCCAATTCCTCCCTTTTTAGAATCAGGTATCTTATCATTCATTTATCTTTGACAAGTGTTATACAACACTTGAATATTATTACCTTATGAATTATTGTTCTTAGCTACTGCTTTTACTCTTATTCTTTCAGATCGACGGATTTCTACTTTGTTTTGATCCATCGGTTCTGTGCTTGCAATTTCAACATGCTCACCTTTAATCATCTGGTTAGCTTGCCTTTTCCAGATCGTTCCGTCTTCTAATCTTACCCCATAAGTAACAGGTGATAATTTTTTCTCGATTCTGGCCGCCATTCGACCCTGTAACGTGCATCTGTAATCTTTTACGTACACCTCGTCTTCTTCTAAAAATTCGCGTCTCCTTGTAAGCTTTGATTTTGCGTTATGCTGCGCGAACTGATGTCTTTCTACAGTTGTTTGTACGTCCGGTTTTATTACATCACATCTACTACGCAACTCTCTTTTGTACATTAACCAAACTGGGAATCGCCCTGGTGTGCAATGCTCGGTTGTGCGATAGTCGAAGAGAAACAAGTTTATCGCATATTCTAGCGTTTTATTATCTTTTACGATTTTGTCTACTTTGTCCTTCAATGTTTTAACAAAGTACTCTGCTGCTCCGTTTGTGGCCGGGTTGTACGGGGGAGAAAAGGACTGCTTAATTCCGTTTCTTCTTGAAAAGTCTTTAAAATCATCACTTGCGTACCGAGGACCATTGTCACTGACTACGTGCTCGGGTAGTCCGAAACGACAGAACATTTTTTTGAAGGCTGAGATGACTCTGTCTGTTTGTGTGTTAGTTTTCATATCTACGATTTCTGGCCACTTCGAGTGTGCATTGACCACTAACAAAAACATGTGATCATGAGAGTGACAAAAATCTGTGTGTATCCTTGACCATGGTTTGCTAGGCCAAGGCCACGGCGTTAAGGCTACTTTAGGTTGGTTCTTTCCGTGACTCTAAGCAGGTTTTACAAGTATTGGCTATCTCCTCCATCTTAGAATCTAAAGTAGGCCACCAAATATAAGATCTAGCTAGTCTCTTCATCCCTACGATGCCGAAGTGTGTAGCATGCACTTTTGCAGGTAGTCTTGCTTGTAAGGAAATCGGGATGACTACCCTGTGTCACCATAAGAAACAACCTTTTCCGACAGACAGTTCTAAGCGCTTTGAAAAAAATTTCCTCCCGAAGTCGGTCATTAATTTAGTATCGTGTGGCCACTTATTTTGTATATACCATAGAATTTTGTGAAGGTCTTCGTCTTTAATGGTTTCTCGTGTAACCATTTTGAAGTCTACAACTGATAATTCCTCTATATAATTAACTACTAAACAATCAGTGTCAAATACGGGCGTATCATCCTATATAGGTAACCTTGACAAAGCGTCGTAATTTCCGTTCGCCTCCGATTTGACTACCTCAATGGTATAGGTGAATGTTCCTAAAAAATATGCCCATCTTTGCAGTCTATTCTGGATCATTACAGATAAGTTTTTTGAACTTGTACCAAATATGAACTTTAATGGCTCGTCATCAGTTTTCAGGATTACGCCGGCGCGCAGTATACACATACTGATAGAATTTTTTAAATCTGAAAATGATCACTCCTGCCTCCTTATCTAGTATTGGTCTATGCAATTCAGCCTATGGAATGACTTTCGACGCAAAAGCTATGGGTCGCTCGCTACCATCCTCAAAGCGTTGTGATAGTATTGCCGATATACCATAATAGCTAGCGTCGCTTGCTAGAACGAGTTGTTTGTCTGGATCAAATAATACCAGTACTCTATCTGACGTTATTTGTTCTTTGATCCATTTGAATGCTATCTCACATTCTTTAGTCCACTGATACTTTATACTTAAGCCTAAATCATGAAGTGGTTTAATGTGATCAGCTCTGTACGGCAAGAAACACTCATAGAAGTATACAAGCCCTATGAAAGCCTGTAAGGTTTTATGACCTTTAGGGACTGGGGCTTCTTGGACCGCTTTTATTTTCGAAGGTGCGGGGTGCAAACCCGTCTCATTAATGACGAATCCCAGAATTTCTATTTCTTTGTTGAAGAAGTCGCACTTCCCTAGATTCACTTTTAATCCTGCCTTTCTAATCGTCTGAATATCTCTGTCAATATTTATAAATGCTCTTCTTCTGTTCTGCCTGTGCTATATATATTATCTATACCGGGCGATTATGTGGAAATTACAGTTTCCAAGCGCGCAGGTGCTGATTTATTCGAATACCATTGGCCGGCAGAATCGCGCTAGCAGCTCCACCAACTTTTCAGTAATATCCCTAGTTCTGTCGTCTGCTAGATTCACACAGACATAACCTATTCCTGCCACGGTCTTACGCCATTTATATTTGACAACAATCGGAAACAAATAGCAGACGGACTCTAGGGATATTCGTGGCACGTCTGAAATTGGCGTCCCTCGTAATATTCGAATAAATCAGCGCCTGCGCGCTTGGAGCCTGTAATTTCCACATAATCGCACGGTATATACTTCTGTATGCGATATCCCTTTCAATATTCCGCACAGTATTTCTTGACACTCTGTCGAACTCGAGGCTACTCCCTCTGGTAACCTTGTATACCTAAACAGTCCGTTTTCGGTTACAATTGTTAATGCGTCTCTAGATTCTTCGTCAACTTCAAATTGCATGAATGCATGAGCTAAGTGAATCTGAGACCATCTACTTCCTATACTTGCAGGGTTTTGAATATCTTTTCTTCGATCGGTATGGGGTGTCTCTTAATTATCAAGTTTGGATTGACGGTTGATTTAAAATTACCACAAACTCTTACTTTCCCCGTCGACTTTATCACAGGTATTATTGGTGTTCCCCATTTACTAACCTTAACCGGTTCTAAACACTTCATTTTCACTAATCTGTTAAGGCCGGCGCCCACTACACCGCACCGAACCGAACCGATCGGCACCGAAGCGATCCGCACTAAATTTTATTGTTTACATGCTCTTGACAACTGACAACGTATCAGTTGCAGATTCCTTCGATGCCACTGATCTCTATACTAACTGGATAGCTGATCGGCGTACTCGAGCTGTGCCCAATAGAAGCAGACGAAACCGACACCAGCGCTACTATATCCAACCTGGAACTAAAAATTTCGAATCCAACCGTCTCGCGTACACCTCGTAATGAAAATGACGGAATGAGCGGTTTGCGTTGACCATACCTATTAATTTCTAGATCGACGCTTTGTAAAATCCCATTGTGTTACCTGAAGAAATGCAGAGACGCGTTCTTATATTTTTTCTTGCAATAAATACAAAAATCCCCCATAATATCAATAAATTATTATTATAAATGTAAATAGAAAATTATTCACAAATATAGATTTCAAATTGAGCGCGATATTGTGTTGCCATGGACAACGCTCGCAGGTACGAATTTTACGTATGTAAACATACCACATATACATACTAAGTCACGTGACTTGATAGTTCCAGGTTGGTTATTGTGGCATGTGTGTCGTTTTTCAGCGCTTCTAATTGGCACAAGCTACTCTGTGCTGGAGGCATAGGAGTCAGCTATCCAGTTAGGGAGCTTTCCATCTAGAGCCAAAAATCAACACACTCAGACACACAGCTAAACGATTGGTCTTTTCCGTTCGCTCCACCCAATCATATTGCTGTGCGCCTGACTGCGTCGATTTTTGGCTGTAGATTGAAAGCTCCCTTAGTATAGAGATCAGTGTTCGATGCAATCGGCGCACGAATTGTCGGAGCAGATCGCAGCCGACTAGTGAGCGCACTCTCATGAAAAAGCATGCAAACAATAAAATTTGGTGCGGATCGCTTCGGTGCCGATCGGTTCGGTTCGGTGCGGTGTAGTGGGCGCCGGCCTTCAAGCTTTTCCGTTATCTTCGGAGGGATTGCAAAGGGCGGATGATACGGTTTTAACTGTACGGGTACTACATTGTCTTTAAACGTGAGATGTATCTTTCGACCGTTGTACGTTCCCTGCCCTTCAGAGAATAAATTCGGAAATCGTGTCAGTATTTCTGTTTTTACACTGGAGCTTTCCAAGTGATACAAGCTCTCCCGTTTGTTCATTTGTAATGGCTAACAACCAAACGCTTGTAGCCATTGTCTATCAATTAGTGTCGGACATTTACCTTCCATTATACAACAGCTTAAGGCCCATCCCTAGTCGCCCACCTCCTTTTTGTCGAAATATGTCACATTTCGATCATTATCCGAGCCCAGGGTTGCGATTCTGTACTTCTCCGCTAACTCCGCTATCTCCGCTAACTCAGCGGAGACCGTTGGTTGGCTGAGCAGCGTCCAATCGCAGATCGTTTCGGATCGGTCAGTACAGTCGTACGGTGGCGCCGTGGGCTTGGCCCGACCGTTAGTCGCAATGAACGCGAGGCCCACTTACACTTGATATACATACATATGTACCACAAAGATGAACCTAGGAGATTAAAAGAAAGAAAGAGAACGAATAAATCAATGAATAAATGCAGTCCAATATTTTGATCCATTTATTCGTTCTCTTTATTTCTTTTCATCTCCTCGGTTTATCCTTATGGTACACTTGTGACATGCATGTAAATCAAGTGTAACTAAGGCCTCGCGTTTGCTACGACTAGCAGCCGGGCAAAGCCCACGGCGCCACCGTACGACCACCGATCCGAAACGATCTCCGATTGGACGTTCCTCAGCCAACCAACGACCTCCGCTGAGTCAGCGGAGTTAGCGGAGAAGTACAGAATCGCATCCCAGGCGTCGAAAACGCAAAAAAGGCCAACGTCGCGCGAATTCTATCTCAATTCCGAACACATACGTCCAAAAAAATGTTCGTTTTATGCAAAAATAGAGCCTACAGATGGTTTTTATATTTTTCGAATGTTTTCGAATTCGATTTTCTCGGCGGATTATGTAAAAACCATCTGTAGGCTCTATTTTCGCATAAAACGAACATTCTTTCTGACGTATGTGTTCGGAATTGAAATAGAATTCGCCCGACGTTGGCCTTTTTTGCGTTTTCGACGCCTGGGCTCGGATAATAATCGAAATGTGTCACATTGTATCAAAAGAAGGTGGGTGACTAGGGATGGGCCTTAATGATTTCTTTATTTCGTTAAACTCTACTTTCAACTCGATAATTTTTCCTTTCGGGTACAACTGAACTTTACCGTAAGACGTCAACTTTAAGTCTGAAGGGAAAATCTCTACGTTCGGAAATAGCTCGTTTTTTTGTTATTTCCGACATTGCTGTTACATACGTTCCGGTATCGACTTCCATCTTGACAATCTTACTATTAACCTCAACATTAATGAACATAGGGTATGCTTCAATTCGTTCGTCAGTTACGTAAACCTGATTATATTCGCTTGCTACCTTTATTTTCCTGTTAAATACCGGGTAAAATTCCGTTGTGTAACTGTCCGTGGGTGAGTCGGGTCGTGAGTTATCTTCTTCTTTTACTGCTGCCTCCGTTGATTCTTCCAACAAGTGTACGTTGCGATGATTATGATTTCCTCGGCGTTGTTGCTGTTGTTGAGGCGTGCTCCTTTGGCTCCATGCTTGGCCCTGCTTCTTCCGACATGCTATGCTGGTTCGATATGTCCCCTTATATTGCAGAAGGTGCAAGTTTTGAATCTGTGTTGACAATCTCTCGCCCAATGGACGTTTGCTTGGCTGCAACAATAACACACGAACCCTTGATTTCTTGGAGTGACGCCATTGCTCGGACCTTGTTTCTGTGATGTGTTTTGGTATTGTCGTTTACCCTCATGGTTGCGTATGCCCAGGCTTTTGACTTCATGTACCGATTTACTTGAACCGGTCTTATCTGTATTAGCCGCGTTCTTGAGAGCCGTTTCTCGTGTTAATGTGGCCAACTTAACAGCCTCTTCATAGGTAAGCTCCTATTCACTAAATAAGGCAACCCGTGTATTGTTTTCTCTTACCCCACACACTATATGATCACGTAAAGCCGCGTTCAGATCGGCGAAGTTGCAGTGCAACGAAAGTTCTTTTAACCTCGTGACAAAATCTGCAATGGATTCCCTAGGAGATTGCTTTGCCTGTTAGAACTTACTGCTCACATCTTTCCATTACTTCGTTTTGTTTCGGATTTAGATGATTTTTCACGATCTCCAGTATTTGTATAAAAGTTTTATCTTTAGGTTTATCAGGGGCACATAGGGCACGTATTAATTTGTATGTCTCCATACCCGCTTTCGTAAATAACACTGTGACTTGTTTTCCTGCTGGGCATCGTGTGCTATTAAATATAGCTCAAGTCTTTCGATGTATGTATTTCAGTCCTCTTTGGGCATACCAAATTCAAATTTTTGTTCAGTCATTTTAAGCACTGCGTTTTTTCTCCCTGTTTCCTTGGAGTCTGATTTCGTCACCGCACTTACCACTTCCTCATTTTTTCCCGGATTTTCCCAAACTTTTTTCACTAGTAACCTTCGCAGTTCATCTGTAGGCAGATTTCCGTCGACCTCTTCCGTCGAATACCGTATCAAGCGCTTCGATTACTTGTACTTTTTTTTAAGAGGTACACCCAGTTAACTTTGACTGTTGTTTGTTCTGTAGTTTCCATTTATTCGTTCACCGTTTACTTCTATCCTCGTCCCCCGATTGTTATGTTCGAGATTATACAATGAATACACTTTATTTGATGATTAAGATCTTTATTGGTTTGTTGTACACTGAACGAGTGCTCGTCTCTGACTGATTGGGAGACAGCCGAGCATCCTTGTAAAAGGATTAACTAAGCCCTCATACTCTATATTCTATACTTACCTACCATACATTCCATCTGTAACTTTATTGTTAAAAAAATGCATCATTGTAACGAAATATCATCTGGCCCCAGAGAAGATTTCGCTCTCGATCGCCCCTAGAACTTCACCCAACCGAATGGGAGAATCCATCACCGGACATGGAGCCGACGACTAACCAAAATCTTCAGAAAAATTGGGCGAATAAGTCTAAGGAAGCGAAATCTTGGCATGCGCAGCCGCAATTGAGGGATCATCGGATAAAGAGGTATTGTCCTTAGATTTTCCCGCTGAATTCAGAAGCCTCAGTTTAAACTCCCTGATTTTATTTCATACAGAAAACGCCGAGCTAGAGGGGGACAAATTGTCGCAATACTTTGGGAAACCTGCCATTTACGGATCCACCACAACCCTGTTCGTTCTACTTTCAGCTACACAAAGCCCCTCCCAGTCAAGTAATAGACAATTACTGAGGTACCTACAAAGGGAATCCCACCACCTGACAGATCTAGGACAAAGTCCAGGTTTATGAAGAGAGGTAGGGGGTTCAGACTCTAAGACGCAAGCTACGATGCATTCTTTGAATTCTCTGAATTTGTCTAGATAGTTGCTGGGATCGTTTCTATTCACCGAGGTAGGGGACTCCTGTCTAACGCCTTCTGCACATCAGGCCAATCCACATAAGACGTGTTTACTTAATGCCTGAATGACTCCAATGTGAGATTGAAAGAAGTGGAGGAGACTACAGAGAATCTTGAAGCACTTGCCAGGAAAGAAAATCCGACAAACTGGGGTAGAAAATTACGAGGGCGGTAAAAGACCAAGCCTCTGAACCCAATTTCCTCACAAGTGAGCCTCAAAAAATTTAGATCAGATTGAAAAAAGAAAGCGTACACCGGTCCGAAGGAAGGGTATGGAAAGGAGAACAGAAAACAGGGAAGAGAATGAAGCAAAAGAAATCAAGGAATAAATAAAGAATAAAGATAAGGACAGAAGAGAAAAGAATAGGAAGAGAAAAAGAGAAGAAAAAGCCCTCCTAGTAAGCAAAGGTTATGATAAATACTTGTAGATTGACGAAAGACGTTTTCCGTTGAGGGACACGGGAGGAAGATGCTCGCGAAATACTCCAGGAACGAAAGCGTCTCGATATTAGAACGGCTTCTTCTTCTTCTTCTTCTTCTTCTTCTTCTCTTTTTTTTCTTTTAATTGACATTAGAACGGCTGTTAAATGGGTCCCGTCGAGAAAGGGCCCCGTAAATCTCTGGTAAAGCGGAATGAACCACCACCTTGTGTCGACTACAGCAACGAACTGCAAAGCACTGTAAAGGCGAGGAAAATGTTTACTTCATGGCACTTGAGGTGAAGCAGAATCCAAATAGATCCTGCTCGAGCAACCTTCCGCGTTAATAATTTCACCAATACATTTTAACAGATCACGATGCGGCCGAATCACGACACGAATCTATCGAGGAGCTCAACGGTCGCTCTCCGAACAAGACCACGTGGACGTCGCAACACAGAACCAAAAGCTTATACTCCAAAAGCCTCAAGACCCCAAATTTTTGCGATTTGCGAATGATCTCGTAAAGAAACTTACACCAACTCAGGCGATCCCCCGAAAGACTAGTAATACTTTACAAAGAAGAACTTATCATCGAAAATTGTATACACCCAAAAGCTACCGCGATCGATGTCTACGAAGGTTCGATGACGAAATACGCCGCAATCCGCCACAATCTGCCGCAATCGCTGCAATAAGAGTAAAAATGGCGGCATTCCGTTTTGACCACGGACTCAGTTTGACACATTAGGTTTGTTCGTCTTAGCTTGCACTTTCTACACTTTTTACACTCGCTCAATAGGAGCCATTAGGTTTGTTCGTCTTAGCTACACTTTTTACACTTTTACCAGATTTTACATTTTTCACTAGAAATTTACACCTCCTATTGGGCAAGTGTAAAAAGTGTAAAAAAAAGTGTAGAAAGTGTAAGCTAAGACGAACAAACCTAATAGGAGGTGTAAATTTCTAGTGAAAAATGTAAAATCTGGTAAAAGTGTAAAAAGTGTAGCCAAGATGAACAAACCTTTTGACTGCAACTAAAATCTCGAAGTGAAAATGGAACGCACCCGGCAGTTGACCACGTGACATCACACTCGGGAGTGCTGGCGGTATTTTAGAACGCACCAAAGGTGGAAGCACACAGAAATCCATAGGCCATAAGTATGGAGACTGTATGTTAGGAGACCGAACTAAGTCATCCCCACCCCTGAAAAAACGTCCCCGTTTTTGCCGCTATATATCTATAGCTACAGGTACCCTAAAGTTCGCTGCGCCTCTAGTGGCGCTAAGCGAAGGCTCAGGTCATCATGGGAACCGCTATTAGGTAAAATTAATAATTAAATAAAATAGATTATATAGATTAATAGATTATTATTATTCTTATTCTTATTATTATTTATTTTTTATAGATTCATTCAATCTTTTTCTAATCGATAAATAATTTAAATTTAGATTTGAATTTTCAAAACCGGTACCTGCGATACATTATGCACGTGGAGACTACTACTCCTGGCTGCCGCTAGAGGCGCGTCGAACTTTAGACTATCGTATAGTATCTATACAAAGCGACAGAACTTGAACCACTTTCGTATTAAGGTGGAAGCACACAGAAGTCCATAAGCCATAAGCAGAAAGCAGAAGACATAGCGCATACGCATCACTTCGCTTTTACTGCAGAGCCTATATCTATATCTATGGCTATGGATTCTGCCTATGGCTTATGCACTTCTGTGTGCTTCCACCTTTACACAGATCGGTCTACTAACATACAGTCTCCATAGCCATAAGCAAAATGCAGAAGCTACGGCGCATGCGCGGTTGCAAAAGTCCAGTGAACAGTGCGAAAGCGTATGCTCTCTGAATTCTGCTTATGGCATTTGGAATTTCAACCCACACAAAAATCCATAGGCATAAGAGCACATAATGGCCGTATTCATAGTCAGGTCTTGTGTTCAAGATCGTCTTAAGAACAGCTCTTGGCCAATCAAGTCGAGTCTAGAACTGACTTAAGACGATCTTGAACATAAGACCTGACTATGAATACGGCGCTTAGTCTTTATCGGTGGTAAAGTGCCGCAGCGAGGGGTGCGGACCCGCACAGGAGCATAGCGGAGCTGGACCCTAATTCTAGAAACTTATCGAATAGTTTCGCGCGTGGTATACGCCGTTTGGACCAATCGGAGAGCAGCGTTAAACAGAAAGTCGGCCGATACGTCTGTGATACAGTTGGATACGTTTGTAGAATAAGGCCCCTGGGGAACGCCGCCATATTGGTGCAGGCGAATAGTGCTGCTGCCTATGGGCAGTAGGCGTAAATGATGTTAACGAGGTTGATTTATGTTTTCAAGAGCTGCGCCATCACCAGTGTTGCCAACTTGGTGGTTTTCGAATGTTTTTGGTGAAAAAATTTACTGTTTAGCGGTTGGCGGGAAACTTGGTGGTTTTTGAATATTTTTGGGAGGAGGGTTTACTGGTTAGCGGTTGGTATCCCCGGTAGTAAAAAACTATAAGTAAATCGAATTATGGATTTATTTTCGAACACTATCAACTGTTTACATAAATGATTATCGGTATTAGATTAATTCTGTTTAAATACGAGAAACTGCAGATTTTTCCTCTATAGATATTGATCAGTGCTTTACTTTCATTCGCCTGATGTACGGATTTTCAACGACTACATTCTGTTGAAGATTTTGTGTGGGTCCATGGTCGAATTGCTGTAGATCACTTGCTGGAACGGATTGAGGAAGACCTTCAGTAACCGATGCTACATGATCAGGCAGTGGGCTAGCCTGACTAAGGGCGATCATCGCTATCAACGCGAACACCATCTGTAAACGGAATTATATGTATTTTTTCAGATAATGTAACCACGCGGTATTCTCCATCCCATAAAAAAACTTTGATTGATTACTGTACACCGTAAAAAGTTGCCATACCGGGCGATTATGTGGAAATTACAGGTTCCAAGCGCGCAGGTGCTGATTTATTCGAATATCATTGGCCGGCAGAATCGCGCTAGCAACTCTACCAACTTTTCAGTAACATCCCTAGTTCTGTCGTCTGCTAGATTCATACAAACATAACCTATTCCTGCCACGGTCTGATGCCATTTATATTTGACAACAATCGGAAACAAATAGCAGACGGACTCTAGGGATATTCGTGGCACGTCTGAAATTGGCGTCCCCCGTAATATTCGAATAAATCAGCGCCTGCGCGCTTGGAGCCTGTAATTTCCACATAATCGCATGGTATAGTATTTCAATATAAGAAATTTCCGGATAAGTATTCGTAAATTTTAAATAAAAGATTGTTAAAACTAATATAGACTATTGATTCGTCGTTTTTGTGAAAAGAAAATTTTCAAGTAATTTTTGATTTGCTTTGCTTCAACGAATTGACATTTTTCATAAATAATTATCGCGTAATGCGTTTTAACTCGTGATGTAGATGATTTTTTACTGGTTTTTAATCTATAGTATATTCGTTATCCTAGCCACTCCATATTATCAGACCATTATAAAGTATGAAAAAGTTGTAGATCAAAAGATCATCTTGCATAATAAATCGGAAGAATATTTCTAAAAATATGTTATATATGTTTACTTCACTCAGTGTGATTTTGGACGTTTCAGCAACAAAACCCCCATTTTCACACCTCCTAAAGTAAAATTTTGTACAATACTCGACGGAAAAACTTTTTCTGATCTCGTGTGATTGCAAAACTCGCCTTCGGCTCGTGCTGCAACCTTACACTCGTAAGAAAAAGTTCTACCGGACTCGTATTGTAATGTACTATTCTTTGGATAGACAGAAAAAAAGCGAGAAATTTTATAAGCAGACTTTTCATGTTGGAACAGCGGGATACTAGGGACAAATGATTGAAACTTGATGATCCATATTCGATCATTTTACTCCACATGATGTATTTTCCCGCACTCTTTTTTTTCAAATAACATAAAACGTAGAATCTTGAAGAGTTGACGTCAAACTGACTCGTGATACAATATGGATTAAAATGCTTTAGAAAAATTGTTACTCACAATGTATTTTGCCATTTCGCTAGTTCCGTAGATTCCGTTTTTCTGCTCTGTAATTGTTCGTTAAACGAATAAAGTCGTAGTGAAATTGATTCCCAACTCACTGGTCCATGGCTTTTATAATCATACTCGTCAGGGTCAAAATGCGATTGCCAATTATCTTCCAATTTAGCATCAAATCGTGGAACATAAGATACCTCCCCCAATAATATATCGCAATCGTTATCAGTTTGAAAGAAGCAACCTCGACTAATTACGAACCAAATAATATGATGAAATCTGTACTGAATACGCAGCTGAAATTGTTTACGCAGATGAAGTCTTTAATCATTTACTTCACTCAGCGTGATAATGGACGTTCTACGCACGCTTTACGTGGGTAAAATCCCCATTTTCACACCTCATGAAGTAAAATTTTGTACACTACTCGACGGAAAAACTTCTTCTGATCTCGTGTGATTGCAACACTTGCCTTCGGCTCGTGCTGCAACCTCACACTCGTCTGAATAAGTTTTACCGCACTCGTATCGTAATGTACTATTTTGTATGATAGCTGATGACAGCTTTAATGATCCATAATTTTCTGCAGTATTAATCTTCAAATGGTGAAATATTACGATGAGTTCTTCAGAGATTGTTGCTGAGAATAGTCTGGAAAACTTTCAGAAAATATTGTAATAATTTAGAAAATCAGTAAGAATTCATTCCTTATAAGAGATTTACAATGTTTAATAGCGTTGAATCAGAATGGATAAAATGTAATATGAAATGAGATAAACATTATAAAAACGAAATACTATTTTTCATTCAATCCCAAGCCTATTACGTTGTATCTAGTAAAGTTTAGAGGTAATTTTTATTTGAAGATTCGAAGTTCTTATTCACTAGAACCCTTTCGTGATCCTGATCTTAAAATCATGTGCCTTTGGTATTTTGAGCTGAATTTTTTGAGCGAAAAATAATAAAATTGAAAATAAAAGTTGCGAGAAACCAGGAAAATTCTATTCGAATGCAAAAGTATTTCCATTCAAAATAAGAGTGGGAAATTTCGCTGCAAATGTATTCTCGCCTTCAATTTTCTATTTCTTATCTGACCCTATGAAAATGATTGAGGAAGTTGGCTTTCAAAAAAGTCGAAAAATTATAACTTTTACAATAAACGATAATCGAATATATATCGCTATTTCAATCTTGATAATGGTCAGTAGCGCGATTCTGGATCTTTTGGCGTTCACATAGCGTCTGTCGTTAACTTTCAGCGCCCGTGCTATCGTTTCACTTTCCCGCGAGTTCCCGTTCACCGCCGCTACCCCCTACATGCTTTGTTTTCGGGTGGCGAATACAAGGTCGCTAAGCAACTTGAACTTTTAATATCGACAATCAACAATTGAACTCAAGCAAAACTCCACTCTGTGATGACGCTAACTAGCAAATGGAATTACGACCTTAGCCCGAAACGAATGGTTGGCGTTACCGCGGGCGCTAAAAACTCTCGTCGGTAGCGTTATCACAGAGTCTGGATTCCTCGTTTTCAATTGTTGATCGTCAAAGCATAGAGGCGGTAGCGGCGGTGAACGGGAACTCGCGGGGAAGTGAAACGATAGCACAGGCGCTTGAAGTTAACGACCGGCGCTATGTTAACGCCAAAAGATCCAGAATCCCGCTACAGATCTCCTTCGTGTGGAAACAATCAGAGAAATTCAATCAATTTCAATGTAACCAAAACCTTGGGTTGAAATATCAAACATTAACTTGGACACGGAGATCCTTCAATCCTTGTGAAGTTGTCAAGGCTAAATTCTAATTACAATCAAATAGAACTTCACGAATCCACATAATTTATTTACAGACTATTAGTACCCTACAAGTATACAATGTGTGGTAGATTGTTGTACTTCATGCTTCAGATTCTTTCTTATTCAATCGCGATTTCGTCATAGGTGGTCTAGCTTCGGGATGTTTCTCGGTCAGGAAACTCCTCAACTCTCCATAGGTAGCCAGCAATCGAATTCTGACTTTATCTTGGTTCCTAAGATACTCTTGTCTCCTAAGACGAATCTCCCATGACCTATGTTTTGTATAAAATGGGGGGAACTTCTTCCTCTTCAGGACTACTCGATTATTCATCACATATTGGTTGAAATCCAGAACTTCGTCGTGTTTTATCTCCGCTGGTTTTCTTACCACCGATGGTGAGGCTACAACGAGTGGAAACTCACCAGTTTCCTTCCTAATCTCAACCAGATGCAGGTTCTTCTCTTCTGCCATTTGCAAATGAGTTTTCTATAGTGGTAAAAATGGATACAAAAAATGAGAATGACTTAAGAGCGGAAGAAACACCTTGAATAGGACCGTTTTCCAAGGACTGGCCTATGTTCAAATTTTTTTCGAACATCCAGTCACATCCATTTTTATACCACAAGTTTGCTATACTTCTGAAGTATAGTTAGGTAAGAGTTAAAAGTTCTGGGTCATTCGGTCTCAGAGTTAGAAGCAGTCTAGGTGAATGTACTCAATGCGACTTGGATCAACTGCTGCCTTGATTTTAGATATTTGAGTCTCTAATTCTTCAGATGCGTTGATTTTTGTTTTCCAAAATCGAAACACGGTGGAAGAAACTTGCACTTTGTGAACTTGCAGACAGAGCTTTGTTTTCTGAACGACTAGAGATTCAAATATCTAAAATTGAAGCATCGGTCGATCCAAATCCTTGAATCAAATGCTTTTGCTTTGACTGCATCCAACTCTGAGACCTAATGGCTCACGATTCCTAACAAGACTGTTTGATTACAGAACAATTTGGACACAAACCAGTCCTGAATGAATAATAATATAATAATAGCTTTTGAATCTGGAAGGAATGAGAATTAGTATTACCTGCTGTAGTAGCCCCACAAAGAAGGCTTTAATTATGTGTTGGAGATTGGTAGATCCTTCGATTTTAGCATATAGATCTTTGATCCCGATTACTTCGCAACAAGTCCTGATTGCCCGATGACACTTCAGCCCGTAGCCCTCGGGTTGTTTGCTAACGAATATTTTCGTTTTTCCAAATTGTGTAAAAAAATCGTGATACACTAGATCGAACAAATTTGAGGCGTTTTTATTAGTCCTATGTATTTTCAAAGCTCCAAAACCTGTGCAATTCACATTCTCCCATACCTGTATGATTATTGTAGATGTTAATGTACATGAGTCTCTGACCAGCTCTGTTCTTAGCATTTTTAAGAGCTGCTTTGGTCTCTATAGCTTTGCCAAACCCGAATCCAGCCAATCCATTACCATTACCAGTCACAACAAGTACACTCATCCTCCTCCTACGTCCCATGTTGCCTTGCATGTTGAATATTGCTTTTGATTCTAAGCATTTAGTGTCAAATCCCTCAAAAGTTTCTGAAACATTACTTTTTGTTTCATAATGTAACAAGAAATTAAAAACCAAATCGTTTCATCGATGAGCACTATAACGGGTCGAACAAAATCAGTCTATCAATATCTAATTCCCAAATTACCTTCGCCTCTAGGATCCGGGGGCCCGACACTTCTCCCTGGTAGTTTAGCACCTGACCAGCCTCGGTCGAGTGGATGAATTTTGAAGGATCTTCGTCCGCTACCTTCGTCACGTAACTTTATTAGCTTTGCCAGCCTCTCTGGGTCTTCGGGGAGTTTTTCTTGCTGAACAAGCTCCTTGCCGCGCAATATCGGCGCCGTAAGACCAGGCCATATCATATTGGCTTGTCCAGCACCAATTATTTGTCCCTTGTTCAAATTCCTGATCATTTTCTTTCCCGCTCCTCTTCCTCTGCCTCTCTTCCGACCCGCGTTACTCACGCTGGTTACACCCTTCCATAATTTCTCAGCAGAATCTGTCGAGTGAGTAGGACGAAGGTGGATTTGTTTAAAAATGGAATTTCATCAGGAAAACCTTGACTTCAGACCTTAAGATTTTATGTTACGCACATCTGTGGTCGATCCTTATCGAAAAGAACCGATAGAATCTCATAAAATACGACTTTGCTTGTACAGTTGGGCAATAAAGTTCTTGTAGGGTCGAAATTTAGCTTTATGCGTTTTAGCGTCTACGCTGTTGAGCAGACCCTTCACACCGCATACCCCGCTCCTCGAGCTCATGCATGCGTTACGGCCTATCGGTCTAGTTATGAATATTTCGGAAGTATTTCTTACTTTACTTTGAGTAGGTAATCTGCCTGATTTGCCTTCTCGCCTACCGACTCGTCGAACGTCGTCGATAAATACGTATGTCGTATAGAATATATCGTCACCTGATTTCAACTTCTTTATTTTACTGAAAACAAAGTTAAATTCGAACTCGATTTTGATATCATACAGAAGTAAGTTTATGTGATGAGTTTAGAAAAATGTTATCTCAGAATATAATTGCCAACTGATCGAAATTCGCAATTCAGATGCAGCAGTGATCTACTCAATTTTCGATTACAGCAAATTCTTAATTTCTTGCAGGTATTATTCTATGTAAGTTTTCTGTTAAATGTATGTTTACGTTAAAGGAAAAAAATTGAAAAATCGAGTATTCTGGATAACATCGTATATTCTTATTGAATAAAAAAACCAAAATCCGAAATTGGAACTCAATAGTAAATAATAACAACACAACATCAATGAAATATAAATAAATTATGATAGAGATGATTTGTAATATACTTAAATATAATAATATGAAAACTTACAGATTTATCGAAGTATAATTATCCACTACATATAATGCGAAAGCCATAAAAACCATGAATAACATCATATACATATTCGCAAGTTTGGGACAGTTTGCGTAATCAGCCGGGAATTCGCCAAAGATTAGTTACCTCGAATCTCGATGCCTCGGCGAGTGCACAAAGTAATAACCACTAACGGCAATATGACACAATATTAAATAGTAGTTAATATTATTTATAAATCGTGCGATAAATATGAGGTATTCCATGCCAACTCGACCCATGATTTTCCCTCACCATTTTTTATTTGATTCATAATTTTTTAAACGATAACCCCAACTTTAACACCTACTCATAAATTTTTCCAGATTTTTCTTCCGAACCGTTATTCATTCATGAATTTTCGAAACTTCCAACAGAAAGAAACTTTTGATTTTTTTGAAAAACAGCTTGAAAATTCTGTGTCCGAAGACGATCATTTGGACCCTATTCGAAAGTGGAAACTATTTTCCTTACATTTATTTTGCTGATTCAAGAAAAAATTATTTCGTAAACGTGGTGGATAATGGCTACCAGAATGTTTTCAATGCAGATGAATTGTATCTTTAGGATGATGGGTCGTAACCATCAGAGATATGATTGATTTTACTTTCGAAAATTGAAAAATTGTAAGAAATAGTATACAGAAGATGTGATTGAAAAAAAAATTTAATGAAAAATAGAAGTAAAAAAAAAAAATTACGATCAATAAAAGTTTCGCTAGTAGAATCGATTGTATTTCTGATTATCACATAAGTGACTTCTGTATATCAAATTTTTTTTTCAGTGAAATAAAGAAGTTTGAAATCAGGTGACGATATATTCTATACGACATACGTATTTGTCGACGACGTTTGACGAGTCGGTAGGCGAGAAGGCAAATCAGGCAGATTACCTACTCAAAGTAAAGTAAGAAATACTTCCGAAATATCCATAGCTACACCGATAGGCCGTAACGCATCGATGGGCTCGGGGAGCGGGGTATGCGGTGTGAAGGGTCTGCTCAACAGCGTAGACGCTAAAACGCATGAGCCTAAATTTCGACCCTACAAGAACTTTATTGCCCCACTGTACCAAAGTGTGTCCGTTTGTGTAAACACAATAATCTTTCTATTACATACAGGTCACCTTACTGCATCAATTGGAACGAAGATTGTTTGCCAACCAGTAATTCCACGTAAATACTGTTACTTGAAAATGTCAATAAGGACCAATTTAGCCTCATGTACAAAATTCACTGAACACCGATGGCATTTCTGCACTAAAGAATTTCTCACGAAAACCTCTTAGGAAAAAAGGAAACCTATCAGTTCTTTTCAACAGGAAAAAGGAAGAATTAATTAATACATTGTTTCAGGAAGTGATCATAAGTGAGGGAAGAAGAAGGAGGGAAGAGGTCCTGTAGCAGCTAAGGAAAGGGCGTATAAAGAGTGATGATGTGCTTTTGTATCATGTCACAAAGGCCAAGAGACGAGGCAACCTAGTTGATGGTGTACAGCGCAATCGGAGTGTAATAATCCAGGATTTTCGCAGAAAGTGGCGACCAAATAGTTTTGTAAAAGCCAAAAGGCATATACAATAAAGCTAATGATAATAATACGTTGTTTCAAAGCTTCACATGATGTGATGGATGACTTACGTTTGTTAAAGAAGTTCGTATAACGAACTGCGTGTGTCATAGGAGTCCGAGTTTTCAGAAGACTTTCATTCACCGTTGAAACAAAACTTCGTTTCGGTAGTTCGAGTCCTGAAAACAATTTTTAAGGTTAGGTAAGATTAGGGTTAGGTGGTTTTAGAACCTTACTTATAAGCGTAGGCCGCATCTCAAATCTGAAAGATATAAATGTGAGTTAGCAGTTTCTTAAAAGTACCATTATTGAGCATGTGAATTTGTTTTGCCGCTTTAGCCAGAGTTTCACAGGCACGTAATATACGAAAAGCCATATTTCCGGTCGCTTACGGCAAGATGAAGGAACAGCGATTAACAATTAGTGTTATTAACCATTCACTGTTCTGTCTTGATTCTGAAAACTAATAATAGCTTTGTATTCAGCTAAAAATTTAATAAAGAAGACGGTTTACTGATGTGGAATATATTGTTTAGATAACAATTCTCAAAAAGTCTTCCGAAGTTGCTCTCACGACACATTGCCGTGAGATAACTTTCAGGTTGTAGACCGTATCACTAGCCGCCATCTAGCGGTTATAAATGGGACTTTCATGTACAGTTTTTTCATAGGATCCGAGCTTATCATTCGTGGTCTACCTACAAATATCTGACACTCTTATCTTACAAGCGCAATGACTTGCAATATGGAATATGCGACAAGTATTGTAGCGTCGGTAACGTAGTTAACTGCGAAATACTTTTTTACCAACTATAGAGTAAGAAGAATAGCAAGGATGGCTATTCCCACGAGCATCGAGCCAACTGAATAAAAAACTAAGAAAAGATCGGCTCTTCGGTGGTGATTCTGTTGATGATCGGGGAGCTTATAAAATGCAAAAACGTAGTTTCTCAGTTATTTCTTGATCAAATAAGATGAGATACCAGATAGTGCTCGAAATGTGTGACTCGTCACCGCCGAGTGGCTAAGTATTTCAAAAGTGCAATATAAATCGAGTGCAATAGTGAATATTTCCACATTTCATTTCGATCGGCTGTGTGGTATGGCAGAAACTACGAATCGCGTTTTCGAGGTCATCAAAGCGTATATTAAAGCCCCTCAAGAATACACAGTGTTTGTGATGATGAATCCGATTTCGATTATAACAGGATTTTTAGATATCCGTGATAATGTGACTTTGCGAGGAAAGGATCCTTTCCACTCTTGTGGCTCGAACAGTTACTTCCATTTTTCACGCTTGGTATTTTGACATCCCTATCAAAAACTCACTCGAGGGTCATCCAGTTCATCACTCATCACATCAGTCATATAAGGACATCTCGTTCATCTACTCAGGCTTCTAGTCTTATGCAGTCTATAGTACCGTGATTTTTCCAATTTAAGTGTAACCAAAATTGATCATATGCGACGTGTTGCTTAGGAGCCTGGTTTGGTTATAATCAATAGGAGAACGCAATTTTCGAGTACGATCCCCTTATTATTCCTTATTGGCTAGCGAAGCTGGAGCTTGTATCTAGACCTCGATAAAGGATATTTTTCCTTAAGGACTTTAAACTTGAAGTAGAAAACTATTAATTTGTTGACAAAGTTGAACATATAGTCTTGCAATAGCGTGTTCCTTCGAAGAGGCTACTTTGTCGAGAGTCTCTCCGATGCTGCTGTAATTCTATCAGTCTTCTTACGTTCAATGTCTTCTTTCCAATTTCGATAGTGAAGGATCATCAATGATGTGGCTTACTAGTTGAACAATGCGACACAAACGACCAACAACCGTGTAACTTTACAGTCCTGCAGTACCTCTTCACTTTTCAAATGAATAAATCATCAGATTCTTGAAAACTCCTCAATCGCAAAGATGAACTTCCGCTTCTCAATTCTCCGGATCCTCTGTACCCAAAACGTGCAGTTAGCAAGAAACGCTTGTGTCTGCACTAAACTACGTAGGTACTCATGTGATGGATTTCTATTTCACCTTCAGATGTAGGCATGTAGGTGTGTGGGTCAGGGTCAGGACTTTACCAGGACTCCTAGCACCGTTACGTGGCTCGCAGTGAGCGTTTTGCAGGGGTGAGTACAGTCGTGTCAGAGATTCGTGGCGATACCTTGTACGCGGTAAGCGTTCGACCGTGAATTTCCTATAATCTACGTAAGCGCCGAGTCAGGCGTCGGCTCGCGCAGTAAAAACTGGAGGGTGGATTTCTTCCGTCTCAGGGGAAGCTGCAGCGTCGATTGAAGCGCGCCCGGGTCTGCGCAGCCAGTAATTTTGCGTAGGGTTGTACCCGGGACCCGTAGCCTCGTATCAGGTTAGGCAAGGCTCGTGGGTGGCCATGGCGATGATCCGTAAATCCCGCCTCCTCGCAGGCGCGGCTGGTTGTCCATTGGCAACCGTAACATCCCCAAGAACAACCCTCGTTTCACAGCAAGCCTATTAAGAAGGGGCAACCAGGGGAGGAGATGGTGTCCCCTCGAGTACCGAGCCAATGCTCTCCTCCGTCGGGCAGGATTGGTGAGAGAGGGAAGTGGTGGGGACATCTGGGGGCACCTCTCGAACGAGAAGGACCTCTCCCGAGTCCCGCGTCTCGCGGAAGGGGACAACTCGACTCTTGCTACCAGGCACTTCTCGGTAGTGGGTACTCATCGCATCATCTACTGGTTCGCGAAGCTGGGCTGGGCCGAGCGAACGACCTGCGACGGTCGAGTGGTTCTAAGCGGTTGTGAGGAGTCGTGAGGACTCTCCACAGAGCCCAACAGTCCTCCATTCATCTATCCATCCGACCATAGGACCATCCATCCATAGCACTGCTCCGGCGAACGTATATCCTCAGCTGAGAGCAAAGTTGAGTCTACATCTACCACACGACCAACCGAGTCCAAGGACTAAAAGACTCGACAGGAGTTTTCAGTCGGCCGCCGGCCGGCCGCCGGCCACTCCTCACCAGCAAACACTGTGTGACCATTGAATCGCCGCGTTTTATCATATCGAAGAACAAACCCATAATAGCCGTATCTTGGGCTTGCAGCGATGTCATTGGCGGTTGGATTTACGGTTTCAACGACGAAAAACGGCCGACTTTGTAACAGTCCAGGTCAGCCGATCCGGATCGAACGATGATCAGAGTGAAGAACACTCAGACTACTTCAGAACGCTCGTATTCTAATAAGTAACCCAGTGTACACCCTCTTCCTCTGGATATTACGCGTGGTTTTAGTGCGGTTCGCGAACAAGGGATAGTGACCCCGTAACGCAATACCATCAAGATGTGGAACGTTTTCGGAACTGTAAAAACTGCAAGAACGTGAGAATTGTTTGATGATCGGGGTTATACAACAGTGTCGAGAGCAATGCGTTGTGAGAGTATTTAGCGCTAGTGTATATCTGAATAAGGTGTGACCTCGGAAGCAGAACCGGGTAAACAGTTTGAGCGAGTAGTAAACGAGTCCGGAAATGAGCGGTGGCAGTGGAGGTGGCGGTGGCGGTGGCCAAGGCAACAATAACGCGGGATCTTACCATCAGCATCATCAGCAGCAGACGCAGCTGGAACAAGCCGGCCTTTTGCCGGACCTAAACGGTGTCGACTTGGCTATGAGTTTGTCCCCAAAACAGCATCAATCCCATGTTCAGGCTGGCGGCGGCGCTCACACTACACCCTTCAGTGTAACCGACATCTTAAGCCCCATAGAGGAATCGTATAGGAAACTGGAACTTGCAGCAGCGGCGGCAGCGGTCGGCGTCGGAGTAGTAAGCCACCCTCAGGGCTCACCATACGCCAACGCCTGCGGTGGAAGAGTTGGTGTAAACGCCGGAAGTTCAAGTGCGAGTAGCGGAAGTCCTCCGCTACACGGTGGTTCAACACCTGGTGGTTCAACGCCAGGTCCACCTTTGGGCGGTGCGGGTGGCAACGGTGGTATGGGAGCAATGGGTAATCCCTATGCAACTATGCAGCTCACTTCACAGTATCAGTATTGTGCGGCGGAATTATCACCCTATCATCACGCGGGGGCTGGGGTCGGTGGCGGTGCCACTGCCTCGGACCCCATGAGATCTTCCCATCATCATCCCTGGTACGCCCCGGCGCCCCCGGCGACGAACGACCCGCGCTTCGCCAGTGAGTACCACTTATCAGATTTTTATCAATCTAATTCGCCACTGGAAATTTCTATTGTTAACGCGCGTCGGAACCACATGCAATTCAGGATTTAGAAATTTGGCATCAATTAACGCAAGAAGAATTCCGCATACCGCAGTCTTCCATTCAATTTGGCTTCTGCAAGGGTTTTCACAATTTGTTGCACCCAATTCGAGATCATTGTAAAATCTAATCTCGAATCGACGTATCTTGGCCCTAAAAATGTTTTTTTTTTTTTCATAATATGCGATTGCAGATCGTGGGATCGACTGTATATTCCGTACCTTGGTAGAAATTTCTACTCCTAAACGAAGTAGATTATCACCAGATAAATTCGTTGTTCTTGTCAATCTAACCAGAATAAGGATTACAATTTGTTATGAAAACCTAAAAAAAGTTGGAACTTTCGTAACAATTCGTAGACTGAGTATCGCCAGTCTAGTCAGTTAGTTCTAGTTCCAAACTTGGGCATTTAGAATTCCTTAGAAGACCCTAAAATCCCTGAAATTCCTGGCAAATTCCAAGCAAGCGTCGGTTGCCCCGTGCTGGATCAGATATTTCAAAGTTCTGATCTACGCTGTACAGTATAGTTGCCTTTGCCGGTTCTAATCGCTTAGTGAAAAGTTCCCACAGCGTTTGAAAGTTATATAATTTAAAAAAAGATATGATAACAATTATTCAGCCTTCGGCGGACCGAATAATCAACAATAACAAGAAATACTGCGCATGAATATTTCTTACGTTGATGATAGTCGTTGGTAAAAGGATCATTGCTAAAGCATTCGAGTTATTTCAGCCTTGGATATTGTGAGCATAAATAAATTCTCTTTGGATAAATAAACTAACGCAGAGATATCGAAATTATATATTCTTCATTATTTACATTACGTGTAATACTGCAAGCCCACGAATGACGGAGTTGACTTACAAACTGTGTAATAGATTTGATTTCCTTGTACATATGAATTGGGTCAAAAATATATCTGAAAGTGAGATCTATATAGGTGTAAAGAACCTGGTAAATTCCCTGGCTAATTCTCAGAGGTGAATTAGGCAGAGAGGTATAACTTAATAGTTGATTTACGAAAGGTAAATATAAAAGAGACTCACGAAAAAATCACGATAATTTACACTCTCCGAAATCTCCGCACTTGATGCCTCCGAGACGTCACCCGGCACAGCTCTTAGAGACATCGATCACCGAATGTAAATAGAACCATATGTCGCTTCACGGTGTTCAATGATTCCTTAAAATTATTATTTCATAAATTTTGTACACATAATTATATATTAGATAGAAGTTTTGCTGTGTATAAGCTACAGGGTCATAGCATTCTGAGTGCGGATGTCAAAAACTATGAAAGACGTGTAGGTGTACATAGAGGCTCGGATAAATTTAAGAAAAACGTAACACTACCCCGTCGGTAATTTTCCTCTGAAAAATTTGTCTGACAGATTTCGAAATCGCAATGGAAATGGAAATGCAATCGTATGGATTTCAAAAAATCCCAATTTCACGCTCTTCTGGAGTTTCCCTTCAAGTGGTATTATACTAAAAATTGATGCAGGCAATGAATTCTGATTGAAAAGCGACCATAGTTTTCGTTGAAACTAAAAATAATCTATTTTTAATAAAACGTTTCGAATCACGATATTTGTAATGTATGGAAAAAAAAAAACGATACGGGTTCGATTGCAACCGAATGAAAAAAAAGGCTCTATAGAACTTGAGAGATTCATCAACTTTTACCAAAGGATTCTCGAAGCAGCCTTGAGCTCCGTCGTTGAAATCTCTGATTCAATTAGATACTCCCTAGTCAAACTTGGGTCGAAATAATTTGATTAACGTTTCAAACGCCATTTCTATACACGCGATTTGACTCAAGCCTGGGACTTAAGTGATATCAAAGAAATTTAAATAACTTTGTTCGTAGGATGAAAGCCTGTTGAAATTGATCAACCTTTCTATTATTTTACCATATATTTAATGGAAATCGAATCATTTCTTACAGACACTCCGAACAGACTTAACTCAAATTGACGTAGGTATAGACTAAACTTGGAATAGAAATTCCAGATTAATTCACGAGTTATCATCGGCGACTTGGGGGTGCAAGCATATTCTGCATGCAACTGAATTCCGATTTTCCGATCCATCTAGAAGTAGGAGTTATGTCCGTTTTGAGAAAGTTTAGATCTAGATCTTAGAATTTAGAGAGGCTTCGTGATTCTGGCTTCGACCTATACCTCTAATCTCTAATAAACGTGAAACCTATACCTCTAATCTCTAATAAACGTTTTGTGAACTGATTGACGAATGATATTCCAAGTCGAAGATAAGTTGATCATTGAGTTGATTCTCCGTAGACTTTTGGGGTCGTATAAGTAGAATTTGGAAATTTATTAGGATATTGTAGAGTAGCTGATCAGAATTTACACATCTGAATCCTCAGGTAGGACACAGTAATTCTGTTAAAACAAAATGATATATGTTGGAGGGGATCAAACTAGAATTCCTATTTGTCGGTTCTGGTCGAAAAATAAAGTAAGGAATTTTCCAATTCAACGTTAGAGCGTGAATCATACGATTTACGATTACGACAATGAGCTTTATTTCTTTCAAATTCTCCAAGGCGAAGTGCAAAGCTTAGATTATCTTGGAACGTGACGTCCGACAATTGAATCGCGAAGCCTAGCTTATACAGACATATCGATATAGATATACCTAGAGACGTATCGTTAACTGGGGCGATTGGGGGTTGAGAGGCGCGAATTGAAGCCCAAGTGTGCGTGGATAGTCTGAGTATAAATAATAGAATGAGGGAGAAAATTCTCGATAGAAATTTTTCAAGATGTGCTTTGGACATGGTATCCGCGCCTTATACTGCCCCTCCGCGCCCATCGCCTCTCGCCCCTTTTCATCCTTCCCGTCGATACATCTGACGCAAGAAAGCTGCCTGCAGAGTTTTTATTTGCTTAACTAAAATCCATCCCGATGTCCAGTCCCACGCGTTGTCGCATCCTCACGTCGCCACGATTCGGTTTCGCCCACGGAACGTGAGCTTAGCCCGAATATCCGGGTCGAAAGAAATCTATAGCAACATGCATGTATATCTCTATCTCGATATTGAAGTGATAGGTGTAGAATCCATTCCAAATAACTTCGACATAGCAGAAGTTAGAAATTTTAGTACAGCTTCATGTGTTTCAATGTTTGTGAACACAAGTATGGGCTGCATTGTAAGAATGGTAGAGAGCCTCATTTCTTTTGCAAATTGCCTCCTTTTATCTTGTCGCCATTTTGAATAGGATGTTGAGATTTTGGCTTCATTTCGATTTCGGTATAGTCAACAGTGTGCTACATTACTTTTTTGGTTCCCAGTTTCTCAGGTATTGCAGCACAAATTCTGACCACGTTCAGTGTGCATGTGTCATATGTTGCCGACACAATGTTATATAATAGGTAACTCATGTGATTGAATCGACTTGGTGTTAGTTATAGGGTGCACAAAGTATTTCTCGTACAAAAACAAAGCCAAGTTAATGTTCTAAGATTTGAAGAAAGGTATTAGCTACAAGAATAATGGGACTTGTTAATGTGTTATTTCCATTTTCCCGTTGGTTGAATTGGGCCTAGGCAGATAAATATGCAGTTTGGAATTGTTCCTGGGGATTGAATCCTCCGAATGTTATTTGTGCATGGTTGCAGGACTCGTTCTGAAGAGAGAAAAATATTAATGGGGAAAACGAGCGCGGGACGCGTTCAAATCTCTTTCTTTATTTCTCAATCCTTAAGTCTCTCGCGCTCTTTGATCGTCTATTCCACACACCTTCGCGAGGACCAGGGTACGGATCAGGATGAGAGTTGAGAGCTCGGTATCTCGATATCTCGAGCTCAAGACTAACGAGGCCCCACGCGTCGACAAGAATTTCACCGGGTTGTATCAAATTAGCGATCGTTACGTCATACCTATGTCCATTCAAACGTCCGTCAAAACTACCTCTGTTTGTTTTATGTGATTGATCACGTCATCCATAAGACATAAAACTAGCGTAGGAATCAGAGGAACGTATTCGAGCCTCAAAATATTCACGATGAAACATCTGAAATGCTATCCAAAACTATCAATGAAAGGAACGACTTCGTCCGCACAGAAGATAACTTATAGATAGCTGAAGCTGTGCAGTACCCACTGCACAATATGCTTGCAGTACAGAACAAGTCTGCCAGGAATGAATTTTGTCATACAAACATTGTCAGAGATTTTCATATTCAGTGCTTCGCGATGCACGTCGCACAATCTGTGGTCTGACTGATGTTCGATACACATACCTATGTGACCTTTGCACTCTGCAAAAAATCTCAATTCATGTGGCACGAAGCTCATCTTATGCACGGAAGTTGTTGTATCCTTTATTGATTGTGCACTGTGATAATTTTTGTGCAAAAATACAATTGTCTATCATTTCGATGTTGCTGCGCGAACAATGTAATATTTCAACGCTTTGTAATTCAATTATTGAAGAGTCACTGCCGCAGTGCAATAGTTAAATTCACGTGTATTTCAAAAATGGGGTTAGGATTGCCGTCCATTTTATTTTCTTAACAATACCTACCTTTTTAAATTTTAATTTGAATCCGTTGGCCAGACCTCCCGGACTGTGGATGTCATGACGCAGCATCCCCGGTCTACCCAACATCCCTAAATGACCCCTTTGTCCGGCTGTCTCTCGATTCTCTTGGCTCTCTCTTTCGTCTGTCGGAGGCAAAAGGCACCTGGGACCGGTCCGTCGGTGTTTCTTAGCCGCAGGTCCGCGACGGTGCAGGCTTCTTCGATCCGGTAGCTCAAGAGGCGACTCGAGATATCTCGGAAGGCTCTTGCTGCCTCCTCGAGTTTAAATGTTTTGCATTCACTCGCTTATAATACTTCACCATTCTTCTTGGTCATTTTAAAATACCCGGGGATCTTTTTCTGCGGGATGAATCTCACTTTGAAGAGATAACTGTAACCCCGAAGCCCACGGCTCGTGCTGCAATAGACTACATCCATATGACCTCAGGTATTGCAGCTTAAAGTTCTTGCGGTTTCTTCTCCAAACCACGTGACCCGCAATGTCGAAGATATAATATCATCTCGAATATCAGCTTTGTTAAGCGAGAGGATTTTATAGATACGAACATTATACAAGACGGGCATGTACCCACACCATAGCCTGGGGTGGCGTTTAATACCGGTATTAAGCCAGGTTTGCTTTTGGTCTCGCGAAACAACAAGGGTAGAAACAACCTTCTAACGCGCCCCACTTAATCTCATCCAAAGATGAAACCAAAATACTCTCAATTTTCTTAAGGCCGGAATGTATACTCGGCAGTCATTCGGGGTCAAACTTTACCTACCAATTAAGCCATAGCTCGTTATTTGTTCTATAATAATACATCGAACCTCTTCTTTGTAGAAGGTATCACATGGAACATTTCCGCACTATCTTCAATCACGCACTTTCCTTGAAACTCAGACTTCAAATATATACCAATTGTCCCTTCATGCACACTCATGTGCGTGTATGCTGAATATTGACTCCCGATACGGCATTCCTGATGGTTGAGCTCCTTTTTGATTCTCCCACCGCGACTAATGAATCTTCTTAACTTGATTTCAGTTTCGCGTTTAATGGGAGCCGCGGCGGCTGGTGCCGGTTCCAACATGGCGGGTTGTTCGGTCGGTCAGTCCATGGGGGACATGAGTAAGTCTTCAGGGATGGGCGTGGGCGTTGGCGTCGGCATGGGCGTCGGCGCGATGCAGTTTCCTCTAGCTCAGAGACGAAAACGTCGGGTCCTCTTTACCCAGGCCCAAGTATACGAGCTCGAAAGAAGATTTAAGCAACAGAAATACCTCAGCGCACCAGAAAGAGAACATCTTGCGTCGCTAATTCACCTCACACCAACTCAGGTATGTATCGTACAGATTTTATTCAGAAAACGAGAAAGAGAAAGACCGTTTTATTTAACCCACAAGGACTCATTCTCTCTGGTCCTCTTCTTTGATAATGGCACCGTGTAGATGCATTGTGCGTATGCAACTGAGCGACAGAAGGTACCAAGTCATCGCAACAGATCACAAAAAAAAAAAAAAAAAAATGAACTTCATATATGTGAGATGAAACAAGCTATTCAAGATAAAACTCGGCCACAAATAGAAACGAAATAAGGTTTTGCAGTAAACAGTGATGTAGGAACGGCGGAGATGAGATAGAAAGTTGAACCTATTAGAGTATTGCCGAAATTGCATTGATCAGAGGTCCAAGCTAGAATTTCGAAAGTCTATTCTGCGCCTGAACTTGCCCGAAACGGACGTAACTTTCAGTTTTGGATCCAAATTACATCCAGAATGCTACCCTCGAATTATAGTTTGGCCTAAAAGTTCCATATGACTCTATGTCGTGACAATATGCCAAAAAGAAATACGGAGAAAGAGAGGGAGAGTAGTAGGTACGGAGAGTGAAGTGGGTCTTGCCTAGACGCGTCTGTTGTACAGCCATATAATGCGTTCCCATACAGCTCCGAGCTTTGGGGACTTGGGAATGAGCTCTCATTGGAACAATTAATCTTACGAGTCGCTGCGTTTCATTGAACGGTATGGGGTGGCCGCAGGAACCAATTGTATACGAAAAGGACAAAGGTCTGAACGATATTTGCGTTTGATCGTCTCATTACAACTGCACTATGTATACATACATACATGCGCGTGCAAAATTTTTTTATGCTCAAACGGCCGGCGAGGTTGGCTAATGGAATTGGTATATGGAATAGGAATTATCGATCAACCGCAGGTGTCGAAAAAAATGGGAAGGGTTATGAATACTGATTGCTGCTCATTCCCAGACGTTGCTACGCACATACGTAACATATACACCGGTCATCTCTTATATTATACCTAGTGAACTTCATCAAATGGGCAAATCTATCTGTCACAACATCCACGTAGTCTGACAACAATAAATAATTGTTGTCGCCTTCATTGCCGGCATCCTGTACTCCCGGCATTCCCTCTCTCCCCTGTCTGTCTGTGGTTACAACCTACATTCCCATGTATCTCTCTCCCCCTTTCCCTCTTCATTGCTCCCTATCTCCGTCTCTTTTCATCAGCTCATACGCGTGCACAACGTAACCCTTCACGTTACAATATTGTGATACTAAAATTCGTCATCCGATACGTATGTAAAACAATATTACTACGTTCCCTGATATGCCACGATCCTGATTTCCCATTTCATACAATTACTCATCATTCGCATATCGCACCCAAACGCATGAGAAATTAAAGAGTAACATACACCGCAGGAAATCAACCTCAAGTTATTGAATTCTTCACCACACCCTCCACAGCTTCTCAACTATCAAACCCCAATAATGAGTCCCTTGTCCATCCGTAGGCCGAATAGTGGACAAAATTTTGGCCCAACCTTGCACTGCGGTGAAGTGGTCACTAGTCGCTACCATTGTGTAGCTTTTCGATAGTGAGGAGAGCTATGTACTAGCATGTGTATTGATTCTGAACTGAAGTATTGCCCCGAGTCGGAATAGGAATTCTAGTTTCATTCTACAAGTTTTCACTCAAGACTTGGAGGTCCGAACTAAAATTTGAGGGCAGGATTGGGCAGAAAATGAAGACAAGACTTTTGAAGTTCCCAGACTTTTGAGATTGTAAGTATAGTATATATCGTTAGCTCAATAGAAAAGTCACGTGAGAACCAAAAAAAAGTGAGAAAAAAGTGGAGAGATGGAAAAGAAATGGAGATATGTGATTATTACTCAAATTTGCGATACCTGAAAATGTTGGTAGTTACGTGACTTTTATATTTAGCTAACGATATATTTGGAAATTCAGTTCGATGTAGAGACGCTCGTTAGTATTTCAAGTGCTCGCACTAATTCTGATTAAAATCCGTGAATTCTCACGTATGATGTAATTCTATTAAAATGTAATCATATTTCTGGCAAAAGTAAGCAATTGAGGTTCTAGAGGATCAAGCCGAAATTCCTATTCCAACTGGGGGAAGCGAAACGCATTCAGGAGGTCATCTACCCTCTTCACGATATTGCAATTCATACATATACGGTGTATACAGCTTCTTTAATAGTTTGACATCAAACTTTACATTTGCGGTTGCATTTCAGTGTCAGTATAGAGTCAATTCGACAAATTGACCACAAGAAGCTTAGAAACAACATGGGTTGCCCATTTGGTTTGTAATTTCATACAATTTGACAAACTCGGACATCTAGGATACCTAAATCGGTATACGATCTCGCAACCCACACACATGTTCGCATAGGTACATATACCTACATATATGAGACATAGGTATTATAACCATCGCGAGGAGCTCGTTTGGGGTTGTTTGTCGTTCGAAGTTGAAGTGTTAGCTGGACGCCCTAGGCAGCAGCCTCGAGGCCCATTCACAGATTGGCGAAACGAAAGTACCTACCTATACCACCGACGAGCTCGTTATTCAAAATTATGGCCGGCACCATTCGTGCCATTGTCACTATCGCGGAAGTTGAGTCGGTGAGCTTGATTGCTGCAATCACGGTCGCTTCTTCTTTCGAGTAATGCTCAGGCATATACCTATGGTATCGCCTTATATTCTACCTGTATACTCCCATAGCAGTTGAAGATGATAGAATAAAATGATAAACGATAGAAATAAAGAGGAAAAGTTCACTTGCATGGTACTCCAAATTCCGCGTTAATTGTGCTAATAAATTTTTTCTAAACATCATCAGATCCAAGGTATGCACTGACTAGGAGTCGACCAAGGTCCCTATTCTGCAACCTCTCATCCGATCGATTCGATGACTTTCTGCACGGATGGAACATCCGCGACCAATAAGGTTCCAGGAGAGACAAATCTACCCAATAGAAAACAAAGACAAAACAAGCTGATCCAATCGATTCGAAAGAACTGATTATTTCAGGGCGATTTGCAAAACCCATGTAACGCCGATTCGCGAAGTATATCTTGGTAAATTTATAGAATAAAGGCCCATTCCAGAAAGTTATATAGCTGTAGGTGTTTCATATTTTGGTACAAGAGAACACCCCTATAAGTTTCGGCAAGATCCATGACCCGGAATTCTGGTCGACTTCTAGTGAGTGAATATCGATCTTCTATCGTAGGTAGTTGACGAAAATATTTCAAACTTCGTGATCTGTTGGTATTTGGTAAGACGTGCTACAGATCAAAAATTTATCTTTCAATTCAAATTGCCAATTCGAACGATGCTCAGAATCCGCGTATGGATCCGGATAAATTCGTTAACGTTATATCTGCTAATGTGGATCACTTTTTTTTCTTCATATGATGATCGATGTAATTATGATACATGTTATAATGATCAACGTGGACAGCTAGCTACGCACAGATAGCTTTACGATACTAATACGACGTGTGAGTGTAGCGTGTATAAGTCCGACTATCAGTTTGAGAGGACAGGCTAGGGCAGCTGGATATAGCTGCGTGGAAAGAGTAACAGTAACAATAATAATGATAATAATAACAACAACGGTAACAACAATGCCGAAGTGGGCAGGCAGTAACAATGACCCAACTGTACTTAAAGTAACAATGTGAAAATAAAATGGAGGGTCGTCGCATCTGTGTCCCACGTGTGCTTGCAGCAAACCTCGCTGCGTCGACGGAGATCATCTATTCGCATATGCATATACCTATATATATATATATATGTATAAACACACATAGATTCTTTACACATTCTCACTTCTGCATATGCATACATATAGCTAATATGCGTATATTCACATGTGTAGCATTATATGCATGTACCCATCTCCATGTATACATATGTACTCGAAACTCTTTACAGGACAGACGGCCTGCACTCAAACGTCGTCTGTGATCTTTTGCCACAATCATTTGTGAAATTCTCATGCAGTTATTGCAGATACAATGTAGAAAATTATTCCACGGATACATAGTTATATTGTATATAACATAATAAAAAAACGATGAGATCGTATTATGCCACGAATTATATATAAGTTAAAAATTAAAACGATTCGTAACTGAAACGCAAAGCGTGTCGTGATTGGTAAACAGTATTAAAGCTTAAATCTTTGTTCGCGCGTCTAAATTTGAAAGGAATGGAAGCTGCGGGAGAATGAGAGAAGTAAAGAGAGAGTGGGAGAGGGAATGGAAAGGGTATGTTTGTACAGAGAGGGAGGAGCCCGAGTGAGCACGTCATCATACTGGGGCTGGCTAAGCATACAAAGTTATTTTGGCACATCGTACCTACTGCTCCTGCTTCTCCAGACGTAGTTATACGTATAAAACTTACGTCCCTGACAGGGTCCCGAAGGAATGAGACCCGGATCGCGGGATCGAGGTACCTTTACCCCTGCAATAATAATAATTGGTTTGCCCAGCAGCCCCTAGAAATTCGCCCGCGATAATCGCGACCGACGGTAAACACAGAGGACGTTTAATTCTTGCAGAAATACTCAGCTGCCATTGATTTGAGAAAAAATAAGGATCGAGAATCTACCGTGCGATTATGTGGAAATTACAGGCTCCAAGCGCGCAGGCGCTGATTTATTCGAATATTACGAGGGACGCCAATTTCAGACTTGCCACGAATATCCCTAGAGTCCGTCTGCTATTTGGTTCCGATTGTCGTCAAATACAAATGGCGGCAGACCGTGGCGGGAATAGGTTATGTTTGTCGTGAATCTAGCAGACGATAGAACTAGGGATATTACTGAAAGGTTTGTGGAGTTGCTAGCGTGACTCTGCCGGCCAATGATATTCGAATAAATCAGCGCCTGCGCGCTTGGAACCTATAATTTTCACATAATCGCACGGTATAGCACAGGATTTTGCTTGTTGTACATATTTTTGCGGAAATAAACGTATTCCACAAAGTCTTCCAGATTCTAAGAAGGAGAATGGATGACGGTACCCTTAGTGCATGACGAAGGTCCATGCCAGAGTCGGAATAGAAATACTACAAGTTCTCACTGGAGACTTGGAGGTGCAAGCATTGCGGATGTAATGAAATTCTGATTTGCACCTAACAGTCAGAGCTATGTCTGTTTTGGGCATAAGTTCATACTATAGGCGCGCACTAGAATTTTTGAATTTTTGAATTCTGGTTCGGACCTATAGATTATAGAATCAGAGAGGCTTCGTGATTCTGATGCCGACCCAATAGGCTCATCAATATTTGATAAAACGTTTTGCGCACTGATGGACGGATAAGTTCGCCGTGCAAAGTAAAATTGATCATTTATTTGATTTTTCCAAGATTTTTCGGGTCGTATGGTAGAATTTGAAAATTCAGTAGAATGTAGAGACGCTAGTCAGCATTCCGAGTGCAAACCCACATATGTAATGGGAAATAATTTTCCTAGGACAGAGCTAAATATCCTTCGGCATATGTTTGAAAAAGAAAAAAATTTAGGAATTATAATTTCTATTCCGAATCTGGTCTCTTGATAATGCGGTGAATTAATAATCGAAAAGTCTTACGGCTCAATCGGCGGATGAAGGGTTCATACACGTGAGATATATTGTCCCATATACACGGCTGGAAAAGGTTCTCATGTTGGATTCTACGGAAATTGAGTGTTCTCGCGAGATGAAATGAAAATGTGCTTTAAAAGGGAAGCGGGATGTAAACCCGGTGCCTCTTTGCCTCAGCAATGTATGCACCCTTGCGTTCTGAAAAGTGTGCAAACCCGTTGAGTACGTGCAGAAATTCAACGGTGCATCAGGTACCAGCTGTAATCTGCATAGTACGCCCGCATAGGAGGATGTAATTATCGCTGGCCACATATGTAGGTACTAGGTATGCATTATTCCGCAAGCCAGCGCAGTCGAAATTTCGCATTACATTTAATCACCATATATATAGATATGTGTATTATGTAAGCCTATTTAAGCCGACTAGAAGCCTTAATTTTTCTTTCTTCCCAATTCATACTGCATAAGAATTCCCTTTCAGTAATTGCACCTAATAGAGATTTTTAAAATATGCAAATAATATTTATGGCAGTTTTATGTTTTTCCCGCATTTTCGGAAAAGCGTTACCGCGATATAGGTAGGTATACGGTTTTCGCAAACCGTAACGTCTAGTTACGTACGGTAATCGGCAAGTCATCATCGGCGTTCTGTTAAAACAACACCCAGCCCACAGCCGACGTGGGGTGCTCCAGGGATGCGGAAGTCCCCCTGAGGTGCCACTTAGCAAGGTCAACACGCGCCAATTAACAGCCCCTAATCATAATTTGATATTACTACAGCAATATGATTATTCTGATCCAACAATAAAGCCGTACCTATATTTCAGATTAGCATAACGTAAGAATTCAATTCCGGATTGGATAAAGTTTTTCGGTCCCGCTTAAAATTCGAAATATCTCGAGAGTCAAATTAGCTGGCATTACTTTGAGAACGGTAAATAATAATCACCTTTTTTCAACGTAGAAATAATCAATTTTTCACCAATTATAAATTAATAATCTGTATTTTATTTCATAGCCAATCATATGGGGATGCCGCGGTTAAACAAATTGGCGGTTTCGAATGCCTAGATAAACTCTGCGGTCTAAGCAAGGCTATAATTTCTGAACAGCCCCCGAATTTACCCTTCCAATTGCGTTAGCCTAACTCAATCAATTGCTCGCTCGCCCACCCTGTCACCTCACGAACCCCTTGTCGAACACAACTTATAGTACTGCCATAGTGTCCCCCTCCAGTCGCACCCTTGGCCATCCCTTATGGCAAAACGATCCGAGAGATTCATTGCGTTTTGATAGAGAAACGTAATCATAACGAATAATCGTGTTCAAACGAGAGACAACGTCGTTATATCAAGAATTTTATTTCAATCCGAATCAAAGAAAGGTGAGATGTAGTACCTAATACGTCAAATTTTTAGATACCAGAGCTTGTGAAAGAGAACATTTCGAACCAGTATCAAATCCTCGATATAGCTGCCAACTGATAACAAAATGAATAGTGATTTAGGTGGACTCTTTCATGCGCAATATTTTTGAAAAAACTTCGGATCATCTCTAAAAACCGGGTCTTCGAGAACAGGTATTTCCAAAGCTATGAGTTTCTATGAAAAATGAATCTTCTTTTCAAATAAATCGTTTCGTCGATGGAAAGATCAAAGGTTGAGATCGCAGAAGATATCTCAGAACAGAATTTCGTCGACCAAAAATCGGGACACTTACATGGGATCCTCTACTTGAAGACCAATTGCAAATTCAAGTTCCTGATCCTCTCATGGGGAAGAGTAAAAATGTATAACAACCTTCGAGCCCAGAGACGCCCATGCATCAAAATTGTGATCAACGGGGTTTGATTTGGTAACAGTTTGTTTTTTAACGAGTCATTAGCAAGTCGCGAGTCAATTACCGGCAACCCGCTTATCAAAATTTATCCTCAAGCCATCGTTAAGTAAACGCGGGAGCCTCAGTCCTCTCGTTTGCTGCTTCAGCCTCCAGCCTCCAGGGTAAACAGCTTTGCTCTCGGTGACGATGCGGCAGCTACCTACCTACCTGCTGACTGTTAGGAAATTCTTCGAGAGAGACTCCGCAGAGTCTCTCACAGCCCACTGCAGGGCGACCAGGCTCGTTGTATGTATAAAATATACGTTTAATACTGAGCCTTGAGCTCTTACAGGCTCCGTAAGTATACTGGCAGCCAAGCATCCAGGCCTTCGACAGAGCTTTCTTCGAGCACAGAAACGGGCGCGTGTTTACACACCACATTGCTGGGCACTGATGGACAAACGAAGAAACGGTCTATAGCTTGAAATAACACGTGGTCCCACCACGGCTACGAGAATTTTCTCTCCTCGTCATCCTCCTCCACCTTCTGGCTCCTTCTGGCTCCTCTTCATCCCACAGACTCCTGAATCCCCGTCCGAATTTCCCCCCAGCAAATCCCAAGTCTTAATGCAGGGGTTGTCACGTATTTCGAAACTCTCTTCACCCATGTTCACTTTCTGTACCAACGTGTTCACAAAGAGAGTTGATGTACACTGGTGTCTATCCAGAGTGACATGGAACTCGTTTTTGGGTATGCAGTTGTCCACATACTGAGAACATTGCAGGTTTTAGCTGCGTTGAAAGCACTTGTCGTTTCAGGAGTTCGACTGCATTTGCGGTGGATCAAATTTTCAAGAACGAACCCAAGCGGTTAAAGTCCGAATTTCGATTTACTTGACTAATTGCACGAAGTGCGTGAATCAAAGCCGAGGAGGAACATATGGGCCGAAATACTTGGCGGTATCCATGTAGCCGAATGGAGGGTGTAGGGTTCCATTGTGGTTCCCACCGCGCGGAAGTTATCTCGCCCAGGGTTAATATCGTAGGAATTACATGCGTGAACCCACTCACTTGTCTTACGGACCGATAAACTGCACCCCGGGCTATTCGAGCCTGCGTATACATATGCGGTATAAGTATACAAAGTAGCTTCGAGCTCATAGGTACGTGCTTGTATTTCGGGCTTAAGTGGTTTTGCGGCATCAGGGTAGCTTTCGCGTAACATGTTACCAGCTTACTTTTCACGAATGCAAAGAAGCCTCACACGCGACCACTTGACCATTTCATCTACTCATCCGTGTTCCGTTATTGTATTCAACTCAAGCGCTATATCTCTGCTACACAGTTCAACATATGGGCTAGCCACTGCTTCGGACCATCATAGTCTCTGACTTGGTACTGCATAAGGTATGGACCCATATAGGGGTCCAACGATCAAATGCAATAAGTGCAGCGAATCAGTCTCACGGTACTGCGGCCAGTTCAATGACACTGCGATAAACCCTCATATTTTCCAATCCGCTGATTTGAGGTCATTTATAAAAATTTTTCAATAAGTTTCTGCTGAATTTTTTGACACCGCCAAGGAGGAGATGTGACTGGACTTTTACTTCAAAACGTTTTATTTCTCAATCTCCGCGTTAATAAGTGGTACTTGAAAAAATAAGAGAGAAATGAGGCGTGGAGCCCGGTGGGACCGTTTAACACGGATTATAGGATTAGGCCCTCAGAGTCGTTCGAAAGATCTTCAGTCACTAGAATCGGATTTTAGCGCTCCTACGAAAACACGGGTTCGCGGTTTGCGGTAGCCCGAAGCGGATACCTGAGCAGCTGCTTAGGAACAACATCTACGTTATATCGAGAAGGAGATTTTTTTCTCGTACCTCTCACGTTCTAAACTAATATTCTATACGGACACCACAACGTAGTAGTTTTTTGATTACAACGTGATTTTTTTTCTTCACTTCCAGGTCAAAATCTGGTTCCAAAATCACCGGTACAAGTGCAAACGACAGGCCAAAGAAAAGGCGATGGCAGAACAGAACGCGCAGAATCAGGTAAGAGGAATTATAATTGATTGGTGGCGCTCGGTTGTGCCTTTTTTACGGCTGCCTATACCAGGCTCCAGAATCGTTATAGATATTTCAGATTCCCCTGCATGTTTCGGAGACACAATAATAAAAATACGCATTGCAGCAGACGTATCTAACAGAGGGTTGAAACAAGATATTAGAATTCAGAGCGTGCCGTGTCTTGATCTTCCGTGTAGCGTATGCAGCGTTGAATGTCTGTGAAATTCAAAAGTTCCTGGCAACCCGTATAAGTGCTTTGATCGGCAAAGATATGAAATACGCGCCTGTACCAGATCCTATAGATATTATAATGTCGTATGTATATGCCGGGTCACGTAATCGCTCATTGTTATTGCATTACCATAAAATCCTGCACGAGCTCTTCACGAGTTAGCTGTTTCATTCCGAAGATCGAAAAAAGTGAAACAACGAATCAACGACCAAAAATTTAGGACACAAAGATCAGTCAGTTTCACATGAGCGATCTCACTGAAAACTTGGAGGTGCAATCCAGAATTTCAGGTCACGATTCTGTATGAAATGTAATTCTGATTTGTTTCAATTCCGCGTCCGTTTCAAGCAGGTTAGGTGCAGAATAGAGTTTTGGAATTCTACGTCGGACCTATAGTTCCTCAATCTGTGATACGACGTTGCGTGAATTAATTGACGAATGAATTATAAGCCGCAAGTAAAATTGGTCATTGAATTGATTTTTCGCAGACTTTTCAGGTTGTGAGTAGAATTTGCGAATTTAGTAGGATGATTACAGTTCTGAATCCTCACGTAGGGCATAACTGTACTAGAGTAGGATTTTATTTCTAAAGGACAAAGGAATTGAGGTCTTGGAGGATGAAACTAGAATTTATATCCCGAATCGGGTCATTATCCAATCAGAGAGTAATCCGTTACGCTTGAGTCTCGCCGATGATTCTGAGTCTTTGGAAAAGATGAAGATAAACTCCGAAGGGTAAACAAGCCGTAGAAATCGCAACGGCAATCGTATCGAGGCCAAAAAGTGAATTGATGGATCGGCAAGGCCCGAGTTGGGGTTGCGAGGAACCCGGTAGAGTATGAGGGAGAATAAGGGAGGGTTTCGTCGGGCGTGTACGGAGTTAGTATTTGTGAATTGTGGGGGTTCTCCCAGCTTGCTAACGAGGGAATTATGGACTGGTGCGCTCGACGGAGCGTGCGAGCTGCCGATGTAGATGTAGATCGTTTCGTGTAGGTTAATATTGAATGGTGTTTGCCGCGAGCTAGTCGATCGCAAACACCGTTTGTTATAGGAGTATTGTTGCGAGTAGTTTAGATCTTAATCTGTGTTTAGGTATCGAGGAAAATGTCAGCCACTTAGGACAATTTTCTAACAATGATACTTTTATTCCTTTTCTACCATCGTTGTTCCGTCTATTCCTCCGGCACATGCTACTTACTCAAAAATATAGATTTCGGCAGATGATAAGACAGAAACTTTTTCAAAATCAAAGGGAACATTCTAAAATGATATCATTCCGAGTCAAACCAATAATGTGTAGCGACGAGATCAATTTCTCACTGTCGTCAGCACGTAGCAAACTTTACAAAGAAGATATGGCTTGGGATAAAAAAAATTTCTTGTCCAATTATTTTCCGGCAAACCGTAGCCTTCAAAAATCCTCTCTATTTAGATAAAAAATAGACATGCCCCCTTAACTAAGCTAGAATTTTGTTTTTTTTTTACCATTGTTAAGTAAGACTGTGAAAATAGATGAATATGTGCGCACGTTGATCCTTTGTTTGAAAGGAAACTATATATCGTTGGGTGGCATATTTGGGAGTCTGTTTTTTCGAGGTAGAGATAGTGCTTCGACGTAAGAATAGGCGCACTGGGTAATATGCTAGGGCACCACTAATGTGTGTGTTCCTCGGGCACGCATACGGCCGTCAGCGCCACCTAATTCAGTTCCGTTAATCCCTACCCAATACATAGAATTGCACGACGTATTTTGTTTTTGTCATTTCGGTGCCCAAGCAGAGATATTCCGTTTAATACTACCTTCTGCACGCGTTCAGCCCAATGTTTTCAGGTCAGGTGAAATTGGGTAGGGAATCACCTTAATGTATACAATACAAGCTTGCTTATACGCGACTGAGTAGGATACGGCGACCAGATTCGAGGAAACAACTATTTTCCTAATTCACCAAGATAGTGATTGATTGACTAGAAAATTCTAGTGGCGCATGGGGATACAATTGAAAACTAAACTCGATCCAACCAGATGCGGAATACTGACACAGATGATAATTTCCATCATAAAATCGACGCGATTTATCGAACAAATAATTTCTCTCGATTCAGCTTTCGAAACCACACGATTTTAGGATCGACTAAACAAGAATAAGAGAATGTATAGAAATTGTGAAGGCCTATATACGCGCACAGGTAACCCCTGTGGGTATAGTGGCTTCGGGTGTCGAAGCTAAATGAACATTATATGGCTAAATAAGATGCATCGCGTTAGTTCTGCTTTAAATTATACGCAGATAAATATTTTCATCCATGCAATTCATGTTTACGAACGTTCTTTTATATTATACCATCTACGCATGTGTGGGAATAATGACACAGACACGGCGAGACATAAACATGTACATTAAGGTATATAAGCAGCACGTTTACGTGTGTATATATATATATATACATATAGTATATGTATATACATAGGTATCTAAATATCAGCGTTACCTGCAGCGCAGCAGCAAAACCGTGCTCAGATTTTTTCTGTTCCTTTTCCTTTTTTCTTTCCCTTTTCTCTCTCTCTCTCTCTTCTCTTTTTTTCGCTTTATTTTATTTCCCCCTCGCGGCGGTAAAAAAATCTCAAGTGCCAGAGCAAGCGAACGTTCGTCGGTTCTCCCCTGATGCCCGCTTCGCCCCTTGGTACGTAGTAGAAACGAGCCTGGAGAGGGCAGGTCGCCATCTTGCCAGGGGTACAGTCACCCCCAGCACCTGGTACCCAGTGTACAACGCCAAAGTACAGACAAGAATTAATTCCCCAGGATTCCCTCCTCTCTCTTAGCTCTCTTAGCTCTCTTAGCTCTCTTAGCTCTCTAGTCTCTCCACATAGTCTTAAACTCTTTTTTCGCCGAGACGTGAAACGTACTATGAGTACTTTTTAGATCTTTCACGGTGTACGAATATTTCAATACCTTCTCTCCTTTCCGATTGGCAAATCACTTATACCGATTGTTTAGGTTCTGGGACTCGTTTTCAAATTCAAAATCCTATGCTTAACGACGCGAGCAGATTTTTTCCATTAGACTGCGAACTCTCTAGACTTAATTCTCTAGAGGCCTCGTGGTAAATGTTAATACCTTTCTGTCCTTTTTTTTTCACCTTTTTATATACGTTACATTTTTTCCCACTACGATTTTCACGGTTTTCAAACCAGCTCTCGAGGAGCTCTTTCGGAATTATATAAGAGAACGGATAGACGCGGAGTGGTCTCTGTACAGGGATTCATATATATTTGAATATATATTATATATATATTATATATATATATATACCTGTTTACATAGGAGAGAGGTTCTTCTTGATCCCGCAGCTAGAGTAATATCAGAAAACTTCGGGTCGCAACAACGATTTTTCCAACACGTCATAAGCTGGTCTTTATTCTGTACCTATATCGATGAAAGGGTTTTCAAAGAAAACTACTGGATCAATCGATTTCAAAATTTAACCAGATTTAGGTGTAGGTGAATTCTATCGATTGATACCAACATCATGAAAATCCGTTAATCAATTATCGAGATATCATCAATTGAATTCTTTTTTTTTTTTTTTGGTTATTTTTTCAAACGTTGTTCCTTGAATAACCCCAAAGCTGCTGGGCTGATCAAATCCAAAATCAAATCTGTTTCAAGTTAAAAACTCAGAAGGAACCGCATTGATCGGTACAGAGGAGGGTGAAATCCGTTTATTTGTTCTCGAAATATCGTCGGACATAAAATTGATGAGAATAGTTGGAGGTGATTCGCTCTGGACCTCTCTGGTTGATTATAATAAACGAAAAGGTAATTAGTGCGGAAATTTACCCCTTCGGACTTTTCGGTTGTTCAATTTTTAGTCTACGACGCTTATTTTAATTCTGGTACCTCGTATAAGAAACTCCGTACGTTTATCTGGAGATCATAATTGATAGGTGTATACACCTATACATATAGGTACGCACCGCGCACGGACGTACGATATAAGTCTCGTTCAAGGTTTGCATTCTGCGTAAGCTATCAGGAATATCGTCAGCATTTCTTCGCAAGTGGTTTTTGCCGAAACAACAACTTATATTTCGATGCGAATTCAGCCCCGGTAAGCCAATCTTTTATGTCTCTCACAACGGGCCAATCCCCAAGGAATGTTTTAATATCTCCGCAGTCTCCTTTTGTTCACTCTCTTCCCTCTCTTCCTCTCTCTTTCTCTCAGAAGTCCGCGGGCATGATCTTTTTCCCGAAAAGAAAAGGCTTTTAGTTAATTACATCAATTCCCGTAACAATTGTAAGTATAAGTGGCTATAATTTGTTTCCTCTGCAGTTCTTACATGCGGCCGTATAAGCGAAAAGTAAATGGATATTAATTACCTCTGATCGAACTCAGCCCTTTCGTGGATAAAAATATCAAGATACACACCTTTCAAATTATTCGATGAATTTATTTTCTCCTTATGGTTCTTTTTTTCCCCTATTCTCTCTATCCAACGACACTATGTGGACGTATACCTACCTACGTGTGCAGATTTAAAACTCGCCATGCTTTATCTCAGGGTTAAATTATAATCGGTGTAAAAATTTTCACCGGAAATTGTTTTAAAGTAGTGGCGTGATGCTGCGTGCGCGTGACGTGCGCTACGCTTGAGCATAGAGGTATTATATATTATACACTGTACATAATATATACTTATAACTGTCATGCGTTTGGCTCAATCATCCCGTTGCGATTCTGAAGTGCACCATTGCATTTACTCCACTTATACCTATACGCTTAATCCGAAAGCTTATCTTATGGCCCACACGTCACTCAGCTGCCACTTACTCAAAGTAAGTGCATAATAATAATGCGCTACGTACGCGCGTACGCCTCGTTACGGCTGCTTGCATTTCCGGTTCAGATTATGCAAGAATGAAAAATTGAAAACCAGGCGAAACCCTGTTCGGTTAGCTACGTTGTCTCTATATAAGATCTATGCTTGCACCCGTTCGATCGCAACTCCAAAGCCAGAAGAAATTCAAATCCAAGTATGGACCAGAATCTAAACCAGGTGGTATCGAGGATCATTGAAAATACCGTGCAGATTTTAGCCAGGAATATAGAATGATCAAAGCATATGTTGAGAAAGATGGAAGAGGGATGTCATGTACCGAATGTTGATACAGCTGAGTGGTTGGCCAGGTAGCCGGAGCTTCTGTAAGGCATACCGATGACCGCAGATCAGTCAATGGACAGCGGCGGCGAGGCGTCAGGCGTCTGGAGCAGGACGTTGCGACGGTAGCCGACGAGAGGCGCGTCTCTTCTCTCATTTTACTCTTCCTTGAAGAAATATATCGAGTTAACTCGTAGCGGACTGGTTGTGGATACGCGTTGACATGCGTGCGCGGAACTGTGGACAGAGATCGTGGTCACGTTGCGACGTCGTGTTTGCTGGACACACACGTCCGGCAGCAGTTGGTCCGAGAAATGCATTTTCTAGAGAAACCTTGTTTACCCTTATTGCTTATCCATATTAAACTCTTCAGCATTCAGCGCTAGCCGGAGACCGGAGACCGGAGATTATTACACTGTGGAGAGAAATTTTCATGGACCGTTTAGCGATTCATTATTATAACATTATTCAAACATTATTCTTAACCGCTTAATAATTTACATATATTTATATACATACATATCTATACTTGAATACGAATGTATAATGGTTTAAATCGGGACCTTCCGACATCCATATTATCGACATATGCCTATTAAGTTTGGGTCACTGTGTCTTATGAAAGTGAAAACCTTATCGTGGTTCAAACCGCTTTTTCCTCGAATAACAAGATAGCAGCGGGGTTTAGATCCTTGAAACTACAAGCTAAGCTGAGTCGATGATCATTGTATGTCAAGGTAAAACTGCGGTTTAATAAAAGTAGAATCATTTCGCAAGACGTTTCGTTAAAGATTGAGCAGGTCCTAACTAGAATTCCAAAAGTCTATAGTTCGCGCCGATATAACCTTATGCCCACAACGGACATGATACTCTCACTTTGAAGTGCAAACCAGAATTTCATTACACGCACAACGTCCGCACCTCCAATGTCTTCAGTGAGAGCAAAGTTTATGTGCTGCGTTCATTGATAACAGAATTCTAAACTTAGTCCAAACTTAACTAACCATAAAAAACGTTGTCTTTGATATTTCAGAGCGCAAGTTCCCCTCGAAGGGTAGCCGTCCCCGTCCTAGTAAAGGACGGGAAACCCTGCGGAAGCGGTGGTGGGAACGAGGGTAGCCGCGGAGGTCCAAGCGCAGCTTTGGCCAGTCCGGCGCCCCACATGACCGCAGCATCCAGCCCCCATGGCTCTCATCATGCAGCGGTGGTCTCCCATCATTCCGTCGTTGGCGTAAGTCACGTGATGGCATCCAGCCAGAGCCTTCAGCATTGCTCTTACACAAGAACCAGTGCGCAACAAAGCATGCAGCAGCAGCAGCAACCTCAGTGTGGTGCTTACCTACCGCTTCAAGGTAGAGCTTGGTAGTGCGCACCATCCGCGGCGGGGGCTGCGTCATACGCAAGTCCCCAGGTCGCTGGCCCATGGGCCCTCGCCGCGGATCCAGCCGCTTGGTACGCCATTCCTGAAGACAGTCCTTAAGGCTTACAGACGTGAGCTTTTACGCGCGCGGATTTACGGAAATATTTAATACAGAAGTTCCGGATCAGTAGTGAGTTCAACTTCTTCGCCACAATTAGATTTTTTCAGTTATGGTTCAGACTTCGGAATTTCCGGGTCTTGAAAGTTCTCTGCCTGCTATGGCCAACACCCGAAATCAAGCTCTACTATTTCCGAAGTCAACAAAACACTGCAATACATTTTTGCACTTCTTGAGACTAATACTCAAAGTAGCATTCCAGAGGAAACATTTCCAGTCTTATTTTTCTCTGACAACACACACTGACCTAACCTCATCTGTTCCCATAGCTTGGATTTTACGAATGCTGCAAATTCATTTCTCGAACATTTGAATTCGAGCCTTAAAGTCTTGTAGGAGTTCTGAAACTGGATCAACCCCAGGTTTGATCTGTATTGCTTATAATTAGTGATTGCGAAAAAAGTTGGGCTTGATTTTGGGCGACCTTTGCTGGTCAGTGGAAAGAAACCCCATACACGATTTTAACCGTTGTGAAAATCCGGAGGACACTAGTCTGAACATTCCGATCATACTGTGAGCAGAGGATCCGTGATTCACATGGTGTTCCACGTAACGAGGAAGGATCAAAGTATATTTAATAACCAGAGACTATACACGATAGCTGCGGATTACTGTGATTATTGGTTCGAACTCGTAAGCCACGAGCAATTAAGCTCTGGTCCGGCTGATTTCAACTAAAACTGTAAACTGTAAACGTGATCAGAGTCGATACATACTTCGATACCGATTATCAAAGAAATCTCCTACGAAGGGTCCTTGAATTTAACCCATATTTTAGAACGCACGTTACGCGTCACACTGTGTGCAGATATCTGTGCAATTATTTTTTGATGTAAATCCCAGGCCAGCTATAGTCACTATACCCGTATCTTATCAGTTATTGCAAGTATTATGATTTTTCTAATATTATAAAATCGCCGGGATACGCAGAGGGAACAATAAACGGTTTATAACTTTTGATATTCAATTTAGCGCGTTGAAGATATCGTTTGGAGAACTAGACGACTGTTCAATTTCTGCATCGAATCTGCGTGAGTGATTAAGTTCTAGTGACTTTAGCTGTACTGATTCATGGTTCGGTTTGTAAGCGAAATAATGATACGTTAAAGTTTACCCAAGGGAAATATATGGACAAAAATGTTGCACAACGTTGAACGTATCCAGTGGCTGGTTGATTATTTTATGTATTAAGCAAACTTAAAGATGCTCCAGGAGCTGCGACGCGATATTTTTGAACAATTTTTCTTAAAATAAATGAAGTTTTTTGGAAAGTGACAGATCAAACCTGATAACAATTACCGTATATCTCGTTCCCCGAAGTACTCAGGGTCTCGAAAGCTTCTATCATTACACTCTTCTACGAAACCGTAATTGAATCATTAATTATTAATTGGTTGAAATTAGAATAATACTTGTGGAGGTGAGTTTTAATTTCGTTACCAACTAACGACAAGAGTTTAATTGCTCTCCGATTAAATATTCGGTTTCATAATAAAGGGCTAGATTTATTAGGGGGAAAATTGTTCACCATATGGACGTTTAGTATAAAAACAATTGACCATGATACGGTTACGCGTTATAGACGATATTGAGTTAAAATTCTAAGAAAGTAATTCGTCTCCAAGACTTTGTAAATAAATGATTTTAGCTTTAGGATATAATTATATATATATAATATACAGAGCGATTCTCTGGAAAGTAACGCGCCTAAAAAATAGGCAAGCGCGAAACGCCGCATTGAGCAGCTCAAACATCGAAGATTGGGTCTTATTTCCCACGTAATGAATAAAACCCAATCGTTGATGTTTGAGCTGCTTCGTGCAGCCGTCCCGCGCTTGCCTACCTTTTAGGCGCGTTGCTATCCAGTGAATCGTTCTGTATACAATTAGGGTGTTCCTCAATTCCGTCATATTAGAATTTCAATGCTCTCATAGGCCAGAACGTCTCGAAATATATACAAAAAAATTGAAGTAAAAATCCCAGGTGCCTATCTCAATTCTAAGTACTGCCCCAAAGTCTTTGAACTTTTCCATTTAAATAACACACAATTTTTACTACTTCGGGGTTATTTTTTACTTTCTATCGCATTATCGCTTCGAATGATCCAAAACTCCGCACACTTCTTACCTTATAGTAGCCTAGGTATCTATAAAAGGTACCTAGGTATCTAGGTAAGCTATAAAAATTCACCGATTTTTAACAACAAATTTTTATTCGTCACAGTTTAGAAATGAGAAATTATTATTATTATTTTTTTTGATGCGCTGTAACTTCGAAAATGATATCATTGAAAATTTGGGAAATTTTCATGGAATACCTACTACTACAGGTAAGGAGTGTACCAAGTTTGAGATTTTTCGGAGCTATACTGCGATAGGAAGAAAACAAATTAACGGCGAACTGCGACGAATCGTGTTTTATTAAAATAGGAAAATTCGAAGGCTTTATGGGGCAGTACTTGGAATTGAGATAGGTACCCAGGGTTTTGGTTACATTTTTTTGTATATATATATATATATAATATATATACGTCCTGATCCATGGGAGCATTGAAATTCGAAAATGATCGAATTAAGGAGCACCCTAATACATCTATGTATAGGTATATAAATAGATATAGGTGATTTTTAGAAACGGAGATATTGTTTATTATTCCACAACACGTCGTTTAATCTGGGCATCATTATAAGTTATTATACTTATAAGTTTATAGAAATCGTGTGCACAACCATGGCTTCGACAATCCTATATTTTATATTGGTTTGGAAGAGAAATTCTAGAACATTCCCTCCCTAGTTTGAATAATATTATCGTCAAATATTCACCAATGAATAGCATTGTTTTTGTACAATTACCCAAGACTCTGCATACCAACGGAATCCCACTTAAATATTAGTAATTAAAATGATAATACTACATACGTTGAGTTTATTGCTCGTTAGTGGGGGATTACTTTTGCTATACCATGCGATTATGTGGAAATTACAGGTTCCAAGCGCGCAGGCGCTGATTTATTCGAACATTACGAGGGCCGCAAACTTCAGACTTGCCACGAATATCCCTAGAGTCCGTTCTGCTATTTGTTTCCGATTATTGTCAAATACAAATGGCGGCAGACCGTGGCAGGAATAGGTTATGTTTGTCGTGAATCTAGCAGAAGACAGAACTAGGGATATTACCGAAAAGTTTGTGGAGTTGCTAGCGCGATTCTGCCGGCCAATGATATTCGAGTAGATCAGCGCCTGCGCGCTTGGGACCTGTAATTTCCACATTATCGTACGGTACAGAATTCCGGGAACTGTACAGCAATACTGCAGAATTTTGAATGAATTTTCGAAAATTAATGAAACGATGATAATTATCCTGCGTTCAATTGTAACGATAATCGAGTCCATCGATGTGTCACAGATTGAATTTTGAATGAAATCTTATAATAAAAGAAACTCTTTTCTATGTCAATTCTATTTGTATGGTGCACATGATACATCTAATATAGTATTGTGCATATAGCGTTTAGTAATATGTAGATTTGATCGTATATTATATATATATATAATAGATACTGGATGGTGTATATATTGTCTTTAATTATCATAATTACTATAAATTTTTATTTGAAAATATTTCGTTTAAGGAAAGCTCGCAGAGTCTTGACGCGCTCGCGTCTTCATTTTTTCATTTCATAATCAGAATCAATGAAAATAAAAATAACTAACAATAATTAGAACTCTAATTACTATTTGGTAATACAGCTATTCTTCGTGAAATATACGACTAATAGAAATGCACTGTGATAATTTGTTCATATTTTATCATCCGTCATATTTCGTTCGCGGATTATTATAGGAGGTCCAAAAAATCGTCAAGACTTTAGCGACAACCATTACGTATAAAATTTACATATGCCTAGATGTATACAACGCCTACGAGGGGTACCAAGTCACACGAAGGGTGTAAATAATAAGAAGACAAGAAAAATAATGTCTTTTTTTTCTTCTTAAAAAAGAAAAACCGAAAGCTTCATCGCTCGCTCCTTAGTACCAACGAATTTATAAGAAATGAAACGATGTTATATATTATATATATATTATACGTATATATATATATATATTATATTATACATAACGTTAGAGAATGAATATTAATAATATTATTATAATATGCGATAAAAAGTATACAATTAGTAATAAAGTAGCGTGTGACGGTGAAAATTAGAGATTATTATCAAGTTTTGTAAATAATAAAGAGATATTAATAAAATAATACCCGAAAGCTTAAAAAAAAATAAAATCAATAATTAATCCCTCCTTCGGTCATAAAACTTCATTTCTTGGATAGGGAAGATGTATCATTTGTGGCCGCTGTGCCGTTTGTGGTCATGCTTGACGAATGCTTCCCTCCTTTCTGGCACTATAAATCTATTTAATTATTGAATTAATTACGAAAACATACCCTACAGAAAATATTAGACCCAAATTTTCCGGTACTCGATCGTTTAAAAGTGAAGTTTTTAATAATTAGGGCTGTTGAAATAGTTTTGTACCGTTTGTGGCCAGGCCTTGATTTACATGGTAATGGGTAGGGCCAGAAATGGAGCAAGTGATGACCACAAACGGTACTGAGGTGGCCAAAAACGGTACGTCTACCCTATACCTACTCAGAAGAGAACCTGATTTACTTTGACAAGCTAAAAATGTATCTCACTTTGTGATTTCAACGGCTTATGGGCAACGTACGAACCCCAACTGCAGCCTGCAAACCTCTCATTCAGTTCAATGTATTTCTGAATGCCAATAAAACTAAGAACGTTTCATTACATGTCTCGTATTTTGATCATTGCTTCTACCAATAAGTTTGACTGCCATGGCAACCCCCCGCCGGTTGATACGCGTTAGAAACGACCCATAGGACGAATCCCTCCCTTCCTTCACTTTCCTTTCGCCCTCGCTTCCAGACTTTGCCAACAAATATTAAGGTAAGCCGATCTTCAGCGGAAGCTTAATACCTACCCCGTACAGACTATACTCGATGTACACGTACCCACACCTACGCGTAAGTACGCGTTACACTTTTCGAACTACCCACATAAATCGAACACGGTTATAGGTTGGTGCAGGCTTACACGCGACTTGCGAGTTGCGCAGATCTTCATAAGGGTCCGGGTATATACATATAATGTATACCATAAGTTTTGTGAGGGTTGTTGTTGGCTTCGGATAAAAAGGTATTTATTAACCGGTGTTCCTAATTGCTAAGCCGGTGCAGAACGCATTAAGGGAAGTCCGAATAACTCATTGTTCAAAATGCCAATAAAATTAACCCTCCGTGCAACGGACCAGCTAATCTTCCGCTGTGTGTATAAAATAATAGCTATATTATATAAGGGTGATCCTTAATTTGATCATTTACAAATTTCAATCCTCCCATGAGCCACGACGTCTCGAAATATATATAGAAAATAACCAAAACCTCAGGTTTCTATCTCGATTCTGAGTACCACCGCAAAGCCTTCGAATTTTCCTATTTTAACAAAACACGATTCGTCACATTTCGCCGTTAATTTGTTTTCTTCCTATCGCAGTATAGCTCCGAAAAATCTGAAACTTGGTACAGTCCTTACCTGTAGTAATAGATATTTCATGAAGATATCATGTCCGAAGCTACAGCGCACAAAAAAAAAAAAAAAAAAATTAAAAATAATTCCCTATCTCCAAATTGTGATGAATAAAAATTTGTTGTTAAAAATCTGTAAATTTTGCGGGTACCTAGGCTACTATAGGTAAGAAGTGTGCGGAGTTTCGGATTATTCGAAGCGATAATGCGATAGAAAGTAAAAAAATAACCCCGAAGTACTAAAAATTGTACGTTATTTAAACGGGAAAGTTAAAAGACTTTGGGGCAGTACTTAGAATTGAGACAGGCACCTGGGATTTTGACTTTTTTTTTTTTTTGTACATATTTCGAGACGTTCTGCCCCATGAGAGGATTGAAATTCGAATATGACCGAATTAAGGACTACCACCCTGATATACGCAGAGTGAATTCCAAATCGGTGGCATATTTTCAGTGCGGCCAACTTTCTACCGAGCCGAACGGTCAAAATATTTGGAAATTATACACATCGCGACGGTCTGTCGTGTATAAATTTCAGGTTTTCGACGGTTGGCCGCTCTGGAAATTTGCCTGCGCTCGGAGCTTGCGCATGCGCACTGAAAATTCAGCTGAATTCGCCTGTCCACCCATCAGGAACTCACTCTATATATCATATCTCACATCGCATTACATGTAAGATATCCTGAACACAAAAACGTATTTTTATTCAGTCAGGTATCGACGAGTCAACTTCACATCCATGACTGCATCCCATCAATTACTATCAAAATTTCAATTCAGACACTCACTGAATACGAGAATGAGATAAACGATGTAAATCTCCATGGATTTTTGGTATGATTTATTTTTCTCAAAGCCTTATCCTTCACGGTCATTTCAGGCCATCGTGAGCTGAAAAATTTCCTCAATTGGACTTAGGGAGTATATTCTATGAAACTGCGCGTAGGTAAACAATTATATGCCTGAAATTTCGATGATTTTTTGAAAACTCAATTATTTTTTTGAGTTAATCGGGTCGCTCAAATGTTTCGAGTAATGTCTCGAAATGCACGTCCATAGACAACATTTAGGTCTTTGGTTTGTATGATTCTGACGAACCGTTTCCTGTCGAAATTCAGAGTTCCGTTTGCGGCTTTATAACTACGATTTAAAAAAATTAGAGTTGTGTACAACTATATTTTTCAGTAACGTTTTGAGTAGCGTTAAATAAATTTCAGTAACATTTATTGCCACGAATCGTGACACGCAATCATGAGTCTTATGGTAATTCCTGAGTGGACGTTCATGCAATTAATTTTTCAACCTCATGAGGGTGGTCGTCGTTTATTTGAAAATTTTTTAACCGGAAGTTGTGGGTCTGTTCAGATCATCAAGATAAATAAAGAGGTAGCATTACTTGGATGAAATCTTGCGCTTTTTAATATGTCAGATACAATCTTGTAGAAATGAAATTTCTTTACTTGATAAGCGTATAATTGAATTATCGCGTGAGAATGCGATGACGCGAAATTGCATCGCCTACGTACTCGTGCCAGCCTTGAGGACACGGCGTAATCGTATCAAACAACAAATCGGGGGTGGCCACGTGCTGCTGTCATCGCCACGTTGCTGTATAGACACACATACATACACGTAACGTATTTATATCCAGAAAGATGTTACAGTAGCGTAACTACGAGGTGACATCGTAATGGCAGAAGAAGTCGGCCAAAGGCCTAGCTGGGAATCCGAAATTATCATTTTGTAGAATCAAGAATTTCGAGTTGCAGTAGGGAAGATTATTATTCACGTAGTAGATCGACGATCTAAGGAAACTCTGTTGTTAGTTATATCCCAGAAGAAAGGGAATACCTAAACATGAATGAAGCCTCCAGGGAAACAGAAGGCAGCTGATTTCAAGGTAAGTTCGGATGATTTACGGTCACTGCAGATGATTTCGTAGGATTTTATCGCCATTTCAGTTTATATCGCAGTTGGCTCTTTACCGATTCCAGATAAGAACGTATGATATGATCAAGAGCATGAAACCGATCTCATTGGAGAAATATTCTGTTGACATAGTCTTTTCCCAGATGATAACATGGATCGTGAAACAATTCGAAATTATTTCAGATTTCATGGATTTTTCGTTTACATAGATTGACTCTACCGAAGAATAGTGTAACACACGATATTTTTTGTAACTCCCTGCGAAGAAGGATTGATTTGAGAGACAGATTAATTAATCAATATAACCTCGCGGTTATATTATCTCGGAAAAAGCACTAGTGCGTAAAGTAGAGTATTTGCGGTGTGCGCATGTGCTAACTCTTCTTTTCTTGACTCCTACGACGAGCATAATTTTTCTCCGGTGCAATAAAACTATACATACTTTCTTGCGAGACATGCTTCGAAAGTTTGATTTTCGCGGCCTGTGTAGCGTACGTGAAGTACCTTATTTCCGAAGAGTGGAGAAAAGAAGAGTATGCGCATGTGCACATCGCAAATACTCTACCTTAAGTACGAGTGATTTTTTCGCGCATGCGCACTTCAAGATAACTCAATTTTATGCACTGTATCATGGCGGCGGGCTTTAACGACGTGAGGTTATGTTAATTATTTAATTCCTCTCTCAAATCAAACTTTCTTCGCACGGAGTTGAGAAAAAAAAAATATCGTATGATACAAGTGCGGATAGGCAACATCCAACGAGTGTCGTTTGCGGCACGAGCCGAACTATTTTCCGCACTTGTATTATAATACACTATTTCTCTGCTTGACATTTTTGCTGGAAAAAAAAAAATGATATTTTTTTCAGCAATTACTCAATGAAAATAAAATCTCATATTTCTTTCACTTACGCCACTGTACCAGTAGATATTTTGACGCGCACGTGCAGATGGTGCAGTGCGTACGTTTATACGCCGACAGATAGGTCCTGGTGGTTAGGTGGTGGAGATATAACCACCATGCGGCAGTTAATAAATATGATAATAGAGGATACGACAGGGATAGGATAGGATAGGGTGTATAAGAGTGACCAGTGGAGGCTGACCTGTCAACGACAGAACGGCTCGTATGTCACGCGCCCAACCCGCGCCAACCACATCGAGGTCCCCGCTTCCAAATTCCCGCTTTGCTCTCGACGAGGTGTCAGTTCTACGCTTCACACCCTCCCATAGATTTTATACGCGGTTTTACAACTGCTGAGTTATTCTCGGTTACTATAATCATTTGATGTTATACATCACCCATACGTCATTGTCATCATCACGTGGTGCATTTTTCAGGATTTTTGTTTTGTTCAATTTTATGGTTATTTTCTTCACCCGAATTATAAGACAAAATTAAATTTTCGAGGATGAGGAATAAAGTTCTGTCTGTAATTATGTTTTTTTTTTTTTTTTTTCGAGGAATCGGATTGCAACACACTCAGGCAGAATTTGTTCGAATGAAACAAATTATTGAATTGCCAAACAGTGAAACAAATGTTTGTATCATTCAAAGTAATTGTTCGTTCATTTATGTTTTTTTTTTTTTTTCAGTTGAATCAAATGAATAGCTGTTGAGGATGTAGTGTCCGAAAACAATATTAGATTAATTGAACACATCGAGTTGGTCGAATCAGAAGGGTATTTTGTTAAATTTACCAATAGCAAACGAATGAATTTCTTCTATTTCGTGAAATTGATCAAATTTTCGTAATACCACTGAAAGAACCAATAAGATTTAAGTATTTTTTCACTCTTGCATAGATAATGACGTCGTGTGTTCGGAATTCTTTAGAGTAAGTTAACCAGGACTCGAGTTAAAAGTCAAAAGCTTTCCGAATCTTTTTATGAGAAATATATTTCGTCGTTCATATTATAATCAGGTTTAAATTTGAAATAGGTACTCGAAGCATGACGAGCGCGATTCTCTTTATTCTAAATTCATGGGGTAATGCGACTCATTCATTGGCGTATTCATGAACAGGTTCGCGCGTCGATGTTGACAGGGGTTGTTTTGAGGCGCGGGAGTTAAACTCCTAAGAAGACGCCAAGGAGATCGCAAGGAGTGGCTCCAGGACCATCGTGGGGATGCTAATGTCCTTTTACTACGACGTTGCGAGCACTGAGCAGCAAGGGTGGAACTGGGGAAGCCTATATAATGTATTGCAAGGGTTGTCTGTCTTGTTTGCGTTCGAGGAGCCAAGTTTGCATTTATCATTCATGGGGTCATGCATTATCCAAACCCCATTATACAGACCAATATAGCTTGTGAATTCTCCATTCCTGCAATAAATACGTACTTATAATCTACGCCGAATCAAATTGCCACCCCCTTTGTACAGTTACCTTCAAATATTCTACCTGTGCAATTAAATCGCACTGTTTCAGTTCTCTAATTAATCCCTCGACATCCAATAATACCTATTTCGAATACAGATTACCCTCCACCTTGTGCCATGATCTATGCGTCTATAAATTCCACCCTCAGTGTCACACCGACCCTCGTATATTGGAGTATCTAGCGAACCATTCGCCGTTCGCCCTGAGGCTATCGACATTTAACAGTATCCTGACACAGGAGCAATAGTGGCATAATTGCATACCAATTTCACGAGGGATTATTACCGAGGATTACTATCCACATATCATTTTGGAATATAGCTGTAGTCATAGTCGTCTTATTCTTTTTTCAATAATTCATTTTTTGTTCCATTTTCGACTCTGAAGAATTGCTTTCAGAGTTTGCAGATCAATTCGGATGCGGAATTGACGTATGGGGTATTCCACGCCTGCACCTCAGCAAAGTAATTTGCACTCATGATTTTTTCTGTGATACTAGTGCGAACCTGGAAAAACTCCCGTATCAAATTTTACGCAATTTCACGTTCAAGCCCGTCACATAAATGCTACAGTCGATTTTTAGGACTGAAGCATGGAAATATTCGGTTTTCAAAATGAAGAATTTTCACGCGAATTTCGGAGGTGCAGGACGTCCTTTTCTATTTTCATTCTCATACTGATATTTCACGAGTTATAGAAACCAGAATCTGTTATCGAATCTTGGAATTATTTGAGAACTATAATTTCGAAAATTCAAATTTGAATCCTCGACGAAAGCGTTTATATAAAAAAAATAACGTCTTGTAAAATATCAGCATAAAAATAGAAAATACGATACAAAAAAAAAAAACGATAAAACGTATTTCCCGCAGTCTGGAGTTTCCATGGACATTTTTCACTTCGAAGACTGAATATTTCCTAGTTTTAGTCATAAAAATCGATATGGGTTTCAACGCTCGTAGGCTAAACCCGGGCGACTGTAACAAAAATGTTAAATTTATTTTGGAGCCTTTCAGGGATAAAAAATAAAACTTTGTCATATGGTCAATCGTTTTTAAGTTGGCATGGGATACCCCGTATACATATATTATATCGGATACATATAGAATCGCGCTAGCACTCTACCAACTTTTGAGTAATATCCCTAGTTCTGTCGTCTGCTAGATTCACGACAAACATAACCTATTCCTACCACGGTCTGCCGCCATTTGTATTTGACAACAAACGGAAACAAATGGCAAACGGACTCTAGGGATATTCGTGGCAAGTTTGAAATTCGCGGCTCTGTTAATATTCGGATAAATCAGTGCCTGCGCGCTTGGCACCAGCACGTAATCTCATGGTATATTCTATAAATTTAAAAAAATCTACAAAATTATTTTTTTTTTATTAAATTTGAGTCCAATTCTCTGAAAAGGGTTGAAATTTTTACATGAAAAATCTCTGATAATAACGGTATAGTGTTCAAATTTCTAGAATATTTTTCAAAATAGTTTCAGAGATATTTAAGAATTTTTTCAAGTTTCGGAGTCATTGAGAAACATTTCCAAAAATATATTTTCACCAAGGGAACTAATAGTTTTATAAACCTGTGAAATAATAATTTGAGTATATCATAGAATTGGAAGATCACCGGATAAGCTAAAATTATATGTATAAATTCATAGGTTTGTCGACGTTGCTGAAACGATTCGTTAATATAATTTGATGCAATTATAGATATCTTGAAATTTTTTGACTGCAGCTTTGACGAAAATTCATCAAATTCCGGCTGACCGCGTTGATTTTATATTCGAGTTAAAAATAATAAAACGAATTGCTGTGTATAAATTGATGGCTTTGCTTACAAGGGGAATTTTCAATATTGCAACAAAATAAAACTTGTCTCGATATGTGTCGCATGCTTGTGGCGCAGGTATACCGGCACAACTTCCTGCATACCGTTATAACCGTGTATTCCACATAGTGCTGGTGCACACCCTCGCATCAGTAATCCTCAAAGCATTCCGCACATGATAGTCGAATGACGTACTTCTCTATGGCCGATATTGCTACTCGATACCTTCCAACCTGTTCATTCCCCATCCAATCCCCCCCCGTAATTAATTACATAACAGGATGCCTCCACGGCAATATTGTGCAGCTATAGGAACGCTTAGGTGACGACTTTAATACTTGAAAGTATTTCTCTTACTCGGCTATAAAATTTTCTGTATATGAATTCTGCCTAGGTTTTCAATAAACTAGGTATATATAAAAACTACGGTTGTTCATGAACATAAATATATTATCTAACGATCGAGGTAATGTGAAAAAAAAAACATATGCCATTAAAAGAGTCATAGGTATGGGATAATAGTATACTTTTCGATATTAGTGCGAAAGTGTTGATTTTCGTACGAGTATGAAATTTTTCGCCCCAGGGAAGCAAGGGTGACAATCACACGAGTCGAGAATCATCTTTCGCACGTGTATCGAACTTTATTTTTTAACACAACGCGCGTTATTCTGAATTTTATGCACAAAATCGAACTTTGCGCACGCAGTGTGATAAAATAAACTGCTGCAGTGATTGTGTATGGATCACTAAGCTTGGAACTTTTTTTTTTTTTTTTTCATGTTTCGATTCTCGATAGTAAAAACTCTTCCTACAGAATTTAGACGTCTTTTTTGTCCTCTATTCAGTGAAAAATAACTACGATATATCATGCCAGATGGTTTGTTAATCCGTGATTTATTTATACTTGAAAAATGCTCTTGTAATATGGACCGGCTAGGATAGTGGGTATAGGTTGAGCAATGAAGAAGGCATTCATAGATCACGAATTGGCAACAAAACAAAACGCAATAATGATTATTAATGAAAAATGAAAAATGACTTTTGAATGTTCTTTTCTATAAATATTTTCGCCTACTACCTACCTTTTCTCAAATCTGAAATAATCGTCGAAAAATGTAATTGTCGCAAAGAGACAATTCAACCCGAGCCACGGATAGCGAAAAACCAAAAAAACTAAGTACAAGCCTGCATTTGTGGCACTGTCGCACAGATAAATGCACGTTGGGGGTTGGTCCTCTGAGATATCTAGTCAGGGCTCTCGCAGGATCAACGGTTTCCAGTTACATGAGTCTAGGGGTGTAATTGAGCTCCCTTATTAGTCGTAGGTATTTAACTGTTCGCTAAGATCAATACTGTATGTAAGGGCGGTCCTCAATTTGTTCATTTCCGAATTTCAATGCTCCCATAGGCCAGGACGTCTTCAAATATTATACAAACAAATATATAAAAAAAAATTCCGAAAGTTTTAAATAGGAAATACATGTAATTGTTTTTAACCACTTACTTTTTTTTTCAGAACCCCGATAAAAATTGATGAAATAATTTGAAATTTGGCACAGTCGTTGCTTGTAATGACGGGGCTCTGACATTAGCCCAGCCATTTTCAATTTGCCTGATTTTTATTTTTCGGTTTTACATTACCCATTTGAAGTAAAATCCACGACTTCTTCCACATCTTTAATCCAATCCGTTCTCGATTTACAAATTTTTGAAAAATCTCACTCAAAAAATTCCAACGCATATTGCTCTGGGAAAACGAGCCAGACGGGCCAAAAATTATATCAATCTTCCCGTCTTGACTCGAAAGTATTTTCTCAAAAAAATATTTCTACAACTATTGAATACCTATTTCAGTGGTTTTTTCAATTTTTAAATAGGGAAGCAATTGAGGGGATGAGCGGAATAACGGTATAACTCGAAAAACATAGTTTTTAGATAAATAAGAAAAACGTAAGAGACTGATATGACTGAACGCATCCTGATATAATTTACCATACCACGGTATTACATATTATAATAATGCTTTTTATTGTACCGTGCGATTATGTGGAAATTACAGGTTCCAAGCGCGCAGGCGCTGATTTATTCGAATATTACGAGAGACGCCGATTTCAGACTTGCCACGAATATCCCTGAAGTCCGTCTGCTATTTGTTTCCGATTGTCGTCAAATACAAATGGCGGCAGACCGTGGCGGGAATAGGTTATGTTTGTCGTGAATCTAGCAGACGACAGAACTAGGGATATTACTGAAAAGTTGGTGGAGTTGCTAGCGCGATGCTGCCGGCCAATGATATTCGAATAAATCAGCGCCTGCGCGCTTGGAACCTGTAATTTCCACATAATCGCACGGTATAAATAGAACCACATAAAGTTCAAACCAGTCACAATAAACGAACAATTAAGTTTTCGAGTTATACCTTTCTGCCAAATAATAACGCTGGTTTTCCCTGTATCTCACATTTTATTTTCACAAAAAGTCTGATAAAGAGTATAAACAGTTACAAACAGTAACACAACGAACGATTTATACCTGTATCCTTTTTGTTAAATTCTAGTTTACGTATATTAACAGTTTACCCGAATTTCATCAGATGCTTTTTCGACCATATTTTGATACCAGAACTGCGCTTCGTTTCACATAAATTTCATCAAAAATCGTAATGAAATTAATATCTAAGCGTATGTGGAAATCAGGGATTTTTTTTGCTGAATTAGTAGAACACAGTTGACGATTTTTTTAATGATTTTTTACTATGTTGATATTTATTGATTCACAGGTACAGAGGTTCAGGCATAATTGATCATCAAAATTATTGTACACGAAAGTTTATTGATAATGATAGAGGTTGATTCGTTATAACGGAAATTCGTACATGCGATAAAAGATTCATTTTCTATCAAATAAAATTAAGCCATTGAATACGTGAATCGCAGCGTGAAAGAAAGACATATCCGATTAAATCGGAAGTAAATATCCATATGTTTATTATTTAACAATTGAGAACATCTCAGACCCAAACAGTTTCAGGAATTCACTGCATTTCGAGATTTTCAATAGTTGCAACAACGGGGCTGTTTTCACTCATGTTGATGATGATATACTCAAAACGTCTACGTCATGAAACTCCAACTATAACAAATCAAGGCTTGAATCACAAAGAACACATTCCGTAATAATTTAGTAATACGATGACTTGCTAGGATTCGTATCACTCAAGTTTAACAAGTCGAACAAATCCGAATTGCGATTAAAACTTTAGATAAAAATAAATAAGGTCCATGTTTCATACATCCAATAATGGTTCTCGAATCTTGACGTGTTAAAGTTTAAATATTACCCTTGTGCTTGATGATTCCCTCTGCAACTTTATACAGTATTTATTGTAATCGATAAATACGGTTCATCGAAATCGAAGACATTATGGTTTTCTATTTTACCTTCGTAAACAATAGATTATCTCACTAATTATATTGTTACAGTTTCCCACATACTCCTAATTGTTCCATAAACAATATGGAATAGAAAATACTCGATCATTACAACTCGGCATGTACAGGATTGTCATGGCATCATTAATCATTTGAAAAAGCCACCCAACACGAAACGTGACACATAGTATACCTACATGTATGTATGCTCAGATCAAAGGTATATGTCAATTCTTCTGTGATATACCAGCTGGTTTGCATACAGATAAAGACGACGAGTATCTCGAAAGTTAACACTTCTAATTTCAATCGTATAAGTATTCGTACGTTTCGCGTAGATTACTACACCCATTTGTTGGTCTACATGTCAAACGAAGTGCAGTAGAGCGTCGATTATCCGAATCAATTGGGACCGGGCACCTTTCGGATGTTCGAAAATTCGGATAACCGAACAGCAATATTCCGTGGGCGAAAAAAACGCTGATTCGTTGAAATTTGGATGATTGACTTTTCGGATAACCAAATCGACATTCGGACAATTGACGTTACGGATAACTGACGTTCGGATAATCGACGTTCAAATGTACTTATTGAACAATAAGATATGAGTGTCACAACATTTACTCATGTAAAAAGGTATTCAATTTAACTTCACCGTGAACGAATGGTCTTTTCACTCGTGAAAATAAATCAGGTGAAATCCAAGAGTCGAACCCCACGTGATTGCGTAAAGTTGTGCACCAAAGAAACACGTTCACAATGAAACATAACATATTTGAAAATCATAAATGCATATATTCACAATAAACATCGTTAAATAAATGTGGAAATCGAAAAATTAGTCTTCCAACTAAGGCGAAAGGTAATTAATCCTTCAGTTTGCTATAAATTCTTGTCTATAGAGAAATGATGAATATTATAATGATGAAGGAACGAACTGCCAAAACACTCTGCCTTGTCGATATGTGACAACCTACCGTTCAACAGATGAATAGACTTTCGCTGGAGCTTAGCCCAGTGTGTACAATAATATAATATGAAACACTTTATTTTTGGTGTAGTTCTACACTGATAAGAAAAAGTTTATTATAATGAGTTGATAAACGTTAAAAAATTGGATAATATGTACTTTTGCGATGATACGAATTTTTCCTGTCTGCATCTTTACTTATTGAAGCGTTTTCGCATCATACAGGTTATATTGTATCTTGTTGAAACCACGGGATAATCAAATATTGTCTTGCCGTCGACTGACATCAGATTTTTGGTCGAACCTTTACGATGCCGGAAAGACGTTGGACGCGTCGGAACATAAGTTCTGGTTTGATCCTCTAAAACTCTAATTTCTTTATTCTTCAGTTTAATCGACAGAAATATCATTCTGTTTTAGTAGAATCATATGTGTGAGTCAAGATTAGCGCTCGCACTTGAAATTCTGATAAGCGTCTCCACATCCTACTAAATTTTCAAATATGCACTATTTCGCAACCTCATAAGTCTGGGAAAACTCAACTCAATGATCGATTTTATTTTCGACTTATAATTCATTCGTTAATCAGTTCACGGAATGTTTTATCAAAGATTGAAGTGCTGTAGGTCGAAACCAGAGCCACGGAGCCTCTCTGAACTCGAGGATCTAGAGAGCCGAACTAGAATGTCAAAAGTCTAGTCAGTGTCTAAACTTCCGCATAACGGACATAACTCTCACTTTCAGGTGCAAATCGGAATTTCATTATACATGCACAATCCTATCCTCAAATTCTAGTTCGCACCTCGAAGTCTTCAGTGAGTAGGTACTTTAATCTCTATTCCGATTCCGGGGGTAATTAGATAATCGTTAATTAAATGTCTTCAGCGGTTGGTTATGGTTTTTATAAGCACCGTTACACAGGCTGCGGGTTTTTCACCGTATCACTATATTAGAGATTGAACGATCGCGATAAGAACACTGCTATATTATAAACCGAGGGTTACAGTACGGTGTTTTACGCGGTTGAGCTCCCAGTTGAGCCGTCGGTGCCGCCGGCGTCGAGGAGAACGACGGGCATGTTGCAGGGGCCAAAGAAATCGTTCGTATCGCAATGAATCGTAGGTTAAATTGGTGCAGCGGGGGTGTCGAGACGTGGTGGAGAACGAGATCGACGGGAGGAACACGGATTCACATACTTTACCGCACACAACCCTTCGACTCGATGCGACTCGGTGTCGTCGGCGTCGTTCCAGGTGGGGAACGCGACTCCGCCTCGTTCTTCAACCGGAAACGCCCTCGGCGTCGGCACGCCTACAGGAATAACGCAACCTCGGCGATTTCAGGAGTCCCGGAGACTAGCAGGAACCCAGGATTCATCCGCCACGGAACATCAAAAACTTCATACAACTCGGAAGATCCACAAGCAGGCCTATAATATACACTAATTATATTAACAGGATGGGGAACCATAATATGCGAGGGATTAGAATGTATATTAAGTTTCGTCAATCGGATTACATTTTTGATTATATTCCGACAAATTTTTTCATTGCAACTTCCAAAATTTCATAACTATGAAATACTTTGTAATAAGTCTCATAAACGATTTTCAAAATATTGATAAGTCTCATGAACGAATTTCGAAATTTTAACACTTTAGGTAGTGTCAAAAATTTTACAGATCATTTTTCAGATCGAGAATTAAAAAATACCCTACCGCCCGCATATGCACTGAAACTGCATAACACAAAGGGGAAAAGAAGCTAAAACTGAATGCTATCGAATATTGAATTGAAACTGATTACAAATTGAATGAAATTAATAAGCGAACAGCCATTTTGGTATTGATTACGATTACGATTAAGTTATAGATAATCAGCTGGAACTCACTGGCGTCAGATAAAAAATTTTGTTTAACGCTGTTTTCTCGTATTTAAACTTCAGTAATGTGATTGAGGAATTTTTCTTACCGATTAAAACAGATTTCAGTAAGTTAATTTTCGAACGATTTCGGATAAAACTAAGCTAAGAGGAATCATCTAGTCGAGATTTGATTCTGGTGCTCGATGAGCTCTCCCAATTCGTTTGACTAAAAAAGCTCTAGAATTGGAAATTCGCTCTGGTATACTCACGTCAGACCCAATGACAATAAAATACAGAACTGAACGTTGTTAAAAACTTCATCAAAGCCACGTGGTAATATGGACGAAAGTTTTAATTGTGCTAAAAACAGCTGCAACCTATAACGTAAGCAAGCTGCATATAAGTAGCTGGCTTCAAGTAGCAGCCCGATGGCCTAAGGCGTCATTGCTCCAAGAACCTCAATTCAGTGCTGCGCTGAAGAGGTAAATAAGATCTCGATCAAATCTTTGATTCCCTCTTGCAACGTGTATGGGCATACACGTATTCAGCATCGGATTGTATGCGTATTTCTATGTATGTAATATACGCACGTATAGGTTATAGAAATGTACTGTACAGGGGCACAGCACACCCACCGTATGTGCGCTGCAATAGCAGCAGCAGCAGTAGTAGCAGCAGCACCCAGGAAACCGTTGCTTTGCATAAAGAGAAATATAAAAGGCCGCTCTTCTATTGCACCGCTAGTTGGACGAGGTATAATTCTTGGCGAGAATTAACAAGCTGCTGTTATAGGTGGGTACATACGCGGTGCGGGTTTATATCGGTGAAATAACGGTCGAAGCACTCAAAAATATCACGAGATCGAGGCATTGTATCGTTGGCACTTATCGGTCTGGTGACGCGTTCACGATGGGACATTGTTTAAATATGAGTGCGACTGCAGGCTTTTGTTGGTTTCTTTTTGCCCGGTGCAAACGAATGAACGAAATATTTCTCTGGCACGGCTTATAACGTTTCCTCGAGTGGCGCTGCATGCCGCTAGGACGCGACGGCCATAACTCGAGCCGATCCTGCTAGGGCAAGGCAAGGCGAGAGTCGAAAACTCGGCGGTCGTATACATCAGGATTCCCACACACGGTGACAAGTGACGTGGACGCCGAGCCCACCAACGGCGACCAGCACCCCGACGCGGATACACGCAGCGCGAGCGTTTCGATTCGTCGTCCCCTTCCGGACTAACGTATCGATATTTCCGCGAGACTGGTTACTATTCGCCTCCGGGAGCCACGGAGTACCCAGCGTCCCTGGAGTCTCGAGTCCGCAGAGTCAAGGAGTCGCTTCGCGGGGGGCTGTAGTCGCACGGAGGAGTTATAGGTGCCGAGAGTCGGGGACGCCGGGGCATTAGAGACACCCGGGTGACCCGCGCGGGAACTGCACCCGGGGGGTCGCGGCTCGTCAACTACATACTGACTGACTACTCTCTTGGCCTTTTGGTTTCTTATTGACTTCTTCGACGGCTCGTCAAACGCAAAGAACTTAACGCAACTCGAAGTGCATCGCTAGGAAACGATTTCATTTAGGGTGTATTATAAGCGTTGGTAATCATTTTTTTTTTTTTTTCCTTTCGAGTCACTGCCACGCCGTGAAGAAATATTCTATGGACTCATTCTTTCGCAATTGATTACATACTTGCATTTTGAGACATAATTTTAAATTATTCGACATTTTACGGACTTCTCTTTACATGTGGATTTATTGCACCGGTGAAAAATTCGTTGTCGTTGGGTACCTATACGCCCGTCGCATGATTCATCAAAACTTTGTCAAATGTCAAGGAAATATCACTCGTCGATGTCATTTTAGGGCGAACCAATAATATTCGACGAATTAAATTCTCATAGATTTAAACATTATTTTATAATATTCCTTGCAAATTTCAAAAAGTTTTGACAGTAAACTCGAGTAAATTCAACTTATGCAAGGTGAAGTCTATAAAATTTTAAACAATTCAAAAATACAAGTACCCTGCACGCTCAGCGAAAATCGTGGTTCATTTGAGTCAAGCATTTCGTTTTGAGCGAAATTTGTTTTCTTCGAAAGAGGTATTTGGTTGCTTTGCAAAATATTTTATTAATTCAACCGAGATGACGTGTTGAATTAATCTAAATATCTTTGAATGAATAAAAAAATTTGTTTACTTTGAACAATATTTTTGTGTTAACCAATCGAGCCAATTTATCCGATAACCCACTGATTAGTTCAAACAAATATTCATTTTATTAAAATAAAAGATAAATAAACAGAAAATTACTTTGAATAAAGCAAACATTTTTCCGGCTGTCTGGCAACGCGAGAATTAATTTGATTCAAACCAAATTTCCTCTGAGTGTAATCACTCCGTTAAGCATTTAAATGAAGGCTGTACAATGATTCGTGTACATTAATAGGGTAACGCGAATTTTTCAATAATTTTAATTTACGTCCAGAATAAAATTATTTCAACTTTGTTGTTGTTGTTGTTGTTGTTTTTTTTTTTTTTTTGTGGTTATTCAATAAAATTGTAGGATGTCATTCATGCCGGGAATAATACTATTTTTTCTTTGTGTGTTGTTTCAATAGTGGATGACAAATCACAAAAATTATAGCACCTATTATATCAATTTTATGAACCTCTTAACGCCAGATACAAGAAGGTGGAAATATACTATCTATACTGGAGGCTAAAGCGTGAAAATAGAGTTCTTTATACATCATAGTCGTGATTCGATTTTTGTATAGAATTATATACCAGTTTTATGACTCTGAAATGAATACTTTATAAAATTTCATATTGCCTGATCAAGCCCCTTCCAAATATCATTCCTACGTCTGATTTTAAAAGTGTTCTTAGTGATTTGTAATTCATTGTGAACACTTGTACACATGCAGGATGACATTTTATTGAACAGAAGCTGTAACATTTCGGAATCAGTATTTACCAAAATTTCACGATGGAAAGATCTTTTCAACAGTTTATTATGGAATAATTTCAAATTCCGAACACAACTCGCTTTCAACTTTTCAAGGCTGCAAGTTGCTCCGCAATTGACTTGACAATCGATGAATATTTCTTTTGTTCTAATATTTAATTGGAAATTATTGCGTCGATTAGTAAACTAGACCCACGTAAATGCAATGTAGATATTCAAAAAAAATATTTTATTAGAATTGAGGTGTTGGTATCCATAAACCGCAATTATTAACGCAATACTAATTCGAAAAAAATTCTTTATCCTCTATGTAATATGCATACGTCGACGAGATGCTGGATGATAATATATAGTCAGTTTACTTTGTCCCTCGCATAATGTGTCCTGTCAGTAATGTTTGCTTTCTACTATATAAGCTTCTTACTTCGCGTATAGATTCTGTAGGAAAGAAACTCCGTCCATATGATGTGTGCACATATAAATACAGAGATTATCAAGAGAGGCTATGTCAAGTGATTTCCATTTATTTATTTTCATGTATTTGATATTTCCTAACCAATCACAGCCCGGCTACAACTCTCGTAAAGATCGACTTGACCATGTATGTTTAGCAAGTGCAAGCCACTCACATATACAGGTGCCTATAATTTTAATGAGAAAAATATAAACTTCTGTCTACCTTTGTGAATAGGATTCATCTTCCTCCCTTGATTTTTTTCCTTACTTCTACCCAAAGCACGAGCAATAATTTATTTATAATTAACTCGTGATAACAAGCGACGCGCGTATTTGAAAATTAATCACTTTAACTACCTGCGTACTACCCGCGCAAGTGTGGTTATCGGTGCAGTTTACATGAGCGTGAAAGGCCATAAAGGCCTAAACTTCAACGGCTGTTTGCACATCGGGGGAAAAGCAGATCCGTGAGTGTGTCTGTGTTTGCATATTTTTGCGTCAAACCTGAAAGGTAAAGAACTTTATACTTTATACATTGTCGAAAATCGTGCCCTGGATGCTTATGCCTACCCTCATGTGAAATAGCTGATCGTTTGACTTAGTTTCATGGAGGTACTTCAATTTTTTCGGCACGGGAAAGGGCGGGAATAGAATAACCGTCACTTCCATCAAATTTGCTAGACTAACATCAACAATAATCCGAAGATAAGGTATTTTCTAACTGTTTTGTAATATTTTGAATTTTTTTATGACAAAGAAAAGAGGAGAAACCACCGTCCTGCCATAAAACAGGGCTAGAAAATTCCTGTTTGTCAGGAATTTGGATGAGAATCAACGCTTGTGTAACGTCACAAACGAGTGAATAAGTTCGTATAAACTTTTTTCAAATCGTACGATTCAAGCTGGATAATTTGATCGTGTTACTTTTGATTATTCAAACTGCAATCTTGGAATTTTGAAATTTTTAAAAATGATTGAATACTCGTCATGACTCAATAGAAGGAAAAAGATCGAGTTAGCAACAAAATCGAAAGTTCAAGTGGTTGAGTTGACATGGAATGAATCATGCATAGGAAAGAATCCTTTCGAATCGGCGTGCGTGACGAAAGTGTGATTTTTTTTTCTCTCATTCTCTTGTGGAAAAGATCCTTGAAAGAAGCAAGCTTGTCGTTTTTAAAAAAAAATCTCGTGTAAAATTAAACTACATAGTAATATCCGCGGGGGTTCAGGTGGATCAAATGTTGAAGGGTGGCCGGCCCTCCGGGACACGGGGACCTTATAGGTACTCCAGCACTTGAGCACGAGCTCAGAATAAATGCGGGGGAAACAATGAAGGTAACCAGAAGGTAGTCGTGCTGCGTCATGTCGAGCTTCGAAAACTACGACGAAGAAGAAAAATCGTCACTGACCAACCTGCGCGGCTATCAGAAGAGAAAAAGTTTTTCATCCCTCTGCAGGAGACTAGAAGCCTCCTGGAGGTTTCTCGGAGTCAGCGAACTGTGACAATTCGTCAAAGAACATATCCCCTTTCTCCGTGCTAAGTGGGTACCAAATATCCAAACGGAGCCATATTATACACGAGGTGCGATAGTTTTCAACACGAAAGCCTCGTCTTTGAAAGAGAAATGGATTCCTTGAATTATAAGGGGATCCTATTTACATAATGTGGGAAAAATGTGAGTTTTCTTCCTGAATTGGTATTACTCAGCCGCTATTTATCATACGTAATCCCGCGGAGTCTGATTTTATAGAAACTTAAATTTTCTATAAAAACTGTCCTCAGAACTAAGTCCGTGAGTTTAACGGTATACAAGTTATATGCGTTGAAAGTTACCGTATCAAATAGTTAGGGAGCTGGCTGCCGAAATTTCCATATGATTTGTTCATGAGGCAGACATTATTGATATCGATTTTTGTACCATAAGAAACATTAAGGACCGCGTCTGCCACCATGACATCCCTGCGTTGTCAATTGACGGCGCTTCAAAAATGTTGAAAAAAAAGTCGTTCAAAATCATTTGTTCATGTCTGCCTCTTGGACTGATAGTCACAATCATCCTCAAAACGATGAAAATCGTAGAGGCAGACATCCAGACCTTTGACTATTGTAGTAATACATTTTTTAAGTTTTTTTTATGATTTGAAAAAGTGCATAAGAAATGTACACTTGGCAGACCTCAATTGTTCGATTGAAGACGATGTGAAGAACCACAGAAAAATGGTCTGCCAACATGGTAGCGCTGAGTTTTCAATTGACAGCGCTTCAACAATGTATTAAAAAAAAGGTGTGCTAAATCATTTGTTCATGTCTGCCTCTTAGACTGATGGGCAGAATCATCCCCAAAACGTTGAAAATCGAAGAGGCAGACATCCAGACCTCTGACTTTCCAAAGGCAGACAATTTGAATATAATATAAAATTGAATATAATTGAATATAATATAAGTAAAAAGTTTTGCGCCTATAAAATGTTAATGCAAATAATTAATGTTACATACAAGCAATCGATAGGAGCGATTTCAAAAACATATTTCAAATATTCGGGTTCTAAATCTGTTACCTGTCGTCCCGCAGGTATAAAGTAACTGTATAGCTTGTCTTTCTTTCTTAGAAAGAATAGAGAACGTTATAACTCCGTAGACAGTTGGGGCATACCTATATGTAGATATATAATGTATCACCGTGTACATTATAAATATATATATGAGCTAATTCACAAATTCCCGGTGTGGTTTTGTACCTCAAAATTTTCTATCATTTTTTTTTATCATTAATGGGTCATTTTCGTGGAAATGAGTCGGAAGCCACTGCAATATAATTTTTATCAGTGTAGTTCATGACATCTTTGATATTTCGCGTTTTTAACGGTTTTTTTGAGAATACCCGAGAAGTTGATAGTCTAACAGAAAAATTTCAACACATTTCTCGATGGAAATTTTCCGCTCATTTCATTAGAAATATTGTCATGCACCGCAGACCACCGGAAGTTCAAAATACATACGGTTGAACGTTCTTGCGCAAGTCCAAATTCGATTTTTTTTTCGCCGTTCGACAACTTGAAATACTCCCTTTGACGTGTCAAATTTATAGACTGGGCAATCACCACACTCCATAGAAAAAAAATCGGTATCTTATTGTTAATTCTATAAACTATTTAATCGTTTAAAACATGATTCTGGCGTGTCGAATCAATTCTACTGACCTGACTGGTTCATTTTTTTCCAAACCCTCTTCATTTAGTAATCACCGCATTTTTCTGAATTTCACGTGTTCCGGGATAAAATATATTAAAATATATATAAATTTGACATGCCAAAGGGAATATTTGAAGTTGTCGAATGACGAAAAAAAAATCGAATTTGGAATTGCGGAAGAACCTTCAACCGTATGCATTTTGAACTTCCGGTTGTCTGCGGCGCATGAAAATATTTCCAATGAAAAAAGCGGAAAATTTCTATCGGAAAATGTGTTGAAATTGTTCTGTTAGACTATCAACTTCTCGGGTATTCTCAAAAAACCGTTAGAAACGCGAAATATCAAAAATGCCATGAGCTGCACTGATAAAAATTAAATTGCGGTGGCTTTCGACTTATTTCCACGAAAATGACCCATTAATGATAAAAAAAAAAAAAAATGATCGAAAATTTTGAGGTACAAAACCACACCGGGAATTTGTGAATTAGCTCATATATATATGTGTGTGTGTGTGTAAGCGAAGGTGGGCTTATTATATAACCTTAAACTATTAATACTAACAATAATGAGCCGTAATACCCGCTTTCCCTAGATTCTGCGTGAACTTAAAAAAAATGGTAACCTCAAAATCAGTGACCAAAATGTCTGCCAACTTTTTTTTGTATTCGGGTAGTCCTAATGAATCGAATGGTCGCAACTAGAACCATGAACAAATGATTTAGTAGAGCTTTTTTTTTACATTTTTACAACTACGTCCCGTTGGTATTGGCCTATGTAATTAAAAAAGTGTCAAATATCATTCATGAGTTTAAAAATATCAAATATTCATTCATCGTCACGTATACATACATACGTATACGGAAATAATATATCTTCACTTGCCATGCAACACCCGGAGAATCGACACTCGTTGACATCACTGCAGAGGGTTGGTTGCTTCTTTCTACCGCACCCATAGTCATCATGTTATGTTATGTGCTTAGAGAAACATACATACCTGCCTGAATTCCATACCCATACTTCTAGCCTCGGACAAAAATTTTTTGGCCATCACACGTGCGCCACGATAAGTTCTACACCTGGACCTTCTTCGAGAGTCGTCGAGGGCCTCGTAAAACCTCTCTTTACTCCTATAGCGGCTCAACGGATTTGAAGTATCCTTCTCTGCTTTCCTCGTCTCTCTCTGCACTTCTCTTCTCTTCTCTTCTCTGACTTCCGTTTCCTCTAAGCTTCTTTTCACACGGGGGGAAAGGAAAAAAAAAATGGAAATGGAAATGGAAATATTCGCAGTTCCTTCTACTCATATCATAGAATTAATAATGATAATTATATAGTAACGACGTATGGAAAGAACGGGTTTTTTTCTCCTTTTTTTTTTCTTGTAGAAAGGGAATTTGAATTTGATAGTATGATTATTGTTGAAGATGTATTACAGGAGGACTGAATGAAAGTGAATATTACAGCCGAGCGTCGAGAGTATAGGGAAATTAGTTTGCCTTGGAAGAATTAAATGGAACGTGAATAAATACAAGCCCTTGTCATCGTAATCGAGAACACCTATAGGTACCTATATAGAAAAGCATGAGGAGCGAAGCAGCACCAGCAAATGTATTAAGCAGTCGCCAAGTGTGCGGCGTATACGTGGTGCACTCAACGGCACGTAGGAGCTCCATTGTCCCGAGGAGGAGGCAGAAGACGAGTGCCAGGACACCGCAACGAACAGGGGTAGATTTCCCGCGCGGATATCGCTTTATTCGTCAAAGGGAGCCAGCCGAGATAACACAGACGCATTATTCGCCCGCGTTCCTGTCCCGGTACTTTGCTGGTCCCTTCCCACCCCACATATATAGGTAGGACGGGGCCGTGCATACGTATGCCCATATATACCCTGATGAAAATAATTCCACGATTTTCTACGAATCATTACCTTAATTCAAACATTTCGTACTTTCTCACAGGAAATTTTTCTTCTTTTTTTGTTTGATTGACAAGAAGCAACAAATTTTTCGAAAAATTACAAAAATCTAAAAAGACTACGATCTTTCTTGAAAAACTAGAAAAATTTCAAATTTTTTATGGAAAACTATGATATTTGTTCAATTCGTGAGATCAGATATTTCTACTATACTAGAATAGCTACGTGAATTATGTAACAGATAGGTGCATTCTGAGCTAGTTTTAAACGCGGGGATTTCCCTAGATATAAAAAGCCGAGGGTTTTACAATCTGACTTTTTTCCATTTGGCATGGAATGGCTCATCCTCATATATTTCTACTAGCAAAAGACCTTTTAGCTGCGATCAAGGTTCAGGTAACAACGCTGTATAGAAGCTGCGGCAGTGTGTAAGACGAAGCGATTTGAGATGCGGGTGATCGGAAGTATCGGCTCGAATAGTTTATAAAGGATTGAGCTACATGCGGGTCTGGGTCAGTAACTCTTGACAATAAATTTGCGTTAGACACGCACGCACGCTGTAGGTATAGTATATGCGGTTGAGTCGTTCGGAACGAAAATGTGCTCAGAGTTATAAAACGCATCGATAATTTATCGTAAGATTAGGTCAGATGAAACAGACTTTCAAGTCGGACATAGAATATGGAAACCAAGCAGACGCGAGCTTGGCTTCACTCACCTCGCACAGCAGTAATAAAATCCGAGAGTGAAACGAAATGGAAAGAGGCGAGGCGAAGCGAGGCGAGTTGTTTCGTACAGAGGGCTTGTGCCTCGTAAGAGGATGAGGATTATGGGATCCAGGAACCGGGGTGACGATGGAGAGAGGAACGCTGTTCGCTATTGTTTTCTCGAGTGGCACTCGCGGGTTCGCTGGTTCGCCCATTCGCTCGTTCGCCCGCCAGCAGCTGGCGCCTCGGTTGGTCGCCTCTTTCATCTTTCGTACATGTACGTTCATCCATTTCGAGTCGCACAGTATATATACATGGGTACCGTATACAATAATCCACATACTCAGGCCCACACTGTTCAATTCACTAAAAATTACCCTGCGGATAGATAAAGTTCATTCATACCCGCGCCAAGTTCACAACCTAGTTTTACATTCAATCAAATTTTTCGTTTTCTCCTGATTAAATAATACAGCATCTATCGTTCTGCCCGTAAACCTTGAATGGGAATTGATAAATAATGAAGATAGAATGCGTCAGTTTCCTTAAAGAAATATTTTTATATTGCCATTATTGGTATTCAATTAATACATACATTTCGAATAATCTCATATCACGAGAGAATACGTTGTCATTAACGTATAAAAAGAATTCTGTATAGGCATGTCCCTACTCAACTGCATAAAAAGTGACACAATAAACTCACTATATATTTATATAGATATACAGTGCCATCGCGAGGAAACCCAACGATGACCGCACTATAGTTCGACGAATCAACGCTCGCGTTGCGTACATGAGCTTCTGCTGGCAGTCACTGGCAGCGAGCAGAAGCTCAGGTACGCAACGCGGCGTGTGTTGGTCGAACTATAGTGCCGTCATCGTTCGGTTTCCTCGCGATGGCACGGTATGCATATGTATGTATTCAATTTTCATTAATTCCCTTTTTTATCCATGTGCAAGTTTGGTTGTTCCCCATTCTCAGATTCCTGAAACTGCAGTTGTTACATATAGAATGTAAAAATAAAGGAAGGAAGGAAGGAAGGAAGAAAGAAAGAAAGAAAGAAAGAAAGAGAGAAAGAAAGAAAGAATGGAAGGCAAAGCATACAACAATGTTCTTGCTTACTTACTTACGTCATCGATATTATAGGTTACAGCTGTCTCGACTTGAACCAATTGCTTATTTGATCAACGTTGATGGGTGTTTATATACCTAATATTTTTTGAGTTTATAGTTTAACTTATTCAATACCATGACTGAACGGATCTGAATAAAGGTATAACGATTTTGTCCAATATTTTTTAGGTATAGATACAGCTAATTCCTTGTACCGATAAATATTTAGTAATAATGACCACGATTTGCAAATATTTTCTTCTTTTGTTTTTTCAAGAAAAAAAAATTGAAGATGAAAAATTTATATGGATCGTACTTAGTGTGATGTAACTATGAGTTTTCTTGATGTCTTCACGTTGACAGATATAAAATAATGAAATTTATTTCCAGGCTGTGTTCAGTTTCGTTAATAAATGTCTATTGGCAGGGATTAGTCGTTCTGTGTATCAAAATACCTTGACCATAATTTAATTAGTGTACAGAGAATTGTTTTCAATAAACATTTTGTAAAATAATCGGGACTTGGCGACTTTTTTTGTTTCTCCCAACGTAATTATTATGCGCAGTTTTAATATGTGATTTTGAACACTGAAGTATGGGGGTGGTCGGTTTTAGTCCAGTGAGCGGATTACAATATGTGATGTCTTCAAGTCATTTAACGTCCTCTCCATCCACTACCACTTCCGTTTCCGCTACTGCCACCTCCGCGACGATTCAAGGATGGATTCTACAGAGGGAATAAAATAGAAGATGGATCGATTTTATCAATCAATTGTTCCACCAACAATTAAAGCAATGAAAACATACTAGAAGGAAATTCGCTAGTCTCTTTCGAAGTTCCATGACATCGTTAATTAGCATCGTTTGGAATCATTGAAATTCGGTGGAAATTGAAATATCGAGAACTCGAAATCTGGTGTCGCACAAAAAATCTACTCTTCCCTTGTGGGAAAGAAATGATAAATTCCCCAAGATCATGATACGAACTGATACGATTTATAATAGAACTAACGAGTCCACAGTGATATTGCATCAGGCATCGGCACTAAAAGTTGTGCAAATAGAATTACATGGGATTGAATTTATATCAATAAGATTCTATATTAGTATCTTACCGGTACTAGGTATTCCGCATACGGAATCACTGACTCTACTTTTTATTGCCTGAATTCTCACATTTCCCTCCTGACGGGTTTCAATGAGAAATTCCCTAATGCAGAAATGCCATCAGTGTTCGGTAATTTTTGTACGTGAGGCTGAATTGGTTCTTATTAGCATTTTCACGTAGCAATTGTAAACAATGTTCTTTCTCATTGACGCAACGAGGTTCTACATGCATCTAAGCCGACGATTATTGTGTTAATTATTGTGATAATATCAGTTCCCTTCAATGCTACGGGGGTTTTTCCGCTTCGGATGTTACGTTACGTTTTTTCTTCTGCAATACCCTTAGCAATACGAATAACGAACATGATGTCCTCCCTCATCATCGTGGGAATAGTGAAAAAATTTTTTTGAAAGTAGTATTCAATTTATCTCACCCATTGAGGATTCTGGTAGTTTGGATTATGCGGTTTGTTCTGATAAGGATGTGGGCGTGGATTTTGTTGCTGATTGCGGTGCTGGCTGTGGTGCTGATTGCGTTGCTGGTAGTTTGATTGATGAGGCACATAGCCACCTGCCCAAACACCAGCTTGTTGGTTTTGATAACCACGATTACTACCCCCACGCGCACCCCCGGCACTACCACCTCCGCCACTACCTGGGCCGGAAGTAGCGCCACCGTAACTACCAGCACTACCGCTGTTGGATGAACCGGAATGGTAGCCACTCTGATAGCCTGAAACAAAAGAGCAATCTCTTTTACTGCAAGGACTTTTACTGGAAGAATGTTTCCGGCAATTTACCTCTCGAAACAGAAAGCCGGGAACGTGGGATTAGCGAGTGCAATGCAAGAAAAAATTGCGAGAGGAAAATATCCCCTACCGGGAATTCAACGTGGTATAAATATACCACTGTTACAAAACTGCTTATTTTTCATCTCCCACAGGGTATACAAAACAGAATCCAATACAGACCATATTCTACGTTTGGAAATGTTTCATACGTTTTTTTTCAATTCTTGGCTTTTCCAATAAATAGTTTTCCATACATCAACATTTAGATGGAATAAAAAGAACCTGTAGTGTTTCTCGAGGGCTTTTCAAAACTTTGGATCTTAGACGCCCCGAACAATAATTGGGAATAATAATGAGATAAATTTCGGAATAGAATATATTGAGGTAACTTCCTGTATTGGGTGTTGATTTTGTATAAGGGTACTTCTGTAGTGATTGGAAACTCGCCCAAACAAAACTGTTCCATGGATGTCTTTTGTTTAAAATAAATAACAAAATATGTACAACCGAAGGCGGTAATAAATTATGTGAATAATAAATTGAAAGTTTGAATCAAGTGTTAAATAATCAATTAATGCGACGGTTTAGTTTGTTTCTAACTCAAAAGTATTTCTATTCGTGGATCAACATTTGAAACACACATAAGTAAATTAATTCCAAGCGATAATCAGACGATTTCTGTATTTACTCTTCAAAGCCACTGTAGACGAGAATCCTTTTTCGCACAAGTTCGAACTGTTAAAACAAATGTGGAAAAAACGCATAAATTACACATAAGGTAGTCACAAATCAGGTTCGTATAATTAATAATTAGCAGCATCAATTTGAGGGGGATACACACCTCGGAAATTATTTTTACCAATGGAATTCTTGGACACGAAAATGTAATGCGGTTCATGCATGTACAGGGGAAGGAATGAAAAGTTAACGTTACTCTATGGCGCTAATAACGGCCAGTAACAAAAAGTAATACCGAATGGGTCAGGGTATTTCAGAATTCTTAGATTACAGGGGACAAAGTATTCGATAGAAATATTTTAGACGTCGGTTTGATGCCATGGAAGATGATCGGTCCGATTATTAACTATAAACTGCATACTCAGACAACAGAACCGGGTGCTTTGTTCGACCAGCACAATATTTAGTTGAATGGGAACGTGGCGGCGCGTGGCTCTGTATGTTCGGAGTTCATGAAACGTCATATTAATACTCGCCAGCAACGTACAGCTAGCTAATAACAGATTTCACAGCAGCACAATGAACATTTCACTTCTATTTCATCACGATCATACTGCTGCACTTCTCGCGAAAATTTCGCGTGTCTCGATATAAATATTTACTCGAAAGGAGAAGATCCGACAATTTTTTAAATCCCGACAATCGATCAGGTATATCAAGGCTTATCCTACCATTCAATTACAAATCAGAAACAAAAAATACGGTATTCGGCTTGACTAAACCAATTGATGGATAAAGTACCAATTTGAAAGTGGGATTAGATGGTTGTGGTCATATGGCATATTCTGTAATTATGGGTCCAAAAAATCAATCCTAGTGGTCCTCTAGATCCAGGAATCCATAGTCTTCGTGATTCTGTCTTCGACCTATAGCCCTCAGCATTTGACAAAACGTTTTGTGAACTAATTGACGGGTCAATTCCAAGTCCAAAATAAAATTGACCGTCCAGTTGATTTTTGATTCGCAAGTAGAATTCGAAAATTTAGTAGGGTGTACAGACACTAATCAGAATTTCAAGTGCAAGTTCTAATTCGGATTCACACCGATTCCGATTCTGGCATTATTAGATATACCTAGAGTTTCAATTGCAGATTAAACAACCACATGGTGTTCTCACCACGAATTGCAGTATTGATTTTATAAAAATAAAGTATATACCGTGACAATCACGTGAAACCGAATGGATCCATGCTACCGAAAAGCGAATATTTCGTATTTTTAGCAGGTTAACCACTCGTTGCCCTGAAAACCCCTAGGGTGATTTTGGCGTGCGGTCGATGAAACTCGGCAGCCATTGTTGGACATTGTTGTTGGAAACCGGCTGACTGTCAATACATCGCGGAAGGTAGACATGTGGGGTTATGTTCGCTTATTTTAAGCAAATGATAAATGAAGTGAATAAAACCTACGTGAATAAGTTATTGATATTTATCAAAAATCGATCAATCAGTTTTAAATGATATCATAGTACAATCAACGAATTGACTCAAGCTATAACTGCAAATTAATTAGAATCAAAGAGTTCAGAACAACCAATTCCTTGATTGTATTAAGATATCATTCGAAACTAATTGATAGATTTTTGATAAATATTCATAGCTTATTCACGTAGTTTTTATTCACCTTATTAATCATTTGCTTAAAATAAACGAACATAACCCCACATGTCTACCTTCTGCGATGTATTGACAGTCAGCCGGCTTCGATCAACAATGGCTGCCGAGTTGCATCGACCGCGCGCCAAAATCACCCTAGGGATTGTTCAGCGCAACGAATGGTTAGCCCGCTAAAATGACGTCATATCCGCCAATATTCGCTGTCCGGTAGCATGGATCCATTCGGTTTCACGTGATTGTCACGGTATAGGTAGAGTGAAATAGATCATTTTCTTATTCTATGCCTGTAGCTCATCATGCCCAGAAGTTATTTGTATTTCTATCTTCAATTCCTTGTCCGCATTACAATTATGAAAGAAAGACATAGAGAGGAAAAAAAGAAATTGATCACCAGTGTAATTTTGCATACTCAAATAGTTTCATCTGCAGGTTGGAGGTCGGTGCGCTTCGGGGTATTCGCTAATCGCATATAAATCGACGGAGATCGACTTTCCACGTAGTCCGAGGGCATAGAATCGGTGAACACGCTATCGCGTTGGCGCGTGTTCAATGCCGGTCTATGAGCCGAACTCGCCATACCCAGGCAACAATAACATCTCGTCGGATTTCCAGGGGATCCCCGCACTCCCGACGGGGGGTAATCCGCGCCCTCGTTGCGCTGAAAAGGGACTGACTACCACGGCTCCTAACCGTTTACATGACGGATCATCCTTCGTTATTGTTGCGTTTATGATAATAGTTACCTCCGACAACCAACCCCTGCTACTGAATTCGCAACTATATGAACTCCCTTAAAGCGTAATACCGCACTGAACTCTTTCGTTCGCTTGTTATTAGCTGTTCCTTATATCCTTGCTTTTAATTTTGCTTGATCAGAGTTTAATTGTTTAAAGAGTTTAAAATCCATCTTCTGTCCAGAACCTGGAGTATATATGTGAAGGACCTTCCATGCTGTTTTGACCGGTGTGAAACCCTTATCTCTTTCAATGATGATCTTGATTTTTTGTTCATGTCAGTGTCTCCCAAATCACATTGCTTCAGAAACAAACTTGTTAACCAACTCTGACGATTTTATAAAAGTGGAATTCATCCATCCCTAAAATCCGAGAGAAAGGTATAGTTCGATTGCTCCCGAGAGAGTGCCTCGGGGAGCTCGACTTGCTAAGCTGTACCAAAACTTAGAAAAGCTTCGCAAGTTCAGAGAGCCGGATGAATCTGAAGAACCGCAACTGTTCGCGACATCATCCCATTCTATTGGCTTAGTAATCATGGTCTGTAGCTACAAGGTGCAGTGCAGTGCCCTTAATTCCGCGGAGCTTCGTGGTCGCTCTACAGCCACAAAAACGGTGTTTTATCGAAAGGGCGTTTAGGAGAAGAGCGACTAGCAGTTGGCTTACAGCTACCTACTGCAAAGCCCTGAGCCCAGAGAGTGGCAGAATTGTATTGCCAGGGATCCAAGTGCTCGCCATCCTCTGGATGCTGGTATTGGATTCGATCGCCGCGTCAGCAATACAAACACTCGAGTTCCGATGTGGGTCGTCTGCCTCCCTTCACTCTTCATCACCCTGCCGGTGCACCCCTGGCCGATTCTCTTCGTCATCGAATGCCAACCAGCCATCACTCGTGCCTTCGTTCGCCATATTATACTCGGGACTGTTTCCGGAACTGAAATTACGCTTTAACCCCTCTGGTCGAGTTTTATCTACCGAGATCCTGCTTCCATACCAAGAGAATGAGTCGTTTAAAATCGATTTTTGCCTGCGATTTTACGTGGTCAATTCTTTGAAAGGAATTTTGCGTCTAAGTTGCAGAATCGGCATATGCAGTAATTACTCTGTTACAGTTCTTTGACACGAGTGTAGATAAGCATCGTACCAGTTGCACCTAGGAAAGTGTAAGATTTGATCAAAGCTACGATGTAAAAGCGTTCTGAAGTTGGATAAAGTGCTCATCTGTATAAAGGCAGTTAGAATCTGCGAACAAGACTCTTGGCATCTTCCTCGTACTCAGAGAGCATCAGCATCTCTTTTTCACTCGGTTTCCTCCTCGTTCAACTCCGTTTTCATCTTGGCATTCATTTTCATCTTTGCACTACGAAACACAAGCCCTGGCAGTCTTGAGATTCTCAGTCGTCGGTAATGGAGGCTCTTTCGCCACTCTGCCAGCCTCATGGAGATTGAATGTTTACAGCACTCCCTCGCGATGATTTGCTCGAGAGGAAAACCTTTTCGTGGCTTTGGCCGACATCACTTCCTTTGAAAACCTCTCGCGTTCAAATTACACGTTCCTTAAAGAACCACGTGAGGTACGGGCAGCGAATTTACAAAATCTCTGTACAGGAAGTCTCACTCAGACATCATTGATCGTTTTACCTCCTACTACAGGTGCATATAATATATTTTCGTGTCTTTTTCTCCCTTCGATTCTTTCGCAAAAAAAAAAAAAATTCTTTTCAAAAATCGATATAAGAGCATACCAATGTATATGCCTGAAAAAATGACTTGGTTCGATCAGCGTCATTCCAAAAAGACAGCCCGAAAGTAATGAATGTCGGTAACGGAGGTGATGGCGAGGAGTGACATTAGTGACTAAAAGTGGAAGCCTCCATGCATGCATATACGTATATGTATTCCGTATATAAATGTATGTACAGTTACCCGGGTGGCTGCAATTAAATCACAATATTGACGACTGTAGCCGGGTAGCCCCGACGCATGCTCCCCTCTACGCGCACCAGTGTAACTAATTCCCACTGCATTTAATGACTATGTGCTCTGTTGAGCTGGCGGGCCTCCCCATCCACCCTCGCAACGTTTGCGGGGCGGGAGTGTTCGAGTACAGGCCTCGCCGGGGCGGCAGCCACTTGACCCTGCTGCCCGGAGTTTCGCTGCTTGGACCATAGTTTCATTTCTTGTCTTCCCGGTAGCCACGACCTTTTTTCCGGTTGGCTTTCTGACTGGAAGATTCTGTCCTATTTTCAGGTTTTCACACAGGTCTTTCTTTCCAGGAACATGATGGCTGATCGTCCGAGGCTATTTTTCAGCCCAAATTTAATTACAAAATTTTAACATCAGAATTTCAGAACGTGTAATTGGGGCCGAAAAAAAAAAGCACATTAAATCATCAATATTTTGAGAGAGCTCACATCGGGTTGTAGTGTACTTCAGGTAAATGAATATCCATACAACAGGCTCAGCCGCCGCGTCATGGACATTCACTGTAACAAAATTTTGTTGCTAGGAGGATGAATTCAACGCAGGTGTTTCGATGTTTTCAAAGTTCAACAGTTTTTCGACCAGAAATTTGACCGGACTCTTTGCGTCCACGTGGAGTGTACGGATATTTGCGGAGCAGTTATTTTGAACTTAATTTTGTTTATCATCTGGAGTTTGAATCCATTTAATTCATCCGACAATCAGTTTGTAGCCACTCTCCACTGATATGTAAGGTATTGCAATTCTGCGATTCCATCATGTATGAGTAAAAGTATCTTATTGTTCCTCTCGACCCTTCTCTCTATTTTTTTCAAGAGCTTTTTTTCAGCTTCAGAGGAAGACAAATTCGTAACTCTGGTTCCATTGTTTGACTGGCTCAGATCAGTGTTCAGGTTCAAGGATGATATAACCTGAGTTGAGTAGAAATGTAAAATGAGCGGAGCCGGAGACCTGGGAATTTTTTTCATCCAAGATCCAAGTGTGATAAAAATGTCCGCAAATGATATACCCGGGAAGTTCGTGTCCGCTGTGATGTGGCTTTGGTAGAAATTGAGGACGAAGAAGTCAGCGTAGGGTGTCGAGTGACATCGTCAAGCGCGTTGACTCCTGAAGGCGAATTCGTCCAGGAATCATCCCTGTGCCTGGATAGAGGACCAATTTATCGAGCGCTCGTTGGCATGGAGACCTGCTGGACAGGATCTGGCGAGCGGGCGGGTAGCCCGAGAGCCCAGGGTGTGGGGGACGAGCTTTCTCGAGGACCTACTCAAGGATGCTCCAGGAGACCGTCACGGGGAAGCGGAGAGCTGGGACTCCGGGGGTTGGCTACGGTACCCGCTCACTCTGCCGTGAGAGTATCGATTCTTGTGGTGATCCAATCAACGCCGGCGCCTTCCTCGACGACTTCCCAGTTCACGGGACGCACGCCACCTTCTGACTCCCCTGGCTCACCGGTTCTTCGCCTCCGTGGGTTAAAGGAAAATGCGGTTTTGGCAAGTTCACGCCGAATCCACAGGGAAACTTTCACAGATGTTTTTATTTGGTAGTCCGAGTAACTTTCGATCACAGTCTTCAACATTATTTCGATTTACAAACAAAGGGCCGATTCAAACTAATAGTATGTTTCGATAACCTAATGGTGTCACAGTAGTTGAGTCGGTTCTTCCAGTAAATGCAGTTAATAGTCAGAGTTTGTGAGCCATCGTCTGTAATAGTTGACAGAGCAGCCTTCTATCAGATGAACCGACAAATTGTGTCACTGCAAAAATTGTCGGCGTAAGCCAATTTTTTCTGCTGAATTTTGAAATCGATCAACTTTATTTTCTTTGTGCTCCAACTTTGGCTGGAATGGTCTTCCAAGTTCTGATTCAATGTGTCTTTACCCTCTAACTGACAATTATTTGCTTCCATTGCAAGGCTTGGCTTCATATGAGAATCAATGGTACTATTCTGTAGTCATAGATTAGTGAAAGGGAAAAAGTACTCTGAAGTCTATCCTGCGGTTTAAAAGTGGTAGGGTATGGGATAATTCGTGTAAAAGTAGCGAGTGTCATTTACGATAGGTATACCTACGTGCATGCATGAGCCTATTCGTACGTAACCAAGATAGGTACCGGGTGAGCATAGAAATATGGACAATAAAGCGAGCACTCAAGTCACGAAGCCATGTACGGAGCCACGAAGCCAACTACGGGTAATACTCGCTCTGGTTGATTTTGCGCCGGTGAATCCTGAAGCGAGGTTGGCGCTTGGTCGGCGGTGTAGGACTCTCCGGTGGAGGGCTCTTCCATTTTCCTCCCGGCTCCCTGCCCCCATAGGCTCCCTTCCAACTTTTCCCTTTAAGCCCTATCCACATCCGCATCCAGTACTCATTTATCAAATAAATCATCACGCCTCCTCTGACACCTGTGAAGAGATTTTATAGCTCAACGTAGAAGCCATGAAACCCTGGACGCGCAAATCCCGGTGTGCAACAATTGAGCGGATCCAACTGAAATTTCATGCATTTTTTTACGCACTCCCAATTGCCTATGGTTCAATCTCTTTCATTTAACTGGGATTGGAGTACTTTTCTCTTCATAACACACCTTATACCAGGTAGGTATTGGGAGTGAAATGATATTCCATAATTCTTTCGAGGATAAAATGGGCCAGCAATCATAACTGCGCGAGAATTAACTGGGTGCAACATTAATGGTGGGGCGGTTGAAGGTGCTGACCTAAAAAAAATGGTTGGACGATCTTGTAGCTCAAGTTTACTTTGAGTCTTGTGCGTAATCAGAGATGCAGGGAGTACCAGACGAACTAACGGTTTCAATTTAAGTGTGAGAAGTCCATGAATGCAATATTGAGAAACATGAGGTGCATTTATAACTGAACGCCGTCGGCTGACGAGTGCGTGTAATCAAAAAGAGGTTCTAAAAATCAGGATGCACTTAGAAGCACGTACTCCGCTATAGAGGGGCATTCAGCCAAACTCCGTTGCAGAGTCAAAGCAAGGACCCTCAGCTTGCACGGCCTCCGTGTCCCTACGGTACCCACGGACCCACCTACCTGAACGGCCTAAGGTCTGCGAGTTCACCACCCTGAATTTCCACGAGGAGAACACTTCAGTTACATACTGCAGTCGCCCTCGACATTAAATTCTTCAACCAACCGGGTTTTTCCTTGTCATTTCTACGCGGTGTGTTTACATGTCATATACTCGTGCGCGGGCAGTGCTGGGGATCGGTTATGAAAATATAATACAACGCTGCACGCGGAAGTGGGTAAAACTGGCTGTGCTTCTCTGAGTCCCTTGTTAAAAACTATTTGATAGTCTCGGTGGGGTTCAATATAAGATGTGGTCGGCGTGTAGGGGAGGAGACGATAAAATGCTTGATATAATAGGGTGAAAATAATCAGGCAATGCAGAAACGGTCGAATATAAACGACGTGGATATGGTCAAGAGGCGATGGTTAATTGGTTGGACATTGGAGGTGAGAAACAAAGTGAAGAGAGTATAGAGATACTCCAAATGTACCGTATTATGTATAATCGTTGACCCGATAAGGGTCGCTATAACAAAGACGAAGCTATACATAGAGATAATCAGGTTCGTAAGAAGGTCGGAAAATGGGGAAAGCGGAATCCTCCTTTTCTTCATCCTCTTGTTGTCGGTCCAGTCACTGCTGAAAGTGTTGAGGCAGCATTGCTATATGATCGCGAAAAAAAGTAGAGAATTCAGGGTCGGTGCTGGTGATGATTAGGCAATGTGAGTATGTCTACGTAGACACGTACACCACTACAAAGTGGAACGTTCTCCTTGATGGGCAACAGTGCTGGGGGTGGTGGACGTCCCAGGGAAAGACACGAAGGAATGCGCACGCGCTCGCCCCCTCGAGGAGAACGAGAGAGGGAGTAGAAGAGGAAGAGGGAGATAGAGAGGGAGAGAGACAGAGGAGGGCAGAGTACACGGCAGAAGAGGACGCGGATGGTTCTTGTGAACCGAGGGCTACGAGGATCTCGATAAGGAGTATCCTAGAGTCGTCGAGGAGGCTTCGACGACCCCCTGCCTTCCTGGCCCTCTGTAGCCCTTCGTTCCTGGTTCGTGCAGTTTCCAGGCTCCCGGTTCCAGGCTTCAGGCTCCTGCCACCACCGTCTACTCATCTCGTTGTAAATATGCCCTCCACTTCCCCTAGCTCGAGCATCGGCCGCCACTACCACCGTCACCACCACCAGTATCATCTCCTTGAAATGCTACAAGGATATCGGGTGTTTGCCGCGAGACTTTTGTACGGATTGCGGAATCAAGGGTTTTCCCAGTTCTGGAGTAGTTGGCGCCCTCCTCCTTCGCGCGCCCGTTCTCCACGCGTCCTCCAAACGTCCTTCAGGCATCCTTCAGGCATCCTTAAGCCCAGGTGCCCGGACGACGAAGCTTCTAAAACCCTTCAAACTTGCGAAATGAGTCTTCTCAGCGTCCCGAAGCTGCCGGCCCCAACGTTCTCTGTTCTCGTAGCCGCAGGATGCAAATTTGCCCGGACCAGCGTCATGACTTTCTCACCAGATGTAGCCAACACATGTATAATTATAGCTGACTACTGATGCGATAATTGCTTCTCAAATATCAAACAGCGCGTGTCGCGTGACAAAGCCAGGGATCAGAGGATACGGAAAGGAACTTTGCGCTGGGGTAGGCATCTAAGGAGAGATTTGTTTTGACAGAGAAAGTTAACCTGTCATGTTCGCGCGTCAACCGGCTAAAAACCCAGTACCGATGAAATTCGAGATCCCTGGTAGACGGCCCGGTCAAACAGGGCGGGAACCACCCCCCACGCCTAAGAGGTAACGTGATCCATTTCCGCAGGAATCAGACCGCGTATGTCAATAAACTGGAGTAGTTCTCGCAGACAATACACTGTCAATATCCTTAGCCCGTCGCTTGGTGTGAAAAAGGTCTTCACGCTTCAGGAAAAAATACTTTTTGTTCGAGCCAACTTTGATCACAAACTGAGCCGGGAAGAGAGGATTTTCTGACCGGAATTATTTCGCAGATTATTTTTAGTGGAGATGTTGTTTGCAATTTAAAGTCTTGTATTCGAAAACGTTCGGAGTTTTAGGATATTTGTGAGAAAAAAGAATTCGACGCATGACGTTCTTGTCTAAAATTCGATTTGACGGATCAACCAAGGATCATAAAAGCGCGCGGTAAAGTTGGCCACAATCGCATTCACTTCTCGCGGAAATGAGGCGGAAGACCACAAGAGAACCACCACCGTCGAGTAGTAGGCTCGAAACGAAGCCTGCCCTTTGTGTGGGTTTTTTTTTTTTTTTTTTTTTTTTTTTTTTCAATCTGTCAGATTTGTTCTTGATGTGGTTTTGATATTACTATAGCCCAGGTAAATCCGTCGTGCGTGGGCACTCGGGCGTCTATCTTCACAGAAAAAAGACAGACTGACAGGCAAGCAGGCAGACAAAGTAAGTAGGAATAAAAGATGCCAGAAAAGGTTCTTCCCATACTTTCATCATGATATTCATGATGGTTATTCATCATTGCTTTTCTCTTCATTAGCTAAAGCACGTGAAAAAGTTTGCCAACGAAACTGCGCTTTCCCATATCATGGATTTCTCGCCGCAACTATCACAGTCGAGAAGCGTAGAAAATGTTGTCACTGAAAATTGAGAGAAACTGAAAATAATAATAATAATATGACATAATAAGAGGGTGAGAATAAAAATATAAAACGCGGAAAACGATTGAGAGAAATCGCAGCTATCGCGTTGGTGTTCGACGAAGAGTCTTTGTGCCATGAGACCAGTACGCCTTCAGTACGTAAAAAGAGGAAAGCCTTCGTAGGCCCTCGGCGTTTACACCGCCGCATGCGCACCGAGGTCTAAAGAACTCAACGTCATTTTTGAATTAATCTCATTCGACTGCCCCCTTTATAGTCGAGCCTCTTACCTCGCCAGGAGACCGCTCGGCGCGCCTTCAAGGTTAATTGGAATAAAAAAATCCTGGGAATGAAGTTATTTTTTAAAGAGCTCGCGTGTGTATGCCCTCGATGCTGCATAAAAGCTCGAGATATTTATCTTGTGTTCATATAAACGCATTTATCCCGGCGAGTTCTTGCTATATTCAAATCTCTGGAGAAAGAAATATACTTATTAGGTATAATTTCTACACAAATTAAGTCATTTATTATACAAATGGCTACCAACCTGCGCCAATGCATCGCACAAAGCAATGAATAAATAATTAAGAGCTGTATATCAAGGGGAATCGTCTTTAGTCAATTTTGCATAGCATCGACACGGAATTTTCGTATAATTTTATGAGCCAGAGATTTCGGATGTGTTTTTCGTTTCGTGGAATGAAAATTTTCAACTTCAATATGTTCCACGCGTCATTTTTTGGATCGTTTACTACAGGACACGTCCCTTCGATGCTTTCAAAGATTCACTGTCATGTGAGGAAATTTTAGGCACGAAACGTCGACAGTTTCGCAGCTTTCTTCAGATTCGCATGTTGATTAATATTCCTCAAACTAAGAGTATATTGGATTATCTACGGAATGGACAGCATGTCAGGTTTACCGAGTCCCCAAAAATGGAAAATAGTTCAGTGACTGCCTATGGAGGTGACGCGATAATCTATCGATCGTTAATGTGTTGTTTACTAAATTCTTCTCGGACCGTAATAGATTATTCATGAAATGAAATGTTGTGAGAAGCTTAGAAGGAGCCGGTCTGTAATTTGTGCAGAGATGCAATTTTCTTACAAGTATCATACAAAGTATTATGTCATTCAGTTCGAATACATACTGTTGCGTTGCCACTGTTAGAGATACAATCCGATGTTTCACCATCTTTTGTCGAGTGGAGAAGCCCTGTATCCTTCACCCTGTCAAAGATATATTGTCCCGGTTCTCCTCCTTTCCGTATACAGTAGCCATTACGTCGTTATTACCTAAGTATACTTTTTTGACTGAATAAAACTGTTCCTAAGACTCAATGACATTTCTCTATCCACCAGGTTACGGACTACTTCATCCGACCTTCCCCCCCTCTCTGAAATACGAAAACGATGAAAGTCCATGATTATCAGCATACCATCCCTGGTCAAATAGAACCGCCATAACCCCCTGGTGGTATAACCGACTCGACACTTGTCTCTCGAATGAATGGCTGGCCAACCCCCTTGTCTGTCCGTCTATCCGGCTGTCTGTCGGTAGGTAAGCAACTGGTAAATATCTTCATAGAATTCCCTCGAAGGTAATGGAGCGCATATCCTAGCCAAGGAACAAAAACCTTTACTTGGCATGCACTGAACGCAAGGGCGTTCTGTTGTGACGGAAGGTATTAAACGGGCAAAGGCTCTGGACACCTGTGCGTTCCCTACGGACCTGTGGATCACCTTAAGCCTCGAAGATTTGTATTAAACAGAAGCAGTCAGAGTTCTCAACGGAAAATTAGTCGGTCAAATTCGATTAGCAACAAAAACGAGATCTTCCTTTCGTATAATATCGGGGAAAAGCGAATACACAGGATCCCATGATCCCCAAGAAGTTACACGCAGATTAAATGCATGTAATGGTTTTCCTGATTTGTATTTTCTATAACGCATCTAATTCCCTACTTTTTTAATACGCGCTTTGCACATCCGGAGCTCCTGGGAGCAATTGATTTTGCGATGGGAAAACGAACGTTTCTCTTCTCCCGGTATTCTGCTCTATTAGCCGTTAGACAAAGTTGCATCGTCCCCTCGAAGGAGGGTGGTAAACGAATGATCAGTAAAGCGCGATAATAGAGTTTCTTAGTAGAAAATTGGGTAATTCTGTGGGGCAGAGGACCGGTCAGGCGAGGAATTGATAATCAAACGTACCCTGTTCGCCCCCAAGTCTGCTCTTCACTTTGACCAAGGGGTTCGGAAGGATAGTGGACCCTGTATATACATACACAGATTCATACACACGGATGTATAAATTGGCAGCCCCATACAGCGAGGATTCTATACTCGTTCATGAACGATCACGAACGTCGAGTAGAGAAATCAGATATTGCTACAATTTTGAAGAACAGATATTACAGATTGGGTCGTCCACGGGTCAGTTTACAGGTCAAAGAGCATCGGGGTTCCACTCTGAAATTGATTCAATTTGCATTTAATAAAAGTTCTATCTGAATCGAAGCGATATTGGTTTCCATGATCAACAGCACCGTGTATATGTATTGGGAATTAAAACTGATCTAGTGTGATGTTAGATAGACAATTACCGCTTTACTTCGAGAAGAATAGCGTGAAATTTTTCATCTTCTAGTTAGAGAAACCGCGGCGCCGAGATCCAGCACGAAATATAAAGTTGGAAATCGTACGATTAAACTCTTTTTTTCCCTTAGTATTTGTTGGATAGAAGAGACCGTCGGAGTGACGAGCGCTTTCGACGCTGGTTTTTTCCAAACTTGAATATGGGAATTTGCGGTTGGGAAATTGTGTTTGTTAGTCGTAGCGTGATAATCCTATCTCACGGATGGCGTAATTTCCCTAAAAAATAAAATTTTCGACGCTCACCCTTACGCTTCTATTCATGGCCCTCGCCGAACCCCAATCATACTAACGCACAATTGACGATAAAACCTGAACTTGAATTCGGTTTCTAGCTGATCGTTGTGCCCTGAAGTAAATGCGTCTTACACAGCCGGATTCTGAGAGTTCTTCACCCTTTGTCCTCCTTTTTATTCAAGAATAATACCATATTCCTGATATAACCGCAAAAGAAATTGGATTAAACCCTAAACCCGTCGCTGTACGCGGTGGGACGTATCGCATAAACCGAATTCCCCATTTTGGTATTTGGGTTCATAAAACGTAAAGCAATGCAATGGTCTGTATTCGTATAAATGTCAGTATGAGTTTGCAAGATCGGCTCCTCATCATTAGTCTGATTCCCAATGACGAATCGCTTCCAATAACCGTTCGACAGACATAGCCAAGATAAGTAAAAAAAAAAAAAAAAAGAGATGAGATAAAAACGCTTCAAATAATCTAGAGAGAACTGTTTTCAAATGTTGTCGCCCAAAAACCTATCGTCAGAAATCCAGTACTCTGTTCCGCGATACTCGACAACACAGCCCAGAGCTTTGCCTGCACTCCACACCGAGTGAAGTACACAGTGGAGGGGAATGGGGTAGAGAATAAAAAGGAGGGTGCAAGGAGGAGAGAGGGTAGTGTCGAGGTGACGCTAATGAGGCAGGCCATAATTAGTGATACTGTCTACCGGCGCTCGAACGGGTTCTCGAGGACACGGGCAATCCCACACTCGGGAACGAGAGGCTAGGAGGAGTCCCTCCTTCTGTTTCTTCTTTTTATTCTTTTTCTTCTTTTCTTTCCTCATCCCTCTCTTCATCTCCTACTTTATGCCTTCTTTGGCACTGGTTTACCCTCTTCTGAGCGCAGCACGGCGACACCAAGAAGAGCTCTGCACCTACCACTATACCAGAAGCTCTTGTGCACGCTGCAGAGCCAGAGGCTAGGCGCTGCGCAATGGCTTTGATTTCTGAGCCGAGTCAAAGTATTCTATTAGATTTCTAACCGGATGATTATGATCTCTTCAAGTTTATACTATCTTTTCCTATTTCGACTAGATGTTTACCGATATCTTACTCAACAGTGATCACGCCAGTTGGAATAGAAGTTCAAGGTTCATTCTCAAGGTTGATTCAGAATTCATTCGGCAATAAGCTTACTTAATCTTTTATCAAAGATTGAGGAGCTATAGGTCGCAGCCAGAATCACGAAGCTTCTCTGAATTCTAGGACCGCGAGATCCAAACCAGAATTCAAAAAATCTAGTTTATATAACTGTAACTTTTAGGTGCAAATTAGAATTTCGTGACACGTATTACATGCTCGAATTCTAGTTTGCGAAGCGTGCGTAAAACGTCCATCATCACACTGAGTGAAGTAGAATATGCTGGTTTTCTCTGCGTCGGATGTATGCTGACTTTTATACGATGCCTGAGTGCGCGTAAAACAATTTCCTGTGGAAACTTCCGGCGGCGGAAAAAGAAGGAGATGATTCCGTTATTCTCTTCAGATTTGATGACGACGTAGTCGATCACCTGCATCTTGTTCTATTCGTATAAAAAATAACGCGGAAATATGATCTGAACCCGCATAATTGTGAGATATTGTTACACAATCGACCTATACCCACTAAATATCTGAGAGTATAAAAAACACGGTGGTGAAGATTCGGTGTCAGATTGCGTAAGGTGTCGAAGCGTGGATTTTGTTTACCCATTTAAAACAGCGTGTCGATTTAATAGCAGCATATACGGAAGCCCGGTTAGTCCGAAGCGGAACAATCGGGCCATGAACTAACACATGAATCTTATACGTGTATAAATGGACGTACCGATGTACCAATACTATTATACTGTCAGGCGAGTGAATAGATCTACAATTATACAAGCCGTAGGGTGAGGGAGTTCGTAGGGTAGGATGGGGACCGATTTGAAGCACAATGCGGCTCAATGCCGGGGAAATTAGCCGCGGTACTGCTGGTGACGCCCGTCATCCCCATCCCATAAACACCCCGTGAACACTGAGCACACCATCATCTCCTCTTCTCTTCTCTTTTCTCCCTGCAGCAATCCCGTATATAGTTATATAGCTCTGTATATATATATATATATTATACTATAAAGGTGTGGAGATAAGGGAGTGAGTTAGGTGTATATATAATACACACATGTAGGTATCATGGAACGACAATGGTGCTTCGGTATAAGTGTGAAATTCGTATATATAATTTCCATATAAGCCTATAGAAGATCTTCGTCCCGTATGAAAGAAAAAAATTCAACGAGATTCTCTCGGGGTTATCAATTATTTTCGGCAACCACCGCGTAGTTACGTTCCGTATAGAACCACGCCAACGGATCGGCAAGCATCAGACCGGTTCTACCAAAAGTTATTCCGCTCAATAGTCTTCATAAATGAATCATCATTCATTACACGTCAATCCAGTATGCTCTCGGCAAACAGCCAACTCTACTTTTCAGAGCGAACCCCTGCGACGAAGACATACCTTGATAGTCTTCTGCGATTTCACGGTTTAGTTACATCGATATGAAGACAAGAAATTATCGATAGAAATCCATTCTTATCATCGAATATTTATTGGCTTTATCCGAAATAAAATCAATCCTGAATAGTCCCTAAAAATTTAGCGGAGTTTCGATGAGTGATGCGTCTTGCGCCCAATACCAACCGCTGTTTGCAAAGCGAAGTTGATAAGGTATAAAATAATTTTTAACGATGCCTGAAAACAGAAATAGTCAGATTTTTTCGCACGGTCTTGATGACTTCTATTCTACGATAATAAAAAAAGTTATGGATGTACGAGTGCTCTTCGTTTTTGGTTTTGTGATATTCCGTAACTTTCTGATTCATCCATTCCTTGGATGTAATATGATACAGGAGCGCGACATGGAGGCAAGTAAATATGGGTACATGAGCACGAGAGCAAGACCGGGGGTCCTTCCATCCTCTACGTGGAACTGTCTATCTGTCCAGATGACAGGTGGGCCTTACGTCGCGGGTCCGGGGTCCTGGTGGGCCCTCGTTAGACAAATTAAGCCCTGCTGACTGGTGCGTTCGCCCGGGACGAACTTGGAGTGGACTGCAAACACTCGAAGAGGCGCGCTACCGTTCTACCGACTCTTTGCCGCACACCCCTTCGCCACTGTGCTTATAGCCATACACACACGTTGATATATATACTATACATATCTATGTATGTATATAAATATATATACGCATAGATATATACATAGAGGGCGGACAGAAAGAAAGTTGGACAGATTTTAAATGTCTAGAACTAATTACGAATAGAAGATTTAGTCGAATGGTGCACTGCAGTTTCTTCAAAAAATTCAAAAAATTCCGACCCCATATTGTGACCATACGATGTTTAAATTCGATTAAAACCAATGTAATTATTCGAAAACTGTATTCAATGTATCAGTGATGACGAGTTTGATCCTGAATGCTAACAACGGTCAAATGATTTCCAAGATCACAGGACGTTTCAACTTTTTTCTCTCTATTGTATCTGCAGTTTTTCATTTTTCCTTTCTAGGCATAACCACCCGAAATAATGTGTGAGATTTAATGTTTCTTTATCCTTTTGGGGTAAAATGCGGTAATTTACCCTCTGGAAGGTCCAGAACTTGACAGTTTAGCGGGGTCGAGATCTGGCAGTGGCGTTTACTTTCGTTATGAATCAATCACCCTGCAAACAGTAGCCGATCCTCCTATAATATAGAAATATAGATACAGACCCTCTCATAGTTTAGTTTTCTCTTTATATCTTCACTTTTTTGCTTCTGCCTTCTCTCGTTTTAGAACTATTTAATTAATGACGTTGTTGTCCCAAGCGAAGGACGAATTCAAGGTGTATACATTTGATTTTCGTCCCGATGATTTTTTATTTTGTTTTCAATGGAAAAGAGAAGGATGAGAAAATAAATCACGCTTAGAAGATTCATTTTTTATCGATATTGATCTACGGAGGCCACGCGTCACCTGTAACCGTCTGTTTGCACAAGATTCTTTTTTTCTTTCCCTTTCTCTCTTTACCGGCATGAATAATTAAGCGTCCATTTGACGTGTGCAAATGAACTCTTTGGACTCTGGAAATACGATAAGAATTTAATACCAATACTTTTTCGCCCGATTTGAGTATTAATATACAAGGAAATACCGAAGGACGACTTGTTTACTAGATTTATTAATTCTATAGGTATAATTCAGTGATTGAAAGTGCAGAGATTGTTATTCAAAAGCAAGATATTCAAAAATTGAAATTCGGTCTTTTTGTTCCCCCGCAGAAACGCATGTAAATTTCAGGTTTTTTCAACCGGCAGAAATTTTCGAGATCAATTGGAGAATTTGAATTTATAAGTTTGAAAAGTTGATAAAGAATATTTGCTTAACTAACTTGATTAATACTTCGGTTTCGAACTCTGAAAAAAAAAAAAAAAATCCTCATCATATATGAGACGAAAAAAATGTTTAAAAAAATTCTTGTCGAAATTTATTTCGAGTAGGTAAAATATGTAGAGAGGTTCGTTTGTGCTCGGTGTCCTACGCCCTTTCAAGGGTTGTTGTTTGCGTGGGCGTAGGTATGGGACTTCCCCTTTTTTTCTATTCTTTTGGTAGCAGGTCGCCGCGCGTCCCTGGCCACGCACTGGGGACCACGGGGTACATCCGCTAATTGGATAATTACGAAGTGCGGCGTGCTTGTTTTATAATTGGGAGCGCGCGGCCCGCCCGACCACCCGACGTGACGAAACGTCGACATCCCGAGTCACGCGGTACGCGGTACGTGACAATCTACCCTTGGAGCTCATTCCGCAAACTCTCCAGCCTCCGACGTCCCGGTACATCAAAACTCTACGGGTTTGACTTCAGCCGACAGTTTGTTAATTTTATACTTCTCTTTTAATTTTGATTTTTTTTTTCTTCTCTCATTTTTCTGCTGCAGTAACAGAAAATAGTAATCTTGAAAATTTTCATTCCTCTGGAAAGACTTTGGAAAGATATTCGAAGCCCAAATGATATTAGTTTTGAAAAATTTGCATCTGATCACTTTTCTCGACGCATAGGCATTATTTAACTATGGAAATTTTACTCGGTGAAAACAATAAAGGTTGAGTTACCCCTGCGGATATATCTGGGCACACACGCGTGCGTCGCAAGTCAGGAAGGCACGCGTGCGTTTTAATTCAAGTTTCTTAATCCTTATGGGAGTGACTGACTGCGCGAGAGCGAGTTGGGGGTGAGAAGGGTTCGACCGAGGATCCTGGAACCCCATCTAAATCACCCCACAATTTGTTTGTTTGTATGTACATACATGCGCGCCCATGCATTTTTAAGTCACTGGTTAATCAATAAATTCAATCGTGCGTCGAACCTTTTGACTTTTCACGACTCAGTTATAAGGCCGCACTGCACCGTCTCGTTAACAAACTATCGAAGAGCAATCAAAATTTTCCGTATACTTATATATCGCGTGTGAATTTCTTTTTCTTAACATATAATTTTTTTTAATATTTCGAATACCTTGACATTTTTATCCGAATATTACCTATATGTGAAAAAAATAAAATAGAAAGAGGTATCGTCAGAAAGTGAAAATAAAAAATTTCTTTTGCTATTAAGAAAACAGTGTTTACGTCTCCAAACGCAATATTTACCGTCACTAACAGTTCAAAAAATTTGTATACATTTTCCTTCGAAAGTACGTTTCAAGACGGATAGTTCGATCTCCGTACTTTTGATGATACGTTCAGTAGAGTTTGATATTATACCAATTACAATGTTAGGTTCTCGGAAATTTGTGAATCTTCTAAAATTCATATCTCGAGATGACGAATTAAAAATTTGAATAAAATACTGGATACTCATCGTAACTCGAAGCCTTGAGTGCCTCCGGGGTTCACATGGAATGTTTTATATGCGAGTTAGCAAACAGCCAAGAGAACCATTTTTTAGTATACCCTTAAGGGGATGGCTCTAGTCGATTTGTTACCGATCTCTCTAATTCCTCGAATTTCTTCGAAACGGGGCTACCAATCGGATAGTCCTTTTGGCAGCTGATATTTGACGAGGAATGAGTTCGAGCCAGGAGGTGAAAATCAATTATTTCGATTGTTTTTTTATTGGAAAGTATGGGCGTGCCATTTATTCCGACTTATATCAAAGCCTACGGATCGAAAATGCAGAAAAGGCTTTTTGAGCCCGATTCTGTATGGAATTCCGAACACAACCATAAAAAAAAAAAAAAATTTCCGACGATAGAAAAATGGCGTCTAATCTACGAATTTGTGGTAATTAGCGATTGTCAACGGCTGGCAGCGGCCATTTCATTAGTTCCCAGAACGCCCGTGAGATGTTGCCGTGCGCAAATTTTCGGCTTCTCCTTCTCGATCTGCAATCAGAGATGATTTGAAGACCAATGAAAAGTATATTTGGGGTGTTCCACGTGAAACGCATCGGTTTTTTGGCCGGAGGTCATCGAAGAAAGGCAAGCTGAAAATTTTATCACTTTTCTTGTGCTTATTCGGAGTAATTTCGGTAACAATTTCAAGGCGATTCGTGTGACCCTCCAAGTAGAAAACAAATGAATCACAAATTCCCAAACTTTTAATTGCTCCAACCGAAAAGAGAAAAAATAAAGTTGCACATATTTTGAGAGAGTTCGTTTATGCGCGTAGAATGCACTATGGGAAGTTATGATTTCGTTCATACATAGCTCAGATACTTGGAATTGAAAATGTGTCGAATCAAATTTCCGGTGGCGATATATATTGTACCAATTATTTTCATGCTCTGTAATCGTAGGAGGTATCTCATGTATAGTAGCAAGGAATCTGAATCTGCATTGGCGTCGAATTCGATGACCTCTGGCCAAAAACAAATCCCCTTCACGTGAAATATCACATTTACAATACCGTATTGGCCCGAATATAAGTCAACCCCTAATTTTGGACCTCTGATTCAGGACTTTTTTTTGGATCTGAATATAAGTCGAATCTCAGGAGAGAATTACCTATTCTCACAGGTGGATATTTATTAATAATATTGAATTTTTTTTAAATACATTGCATAATTCAACTTCAACTGAATAAATTCAACTTGAGTCGAACAAAATTACAGACATTTCAAGTATATTTCAATCAGCAGAATCTTCGTCAGTGCCCTCCCCGGCTGTTGAGTCTTCACTAGAGCTCTCCTCAGTTGTTGATCCTCCGTTTTCGAAAATGGGAGCATCTTCATTGTCCCATAGCACGATATCTTCAGTCTCATCCATTGCATTGCTTATACACCATTTTTTGAAGCCTGCGATGATCATTCCACTTTTAATGAATTGCCAGGCAGTTTGAAACCATTGCAATAATAGAGGAACAGATGGTTTTTTTTATTTTTTCAGTTGGTCTAAGAGTGTGATCTGCTTCCAGCATCTAGTTGGTATAACAAGTCTTCAGTTTGTCTGTGAAGGGCTTGTTCACCACTACGCCCATGAAATGTCTGTCTCCTGGGATAATGACTGAATCTGTCTTCAGATTTTTGATTTGACGTTTTACGTCAACAGTTGTGTGCCCACGGAAAGCATCCAGATCGAGCATTGCTCTTTGCCTAAGCAGAGCGCCAGGTGGCTTATCCCATACCACTCTCAGCCAGTCTCGCACTAGATCTCCAGACATCCATCCATTATCTTGGCAGCAAACATGTATCCGAGATGGCAGTCTTTCTTTCGGTAGGTGTTTGCGTTTCAGTACAGCGTTAGGTGGAAGTTGAGTCCCGTCCGCTAGCACTGCCAACATTACAGTTATCCTGAATTTCTCATTTCCAGAGCTTTTAATGAGTATGCTCTTTGCACCTCGCAGATTAACAGTCGTATTTGATGGCATATCGAAATAAACTGGTGTCTGGTCAGCATTACCCATTTGGCCAAGTGGATATTCGTGCTCTTTCGTTAATTTCGATACAAATCACTGGTACTCAATTAGTATTTCCTTGAAATCATTGGGTAAACGCTGGGCAAGAGTTGCCCTTCGTCCCAGAGCTAAACCATGTCTTCGCATCATACGCTTACACTATCTCTTACTGGCCATAAATTGTATCTGTGGAATATTCATGGATTCTGCTATTTCCAATCCTTTCAGTTGCATAACTTCGCGCATGTTTGCAAACTTTGGGTCCTTTTTCCGAATACATAGGCTGCGACTCGATTATCCAATTCTGCATTTCTGCCGGATTTAAGCCCTCTAAAACTACGACGTGTTGAATCGGCACACTTTAGCTTATGCTTCATTTGATGCCAATCGTGTACGTTTTTTTTTTCTGATATACCGTATTTTGACGCGGCTCGGCAATTATTGGTATTTTCGGCGTCCCGCACAACCATGAGTTTGAAGTTCACGGCATAACTATGACGAACGTTCTTCCTGACCTGATTTATCTGAGAACCCCTAGTCTCTCTACTATATCTGCACTCCGCAATCTCTGAATATCCATTTCAACAACAATTCCCAATTATAGCACGCGCGAAATATCTGATTAAGATGCTTGCCTACCCAATTCCACCAGACCTGAAAACATTGGGAAAAGAGGTGCTAATAAATGGAATATCTCTGCCTGGGCACGGAAATCAATGAAACAAAATACGTCGCGCAATTCTATGTTCGACTCCGAACACGTAGTGCCCAAAAAATGTTTTTTTTACGCAAAAATAGAAAAGATATCCATGTAAAACGTTTCAAAACCATCTTACATGGATATCTTCTCTATTTTTGCGTGAAAAAAACATTTTTTGGGCCCTACGTGTTCGGAGTCTCACATAGAATTGCGCGACGTATGTTTCATTGATTTCAGGCAGAGATATTCCATTTAATAGCACCTTTTTTCCCAATGTTTTTAGGTCTGGTGGAATTGGGTAGGCAAGCATCTTAATAATTTATTTATTTCAACTTCAGACTAATGCTTCTAGAAAAAAATTGAAACTCGAATGTTCGAGCTTTGAGATGAAGCGCGCACGCGCAGTCCGCGAATATGCATTGCATTGCTAGAATATTACGATTAGCGGTCGATAACGAAGTTTCCAATCGGTAATGCAAATCCCTAAAAAAAAGTCCCGAATGTAAGTTGAGCCCGAATATAAGTAGAGTACGGTTTTTGAGGGTAAGATCGGTTACCAAAAACCTTGGTTTATATTCAGGCCAGTACGGTATATAGGTAATACTTTTTAATTAAAATAAATGAACAAAATACTCAATTATGGGTCGGATAATTGATATTTTTTCTTACCTGTAGAAGGAAAAACTGAGATTTTGCGCTCGGCGACATTTCACGGGTGTGCTGGGAACTAATATAATGGCCGCTCCCAGCCGTTGACAATCACTAATTACCACAAATCGTGGAACACAACTGACCTCTTTATCGTCGTCGAAAACAAAGATGTTTTTGGATGGTTGTGTTCGGAATTCCATACAGAATCGGGCTCAGGTAGCCTGTTTTGCATTTTTGATCCGTGAACTTTGATATAGGTCGGAATAAATGGTACGCCCAAACTCTGCGATGAAAAAAATAGATAAAATTTCGAAATCATTGATTTTCACCTGCTGGCCTAACTCATGCCTCGTCAAATATCGGCAACCAAAAGGACAATCAGATTGGTAGCCTCATTCCGGAGAAATTCGAGAAATTATAGAGGTCGGTAACGAATCGACTGGAGCTTCCCCTTAAGTTGAAGACCTTCCTTTTTTCAGAAGCAATATGTGGTAAATCTTATTCTACAATCTTTGCGTAAGAAATTTTTTAATGAAAGGGCATGTAAAAGCTTGGTCAAAGAGCAGTAGGTGCTTTGAAAGCTCAGTTAGTGATTACTGTAGACACAGATAAGAATATAGTAGAGAAGCCAGTGTTGACTAGAGTTTTCTGTACAAAGAAGACGATCTTCTCATTTCAGTTCAATAATATATGAGCAAGATATTCATTTTTGAGAAAAAAAACTTTCTTTTCAGACTCACCACGATTCTGATGATGGGAATATTGACCAGGTCCGTTGTTGTTCCTGTGATGCCTAGACACAAAAAAAAAAAAGAACTTTGTTTTGAATGATGTCGATAATATGAATAATAATGACAATAATAACAATTCGTGATGAATGGCGGGCCGAATTTTCATAACGTGGAACTATCATTGCGATACATACTGTATACAAGTTATCAGCATGCCTGCAAACTTTAAATTTCATAATTTCAGATTTTCCAATATTTTGAAAACTAGTTAAGAGAATTCTACACTTCTTGGTCCTTCCCTTTTGTAAGAAATGACACTTCTATCAAACACGTAGATATATCTCCAATTTATACAATATCTTTTGATGTATTATACACAGAAACCATTGGAATGTAATAAAAGTTGAGTCTTGCTCTCCAGCCTGTCATCAATTGGTTTTTCACAATGGTTTGTCCACGTTGATGAATGCACTAATCATTATATTGCAGAGTAAAACGATTAGATTTCGACGGATTTAAGTAGTTTTCAATAGTTTCATTCGTTCAGTCTGCTGTCGTTGACATTATACAAGTTGTAATGTAAAATAATACCAAATAGTCAACTCTGTACTGACATTCAATAATTTCTAGTTCTCACCAGTTATACGACGTCCAAAGACAAGACTCGATTGCAGAAGTACAGGTATTTATTGATAAGTTCTAATCGGCCGTAATTATCCACGATGCTAATAAGTTCTGATGTGCATCATTTAGATACAGTAATGTATTTGTTTTCACAAGAAAATTCTTATCTGACTCCAAGTTCTAACTGATGTCATCCAAAGCTTAATCGTAATCGTTATCGTAATAAATACCAAAACGACCGTTCAGTTATTGGTCTCATTGAGTTTTCGATCAGTTTTAATTCAATATTCAATATTCAATTCGATTCGGTTCCGTTAAGAAATTTGGGATAATCAACGATTAGTTGATTAGTCTTTTCCCTGTTGTATGCTAATATCAAGTGCATTTCATTAAGATTCTTCGAATCTATAATCATTATACAATATTGTCTCATTGTCCTTGTATTGAACATTTCCAAACATTTTCTAAACGGTTGAAATTAAGATGGGGATCAAATACTTGAAAACTCAGCGAGCCTACTAACCCTAGCATTCTATGCCCCGCATCTCCAAGAGAAGCTCTCTGAGTCGAAGGTGTGAAACCAATTTGTGGTCGCCACTGATTTCCGCCACCACCACCACCGCCACCTCGGTTCATCTGCTCAAAGTCCTGAGGTTTTAAAACCTTCGGAGGTTCAACAGCACCTTTGAGTTTTCTGGCAGGGAATATGAAGTTCTGTCCATATTTTGGATCTCTGAATCTGACGCTAAAAATTGAATAAGTTTACAGGGAATTAGAATAGACTGTAACTGATTTATTCTGATGATAATCAATGTCAATGATCATGGAAATTAGATTTAAAAATAGAAGCAAGAAATACCAATAAACTTGATTATTCCGCACTGGCGGTCCCCCAATCGGTGAATTCAGAGTGGCACCTTCCCCGATGCAATCTTCTGCCAATAAAACAGTGCCTCGCATACCATCCGCGCTTATGTCTGTCTCCGAGTCAGGATCTACTTTGTTCTTGTATAAGCCTGTTATAAAGTCGTAACTTTTGTTGTTTAAACTTACGTATAAACGGTCGTCACCTTTTATGTTGCGTTTTACTAGAAAGTAGAAAATAAAGGGTATGATTATGCATGAATGGATAAGCTGGCAAGATATTGAGCATGATAGTCGATATATTGGTCCAACTCACTTTCTGCTTCTGTTAGATACGAGTAGTAAGGCTCTAGGGCTTTGAATAATCGCTTTTCGTCGACGAATGGCAACAGGGCGACTCCTTGCCAAGCAAATTTCTTCCCATTTAAGTCTATTTTAAAATCTTCAGGGTAAAAATCAATTATCGTCGATTTCTGTGGACATAATTCAGAACTGATAGAATCGACGAATCTTAAAGACTCTTGCGTCATACAAAAACTAAATCATTTTTAGAGGAAATATTGTATCTACTCAGTTTTTTCACAGTCGATTACTAGCACATTGCGACATAATTCAGAATTGTTTAAGATTTTGTGGATTTTATCGGAGTGTTCTACATTGATGTAAGTAAGGGGCAATCCAATGATGTTCGATAAATTTAATTTTTAGATACCGTAATTTTTTTAATTTGAGCCAATTTTTTTTCTAATCGTTGAAATAAAAAGTGAGTTTGCTCACAAGAATAGAAGATTGATCTTATCTCTATACTAAATCATTGGTTTGACCCACAACGACAGCATTTTAGAATATTCTTGCCAAATTTAGAAGTCTCAATGAACAACGCGACCCGTATCCTATGGAAATCACTTTCCCTCCGGTAGACTTGACCTATGCAATGCCAAGTCCATATCTTCCAAGTCCAAGTAATTGAAAAAATAAATGAAATAATGTACAAAACATGTTGTAGTCTCACCGGGTCACTCATTAATTTTGCCCACGGTTCAGGAACATGTGAGCTACTAGCTGCAGGAAATACGCCCATGAGTTGTTCCAACGGTCGGAACTGTAGAAAAAGAATAAAAATTATAATTATAGAATTTCAGTCGAATTTCATTCACTAAGTTATGATATTTGTCAAAAATAACTTACTGGGACAGTGTCTTTTTCAAATTCTGTAGATAGTCCACCTATGTTGATAAAATCACTGGCAAATGGTGCATAGTGGTAAGGAAAGTACCATTTCCATGAAGCACAACCCTGGTAATAGTAACGAAGTACCCAACAAAGCCCACGTACATATTGTAGAGCCACGTTGTTTCTATAACAAATTGGTAAGCTTCTGAATTCTAATTCTCTGTCATGAAGAATGTGAGACAAAATGATAAAACGAAAGACATGGATATTTTCGTTTAATAGGTAGCATTACCTAAACGCCAAGTTGTCCGAGGACACATCGAACTTCGATTCATAGTATCGATCCTTGAAACCATCTTCCCATAGCCTGACCTCATCGTGAGCTTGATCGTCTTCGGCTTCTTCGACATTTTGATCATCGGTCTTCCGTTTCTGCCCTCTGTTACCTGAGCCCTACGTTTGTTTACAATAATCAGTATACCGAAGTTAGAACTCGTTTAGTCACATTGCTGAGACTAGTGGAACGTTTGACAAGTCATAAAGTAATGTTAAACATACTGGACTCACCTCTGGCACTAACATACTCTCCAATGCGTTACTGGCATTAGTTCCTTTCAGAGAACGCTCCGTAGCACTGCTGCTGTAATTTCTGCCCTGCATTCGCATTTGGAATGCTTCCTGTCTAGCATTTTGAACTGGTGTTGTTGATTGACCTATGGGCTGAAGTAAATCAGTTTGAGAAGATAATGCAAGAAATGAGATAGATGTGTGAGGGTGATTTCACCAACTATTCACCAGACTTGGGATGTTACTGTTTCAGATTCTCTTCTAACTTCAGACATCCCTTATACCAGTCACAAGACCCCAAAAGTCTTTTTTTTTACGTTCTTTTGATGCCCTCAAGGTTTTGAAAGTTGAGTGTTTGCATTTAGATGACATTTTCATGGGTCTCCGAAACTGTTATTTTTGATTTTTTTTTTTTTTCAAATCGACCCCCGAACACCATAAAGACATGATTTCATACGGAGATCTTGAAGGCTTCTAATAAATAAATATTCTGAAATAATTATTGATTAGTCACTAGAACCTTTTGGGATCCCAATTGACCAATCTGAAATAACATGTCTTTAGTATTTGGATGTTGGGAAAAAAACAAAATTAAAATCAAAAATAAAAGTTGCAGAAAGCTATCAAAATGCTATTTTGATGCAAAAATGAATATTTAAAGCATTTAGAAGAATAAAAGAAAAATACAAATATTTTGATTGCATGGAACAGGAAGTTTCGCACCAAAATCTATCCGCAATTTCTATTTTTTATTTCTTTTGTCACTCAACAAAAATCATCGAAAAAGTCTTTTCAATGAAGATAAGAGAAATTACGGATTTAGGTTCGTATTGCGAGGGATAAAATATATCTGAACGAAAATACTTCGGAGCATTTTGTGACTGAAACCAGAGGTATCTGATAAAGCTAGAAAAGAATGTGACCTGTTTAATGATCGTTGAAATCACTTCAGTAAATATCTCGATCAAAAATTTGCGCCATTTTCTCAGCTCTGTAAAATAAATCTTTGAAGAACTTACAGTCGGAGCGAACTGTCCAGCTGGAACCCAGTTCGGTTTATAATTACTGATCGCCTCCATCCTTCTCTTCTTGTTTTTCTCCCGTTGTTTGAAAGCCAGTTCATTCTGTTGTCGTTTTTTAAAAATTTCGTCTTCAACGTCCCCAAGATCGGACATTATCATTTGCACTCTGTCCAGATTAACGTCACCACTGTCTGTGAGGAAACCCTGTATATAGAAGAATTTCTCAATGTGCGTTGATTCGTTGAAATTGTTTGAAAAATTCGTATCGCATTTAAACGTCATAGAAACTCACGCCAGTTTTGTACACAGTTTTCTTGTACAAATTGACCAATCTGTCGATAGCACCTTCTCTGATTTCCAGTGAGGGAAGATGTGGCAGAAAATCATTTCCTACGAAGAAACACATGAACACCCAGTCGTCAATAGCGCGTTCGAAATCGTACTTGAAAGGCAAGTTAGGCATTTGCAATTCCCGCTCCAGATATTCTCGAAGTACATTCAATCTAACAAATATAAACTGGCACTCGGATCCAAATGCATTTTCGTCTTCCTTTAGCGCAGGCTCTGAACCCGTGCAATCCTTCATTTCATGGCCCAATTGGCCACAGATATCGCAGGGTCTGGGCTTGTTGGGCTTGAACTCTTCTCTGATAATTGTGAAGTTTGGCTCATGAGTCGCTAGTCCTAACATTATCAAATCTGCATCGGCTCCACACAACACGTGCTGCGTGTTAGGGTCGTGATCGGGTTGACCTGAAAATATTATTCAATATTTCGACCAAATCATCAAATTGTCACTGAATAAACTTACGTCAGGTCCAGTTCATTTAATATTGACATCGGTAAAAGTACTGAAAATCAGCTTCAGACGTTCTTACCTCGCTGTTTGCGGATATAATCCATAATTTTGTGCTCTCCTTCGCCAGGTACGTTTGCGTCGCTGAGAATAACTTTGATTCCACGCCACCCAGGGTCGCTGTTCAATCGTTCGTGAATATAGTAATGTAAACAAGCTGATAATCTTGCCATGAATGGTGTACCCTGATAAAAGTAGGATATTTTATCAGTTTCACAGACAGATCGAATAATTTCGGATGCGTGTGATTCTTTATCTACTTGAAACTTGCAAACAGAAATCTTGTGGATTTATTATAGGGCAGAACTTACAGGGGTAATACAATTACTGTCAAAATGATCCCCTTTCGGTTTTTCTGGAGGCAGAAAAGCCCCCTTAAGAGCCAATTCGGAACGTATTCTACTTATTTCCGTTATCTTTTCAGTTGTTTCTTTCGATGCTCTGAAACGCCTGGACCTCTGCTGATTCATCTTCGCTCGGGGTGCCTGTAGATTACGAAAGTATAAATGACATACTTGAACCAACACCAAAGAGTTTCCTTTACGATTTATAATCATGTGTTCACTAGTTCACTCTGAATGAACTGTCGGGAGAAATTTATACATTCACTTTTCGAAAAGAGAATGATTGCGTCTCAGTTTGTGCAAGAATAAACAAATTCACAATCTTATGAGGTTTTGAGAATCTGTGAATCGAGAGTTCTTTCCTTTCCCAGATTATTCATTCGAACCAATTTACTGCACAGTGGAAGACAAAATACCGGCCTATTTTTAAACGGTAATGAGATCTAGATGTCTGTGGTGATAGTGGCGATCGTCTTTTTGTTAGAAAATATAATAATAAAGCCTTTGATGGGCAGTTTGAAAATCAAGAAGCTTCTGTAGCTTGGCACTTAGTATTCCACATAATAGAGACTTGTTCGATCTCACGATGCCTAACAAAGCTCATTCCTTCAATTTCGACCAGAACAAAAAAATCTACATAATGGGTTGATTGTTTTTCTGCCGTCATTTATAAGGAAATGAGTATTTGAATCGCATAAGTTGTGAAAATCAAACTTACGACTCCGTCGATAGCCATATATAGTACTTTTCTTGGTCTTACGATGGCGAACAATCTGTCGATGCATTCAAAAATGGCATCCATCATCTCGTCTTCGTTTTTAGGAGCTGGCCTGTGTAGAGAATCAATTTATTCCTATCTCTCCAATGAAACACAGATATTCTTACGATGTAAATTAGAAATACTATGAAGAAAGCAGTTAAAACAAACTTTCTACCACAACAATGAACGAAAATACCATATCTTTGAGACATCCCTGGTGAAAATACTTGAGAAGTTCCCCCTAAATAGACTGGCACGATTCATAACAGGACAAATGCCTTTGTGAGTTGTATCGAGTCCAGACAGAAAACTTAATGAGAATCAAGAAGTTTCTATGAGTATCTCAACACTTAGCCTCTACTTGTTATCGCCTGTATTTCTACATTTTCCTTCCAATAGGTATTGATAGGAAATTCTCTGATGTAGAAATGCAATCAGTGTTCAGTACCTTTTGTACTTGAGGCTAGATTGGTTCTTATTGGCATTTTCAATTAACAGTATTTACGTAGAACTACTGGTTTGAGAGCAATGTATTTTTTCTACGCGACGGAATAAGGTTTCACCTTGATGTAACATAAAGATCCTTGTGGTCACAATAACGGAAAGACACTTTAACAGAATTGAATTGTATATTATAAGTTATTAGTTCTTTTCAATAGGGATGTGCAAAACGTTGATCAACGCGTATGGAAACGTCAACATTACTATTATTTTTTTGAAATATTTTCGCATTTCTGAATACTAAATGATGCATTTGATGAAGATGGATACTCACTTGTCCTCAGGGTGAGTACAGGGATGTATAATACCGTTCATGTCGAGATATAAATTGTCAAATTCTACCCCGTTGGGGTTAGGGTCTGCAGAGTTGACTGGTACACGAACTCCGTTTGTTGATGTCGACTAAAAAGATGGGAAATGGAAGTAAGGTCGGTGAGAAAATGATCGGAATTTTAGTTGATGATAATTTAGTGTTAAATGACAATTGATACAATGACAAACTAATAAATTTGAAAGATATGAAAACATGAGATTTCTTAACCAACCTTTTGCTCGATAGACTCTACGATTACTGATGGATACTTTCGGCTTAGCCATCGGAAAAATGCCGGTACACCCATCGCTTCGTATTTTTTTTAATTATACTTGGATATATAACTACTAGAATGTATTCAAATACATATAAATTTATAAAATTGTGTGGGATAAATTTAACGCAAGTTACGGATGGTTGGGATCCATCTCGTGTGATTACTGATTGGGGTATGTACTATGTACTCGATGAGTCGATACTCGAAACTTGATAGTCGTATCTCGAATATACGACCAATCACCGATCGCCTTTGCTTCAAGCGACACAACTCGACACAGAACGACGCCATTAGTTGGATCCAACAGGCGAACTAATGGGAGCTTCCCAATTACCTTCAATGCTCAGGCAGAGTGCGACACAAAGCTATGTTATTGGTGCGATCCAAAAGAAGTAACCAATAACACAGCTTTGTGTCGCACTCTGTCTGAGAATTAATTGCAAAGCTCCCTATAACGTAGCCTTGTGCCGATCTGTGTCATGGACGTAGGAAGTATATTGAGGAAGCATGCCGGCGCCGGGAGTGTCCGAGTTCGCGGCGGGAGGGGCTGCCGTATTGGAACGGCCGATTTGGCAGATATTCAATTTGAATTAGGTTGCCACTATATTTGAGATTTGAAGCGAAGAAAGAATAAGTTTGGACGTTTCTTGCATATTCTAAAGACGGTTCACCCTGGGTTAATTTGTGAGTCGACCAAGTGGGTTTGAAGTGGGCTTGGTGTTGAAAATGGTATCTGTAATACCGACTGAAATTTACTGTTTCAAGTAGCTGCGAGCTGACTCGTGGGGTAAATTGATATTGGTAACAGTAGTAGGGATCTTCAATGCTATTAGGCACACCGTTTTACGGCACGTGTTTCTTCTCCACTATTGTAAGAAACTATAGAGTGATAGTTTGAATATAGGGATGCAATGTTACCGGCACCTTAGTCCCTTCCAGACGAGCCTCACGCACGCGGTGCGCGCCTGTGTTTGTCTATGCAAATTCAAATTCGATTCCGAACACATACATCCAAAACCATGTTCATTTTATGCGAAAATAGACCCTACAGATGGTTTTTACATATTATAATATTTTATAATATACGAATGTTTTCTAATTCGATTTCCTCGGCGAATTATGTAAAAACAACCTGTAGACTCCATGTTCGCACGAAACGAACATGTTTTTGGACGTATGAGTACGGAATTGAATTTGCGTTTTCGACGCCTGGGCTGTAATAATCGAAATGTGTCTGGGCGTAATAATCGAAATGTGTATTTTTTGAACTTCTTTTTTTTGCCCTTAAGGTCCATCTCCAGTCGCCCACCTCTTTTTGGTCAAAAGAAGGGTGGGGGAAAACACATTTCTATTATTATCAGAGCCCAGGAGTTAAAAACGCAAAAAAGGCCAACGCTGCGCAAATTCAAATTCCATTTCGAACAGACACGTCGGAAAACATATACCTTTCATGCGAAAATAGAGTGTACAGATGGTTTTTACGTAATTCGAATGTCAATTTCCTGGGCGGTCATGATTATGAGAGGCGTCCGCTGAGTTTGACAAGCAATAGTACGTTAGACGATGCGTGGTCACTGATAGCTGACTTCGATCACTTTCGTGTGTCGGCAGGGGCGGACTAGACACCTTGGCTGCCCTAGGCCTACGAAAGATTGCCCCCCCCCCCCGCCACTAATTTAATAAGACATAGAAATTAAATTGAAGAAAAATAAAAGAAAGTCTGTAAGTGATAAAATTATATTAATCAGTGTCTTTATTTATTGATTCACAAATTGTTTTTTGCCTGCCCTTCTGGGCAGCGAATTCGTTTATCAAATCATCAAGATCCAAAGACCGTGGCAACTGTGATTCGATGCAAAGAATAGCCAGACTTTGACAATGAAAATACCGAATAACCTATAGTACTAGTATCTGTATAGTTGTAGACTGTAGTCTGTAGTAGAGCCAAATGAAAATGATACGCTTGGACTTGGACATTGGAGTAAGCTCGTAAGCAAAGATCCAGTTTGAAGATTCAAACTTAAATAATCGGAATCTCCATACGGGCAAATTTTTTTTTTCGTGGTGCCATGGACACATTTTTTCATTTGTAGACGGTCGACCTGTGAGTTAACAGAGGGCACGACTTGAGAAAAAACAATCTCACCAAGTTTTTCCGCCCCCTAAATTTTGCCGCCCTAGGCCCGGGCCTACTCGGCCTATAGGGTAGTCCGCCACTGTGTGTCGGAAAGATCACGTATCGTTTAATCTTTGGCTTGTTTTACCTTCCGGCCGGCTGAACTCAGCGGACGACTCTCATAATCATGGCTGCTGAAAAAATTGCCTTTCGCATTTCATAAAAATAGTGCGAATTCTCTATATTCGCATGAAAGGAACATGTTTTTGGACGTGTGAGTTTGAAATAAACTTTGAATTTGCGCAGCGTTGGCCTGTTTTCCGTTTTTTATGCCTGGGCTCGGATAATAATCGAAATGTGTCTGCCCCCACGGTCCTTTTGACGAAAAGGAGGTGGGCGACTACGCTTGGGCCTTAAAGTCGAGAAAAACTTCGTGCTCCTTTGGATGACATTGGTTTAAACGGCCTGACTGCTTGTTTCCATAACAAACGAGATCAACGACATACAACTGCCGAATCTGAACCAATTATGAATTCAAATCCACCAGTCCCAGATTTGTTAAATAATGCATACTTCATTAATCCCATCCAATATTTTACCTATGATGAATAGTATAAGTAGATCAGTAACACAATACCGAAGGATTTAAGTTTCATCAACAATGTCGATAAAAAATCTTCATTAACACCAAAATCATGGTTTAATGATCGAAAAGTTGAACTCGATAATCGTGATATTTCGCATTTCATACCACATAATTAAAAATAAATGAATTATTAGTCTTCTTATAATATGATAAACAGATTTATTGTAGGCAACAATGTAAAATTACCATCAAATCCAATCGGAATACCATATTTAAAATTTATTTCAATTTTCCATGTACGTCATTTTGCGGTGGCTTTTAACGGCGGGGGGGGGGGGGTATACTCGATTTGTTACCGGCATGTCTATTGTCTCGAATATCTCCGAAACGGGGCTATCAATCGATTTGTCCTTTCGAAAGCCGATGTTTGACAAGTAATGAGTTCGAACTGGTACGTTTGATCGAATGAAATCGGATTTTGTTTTTTTCTTTTTGATCGAAAAGTGTTGGCATGCCATTTATATCGACTTATATTAAAGCTTACGCATCGAAAATGCGAAATCGGCCGCGGGAGCCCGATTCTATGTGGAATTCCGAACACAACTATCCCCAAACATCTTTGCTTTCGACAACGATGAAGGGGCTAGTTGTATTTTACGTTTTTGTGGAAATTTTTGCGATTGTCAGAGGCTGGGAGCGGTAATGGCCGCTAGATGTCATGATGTTAGTTCTCCGAACGCCCGTGAGATGTCGTCGCGCGTGCATTTTTAGATTATTAGTCAGAGATGATTGGACTACAGGTCGAGTGACGTGTACCAGGTGTATTATTGTAACAGCGGGGCGACATCTCACAGGCGTTCGGAGAACTAAGATCATGATATTTAGCGGCTGTTACCGCTCCCAGCCTCGGACAATCGCGAAAATTACCACAAAAACGTAGAATACAACCGGCCCCTTCATCGTTGTCGAAAACAAGGATGTTTTGGGATGGTTGTGTTCGGAAATCCATATAGGTAGAATCGGGCTCCCGAGGCCAATTTTGCATTTTTGATGCGTAGGCTTTGATATAAGTCGACATAAATGGCACGCCAACACTTTTCGATCAAAAAAAAAAAAAAAGTTCCAATTTCATTCGATCAAACGTACCAGGTCGAACTCATTACTCGGCAAACATCGGCTGCCGAAAGGACAAGTCGATTGATAGCCCCGTTTCGGAGATATTCGAGAAAATAGACAGGCCGGTAACAAATCGAGTATACCCCACCACCCCCACCCCGCGCCGGCCGTAAACCGAAAAATCTTTTCTTTCATCCGTAATCTTTCCAAAAATCTGCGAGCCTGTAATTTATAATTTCGATTCTCGAAATTGCGCATTACTGAACCGCGTAGAGTAGTGACCAACGGATAATTTCGGCGAAATACCATTACCTGGATGCACCTCGGCTCTGATTGGCCGGTGCAATGATCCGGAACGGTGATCACGAGCATATAAGTCGGACATCTGACGAGGGAGAGTCATTCGATAACTCGTCGTCACACCAGTAACATGGAATCCTTTGGCTCGTTGTTGTGCGCTATTGGCGCCGACTCTCCAGAACTGGACTTCGTCGCAGACTTTCCCCTGGAGGTCTCACAGATGATATTCGGGTTCCTGGACACGGCTTCCCTCGTCAACGTCGGGCATGTATCTCGGAGATGGATGAACGCGTGTAGAGGCGACCCTAAGCTCCGGAGACGAGCTCGCCGTCACCTACGCAGAGAGAGACGCAGGGCTCTCCAGGGCGAACTTTCTGTCGCAGCTCGTAGTCTCAGAAAGCTCTCGAACTCAAGCTCTGTTGCCCTCCCTGTTTTCCAGGCTAGTTTCAAAGTCGGCCCACCAGCCGTTAAGGTTAAAAGTAGCTTTGTAAGTAGAATTAACAGGAGTCCGATGTCGGGCCCCACTAAGTCTAGCTTAAGAGTTTAGGTATATATATACGTAGGTATATGATCGTATAATTATACTATGACGGAAGTATTTGATGTTCGATGACGTGTAATTTTGTATTACTAATATGAAAAATAAAATATTTTTAAATAATAACAATGTTTTTCTCTTATTTGTCCTCATCATCATCCTTAGTGAATAAAATATTTGGAACTAATATTTCCAGTATGAAGAAAAAAAAAAAAAACTGTTTGAGAGGCTTTGATATACGCTCCGATCACCTTGGAAACGCGATTTGTAGTCTCTTCCATACCACACAACCGGTCGGAATGCAATTTGGGGGATTATTGCTTCATTTCGGCAAAAAGTGATCAAGTATCTCGTTTTTCAAGATGATGGAAAAGTTTTTACACATTCAGTTACTGTCAGAGAAATCGTGGAATTATTCACAGACGCACTCGATTTATTGCACTTTTAAGATACTCAGCCACTCGGCGGTGGCGAACGACACATTTGATAAAGAAATGACGGGAGTTCACAGAACGCCCGCGAGATGTCGCCACGCGCACACTTTTAACTTATTGGTCAAAGATGATTGGACTACAGGTCTAGTCACGTGGTACCAGGTGTATCAACGTAACAACGGGGCGACATCTTACGGGCGTTCGGAGAACTAACATCATGACATTTAGCGGCCATTACCGCTCCCAGCCTCTGACCATCGCGAAAATTACCACAAAAACGCAGAATACAACTGGCCCCTTCATCGTTGTCAAAAACAAAGACGTTTTAGGATGGTTGTGTTCGGAATTTCATATAGAATCGGGCGCCCGCGGCCGATTTTGCATTTGTGATGCGTAGGCTTTGATATAAGTCGACATAAATGGCACGCCAACACTTTTCGATCAAAGAAAAAAAAAAAAGTTCCGATTTCATTCGATCAAACGTACCAGGTCGAACTCATTACTCGGCAAACATCGGCTGCCGAAAGGACAAGTCGATTGATAGCCCCGTTTCGGAGATATTCGAGAAAATAGACAGGCCGGTAACAAATCGAGTATACCCCACCGCCCCCCGCCCCGCCGCCGGCCATAAACCGAAAAATCTTTTCTTTCATCCGTAATCTTTTCAAAAATCTGCGAGCCTGTGATTTATAATTTCGATTCTCGAAATTGCGAATTATTGAACCGCGTAGAGTAGTGACCAACGGATAATTTCGGCGAAATACCATTACCTGGATGCACCTCGGCTCTGATTGGCCGGTGCAATGATCCGGAACGGTGATCACGAGCATATAAGTCGGACATCTGACGAGGGAGAGTCATTCGATAACTCGTCGTCACACCAGTAACATGGAATCCTTTGGCTCGTTGTTGTTCGCTATTCACGCCCACTCTCCAGAACTGGACTTCGTCGCAGACTTTCCCCTGGAGGTCTCACAGATGATATTCGGGTTCCTGGACGCGGCTTCCCTCGTCAACGTCGCGCATGTATCTCGGAGATGGATGAACGCGTCCAGAGGCGACCCTAAGCTCCGGAGACGAGCTCGCCGTCACCTACGCAGAGAGAGACGCAGGGCTCTCCAGGGCGAACTTTCTGTCGCAGCTCGTAGTCTCAGAAAGCCCTCCAAGGCAAGCTCTGTTGCCCTCCCTGTTTTTCAGGCTAGTTTCAAAGTCGGCCCACCAGCCGTTGAGGTTAAAAGTAGCTTTGTAAGTAGAATTAACAGGAGTCCGATGTCGGGCCCCACTAAGTCTAGCTTAAGAGTTTAGGTATAATTATACGTAGGTATATGATCGTATAATTATACTATGACGGAAGTATTTGATGTTCGATGACGTGTAATTTTATATTACTAATATGAAAAATAAAAAAATATTTTTAAATAATAACAATGTTTTTCTCTTATTTGTCCTCATCATTATCCTTAGTGGATAAAATATTTGGAACTAATATTTCCAGTATAAAGAAAAAAAAAAAAAAACTGTTCGAGAGGCTTTGATATACGCTCCGATCACCTTGGAAACGCGATTTGTAGTTTCTTCCATACCACACAACCGGTCGGAATGCAATTTGGGGAATTATTGCTTCATTTCGGCGGAAAGTGATCAAGTATTTCGTTTTTCAAGATGATGGAAAAGTTTTTACACATTCAGTTACTGTCAGAGAAATCGTGGAATTATTTACAGACGCACTCGATTTATTGCACTTTTAAGATACTCAGCCACTCGGCGGTGGCGAACGACACATTTGATAAAGAAATGACGGGAGTTCACAGAACGCCCGCGAGATGTCGCCACGCGCACTCTTTTAACTTATTGGTCAAAGATGATTGGACTACAGGTCGAGTCACGTGGTACCAGGTGTATCAACGTAACAACGGGGCGACATCTTACGGGCGTTCGGAGAACTAACATCATGACATTTAGCGGCCATTACCGCTCCCAGCCTCTGACCATCGCGAAAATTACCACAAAAACGCAGAATACAACTGGCCCCTTCAGCGTTGTCAAAAACAAATACGCTTTGGGATGGTTGTGTTCGGAATTTCATATAGAATCGGGCGCCCGCGGCCGATTTTGCATTTGTGATGCGTAGGCTTTGATATGAGTCGAAATAAATGGCACGCTCAAACTTTTCATTAGAAAAAAAAAAAAAAAATCCCTATTTTGTCCGATAGAACGTACCAGTTCGAACTCATTACTCGTCAAACATCGGCTGCCGAAAGGACAAGTCGATTGATAGCCCCGTTTCGGAGATATTCGAGAAGATAGACAGGCCGGTCACAAATCGAGTATTCTCCCCCTTCAAAGATCAAATAACAAATAAAAGTAAGAATATGGGGTTATTTGTAACATAATTTATATTGCAAGATTGATTCATTACGGATTATCAAAAGAAATCGTTAGAATCAAGTGCTGATTCTTGGCCAGGATAAGTTTGTGCGGGCTTTATAAATAAATAATTGGTAACACAGACTACGCCTTCATCAGTTTAACATTTCGTTTATTGATTTTGATTACAGCTTGACAAAGATGATACATGTCCGGCGAAAAAAAAATAATGACATTGCAAGACCGATTGATATGGCTGGCTGATAATTGATCTACTAATTATCGAACATCTTAAAATGGCGCTTGCGAATGCGCGGTGCGTTGCAAAAATATTTCTCTCGACTTTTTAATGTTAAGTTTATCATATTTGACTAGCAATTTTAAACATTCCCGACCGGCCGTTGTCCAAACGGTCGGTTGTATACGATACTTGCGTCCGAATGAATATGAATATTTCGTGGATGGCGCATGTAAATCAACTTTATTCAATTTAATTATTGTTTCCGCTAATTCAGGATTACGATCGCGCTCGACAGTTTCTTCTAATAAGTTGAACAAAGAAATATCTCTACGTTCCAACAATTGCTTTATGAAATCATTATCCTTACACGCAGCGATATTCTCGTACATCGTTGAATCAAATGTTATTTTTTTACATAATTTCATAAGTTTTGAAGCTAGATCCCATTTTTCACGACGAATAGTCACTTCGAAAGCTGCATGAATAGATTCTGTATTGGATAAAGACGCAATTGAATAAAATATATCGTTATCTGCACCAGAACTAACCACTTCACATAATGCAGTATTTCCGTATCGATCACATTCATTGCAATCCAATGTTTCTTTCAAGTCACTCAAAGCTTTGCGTACAATATCCCATTTTTTACTTTTGACATATGCTCGGATTTGATGTTTCATGTGTTCAGCTGTAAATTCAATTTTATCAGGTGTATCCTCTGACAAATAATCACGGGTGTAAATAATAGATTCGCCAAATTTTGCATTGTTTTTAAAAAAGTTTGCATCAAATATGAATAACTTTTTCTCGTGATCCTTGTAACAGTCAATGTATACATTATTGTCAACTTTTAAATATTTACGTCTACCAAATCGGACGTAATCACTGACATCCATAGTACAATATAGACCAGCGTAATGAAAATCTGCTTTTCTACAGAAATAAATTCTACAAAAATGTTGACTTTTAGTACCAATTGTTCCAATTCTGTCGACACTCATGTTTTCTAAATAAAATTTTGAGTCAATTATGTCTGTAGGTAATTCATTTACCAGCGTTGGTGCAAATTTCTCATCTAAGTTATTTTTATGCCAATCACAGCAATACATTGTACACTCGCGTCCGTCGTCTGTAAGACCGCTTTTGATATCATTTACCCATGAATATTTATGTTTTTCGTTAGAACAAAATTCTTTGTGTAAATAGTCGCAAGTACAAGTAACATCTTGAAATAGTTCCGATACTTTGACTAATGATTTCGCATCGTCGTCAAAACTTTTGATGTGTTTAATATACGGAGAATCAGCCACAAATGCATCTCTAATAATGGTTTTAACATAATTCTCGATCGTTACATTATTGCACAAAGGGAATACGTACAGATTACCGTTAGTTGCAAATCTCAAACGGGTTGCTGTTTTCAAATAATGCCAAAGGTCCTTCTTCACCTCAAATTGTGTGGTTTTACCCAAACGTAAGTTATTGTAATGTAAAAACAATTCGCGTGAATATTCTTTCAAGTTTGGATGGTTCATCGCTTTCAAAGACGCATGACAAGCTTTTGCAAATACATCCATAGTTTTCTTCTCAACCAAATGTTTTATCGACTCTTCGCTAGTGTAACGATAAATCAGTTCTGTTCTGACAAAAATTTTGTCATGCTCCGGAGCACAATAACCTTCGTGTGGCAAGTCGCTATTGAATAAAACAGTCGTGCCGTTTTTCAAACATACATATTCGTCATTAGCATCATCGTTTGCAGAAATAATCCTCAGACATGGCTTTTCAGACGAAACCGACACGTACATCACCAAACTTTTTACCGATATTTCTTTAGCTCGTCTGTCAAAGTACGGACTATCGTAATGCCAGCGAAAATCATCGGCGTTTGGTGGAAAATAATTCCAACGAAAAATATCATTGACACGAACAAAGTCGAGAGAATCACATGTTTGAAATTTATTCAAAGATTTTAATGCTTCAGTCAATAATTCAGATAATTGTCGCGAACGAAAAATAAAACGCAAGCCTCCGCGTTCATTATCGTTGAATGGTTTCACAGCTAAACCTGCATTCTTGAAGTTGCAGAATAACGAATTGAGTCTGTCATCTATTTTAATTTTCGTCATCCATTTGTTCTCTTCAATAATCTTCATATCGAAATCACCGTATAATGATTCAAGATGTTTGTTAAACTGTTGAATTTCTTCGACATCGTCGAGAATATTTTCGAAATTGAAAAAACTTACATCACTCGGTCGAACAAATACCCATTTCTTAAAAAATATATGATCAAAGTTAAGTCGGCGTGGCAAGCAAAATTGTTTCGATGGAAAATAAGACACAGGTAATGTGAACGCTTTACTCCAGAATATGTCTGCAGTCTCAGTTGTTGCGTTCTCGATTCTTTTCTTCAATTCCTCCGGAAGCGTTGTCAACGAGGACTCTAACCAATCGCAATAATCGTCTCTCAGCTGGATTTTATGCTCTTCGCACGTTTCCTGCATTGTTGCGAGATAATTTTCTTGAAAAGGTGACGACATGATCGAATGCTAGGCTCTGAAATCGAGTCCCAGTGTCTGGGTCCACCACTGTCTATTCCTATTCACTAGGTCCCCCTCGTGAATGCTGGTGACAGACGTGCACACCGATGCTGGCTGAGCAGTGCGCAGTCAGCTCAGAAGACGTCCAATGAGAACTCCTGCGAGCATCAAAAACCAGACGATTGTAAGTAGCCCGAGGCCTGTCAGAGCCTAAGCACTGTATCGGTTTGGATATTCGATAAAAAGTAACACGCAAATGATAAGCAAGCAGGGGTGAGGAGAATAAGATGAGACAATGGAAGGAAAGAGAGAAGCAGAAGAAAAAGGACCCCGCTAAAAGAAAGAGAGAAAATAAAAGAAAAAGAGAAGGAAAAACAACCATTCCAAACTTGGTCTTGTTATGTATCCTATACCTGACTGCATCCTATCTCAAGACCTCTAATCAAAGAAAGTCTTCACCTTACGTTCGAAGAACCTTATCCTTACCCACGTACCTATAAATTTGTAACCTTGCATAAACACGTCCATGCCCAAGGGACAAAGAGACAATGGAACTGATTTACTCCCTAAGTCACGATATTATTCACTCGCAAGACACTCTTCAGTCTACTCTCGAACATTGAACACCTGAATCGATCTTTAATTATTAAAGACAACACACCCAACTCTAGAAGTTCATAATTCACTCATATATGGTTCCTACCATCGTTGTAACCAACCGTCAATAAATGATCATTCAGTGACTGTACATCATATTTACTTTAACTATGCGACACCTAAGTCTGGTTGTCGTTAGATCTAAAAACGAACTCATTGAACTCATTGAACTCATGGAACTCATCAAACTCACAAGCTTAAGCATTTTTCGAAAAAAATTTTGAGTAAAATTGTTTTCAAGATTTTCTTTATAGAAATTCTCGATAATTGTTCAAACTGTTAGAGAATTTTTTTTAAAGAAAATCTTAAAAAATTTTTTCAAGAATTCGAGAAAAATCTCGAAATCACGAGAATTTACATAGTGTTATATGGGGAGACTGGAAAATTTTGCAGTAGAATATCTTTTTTCACAGATGTCAACTGATTTTGGCTCATAAGGCAAAGTTGTCAGTTTCAACATGATCTATATTTGAGCTGAGTTTAAAAAAATTCCTAAGAAAACTCCTACCTCGTTCTATATACCTTAAGACCCATGGACTCACGAATAGAACTGACATATTTAGTGTCAAAACCAGCTAATAAAAGCACTGCATAAAGTTTTTCGATATTCACTCTATCATGGGCTTCCTGCACAACAAGAAATAGAAGCCCCGTGTTCTGCCCCTCACATTTTGCTATCTCCAGGTCAGTTCCTATAAGTGCAAGGCATTCCTGACACGAGCAGTTGCTTCGGAAACTGAAAGAATAGTTCCTCAAAAGAAGGAATCCCCCTTTCTCTATAGCCACCAAATCGTCCTACCGTCTGTTCCAGGATCATGAGAGCACTCGACAGAGCTATAGATCTATACCCAGAACCACAGGGTTTAGAGGTAAAACACACCGAAAAATCGTGCCGGTATTCAAGTATTTTGCCAAAGGCAAGAATAACGTCAATTAAAACTAGAACTATCTCAACTATATTGTTCGAGAAATACTTAATCATTGAAATGAAATATCGTCTGGCCCGGGAGAAGATTTTGCTCTCGATTGCCCCTAGAACTTCACAAGAAAGTCCGATGAACTGGGGTAGAGAATTACGAGGGCGGTAAAAGACCAAGCCTCTGGACTCAATTTCCTCCTAAGTGTGCCTCGAAAAATTTAGACCAGAATGAAAAAAGAAAGCGTACACCGGTCCGAAGTAAGGGTATGGAAAAGAGAACAGAAAACAGGGAAGAGAATTAAGCAAAAGAAATCGAGGAAAAAATAAAGAATAAAGAGTGGAGAGAAAAGAATAGGGAGAGAAAAAGAGAAGCGAAAGCCCTCCTAGTAAGCAAAGGTTTTGATGAATACCTGTAGATTGACGAAAGACGTTTCTCGTTGAAGGACACGGGAGGCAGATGCTCGCGAAACACTCCAGGACCGAAAGTGTCTCGATATCAGATAGGCTTCTTCTTCTTCTTCTTCTTCTTCTTCTTCTTCTTCTCCACCTTTGTGTCTTTTAGTTGGCATTAGAACGGCTGTCAGACAGGTCTCGTCGAGAAAGGGCTCCGTAAATCTTTGGTCAAGCGGAATGGACCACCACCCTGGGTGGACTACAGCGACGAACTGCAGAGCACTGCGAAGGCGAGCAAAAGGTTTACTTGATGGCACTTGAGGTGAAGCAGTTCGATGACGATTTGTGACGAAATGTGACGAAATCCCCTGCAATCCGTTGCAATAAGAGTCTCTCTCTCCCTCTCTCTCTCTCCCTCTCTTCGTTTTACTGACTTAGCGCCCTTGCGAGCATGTAGTCAATTGCAACGTTGATTGCAATAACAGTAAAAATGGCGGGGTTCCGTTTTGACGTTTTGACCCCGGACTTACAATGTGCTTCGAATTGTAGATAAAGATGAGCACGATGGTAACTACACGTTTTAAGGGGGGTGGGGGGGTATATTCGATTTGTTACCGGCCTGTGTTTTTTCGCGAATATCTCCGAAACGGACCGATGAATCGAATTGTACTTTCGGCAGCCGATGTTTGACGAGTAATGAGTTCGAACTGGTACGTTTTATCGGATGAAATCGGGATTTTTTTTTCGATCGAAAAGTTTTGGCGTGACATTTATGTCGACTTATATCAAAGCCGACGCATCAAAAATGCAAAATAGGGGACGGGAGCCCGATTCTACGTTTATTCTACGTTTTTGTTGTAATTCTAGCGATTGTCAGAGGCTGGGAGCGGTAATGGCCGCTAAATGTCAAGATGTTGGTACTCCGAACGCCCGTGAGATGTCGTCGTGCGCACATCTTTAGATTATTAGTCAGAGATGATTGGACTACAGGTCGAGTGGCGTTGTACCAGGTGAATCAATGTAACAGCGGGCGATATCTCACGGGCGTTCGGAGTACTAACATCTTGACATTTAGCGGCCATTACCGCTCCCAGCCTCTGACAATCGCTAGAATTACAACAAAAACGTAGAATAAACGTAGAATCGGGCTCCCGTCCCCTATTTTGCATTTTTGATGCGTCGGCTTTGGTATAAGTCGACATAAATGTCACGCCAAAACTTTTCGATCGAAAAAAAAAATCCCGATTTCATCCGATAGAACGTACCAGTTCGAACTCATTACTCGTCAAACATCGGCTGCCGAAAGGACAAGTCGATTGATAGCCCCGTTTCGGAGATATTCGAGAAAATAGACAGGCCGGTAACAAATCGAGTATACCCCCCCTTGAGCTCAGATTTGAACATACGAACATAGATTTGCTCAGATTTGAACGTTATGAACCTCCTTCTTTATGAGTTCTGCGTTTAGTCCGGGGTATGCTCGGCAGGATTCGTCAGTAGGGCTGAGCCAAGCACACCGTGCCCTAGACGCGCATATTGTCCAGTGGACATTGGAATTTATTAGTTGCTCGTATATGTATGGAAGCAGTGTCCAGTTAAGCACTAGCGAAAGAGAACTTCTGCTAATGCGCTGCGTAGTGCGCATAGATCGAAGGTGTTATGACGCCACAATCGTAGAATGTAAAACTCATCAGAGAGAAAGTCGATGGAAACTACAATGAACACCGGGTGCTGATTCCAGCACCCGCGCTCGTCAAATATTAATCGTGCGAAACTATAGTTTCGAAAATTTTGGAAATCTTGTCGTGATAAACGTTCGCGCGTAGCTTGCGCAAACAGCGGCTCATATAATTATCCACCAAATCAGAAAATCACCATGTGAAAAATAGTATTCTCTCACCAATACATTATGTTTAGTTTTTCTCAACAACGTGCGAAAGCGCAAACGCAATGTTTTTATAATCTTAGTTTCGAGCAACGCGCAATCCGATTATACGATCTCAAGTGCATGATTAGAAAACATTATTTTCGCTATTGACTAAAAGTTTCACGGTATGTTTGTTTGGAATCAGGAACGCACGGCATTGAACCGCTTCTGGCGCATGCGCAGTAATGAATTCGGGTACCAACTATTGTCGATTTGGAAAAATAATTTTTCTCAACGGTAAATTTAATATTTACTGATCAATTTTTATGGGTGCTGGTTGCGCAAACGACGCGCAAACGATTGGCATGATAATATATCGAAAATTCTTAAAACCATTGTCATTATATCGTATTGAAAAATCGGCTGCTGAAATTCGGCACCCCACTTTTATTTTTGATTTTACAAAAAACGAGCGAACGCGCAAACGTTTTATTGTGATATTCTTTTTGTTTGAGCCACGCGCAAACATTCTACCCCAGTTTCAAACGATTCTCAAGTCGGGTGCCAACTTTATGAACCTTAAAGACGGTACGATTCCTTCGACACGAGGTTTGATTCCTCGTGATCCAAGAAATGGATTTTTTCACGATTATTTGGACTGCTGCCACCTGTCGACGATATAATATAATATATTTGGATCGAAGAAGACGAACAACATTTCACGATCATCGGTTCGAACTTTATATTTTTTTCCGAAATAACTCTGGAGAAATCGTTTGCATACGCTATTATCGTGCAATTCGTGTTTAGTTTTCAGTTCAAACTTGTGTTTAATAAAGTCACTACTTATTATTTGAGCAAAACAATAATAATAATTAATAATGATAATTATTATTATTATTGTTATAGGTGCTTGCCTACCCAATTCCACCAGACCTAAAAACATTGGGAAAAAGGTGCTATTCAATAGAATATCTCTGCCTGGGCACCGAAATCAATGAAACAAAATACGTCGCGCAATTCTATGTGCGACTCCGAACACGTAGGGCTCAAAAAATGTTTTTTTCACGCCAAAATAGAGAAGATATCCATGTAAAACGTTTCAAAACCGTTTCAAAACCGTTTCATTTTCTTCAATTACATGCATTTGTGAAATTTGAACAGGCAACATCTTTTAGTTTTATGAATAAAAATATTCACGAGAACACAATTTTTACACTATAATTTGTATACCATCAAACTTTCGAGGATAAAAGAAAAATTAAACGCGCATTCAATTGTAGACGATACAACAGATTTTGTATACCTATTTCAATTTTCTATGGGTACGGGAACGGAAATGTATGCGTCTATTATAAACTGAGCTTAACCACGCTACATGCATACATAAAATTCATAGCAGATGCGGGAGCGGGAACGTGAACGTCCTATGTAGACCGGCCTTAACAAGGAGAAGGAGTGTGTTTATAACCATTTATAACCTTAAACCTCATTTCCACTCATTCCTCAACACGTTTCGCGATCAGTTCAATTTGGGGCGCTGACTCCCTTCACAATGTTCTCGTGTGCTGTTGAGGGATGTAAGAATAGAGTAGAATTTACATTCCCCGGTAATGTTGGCAGAAAAAGGAAGTGGTTAGAAGCCATTCAAAGGCCCGCGTACATGCCAAAAAAGCGACACGGCTTATGTAGCCTTCATTTCAAAACTGACCACTTTATTCATGAAAGCCGAGACGGAGGTATATCCTTAGACTAAATGAGTGGAAAGAGTCCACCTTTTGTATACTTGATAAAAAGGTTCTTTCGTTTCTTCTTGAATTTGTCCAGGATTCATGAACAGTCGTAGAATTCTACGGAAAGATGCTGTTCCCTGTGTCTTTGGATGGAATATCTCTTCAGAAGCCCAGTGCAATCAAGAACTTTATGATACAAAACCAGTGAATTCTGAACAGCTATCAATAGTTATAACCAACATACCCATTAAGGGAGAAGTCCAAAATGGAGATTCTATGCTGAAAACTGTTGGTAGCAGTGAAATGATGGATTTTCGAGTAGCTGGCTGTGTTGTTAAAGTGAAAGATGAGATGATTATCAAACACGAGCCTCTGTGGCCGGATGGATACGCCAAGAATGAAGACTAAACCACATCTAGATACACGCAAACATTCAGACCACTTGCTTTTATGACAATAGAACTTTTTCGTGATAGACCTGACACCGTTTTGTATTATACAGGTTTATAATCGTATAAAAAATTTATTACCGTACCCTATTGTCTCGGACAAGAAGTATACAAGTTACGGTATTGTGAGTGTCAAGTAATGGATGTCAGTGTAGCTAAACAGCTGTTCATGACTCTGGAAATTGAGAAGAAACTGCACAGATTTTGAGCTTAGCATTAACCTTGATGTTCCCAAAGAACCGACTTCAATCATAATACATACTTGGATCGAGTTTGTGGCCCATGAGTGGTCTAAGATAAACATATGGCCATCAAAAAAGGTCGTTCAGCATTATATGCCTTCGAGCTTTCGAATTGACTGTCCTTCAACTAGGATGCATACCGACAGATCTTTGGATTCACAAATAGATTAAATTGCCTGTGGGTACTCATAGCTGTGTGGATCTTCAGATGATCCTAAACAGAGCTTGATAGAATGTCAATATCTATAGCGTTCGCTAACTATGATTTCGATCCAAACTTGGGACACGATCGTGCCTTTTACAGTAGTAATAAAACGCAAAAGTAAAGGGGTGTAATTCTCCAAGATCTATGAGGCAGCCTAATCAAACCTCAGCACATGTCGATTCGCACTCTCGTTCGTGGTCTTTTCAATCATTATAAGAAGAGACGATTGGGTAAGATATTGTTTCGTTTCTTTCAAAGGACTTAAATATTAGAACTGTAAGAACTTTGGAAATCAGCCTTATGTCCGTCTTTCTCAAGGTAAAACGGTAACTACAAATATTCAAAACATTGCCGTAATTCTGACCTTCATAATTTCTTAAATTTTATTCAGTCCTTTGGTTCATCCAGTGTTTATCCAATGTTTAATTTCATTCTTTTATAAACCTAACGATCGTTTAACCAAATTATAAGTTTTATAATAAAATATTTATTTGCTAATAACTTGCAATCAGTTATTTCATATACCTTCTCTTCTCTTCGTTATAGCATTATAAGTAGTCTGTAGTCTGCCGAATCCCCCTCATGTTAAGTTTCTCTTCTAAATCTTATGTCAAAAACAAAGAACCCCATCTCAGATTTCCTTGTAAATAAAAAAGTGGGATAGGAACTGCCAACAACCGTTTTCATACAGCCTATCCATTTTCATGCAGTTTATGTTATGGCACTCTCATTCTCTCTTTTATTTTAGTCCATCTGTCTTCTGACAGCTTGTATCCCACATCCAATCCCTAATCATTGTCGATGTCTTGCAAGCAGGCTAATTGGTAAGTATCGAAAAGAGAAATAGTTGATTGCCATAAGAGGTTTGTTCGTTTTAGCTACACTTTTTACACTTTACCAGATTTTACACTTTTCACTAGAAATTTATACTTCCTATTGGGCGAGTGTAAAAAGTGTAAAAGAAGTGTAGAAAGTGTAATAGCATTTTCGACTGGGGCTACACCGAGCTACACTGGTGTAGTGTAGCCATCTTTGTCTCTCCCTTACACTCTCTTACTCATAGAAAAGAATGAGGATGAAGATAGCTACACTACACCAGTGTAGCTCGGTGTAGCCCAGTCGAAAATGTACGGAAGCTGGGTGAGATCACCACTTTCAGACTGTGTCTGTCGGTGTTTCTGAACGCACTCAAGCCGGCATACACTGTCGGCGTGACGTCACTTCTCAGTGTTCCCACTATTGAGCAAAGAATCTTTATTATCTTTATTTTTTAGCTATTATTATACCATTTGAAATGAACGGAAGAAATTTAATCAAAAGTACAAATATTTATACAGTTTTCTAGAAATTAGAAAATTCGACGGAATTAGAGAGAGCGTCAGCTCAGACGACTAGATGTGCGCTCTCTCTAATTTCGTAAGATTTTTCTCATTTCTAAAAAACTGTATAAATATTTGTACTTTTGATAACATTTTTTAAAAATGATTTTTTTATTCTCTGTTACATTGAATGTGTATTCGTATAATTTTCTTTTATAGTGGCCAGTTTTCCCCCATTTCCCGGTATTTTATCGTTTTCAGTAGAGATACGTTAGATACAGCTTCTTCTTACTCGCCTCATCGCGAAAATACGATTTAGCCTTTTTTATTTTGGGTGCCAGTTTTGCCCCACCCTCTAAAATTTTTATCGCTATCAGCGGTGATACTTGGTATGGCGTTTTGTTTTACTCGCCTTAATTCGAAAATACCATTAGGTCATTTTTTTTTTTTGGGTGCCGGTTTTGCCCCCACTGCCGGCTTTGCCCCACCATCCCCTACCGAGCTTTAAACGAGCAGCTAATAAATTTGAATAATCAAGGAACGAGAAAAGCGATAGAACAGCGAGTAGCCGATGAATGCAGGATTGAGACTGTGTTGCTCATGATTCTAAAGTGGAATCAGCAAGGTCCGACATGAGCTATAGCCGCTCGTGACTTCTTCTTCTAAACCTTAGGCTTATCCCCAAAAAAGGGAAGTAGCCGAGCGGATCGTGACTAAATTTCTATTCATTCACCCAACAGATACAACAGAACGGCAGCTAAGATGCTTGAAATACGCACACAATACTAAATGATATATCTTGTTATTGTAAATGTGTTCGAAGAATCTCCAAGAAATTGGCAAAATACAAATTGTTTTTCCTGTAACGGAAATGTGCAAAATTATGGAAATATTAATCTTCGCTGAAAAGTAACGTCATGCCGAGGGTGTATATCGGCATATGATGAGAAGTGACGTCGTTTCTACATCGGTTTACCTGGACCTATATTTTTAAAATGGCAGTAATAAACATATAATAAGCTATACTGTTTTGTTCTGCATTAAAAAAAATTGTCATTGTTTTTATCCATTAATTACAATTTGCAATAAATCTCAGCCTTATATTTAAACTCAACAAATGCATACATGCAGACAGTGTTCGAATTAGATTGAGTTCTATTCTGGCATAACATAGGTGAGCCGATTTTTTTATAGGTTTATTAGAGCCCCACTAACATACCCTAAAAAGTCCCCGGAAAGTTAGGTCCGGGTTTGGCCGTAACAAATGTTTAAACAATTTAAAAGCAACATTTCGTAGATTAACCTTCTTGCTATGGGCTGTACACGAAAACTGTTGAAACGAAAGTTGTTCGTCCCATCATTTTCGAAAAAACAAGCCCTCGTGCGATAAATTGTCATTATTCGTTTGGTTGCTAAATGCAAAAAACCATTGAAATTGAGAATTTTCATTTGTTGTTATCAATCGATGAATAAACAACCAATGGCTTTTAAACTCATGGTACAGGTAATATAAAGTGTCTTCCAGAAAACAGTGCAAAGTTCTTTTGCCTGTGTCATATACCATGCGATTATGTGGAAATTACAGGCTCCAAGCGCGCAGGCGCTGATTTATTCGAATATTACGAGGGACGCCAATTTCAGACGTGCCACGAATATCCCTAGAGTCCGTCTGCTATTTGTTTCCGATTGTTGTCAAATATAAATGGCGTCAGACCGTGGCAGGAATAGGTTATGTTTGTATGAATCTAGCAGACGACAGAACTAGGGATGTTACTGAAAAGTTGGTAGAGTTGCTAGCGCGATTCTGCCGGCCAATGATATTCGAATAAATCAGCACCTGCGCGCTTGGAACCTGTAATTTCCACATAATCGCCCGGTAGTTGATCAACAATCCGCGACAAGCCGAAATCCGTAGACTGGCTGTCATTTCTGGCCATCTTGGCCTACGGGTTGCAAAAAATTCATGGTGTCAGTTCATTACTAGTACTTTCTGAAAATAGAAGAAAAAAAATTTTTATATGAAAAAATGACCACTTTTTGGCGACTTAAAAATTTTTGCCTTTAAACAATTAGAAATATCTCCGACAATTTACATTTCATCGTAAATATTATGATGGATTCTTTGTCCCATCTCTTCGACGAGTGATTAGAAAAAAAAAAAATATGAATATCTCGATTAGAACCGGAGATAACATTGTTTTAGTTTTATCTTGTTTATTATTGTTTTAATTGATATTGAGGGAAAAAAACAATGTGAAATTTTTCTCAACACCCCAAGGAAACGCCGTGAATTTTTCCAAATCTATGGTGCGTTTTATCTTGGTCATTAAAATGATTTAAACTCGTCGAGCGCCAGCAGTCCGTGAAAATGCGGCCCGGCGGCGTGGTGGGGGGGCTCGAGGCTTCGCGCGCTGGGCCGTAGTCACCGCTTACTTAACAAATTGATAACTTCGTTAATAATTATCGTAGAATGATTTTTTTTAACTATGCTATTTTTTACTCAACAATTCGAATATGCAATTGGATTTTTAATTTTTAGCATATTTCACTTTTTCTAAATACTTTAGTCATATGCTTTGGAAATATTGGTATAAATAATTTAAAATACATAGGGTAATGGTAATAAAAATAAAGCTCATTCAAGCGTCAATGATATTTATTACAATACTTAAAATTATTGTGAACATGTATACTACGCCTGTAACCATAAATATACATACATACCCATTGTTTTTCGTTCGAAATTGTGTATACATATTAGAAAATTACATGTCTGAATATACAGGTAGGGTCCAAGATCACATTAATATTTTATAAAGCATATTTTATTTTTTTACAGGCGGGCGGATATTCCGTCATAGAATTGTCATTCGTTTCTTCTATATCATTGGTATCCAACGTATAGTATACGTAAGATTTTCGTTATCGTCAATCAGATCTGTTACTGTTGCAAGATCATCGTCAATTTCGTCGTCGCTTAAAATTATATCAGGTTCGGCTGTGTTCGAACAACTTTGTCCGTGACAAACTTTACACAGAATCGTACATTTAAGCCCTTGTTTTCTACAGGTACAATTTGACACACAATTACCTCTATCACAACCGCATGATATAATTTCGAGGAGTTCTAGAGGAATCGGCTCTTTTTTTTGACGTTATTGGCGCTAAGATATTATTCAATCTTTTCCAACCCCATTGCATTGGATCTTTGGAATTGTCACCATGCCATTCACGAACTTGAATGTAAGTCCTCAGTGAATATTCATTGGCGGCCATGTCAGTCGGTGGAAGAGGTCTCAAGTTGAAAGTACTTTTCAGGGTTGATTTTGTAAAACACAAGTACCGAAATTCGTGAAATGAATACTCATCGATTTTTTTAGCACCATACATACTCATTATGATTCTCTGGCCGACAGCGTTAACTGAACTCTTACTTGAGTTTGGATTATTAAACACTTCAGCATCCATTCTCAAGCCATTCGAACCATTTTTTAATAACTTAATTAGTTTAGCTTTTCCTTGTTTATATATAACGCCGACGTAGTGGCACAACCAGTGAATGCATAGATAAAGCCGATGAGATGTTTTATTTCGGGATACATGAAACTATTTACATCAAACATTTTTTCTTCAACTGTCCCGCGGCCTGGCTTAATGAAATATAGGTTATTTTTGGAACCTGCATTCTGCGTCAATATAACGAGCAGATCAATGTCTTCACGTACAATAAATACCGAATGATATTGATCACAAATTGAAATTGCCGTTTGTATGATTAAATAGTCTGCGTCTTCGTCTGCTTGTTTTACCCTGAAGCCTATATTTCTTAGTTTTTCCGATAACATATGAATTAGATGCGATTTATTTTTTTCGTTTAACAAAAATTTGTCCTGTGTAATAGTTGAAGGCATATTTAAATCGAATTTCACTTCCGGAGCACAATTAGCTCTCATTCTACGTTGCCGTTCAGCGCTTTTCGTAAACATCTCATCTGCTTTTTCGGGATAGCCGTCGAAAACTACTATGCAGTTAGGTGAATAGTTACTCGTCAGGTAATTCACATATCGCTCCAAAATGTCTTTAAACATTTCTTTCGGCTGCCATGCCACCTTATGCAATAAAAACGTGCCATCGATAACATACGCATCATTCGGCGCCTTCATTCGCGGTTCAACTGGGGTGAAAAAATTATACAGCTAAAGTACGATTTTAATTCGCTTTCGGATTTCTGAAACACGCAAATCCGTTGAAATATTAATGAAGGATCAATGGTAACAGTTCTATCGGCAACTTTCACCGAAGAAACTAATGATTTCAGAGACGCAAATTTATCAATTTTTTAAAATTTAATATCTCTGAAAGTTTTGGGACACTGATCATCAGTTGTTCGCCACGTATTTTCTAAGCAGGTTAATCCGATTTTCAAAGCTTCGTGGCAATTAATTTTACCATCACCTTTTAATCCACTACTCAAAGAAATTATTCCCTCCATTTGCGGAAACGGATTATGGTTATCGAACCAATTTCTTAGTTTATTAACATCCGCATCATCTCGGGAAATACGTGTGGCACGCGTATCGACATGCTGCTCAGTGGTAGCCAAAAAAACATTACAAAACTTGGTGACTGACTCGGTTAGATAAACTAGCGTTAGCGTTGTCAATACCCATTTGGACAGAACACTGTCAGACATTCCTCTACGTCGTGTTGGCCCTCCTATATCCTTCATCGATCTCATGAGGATTTGTTCAATAGTCATGTCAGACCAAATAATACTCCAAAACTTATTCGTACGTCTAATAGTAAAACACCCTTCAACCAACTGTTCGTATTCTGCTTTATCCATCTTCTCCGGTAAATTATACATATTTTGTAAATATAGATGGGCAGATTTCGCGTACAGGTAATGACCGCTCGAGTGGAAATATGGTAGCATTCTCTGAACCGTTTCGAGGTGTAACTGCCAATTACCACTTCTTTCTGCCTCTATAAACATTTTTACAAGTGACACCATATGGAAGTACTGAGTCCATAATTTTGCGGTTCCACTGTTTTTCGAAAGTTTTTCCACAGTTTCGATAAATTTGTTCTTAATAGCATTAAACTGTGAGTCATTTTTAATACTTTCCAAAATAGTATGAGAATTTTCAAGAAGTGCTGTTAGCTTAAAAATATCTTGTCCCGAAAAGTCTGTGGAAGAAAGTATAATTTGGGCCAATGCGCAATGTGATAACGTATGGGCTCTTATGGCTCGAGAATAAGCATGCCCTGCCAACATTTTGTCGACAGAAGCGGGTGCGTATATTTCTGAAAACAGTTCTTTTAAACCACTTGCATCCATTATATTGCCAATAGCGCCTAGGAAGGACATTAACAAATGAAAGCCCTCTCATCTTATTACAACGTTCTTCAAATTTGGATCGTCTGAACGATATATGATTTCCATTGCCTTCATATAAAGAGGTTGGTCAAAAGTTACAAAGACTATTTTTTGATTCTTCAATTTCATTCGTTCTGCTGCTACGTTAAGAACTGTGTAAACTGTGTGATAATTTCCAGGAGGACTATTTAAAAAAGGAAGGCATACGATGCGTGATATCAGGTATTGTTTGTCTTTAGTAACATTTTCCATGAATCCGTTCCAGCCTTGGATGTCAATACAATGCGTTTTGTAATTATATAGCCATAAAAAATCTGTTGAAGATATATTGAATTCATATCGTACAGTCGAATTTTTTAGATTTAGATTTTCAACTAAAACATTTCCGAGTCCTGACTTTCTATATCCGTCAAAATTTTTTGAAGAAATTGCGCCAAACGTGCCTATCGTATCTGCTGAGGGAAGTTTTTTCAATTTGGGAATGCTATAGAACCACACGAGACAGCAGACGCCGGAGTAACGCATTCAATGCCACCCATAGCGTGGAATGTGTGTAACCCGTCAATAGTATTGATATTGTGATCGGCATTGTCAAAAACGAATTGTGAAAACGAATCGTTGGCGATGCTTATCGAAGCCTCAAACAACAAACTGTCGTCGTAAGAACAACAGAATCCTAATGACGATAAAATATTTAATAAACTTTTGGAGCCGAATTTTCTATTTAACATTGCACCCAAACCAATTTGTGAACATGATAAAAAGCTGCGTGGGCGAACACAACAGATTATTGCATGTGCAATAGATACTATTTTCGATAAGTATTTGTTTTCGTTTTCTTGTTTACAACCCGAAATAACGGTTTCGGGAAATAGTCGTAACGAATTTGGGATCACCTTTTCAACGTTAGCAAGAAATGAATGTGGAGACGGATAATTATTTACTTCCTCATCTTGAGAACGGATATCTTCTGTAATAATTTTTGCAGCTGCAGTCACAATATTGCGGCGCTGTGATTCATCATTTTCCGACTCTTGATAATGTTTCAGTAAGATTTTATGACCCGTGTCACGTAAGTAAATTATTTGCTCAACACCTGGGTTGGATGTAATTATTATCTCATTACTAAGTTTTTCATATAGTTGCCGTTTGAGCCATTGGTTGTTCGAAACTGATCCCGTTAAATTTTCGGTGATTTTGTTAAGCGAAAAATTACGTTCGTCAGGATGTTCTTGAATGAATTGTCGGATGAGGCTGACAATGTGTGGAGTGTCTTCTCGAGGTTGATCTCTTGTTGATTGTGAAGCCTCGCGCATAAAATTGATGTGGCAAAAACTGTGGTATCGAGCTCTTACAACAATTAAATCATCCACCAAAAGTATGCGGTCCATAACTGCGTTGGCCCATTGATCCGGTCGAATTGCAGCCTTTCGTAAAATGTCTTCTCTCCGCCTTTTATCTTTGACGAGACTTACAGTTTCCCGTTTCGAAACCTTTTTTTCTTTTTGATTGATTTTTTATGAACGACTCAGACGCATCTTTACAACAAAATATACAATTTTTCTCGAAAGCGTGTGGATGCAGGACATGTTTTTGATTTTTCGGCGCTGATACATGCTTTTATATTGTCCGCATGAATGTATGCTTTACGACACTTAGCATGGAGTTTTATATCGTCTTTGCCACGGAATTGTCTATGCCTGTTGTCTTGCCTTTCAATACTTGCACTAATTAATGTCCGAATCGCTCTTTCTTTAAGGTGAATAGTTTCGCCCTCATTTAACGATTTCTCGCACAGGACACAATGATCTTCGTCCATGTTCAGATAACCTACGATACAATAATATGTTCGTTTTTAAATTGATTTCGATTAGAAGTGTATGACAAGTAATCAAAAAAACAATTGATTGTTTTAAATGATGATTATTACAGTTGAATTTTTTTTTTATAGATCCTTTTTTTTTTTATTTCAAATATTAAGCATTTCTGCAAATTTTTAACGGACAGTGAACAAAATCCTATCGATATTTCAAATTTGCGTACATGTTTTAATAATATATGTTGAAATATGTTTCAATGCATTACAGCAAGCAGATAATATACATTATTACAAATTATAACTTACCACAGAGTGACGTATTTCACCAAGCACTGATATTATTTCGTGAACACCAAACTGACTATTTGGTATCAAGGCTCAGACAGCAATGGCCCTCGGATCGTCCTTTTTTCTATACCTGATCGACTAGCAGAAGACTTCGGAAAACAGCTGCCTTATATTAAGGTGCTTGCCTACCCAATTCCACCTGAAAACATTGGTAAAAAAGGTGCTGTTAAATGGAATATCTCTGCCTGGGCACGGAAATCAATGAAACAAAATACGTCGCGCAATTCTATGTGCGACTCCGAACACGTACGGCCCAAGGAATGTTTTTTTCACGTAAAACGTTTCAAAACCGTTTTACATGGATATCTTCCCTATCTTTGCGTAAAAAAAATTTTTTTTGGGCCGTACGTGTTCGGAGTCGCACATAGAATTGCGCGACGTATTTTGTTTCATTGATTTCGGTGCCTAGGCCGAAATATTCCGTTTAATAGCACCTTTTTTCCCAATGTTTTTAGGTCTGCTGGAATTGGGTAGGCAAGCACCTTAAGCTAGGGCTCGGGAATAGGGAGAGAGATACAAAGCAGAAACCCGTTATAACGCTTTGTATCTCTCTCTAGCTTTTTCTTCATATACGTGTAGTATAAAATATAGGATCTTGCGAGGGTATAAATGAGTGGGGTTTGTTATCAAGTATTGAACAGATAAAAATGACTATTTATTGAATATTTGTTAATATAAATCTTTTCCACAATAACAAGTGTTAATTAAGAGTCTCGTCCCGTATAATGTCCGTCTGGAGCGTCTTTAGTTATATCGTCGTTTGTCTTTTGTATTCGGTCGTCGTTCCGATACTTCTCGTCTTACGTCTTTCGTCTTTAACCGTCGTTCTTAAACTGCCCTTCTTACGAATATGCAACCCCCAACTGCAGCCCTTGCATCCTTCTTCGGTCATACATCATTCATACTTCTCTCTCACACTCTCTGTCCATGGTGCGTGGGCCACACGTGCTTCCATGAGTTTCGGGGTTGCTTCGCAGGTCGTGTCTGGTCACTGTCAGCTTATATTAGTCATGGTAACTCTAAAACCTTAAGTGCTACAGTCTTTCTCTTGAAAGTAAACTTACGTCTAGCCTAAACTATTTCCGATACTACACTCGGCCATCCTACACTAAACATCTGACCTCAGATGTTTCCGTCGTCTTCACTCATACACGAGTCACCACTGTCTTCATTAATCCACGGCTTCATATGGTCAGCTGATGTGGATGTTCTCTGTGGACCCTCGTGTTCGCCGACCTTTTCCACAGCGTATCTGTCTTTTCGCAGCACTTTCACAATTTTGTAAGGACCAAGAAATTTAGGATGGAACTTGAGGCCTGGCCCGAACTGCGTTCGCTTGATTGCCACAAGTTCGTCTTCATCGTAAATTCTGGCATTTTTTCTCCTGGTGTTGAAAGTCTTCCGATTTTCTGCCTGAATTTTAGAAATTCTCTCCTTCGTCTGTCTTCGAAGCTCATCTCGGTTTTCTTGGAAAATAGTGGTCATCTCATTCTCTATCATTTCTTTAATCTGTGGGTCATCTTGCAATCTCATGCGTGCTCCGAACAATAAATTGAATGGAGATGTACCAATGCTTCTGCTCGTCGTAGCGTTCATATATTTTTGTGCCGAACATACGTATTTATGCCATTCTTCCGGCTTTGGAGCAGCCAGCTTCGTTAATAACGGTATTAGCGTTCTGTTAATACGTTCAATCTGACCATTCCCCCTTGGAACACCCGTGGTAATTGTAGAATGCAATATGTTTTCGCTTTTGCAATAGTCTTCAAACGCGTGGGACGTGAAAGCTGTTCCCCTATCCGAGACGATTCTTCTGGGATTTCCAAATATCGTCGACTGCTTCTTGAGACGATCTAGTACTTCAGCACTGTCCGTAGACTTAGTCGGATACAGCCAAACGAACTTCGTGAAAGCGTCTACAACTGCAAAAATATGCCGATAGCTTTTCTTGGTGGAGGGCATCGGACCCAGATGATCGACGTGGTATGTGTCCAATGGCAACTCTCCCTTGTCAATGGTATTCAACAGTCCCTCTTGCTTCCCTTGTTTGCGTTCTGCTAGAATACAATTAACACAGCCTCGTACAATTTTCTCAACCTTATCGCGCATCCCTTTAAACCAATAGTCTTTCTTCACAATCGACTCCGTCTTGTTAATTCCAAAATGTCCGCGTTCGTGCGCGTGTCTTATCACTTGCGTTTGCATTGTCTTAGGTATCACAACTAGCACGTCGTCATTAACTTCTTTATACAATAACCCATTTCTAACAATATAGTTATCCGCCTGGCTCCGTTCAGCCTTGTTAAGAATTTTCATTAATTCTTCGTCGTCTCGTTGAGCCTTTTTTAACCTAGCGACTAGTCCTTCCTGACACTCATCTATCAACATAGCAGTAGGCAAAGAATTACGGCTTAAAGCATCTACATGCGTCATAGATCTACCTGGCCTGTGCTCGACTACGTATTGAAATTCTTCCAGAAGAAGCGCCCATCTGGCTACCCGCACGCATAGGTCCTTTTTATTCATGGTCATCGTAAACGCTTGACAGTCCGTCGCTATTTTAAAAGGTATACCTAATAAATAAACCCTGAATTTCTTTAATGATTTTACGATCGCGAGGACCTCGAGCTCGTAACTAGAATACTTCTCCTCGGCTGGCGTCGTTTTTCCGCTCGCGTAATACACTGGGTGAAACGCGTTATCTACGCTATCCCGTTGCAAAAGTATTGCTCCGTAACCGAGACTAGATGCATCCGTGTGCAACTCCGTTTCTGCTGATACTCGGTATAACTTTAGAATAGGCTTGTCTACTAATGCTAACTTGAGTCTTTCAAAAGCCTGTTCCTCTTGGATCGCAAGCTGAAACTTGGCTCCCTGTCTTAATAAATTTGTCAACGGCCGGGCGATAATTGAATATCTGGGAATAAACTTTCGGAAATATCCTGTCAACCCTAAGAAACTCTGAACGGCTTTGACACTCGTCGGCTTAGGATATTTCATTACCGCGTTAGTTTTATGTTCCGACGGCCGGATGCTTCCATCTTCGACAATGTGTCCGAGATATTCTATCCTCGTCTGTAAAAAACGACACTTGTCCCAATTAATTTGCAAGTTATATTGTCTACCGCAATCTAACACCATTTTGAGATTCTTTAATCCATTCGCAACATCCGCGGAAGGTATAATCAAATCGTCCATGTAAGTCAGCACAACTCCGGCTGCGATTAATTTTCTGAATACAGCGTTTATAAACTTCTGGAAAACCGACGGCGAATTGCAGAGACCAAATGGTACCCTCAGAAATTCGTAATGACCATTGGGCACTACAAAAGCCGTGTACCGTATGCTTTCTTCTTCTAATGGAACGTGAAAGAAACCATTCTTCAGATCTAGAGTACTAAACACCTTCGCGCCCTGCAATAAATCTAATTGATCTTCGATAAGTGGCAGCGGATAGCGATCTTTCATAATTTTCTTGTTTAACTCCCTATAGTCTACACAAATTCTTGTCGACCCGTTCTTCTTCTTTACTAGTACTATCGGACTAGCGTATTCCGACTGAGAAGGTCGAATTATTCCTTCGTCTAGCCACGTTTCTATCTGAGAGTCTACTTCCTGCTTCTCTTGAGGGGATAACCTCCTAGGCCTCTGATATACAGGTACCTCGTCTTTTAAAATCAAACTCATTTTGATGCCAACTTCGTGTACCTTCTCTGGTTCGTAACTACCGATAATATTTTCAACGTCTGCTTTATGATCGGAATTCGTGATATAAGATAAATCTACTTCGTTTGCTTCTGAAATCACGCCTATGCTGAATACTTCTGGAATCTCGGGATCGTCCCGAACGTCATTTACTGATCTAGTGATAGAAACCCTTCCTTCCTTCATGTGAACCTCTACACTACTCAAAAAATCAGCACCAATAAGTAAAGCGTGTTGCATCATAGTATCAGAAACTACGTGAATTTTCATAGGATATAGGCTACCGTCTATCGTTACCATAGTATTAAATTCTCCTAGCGTATGGTTATTGTCAGAACCAATACCGCGAAATTGTAAAATCTTATTATCTAAACGAGGTGCACCAATTTTAACATATTGGTCTGCCCTCATCAAGCTTATATCACTACCAGTGTCTATTAATGCTAAAAACTTATTGTCCGCTATTTGCACTTCCTTATATTGCTTTCCACGAGCGAACTGTTGACTTGCACCACAGCTCTCTTTCGTCGGGTTCTTCTTTATCGGACACTTCGGTGATATATGTCCGTATTCGTTGCAATTAAAACACTTTGCACCTTTGCTTTTCGAGGGGCAATCCGCACTCACATGATTCTTGGCTCCACAATTAAAACAACGTTTCGAGTCCGTGTTTGAATTATTCGGCTGCTTCTTACTTTTATCTTCGCTGCGTTTCGGCTTGTTATTTGCTTTGATATTTGCACGCATGCTTTCATAAAGGATAAACTTAGCCTTTAATTCCTTAACGTTATTGGCACCGTACAATATAGTCTTATTCACTTCATCATCCTGAACGCCATCAATGATATATTGTATGACTGCGTCATTTTCAATGTTCACCTGACTGGCAATCTCGAACATCTTGTAAATATATTCTTGATATGATTCGTTTGAGTCCTTTTTTCGTCGTGACAGATCTTTGTGGATCTCATGGCTGTTTACAGACTGTGCAAATTCTTCCTTCAATGCTTTTTTTAATTTGTCCCATGTCTTCGCGCACTTTTCGAAATTCACAAATAATTTAGCAGGACCGCGAAGTAATCTCTTGGCGTACACCACCTTTTGCACGTCACTCCACTTGCACAAATTTGCCATGTCTTCAAAATCTTTGAGCCAGCGTCGTACACTTAGTCGATTATCACCGCTAAATGTTTCCATAGACTCCTCAACATCCTTGAAAGTGAGCAGATACTTTGATTGCCTTACATGCACTGTTTCCGCGTCACTGCTATCGTCGTCGTTTTCACTTGCATTGTCCGACTCTGCATCATCACTTTTTTCACCGTGTTCTCGTTCAAGCGCCAAAACTGCTTTTAATCTGGCGACCAATTCTTGTTTATTACCTGACACCTTTAACTTACGTCGTTTTAGTTCACTTTTGAGTTCAGGGACCTTCATCCCATCAACGTGTGATTCATCTTCTACCTGGTGTTCGTTTTGATCGGCACTGCTACCGTTCTGTATTTGATCGTCTTTACCCATCTTTATGTATGCACTTGATCACTTAATTTTTCAAATGTTTTACACTGTACAGCGGGCCACTTTTCAATACCCTGCGCAATCCCGGTTGAGCCCCCAAAAATGTAGTATAAAATATAGGATCTTGCGAGGGTATAAATGAGTGGGGTTTGTTATCAAGTATTGAACAGATAAAAATGACTATTTATTGAATATTTGTTAATATAAATCTATTCCACAATAACAAGTGTTAATTAAGAGTCTCGTCCCGTATAATGTCCGTCTGGAGCGTCTTTAGTTATATCGTCGTTTGTCTTTTGTATTCGGTCGTCGTTCCGATACTTCTCGTCTTACGTCTTTCGTCTTTAACCGTCGTTCTTAAACTGCCCTTCTTACGAATATGCAACCCCCAACTGCAGCCCTTGCATCCTTCTTCGGTCATACATCATTCATACTTCTCTCTCACACTCTCTGTCCATGGTGCGTGGGCCACACGTGCTTCCATGAGTTTCGGGGTTGCTTCGCAGGTCGTGTCTGGTCACTGTCAGCTTATATTAGTCATGGTAACTCTAAAACCTTAAGTGCTACAGTCTTTCTCTTGAAAGTAAACTTACGTCTAGCCTAAACTATTTCCGATACTACATACGTATATATATATATATATATATATATATATATATATATATATATATATATATATATATATATATATATATATATATATATATATATATGTATGTATATATATATACTCGCACCACCCCAATAAAGTTTTATTTGATTCCATTTCATCTCAAAATTCACAAAAACAATTTGTTTTGAATTATTTATACCAATATTTCCAAAGCATATGACTAAAGAAAAATATTTGGAAAAAGTGAAATATGCTAAAAATTGAAAATCCAATTGCATATTCGAATTGTTGAGTAAAAAATAGCATAGTTAAAAAAAAAAATCATTCTACGATAATTATTAACGGAGTTATCAATTTGTTAAGTAAGCGGTGAGTACGGCCCAGCGCGCGAAGCCTCGAGCCCCCCCACCACACCGCCGGGCCGCATTTTCACGGACTGCTGGCGCTCGACGAGTTTAAATCATTTTAATGACTAAGATAAAACGCACCATAGATTTGAAAAAATTCACGGCGTTTCCTTGGGGTGTTGAGAAAAATTTGACATTGTTTTTTTCCCTTAATATCAATTAAAACAATAATAAACAAGATAAAACTAAAACAATGTTATCTCCGGTTCTAATCGAGATATTCATATTTTTTTTTTTTTCTAATCACTCGTCGAAGAGATGGGACAAAGAATCCATCATAATATTTACGATGAAATGTAAATTGTCGGAGATATTTCTAATTGTTTGAAGGCAAAAATTTTTAAGTCGCCAAAAAGTGGTCATTTTTTGATATAAAAATTTTTTTTCTTCTATTTTCAGAAAGTACTAGCAATGAACTGACACCATGAATTTTTTGCAACCCGTAGGCCAAGATGGCCAGAAATGACAGCCAGTCTACGGATTTCGGCTTGTCGCGGATTGTTGATCAACTATATGACACAGGCAAAAGAACTTTGCACTGTTTTCTGGAAGACACTTCATATTACCTGTACCATGAGTTTAAAAGCCATTGGTTGTTTATTCATCGATTGATAACAACCAATGAAAATTCTCAATTTCAATGGTTTTTTGCATTTTGCAGGTAAACGAATAATGACAATTTATCGCACGAGGGCTTGTTTTTTCGAAAATGATGGGACGAACAACTTTTGTTTCAACAGTTTTCGTGTACAGCCCATAGGAAGAAGGTTAATCTACGAAATGTTGCTTTTAAATTGTTTATACATTTGTTACGGCCAAACCCGGACCTAACTTTCCGGGGACTTTTTAGGGTATGTTCGTGGGGCTCTAATAAACCTATAAAAAAATCGGCTAACCTATGTTATGCCAGAATAGAAGTCGGTCGATTTTATGTCTAATTCGACTGGATGGAGAAGAGAAGCAACGTCACGCTGACAGCGTGTATCGGCATATGCGGAGAAGTGACGTCACGCGGACAGAGTGTGTCGGCATATACAGAGAAGTGACGTCACGCCGACGGTGTATGTCGGCTTGAGTGCGTTCAGAAACATTGACAGACACAGTCTGAAAGTGGTGACCTAACCCGGCTTCCGTAAAAATGCTATAAGCTAAGACGAAAAAAGCTATTCCTATTGCATTTTTTGGCCGCAGGGCCGAAGTGGTGGGTGTGGTGATTTTTTTATGTTGGCAGTGGTGAAAACTGATCCACAAATCTGGCAACGCTGGGCTCACTGCTACTGCACACTGCTGCACACGAGTCAACAGGCCGAGCCGGTGTCATTTAGAAATGGCGGCGATTATAACTTTTAGGTTAATACCAAAACGCAGATTACTATTTAAATATAAAAGAAATCAGTACAGCCTGAGTTTATTAGGTTGTAAGCTTAGTTTTGGAAATACAGCGCTCAATCAGCCTGAAATTCGAGTCCCATTAACAAGTGGGTAAGTAAAGCCGTCTAAATTCTAACCTAACCTAAAATTCATCTTATCTAACGCGTTAGTTATTCTTCCGAATCGACACACAAGCGTTGATTAATTTTCAGAAATACGCTCACCATCTCTACAGGTCAATATGCAAAATTGGCGGACGGATGTGCGGTGGCTACGATAGGCGACACTGCGGTCATGGTTACGACCGTCAGTAAAACGCGAGCTTCGTACAATTCGTTTCTTCCATTGGTTGTCGACTACAGGCAAAAAGCAGCAGCGGCCGGTCGAATTCCAACAAATTTTTTCCGTAGGGAATTAGGACCTAGCGAACATGAGATTCTTACTAGTCGTTTGATAGACCGATCATTGCGTCCTCTATTCCCTGACAAATATTGTTATGACACCCACGTGATGTGTAAAATGCTGGCCATCGATGGGGTCAACGATCCGGATGTTATTTCCATAAACGCAGCATCCGCAGCTTTGTCTCTGTCGGATATACCTTGGAATGGACCAGTAGGTGCAGTCAGAGTCGGATTAATAGATGAAAATGTGGTCATAAACCCAACGAGAAAGGAGATGCAGAGTAGCTCTTTAAATCTTATAGTTACGGCGACTAAAAACAGTCTTGTTGTGATGCTGGAAGGTTCGGCTGACAATGTATTACAGCCAGATTTCTTTAAGGCACTTAAAGCTGGCGTCAAAGAATGCCAGATCATTGTACAGAGCATATTACAGCTACAAAAACAGTTTGGAAAGGAAAAACGAAAGATAGATCCCATTCCTAAAACCTGTGCTGAGGTTGTTGAGTCTATAAGATCCCTCTCTGAAATGAGGCTGCGGGAAATATTCAGAGACCATAATCACGACAAGATTTCACGTGATAACGCAGTGACCAATGTTAGGACGGATATAATTGATAAAATGAGACAGAACCATCCAGATGTTGACTCTGCTGTGGTTTCGGAGGAGTTTTCACTGCTCAGCAAGGACGTATTCAGGTCTCTTATTTTCGAGAATAATATAAGGTACTTTTACAATCAACAATTGCATCGGGGTTCACAAAGTCTTCGATTAATGGCGAACATGGTATTCCTTATTCATTAGCATTTCATTTACCAGGTGTGACGGGCGAGGGCTAGAAGATCTACGAGATATTACATGCAAAATTAATCTACACAACCCCCTCCATGGGTCTGCTATATTCCAGAGAGGCCAGACGCAAGTATTTTGTACAGTTACTCTCGACTCCCCAGAAAGTGCAATGAAAATGGACACCATATCGATGCTAACCAGGTGAATGGAAGCCGGATGGTTCAGGGTATTCTCAAATGTATGTTTGAACGTTGTTTACATTACAATGTAATTCTCCATTCCAGTGGAATAAAGGAGAAGAACTTTTTCTTACACTACGAATTTCCTCCGTTTGCAACCAACGAAACAGGACGAACAGGCCCTATCGGACGAAGAGAGGTAGGCCATGGTGCTCTAGCCGAACGAGGACTCCGCGCAATTCTTCCCAAAGACTACCCTTTTACTATAAGACTGACTAGCGAGGTACTAGAGTCAAATGGTAGGTGGGGTTGCGCCTGCACTTTCAAGTCTTAACTGTAAAATTGTTGATATCTCACTGCTGTTATTTTTGGTTCTTTTCAAGGGGCTTTGTTAGTCGCGTAGATATTCCGACGCAAGCCATTTTTATCACGTGATTATCTTGCTACACAGTGTCGCCTTCGTAAGATATCGGTATTTTCTTTATAAGACGCAAAATCGTAGTTTCTCAGTCATTTCTTTATCAAACGAGATGAAATAGTGCTTAAAATGTCTGGTTTGCCACCATGCAATAAATCGAGTGCATCTGTAAATAATTCCACAATTTCTCTGCTGATAACTGAATCTGTGGAAAAAATGTTGAAAATTTGAAATAACGGAATACTTAACCACTTTCTGCTGAAATGAAGCAGTAATCCCCAAAGTTTCATTCCAATCGGTTGTGTGATATGGGAGAAACCACGAATCGCGTTTTTGAGGTGATCGGAACGTGTATCATAGGCCCTTAATAGTGTATCGCTAAAATGTCATAAAAATCTTTTCATATGATTCAAATTTGACCGGTCACTATGCCATGTGGTAGTTCTAACTTGTGAAATGCTTCTTGAAGGCTCTTCATCAATGGCTTCAGTGTGCGGCGGAAGTTTAGCCCTGATGGATGCTGGAGTTCCAATACAGGCAGCAGCTGCAGGTGTAGCTATGGGTTTGGTCACAAAGTATGATGATGCAAATCACATTACCGACTATAAGGTCCTCACAGATTTATTGGTATGATTTCTATATCTCATAGTTTCTGAGTTTCGATTTCGGACTGTTGTTTCAGTATTTGGAATTGTTTAAACAATTCACGCCGAATATCGACGTATCAAAGAATGCTCTTCAATCAATGAGGATCCGGCGTGCAACTTTCAATCGTTAGGGGCACCATCGAGCTAGATACCATACGGCAGCTCGTCCGTAGCCGGCAAATGGTAGTGCTTGCGCAAACCACATTAATTAAACGTTAATATCATGCGTAATTTGGTGAAAAGGGATGATGTGTTGCATGCTGGTGGTTTAAAATGACGGTTGTGATGAATTTTGATTAGGAAAGCAGAAGAGAACTGCAAAAAAGTGTCTACTAGCTTTGAAACGCCGAAATTCATTATACCGTTAGGTAGCTATCGCGGTACGGGCATCTATGAAAGTTTTTACATGTAGTTCGGATCCTCATTGATCTGTTGCCTTTTCTGTTGTCTGAAGTTTAACAAGCTATGTAAACTTATAATGTTATAAATCGATCGATAGGGAATCGAAGACTACATGGGTGACATGGACTTCAAACTATCCGGTACCAAGAAAGGTATCACAGCCGTACAAGCCGATATCAAAATTTCCGGGCTTCCATTGAAAATCGTAATGGAGGCGTTACAACAAGGTCACAATGCAAAATCACGGATTATCGAGATAATGAATTCAGTGATTTCGAAACCAAGGTTTGAGAAGAAACCGAATATGCCTGTATCGGAGACCTTAGATGTGCCTGTTCACAAACGAGCTAAATTGGTTGGAATTGCGAGGTCCAATATCAAGAAGATTCTAGTCGAAACTGGAGTTCAGGTATTGATCTTTCCGAATTATAATGCTCGTTGTTTTAAGTAGAATATCTGTATATGAAAAGTTTCACGGTCGATTTCAGATAAATGAAGTAGACGGTACAATTTTTTCCTTATTTGCTCCCAATCAAACCGCAATGGACGAAGCGAAGCAATTAATTGACGAGATTTTAACTTCTGAACGTGAGCCAGTATTGGAATTCGGGGCAATTTATTCCGCCAAGATTGTGGAAGTCTTGGACATAGGAGTAATGGTCACACTCTTTCCAAACATGAATCCCGCATTGCTGCACAACTCTCAATTGGATCAACGCAAAGTGAATCATCCAAGTGCTCTAAATCTTGAAGTCGGTCAAGAATTGCACGTTAAATATTTTGGCCGAGATCCTGCATCAGGAAGCATAAGATTATCGCGGAAAGTACTACAAAGTAGTGGCACTGGCGCTGTTAAAAATTTTTGTGATTAATAAATGCCGGAATTTACAAATGTATTAAATTGAGGGGCACTTTTTCCAGTTTTGTAAGGTGAATTGGTGTTCATTTTGAGTCAATGTTCGTAATATGACAGTCTCGCTTGGGATGACTAGAACGATGGGTGAAACTAATTGAGAAATTCATATGAATAGAAAGTATGTATTGTGTTTGTTTTTATTGTATAAAAATCTGTTGTAGGTATATTACATCTAATAATAAGACCTCCGTTTATTACACTGTAAGTTGTAAATAGTGCGATAATTCTTTATACTACTTAGTCTTTTTAAACGGTGATATTCGTTTGAAATATACAAATACATTTTTCACAGTTCCCACTTCAATTCTCACGTTTTAATGTTAAAAAAGGTTCACGATGCTAGAGAAAAAATGATGCGAAATTGAAGAAACCTCTGAATGTACATACCTACATGAAATCATTCTAAAGAACGTACCACGGTAACTGTTTGGATCTTTCAACCTCTTGCACAATTTTTTGTAAATTTCCTTGGTATTGAAACCTTGATCGTATACTTTAGGCCAGGCGTTCACGTGGACATGGTACTGAGGAATAGAATACTGTTTACCGAAAGTGAGTACAGAGAACGAAGTCTAACTCCGCTTCAAGGTACTCATCTCGTCTTAATGAATATGATAGCTACGTTAGGGTGTGTCAAAGATTAGCATTTTTGTTATTTTTTCACTGCTGACAGTCTGAACGGTGGATTTTGATGTCGAATAACTCTGCTTTGTGGAAGAGGCCTGCAGCTGAATTTTGAGTACTCTTCCAAACGGGATTCCGTATGATTTATCCAGGAGAAGACATTTTTATTTAAAAAAATTACGGTTTGGCTGAAGATTGAGACATCGTATTCGTTTTTGTCTCATTTTAGAAGGGATTGATTGTGGCATTTATAAAAAAAAATTAGTTTGCTTCACAATGAAGCCTGATGCGTTACGGGATGGTCTAGAAGAAGGGATTCGTCCAAGCTGCGGAAGTATTCAAAGCTTCAGTTTGGAGCCAACCTATTATTTTATCAATACATCAATTCTTCTGCTTTAAAATGAGACCAAACCGAACTCGGTATCTTGATTTTCAGCCAAGTAATAATTATTTTAGTGAATTGGTCTAGTAAATGGGGAATAAAAATCCCGTTGGGAAGAGATACTCGAAATTTAGCTACGGGTCTCTTCTTTGGAAAGGAGCTGGTACATGTGAATTTATGTAATATTTTTGTTAGTCTGTTATTATTTTTTCAAATTACCTACAAAATTGATTGGTATAGAAAGAATAACGCCTACGAAAAATTTCGTCTTCGAATCTTCTGCTATAGGTAATTAATTCACTTTGTTGTGTGCGTGCACATGTTACCTTCCACGTTTTATTCTGATATGTTATTAGCTTGTTACTTCTTAGTAAGCTCAGTATTACCTAATTGAATTCAAAGTATGTGATAAAAATATGACAAATTTGAATTGAAAATAAAATATAATAGACAACTAACTAATTATCCGTTTACTGCTATGGTCTTACAGTTTGCATAATCGTAATTTCACCTAATTTCATGGCGAAGGTTTTGTATTATTATGCAGTGCCTCGGTGTTTTTAGAAAAAGAATTGAAATTTTTATATGAATTGTCAATTGATTGATTAGGTAGTTACATTTGTTCAGTTTTAGACAATAACACATCAATATTCGATCATTGGGACATTACTTAAGATGAGAAGCAAGTATCTTGGAATCGAGATCGATTATTGCACTGTCTCCAACGCCAATCGTGTTGAGTTCATTAGGAGAGACGGCACTCGTTGCCAACGTTTGGGTATCTGAAAAAAAATCATTAGATCAGACCAGCCAAATTGCTTTTTTGGTAAGTAAATTGCAATATAAATCTCATCACATGTTGCATTGGACGTCTTCGAGTAATTGAACTTTCTACTCGGTGCAGTTGATACTGTTACTTGATTCGTTATGATTGGGTTCCTAGATGACGCAGTAGCAGCCACGTGCTCAACGGAAGGAATACTGCAAGTTTTTTCGACTCTTCTCAGGGACTCCAGACTATTTTTGTCCAAACTCATATCATTCTGAGGTTTTATATTATTTATTGTATCTTGACTTATAACAGGTGTTTTTGTTTGAATTTCTCCCGATGGTTTGGCTGTGACATAAAGTTGTGTGCTGCATACTCGCGCTACATTCTCAGTCGCAGACATTGTCGTAGAGAAACATCGAACTGGTTCACTTTCAGGCTTACTTTTTCTTGGTGGATTGCCGGTTATCTGTTCTGCAACAAAAATATTCAACGGCATTTTCTTAGACCTATTTTCGCTAGACTTTTTGCCAGATGCACTCTGTTCAACTATCAATGGTTCGTGGATTTTGTCATTGAATCTAGCACTACTGACGCTCCTTCGCGCGGTATTCTGAGACAAAGACGTCTCGATATCGGCCACGTAATTCAAATATTTGCGAAAAATTCACGATCATTTTTTCGCGAGAATAATATACTGCAGGTTCGTCAAGTTCCCTGACTATAAACTTCTCCATACGGATCGATTATCTGCTCTGAATTTTCTCCCACGGATTTTTCCCGTGATACACAATTTGAGACTCTCAATCTCCGTCTGATCTTTACTTTGAGATGAAGACGGCAATGAAGTTGTTTTATCTGCGATGGGATCAGCTGAATTTTCCGGTGTATTACAATTTTGCTCAGGTAATTGAATCGCCGAACTTTCTGTTCGGGTGGGCAAATCAAAAGGGTCTTCCATAATTTTATCAGATCTCACGTCATAGCTTGACGACAGATTGACAGGCACAACTGAAAGAAAATGCGCGGAATCCGAGGGGCTATTCACTTGGAAAGTCCTATGTACACCGGTCTCGGAAGTCTTTGGAAATCCTTGGAAATCCTTGGATGTCATTGAAAGTCTTTGTAATTCCTTGGAATTCTTTGGAATTCTTTGGAAGACTTGAGAAGTCTTTGGAAATCACTATGGGGTCATATGTATAGTCTTCTGGAAGCCACTATAGAGTCATTGGAGGTCATTGGAAGTCATTGGTAGTCATTGCGAGTCTTTGGAAGTAATTAGGAATCACTTGAAGTCACTATGGAGTCATATGTAGTTTTCCGGAAGCCATTGGAAGTCTTTAGTAGTCCTTGGTAGCCAAAGAAAGTCTTTAGCAGTCTTTGGTAGTCAATGGAAGTCTTTGGAAGTCATTGGTAGTCAATGGAAGTCTTTGGAAGTCGGAAGTCACTTGTACACCCAAAATTGAAGTATTTCCTGGCCATCTGTTTTCCAATGCTTCCGAAACCGCGAACTTCAATGACCGATATTTTCGCGTCACGAGATCCAATTTATAGATCAATCAATCAGATATAGGGATGGGAAAATCTGGCATTATCCCTCTAACTTTTGCACTCCCATGGATCGGCTTAATCTCTATTTCTTTTGATTTAGCGATTCTTGACATGCTGTTGGAAGCAACAGGTTTCTTTTCCGGTTTATCCTTGATTACCTCATTGGATTTTGAATCAGTTTTGACAGGATCCTTCGCTGATTTAGACAAAAAAACTTGATTTTAATCCGTTTTCACGGGCTAGTAAGGTTTTTGAAGCCGTGAATCTGTCCTGATGAGAAACCGCGTCGATATTATGGATTAGTTTGATTTTACTTTCTATCGATTCTGCGGGTCTCATTTTTCCGGATTAGGCACCTTCGGACTTCTTTGAAAAGAAGTCAAGCAGCCGCGATCCAATTGTTTTGGTTATTTTCGCTGTGCTTTGCAGTCCTAAGGGGAACTCTTCTGGTTCATAGAAATGTTAGGAAATCGTATCTCAAGGGGCTGCTTACTACTTATTTCGTCCTCTGTTCCGATTAAAGATGTCCTTTTCTGACTCAAAATCAGCGTTCTCGAATTTGGAGATTTGAACTCGTTTGATTCCGCTTCAGACACAAAAGCTGATGTAGACAACTGCCGATCAACCAGTTTCTGACATTCTGATCTAAATAGTCAGTGAATTATAAATGCTTTTTACTTTTCGTTCTTTATGCTGCATCCGGTCTTCAACCGCACATTTAGCATCTATAGAGAATGGGCCAAAAATATGATCGATTCCTACGCAAAGATATAAAGCGAGGGGTTAACCACTCTTGGTGTATATTTTTATGAGTTCAGTCACTCGAAGTCACTTCGGGGGGAAGGGTTTACCAGATTTTCACCAGCCCCGTCTAGTTTCTCGAATTTTTGCGAAACGTGGCTATTAATCAGATTGTCCTTTTGGCAGTCAATGTCTGTGGAGGATTGAGTTCGAGCTAGCAGGGGGGCCAAAATTGGGTAGACGCCAACCCCTCAAGGCCCATCACTGGTCCTCCACCTCCTTTTCGTCAAAAGAAGGGTGGGGGGAGACACATTTCGATTATTATTCGAACCCGGGCGTTGAACGCGCAAAAAAGGCCAACGCTTCGCAAATTCAAATTCAATTCCGAACACACACGTCCAAAAACATGTTCGTTTCATGCGAAAATATAACCTACAAATGGTTTTCACGTAATTCGAATGTCAATTTCCTCGGCGGCCACGATTATCAGAGTTGTCCACCGAGCTTGGCAAGCCACCACGTTACACGATACGCGATCACTGACAGCTGACTATTTCAATCACTCTCGTGTGTCGGAGGGATCACGCATCGTGTAATGTTCGGCCTGTTTTGCCTTCCGGGCCGATTGAACTCCGTGAACGACTCTCATAATCATGGCCGCCGAGGAAATTGACATTCGAATTACGTGAAAACCATCTTCAGGCTCTATTTTCGCATGAATCGAACATGTTTTTGTACGTGTGTGTTCGGAATTGAATTTCAATTTCCGCAGCGTTGGCCTTTTTTGCGATGCAAAAGAAATATTTAGTATGTATACATAGTAATTCGTTTTACAATAATGGGTGTCATTACAATAGCGCATAGTAGAAACTACTATTGTCCCATAGTAATGCTTACTATGGAGTTTTGTATACTTTATACTAGCCAACATACTAAAGCGTTCTAAAACGGTTGATTCAAAAACCGTTGTACCATAGTTTATGGTAATCTCACTATAGAATTCTCTCCGTGTGAAGTCACGTGCGGTCATTTAAAGTCATTTGTAGCCATATGTAGTCATTGAATTCACGAAGTATTCCGAATCTTGAAGTTTAGAAGCCTGCAGTAACAGTACACGCATTGTCAATCGGTAAAATGGTTAACCCCTCGGTTTAAAGTATATTCGGGGAATCAGAAGTTGGCGGAACAAAAATGTTATACTATCTCGGTTTCTGCCCGTTACAGTTCAGATCTTTTAGATTCATTGCCTGCCGCAACAATCGATTTTTTGAAACTATAAAAAAAAGATCACAACCTAAGAACAACGATTTCTTATACGATACTCACGCTTTTTCCGAGTTGTGTTGATCTCGCTCGAATTGTCGTCCAGTAAGTTTGTTTGATGCAGGAAAATCCTGCGGATTCGGAATGCCTGGCAGAAAAGGGTTCTTCGAGGATGGTGGTACGCGTACCTGGGCAGCGACTATTTTCACTTCCTTATCTTTCTCCTTAGTTCTATTTTTAGATGGCTTGTTTTTATTCTTTGTGGCAGACGGAGTCTCATGCAACCGTGACTGTCCCCCATTCTCCTCAGCCAGTGCTTGGTCGCATGTCATTTTCAAACGGGGTGATTTTTCAAAGATGCTCGGGTCTAGCTGCTTCAAAAACTCTTCGTCTTTGGTTTTCAAAGTACATGGCTTCGAAGGACATCCCTTAGGTGTTTCAACTCTGGAATCACATGAAATCGTTAATCAGCAGTTGAGTAGTTGCTGGATGATGTAGGGTTGTTGATATTGAAATTGCAGACGAATTTCCGTGGCGGAGCAACACTATAGTTTAAGGGGCTTCTTTGAGCCCGCATTATCGACCACACGAATAATCTTGTGGCGGAGTAAGTGTTCAAATATACTCACTTCTTTTCTTTCCTGAAACCACAAAACAAAGTTATTAGTACTATCAGTTTATATTGTCATTATGGCATCGCTAAGAAAGCTCCTTGAGTTAAGGGGTCTCATGGTAATCGTGTCACGCGTTGGAACTATGACGCGGGCTACTTTTACTGCATGATTATAATGTTGGTACAAAGTGTCGCCTTCGTAAGATATCGGTATTCTTTTTATACGACGCGGAATCGTAATTTCTCAGTCATTTTTTCATCAAATGAGATGAGATAGTGCACAAAACCTGTGGTTTGTCATTGTCGAGTGGCTAAGTATTTCGAAATTGCAATAAGTCGAGTGCATTTCTGCAGTGGCGGATCCGGGTTTTTCATTTGAGGGGGGCTTGGGGGGGGGGAGGGGGGGGGGGGGGGATGGGGGGGTGTAACATGTATAGTAAAGGAAAGGGATTCTGAAGCGCCGTATTCGAGATAGACGAGCAACCGAATATACACGTTGTTTTCAATTGTCTTCAAGTTGGTGTGAAAATCAGTGGTATGAAATTAAAGCAACATCTGCTCTCACGATAAATCAGTGATCTGCTCTGTGGATAATACCACGATTTCTTTGATGCTAATTGAATCTGTACAAAATTTGGAAAATTTTGGAAAAAACGGAATACTTAGCTACTTTTTGCGGAAATAAAGCAGTGATCCCTCAAGTTTCATTCCGATCGGTCGACAGGTATGGGAGAAACTATAGGAATCGCGTCTTCGAGGTGATCAGAGCGCCTTACCAAGCCCCTTAAAGGAGTTAATCTAAAGTTGAACATTTCATACCGAGGCGATGGCTCCTTAATCGGGCAGCTGGGGATATCGCACAGTTCTCCTTTGTCCATGAACTCCTTGATCTTTGTCTTCTGTATGGCGATAGGGCATTCGGGTACGTCGCAAGCGGTTGATTTGTCCGCCTTCTCAGGTCCTCTGTGTGCGCGTTCCGTCTTCTGTAATTTTGGCGCTTTGCACTGCACTCCTCTCGACTTTTTGGCCTTGACGGAAATTGTGTTGTAGTCATCGTCGTCGTTCTCTTCGGTTTGTTTCATTCGTTTTAATGCCTTTTTTTCCTCTTTAGTTAACTTGCAAGATGAATCATGACCTGCGAAGCTGGCATCCAAAGAACGATTATACTTTCTTGATCAGCTGAGATTTCGAAGCAACGATTTACTTACGTACTCATCAAAGCTGCCCTGAAACAAAGTCAAAATCATTTTCCATCAAAAACCGTTGCACTAATTCCATAGGCTTTTATAGTTACGTACCCCAGGATGGTGAGAGGGTTTTTTCTTTTCTTTCCATGGGACCGTTTCATCGCTTTCTTAGCTTCTTTGACTACAGCTTTTTTCAGAGTAACCGGACACTCTGGAGCCATACAAAGCCTTTCTTTTTGCTTTGGTCCTCGGGCAGGACATTCGGGGAAATCGCATGTGCCATCCCCGAGATCGGAAGACGCTGTCGTTCCGGGATGATGTGATAGTCCAGATTGTGGCATTCGATCATGAGATGCCGATGAACCAGGAGGTGCTGAAGGTTTTAAAGCTTTTTGCGGAGGTACTTGTGCGGGTGGTGACGCTTTTTCGTTGACTGGTGATGCGGGAGGAGCCGTTGGTTGATGGTGAGATTTATTGGCTGTACTAGGATGTCTGCTTCCTCCCTTGGGACTCTCTTCTCTAGTAGGCTTAGAACTTTCCGCGACTTCTGACGACGGAAGCTCGTCCCAGAGTTCGACCGATTCCTGAGCGTCCAAGGCGTTGTCTTCTTTGAGCTCTCCATACTGGACGATTATCACATTCTCTCGATAGAAGGGATTTGTTGGGGCGAGTGTATTAAATGGAGACGTTGACTTGTTTTTGCTGAAATAATAATTTGGAAGTTACCGTGCTCCTCGGGGGGGGGTTGGGGGGGGGGGGGGGGGGGGGTTGGTTTACTAGATTACTTACCGACCTCTCTGATTTCGCCGAAACGGTGCTACCAATCGGATAGTCCTTTTGACAGCCAATGTTTGACGAGGAATGAGTTCGAACTAGCAAATGAAAGTCGAAAGTGAATCGGGATAAGAAAGCCGTTTTTGCATTTTTTATGCGCAGGCTTTCATATAAGTCGAAATAAGTAGCACGCCCACACTTTGCGACGAGAGAAACAAAAAAAAAAATTCAATTCAAATGACTTTCACTTGCTAGCTTGAACTCATTTCTCGTCAAACATTGGCTGTCCAAAGAAAAGTCCGATTGATAACTGCGTGTCGGAGGAATTCGAAAAATTAAACGGGGTCGGTAAAAATCTGGTCGACCATCTCCTTGAAGAGGCTTTGGTAGTTATGTGGAACTCCGACATGGGCCACTTTTACCGCGTGATTATGTTGCTACCGAGTTTCTCCTCCGTAAGATATCGTTTTTTTTTTTTTTTTAATATACTATATATATGACGCAAAATCGTAGTCTCTCGGTCATTTCTTCATCAACTAAGAGAAAATTGTGCTAAAAAATGTGTGCTTTGCCACCGCCACGAGTCCATCTATGAATAATTCCACGATTTCCCTGATGATTATTGAATCTGTAAATGTATGTTGGAAATTTTGAAAAAACGAAATACTAAGTCATTTTTTGCTGAAACGAAGCAGTGGTTTCCAAAATTCGAGTCCAATCGGTTGTTTGATATGGGAGAAAATACGAATCGCGTTTTCGAGGTGGTCAGAGCGTGTATCAAAGCCCTTTGAAAATCTGGAGAGACTGAAGTCGACTGATTAAACGCGGCATACCGCATAGGAATCGCAAGACAACTCACAAATCATTTTTCTTTTCGGCATCACAGTGATCTTTATTATTAGTTGTGGCTCGTTTGTTTCCTCCATTATTGATCGGCGTCCTGCTCATAATTGTTTGTTCAAGGAGGAATGTTGGTTTTTCATTGACTTTAAATATAGGCTTTAATTAAACGTACCTAGGTTTGATTATTCCTCGATGTTCTGCTGTTAACTGAAATATATCTCATGTAATTAAACCATCATTGTTACGTTACGTTGCGTTAGAATCGCACTATCCGGACAAACTTTTTGGTCGAATACGTTTTCGAAGTTGCAGAGAATTAAGCGATCATGAGCTTACGATATTATCTGCAACGTTCCGTGTCGTATCGCGTTTTTTTGATCGAATAAGCGAGGAACTACGTTGGCTCTCGATACTGTCGGTGCTTCTAAAGGCAGATAAGACATAAAGAAATTATTTTCTAGGTGCATACGGGGTATTCCACCTCGATTCAACGTGCCCCCAGCCCTTGACAATTGGAATAAGAAAAAAAAATATTGAAATTTCGAAGTTTTCGTAGATAAGACGTCTTCGAACGCATATAACTTGAAATCTGTCAGTCCTGTCGGAAAAATGCGTTGATTTGTTTGTTCTTTGACATGCTATTTGGGAATAGTTTTTCCAATTTAGTTTAACCCCTGAAACGGCCATTATTTGCGAATAAAAATTGAAAAGCTGTTTTTCAAAGAATAGGCCACCTTCGATTTCGCTGAATTTTTCACGCCGCATTCTACAAAAAATGATGTAAATTTGAAGAACTTTTGACAGATGATAAGACTCTCGGTTGAGGAGTTACAATTATTCAAAAATTAGTGAAACCCAAAAACGGAACGAAATGTCCTGAAAATTGGACATGAAGGACTGCGAGTCAAAAACAGTCATAGGTATTCCAATAAATTCTGCATTTTATTTTTCAATACCGTATGGTTCGTATTCGAATTGCCAATTTCTAATATGCCATGTTCAAACGGAAGAAAAAAAAATCTAGCTGCTCTGAGACGCATAACTTTTAACCGTTATTGATTATTTGCTATGCAGAAAAAGAAACTTTCTTTGTACATGGCCAATCTTGAAAACGGACGTCTCAAATAAAAATTTTAATTCACAATGCTTTCATCTTTTCATTTCCACCACGTTTCGTTTCGATTTTGGCTTTCGCTAATTTTGAAATGAATGCAATTTCTGAGCCAAGCGTCTTGCCATGTGTCGAAAGGTCTTGTAATTTACATAATTTCTTGTAGAATATCGTGTGAAAATTTCAATAAATCGAAGGTGGCCTATTCTTCGGAAAACCCCTTTTCGATTTTTATTCGCAAAAAAACTGATACCGGGATGGAAAAAATTTGGAAAAAGTATCTTTAAACTGTAGATTCAAAGAACAAGGAACTTTCACATAGGAAAAAGCATTCATCAGTTATTTTGTGTTTTGTTAAATAATTGTAAACTTTGAAATTTCAATATTCTGCCCTGGAGAATCGATGAGCCTAATCGGCCAACGAGATGGTATGCAACTTTTGGAACTATTGGTGGAAAAAAAAAAAAAAAATGAGCGACATTGGAATTGTGAAGGTCTGGAGGCACGCTGAGTTGAGGTGGAATACCTTTGAATGTAAAGTTCTGAGACCATTTGATTTTCTTACTTTTTATCCGCGACAGTTACTACAGGCGAAATTGTTTTAGTTTCTTTCCATTTCTTCCAGGGCTTTTCTTTGAATCCAGACATATTTCAGCGTGTTAACGCGACCTCCGCGGTTTTACATCTTCATCGTACATGTTACCTTCAATTTTACAGCCGAATGGTGATTTTTCTATTCAATTAACCCGTTGAGTTGCTGAGAATTTAGTCCAAATGCCAGTCTCGTTTGATTTCGATGAAATTATCATCTTTTCTCGAAATATCGAGGCCGCAGTCAGTTATTTAACAATTATACATCTAACAACTTCACTCGTGTGGGAGTTTAATTATTATTCTTGCGGTCATTCGGCCGAAAGACTTTAATTATTCTGAACGAGTTCGAAGATTCTCTCTCAGAACGTTCAAAGATTTACGAACTTAACAAGTATAGTTTCGGAAGCTTGTAAGCCTGACGTATACTTGGTGAAGATCTAGTTACCATATCAGCAAAGTTTCACCATTCCGTCCAATTATTAGGTACTCTGTACAAAATATTCTAGTCTTCAACTTTTCCTATGAATGAAAACGAGCTTGCTTCCAGGGCAAAATCAACCTTTTATTATTCGGTTTTGAGGTAAATGAAAGTTTCATACACCAACTACTTCCGAGTACTGATGATTCGAATTACTTTGTTTTTCTCGTCAGAGGAAGGTGAGTTTGGGTTTGAAAATAGAGTCTCCCAAAGATATCTGGGGCTTCGATGATTCATTTCTTTTGGATGTCTTCGATTCCGGGTGATTTACATTTCTACGAGGCTCGACACTGTCTTCCATATGAGGGTGCTCGACTCGTCGAGGATAGATGTATAGATTTGCGCTTATTTCATTTCTTGAGCGTTCATAAAACTTCTTTTAATATACTTCGTTTTATTCAGAATTGTCTTCACAGTACTGCACGCTTTTTCTAGCGAAGAAATGGAGTTGCTTGAGACTTGGTGATCGTCACAGATGTTTGAAGACTCCTTAAACTTTTCGTAATCAACGCTTTTGCAAGATTTAGTTGCCTTAGTACAGCACGCTTCGCTTTCATTAGATTCGAAACCACCGCAGGACCTTGGCTCCTATTTGACATCGGAGCATAAAGTTGTTTGATTAGAGTTTTTCCTTATTTTTAAGCCTAAAAATTCTTGCCCTTGGTCCAGAAATCGCTTGACATCATCAGTGAAGCAAAAATTTCGGTTCGACGAATCGCTGATTGTTCTTCCCGAAGTACAGAGAGTCGTTAGTTTATCTGCAACATTATCGTGCTGTTCAATTTGCTTGTCCTCCTCGTTGCTGGAATTCTTTAAGTCTTTGCACAGTCTTTTCGATTCGTCGCCATTAGATCGTGAACCTGTAGATTTCTTACACTTTACTTCAGACATCAGAGAATTCTCAATCTCAGTAATTAATTCCTTAGCTCTCTTCTCAGCTTCTTTCCTCCTTGCGCTGCCGTGAATTTCTTCTTTCTGGATATGCGCCATATTTTTCATTCGTTCTCCCGCATGATTCAATTTTAACGCGTTCTTGTCCTTGCAGGTCCTACACGGTGGAGATCCTGGAGGCAAAATATCCCCTCGAGCTTCTTGCTTAATTTTTCTATTTGGATCCGCACTTCCTCTAGAAGATGAAGTCTGTGTTCCATTTTTCGTGTGATACGAAGACATTCGAGATTGGCATAAGAGTCTTTCGTGATTTGGTTCCTTGCTAGAGGTACGGCCGACGAATTCTTCGTTAAAAATATTTTTCGGCAAGGCTGCACTCTCGAGGTGTTCGACTTTCCTCGGATACCTTACAGACAGACCTAACTCAAAATTTCTTTCGCGATTGACGTTATTCTTGCAAGTGGTGGACCTGCACGGTTCTATATTACTCATTTCGATGCTCAAAGAGTCCCCAGTCACGTCAACTTTGTTGTGTCCCGAATTCGTTGCGAGCTCTTCATCGCTGTTTTCCATGTGAACGCTCGCAGGGGATGTCCTCGATAATATGTTGTCAGTTTCACCTTCGTCAGCAACGTTAGTAGTCTGGGTGGCTTCGTCAACGCACTCTTCCGAGTTTCTCCATTTTTCATCGCTCTTACTTATGTCAGGAGTCCTTTGCGCGTTGGTCTTACTGCTTTTATACGATTTCAAAACTTTTGATTTACTTTGAGTCCTCGCAGTAGCTGATTTTCGTAATCCCTCATCCTTCTGCGTGGGAATTCGATCAGAATTAGAATTTTTCTCACCCGCTGACTGTGAATCACGGTAACCCTTGATGTTATTTTTCCCATCCATTAGACCGCTGGTGAATAAATCTGCATTCATTGTGACAAGTCCCTGCGTCGATGTGCTCGCGTTTGTTTTAGAATCGATTTGCGATGAAAGTTTAAGGGGTGCTGATGTCTTATCTTTTTCATTTTTCTTACTCTCAGTTCTCGACTTTGATTGATTTTCCTTAGTCTGTTTATTCTCTTTCATCTGTTTTGCAGCTGAGCTACTGCGACTTTTGTCATTCTGTCTCCGTTCTCCATTCCTCTGAAGGATCGATGATTTACTAGACTCACTACTTCTATGTCCTTTTGCATTCCAGCCAGCACCTTTTCTGATGGCAGCGTTTGCAACGTTCTGCTCCTCGACGCTCGACATTTCTATTTGCAGACTTCGTGACTTTATATTCTCGTTGTCGAAAATATACGCAGGAGCGTTCGATTCTTTGAGCTCTTCTCTCCTTCTCCTATCGTAAGTATCGATTGGCCTCATGAGTCTATCTGAAGATTCACTCTTCGCACTCTCCGCAATTTTCGCACCCTCTTCCGCTCCTCCTTTTGTACCAGTCTTCTTACTAGCTATCGCACTATTTCCTTTCTTCGGCCAAGCCTTGCATGAGCTCTTTTTGAGATTCGCGTTCGAACTTTCAGGAGTCTTTGTGGTGGAAGCCGAGACTTGCTGGGAAGTTTTATTTTCTTTTAACGGTCTTGATTTCTCTCGATTTTTCGTCGGTGTAGGCCGCATCTCAGGATTCACTGCAGAATACGTCTCTATAGATTTTTGTATCGAATAAACATCATCGGCGGCTGAAACGGCGATAGAATCATTGGGCGAGCTTGAATCGTCGATAGCTATATTCTGGACTAAATAATTCTTCGAGTCATCGTCAAACACCTTGCCACCTTGGGTGTATTGCGTCTTCTTATCCACGATTATATTTTCTTTTTCGACAGCATCTCGCTTCTTGCTCTTAGCATCTTTGATTACAACCTTTGCATTACAACCCACCTGCCTGAAATTTTCAATCCGCTGAAAAGGCGTGCGAGCTCTTGTAATACCTTTTTCTGACGCACTGCCGTACCGTTGTACCTTTCCCTCTTTCACTTTTTCACGTTCATTATTCCGCGCCGACTCACGCCCTGAGGCGAGTACACTTTTCTTCTGGGAATAGTACGGGTTGATTATATTTCGTGATTCTGCTCTTGTTACCACCAAATGCTTCCCAGGTGATCTTATCCAGCCGCTTTGTTCTTCGGAGAAGTTCATTCTCAGATTAACTTCATCCAGCTGCTTGCTTTTTCTATGAGACGTTTTCGACAGTTGCTGATCATCATTTCCATCTTCATATCTGTCGCTGGACTCATTAGCCGAACTACCTGTGTCTGCGGGATTGCAAGATTTCGCTGTAACCAACGAAGGTGAAAGATCGTTATCTTTAAAAACCATACTCCGCCTCTGGCAAAACTCATCTTCTTTCAGAATCCCTGGTGCGTCTTTCGTTTCCGATTTAATCAAGGTTTTGTACAGACACGTTTCATCCCCGCAGACTGTGTTTCCGCGTTCCCCGCGAACCTCTGGCCAAAGTGACGAAAATACCTTTCCCACATCCTGCTTAGCTTCCGGGATATCTTCGCCCTCAGAAATTCCCCTAGGACGCACCGAGCACGCGTCATCTCCGCAGAACGACTCTACGCATTCCGCACAGCCTACCCTAATTCGCATCGCGTTCTCCGCCGGCTTTTGCATACTGCCGTTGCTATTTCCATCCAGGAGAGGTCCTTCCCCTGGAGATCTCGACTGTGGGTAAAATCCTACAGAGTCTTGCCCATCTGAACTTCGAATTACCTGGGCGATGCCGCTTTGTTCAGTTTTTTGACTCGATGGTGAACGATTCTTCGCGTTCTTTTTGTCTCCATCGAGAATTGTTCGAGTGCACATCAATTCTTGGTTCGGTATTCGTTCTTCATCGTTCATTCGCTCGTCACCTAGCAAATCATCAGTGCAAGTCTCGCGGTCATTGAACATCCTTACGCGAATATCGTCATCGGCTATTACAAACATTTGGTACCCAGTGGGGTTCGGAAGTTCATTTTCATTAACGATTATTAATCTCTTGCAAACTCTTGCCTTTGGGAATTGTCCGTGGTAACACCATTTCCTAGACATTTTTCGTGGGCGAGTAAGTATTGAGTTTTTTTTTTTATAGCTACCCACGCCTCGAGCTTCTGACTCTTGAAGGGCACCGCAGTTTCGGAACCCTCTTCGGGACACTGATATATCCTCATGTATTTGCGTGCAGAATCCTTCTTCCGCAGTTTCTCTTTGTTGTGACATCGTTTCGCCCCTATTTTGTCCTCGACGGGCCAATTGCAAATCGTTGTGTTCAGTTTCGTTTCGTCTTAGAGCTTTGCGGGCCAATTTTTTCGGGCTTGGAATCCTCTCGCAACATTTTTCTCGCACATCTGATTCGATCGTTTTGTACTTTTCCGGAAGCAATGCACGACTTTTATCAATGACTTGCAGAATTCCAGATTTCACAATGCTTTTTTTCACATTTGAGAATCTGCAGCTATCGCAATTCTGATATTCCTCTTCGCAGGTCGGCGATAGCACGTTTTGCTTCAAGGAGCATGAAACTGCTTCCTTTTTTCGCGCATACTTTCCAACATATCTCGGGCATTTCATAGACTTATGCCTATGTTTATGCATACTAGTGGTTGCATATTTACGTGATACAGTTTTGGTCCTCTGCTCAAAAGCACATTTCCTTCCCTGCAGATTTTCCTCGTCCCGGTTTTCTCCACTCGCTGTGTTCCGGCGACACTCCTCTTCCAGAGACGCATGCTTGTCCTTCCTGTTTCTGTTGAGCAGTTTCATGATTAAACTGGTCAAACAGATGTGTTCTGTAGAAGTTTTCTCCTCCACTTGTTTAGTTCTTCTTGAACTCAATTCGCTGACGTTTCCTTTTGATTTCATGCATCTCTTTGATGTATATGCCCTGAAGCACTTTCCCAGTACCTCGTTCTGTTCCTGGATCGTTTCAAGCTTCCGCTTATTGTTACTGCTCTGAAATTTTGTTCGAGTTTCGGTCGGCTGATTACCAGTAAGTATGTCAAAGCACAACGTCTCCTCCATTGCCTCTGGAGTCTGCGAAATCGTATACTTCTTCAGCAACAGTCGTCCATTCTTTGCAGATGGTTTTCCAATATTAGGAACAATTTCTGGAGAATCGGCGACTCCATCTGTTGCTTTCGCATGCCTTACCTCATCGTGAATGTCGCAACATCGCGGGACATTCTCGTTTCGTGGTCCGAAAATTTTTTCGGTTAAAACTGTTGGCCAGTTTGAGAGTAGGGAGAGGGTCTTTTTTCCAACCGAAATCGACGATCTCGTTTGATTTCTTGGTCTACTTCTTAGCCGTGGTTCATCTGGCTCTGATCCTCGAGAGCGAACACCTGCACCGTCCGAATCATTAGCGCATCTTTCGAACTGAGAGAAGCTGTCGTCGCAAGATTGACCGCACTCGGAGGTCGGTTTTTTACAAGTTGTGGTACTTTTTTCTGACTTTCGGGAGGATATTCGACACCGTATGCCTTCCTGGGGGGATTGGGTTGTCGTTAAGTAACACGGTTCTACTTGGTTCGCCTTCTCAAGGAAAACCCTGTCCGTCCCGATGTTCATATGGCAACCACGATCCCCTAACGAGCTCGGCTGCGACCTAACCGACTTCTTGTTACCCTGATCGCTTGAGCACGGTATGGAGGTGTTCTCTGAAACTGGCTGGCTATTTATCCCCGGAACTTCATCGCTAATTGTGGCTTTTCCATCCTTCGACGCCATGCAAGTTGCACGTGGGCCGAATAATTTGTCCGTCAACGTCACAGGCAAGTTTATTATGAAGCTGGAACATCTTGCCTGCCAAGACTGCTCTGGATCCGTCTGTTGCAGAGTATGGCTTTTTTTCACTCTCAATGATTCGACAACGGATAATTTTGCAGTGCAACAAGATCTGGAGTCAAAGGTAGAGTTGTACTTTTGTCTCGAACTGGTGCGAGATATATTATGATGCCAGCTCGAGTCATCTCCCTTTTTCAACGAAGTAGTGCAAGGTGTTGAGTTCGCAGAAGCTCTCTGCATTTCTTTAGGGAGATTGGCGCAATGCGAAAATTGATCCGGTATCGCTGTTTGGCTGCGCTTACATCGTGAAAGCTCCAAACAAGCTGGTTGTTGTCTTTTCTCTTGCGTTCTGTATTGTAAACAATAAATGTACACAAGCTGAAACACTTCTGGTTCAAAGAAATCGAACGTTCTCAGGTCTCAGTGAAAAATTTATTAATTAGGCCATTTCTTTCACAGAGTGACATTGAGAGATGAGGATGTGATTATGAAATGGCATTTTGTACTTTATAGGGTCAAGATTGTTTTGCGTTTATTCTGTTTGAGATCAGACCACTATCTCAACCTTGGCTAATTGAAATGCAGGATTTTTCCGGTTACAAATTTTATTCGATGAAGGTATACCTGTTTAGAACTCGTAAACGTTCGAAAAATTACATGAGTGCAGGCCGAACGAAAGCGATTAAAATCAATTCTGCGAAATTATTCCATTGGGATAGATTTGGTTGCCAGATTCGGCCCTCAAAAGGTTGAAAAGAACGAATGCAGTAAAGAGAAGAGCAAACGAAAAATGTCGTTAATGTTTCACCATTCAAGCCCAGAATTCGTAGTGTTTTACCAAGGTGGTCGCATTTTATTATTGGTGCAAATTTCGCCCCGAAAATTTGTAAAAACAAGGATTACGTTTATGAATCATGGGTCTCGACCATTCAGTGATATTTTTTTGTCAGGTCAAATTCGTTTTCAAACCAAGATATACCGAATTTATTCACCTCTGGCCATGCGCAGTGAAAGGACATTGCGATCTGCGGCAAATTCTAACGGGGTGATTTTGAGACACCGTGAAATACTGGACCGCAAAATTCCTAGGGGATGTCGGTGACAGATGGTCGCCAAAACCGCCGGGCTCTAAGCACACATGAAATATGCCGTTCATCCTTTGATCCTTCGGAATGTTCTTGTGCTCGAAAGATGCTTGGCTCATTAATTTCATCTTCAATATCCGGTAGGCTGCTCTTCTTTAAGCGGGGTGCCAAGGTAAGAGAAGAATAAGATGTTCATCGTTTTCAATGTTTTATTACGGCGAGAATGAATGACGAAAAATAATTGTGAGAATAGCGTTTGAAAGCTACGAATTTACGCTTCAGATTAAAAAAAAAAAAAATTGATTATCACAAAAATTGAGTCCGCTGCGTCCATTTAAGTAAAGCTCTGCAAAAAACGATTTTCGAAACGGTGATAACGTTTATAGGCAAACAGAATATCTGAAACACAGAGACCAATACTTTTTGGCATCGTCAATGTATCCGCTAAGCTTCTATGGAACGAATTTGTCATCCGACATTTCGTTTTTGGAAAATTGATGAAAACGTTCGCGAAAATCCCAAAAAACGCGATCAAATGCAAAAAAAAAATCGTAACTTGACCACGTTTGAGTTAATCAAAAATCCATGCCATAGAAGCTCAGAGGGTGCATTGACGATTCCCAAAAGTATTGGTTTTTGTGTTTCAGATATTCCGTTTGCCTATAAACGTGGTCACCGTTTCGCAAATCGTTTGCTGCAGAGCTTTACTTAAATGGACGCAGCGGACTTCATTCTTGTGATATTTAATTCTTTTTTTTTTCAGTTTGAAGCGAAAATTCATAGCTTTCAAATGCTATCTCCACAATTATTTTCCGTCCGTCATTCTCGCCGTAATAAAACATTGAATACGATGAAAATTTTTTTCTTCTCTTACCTTGGCACCCCCCTTGAGAGATAATTTACGCAATTTCCTCTGAAAGCAACTTTAAACACCCTTCTGAAAAAACTTTATAATTTCAAGGCGACCTACTGTTCTGGGTTTCGACTCAACGGTGTCAATTAGGATGGTAAATTTCGACCTACTCTCCCTCGTTTTGTTGGAAATAATCGAAGCCCTATAACGTCTTGAGCTCGAAATTCTGCTCGTAATTATGACACGAGGTTATTTCCAGCATCTCTCAAGGTATTACGGGGCATTAGGTAATTTTATCCCAAAGAAATAAAATACGGTGTGATAATACCGAGAAATTGTTGACGTATGATAATTTAGAGACACTGAAATGTTGCAAAGTTTTACGGAAATATGGATAATGACATTTTGTTAAATTTTGATGAAATAGAAATTGGTTAGTTATAATTTTGTAATCATGTGAAATGAGGATCCTGAATCTAGAACAACTTGAATGTGCGAGGGAATAAAATTTCGGCACTCGACACTGTGTTCAGAGACTGAATAAACAAATCTTCAGAACCCTGTGGAAAGTTATACCTATATGTTATTGTCATCTCGCGCGGGGAAATAAACGAAAGAATCGCATATATGCCCGGAAGAACGAGCGAATGAAAATTATAATTATACATATTTATCAGGAAATACTGTGCAGGGGCATGTCTTACCCAAATCTATGAATAGCTACTGGGCTCAATTCGACTTCTTGAAGGTACTCCTTTATTTAAAATTGGGGGAGAATCGTGTTTTTCGATAGTTTAATTATGGAATGGAGGAAAGTTCATTCTGAATTTAGCAGGGGAATAAAAACCATAAAACATAGGATTGTTATCTCGGTTCATAACTTCATGTCTGATGATGTATATCGCGGGTAAACTTTCGGAGAAACACGTATCATAGTTATAATTGCACAGAGTTTGCAAGCATTTAACTTTGCTGCAACGAAAGTTTTGAAACTAACGGAAAATGGCTCGACTGTTCTATGCGATCTTTGCTAAACGAAGTTCAATGTTTGCCGCTACTATGTGTGTGTCTGCTTTCATCTTCGAACGCGTATACGACCAGCTTTGCGAAACTTTTTATGAAAATTATAACAAAGGGGTTAGCGTCCATATCTTTGATATAATTCAGACCAGTGATTTGATTTGAAAGACGTGAATTATTCTATTTACCATTTTTTCTTTTTCAGAGATTATGGATGCACATCAAAGACAACTATGGTGAAAATGTTAAAGCACCCCTGAAAGATAAGAAGAAGAAAGTATGAGACCAGCATCAGAGGGTCTGGTCCATACAGTGATAAATATATAATAATATCTTTTTTTCTCCACTTGTGCGAATAGATCTACATATTTGCTTCATGTCATTTATCGACATGTAGTACCTACCATCTAGAAATATTGTAAAGTTCCATTTGAACTAAACTGTGGAACCGAATCGAATAATACTCAATTTTCAATAGTCAACTCATATCATTTGTGTCAAACTTTTTCTCGTATCTCTTCTGGTTTTTGAGATATTCGTCTGGGCCAATTTAAGAAGACCTGCACCCTGTATGCATTGGAGCTTCGGGCGACATCATGTTGGCTGACCAAAACGATTTATTCTAGAAGTTAATAGTTTTTTTCCTAAGTGTTCGGCCTTCCTTCATCCTTCCCTAATTACTAACGAACCAACTTCGCCTCGGATATGGTCTTCGTTCCTGACGAAAAGCTCATCAGACGAAAAGCTCGATAAAAACGCTAGGGCGGTAGCAAACTGAACTGACATAAGTGAGAAATTCCATGCAGTCATAGCAGCTTTTTGATCATCCGGAAAATGATAATATCACTAAATCACAAAAAAAAGTACACTAAGAGCACCCTTAACTAACACACGTGGAACTGCGGCGAAAGAAAGAAAAATCGACTTTTTCACCCTTGCAGCAAGCGGGGTGAAAACCACAACGATTTTACTCGTAGGGAAACCTCGTTCGAAACAATAGAAACTACGTGAATTTTATGAAACAGGACCACCCCGTAATATAAAAGGAAAGCAATTCAAAGAAAATCGCTATATCGTCGTAGATTCTGGAATTTTTTATTTTTATCGTAATGACCGCGAGAAAGTCCAAAGCGAACCATTCAGCCAAAGTTATAATTAGTAGCGGTAAAGTTAAACCGGGAAGTATAAACCAGGACCATGCCGCCAGCACCGATTCTCACAGCAGGATCATCTTGGAGCTTTTGAATAGCCGATTTCAGAAAATTCAACTTTTCCCTCGAAGAAACTAATCCTAACAGATTAACAGTATCATTCGAGAAATAAACGACGATTAGAATCAAGAGACCCAACTCCAGCCGGCGTAGGTCTATTTTTTCTTTGCCAATCAGAAGCTCGATAAAATTCGTACAAATCGATCCAGTTTATTTAATTGCAGTTAAATCACGATTGCTAACCATTTCTCGTTGGAAAAGTAGCTTTTTAATCAAGTGGGTTTCTAGGTCTGGAGCTCCAGAAAATATGCATGTTTTTCGAAGGGTAGTACCATTGAGGGTTGCGAAAGGAAAAAAATGACAAAATACGTTTTGAAAGTGTGCAACTTAAGCTTTAATGCGATAAAAATGGTTGATAATATCATCAAAATTACGACCTCTATGGCAGTTGAAGTCACGGTCTGCGAAAAGAGGCGTCAAAGACGGTAACCATGATTGTAACCGAACGGAGTGTCTGAAACCCAAAAACAAGGAGTCATTTTAATGGTCAAGGTACCATCTAAGCTTCTATGAAACGGATTCGCCGTCCGTCTTTTGGTTTATTATTAACGTGCAAAAACATTTTTCAAAATCGAGGAAATCTGAGTTTTTGATTAAAAAATTCGCGACTCAGCCGAATTTCGGTTTATCAAACATCGGCTCCATAGAAGCTTGGATGGTACCTTCACCATTAAAATGACTCCTTGTTTTTGGGTTTCAGATACTCCGTTCGGTTACAATCTTGGTTACCGTCTTCGACGCTGCTTTTTGCAGACCATGACTTCAACGGCCATAGAGGTCGTAATTTTTACGACATTGTCAACCTTTGTTTTCCAAATTAAAGCTCAAGTTGCGCACTTTCCAAACGTATTTTCTCAGTTTTTCCCCCTTTACAACTCTCAACAGCACAACGCTTCGGAAAACACGTACGCTTTCTGGAGCTCCAGACTGGGAAACCCCCTTAATGCGGGAATACCGGGAGGGAAAGTCAAGCAAAATGGGATGGCCGCAAGCGAAGTTGGGTACTTAAGATCTGTAGTTGAGTTGGGAATTGCCATAAACAAGGCCGTTAGAACAATTTTGGACCACAACTTGGTACCGCACTCGGAATTAAGAGATTCCTAGATACCTCGATATGCAGCAATCTGAGTAACAAAAGGTCAGCTGGTTGCGATGTAATTCCCTCCATATAATACTCAAACACCTTCTACATAAGATCGTCAGATACCCCGAGTCAGAAGAGAAGTTCGCTAGTTTGACCCTCTAAAACCTCAATCCTTCGTGTTTCAGTTTATTCGACAGGAACATAATTCTGTTTTAGTAGAACTACGTCCGACATGAGGATACAGAGGTGTAAATCATGATTAAGACTTGCTCTCGAAACTCTGATTAGAGTCTCCATATCCTACTAAATTTTGAAATTCTACCTGAAACCTCGAAAGTCTGAAAAAAAATCAACTCTATGACCAATTTTACTTTCGACTTAGAATTTATTCGACAATCGGTTCACTGATTCCTCAGCCTCCAAGAGCGTTTCTGAATTCCAAGACCTATAGGTCAAGACTAGAATTTCAAAAGTCTAGTTTGCAGCTGAACTTGCTCGAAACAGATATAACTCTCACTTTTAGGTACAAATTAGAATTTCACTTCACGCATAGTATATCCTACCCTCAAATTCTAGTTTTTTCCTCGAAGTCTCCGGTGACAACTTATACCGCGACATTCTGTGGATGCGGCCCAGCAGGGATACCAACCCAAAACTCGTTAGCAGCAGTTTAGTTACTTACTAGATTTTTCTAGTAAAATCACTAAGAATTTAGTGATACCCAATAGAAAGCTAGTGATTTTACTAGAAACATCTAGTGAGTTACTAAACTGCTGCTAACGAATTTCGGGTTGGTATCCCTGCTGGGCCGCATCCATAGAATGTCACGGTATACAATGAAACTAGAATATAGTACTATATTCCGACTCTGAATTACTGCAGTATTTTGGTTAATATCACGCCGAACAGCATACATTTCCCAAACAGGTTGATAATTAAAATAAGGTTAATGCCTTGCTAAAAAAGGACATTAAGTAAGCTTCGACCCTTAAAGTTACAGGGCTATTAGCTTACGGCCAGACATCAGTCAAACATTTCAAGTCGTGGTGGATGAAGCTTTAACTGTGTTTCGTGACTAGAACGAAATTATTCCCGAGGTGCCAATTTAGCTTTAGGCTGAGGCAATCCACCAGTCATACTTTTTCCAAGTTTACGGATACCATCTGCTGGGTTTTAGGTCTATAGAGAGGTACTGTGTGGCTGGATGATTTCTGTTTTATAAAACAATGAAACAACATGTTCCCAAATTCCATTTAAGATACGCAATAGTTATATTTGATAACGCAATTGCATTTGCGGCGGCGCAACGGTTTATGCGAGTTACTATTAGTGAGAGTGACTTTCGATTTGTAACAAGGAATTCAAGTGCTTGGCTGAACTGTAAAAACGATTCGGAAACATTGTTGTCTGTGTCAAAATGTTTTGTCCACCCCCGGATGATAAGAGGGATGGGAGCGGAGGGGTTGAATAGGTGAGGGTGTATGATTCAGCAGTGGAGTGAATCGTCTGGCTCGAACAAAAGTTGTTCAAATATTAAGTACAAATTTCAAGTGAATCGTTCACGGCGTCTGGAGATTATGCTAAGGGAGGCCTTTAATTTTGATACGTAGTTTGTCTAGATTTAATCATCGGTCTTGAAACGTGTCATCGAGAGATGGATGTTACGGTCAGGGATTAGAGTTGTTAAATATAAACATAAATATAAATATAAATATAAATATAAATATAAATATAAATATAAATATAAATATATTCACATCATTTTCTGTATTTCACATCATTCTCTATAACTTCGTGAATATATTTTTTTCGACCCATATTATTAGAAACTTTCTTATTCATTTTCATGCGAAAAATGCCGTCCGAGAATAATTTTCAAAATTTTCTTTATTTTTTAAATCTAACTCTTGCTGTGATGAAATCTCTATCTTCGACCAGGGCTCAAAAATTTTGTTATATTTTCCTAGAATTTTGTGAATTTTGTCAGATTTTAGAAAATGGGCGGTCCGCGCGGTTTCGAAATAGCAATATCTCTGATACGAATGATTGAAATTTTTTTTCTAAATCAGGGCTAATTTTTTTGACCAGTACTTTCGTAGAAAAAAATTTGGAGTAGATCGGAAACATCGATTTCCTATCTTGATCGATACTTCGTGGAATGCCCCATATACATAAAGAAGTAATAGACATTTATAGCTTCTGGCGATATCCTGAGCTGTTCATCAATGCTTTGTGCTTTCATCGTTTATCACGTCCGCCACGCTCTTTCAATAAGTCTGAGATTCACTGAATTGCATCACAGCTGATAAAGATAAGATGAGCTCTGATCAACAGCTAATCATTATTAAAAAATTTTGCAAATCATAAATCTAGTCGGAAAAAGCAAACGCAACTGAAAATCAGGAATCAGGAACTAAAAAAAATTATTTTTGGCACTTGATTTGGCTATTTGAAAACAATATACTGGAAGGTGAACAGCGATTATTGATTTTAAACTCTTCTTGATTTTACATGAGTATAAAACTTGTTGAGAATCGTTTTCACTGTTTTCTGGAATCTGAAATGGACATCGTCTGCGGTTTTCTGCAGACGATGCGCATTCGTTTTGTGCTCTTTAATCCTTGCTCATGAATGGTGAATAGCTCTGCACTGTGCTTTCATGGGGAATCAATATAATCAGTTCTTTAAAATCCATTATTATTAACGGTACCAGCTATGCACTTCGCCCAAACGTCTCGGAGACCAGTTTCGTTCTACTGTTCATGAAGTACGGTTGATTTCGATAGTGGTTGAACGTCTGCATATATTCTTCTGGCGAATTAAATTCTGCTGCCGTACCGCCAATAATTAGTAAGTAGCTTTCTTATTTGCGTATTAAAAAGTATATTGAAACAGTACTTTTCCATTTTTTCCTCAACGGAATCCATAATGGCATCTATACAGATGGTTTGACCGAAATCGCGAAAATTATTTGTTATGGCAATCAGTATTCCATTTATAACGCATATTTCGCACTTCTAAGAACTAGTTTTTCTACCCAGTCAGACATGGGACTGTAGTCGATGAGTTTCTAAGAGTTCTGTATGAGCATCGATGATTTCATGCCCAGAGAGTGGATTACGATAAAAAAATGATTAACGTTAATTTTATTTTTTTCTTGTTTCACACAAAATTCCATCTGTTCAGATACTCGTATATAACAAATAAATCAGTAGAATCACATGATCCTCATAGTTGGAAAAGATATTGATTGGTATAACTTAAGTAGATATTTAAATATTTTGAGCATGTGGTGTTTGATCATACGGTGTTAATGCAATTATAAATACTCATATTGATGAGTGTGATCATCACCATGAAAGTGACGATTTATTTTTATTGATCAAAGTTTCGATATTTTACAGGGTGACCCAGAACCCATGGGCCGCATCGAATGGGCATATTCCTTGTCGAATTCTGAGACAAAAGTTCCTTTACGAAAACTCTCTAAGGCCAACGGTTATCGAGTTATTACAAATCGCGAATTTCGAGAACCGTTGGCCTTAGAGAGTTTTCGTAAACGAATTTTAGTCTTAGAATTCGACAAGAAATATGCCCATTCAATGTGGCCCGTGAATTCAGCGTCACCGTGTATACGTTCTTCTGAATTTATTCATTCAAGTTCAATACAAAGCCGCAAATATAATTCCGTGGTAAATTGATATCATTTTATAGGCGGCGATAGCAAAGATGGTTTCTCTGCGGCTGTTCGTATTCATATTCGCTGCTGTACCTGTAGTGTTGTCATTTGGGTTCCATGAGATTCATCCGGAGACCAAGGAAGAATGGGGTACAGAAACGCTCACAAATGTGACGCTGGATTTCTCGGAGCAATTAAACGTGTCGTTAACTCTCGATAACTTGGAGTTGTCCAAGCTCGCCTACGGTTTCGTCGAAAGTGAATTCTTAACACATCTTAGTTTGCAACGCAATCAGATTAAAAGCATTTCACCTTTGGCCTTTGAATTTTTACCACGTCTCACGCATCTGAACTTGGCAGATAATTTGTTGCAAAATATTGATCTGAAGCAATTTTCTTCGCTAAAAAGTTTGAAGACTTTAAACTTGAACTCAAACTGCAAGAAATCTCAGAAGCTGCAGTCAATGTACGAAAGAAACTCGTATCTAAGAGAAACCGAGGCATATGGATCTTGGAATCATTATGGGCTATCATCGTCTACCACTGAACCATCCGAAGTAAGATGGTCCATGTGCGAGGTGGATCTTGCCGCGCAAATTCCTGGCTTAACCAAATTGTATTTGGAAAATAACGACCTGAAATTGTTGAAGTTTTCTGAGGTAATGAGTTTCCCGCTTCTGACGCACTTGTACCTTTCGGGTAATGAACTGGAAATGGATAGCGATATGATGTCGAATTTAGGTGAGCTTGCGCCATCGCTTACAGAGCTTCATTTCGAAAATTCTGGGGTCGGACAATTCGATGCATCTCAATTGCCGTCAGTGAAATCACTCTACCTAGACCAAAACGATATTCATTGGGTTTGTAATGAGTATTGTGAATATCCAACATTCTTGAAACTGAAGGGCGCCAAAAATCTTGAGACATTGTCCGCATCTCTCAGTAAAATTTCGGGCCTAGATACGGACGCTTTTAATTATACCACAAATTTAGTTACACTTGACCTTTCGCAGAATCGAATTTCGGAAATACGAGAAGGAACGTTCGCAAAATTACATTTGCTTCGGTCTTTGTCTTTGGAGGGTAACAATCTGGTGAAACTGACTGCAATAAATACGTTCAAGAGTTTAATCCACTTGGAAAATATGTCCCTCGGGCACAATAATATATTTAATATCGCCGGAGGAATCTTTGAGAATTTGGCCTCGCTGAAGACACTTATTCTAAGTGCCAACAATTTATCCAGCATTGACTCGGGAACCTTTTCAAATTTAACAAATTTAGAAAAACTCTCATTAGCTGATAATCATTTGTCGGAAATCCCCGATGGATCTTTGCCAACTCACGGTTCGCTGATCACTCTGGACCTCCAGAACAACAAGTTTGAAAGTATGGAACACATTTCTATCGACAACCTGCCGAATTTACTGTCCTTGTCTCTCAAAGACAATCCGTTGACAGCTATAAACTTGTTTCGGCATCCGATTGTGTCACAAAATTTAACAATCATTGTAGGAAACGCGTCGCCGAGTGACCGAGGTCCGAAGGGTCGAATGGCCAATTTTTTTACGGGTGACTTCGAATTGCAATAATTATGGTACTGGTACCTAAGCCTATTACATTATATACTAATTTCCTGTTGATTCCTCAAATTATTCACGCAAGCTTCCTCGATCAATTATGCAGTATGGGAGAAACCGGGGCAAAGTGGGGTACTTAATGATGATAAGAACACGATTATAGAAAAATCCAAAAGACGATATTACCAGATTTATTTCCCTACATTTTCAGGCGCCTTATTTTGCCTCGTTCTCCCCTGCTAGAATACTGCACTGCTATGTAGTATAATATATGCTGTAACCTTTTATATCATGCTATTGTATACAGATAATGTCGTTTTATGTATAACCATTTAATAAATAAGGAAATAATTAGATATGTACTTACTGTATTGGAATTTCTTACGCACTCCAAAGGTTCGGCTGAACTATTTTGAGTTGTTTTTTTAAACAATAATCAGGGTCTTCTCTTCCGCACCGTTGATTTCAGAGCTAATCCAGCACATGTAAAATCCGCGTATATAATACCAATATTCCCTTCAATATATTTTCACCGTTAGCGTCATCCGGATTATTGTAATTATTTCGGTACTTCGACTCTGGCACTAATCGTAATTCTTTATATCGTTTGAACAATGAAATTGATCATCAAGGTCTTAAATAGGGAGAACCCCCTTCGCTATTGAGTAAACTCATTTTTCAAAGACTTGGCAAACTTTCTAGAAATGACACTCTTTAATTATGCGAACTTCAATTGGCAATCTCTAGTCTTATCGAACCATTATATTCATAGTGGAATCGCAAAACGTTTTCTCTCACTGATAGGGCGGACGGTAGGTTTACTTGGGAGTAAGGCAAGAATTGTATGTGAAGGTGCTTGCCTACCCAATTCCACCAGACCTGAAAACATTGGGAAAAAAGGTGCTAATAAATGGAATATCTCTGCCTGGTCACCGAAATAAATGAAACAAAATACGTCGCGCAATTCTATATGCGACTCCGAACACGTACGGCCCAAAACATGTTTTTTTTACGCACAAATAGAGAAGATATCCATGTAAAACGGTTTTGAAACGGTTTTGAAACGTTTTACATGGAAATCTTCTCTATTGTTGCGTAAAAAAAACATTTTTTGTGCCCTACGTGTTCGGAGTCGCACATATATAATTGCGCGACGTATTTTGTTTCATTGATTTCGGTGCCCAGGCAGAGATATTCCATTTAATAGCACCTTTTTTCCCAATGTTTTCAGGTCTGGTGGAATTGGGTAGGCAAGCACCTTAATCGAATAATTAACGTGTTTTTAACATCGCGTTGTAATGGATAATAGTTTTTCTGATTATAGGAATAAGACCATAATATAAATGTTTTTAAATTTTATTATTGATAACAAATAAATAATAAAAGGTGTTCAGTTTTACCCCGTAAATATTCCATTAATTTTTGTAAAAAATATACAATATAATGCAGATCCAATTGATACGGTTACTGATTATTTTTATGCAACCTCCCCGCAACCACTCAAATTTTGGGACTAAATTACAGTAGCGTATAGTGGTAGAGGTAAAACTCCGCAAAAAACATTTTCAATGTAAAAAATACCGCCAAGTACAGTAAAGCCGTAAAGGACTGCGTACACGATGCACGGTGCGGCGAATCATTGCGAAATGCTAGAAAGTTTCTCAGAACGTGGGATTATTCGATAAGTCCATTTTTGATTGAGATACTCGGAAAAAAGGTAAGAATTTAAAAATTAAAAAAAAAAATCGAAAACATTGAATAACTCAAGTAATTCTAGCAATCTCAAAAATCCCCACGTTCATACCATAGAGGTATCTCCTATGAACAATTAGGGACCAAACATTTCAAGATTGATCCAATGGTGGTCCTGATTCTTTACGAGAACCGAGTCATTTTGTAGTTTTTTTTATCATCAGCGTAGCCACTATCAGACTATAAGTAATACATGATGTAAAATATGCGCAATGAGGGTCGAACCGTCCTCAGACATCATGATTCTTCTGGATTTTGTCAGAGTCCTCAAGTCGTAGGGAAAAATCAATTTCTTTTGGGAAGTTTCAACTCCTCACAAAGGTGTACATACCAGCTTAATCACTAAACGGTGGCGAACGACACATTTTGAGCACTATTTCATCGCATTCGATAAAGAAATGACCGAGAACCTACAATTTTGGGTCGTATCAAAAAAAATACCGACATCCTACGTAGGCGACACCTTGTAGCATCATAATAATGTGGTAAAAGTGGCCCGCGTCGGAGTACCCACGCGATTACCAAAGCCCCTTAGAACTGTTTATATTTTGTAATCCGTTAAAGTGGATTGGGCTACCCTTGACGAAGAGCGAGGAACACTTCACATCGGTAAACCCTAATTTTCCGGCGATGGGGCTACACAAAACTATTCCAGTTGACGCCAGCGAGCCAAGCATCACCAAGGTGGCGCATAACTAATACGTGTGTGAAGTCATGGAGTGGCCATATTGGCTACGTGGCTCGTTAGTACCAAACTTTCATTCAGTCAACACCGGTGGCGAATTCCATTCATTCTTTATGATCATTCGTTCACTTCCTGATTGTTCTTTCCTATCTCACACCAATCTGCACCGATTTCTGAGCTCTGCACACATCAATGATCAGTTATATCCCATCCCTTGTCCCTGGTGCGAATGCGAGTGTTTCTATATCCAACTGCCACAACCATGCTTGCTCCTGACTCTCTTACTCTCTTAATCTCACACTCTGGAATCATCATGCAAACATCAATGTAGAATGTTTCCTTCGAATTTTGAAAAGATTAAATCAACGATGCGACCTGTATACTGCACCAACCGCTTTTTCATCAGTAGCTGAGAACTACGTAACGCGTCGTATAAATATTATTCAATAATTGTGAATGATAGTTCAAAACACTAGTGATCTGGTGTAAAAAACTGAATCAATGAGATATTTTATCACAGCGTATCAACGATTTGGTTTTGAATTGATTTAAAGATTCGGAGAGTAATACTGGATTCTGGATTCCCGCTGTAGATGTCAATATTGATTTGAGTAATAACGTTTGGTTTGATTGACTGTTGTGATGGCGATATGCTAACAAAAGCGGGTCTCTCTATGGGCTGATTAAACACATGTAAGTAAATCTCGACGGAGTTGGATCAACCAGTAACGTGTTCCGGATGTATTTATCAATAATTCTAACACAATAGATGTCCACCACGATTTTCAATTCTATTTCTACAATTCAATCTCGTCACACGAAGACAACAGATAGTTGTTGTTTACTTTGGATTTGTTCTAGCTGCCAAGTTTAATCATCATCGATTATTTAACTTAACGAGAATGATATTCGTTCAAACTCTAATGATCATTGCTCGGGAATATCTTTGCAGTTCAAAGAAGCCAGTTCGAACATCTAGTTACCTTGTTCGGATCTCATAATCGAATTTCAAGAATAGAAATTGGCGTATTCGAATTGGCGTACAAAATAGAAAGAAAACTATCCGATCAATCGACTTGACCCTATATCTTTTCGTTGGATAATTGTGTTCTATTCTATATGAACCTAAGATATTTGTTTAAAAAATTGAATTTAACGATTCTCTTTAACAATTAAGTTGAAATTTTTTCACGAAAATCGTTTTTTTTTCCAAAGCTTTGTTACGTCGCAACTCCTCTTCCTCCCAGCAGCTATCCGATCCACCATTTTCTATCCACTAACCTCTTGTTATCAACTTTACCTGATCCTCAATTTCCGCTAGAATCGTACGAGTCGCACACGATGATGCAGAATGTGCAACTCGTCCAAAATCCCCTCCCTAAACCGAGCTTTCCTTCTTCAAATCTCTTTCCTATATTAACACACTTCATTTTAATCTCGAACTACCAAGTTCTTAAACCGGTTACCAAACATCCGAGGTGGTCATACTAATCTCGAAATACCAACTCCATAACTGATTATTCAACAACCAAACTCATATAACTTATCCTGGTATAAAGCATCTTGTGTATACTCGTCGCTGTGTTCAAGATTTAACTACCGACTGTACAATAAAGAAAGTACTTTAATAAATCGTTTTCGCCTCACTGAATATCACACTGACTGAGCCAGCTACAGCATCGTCCTTACCGATCTCCTCCTACTACGTATCCAATAATCACGCAAACAACTATCGACGAATATCTATTACTCTGTTGTGACATAACAGTCTCACAATTGGTTTAATTTTTGATATTTGAAATTTTTTTTAGGTTTATATAGAAAGTGATCACATAAGAATTGAGACATATTTTGATTTTCCGTTTCAGACAAAAATTACGTACGCTACCTTGTACGCCGATAAACAACTTTACCCTCGAGACAATTCGAAGAGATCAACATATTTCTTAGAAAAAATCGTTTTTTTGCGATTTTTTTTTTTTTTTTGTAATGTCGAAACTTGTAATAAAACACTCCAAAAGTTTTGAAAAGATTCGTTTCATTGTTGTCGAGAAAAAAAATGGCAAAACTCACACTTCTTTCAGCGTTCTAATTCAGGTTCCCCCCTTAAATTCATGTTCCAAGCTCAAAACACATTCTGGTTTCATGATCTCCTACTACTACATTATAATACGTTCCGTTTCAGTGGTTATTACCACCATCGCGAAAATCCTATTGTTGCCGCATTTTAAAGCTGGAAGTTGGAAAAGCCGTATATCGTTCAATATCAGGTTCATAACATGAAAACTGTTCTTACTTCCCAAGTTTTCGTATGCAAATAACTTTTTATTCATAACCGGGACATCTGTGCTCGAAAATATACATTTAAATGATAACAGTGCCTTACAACGATAGCCTCTATAAATGTTAGGGACTCTTATCGAGCTCCAAATCAGAATTTGACAATAGGATTGTGCGTGTAATAAAATTCTGGTTTGAACCTAAAAGTAAGAGTTTTGTCACTTTTAAGCAAGTTCAGGTGCAAACTAGAGTTTTAAACTTCTAGTTTGGACCTCTAGATTCTAGAATTCAAGAGAGGCTCCGTGATTTTGGTTCCGACCTAGAGCTCCTCAATCTACGATAAAATGCTTCGTGAACTTATTGATGAATAAATTCTGAGTCGAAAATGAAATTAATCATGAAATTGGTCTTTCGCAGACTTTTGAAGTCTTGGATGGAAATTGAAGATTCGGTGGGATATGGAATTGTGAATGTGTACATGAAATTTGGGAACTGACTCCTTTTACAAATAATTAAATAAAGTCGCTACAATTATTATCGCTCGGTAAGATTCCCAATTGTAAAATGTGCAAAATGTGGCAATATAGCTAGGAAAGATTTCATCTGAATCGTTCCAACAGTTCTGAACACATTTTTCCTCGCCTTTGCAAATCCCTCAATTAATTTTGCTCAACTTCCATACTGAACCTGAAAATTATTTAACGCATTATGCTGTACAAAATTTCTGAGAATGAATGGCGGGATGGACATCTCGAGGAACTCGTGAGAGTTTCGTTTCTTAGAACACTAATAAAATAAACATAGAAATAGAAGTGAAAATATTCAATCCAGAAGCAGAATGAGGGTTCACGGGTGGTCTGATCATGGCCTCATCACGATTTTGTTCCTGGTTACCCTGAGCTCATGAAGAGCAATAGGCATTATCAATCTGGAAGTGGTTTACCAGTGGAAGGAATTGGACTACTAGCGGCCAGACGAGGAAACACAGCCGCTTTTCTCCCATTATGTCCGTGAAATTAACAATCCTATGGCCATTGAAGTCGCAGGCGATAGGCTCTTTATTACTGTTCCACGATGGCACGCCGGGGTTGCGGCCACCCTGAACTACATCTACCTAAATGGTGAGCGGTTATTATATTCTGTGAGAATTGCTCGTCTGAAATGGTGATGAGCCGCACCAAAACTCTAAAATGTTCTTGAATCTACCCGAAAATTGCAACGCTTCAGAATCGTTTCTTAGATTCGTTTTGTTTCTATGAACCAATCGATTTTCGCGTAAAGCACGTCGTTATCTTCGAGTGGACTTCCGAGCCGGAATAGGAATCCTAGTTTCATTTTACAAGTTCTTACTGGAGACTTGGAGGTGGAAACATCATGCATGTGCCACAATCAGGGTTGCAAGTAGCGCATTAAATTCAGCATTGAATTAGTGCTCAAATTAAAAAAAAAATTTCATAATTTTTAATCTGGACGTGGTGACTTAAAAATAACTTTTTTATCATTTATTTGTTTGATGTCGATATTTGAAAAGTGAGCGCTGGATTAACTCTGTTTTACTTGTTATAGATCTATGGTTCGGGCAACATTTCGATGTTGTCGCAACGACTTCCAACCTTCATGTTTGGTGAGTGGGACTCCGATAACTACAACTATCGCGTTTTGTTCGAATCCGTCGAAGATGCTGTGGCAGGGACCGCATGTTCATATGGCATCCGTACACGCCAGACAGACGGCGTTCTCTTTATTCTGGTTCTTCTGGTTCTTGCTTACGAAAATGGCAGGAAATTCCTTGAAACTATTTAAGAGATTGCTGTACACCAATGTGGTCTATCTTCAGTAACAGCAAATAGATCTGAGGGAGTATGATGAACTAGAAACATGTATGCTTATAAGACCCCTGGAAGAAAAAAAAAACTGATGTCGGGTTTGGACAATAAAATTTCTATCTAATCAGAAACGAAATGAATGAAATAATTATCTTTTCAATATTTCTCTCAGAGAAATAAATTTGTCGTTTCAATATGCGTTCAAATCATTGTTGGATAGAATTGCAATTAGCCCATTACAAATCACGAATTACTTTACATTTATAACTTGTAGTTCAACTGAAATCGATCACAAAATACACTTGTACTTTATAATTTAACCGAAACCAATTACTTGTTCCACTCATCACAGGTTTGTAAGTAATTTAGGTTCAGTTGTGAAGTGCAATTGCATTTTGCAATGGATTGTGGTTTAATTACAATGTACGCATGTGTTCTGTGATTTATTTCATCTTGAGGGGGAGGTTTACTCGATTTGTTACCGGCCTGTTTTTTTACGCGAATATCTCCGAAACGGGGCCATTAATCGAATTGTCCTTTCGGTAGCCTATGTTTAACGAGTAATGAGTTCGAGCTGGTCCGTTTTATCGAATGAAATCGGCATTTTTTTTTTCATCGAAAAGTGTAGGCGTGCCCTTTATTTCGACTTATATCACGGCCTACGCATCAAAAATGCGAAATCGGCCTCTGTAGCCCGATTCTATGAAGAATTCCGAAGACAACCATTCAGAAACATCTTTGTTTTCGACAGCGATGAAGGGGCAAAACGTATTCCACTATTTTGTGGTAATTTTCGCGATTGTCCACGGCTGGGATCGGCAATGGCCGCTAATGTGATGACGTTAGTCCCCGGAACGCCCGTGAGAAGTCGCTACGCGCGCATATTTAGATTTTCAGTCATAGATGATTGGACTGTAGCTCGAGTCACGTGGTACCAGGCATACTCACGTAAACAGCGGTGGTGTGAAAAGATGCTAAATTAGTGCGGCAGGCGACATCTCACAGGCGTTCCGGCCACTAACGTCATCACATTAGCGGCCATTGCCGATCCCAGCCGTGGACAATCGCGAAAATTACCACAAAATGGTGGAATACGTTTTGCCCCTTCATCGTTGTCGAAAACGAAGATGTTTTTGGATGGTTGTCTTCGGAATTCTTTATAGAATCGGGCTACAGAGGCCGATTTCGCATTTTTGATGCGTAGGCCGTGATATAAGTCGAAATAAATGGCACGCCCACACTTTTCGATGAAAAAAAAATGCCGATTTCATTCGATAAAACGGACCAGTTCGAACTCATTACTCGTCAAACATAGGCTACCGAAAGGACAATTCGATCAATGGCTCCGTTTCGGAGATATTCGCGAAAAAAGACAGGCCGGTAACGAATTGAGTATACCTCCCCCTTAATCACAAATCCCAAATGTTAGGATGTTTCCAAATAATTGCACAGACAATAAACTTTATACAACGCAAGCATGTTTTACTCGTTTTCATGCTCGATTTCCTCAGACCATAGACTTCTGGACCACGCATACCCGCCTGATCGTTCACGCTACCAGTCGAAAGATAAGGAGAGCATGTGAAGGATAGAGAAACCGTGGCCCACACCCTATTCGAATTAACTTATTTAGCGTCTACTGCCTAGTCGTCTGCTATGACATACCTACGGAATGATACTTGACAGAATTTATTGCTAGACTCCGTACAATGAGGAGCCCAACAAGATCGCGTCATTATTTTAGTTTTGCAGCTTCAAAACTATCACTTTTAAATGGGCACGCGTCACCTAATTTTTCCGCCGTAATAGATAACAATCCGTCAACATTTTTTGTTTCATAGGTATTCAAGGATATCTATAAACTCCAAGAAGCACCTGTCGTGCAAAAACCTTTCGTCAAGTACAATAATGTGTTCACTAAAAAAAAAAAAAATCCACCAACAAAAATTCCTACTTAACAAAAGTGGTACTATAAAAATGTCTACTTACAAAAGGATTGAAATCAGATACAATTGCAAAGTATATGTCTTCTGTATAACAAAAGTTGACAACAGAAAAACAGAAAATCTATTAGTCTTGTACTCGCTCACTCGCTATGCTCGCTCACTCGATTGGCTTTTGGTAGTTACAAGAAAAGAATCAGAAAAAAAATTTAGTACGCGATACGTGCGGGCCAGGTATGAGTAAGTGGAAGACTATTCACTTAGGTCTATGTATCATTTGTTCGATGCATATTGCTATAATGGTGTGCCAAGTACCACTTCCTAAATTTTTCTTCTGATTTTTTTCTTGTAATTATCAAAAGCCAATCGAGTGAGCAAGCATAGCGAGCGAACGAGTACAAGACTATTCGATCTTCAGTTCCTCTGTTGTCAATTTTTGTTCTACAGAAGACACGTACTTGGCAATTGTATCTGATTTCAATCCTTTTCTGAGTAGACATTTTTATAGTACCACTTTTGTTAAGTAGGAATTTTGGTTGGTGGATTTTTTTTTTTGTTTAGTGAACACATTATTGTACTTGACGAAAGGTTTTTGCACCGAGGGTGGTTTTCGGTATTGATATTACCACTTTTTGTACAATTTTGCTCGACCACCTAATAATTGTGCTCGGTCGCTTGTCAACATTCTGCCAACTCTGTCTATGAGTAGCTCAATGCACGTACGGTATACATTTTACACCATCTAAATTCGTCGATAAGCAGTAATGTTAAATGTGGTAGTATAATATAAATATATGTTGAAAACACGGAGGCCTGAGATAATGACACACGCTATTATTCGTTGCTTTCCAAGCCCTGTAAAGATATGTTTTCGTATGCATGTACTAAATATGATATATTTGACCCGTTAAATATACGAAAATATTTGGAAATGAATAATAACATATTGAAGACCTGCCACGTTGAATGAAAGCTTTGTCGCTTATCAATTCATGTTGTAGACTAAACTTTTTGCGATTCAATAACCGTACCTATAACCCAACCTCAAAATTGCGCGCTTCGTCATTACATGAGAGATTGTTATAATTTCGCTCTACACTCCAAATGCGAATTTTATCATAATAAGTAAGTATAGGAAGCATAGAAAAGAATGAAATTTGTAAAATGTTCAGATGCACGAATATGAACAGAACTGACAGCTCTGTCTCGGGAGTCTGTCTGTCCATACTCCGTGGTCTTGCCATCTTGGGCAATTGATTCTCGATCATCGTCACAGCGTCCATCAGAGCGCCACCTGGCAACTGATGTCGAGTACGTGGTGTATCTCTGCTGTCTAGTGGTGGCCACTCTCTCCTAATTGTCATCCGCATAGGTTTAGTGGATATTTGGTCTGAAGAAGGAGACAAAAATTTTTTCGGACGAAACGGGTACTCAGAAACTTAAGCTAATCATATCTCAGCTTTCCCTGCACTGATTTAATTGAAGTTGCACTCAAATGAAAGCTCTTTGTGTCTACATTCTGAAATAATTATTTCAATCCCCGGGATATTGCGAAGCCGAAGAAAGTAGGAAAATACTGTTTTCCCACCACACTGGTTGGCTCCCGTTCGGGTATAATATAGACTTGTTTTTTATTCTACTTGGCGCGAGACTCTACCGAGTCTCTTGATATATGTTTATTTAACAAAATATGAAATCCGATCTGACCACAGCTCTTATACTATACGTGGCAACGTTTTTTCCCTTATGCCCACGATCTCTGTTCTTTATCTTTGTCTGGCAACTCGTCACAATTGTCCCAATGCTAGAGCATAGGCGATGCGCGGTCCAGGAGTATATGATCTAAGTCGATTTCGGTACACTAAGTAGCCGTTTCCGCGTCAGTCGCATGGAGTCAGTGGTGGGGAGCACTGAACAGGACAATAAAGGCATTTTACTTCAGTCAGTGTGATTTCGGACGTTTTACCCACGCTTCGCGTGGCTAAAATCCCAATTTTCACACCTCCCAAAGTAAAATTTATGTACTATTAAACTCCTAGGACTATAAAGTGCGTTTTATTGCCTTCCGCGCATGCGCAGTGGCTTTCGACCCGTCGTATTATTGTACTCCGCACATGCGCATTAGCTTTGGACTCGTGTTGTTATTGCATGTAGTCCGGATACTTTGTGTACCGCGTCGAGCATAAACGAGCAAAACATGCTTGCGTTGTATAAAATATAGTGTGCACCCCATGGTTTTTGCCTCCACAGGCAAAAGGTCTTTTCACGCTGAGCATATTGCAATACTCGTTTTCGGTTCGTATTCGACTCGTCTACGACTCGTATTGCAACTCACGCTCAGCGTTCAAAAAAGACCTGCTTAGCCTCCTTGGTATACAATGTTGAGATTCTAGTAGTGTCAAATTCTAATCTGTCTTACCGATCATATTCCCATTCACAGTCGTGTAACTATTTTATGAAAGGGTTTAAAATCACGTTGACATATCGTTAGCAATTACATGGGTGATTTGGTTTCGTATGATTACAATGAATTGTTGCATACCTATTTCATCTACCCCTGTCGCGTCGGTCGCATATTTTAGGTATTAGGTGTGACAGATGGCGGTACCGTGTGTATACTACATTATATCTGTGCATATTCACTGGACGGTATGGTACTCATTATCATGTGTTATACGATTTTCGACTTTGCTCATCACAAATATTTTCAACCTTAACATCCTGTTATGTCTTGACAACCGAATTGTTTCGATCTCTAATCTCGAGTCCGAACAAACCAGATAACGTGCATTCCGAATTGTGATAAAAATTGTTTCATCACACAAGAACTTCGTCCGTCCGTTCAAACCTTATCCTCCACATGAAGCATGCGTCATGTGATGCTTTAATCTTACCATCATTTTCTTACTTATTTTTTCGTTCGTTTTGCATCAGAGATAGTATTTATCATTCAAATAAAGGGGGGGTTGCTCTGAAAGTCACAATTTGCGTCATATGTTCTGTGAATGCCCCCGTATATTAAGGTCTCAAACTTGTAGATTGTAAGGTCATCCGTTTAAGCTGGTTTAGTGATGAAAACTGTTTGTAGCTCCGGGATTTCATCATTATTTTTATACGTTATCATTTCACTCGCGCTAAGTACCACGCGTTCGACTGTGAACAGAAAAAACAGTAAGCTATTTCTTCAGGAGGCCTGCGTCCACGACTTCGCACTTCTGATATCAAAGTAAGGTAAAAATTCGCATATTCATCACAACTCATTGTAACGTAATGTCATTCAGGGGAGAACCTGAATTACAGCGTCAAAAAAACTTATTTTTTCTCATTGTCTTAATCGATAGTTATATTATTTAAAAAGATAATCTCCGAGTTACACAGAGGAATTCGAAGTATTTCATTGGTTATTGTACCATATCGAAGTCGCGCGGCTTGAGCGCAGATATACGGCCGTGTGGCCAGGTGCCGGGGCGCAGTGTGCTTACAGGTATTCATAGAGGATTTTCGGATCGGTAGATGTTTGTCGAGAAAAGTGTGGGTCACTGTGTATATATGGTGTCGCAAAATTCGCGCACCATTTGCATATCGTTGTAAGTACTCGAGAAGTTACAGATTTCGTGATCGTAAACTTTGAACGCGTTTTCCTCGAAACTACAATTTTTGAATTGGCCTACAAAATAGAAAAAAAAATATCCGATTAATCGACTTGACCCTACATTTTTTCGTTGGATAATTGCCTTCTCTTCCAAATAAACCTAAGATATTCTCGAAGATATTTGTTCGAAAAATTGAATGTAACGATTTTTTCCAACAATTAACTTGGAATTTTTTCACGAAAATCGTTTCTTTTTTGTCAAAGCCTTGTAACGTCCGGGACGCTGTTCTTATGGGTTCAACCCTATTTCATACTCAAAGTTACTGGAGAGGAGGGTGTGGAAAGGTTAATGAGTGATTGGAATAAATTCAATTGATAATTATTTATTGATTAAAGAGTGAGGTTGTGTAGTAGGATGAGATGAATATGGTGGAAGGATGTATGGTGATCTGTATGGTTGAAGGATTGAGGAAGAAGTGACGAAGTGTCTTAAACAAAGGGAAAAAGGTTTATGTATATAACTTGGTGGGGGATCAGCCTAGTTAAGTCATCACATACTGAAGGTGTATGTGACAAGCGAAGTGGCGTGATTCCCAGGGTGTTGGTAGTCCAGGAGTCAGGTGAGGAGCGGGAGAAGATAAGAGCAGACGGTTAGGTTGGAGGTAGTCATATTACGTGGGAATGGAAAGATTGTAGGGGGAGGCAAGGAGGTACATTCGGGGGTCAAAGCCCGGACGCAACAGCCTCACAATTTGTTTAATTTTTTATATTTGAAATTTTTTTTAGGTTCATATAGAAGGTGATCACATAAGAATTGTCACAAGATTGCGTTTAAGTCCTTTGCCTGAAATACAAAATCAACATATCTGCACACTGAGCACACTTGTAGATTTATCTTAAACTAGGATCACGTTTGTTGCTGTAGTTCGAAGGAAATGACTTTGTAGACCCAGTTTTCGAATTTGGGCCCATTTTCATCATTTTTTTGGCTATAAGTCTAAAAGTCTAGTTCCGAAGTTGGCGACCTATAAGAGAAGGTAATTCAGGTAAATAAATCTTTATAATGAAAATAAAATACAAAACATGAGGAGGAAATTGTATTACCAAAGAGCCCAAAATATCGGTGTTATCAAAATTGTGAATACGTGCATGAAATTTGGAAACTGACTCCTTTTACAAATGATTTGAAAAAAAGGTGTCCCTAGAAAGTCATTACGATTGTTTTCACTCGGTAAGATTCCCAAATTGTGCGAAATTTTGCAATACAACTGAGAAATTTTTTTATCCAAATCGTACCAACAGTTCTGCATACATTTTTTCCTCGCCTTTGCAAACACCTCAATCAATTTTGCTCAAATTTCATACTGAATCTGAAAATTATTCAACGAATTATCCTATTCAAAATTTCTGACAATAAATTGCGCCATGAAGAGCTCGAGGAACTCACGAAAGTCCCGTTTCTTATAACATTGATGAAATGAACATAGAAGTGAAAACAAAAATATACAATCCAGGAGTAGAATGAGGCGTCAAGGGTGGTGTGGTCATGGCCTGATCGCGACTTTGTTCCTGGTTCTCTTGAGCTCACGAAGAGCAATAGCCGTTGACAATCTGGAAGTGGTCTATCAGTGGAAGGAATTGGAATACGCGTGGCCGAACGAGGAGACACAGCTGCTTTTCTCCCATTATGTCCGTGAAAATAACAATCCCATGGGGGTTGAAGTTGCTGGTGATAGGCTCTTCATCACTGTTCCACGATGGAACGCCGGGGTCGCGGCCACCCTGAACTACATCTACTTAAATGGTGAGCGGTTATTGTATTCTGTGAGAATTGCTCTTCAGGAACGACTATAAGCCGCACCAATACTCTAGTACCCTCTCAAATTCACCCGAAAATTGCAACCCTTTGGAACCGTTCCTTGGGTTCGTTTTGTTTCCACGAACCGAATCGATTTTCGCAGAAAGCACGTCGTTATTCTCGAATCGACTTCCTAGTCAGGATAGAAATCCTAGTTTTATTCCACAAGTTCTTACAGGAGATTTGTAAGTAATGACATTGTGCGTGTGGCTCAATTTCGATTTGCACCTGAGAGTAAAATTTTAGCCTGTTTTGGGCAAGTTTGGGCGCATACTAGACTCTTGAAATTCTAGTTTGCACCTCTAGATCCTAGAATTCAGAGGGGCTTCGTGATCTTGCATCGTCGATATTTAATTAAACGTTTTGTGAACAGATCAACGAACCAACTCCGAGTCTTAGATCCAATTCGTCATTAAGTTGATTCTTTGCAGACTTTGCAGATTGAGGTTGGAGCGAAAAATTTGAAAATTGAGTAGAATGTTAAGATGCTAGTAAGGATTTCGAGTCCACCTCTGAATTCTCACGTAGAAGACATAATTCTTCTGAGACAGAATTTTATTTCTGTCCGGCAGAACCAGAGAACAAAGGAATTGAGGTTTTCGAGGATGAAGCTAAAATTTCTAGTCCGAATCGGGGTCTAATATTTTGCCATTATTGTCAGATACAAGTGAGTCGCCTTTGCTAAACCCGTATCCCTCTTGGGAGGCGCATCGGTTTGACGATGACAATATTCCGGAAGTGGTATCGACGTTTCGGGTTTGGGCGGACAGCTGCGATCGTCTTTGGGTGTTAGACATGGGCGTGGATGCGATGCGGGAGACTCGAGTGCAGGTGGTTCAACCAGCCTTGGTTATCTATAACTTGACCGATGATACGCTTCTCCGCAACTACATCATCCCGACAACACAGACCCAGCTGGCAAGTTCCCATTTCGCGAATGTTGTCGTTGAGGATACTACCTGCAAAAATGCCTTCGCCTATCTCGCTGACGTGGGTAACCACCACCTGGTTGTTTACTCGTGGGCAAGCAACGACTCCTGGCTTGTTCAGCATCACTACTTCTATCCTGATCCACTGGTAACCAAACTCAGTTCGTAAAAGCGGTGTCAAACATTTTTTTCGGTCAAACTATCTGTAAGTTAGTTCAAGCAAAGCATGTCACTCTTGCTTCGAGATACCGACTGCACTTTTCAGGCTGGCCATTTCAATACCTCGGGTCTTTTCTTCCAATGGTGGGACGGCGTAATAAATCTGGCCCTTGCCTCCGAAGAAGACGGCTACAGCACTTTATACTTTCATCCGCTCTGCAGCAACGCGGAGTTTTCCGTTAGCACGCGGATACTTCAGGATCCGCAGTTGTCGACGTCAGCAGGTGAGTGTGGCCGTTTTTGGTCACGTTTTTCTCTCGCCGTTGAGAGGCTTTGATACGCGCTCTGATCACCTCCACGCATAACTGATAAATATAACGCACGTTCAAATTTCAGGCAGTTTCCATGAGTACACGTACCTGGGATTCAGAGGGCCCAATGGCCAGGGTGCCGCCAGCTACCTAGATCCAATGACAGGAATACTCTTCCACGCTCTTTCAATAGGGAATGCCATTGCTTGTTGGAATCCCGCAAGTAGCTACGACGAGAAGAATGTGGGTCGGGTTTATGCAGACAATACGACCTTGGTCTTCCCCGGCGATATTAAGGTCAGCCCAACACGCTTATCACATTTTCTGCCTTCATTGTGATTCCGTGGATTTCTTCATGCTGAGAACAGGGATCGCAACTTTTTCCGTTCGATATTCGGGATGAAAATTCCACTTCAGAAGTTGGAGTTGAATTCACCCTGTCCCGCTTTCTCTAGATCGATGGTTCGGGCAACATTTGGACGCTGTCGAATCGGCTTCCAATCTTCATGTATGGTGAGTGGGACTCCAATGACTACAACTATCGGGTTTTGACCGGATCCGTGAAAGAAGCTGTGGCAGGGACCGTGTGTTCATATGGCATCCATACATGCCGGACGGACGGCCTTCTCTTCATTCTGGTTCTTCTCGTTCTTGCTTACGAAAATGGCGGGAAATTCTTTGAAACTATTTGAGAGATTGCTGTACACCAATGTGGTCTATCTTCAGTAACAGCAAATAGATCTAAGGGAGTATGATGAACTAGAAACATGTATGCTTATAAGACCCCTGGAAGAAAAAAAAAACTGATGTCGGGTTTGGACAATAAAATTTCTATCTAATCAGAAACGAAATAAATGAATAATTATCTTTTCAATATTTCTTTCAGAGAAATAAATTTGTCGTTTCAATATGCGTTCAAATCATTGTTGGATAGAATTGCAATTAGCCCATTACAAATCACGAATTACTTTACATTTATAACTTGTAGTTCAACTGAAATCGATCACAAAATACACTTGTACTTTATAATTTAACCGAAACCAATTACTTGTTCCACTCATCACAGGTTTGTAAGTAATTTAGGTTCAGTTGCGAAGTGCAATTGCATTTTGCAATGGATTGTGGTTTAATTACAATGTACGCATGTGTTCTGTGATTTATTTCATCTTGAGGGGGAGGTTTACTCGATTTGTTACCGGCCTGTTTTTTTACGCGAATATCTCCGAAACGGGGCCATTAATCGAATTGTCCTTTCGGTAGCCTATGTTTAACGAGTAATGAGTTCGAGCTGGTCCGTTTTATCGAATGAAATCGGCATTTTTTTTTTCATCGAAAAGTGTGGGCGTGCCATTTATTTCGACTTATATCACGGCCTACGCATCAAAAATGCGAAATCGGCCTCTGTAGCCCGATTCTATAAAGAATTCCGAAGACAACCATTCAAAAACATCTTTGTTTTCGACAGCGATGAAGGGGCAAAACGTATTCCACTATTTTGTGGTAATTTTCGCGATTGTCCACGGCTGGGATCGGCAATGGCCGCTAATGTGATGACGTTAGTCCCCGGAACGCCCGTGAGAAGTCGCTACGCGCGCATATTTGGATTTTCAGTCATAGATGATTGGACTGTAGCTCGAGTCACGTGGTACCAGGCATGCTCACGTAAACAGCGGTGGTGTGAAAGGATGCTAAATTAGTGCACCTGGCGACATCTTACAGGCGTTCCGGCCACTTACGTCATCACATTAGCGGCCATTGCCGATCCCAGCCGTGGACAATCGCGAAAATTACCACAAAATGGTGGAATACGTTTTGCCCCTTCATCGTTGTCGAAAACGAAGATGTTTTTGGATGGTTGTCTTCGGAATTCTTTATAGAATCAGGCTACAGAGGCCGATTTCGCATTTTTGATGCGTAGGCCGTGATATAAGTCGAAATAAATGGCACGCCCACACTTTTCGATGAAAAAAAAATGCCGATTTCATTTGATAAAACGGACCAGCTCGAACTCATTACTCGTCAAACATAGGCTACCGAAAGGACAATTCGATCAATGGCTCCGTTTCGGAGATATTCGCGAAGAAAGACAGGCCGGTAACAAATCGAGTATACCTCCCCCTTAATCACAAATCCCAAATGTTAGGATGTTTCCAAATAATTGCACATTACAGTCGTGATTTGTGATGAAAATGTAATTATAATTACAAATTGTAATCGATGGTGCCCACAACTGGTTCAGATTCTGTATCGTTTCAAAAAATCGAGTCCCTAAAACGAATTGTTGTCTGTTGAGGGGTGTGGTAGACAATAAACTTTATACAACGCAAGCATGTTTTACTCGTTTTCATGCTCGATTTCCTCAGACCATAGACTTCTGGACCACGCATACCCGCCTGATCGTTCACGCTACCAGTCGAAAGATAGGGAGAGCATGTGAAGGATAGAGAAACCGTGGCCCACACCCTATTCGAATTAACTTATTTAGCGTCTACTGCCTAGTCGTCTGCTATGACATACCTACGGAATGATACTTGACAGAATTTATTGCCAGACTCCGTACAATGAGGAGCCCAACAAGATCGCGTCATTATTTTAGTTTTCCAGCTTCAAAACTATCACTTTTAAATGGGCACGCGTCACCTAATTTTTCCGCCGTAATAGATAACAATCCGTCAACATTTTTTGTTTCATAGGTATTCAAGGATATCTATAAACCCCAAGAAGCACCTGTGGTGCAAAAACCTTTCGTCAAGTACAATAATGTGTTCACTAAACAAAAAAAAACTCCACCAACCAAAACTCCTACTTAACAAAAGTGGTACTATAAAAATGTCTACTCACAAAAGGATTGAAATCAGATACAATTGCCAAGTACGTGTCTTCTGTAGAACAAAAATTGACAACAGAGGAACTGAAGATCGAATAGTCTTGTACTCGTTCGCTCGCTATGCTTGCTCACTCGATTGGCTTTTGATAATTACAAGAAAAAAATCAGAAGAAAAATTTAGGAAGTGGTACTTGGCACACCATTATAGCAATATGCATCGAACAAATGATACATAGACCTGAGTGAATACTCTTCCACTTACTCATACCTGGCCCGCACGTATCGCGTACTAAATTTTTTTTCTGATTCTTTTCTTGTAACTATCAAAAGCCAATCGAGTGAGCGAGCATAGCGAGTGAGCGAGTACAAGACTAATAGATTTTCTGTTCTTCTGTTGTCAACTTTTGTTATACAGAAGACATATACTTTGCAATTGTATCTGATTTCAATCCTTTTGTAAGTAGACATTTTTATAGTACCACTTTTGTTAAGTAGGAATTTTTGTTGGTGGATTTTTTTTTTGTTTAGTGAACACATTATTGTACTTGACGAAAGGTTTTTGCACCACAGGTGCTTCTTGGGGTTGATATCACTACTTTTTGTACAATTTTGCTCGACTGCCTAATAGTTGTGCTCGCTCGCTACGCTCGCTCCATTGGGTTTTTCTATATCCTCGCTCGCGAGGCTCACTCAGTTGTCAGCATTCTGCCAATTGTTCCTATGAACATCCCAATGCATGTACGGTGATGCATTTTGTATCATCCGAATCCCTCAAAAAGCATTATTAAATGTAGTAGTATTATTATGAATGAATGAAAGTAATGTTATAATATACAGGTATGCTCATACTTTTTTGTGAGCCTTAAATTTTTGTAGACAGACGTAACCCGTGTTCTGTTATTAAGTTCTACAAATTGTTTCGTTAGAATCCAGTATAATTCTATATGCCGGCAACGTGTAACCCTGCGCGCAGCTCTCCTCTTGTCTTATCCAGGCTTGGGACCGGCAATGGGCTCTGTATATGTACAGAGCGATTCCGTGGAAAGTAACGCGCCTGCGAGGTAGGCAAACGGGAAACGCCTCCATTGAGCAGCTCAAACATCGACGATTGGGTTTTATTTATTATGTGGGAAACCGTCGATGTTTGAGCTGCTCAATGCAGGCGTTTCCCGTTTGCCTACCTCGCAGGCGCGTTACTTTCCACAGAATCGCTCTGTATATAATAGAAAAATAGAAAACATGGAAAAATAAAAATTCAGAGTATGTGGTACTTGGCGGGCCAATATTTCATATCACTATAGGATTATTGACATAGTTCAATTGCTGTTTTGCCTCCTACTTGTCTACAAGAGGCCTGCCAAGTACCACTACTTCCAAATTCTTATTTTTTCACGTTTTCTGTTTTATAATTATACAGTAGACATGTACTTGGCAATTGTATCTGATTTCATTCCTTTTGTGAGTATACATTTTCAAAGTACCACTTTTGTTGAGGAGGATTTTTTGTTGGTAGATTTTTTTGAGGATTTTTTGTTGGTAGATTTTTTTGGGGGTAATGACCACATCGTTGTACTTGGCACAATGTTTTTGCACCGAGGGTGGTTTTCGGTATTGATATTACCACTTTTTGTACAATTTTGCTCGACCACCTAATAATTGTGCTCGGTCGCTTGTCAACATTCTGCCAACTCTGTCTATGAGTAGCTCAATGCACGTACGGTATACATTTTACACCATCTAAATTCGTCGATAAGCAGTAATGTTAAATGTGGTAGTATAATATAAATATATGTTGAAAACACGGAGGCCTGAGATAATGACACACGCTATTATTCGTTGCTTTCCAAGCCCTGTAAAGATATGTTTTCGTATGCATGTACTAAATATGATATATTTGACCCGTTAAATATACGAAAATATTTGGAAATGAATAATAACATATTGAAGACCTGCCACGTTGAATGAAAGCTTTGTCGCTTATCAATTCATGTTGTAGACTAAACTTTTTGCGATTCAATAACCGTACCTATAACCCAACCTCAAAATTGCGCGCTTCGTCATTACATGAGAGATTGTTATAATTTCGCTCTACACTCCAAATGCGAATTTTATCATAATAAGTAAGTATAGGAAGCATAGAAAAGAATGAAATTTGTAAAATGTTCAGATGCACGAATATGAACAGAACTGACAGCTCTGTCTCGGGAGTCTGTCTGTCCATACTCCGTGGTCTTGCCATCTTGGGCAATTGATTCTCGATCATCGTCACAGCGTCCATCAGAGCGCCACCTGGCAACTGATGTCGAGTACGTGGTGTATCTCTGCTGTCTAGTGGTGGCCACTCTCTCCTAATTGTCATCCGCATAGGTTTAGTGGATATTTGGTCTGAAGAAGGAGACAAAAATTTTTTCGGACGAAACGGGTACTCAGAAACTTAAGCTAATCATATCTCAGCTTTCCCTGTACTGATTTAATTGAAGTTGCACTCAAATGAAAGCTCTTTGTGTCTACATTCTAAAATAATTATTTCAATCCCCGGGATATTGCGAAGCCGAAGAAAGTAGGAAAATACTGTTTTCCCACCACACTGGTTGGCTCCCGTTCGGGTATAATATAGACTTGTTTTTTATTCTACTTGGCGCGAGACTCTACCGAGTCTCTTGATATATGTTTATTGAACAAAATATGAAATCCGATCTGACCACAGCTCTTATACTATACGTGGCAACGTTTTTTCCCTTATGCCCACGATCTCTGTTCTTTATCTTTGTCTGGCAACTCGTCACAATTGTCCCAATGCTAGAGCATAGGCGATGCGCGGTCCAGGGGTATATGATCTAAGTCGATTTCGGTACACTAAGTAGCCGTTTCCGCGTCAGTCGCATGGAGTCAGTGGTGGGGAGCACTGAACAGGACAATAAAGGCATTTTACTTCACTCAGTGTGATTTCGGACGTTTTACCCACGCTTCGCGTGGCTAAAATCCCAATTTTCACACCTCCCAAAGTAAAATTTATGTACTATTAAACTCCTAGGACTATAAAGTGCGTTTTATTGCCTTCCGCGCATGCGCAGTGGCTTTCGACCCGTCGTATTATTGTACTCCGCACATGCGCATTAGCTTTGGACTCGTGTTGTTATTGCATGTAGTCCGGATACTTTGTGTACCGCGTTGAGCATAAACGAGCAAAACATGCTTGCGTTGTATAAAATATAGTGTGCACCCCATGGTTTTTGCCTCCACAGGCAAAAGGTCTTTTTACGCTGAGCATATTGCAATACTCGTTTTCGGTTCGTATTCGACTCGTCTACGACTCGTATTGCAACTCACGCTCAGCGTTCAAAAAAGACCTGCTTAGCCTCCTTGGTATACAATGTTGAGATTCTAGTAGTGTCAAATTCTAATCTGTCTTACCGATCATATTCCCATTCACAGTCGTGTAACTATTTTATGAAAGGGTTTAAAATCACGTTGACATATCGTTAGCAATTACATGGGTGATTTGGTTTCGTATGATTACAATGAATTGTTGCATACCTATTTCATCTACCCCTGTCGCGTCGGTCGCATATTTTAGGTATTAGGTGTGACAGATGGCGGTACCGTGTGTATACTACATTGTATCTGTGCATATTCACTGGACGGTATGGTACTCATTCTCATGTGTTATACGATTTTCGACTTTGCTCATCACAAATATTTTCAACCTCAACATCCTGTTATGTCTTGACAACCGAATTGTTTCGATCTCTAATCTCGAGTCCGAACAAACCAGTTAACGTGCATTCCGAATTGTGATAAAAATTGTTTTATCACACAAGAACTTCGTCCGTCCGTTCAAACCTTATCCTCCACATGAAGCATGCGTCATGTGATGCTTTAATCTTACCATCATTTTCTTACTTATTTTTTCGTTCGTTTTGCATCAGAGATAGTATTTATCATTCAAATAAAGGGGGGGTTGCTCTGAAAGTCACAATTTGCGTCATATGTTCTGTGAATGCCCCCGTATATTAAGGTCTCAAACTTGTAGATTGTAAGGTCATCCGTTTAAGCTGGTTTAGTGATAAAAACTGTTTGTAGCTCCGGGATTTCATCATTATTTTTATACGTTATCATTTCACTCGCGCTAAGTACCACGCGTTCGACTGTGAACAGAAAAAACAGTAAGCTATTTCTTCAGGAGGCCTGCGTCCACGACTTCGCACTTCTGATATCAAAGTAAGGTAAAAATTCGCATATTCATTACAACTCATTGTAACGTAATGTCATTAAGGGGAGAACCTGAATTACAGCGTCAAAAAAACTCATTTTTTCTCATTGTCTTAATCGATAGTTATATTATTTAAAAAGATAATCTCCGAGTTACACAGAGGAATTCGAAGTATTTCGTTGGTTATTGTACCATATCGAAGTCGCGCGGCTTGAGCGCAGATATACGGCCGTGTGGCCAGGTGCCGGGGCGCAGTGTGCTTACAGGTATTCATAGAGGATTTTCGGATCGGTAGATGTTTGTCGAGAAAAGTGTGGGTCACTGTGTATATATGGTGTCGCAAAATTCGCGCACCATTTGCATATCGTTGTAAGTACTCGAGAAGTTACAGATTTCGTGATCGTAAACTTTGAACGCGTTTTTCTCGAAACTACAATTTTTGAATTGGCCTACAAAATAGAAAAAAAAATATCCGATTAATCGACTTGACCCTACATTTTTTCGTTGGATAATTGCCTTCTCTTCCAAATAAACCTAAGATATTCTCGAAGATATTTGTTCGAAAAATTGAATGTAACGATTTTTTTTAACAATTAACTTGGAATTTTTTCACGAAAATCGTTTCTTTTTTGTCAAAGCCTTGTAACGTCCGGGACGCTGTTCTTATGGGTTCAACCCTATTTCATACTCAAAGTTACTGGAGAGGAGGGTGTGGAAAGGTTAATGAGTGATTGGAATAAATTCAATTGATAATTATTTATTGATTAAAGAGTGAGGTTGTGTAGTAGGATGAGATGAATATGGTGGAAGGATGTATGGTGATCTGTATGGTTGAAGGATTGAGGAAGAAGTGACGAAGTGTCTTAGACAAAGGGAAAAAGGTTTATGTATATAATTTGGTGGAGGATCAGCCTAGTTAAGTCATCGCATACTGAAGGTGTATGTGACAAGCGAAGTGGCGTGATTCCCAGGGTGTTGGTAGTCCAGGAGTCAGGTGAGGAGCGGGAGAAGATAAGAGCAGACGGTTAGGTTGGAGGTAGTTATATTACGTGGGAATGGAAAGATTGTAGGGGGAGGCAAGGAGGTACATTCGGGGGTAAAAGCCCGGACGCAACAGCCTCACAATTTGTTTAATTTTTTATATTTGAAATTTTTTTTAGGTTCATATAGAAGGTGATCACATAAGAATTGTCACAAGATTGCGTTTAAGTCCTTTGCCTGAAATACAAAATCAACATATCTGCACACTGAGCACACTTGTAGATTTATCTTAAACTAGGATCATGTTTGTTGCTGTATTTCGAAGGAAATGACTTTGTAAACCCAGTTTTTGAATTTGGGCCTATTCTCATCATTTTTTTGGCTATAAGTCTAAAAGTCTAGTTCGGAAGTTGGCGGTTCTAGTTCAGGATATAGCCACATCAGGAGAGAATGTGTGCCAAAGGGCAAGTAAATCGTACGTCCGGTTTAGGAAATATCTTGTGACAAGTTCAAAAAATGAAAAAATTCGGCTCAAAATGTTCGATAAAAACAAAAAATCGATTTTTCCAACATTACAGGGTCTACAGGTCCCCTTATTCATTTGAGTCACATGTTTTATTCAAATCGTTACAAGAATATACTTTTTTTTACACCTGCTCGCAAAATGCCCTTTTGCGACCTCTTGAGCGGGCGCAAAACAGGACTTTTCGGCCCTCGGGCGGAAAAGTTTTTTCCGTCCGCTAAAAGCGGGTGAAATAGACTCCTTGTCCGCCCTCGAGCGCAAAAGCATGTTCTGCGCCCGCTCACTCGGTCTGAAAAGAGGCATTTCTACAGAGCAGGTGTTAAGAAAAATATCGTATGCATCACGGGCGCAAGGCTATTTTGGCGAGTGTGCATCATGCACACTCGCAATATAGCTTTTCGCGCCCTTGATACAGAATGTACTATTTTTTCAACTCCGTATGCGAAATTCGATTTCTCATGCTTATTGTTGGTGTGCGAAGTGCGCGTTACACGCACTTCGGCGGGCAGTGTGCAAAGTGATTCACTTCGCGCACTGAGTGTGTTATTTGCTCAGTGTACTCATTATGCTCAGCTGTAAATATTATGTATGTCAATGTCTACGCATATTAGCCTTACTTTGTACCAGATTAGTTTCCTCACAGCTGATTACTACTTGGATTTTCGGACGTAATTCTAAATCATTCGAGATTTCATGATTAATACTCGTTATTATTATTATACTTCGCAGATGATGTTTCGATTGATGCTAAATCCCCGGAAGCTGATGTCGTTGATACTGATTGGAATATCAATATTCGGCCAGATTGAAGGGAGCCATGAAAATCTATCAGCAGAGGACTGTAACATGTCTCTTGACCTCACTGCCGTTGGATTACATAGTTTGCCGAATGGATTTGTGAAGAATAGATTTGTGACACGCCTAACGTTGGATGAAAATGAAATTAAATCGGTTTCATCCGAAGCATTCTCATTCGTACCGCGGTTGTCTTACCTCAGCTTAGCCAAGAATAAACTGGCTACTCTCGATCTGCATCCGTTTTCCAAGTTAACCGATTTGGATACCTTAATTTTGAACGGAAATTGCAAGGCGAAAATTATCGAGCCAGATCTTGAGTACGATCGCGTTAGCGACTATGGTGATTATTACGATCGCTTCCGTCTGACGACGCCATCGACCTACAAAGAGTTTTGTACTCTACAATTTGACACGAATCTATCGAGTCTGACCCATCTGTTTCTAGAAAATAATGACATAAAAAATTTATCATTTATTTCCGGGGAACTTCCGGTTCTAACACATCTGTACCTTTCGCATAATCCGCTCGATCTGAATCAAAAAACTACGTCTGACTTGAACAGATTCGTGCCAGCATTGACGCACATCTATTTGCAGTATTGTGCCATTCAGGAATTAGACGGCTCTCAACTACCGACTGTGAAGTATCTTTACCTTGACGGGAACGAAATAAAGTCAATATGTAATCAGTACTGTACAACTCGGTCATCTCATTTGAGTCTATACGGAAGCCTAAGACTAGAATCCGTGTCCCTATCTCATAATCAAATTTCAAAAGTAGACGCCGACTCCTTTGCCCGTACACCAAATTTGCTGATCCTCGATCTTTCCCACAATAACATTTCGGAAATACAAGAAGGCACTTTCGACGAACTATTCAAGCTCCAGTCTCTATCTCTCGAGCACAATAAATTTGTACGACTCAGCGCAGGTGATACTTTCAGAGATTTGATCAGGCTGGAGACTCTTTCCCTCGGGGGAAACGATATTTCGTATATCTCTAATGGCTTGTTCAGAAACATGTCAACATTGAGGCACCTCATGCTAAACCATACAAAATTATCTAGCATTGATCCGGAATTATTTTCACCCTTAACCAGCATAGAGGTGCTCTCTTTAGCTGGAAATCAGCTGTCGAATATACCCGAGGGATCTCTGCCAGCTTCCGGTTTGATCACCACTCTGGACCTTGGCCACAACGAACTTACAAGCACAGATAACATATCTCTGACCAATGAACCGAACATGCGGTTCTTGTCGCTTAAAGACAATCCGTTGACCATGATTAGGGCTCAATGGATTGTGGATATTGGTTCGGAAAATTTGACTATTATTTTGGACCAATCTTCGTCCGGATAACAAGTTCCGTTCCAATCGGTTATTTAGTATCGGAGTAACTACCATTCGCATTTGCGATGTGATCAGAGCGTGTATTTAAGCCCCTTAAATTTGCCCTATATCTTGTAATACGAATAATTTACAAATTGGTCCCAATTTCCGATGGATAAGCCTTTAACTATCAACTTGGAGGGATATTGTGAAATGGGTTCACGATGTCATGCGGTTAAAATATATATTTACTTATTGTTATACCCTGCGATTATGTGGAAATTACAGGTTCCAAGCGCGCAGGCGTTGATTTATTCGAATATTACGAGGGCCGCCAATTTCAGACTTACCACGAATATCCCTAGAGTCCGATTGTTGTCAAATACAAATGGCGGCAGACCGTGGCAGGGATAGGTTATGTTTGTGTGAATCTAGCAGACGACAGAACTAGGGATATGAATGAACAGCTGGTGAAGTTGCTAGCGCGATTCCAATGATATTCGAATAAATCAGCGTCTGCACACTTGGAATCTGTAATTTCCACATAATCGCACGGTAGATGTATTGTACCACTTAGATGTAATTCACACGAATCGCAGACGTCCATAAACGTCTACTTGTCGAATGTACGTCTGAAAATAAAATTCTGGTCCATAAAAAATTACTCTATGCTACCCGTTGTTTGAAACTTCACTTTTTGCGCATGGACTTAGGCCGCAAAGTGACCAATTTCAGGTGGGTGGGGGTTGAAAAACCGAAATACCAAAATTTATAATGACCGAAATTCCGAAATTTCGAAGTTCCGAAAACTAACAATCCAACTAAGCCTTATACGAAAAGTCCATAAAGCCGAAATGAATAATACAGAATAAGAAAATGTCGATGGTATAAACCGATCAGATAAGTACAATTGAGAATAAGCGAACTTTAGATCAGCCAAAAATCAGAATGACTAAAATACTAAATATTCGGAAAGGCAAGTCAACTATTTTCAGATGAGTCAAAATTCAGAAAAATTAAGTACCGAAATAAAATTACAAAATGACCAAAGAAGCAAGTGGTCAAAATACCGAATGATCAAATTGCCGAAGGTTCAGAATCCCGAAAATGGATACTTGCATACAATACAATATCCCTTGCTGTACCGAAACTCTTTCGATCCAAACTTTTTTGACGGACTTCTGTATCTGACTTGAAGATACTTGCCTCGCTTTTTTGTGAGAAATATCTGTTAAAATATTCCGAATCAATGAAAATTATAGGTACTGCGCTTGATTAAATGAACGAAGATTTCTGCGCCGGTTTTTTCGGGACTTTTATTTTTCGGACCTTTTAATTTCTGTATTTTGACACATTTGATCTTTTGGTGTTGACATATTGATCTTCGGAATTTTTCTCCATCGAGGTAACGGCTGTTCGGAAATCTGATTTTCGGCAATTTGAACCTTCTGTTTTACTACAATCTGCATTTCGCTACGTCGCTATTTTCAAATTCGGAAGGAGGCTTTTAGGTATAAATGTGCTTCGCATATTTTCATAAATTGTGAAAAAGCACTACGGAATTATGGTCTCTTGGAATGTTTAAATTAGGATTGATGACTGTTCGGCAGTAATGGTGTTCGTGTATCCGATTTTCGGAATTTTGGTCATTATGAATTTTGGTCTTTCGGTTTTTCGACCCCCACCCTTTCAGGTCACTAAAATATAGTGAAATATTATAGGACAGGAGCATATAATAGTACATCGATTACCGAGCGAGAAAACGGTCGTTTGCGCGCCGAGTATGAAGTTGAGCACCGAGGCGAAGCCGAGGTGTTCTCAAGTTCTTACGAGGCGCTAACAATGAAATATTATCGGACAGTATGAATATGTTTCATTAAAATAAACATAGTCAGGTTACTTTTGACTACGTTCACGCATTACAAAACAAAATGTCTGAAAATGTCAAATGTCTGAGTCAAAATGTTTTGATACAGAAAAACGCAATAATACCAGTAATTTTAGAAACTCAAGTAAGTATAACACTTTGGGGGTGCGATTTTCCAAAAAGTGAACCTTCAAACAACGGATCGCATAAAATATTGTATGTGCCAAGTCCGAGAAGTTTCAAATCTGGTATGGGTAATTTCCAAAATTCGCCTCTGAGTGTGCTGTGTCACAGCACACTTGATCGGCTCATATTAGAAATAACCCATACCGAAAAGTGACACTTTTCGGACTTGATACATAAATAGCTATTTCAACCAGTGCTGAATTATAGTTTCGATTACCGATGCTATATTATATCTCTCATATAAAATGTCAGCTCAGAATTTTGGAATAGATTAAAAGTAATTATACAATTATGATCGTAGCCTGATAAGCAATTGTTTGTAATCAAGTTTTATACCCTCTCAATAAACAAATTCCCACACCACAACCATAAATTTTTGAAGATCTCAAAGCGAACGGCAATTGAACCATGTTAATAATCCCATGGTGATATGAAATATCGGTCCGCCAAGTACCGGCCACATACTCCAAATTTTTTTTTTCTAATATTTTTTTTCTGTTTTCTAATTGACAAGTTCAATCTGATGTCCGACTTGAGCCGTTGCGGCTACACAGAGGTTTTATTATTTTGAAAAATTTGTATTCGTTGTGAATTTTTCGTATTTTTATGATTAAATTTTGAAAATGTCGAATAATGAAGAAAAATATTGAAAAAAATGTTAAAACCCAAAAATTGCGAATAAAATTTCTACACAGCCGCAACGTTTGGATGTCGGTGACGAGAGGCTTAAGTCCGACATGGGATTGAATCTGTCAGTGTAATTATTCCGGGCGGACCAATGCGGCTAATTGTTTCAGTTATTAATTAACAAATTCTCTTCCACACCCTCGTACACTCGAACTTTCCGATTTTATATCTGCAATAGCATTCCTCAGTGACGGTGAGGAACAATGAATATATGGGCCATTCCGCGTGAAACGGATCAGTCACTCCTCGGATAATTTTTTAATTTTGCATGTCGATTGTCCTCGGGGAGTTAGATGTTTGTGCCAAAGAATTTTCTAATGAGTGAAAAATTCAGTGAGTTATTTGCATAAGCAAATTCGAGCAAGGTTTTTTTCAAAAATTCACAACTCCGTCAAAAATGATGCTGGACTCAATTTTTTTCTTTCGTTTACGCGGAAAGTATCCTAAGTCCTCGATATATTCGGACTAAATTTTCGCACACTCAAAGGTATCTCGGCACGCCTCACATAATAGACGCTCAAATGATCATTGTTCATGTAAAGCTAATCGTATAGGAAATTATTCTTCGAGTTTTGATTTCGATCTTTCACTCGCAAGTCACTGTTGCCTCTATCAGCCCGATACCTTGAAAGCCTGTGGGACCACAGGGCCATGGGTGAACCAAACTGCGACCCTGTCCACTCTCCAGGTATATCAATATTAATAAAATCAGTTCGAACTAGGTCCAGGACACTGTGACTCTGCTTATCCTGCTAAGGCCTTTGAAGGCCGAGCAGACGCCTGCATACATGTAACTCAGAAGTCAAGCGATTATGTTTTGTTTCGCATATTGCGTTCCCATTGGCTACGTGGGAATTTGTTCCCTATTTTTTTATTCATAGACGTAAGACGTCACTGCATCAAGGGGGGATAAACATTGCTTCCAAACGGTTCCTTTAAACAGGAATATTTTTATCTAGAAGGAATAAGATAAAGGATTTGTTACATTCTTTTGTAATCATAGAATCCAATACCTACTTCGTTCTTCGAACAATTAGTGGATTTTGCAAACGAGAGACCTTGAAAAAAAGAACACTTGTCCAGCTGACTAGTTCATCGTGTCATATAACATTCATGGATTTATGGATAATCCATTGATTTCGTTACTAGTGAGGAAATTCGAAGGTTTTGTGTACCAATACAACTTCCTCCACTACATTTATTCTTGGAATGCATAATTTCTTCAATTGGTACTGTAAAAGTGACTCAAGATTTATTACTTACTTAATCCATAAAGTTCAACGGATTTCTCGGTATGTCTGCCCAAATACTAAATTGAGACTCCCTAACGGGCAAAAAGAGATTCGTAGTAAAATAATTATTCATAGATGAATGGTCGATAACTACCAATATCAATGGTATATTATAGACAAGTTGACACAACCGACCAGGCAACAAGAAATTTGAAGAGACGCCGGAAGGCTGGCGACCAGCCGTACGTCTAGACGCCTGAGGCTGCCGTCCCATGTAGGCTCGGATCGCCAGAATTCGGAATGACGGAACGGAACGCAGACGAAATCTAGTGGATTCCGAGTCCGTTCCGAGTCTTGAAAAACCCTACCGTCCCATGTACCAAAATTGCACGGAACGACGTAACGGAGCAGATTTATATTTGTGCTGATATTTGTCATTTGTCTGTTTAGATAAAGTTTTCGTATCATTATATACAATTTATTTAATTAGCTTCTATGTAAGATTAAATTCTGTAACTATACTTAATTATTTCATAAAATAAAAGTTGACCCTCCGGCACTACGTTCCGGAATTCGGGTACATGGGATACAAGGAGATGCAAATAGACAGAACGGAACACGGAATTTGTGTATACACCTACATGAACATAACCCTGCAAATTATAGAAAGACGCGTGTGTATACGTACATATATACAATTTGATCATGAATCCTCAAATGTCTCTATCAATGATGATTCGGGTATTGAAGGCTTCCAAAAGTGCATCCATCTCTCAGAGGGAAATTATTTACGACTATAATTTGCGGATACCGGACGGATCCACCATGCGTAAAAATACGACGGCATGAAATTAGTGGAGCGTGAATTCTAGTGATTTTTCCATCCGTTCCGTTCCGTGATTCCGGATTCCGGCGATTCGGCCCTACATGGGACAGCAACCTGAAGCAGTTCCATACATGCCGTGATGTTCTGTAGACGCGGAACGCTAGGGATACCAACCCAAAAAGAGTGCTATTTAATGGGCAATAAGTCATGCAGTAAACCGCAGCAGCAGTTTAGTAACTTACTAGATGTTCACAGCGCCCGAGGTATAAGGGTGCCGTCCCACGGTTCGCCGGAATCCGGAATCACAGAACGGAACGTTGTATGTGTCGGTGTACCATGCGATTATGTGGAAACTAAAGGCTCCAAGCGCGCGAACTTTGATTTGTTCGAATCTCATTGGTCGGCAGAATCGCGCTAGCAACTCCACCAACTTTTCAGTAATATCCCTAGCTCTGTCGTCTGCTGGATTTACAAGAAACATAACCTATTCCTGCCACGGTCTGTCGCCATTTGTATTTGACAACAATCGGAAACAAACAGCAGACGGACTCTAGGGATATTCGTGCAGAGTCTGAAATTGGTGTCCCTCGTAATAGTCGAATAAATCAGCGCCTGCGCGCTTGGAGCCTTTAGTTTCCACATAATCGCATGGTATACATACACGCAATACATGGAAAAGCTCACTAGATTCCGTTCCGTTTTTCCGTTCCGGTCCTACATGGCCATCCCTTAAGGTGGAAGCACACAGGAGTCCATAAGCCATAAGCAGAAAGCAGAAGACATGGCGCATGCTGCAGATCCTATATCTATATCTATGGCTATGCATTCTGCTTATGGCTTATGGACTTCTGTGTGCTTCCACCTTTACAGTGCCTGAGTTAACAGTGCCCGAGGCCGGACTGTATATCCCAAAAGTAAAAGTCAGACAGAAAATAATTTTTTCCAATTCCTTCAAACCGTGCCAAAATCATTCCATTCTTCCCATTCATTTGACAAGAGATTTTTTCGTCTTTTCGAAATTAGTTTTTTTTCTCAGTCAAGAAAATAAAAAAATCTCATGTTACATGACGGGGAAAAGTGAAGTGATTTTGGCACGGTTTGAGGGAATCGGAAGAAATTATTTTTTGTGTGAATTTTAGTTTTAGGATATAAATTCAAAATTTAGGGGGCCAAAAAAAAAAAAAAATTCTGAAAAATAACGGACACCCTAGGCCTACTAGTCTAATACATCGTTTTCCCAACTGACAATAAAATCCGAGGGATCAATAACCAAAAAGTTTATCAATCAAATAAAACACTTTTAATTAATTTTCATTCTAAACCTATCATATGAGAGTGCGGGTTCTCTTATACACACATCTTGCAATTCATGGAAATACATCTGATCTTGCAGATCGAGTAACAACTGAGAAATCTCGTCTGCGTCGCGGTAATCTAACACGCGTTTGAGCACTTTCTACCACTTATCACGTTTTTTTTTTTTTATCTTATCATTACGATTATGTCTTGAGCCATATCTGAACGTGGATCTAATCCTTATCTAATTTTTTCATTCATTTCCAGGAATAATAATGAATAAACCATATTATTGGGAATACCTAGGTGATGAAAAAGTCTACATAAAGTTAAAATCAGTGTAACTGATTATCAATGGAACTTGAGAATCGACCAAATAAGTAGAAGCCAAATTAATTCCACTTCCGGAAATGGCTGAAACTGATCGTGGTGTAACACAAAGTCGCTGAGATTTTTTTGAAACAAATAAAATTCGAAAACAGATAACCGTTATCATGGATCAAATCTGGGATGGTCATTTACAGAAGTTAGCTGAATTGTCGTAGAATACCCCAGACTTATGTAAATAGAATTGTCCATATCAATGTCGATGGAAGTTCGTTTTCCTCGTGCGCACTGCTAAGTTCCCCTTTGTCCACGCCGCCTTTCAGTCGAATATTATCTTCCTCCTTGGACATCTGGGAAGCTCGTAGTCCTGTTTGCAATCCTAGTCCGCCCATCATCTCCAATAGACAAACGCAGCCATCATTAAGCAATGCTGTCGCAGTAGGCGTGGCAAATTCGACAATTTCGATACCCGTGTAAGAGTCTTCACGTGCAATTTTCCAAACAAACGAATGAAAACTTTCGTTGGAATTTTTCGCAAAGTGGCCTATACATTTCTCTAGCAATTCTTCTTTGGACACATCTTCAAACACCGGCCTCAACGCTTCTTGAAGATCTGCATGGAGTGCTGGCTCGTGTTGATACTCTGCTAATGTGCCTGATGCTTTAGCCTTCTACCAAGTACACCATGTGTCTGATTCATCCGGGCAGTGGTCATGTTGTGGCGCATCATTCGTTGAACATTTGTGATAAAATATCGCCCATATGGCGTTTCGCATTCCTTCCACAGTGCTGTTATTTGTTATAGTGTCGCCGTACTGTTGTGTCAATTTTTTTATGAAACCATCAGTCAGTTCGCCCCTATCGCAATGTCCTTGTTCCACATTTTTTATATCACGCAGACTGTTACACATGCGTCTTCGAACGTCTTCTAAGTATTCCCTCTTCGAAATATGAAAGTCTGGGCCATACGGCTGTATATTTTGTACGGCTAGAAACGCCTTCTCATCTCCTCCACCAACATAGTGTTTGTATTTTATGTTGTAGCTCTCTTCCGATCGTTTGAAAATTTCACACGTCGCATCAGTTTCCATCTTGTCGGTGGTCTCTTCGCGGCTCTGCAGTGCACATTGTTCTTTATGTTCCTCGAACCAATCCGAATATTCTTGCGTATAATCGCGACCCTCCCATGCATTGCATTCGCTACAACACGACACAATTTCGAAACGTTTGCACGCAACGAGCGACAGTCCAAGACTGAATTTCGTTACTCTGAAAAGAAGCATATATATATAGGTAAATGAGTCATCGAATCTCAGAATAGCTATGGGACCCTTTCATTGTACCCAGACAAAACGAGGACGGCTGAAGGGACCCCAGGGATTAGGATAATGCCCAGACCGGTGGGCAGGGACCGGCCGTGCGGCTTCTATCTGCGTTCGATCGGCCGTGCACTACTCTTCGTTTTTTGTTATACTGACCTCAATTTTGCAAATTTCTAACTCAACTTCACGGCACGATATCCTTCTGAAGGATTGTACCACATGGGTATGCCAGAAGCTATGAATATACGAAAAACCGTCAGACTCAGTCAACTCATCGCAAACGACTAAAAAAGAAAAATTAACTCGACTTGATTTACTGAGAACTTCCTCAAAAAATTACTAACTAGTAGAGTATCGCACCTCCGGGTCATGGATCTTGACCAAACTTATAGGGGTGTCTCCTTGAGCCAAAATATGAAGTACCTGCTGAATAACTCTCCGGAATGGGCCTTTACTCTATGAATTTACCTGAATGAACAATAGAATTCGGCGTAACCTGGGTTTTGCAAATTGCCATGAAATAACCAGTTTTTGTGCTGCGTTATGAGATTCTACATTGCACTGAATATTTGTACATTGAATACAGTCATTATTTTAGATCGGATTGTTGGAATTTAACATCCCAGCTATAGGAAATCGCTGTATTATGTGTCTATCATCGCATTGCTTCTCGTCGTTTATCACTTGTACAGCATTCATTTGGTGAATTTGAAGACTTCTTCCCACTTGAAAGATGTTGAATATATGGTCAGTTTTAATACTAATACTAGCAATTTACAAATCCTGTGAATCACCACAAAATAATAATTTCACCCCAATACTATAGTTATTATTCCAGAAGAATATACCTATATCAAGGTCAACGTGCACTACGCAGAAGCGAAGCGAGGGTATCGGAAGCGATCGGATGCTGTAGGCGTGTCCACATCTTAAAGAACGTGTAAATTTAAGTTAAAGTGAATTGGAATATGATCGAGGGCTCATTCGATTCAGGATAATATTGATTTGCTTATAATTCTTGCAATTGTTTATGGCCGAGTATGAAATGTTTGCACAGGACGTCATCCCGAATCGAAGATCACACGTTTTTCAAGATGTGGACACGCCTACAGCATCCGATCGCTTCCGATACCCTCGCTTCGCTTCTGCGTAGTGCACTTTGACCTTAATATAGGTATATTCTTCTGAAATGATAACTATAGTATTGGGGTGAAATTAATATTGTGTGGTAATTTACAGGATTTGTAAGCTGCTAGTGTTGGTATTGGAACTGACCATATATTCAACATGTTTCAAGTGGGAGGCAGTCTTCAAATTCAGCAAATTATTGTTGTACGAGTGATAAACGACGAGAAGAACTGTGTCAATAGGCACAGAATAAAGTGATTCTCTATAGCTGGGATGTTAAATTCCAACAATCCGATCTACAATAATGACTGTATTTAATGTACAAATATTCAGTGCAATGTAGAATCTCATAACGCAGCACAGAAACTGGTTTTTTCATGGCAATTTGCAAAACCCAGGTGACGCCGAATCCTATTGTACATTTAAGTAAATTCATAGAGTAAAAGCCCATTCCGGCGAGTTATTCAGCAGGTACTTCATATTTTGGCTCAAGGAAACACCCCTATAAGTTTGGTCAAGATCCATGACCCGGAGGGGCGATACTCTTCTAGTAAGTTCGAGGGTTACCTTCACGACGAATCATGCAATTTTTTATAATAATTTAAAAGGAATTTTTCATGTGGTCAGTTTTCCCTACCATCCCCTATATTCTTAACCTCGTTGTATGGTCTAGTCAACAGATTATCAAACGTTGAACTCATATGAATAACTTCGCCATTTATTGTGCTGTTTGAAGGTGATTTCGGCCAGTAGATGATTGACCTTTGACACTAAACACATGTGATGCACTGTGCATATTTCGGGAGCTATTAATCTGAATGATGGTTTCTCCCATGAAATTATATAACATGAATTTAATATACCGTGCGATTATGTGGAAATTACAGGTCCCACGCGCACAGGCGCTGATTCATTCGAATATTACAAGGACTGCCAATTTCAGACTTGCCACGAATATCTCTAGAGTCTATCTGCTGCTTGTTTTCGATTGTTGTCAAATACAAATGGCGGCAGACCGTGGCAGGAATAGGTTATGTTTGTCGTGAATCTAGCAGACGACAGAACTAGGGATATTACTGAAAAGTTGGTGGAGCTGCTAGCGCGATTCTACCGGCCAATGATATTCGAATAAATGAGTGCTTGCGCGCTTGGAACCTGTAATTTCCACATAAGCTCACGGTATATATAAACAAAGTTCAATTCCATCAAGGTGTTTGTATGTTAGACAGGGTGCCCGGATTCGAGAGTCATTCCACAGTGCCGCTCTACCTGGTCGGAGCACGTCGGGTGTGAAGGACACATACCACGTATTCCATTACCTGGGCTGAGGGATTATCTCTGATCCGTGGATTATCGGTAACCAGTAACCCTTCATGGTTTTGAAAATTCTATCTAAATATTTTCGATAGTCATTTGCAATGCGTCCCACAGTTACCGACAATTTCGTGTTCGAATTACATTTTAATCTTGAGTTATTAATATTGTCAAACCTTTATCAGACAGAGTCGAATGATTTTTAAAGTAAATTGAACATGGGAAATCATTTTCTTTTTGTTTTCTTCTCCAGGTGAAATAACTCACTCTATAGAATATTCGTTCGAAGCCTGCTACTTCGAAGTGCAGCGTGCTTGTTAATATATTGAAATCCATAACCCAGGGAAGCGAGTTTTTAATTCTGTGAAAATCAAGTTATCCGGAATTTTAACACCTGTTACGATTTAGTAATAAATGTGGGGTAATTATTTGGTCGATGGAACGTTATAATCCGGTAACAATAATCCATTGTTTCGGGTACCTATCCTACCTTTACGTGGAACCAGGTAGGTTAATCCTCGATCATTTTAACCTGGGACAGTCGAAAGCCATTTGTTTCCAGTTTTTGAAAACATCCATTCTTGAATTTATGAATTTAGAATCTTTTTTTTTTCTAAAATTAATCAATAAATCCAACATCAAAATTATCTTAATTTCTTCTTATTGTGAGCAAAGAAGTATCTTCAATTCAAGGATAGATTTTAGTTGATCTTGTGGTGTAAATGCAAACGAAATTTCAAAGATTTTTCACGTATATTAATTAAACTTACAGCGATTATTCAAATCACATTTTTTTTCTAGAATTAAGATGAAATTTCCTCCATTTAGACAAGATATATTCAAGATATGATAGTTTTTTACACAAGGTTTTTTTTCTTTTTAAACAAGAACTTTCTTTTTTATAAAACAAGATTTATTTTTCTTGAAACTAGAAATTCTTTTCTTAAAACTAGAAATTTGACTCTGGAAACGAGAATTTTTTCTTCGAGGTTCAAGAATATTATCATTCACTTCATTTTCTCTCTTCCCGACATTAATTTTAGAACATTTTCGGATTGAATCGATCGGATTTCTATCAAATTGCCAATTTTCGTCCGAATTCGATCATCCATTCTCATGACATCATCATTTTCATTTTACTTTTTAGAATTTTGCGGTTCAAATAATTCGAAAAGTACTGAACCGATCGAAGCCAAAATCCCATCAGTTCTGAGTTTGGCAAAGCCGCCTCATTTGAGATCAAAATCATTCAAATCCGGTAACTCGTTCTCGAGATATCGTCGGACAAAAAAATCGATAACATGCGTATGTTACATACAGTCAAGGGAAGTAATTCTGAAGCGCCGTATTCGAGGTATTCGAGCAACCGAGCATACAAGTTCAAACTACATCGAAAAAAAAAACCTAAACCTACTTGTTTCGGGAAAACTTATTCCACCCATCTGCGTCCCGTAAATAAGGCTCCATTTGTCGACACAATTCCTCGTATTTGACGTCTGGGTATGACATATATCTAAAGCCTGTGAATTGAGAGCAGTTCTGTGACACCAGAAGAAAAACACTCGGAAAAGAAAAACGCTGTCTCATAAACTTTTCTCAGAAATATTTGTATTACATGGCCGAAATTTTTCGTACTCAGGCACCTTCATAACTATGGCAGGGCACAATTTTTAGAAAATCAAATTCTCGATGTAAGAACATTGTACTGATTATTTTGGCCCGTATAAGTGCAAAAGTTGATCAAGATAAAGAGTGTGCTGCTCTCTGGTAGACGACTCTCATAATCATGGCTGCCGAAGAAATTGACATTCGAATAATGGAAATCGGTTTTCGAGACTATTTTCGCACGAAACGAACATGTTCTTGGACGTATGTGTTCGGAATTGAATTTGAATTTGCGCTACGTATTTTGTTTCTGCGTTTTCGACGCTCGGATAATAATCTAAATGTGTCACCCCCTACCCCGTTTTCAACGAAAAGGAGGTGGGCGACTAGGGATTGCCCTTAAGGTGAAGTGAAACGTTTGTCAGAACCTCGAAAACGGGAATCGTGAATTCTCCGAAACTACTGAATCAATCGCAATGAAACTTTGAGGGATTACACATAATTGTGGCAAAAAGTGGCTGATTATTTCACTTTTTCCAAATTTGACAAAAATTTTCACAGATTGACGTACTGACCACATAAATCGCGAGATTATTCACTGTTCCCGCAGATAATCGCATTTCCCCGACAATCAGCCACTCCGCAATGAAAAACCACACACTTTGAGCCTATTCCCGTGTCATTTGATAGAGAAATGGCTGAGAATTGACGATTCTCCGTCACTCATAACTAAAAGACCGACATTCAGTTGAGGTGAGAGCCTGTACCGACATCGCGACCAGTATACTTGTGAACCGAGCGGCGGCGCTAGTGAAGGTTTCTTCTGTCGCTTTACGTAAGATGTTTCTGCTGCTCCTCCTGACCTAACCTTACTCGACTGACAGCTAGTCACTCTATTTCAGATTTGAGTTTATGGAAAGATCGATTTATTGGACAAGAATCCAAATAACACAAGCCCTCACATAATACATAACCTCACACTTTTGACAGCTAGCCTAGCGTAGGAGTTCATTTTAGATTTGAGGTTATGGAGGAATCGATTAGTTGGTCGAAAATCGAAATAATAAGAATACATTCAAATGACGTATACAAGCAGACGACATAACCTCACACTCTTGACAGTTAGCCCAACATAGGCGTTCATTTCAGATTTGAGGTTATGAAAAGTTCGATTTGTTGGACAAAAATCCATATAATATAAGCAGACGACATAACCTCACACTCTTGACAGTTAGCCCAACATAGGCGTTCATTTCAGATTTGAGGTTATGAAAAGTTCGATTTCGAAATTCGAAATAATCGCGAGCATTAGTATACGTATATACTGGCGTAGCAAGCGTCGGAAGATGCGCACTGCGCCATTTAGCGGTAGGCAGAGGTACCGAACGCTCGGTATTTCTGTCTTACCACGGTGAAAAGCACCCGGCCGTGGCCTTGAAACGTTTCACTTCACCTTAAACCGGAAAATCTTTTCTTTTATCCCTAATCTTTCAAAAAATCTGGGAGCCTGTAATCTATAATTTCGATTCTCGAAATTGCGAATTATTGAACCGCGTAGAGTAGTGACCAACGGATAATTTCGGCGAAATACCATCACCTGGATGCACCTCGGCTCTGATTGGCCGGTGCAATGATCCGGAACGGTGATCACGAGCATATAAGTCGGACATCTGACGAGGGAGAGTCATTCGACAACTCGCCGTCACACCAGTAACATGGAATCCTTTGGCTCGTTGTTGTTCGCTATTGGCGCCGGCTCTCCAGAACTGGACTTCGTCGCAGACTTTCCCCTGGAGGTCTCACAGATGATATTCGAGTTCCTGGACGCGGCTTCCCTCGTCAACGTCGCGCATGTATCTCGGAGATGGATGAACGCGTGTAGAGGCGACCCTAAACTCCGGAGACGAGCTCGCCGTCACCTACGCAGAGAGAGACGCAGGGCTCTCCAGGGCGAACTTTCTGTCGCAGCTCGTAGTCTCAGAAAGCTCTCGAACTCGAGCTCTGTTGCCCTCCCTGTTTTTCAGGCTAGTTTCAAAGTCGGCCCACCAGCCGTTAAGGTTAAAAGTAGCTTTGTAAGTAGAATTAAGAGGAGTCCGATGTCGGGCCCCACTAAGTCGAGCTTAAGAGTTTAGGTATATAAATACGTAGGTATATGATCGTATAATTATACTATGACGGAAGTATTTGATGTTCGATGACGTGTAATTTTATATTACTGATATGAAAAATAAAAATATATTTTTAAATAATAACAATGTTTTTCTCTTATTTGTCCTCATCAATATCCTTAGTGGATAAAATATTTGGAACTAATATTTCCAGTATAAAGAAAAAAAAAAAAAACTGTTTGAGAGGCTTTGATATACGCTCCGATCACCTTGGAAACGCGATTTGTAGTTTCTTCCATACCACACAACCGGTCGGAATGAAATTTGGGGGATTATTGCTTCATTTCGGCGGAAAGTGATCAAGTATCTCGTTTTACAAGATGATGGAAAAGTTTTTACACATTCAGTCACTGTCAGAGAAATCGTGGAATTATTCACAGACGCACTCGATTTATTGCACTTTTGAAATACTCAGCCACTCGGCGGTGGCGAACCACACATTTGATAAAAAAATGACGGGAGTTCACAGAACGCCCGCGAGATGTCGCCACGCGCACACTTTTAACTTATTGGTCAAAGATGATTGGACTACAGGTCGAGTCACGTGGTACCAGGTGTATCAACGTAACAACGGGGCGACATCTCACGGGCGTTCGGAGAACTAACATCATGACATTTAGCGGCCATTACCGCTCCCAGCCTCTGACCATCGCGAATAGTACCACAAAAACGCAGAATACAACTGGCCCCTTCATCGTTGTCAAAAACAAAGACGTTTTGGGATGGTTGTGTTCAGAATTTTATATAGAATCGGGCGCCCGCGGCCGATTTTGCATTTGTGATGCGTAGGCTTTGATATAAGTCGACATAAATGGCACGCCAACACTTTTCGATCGAAAAAAAAAAAGTTCCGATTTCATTCGATCAAACGTACCAGGTCGAACTCATTACTCGGCAAACATCGGCTGCCGAAAGGACAAGTCGATTGATAGCCCCGTTTCGGAGATATTCGAGAAAATAGACAGGCCGGTAACAAATCGAGTATACCCCACCGCCCCCCCAACCCCCGCCGGCCGTAAACCGAAAAATCTTTTCTTTCATCCGTAATCTTTCCAAAAATCTGCGAGCCTGTGATTTATAATTTCGATTCTCGAAGTTGCGAATTATTGAACCGCGTAGAGTAGTGACCAACGGATAATTTCGGTGAAATACCATTACCTGGATGCACCTCGGCTCTGATTGGCCGGTGCAATGATCCGGAACGGTGATCACGAGCATATAAGTCGGACATCTGACGAGGGAGAGTCATTCGACAACTCGCCGTCACACCAGTAACATGGAATCCTTTGGCTCGTTATTGTTCGCTATTGGCGCCGGCTCTCCAGAACTGGACTTCGTCGCAGACTTTCCCCTGGAGGTCTCACAGATGATATTCGGGTTCCTGGACGCGGCTTCCCTCGTCAACGTCGCGCATGTATCTCGGAGATGGATGAACGCGTGTAGAGGCGACCCTAAGCTCCGGAGACAAGCTCGCCGTCACCTACGCAGAGAGAGACGCAGGGCTCTCCAGGGCGAACTTTCTGTCGCAGCTCGTAGTCTCAGAAAGCCCTCCAAGGCAAGCTCTGTTGCCCTTCCTGTTTTTCAGGCTAGTTTCAAAGTCGGCCCACCAGCCGTTAAGGTTAAAAGTAGCTTTGTAAGTAGAATTAACAGGAGTCCGATGTCGGGCCCCACTAAGTCTAGCTTAAGAGTTTAGGTATATAAATACGTAGGTATATGATCGTATAATTATACTATGACGAAAGTATTTGATGTTCGATGACGTGTCATTTTATATTACTAATATGAAAAATAAAAATATATTTTTAAATAATAACAAAGTTTTTCTCTTATTTGTCCTCATCATTGCCCTTAGTGAATAAAATATTTGGAACTAATATTTCCAGTATAAAGAAAAACAAAGAAAACTGTTTGAGGGCTTTGATATACGCTCCGATCACCTTGGAAACGCGTTTTGTAGTTTCTTCCATATCACACAACCGGTCGGAATGAAATTTGGGGGATTATTGCTTTATTTCGGCGGAAAGTGATCAAGTATCTCGTTTTTCAATATGATGGAAAAGTTTTTACACATTCAGTTACTGTCAGAGAAATCGTGGAATTATTCACAGACGCACTCGATTTATTGCACTTTTGAAATACTCAGCCACTCGGCGGTGGCGAACGACACATTTGATAAAGAAATGACGGGAGTTCACAGAATGCCCGCGAGATGTCGCCACGTGCACACTTTTAACTTATTGGTCAAAGATGATTGGACTACAGGTCGAGTCACGTGGTACCAGGTGTATCAACGTAACAACGGGGCGACATCTCACGGGCGTTCGGAGAACTAACATCATGACATTTAGCGGCCATTACCGCTCCCAGCCTCTGACCATCGCGAAAATTACCACAAAAACGCAGAATACAACTGGCCCCTTCATCGTTGTCAAAAACAAAGACGTTTTGGGATGGTTGTGTTCGGAATTTCATATAGAATCGGGCGCCCGCGGCCGATTTCGCATTTGTGATGCGTAGGCTTTGATATAAGTCGACATGAATGGCATGCCAACACTTTTCGATCAAAAAAAAAATCTCGATTTCATTCGATCAAATGTACCAGGTCGAACTCATTACTCGTCAAACATTGGCTGCCGAAAGGACAAGTCGATTGATAGCCTCGTTTCGCAGATATTCGAGAAAATAGACAGGCCGCCAACAAATCGACTATACCCCCCCCCCCCCCCCTTAAGGGGTGCCGGTAAGCTCTCTAAAATATGGGTTCTCAGCGTAAGTTTAATTATTATTTTTTTTTGATCTTGCTAAGTATTTGAAAAATCTGATGAGCACGTTGAGAAGGCTTTTGGGGTCGCTGGATCCGAATTTGATAAAAAAATTTCAAAATTCCGAACGGCAACCTTAAAGGCCAATTCACACTATGCGGAACCGCGCCGAACCGCACCGAACCGCACGGCACCGAAATTTCTACATCACACGCTGTCTTACGGGAGCGTTCTCACTATTCGGCAGCGAAGCGCGCAGAACCGCGCCGAAAATCAAGGAATCGTCGGTCGAGAATATCTTGGCGGTTCGCTGCCGTTCGCTGGCATGCGCTGCCGAATAGTGTGAAGACATGAGTCCGCAGAAGGCCGGCGAAGTATGTATTTGAATGCAACCTTTGAGTGATTGGAACCGGATGTAAAATATGCATCACATAAATTCAAATGAATATATTTTTTTATATTTCATTGTAAAATAATTTTGAATGCATTGATTGCTTGACCCAAAAATTTCGCCGCGTATCGTTGCGCTTCAGCGTCGTTCGCCGGAGTGTGCATACAGTCAAAATACTTCCGCGCGCTTCGCTGACGGACTACCGTGCCGTGCGGTTCGGTGCGGTTCGGCGCGGTTCCGCATAGTGTGAATTGGCCTTAATACGGCGGATAAAAATTTGGAAATGGTCAGATCTTCATAAAAATGGGTGTTTTATGTTTCAGAGTCCGCTATTTTGGATTTTGGAGTTCTGCTGTCGAATTTGGATTCAGCAACCTCTAAAACCCAAGATCACCCATTTCGAAGTTTTTATTAGAATCGTAATGAATAATAGTTTCATTGGTTTTATATGTGATAAGGTCTTGTGTGATCTCATAGAATCTCATAGTATAATCTTACGTGTTAAATTATCGTAGCTCAATCAACACCTGTGACATAATGACTCTACGAATTTAATTTTTATCTCATTCATGAATATTAATATACTTATACTATATTGCTTCATTTTTATCTCGGTTTATATTATACTATAAGAATCTCATATGATGCATGTACGATTCCCATATGATGTCTATAGGATATTTGCCATCACATATTCCTTTAAAAAATCACTCAATATTCATACAAGTATTAGAGGAGATTTTCTGAGCTTAACTATATTGAGGAAAATTCCTCCTAAGAATTTTGTGTGGAATTCTTGTATCGTCTTATGAGCACAGGTACGCCAGTTTCATACAAGATTCTTGTATGATTTTACGTGTACAATTTTATCAACAATATTTTTTTTATCCCTGTATGTAAACGACGACTTTACGGCCGCTGAACGGGCCGTGAACCGATATTTTTCGGCCTAGGACGTTAAAGTGTGACGTATTGTACGCCCATTGGTTAACGGAGAGCTACACGTCAAACTGGGAGAATTTGTGGCCGGCTAGTCATTCGCGGCGCCACCAAACGGTAGTTCTAGTCGGCAGAACTACACTCAGCTGAGTGAACAACGTATTTTTATTAAAAAAGATTTATGTAGTGGTACAATAAACCTATGGGTCAAAATGCATATCTTTCTATGTTTTTATTGCACTACTTTTTTAATTCACTTATCCACCCATTTTTTTACGTTTTGAAGTTTTTAGGAAAATGCAACTTTTAAAGATTTTCTTGTTTTTCATTCGGGGGGCTTCGCCCCCCGAACCCCCCCCCCCCCCCCACCTGGGCTTCGCCCCGAACCCCATTGGAGGGGGCTTCGCCCATTTTTGAGTCTGCAGCCCCCCCCCAAACCCCCCCTTAGTCTGTTGTTGCGTCGGGAACCAAACTTCTAACCTTATTCTAAGAGTTTCGGGTGAACAACGATTAAATTAATTTGCTGTTCGATTTCTCGTTTCATTTCATTCATTTGCATTACTCTTCATTGCATCGTTTACGTACGGGATGAAAAAAAAACAATGTTCGTCACACGTACGTGATGCACTACTTCAGGCCTTGTAATAAATCGTAGCAGGAGCCTGGACCTCGGCTTGCCTCGGCTTGGCTCCTGCTACGACTTAACCTCGGCCGTAAAAGTGGCACTTTACGTCCTTGTAACGAAAAGTACTATTTATGAAGTCAACTGACTTCAGCTGACTTCTAGTGACTTCAAGTGACTTCAGCTGTACTGACTTCAACTGACTTCGACTGATTTCAGCTGACTTCACCTGACTTCAACTGACTTCAACTGACTTCAGCTGACTTCTGGTGGCTTTAAGTGACTTCAGCTGCATTGTCTTCAACTGACTTCGACTGATTTCAGCAGATTTCAGGTGACTTCAACTGCTTCAAGTGACTCCAGCTGACTTCAGCTGACTTCAAGTGACTTTACCTGACTTCAACTGACTTCTCAGCCAGGTATACACCTGACTTCAAGAGTGGTTAACCCCTCGGCATTTACAGTAGGGATATCTAGCCGAGAGGTAAGTATAATATGTATATATAATAGGGTGATCATTTTTTAGGGCCCCCGAATCGGTTCCTAATAATTCAAAAACGGTACTCTAATTTTTTCAGATTTTTATCTCAACTCTAACCCCTTTCACCAAGAGGGTGGATTTCCCCATTTAAAATACACGTGTTTCGGCTATATGCTCAGTATATGATTCATTGTAAGTGTAATAATTTTCAAAAAGATCTGGTACTGCAAGATTTAGGTAGGCGTTGGCACTACTATCCGATAAAAAATTCACATCACCATACTGGGCAATCTACATCTGCTCCAATTCCTTGAATTATTGATCACTTGAGCAAGTATAAGCAGTATAAGCAGACAGCTATATCATTTTTGTGGTGTTCATTAAATACCTCCGCAGGCACCCATAGTTTATGTTACCTATCTTATTCTGACAATGTCATATGAGAAGGGATGAAATTAGCTCAATTCTCAGACTCGTCCAAGTTCTTGCGAATATTAATTATGATTCAAAAACATTTATGCAGCTGATATCTTGAATATTTAAATTATTCAAATTTTTAGATTGGCGAAACGGTGATTCACTTTCACGTTTTTTTGAACATTTTGAGTTAAAAGGACTTCTCGAATTATTTCATTACTCGAATATCAATTCCTAAACACAGTTATTTGAATTGGAAAAGTCGAGACTAACAAAATTTTATTTGCGATATCTGATATATAAGTTATATTCTCAGAACTGATTACACCGAACATCCCGCAATGAGCTGAGGTGAGGTGATCTACTGGTTCATACCGGGAGTATCCGTGAAAACGCTTCACGGGACGCCTGCGTACAGGCAACTTAAAGTTCAAGTGATTAGGTTCTGTTCCCACGTAGCCAATGAGCACGCAATATGCGAAATACAACCTAATCGCTTGACTTCTGAGTTGCCTGTATGCAGGCGTTTTCACTTCCCTATGAAGCGTCTCCACGAATACTACCGGTATATATAATATAGGCGTGACTGGTGATACCGTAGACATATTAGCTGTCGATTACAGGATACAAATTCGATTTCGAGAAGCATTTCGAAGAATTTAAAGTACAAGTACATTTCCCCGCATTTCAGTATGCTTGGTCGAATTTCACGTTACTTGTGAAAATTTATGCCGCAAAACGACCGCCGGAAGAGATGGTCGACAGTATTAAAATTTCGGAACGCAATTGTAGCCGTCCAGTTCTTTTGGAATGACAGAATCGTGATTGCATCTAGCTGTGAAATCCGTTCCAGCCTCGATCTATGCAGTCGACACTGGAGAACGGAAACCTCATTTTGTAAATTAACTCATTTTTAAGTAATTGTACTGATATTTGAAAAATAGACCTTTTTTTTTTTCTATTTATTGTCCTTTATTGTTTGTAAGTACAGTGATTTCCATGCCCACATTTTCTTACAAGTTAATCTGTCGTGGGGCTAATCCACGCGTGGCGTTAGTATAGCTAATGGTTTTGTCTAATTGAAATAAAATAATGTATGTTTCCAATTTCTCAAGTTCGATTGAACCATTAAAGTATTATCTAATTTACAATATATAATACTTCAAGGATATATGCCTACATTATTTTTTATCCTCCAGTTATAATATGCCTACATTACACGTATGACGTCAAAATAAATTGAACTTGTAAGTGGAAACTCCTATACGCTACTGCGAAGAGTCTCATTAAACTTTGAAGAATTTCAGCCTATCCAAACTCAACTTAATCAAACTTGTAGCAAAAACATAATACACACACCTATTCCGTTTGAACTTCACTGGATGTTAAACTTCACTTCTTAGAGGGGAGAATTTCGATTTATTTGCAAGATGTGATAAAAATGAAAACCCAATACGGAGTTGCATGCAGCATTAGGGTGTTTGAAAAAAAAAATCGATTTTTCGGGCTCCAACCCCTGAAAACTTGAGCTTTGATAGAAAAAAACATTCACACACCAACCAAGCTCTATAGGTTAACCGGAAGCTGCCGCTCATTGGACATTTCTAATTATAGCAGCCAATTGACATCTATGACGATTGTTTTGGAAGGAAGAATTTGAGATCATGAGCATTGTATTGCGAGTTGAGAAAAAAAAATTTCCTCATGTTTTTACACGAAAAAAAAACTTTTTAGGGGTCGCCTGAAAAAATTTAATGTCTCACGACCACCCTAATAAGTACTCGTCAATTGAAGTGGGGCAAGGTATTTTTCGGGGATTTTTGCGAAAATTGAATCGATTTCGAAAAATAAAAAAATTACATTCTAAGAAATTTAATAATCTTTCGAATGAGACTAGTTTTATCCCGATGGATTGAGAATTGGCCGATTGCCAGAGGACTTCGTAAATTGGTGATAACCGGGGTTTCGCGAACGACCTGTAAAATAATAGTGGATGTTATCTTACCCCCTGGTACCTCATACCAATTGAAAGGGCATCTCTTGACGTGCAAAAAATACCCCCTATGTGTCGCAGTCAGATAACTCGTTGAGCAGTTATGGGTCCACGAAGTTAAAATCGTTTATCGGCGATAATTCTGGAACGCTTAGCTCGATTCCACTGGAATTTGTTGTGGAGTCGTATTTTAATACGCCCTCGGATCCCACTATGGTGTTATCGCGATAACTTTCCTCGCAGACGAGATCCAGGTACTTCCTGAGCGCGAGGTTTCGTTTATCGAGATTTTTCGCATTGAAAGACTTTGAATCAAGAGCTAAAAGTTAGTGATTGTTGAAAGGGAAGTTTCAACGATTAAAATGCGTGGTCATTCAATATCGGGAATGACCCCCATCAACAGCGGGACGTTGTTAAAAAACAAGAACGAAATCGCCCTAGGCAAATGAAGGCTTACATACAAATTGAAATGATTTTTTTCGTCATTTTTCTTTTTCATTTGCATTTCTATTAGGATTTAATAAAAACTATCACATTTTCATGGTCCAGGTTCAACATATTCTGATATCCGCACGAAGTGAACTGGGAATATTGATCCTGGTCCAGAAACTCTTCTGATAAATCAGAAACGAGATTCATACACGTAACGATTATGGAAAACGATCCAAATCTTGAAAAAAAAACTCATGCTTTGCATGAATGCATTTATATAATAACTTTTCTGATTTCAAGAACTTAATTGATAGCCGAATTGTTACCAGCCCTAATAATTTCGGGATCCATTGCGTCATAAAATATGATTACAAGTTATACATAATCCCACTGAGGGTTGTTTTTGACACGTGAACAATTTCGAAGAAGAGAAAAAGCGAAGTAGTACGCGACTGCTCATCGAAGGTCAGAAGTCTAAGGTCAGCGTTAAAAAGATCGTGTGCATCGCGCGGTGGAAGCACAGAGTAAGGGTCCTCTTATACTAGACAGAGCGTAGATAGGAACTTCACGGAGACTCCAGGGTGGTTGGTTCGTAGTCGTTGTCGTCGCGGTAGACGCGCTTGCGCTTTCTGCTGGCGGGCCTTAACGGAGGACGCCCAGCGTCGGCGTCGGGGCGCCGGGGCGTCGGGGCGTTGAGGCGACGGAGGCGAGGTCCGGCTGCCTGAACCGAGGCAGTCCGCGGTCGAGCGCGATCAAGGATCCGTCCGTGTCAATCCGTGATGGACCAACTAAAACGCGACTTTCTGGGTAGCGACCCTAGGTAGCTGATACTGTTTTACAGGAAGTGATAACATCCCTCGGGTCTTTAACTCTCTCTTCTCTCTCTCTCTCTCTCTCTCTCTCTCTCTCTTCCTCTTTCTCTTTCTCAATCTGTTTTTGTCTCTCAATCGTTAACGAATTCTCTGTTTTTATCTGAACTTCCCTCCCTCCGTTGTATTTTTACCCAATTTGCCTGAACCGTCAGTTTGGTTTCCGGTTATCAAAATGCCAGGAAATTATTCCGCCCAGTGCGAGCCAGGGCTGATATTTCCGGTCTGGCAACCGGCGGAGAACTTGGAACTGATTGACATTATCCTGAGAGGCTCGGTGTACTTTTTCCTCCTGCTCTACCTGTTCATCGGTGTCTCGATAATCAGCGATCGGTTCATGGCAGCCATCGAAGTAATAACTTCTAAGGAAAAAGAACTTGTGGTTCGGAGACAGGGAAGAGAACCTCAGATCGTTGTAGTCCGAGTATGGAACGAGACGGTGGCCAACCTCACGCTTATGGCACTGGGGAGTAGCGCGCCCGAAATTTTGCTCTCGATCATCGAGATATGGGCGAAGAACTTTCAGGCTGGAGAACTCGGTCCTGGAACAATAGTGGGATCAGCGGCCTACAACCTTTTCGTGATAATCGCTCTGTGCGTCTTTGTGATCCCGGAGGGTGAAACGCGCAAGATAAAACACCTGAGAGTGTTTTTCGTCACCGCGACCTGGAGCATCTTTGCCTATGTCTGGCTCTATGTTATCCTCGCAGTCTCGAGCCCTGGAGTCCTTGAAGTTTGGGAAGGAATTCTGACGTTCTCCTTCTTCCCGGCAACCGTTCTCACGGCCTACGTCGCTGACAGGCGTCTCTTGATCTACAAATACCTGCACAAGGGTTACCGCATGAACAAACGCGGTGTTATTGTTCAAGGCGAAGCTGGCGACTCGGAAGGAGGGGTTGAACTTGAGATAAAAACGCAGATCGATGGTGTGAGCTGCGATCATGTCGATAGCGATTCACCCGAAGCTAGAGAGTTCGAGCAGACGCGTCGTGACTATATACAAACTTTGCGAGAACTTCGGAAGCGACATCCTACCTTGTCGCTGGAACAGCTAGAGGTAATGGCCCACGAAGAGGTACTTGGCAAGGGGCCCAAGAGCCGGGCTTTCTACCGAGTACAAGCCACCAGGAAGATGGTCGGTGCTGGTAATCTGAGCAGAAAGATAAGCGAGCGTGCACAGAGCGACCTTAGCGAGGTCAAGGCAGAACTGCAGCGAGCCGAGGCCGAGAGCGTGGACATAGAAGCGGTGAATGCAATGCGCGTATTTTTCGAACCTGGCCATTACACGGTAATGGAAAACGTTGGGACTTTCGAAGTCGGAGTTACCCGGGCTGGTGGCGATCTGAGCAAAGCCTGCAACGTGGACTACTGCACCGAAGATGGCTCAGCAGAGGCTGGGTCTGACTATGTCAGTGCTAGGGGCACCCTGACCTTCGCACCTGGTGAGACCAGGAAGACGATTCAACTTTCGGTCATTGATGACGAACTCTTCGAAGAGGACGAGCACTTTTACATCAGGTAAGTTACGGGCAATTGGAAAGAAATCTCTGAAGCGGTTTCGGAACCACTGGAGAGTCGCGCAAGCATTAAAACAGGCATACGTATACTAGAATATTAAATATGCGTGGGACAGTGAGATATGTGCGAGTAATTGGTGCTCAAGTGCTCGGTTCCGTTGTTATTTTATGGTCACGAGTGTCGTCTCTAATATGCTACGGGTAATTGTGAAATCTCTTGAGTACGAGACCTCTACGTGTTTGGCTTTGTTCGATAGCAATTATTATGGCATGGTTAAATATCGAGAAAAAGTTCTGTCCGATATTATATCTACAACAGAAGCCCCAGTTAACAAGGGTACTACTTTCCTTGACGGGTTTACAGAAGTCGTATAATTGAATTATCTTCATGCTGATGATATGGGTTCGTTGCGTAGTACAGAATATTACCATGGAATAAACGTTCAGTGCAAAAAAGAAAATAACGTGACACGTGGTTTATGTTTAGTCATGTTTTTGTAATACTTACCCAGGTCGGAATCAAAATTACAATTTTATTTCCCAAGTCATCACTGCTGGCCTTCAGAGTGCAAGCTAGAATTTTAGGGCCGGATTGCGCGTGCGATGAAATGCCGAATTCCGCCAAGCTAAGTCTTTTCAAATTCTAGTCAGGACCTCTAGATCCTAGGATTGGGCTCCGACCTATAGCTTCTCAATCTTTGATAAAACGTTTTGTAGACTGATTGACGAATAGATTGCAGTCCTTTGATGTCGTAAATAGAATTAAAAGATTCAGTTGCTAATCAGAATTTCAAACTCTAGTCCCGATTCGCACCTCCCAATCTTTACGTAGGACGTAGTTCTACCAAAACAGAGTTATACTTCCGGCGACAAAACCAAAGGTCAGAGTAATTGAGGTCTTATAGAATCGAAGTAGAATTTATATTTATAAATTATTCCTCCCCTGAGTTTGTGTAAACATTTGAGAATTTCGGGGTGGATACAGCTAAAACGGAGCGAACGCTTCGGGATGGATTTATGGTACTTCGTGATACACGTAGGCGATAAATCGAGTTCCCGTTCTGCCCGAATCTGTAATGGATATAACATAGAGTTAGCACAATCCAACGCTGTCATTGTGGTCTTTGTAACCTCGCTGGTAAGGGGGTTGAACGTTTTGTTATACAAGTGAGAAATAAATATTGTCCTGAAATATGACAAGGAAGATATTTCGCGCGGTTTTACCCCCTTTGTGTTTCGCCATTGAAACGGAATTGCAGGGGTAAAGGACAAGGTTTTGAGGGGTGGACAAGGGGCATTCGCGCCCCATTAACAGTGGGGCAAGGGATCCCGCGCCCTTTTCCTTACCCGTGGCAAAAGGTACGTGTCATGAATCGTATTCGTGGATGAATCGATGAAATAGAGAGAAGTCGGGGGCGGCTCAAGCAACTGAACAGTGAACCGGCGTATTGTGGGAAACGTGTTACAAATGACATTTGAGAAGTTTCATTCTTCGTGAATCGTCACCTGGTTTTAAGCAACGATCAGTGTTCGAACGAAGATACGATGAAAAAAAAAGAACAAACTTATGCTCTCGTACCTTGTCTCAATAGTAAACTATTCAAGGTTCTACCCATATGTATTCCGACAACAACCGGATCTTTTTAATAGGTGGGATAAAGTGGTCGTCGAAGATGGAATACCAAGTTTCAAAGATTCATGTCCACTTCATAGAAGATGAGAAGCATAACGCTTCAGAATTGAACATTTTTGCATAAAACTATCCGAAGTTTAGGCATCACAAACGATGGCTAAGGTATCGAACATCGGTCATTACATCTTAATGATTTGACGGAAAATGTTTTCTAACACATCTAGTGAAAATTAGAAAAACTTTCCTAATTGACGAAATGCTAAGTGGTCGAACTTTAGTTTAAAGTGTTTTTTAACTTTTAGGTGTTACCACATATGTGGATAATGTGTAAAACTCTAGAATCTTTCTCATCTACTATGTTCTGAGACGTCGTGTCGTCCGACTTTTGGAACCGGTCCATCATCCTCGACCTAATTTAGATCGCTATTTCAGGCGGTTAAACTCTTTTTTTTTCATCAAACTTTACCAAAGATAAATCGTCATCGACCCTAATTCGGTGCAGGTTATCGTGAAAATATTTTACGGATCGATGGTAACTACCAGTTTGTATGGTGTACAGTTCTTTCCACTTATTGTTAATCTGGGTATGTTTTGCCGAATATATTTCTCCTCCGGGGGTAGTTTGGAGTAGCAACTACTCGTCGACACTAAAAATTCATACAACATACGTTCATATATCACAGCTGTGAAGTATAGTTATTCCGGAATTTCCCTCCGAATAAAAATGAATAAAATATCTAAAACGATATCGCAGCCTTCTTTCCGTGCTTGCAAAATCATCTTGGCGTGGTGTAAGGCTTGATCAATTATTATAAATGGGAAACGCCAAATCCTAATTGCCGTGTAATAAAGCTCGTTGACATTTGTCAAGAGAGTGAATTTTTTTAAAAATTACTCGCAAGTTAACCGCAGGATAATTTTTTAATAGTGGGTTTAGTAATTACACGGGTATCATTAGCTCTGAAGACAAACGGACTTTTTGTCCCAAAAAATTTTCGACGGGGGCTTGAAATTGAATGAAAACCGGAGCCGCACCATGTCCGAAAAATCTTCTATTAGCCACATAACATAACGCCAGGGCAGAGTCGAATTGCATGTGTTAATGAGGGCGTGACATACCCTCGATGCATCACAGGGGTCGTTATGACCGAACATAACGTTTTCTTGGCTCGTTTCTTTTGCGTAATACTCTTTAAATCGATCTGGGTAATTCCTCTAATGCACTCGGTAAAATCTAGACCTTTTCTATAGCCATAGCCAAGGATAGAACCAGGGTTTCGTGTTCGACGCGCATTTCCGTCCAATGTGAACCACTGACGACCTATATTCCTCTCGCAAAGTAGTCGAGGGGGTACGACCGATTTACCATAGCATGCAACAACTTCGAGTACTTCTAGTTACCTACTCGTGCTACTCAACTTATCGCTTGAGGTAAAGCAAAAAAAGAATGAAGAAAAAAAAAACTGGTGTTGTTTCAGGCTGAGCAATTGTACCCAACCAGCAATGCTGGTTTCCCCGAGTTTGGCGACGGTCATGATCCTCGACGACGACCACAGCGGTATCTTTGGATTTCCGGAACGTGATGTGGAGCTGGTGGAAAGCGTCGGCCAATATTCGCTCAGGGTGGTTCGGTACAGCGGTGCTCGAGGCCGGGTTGTTATCCCATACCACACTGAGGAGGGTACAGCGAAGCCAGGGAAGCAGTACATGAACGTTGAGGGCACCCTGACCTTCGAGGACAACCAGACAGAGTAAGTAGCTGAAGATTGAGCGGCTATTTTCCCCCTAGAGGAGTTAGTAAGCGGTGAAAAACAGAAGGATCGTTTTTGTTCTAACTTTAAAGAAAAAAAGGAGTATAAAAATCAACCAACTCTGCATAGTAAATCGAGGGGACCCAGAAAGGTTTGGACGGGTCGAGAATTTTTTCATGTTTGATCGTTTGTAACAAGGCCAAAGTTGAATATAAACAAATATCATCACTAAGGGGTGTTTATTATGATATTATCAAATAGAAAAATGCAGCGAAGATCATTCCAGAGTCAGTGATAGAAGCGCTGCAGCGCAATGATCCAGATTGTATGAAGTCCGGTGTTGTCACGATTCCAGGAGAATGCATAAGGATTTTGTCAACTTGCAGCGATATTTGTGCCCCTCTTTCTCTATTGAACCTGAAAAATTCAATATCGCAAAAACGTCACGAAAATCGCGTGAAAAGAACGGGAAAATTTGAAGAATCCGAGTCATTATATAAAAATTGGAATAAAAAGGTCCATCGATGATATGGTCGGGATTTTTATCCAGCTTTTGGTATTCCAACAGCTACTAATCCCCGCTATCACCGATTGGTCGAGGTTCGGCAGAGTGGAACCTCGTGATATAGATCCGTGCGCGGTAATTGGAACTGTTTGCCGGAGCAGCTCGAGCGATCTTATAACCCACGGCTTTAATTGGTAACGGCAAATTGTTATTTGGAAAGAGGACCTACACCCAGTTTCCAATATTTCCCGATTCGCGGAGAAAATCGGCATCGCATTTATCCGCGACAGAAAAAAACCACTGCTAAAATAATTGAAAATAATTACCACCGCGATATCGCCAGCTCGGGAAATGTGATATAATGGTGAACCGCACAAACTGGAATGAGCTGTTCATACTCGGCACACCAATGGTTTTTTGAAAGAGCTCATATATCTCGCTGCTTCTGAACTGGCAAAAATAAAGCTCCTCCGAGTCTTCACTTCAGCCTCAGGATACAATTTGGTCTATGAATCGCTTTCACTCCATTATTCGCCCCGGTTTTATTCAATCGCGTGATTTATATCCGTCTGCGTCCAATAAGATCAATCGTTTTCTTCTCGAGTAATTAATTATTCGGGCTTTGAAGATTGATAGAAAAATTTCCACGCCACATTATTTGCCCGGTTAATTCATAAAGACGGTTATACCTGAGCTTGGTGACCGAAGAAATCAGATGTTAATGTATTCCGAAAATTTGCATGTAAGCAGGGCGGTAGGCAAAATTGAACGAACGAGTCGACAGCCTCTGGAGACCAGATTCCGACCACGGAGCTCCCGCATAAGCCCATGTTTTATACATACACGAATTTTTCCTAAAACGAAATGCGATTTTAGTCTGTCTGCTTAAGTTCGGTTTCGCAAAAGCGGGATTGCGTCCTGGAAAATTTTCACGTTTCAATTGAACGTTGGCCGCTAATTTTCATATTTCTGACTCTTACCACTTTAAACGTTAGTTCTTCAAACAAAACTGATCCTCCCAATACATCTGCAGTGGAGGTAAATTGCATAAAGCACGTGTATGTCGTAGTAGAGTGAAGAATTGAAATGCAATTCACTGAACAGAAATCAGATAAAATAAGGAAATAAAGTATTTTAGCGAAGACTTATGAGTTAATATAAGGAAGCTTTTTCAACGAGCCTTTTGAAGCAACTGTGAACTTAGCTCTGTCGGAGTTCACACCGACAATGAGTTCAGTGGACGTCGAGTAAGCATAAAATGAGGGAAATTTCAGAGCCTCGTATACATATAGCTAAGTATAGATGAGAGAGTTCTGGAATAATGGAATGGCTGGAGAATATTTCCGGCTCAGGGGGTTATTGTAGTTTCGAAAAAAGCGCTTCTTAATAAACATTAGGATTTGAGTGGAAGAAAAAAACGTCTCGCACCTCAGAGCTTAGGCTAAAAAAAGAAATAAAGAAAAAGATAAAGGGCAGGTGGAACTCGACAGAAAGTACGCGTGGCTGCGTTCAAGCTGCAAGTGGGCCACTAGGGGGAGGGAAGCCCCAAGGCTGCGTTCATGAGCCCCTAGCTGTTGGCTACTACCTGCTGACTGCTAACGACCCTCGGCAGCTCTCTTCGCTCTATCGCGCGACCATTTTAGCGTATATACTCAGTCCTGTCAAGATATTGAACTGATTGTATATCGACTTGTAATTAAGACTTGTTAGCGTTGTTAGGCCGATGAAGCCGCAGAATTATTCATCAATTTATACTCTATTCGCCTTCGCCTTTAAACCCGGTTGGAAAATGAACTTAACCAATAACTATCACTAATGTAAGAATCTAATATCAGTTATGCGAATCTTATGCTCTAGATGAAATTCGACTTGTTCAAGGGGTTTCCCTACTGTGTCCACCATGAAAACAGGCTATATTTAGGGGATTCGTTGCGGAAAAACTACAAACGTAATATCAGTGATTTTTCCATACGTATATATATGTATATATTAAGGAATATGAGTATCAAATTTTATTGAAAAATATCAATGTTCGAATCAGTTATGTAACTTCGCTGCTCTTCGCGCGCCAGCTAATGGTGTACCTATCTTGGTCCATATGGTTGGATTGAAGAAAATAAATATACAGGGTGATCCAGAATGCTTTGCAGAAATTTTTAACTTCAGTATTTCTCAAAATATTTGAACTGCGAATGTTGCAAAGGAACCTTCTTATATTGCGAGATAGTTCAATTTTTGTTAAAAAATGTTCCAATCTCTTTGTATTCGTGATTCCGCAGATGAACTGCTCGGCCAAATTCACCGAGGTATCTCTAATGCGGAGAACTTTGTTCTATTTTCAAATCGAAGCTGTAGTACTTACTACTTGTTTGCAGATCGATAACAGAGGCGGTGATAATTATTTTGACACGCTATAAGGAACGATCAAAGTGTGTAACAGAATTCTTAAATCTCTATGGTTTCCTTACGCTGCGTGTGGTATACAAGTCCTAGTCTAGGTCGATAGAGAGACACAGAGCGTGGTGGAGACACGGAAAACTCGATTAGAATTATCGCCGTCTTTCTTGATTACCCTTGTCTGAAACTGACGGAGGAAAAAACTAGGGAAGCATAAAGATAGCCACTCGAATGTGGGCGGCAAAGCGCGAGAAATTAAATTAACGAAATTGAAAACGGAAGGAAGAAAGGAATATGGACTCAAATAATTGCTTCGACTGGTAATGGAACGCAAATTATATGATCCGATCAATTGCGGTTTATAATATCGATAAACTCCACGTGGCTGTGAAGATAATTCCTCTCCACACCATTATGGAGTTACAGACTATCACCGTGGGGGCGATGATTTTGTCATTGATCAGCTACTCTTCGTCTTTCGATTATCTTTTCATCTGTGCATCTTCCGAATACCGTATCAACGTACTTTCAATCAAGGTACAGAATTTCTGCAGTCCATTAATTTTCGATTTTTTAGCAGTGCAGGTACGAAGTGATCATACCAGCTGAAGAGTCTCAACCACAAGCACCCTGCCTGGATCGACACTATGTTGACTCCAGAGCGAGGTTAGACGTGGCTCAGTTTCGGAGAGCTACATCCTATATTTTTGCAATTCAGCATACGAAGAGGCATAGCCAGATAATCAATTTGAGTACAAGTTAGGACGAGACTCTGATCATCATCAAGTCCGCATTCGAACGAATAATGAGTCGCTGTTTGGTTTAGTCGAAAAAGGACATTCCAGGGTGAATTGGGTCTCAGTTCGTGATTTCTTGCAAGGCCTCTGATCCTAAAGGCTAATAGGATGACGACACTGGAGAGGATGACCAGGGTGGTTGTGTGGCAAAAATCCAAGAATAGTTAGGGCATATTTCAGCGATTTATCAACTTGGGCTTGACAAATTTCGTGAATGATGTAATATAATATTCGTGAAAGAATGAAGTCGAGTAATCGATTGATCGACAAATTTCTGTAGGTATAAGTATAAGCTAACAAATGGAACAATTTGAGATCGCGTTACGGAAAGACATACACTTATACTTCCGGCATAAATTTTGGCTTCTTGAAGGGCCTCTGATCCTGTTGGGAATATTGTTTAAAGCCCGGAGGAATTGAGTTTGTGAAAATTAGTTTGGGGCTGAGGAGTAGATGCATGCGGTAGGAAAAGTAGAGAGGGATGTGCAGACCTAAGAAGAGATGAAATGAGCCTTATAAGAAAAACTTTTTCCGTAATTGACCAACACTTTTCCTGATTAGAAAATATACTCCCTTAAGAAGTTTCGTCTTGTTTACAGGACCAAGTAGTATGACACTTTTTGCCTTGAGAAAATTTAAAAGATTTTCATAAGAAGACTGTCGGAATTTTGCCTCAGGCTTCGTTAAAAAAATTTGCTCGACTTTACCGTGACTAAACTTACGCTCAGAAATACTTTACCTCGGACTCCACAGCATCCTTGAAGTTCACGACGTGGCGCTCGCGTAATCACTGCAGTTATGCTCAGACTAGGGATTATAATTGCCAGGATCGTTTATATGGCTCTGAGAATTTCTTCTCCGGAGAAGTGCGTACAATTGTGCATCTAGATATTACGGAGTAGAAATAATTCACGGCTCGGTGCGGGCGGCAGGCCGTAATCTCGGTGGGTTGCTCTTCGAAATATGTCCGAAACCCAGCTCATCCGAGATTAATATACTTCGTTCCAGGGGTTTCTCTAAGACAGAACAATTCCAAATACCGCATATTATCAACGCGGAATGAAAATGTTCGTTTCACACCCCGATGAACAGTGACTTTGGTCAAACTTGCGACGAACTTATACCCTATAGAAAGCTTTCAAAGTTATCTAATGCAATCGAGTTTCCAAAATTTTTACATTTTTGTTTATCAATATGAGAAAATATTACTTCTGATAAAAAATTGTGCTTCTGTGGTTCGCTCAGAATTAATCAACAATTCGGAATACAGAGATAGACAAGGAAGACCTCGTTTCATACTAGAGTAAAACGAGAAGAAATTAACCACATCGTTCTCATCTCCGAAAACCATTCACATTCTGATATGAAATATTCCCAACTAGTTTTGGTATTATAAAGAATTGTGATTCGTGACGACCGCAGGACTTTCCCGCCCCGAATGCTATACTCTATAATTTTACGACTGCCAGGAGCCCGGAACGCTGGCGCACGAGAAAATCCCTGGACTATCCTGGGCTGCGAAGAAGGAGGGTTTCGCGGTGTCTAACGTGGGTGGTGATTCTGCGCCATTATACCACACCACGGATTAGAATTAATGCCATCGCAACGATCGCTGCAGGATCCCCTGCAAAGCGTATACCCGGATATGAAGGATATGAAATAGTCCGCATGGCTACGAGAATTTCATCATTTATTTCGCCTGTCATACACACCTCGGGTTAACCCAACTGGAATTATGTGGCGGGTCACTTAATTCGCGAGCTGGTAAAGTGTGCTTGTTGAATTTGTCAGTGCAGAGAACTGAAACTCGGACTAATTAGATCGGTGTTTCTTGGAATTTACTCTTTAGACTAGAGCACTAATTGATGGCTACACTAAACTTGTACAGTTGAATAATACATCGCTGCAGGACGTCGGAGTGTACCGCTTGTTCAGAAGATGTAGCGGGTGGCTGATCTATAATTTAAAGAAGATATACCGGCGTTTAACATTCTATAGATACAATACGCTGCACCCGCGCTTCAGTTTCATTTAAGGCTATTACCTATTACGATTTCCTTCATCATATTAAATCCCCCCTTCGACAATATCCCACAAATATTTTCTGAACCTTCTGGCAGAATTGAACAGCAGAGAAATTTATCAAATTTTGAATTATTTATATTTCCTGATTGTGCTATGCAAGACAAACTATCGGGACGGAAATCATTTTTCAAAAATGGTATAGTGTGTTCTCAATATACCACGAATATCATATCATGCGGTTTCGAGTTTTAGCGGCGTGGCGTGGCGCATCTACAGGATTCTTTTTTTTCCATTAAAATTTTCATCTCATAAGATAGCCGAAAAAATTAACTTGTGAAAATTACAAACAATACATTATAGAATCGTAAACGACGTGCCAGAGAAGAACAAATAACCACTGCTGTTTGCACTGCGTGGATAATTCAATATCTGTAGATATTGTAAACATACATACCTAAATAGGGTTTTATATGCGTTTGTCCGGAAACTGGAGTTTTTTAAATTTCCTCATTTTATATCGATGCCATACTGGCCCTATAACGACCGTTTACATTATTGTTTAATTAACTTGAGCTGACTCATTCAAATGGATTGTGGTCGTAAACAAAAACCTGAACAGACCCTCAATATACAAGGTGGATTATGAATATGACATAATTGATTATTGTCGGTCGTAATTCACAAGGAAAATTGAAAACCGATTGGCTAAATATCAATTATATATTTTGGGGGATTAACGTGAGCTGTGGGATCATGTAAATGACTGTAAGGGATCTCCTTCTTCATTACGGTTATGATTCCCCCAAGTAGTTTCGAGGTTCCGCGATCACCGATGAACGACGTGAAGATTTAAATACCCAAATCGTACCCGTATCGTAATGCTATAAAATTGCGATTGCTATACAGTTTCGCAGTAAAATGCCATTAGCTGATAAGACCCGGCAATTTATTATCATCGAAGTGTCGGAGTCACATCGTGTACGCAAAACGTCCCTTGCTTCAGCCTTTAAAATTCTAACTTTAGGACCCCCGACATTTTTTATTTTCCAGATTAAACGTAACGGTAAAAGAGAAGAACGTGATTTGCCAACTTTGACGGCCGATTTCGAAGTACATACTATATCTATAGTGAATATACTTTCAGATAACAGAAAGCATATGACATTCCTCCACTCTCCATCTAATTCATTTTTTTATCTCTACTTTTTGATTATTCGAGAAAGTAAATTTTAAACTCGTTATCTCATGCGATTTACAAATTGTATTGGAGGTATCTGTGGAGGACTGGTATGTGTCCGATTTCTTTTTTTTTTTCGTTCGTTTTTTTAAGCACAAGTTTTATCCCAGAAGTTCGCCAGTCTTTTGAAGCATAATCGAGTAAAAGTTCGAAATTGTGAGCTCTCAGATCTCGGATTTAGATGCAGTAAAAGTAAAAGAACTGAATGCGAGGATTTGGACCAACTGGCATTTCGATTTCAGATATTTGGGTCTCCATTTGTTCAAAAAAACCCAACCTCCGTTAGATGAAGAGGCGACGTTTTGCTACTGCAAACGTGACTCAAGCGATCGATTTTTTAATGTCCAATTTTCGAGTGTACGAACTTTGCTTTTGCTGTTTTTCAATTTTCCAGAACAAAAATGAACGCATCGAAGAGTTTTTTTTCAATCGGATAGAGGTTTGCTTTCTGAAAAATGAGAAAGCCAAATAGACCGTGCGATTATGTGGAAATTACAAGTTTCAAGTGCGCAGGCGCTGATTTATTCGAATATTACGAGGGTCGCCAATTTCAGACTTAATGCCACAAATATCCTTAGAGTCCGTCTGCTATTTGTTTACGATCGTTGTCAAATACAAATGGCGGCAGGCCGTGGCAGGAATAGGTTATGTTTGTGTGAATCTAGCAGACGACAGAACTAGGGATATTACTGAAAAGTTGGTGGAGCTGCTAGCGCGATTCTGCCGGCCAATGATATTCGAATAAATCAGCGTTTGCACACTTGGAATCTGTAATTTCCACATAATCGCACGGTATAAAATTCACGCAATGGTTGATCCAAGTCCCTGCTTTGAGGGAGCGGGGCTCAAGTCGATTTTTGACGGCATAAACCACTTTTGCGAATTTTAAAATTTGGCCATATTCGAGACGTATACCCCAGACAGACGCAATCACTACGGATAATAAAAGTAGAACCTGATAGGCTATCGCGCTGTTAATCTCCAAACCGCCTGAAGGAGTTTCAAGTTCGTCCTTAGCCCCGCTATATGAATCCATTGTGCTATTATTCATCTGCTTATTGGGTTCGTTTATCCTTAATTTATCCTTAATCGAAATCTAAAAATATTTCATCGTGCTTCAGAAAGTGTGATGGATGAGTCCCAGAGGATCAAGAATAAATCCAAGCACATCCACTAACGACTAGGTATAATTCCGGACAGCAGTCGTTAGTTTATCTAAACCTGCATATGTAATACAATTTTCACTCGCAAATACTATGTAATTCATTAACTCTACATACGGTGAGATGTATTTCCCTAATCGTAAGACTGAAAATTTAATTGGGCTGAAAATTTCATCTAGCTCTGACGAGATGAAGATGAGAAGAGCGAACGTATAAACAAGCTATATAAGGCAGTATCAAATATTTTCAAATACCATTTAGGGAGCAAGTAATTCGATGCTTTCCTTATTTTGGGGCTCTTATCACCCCTAAAAGCAATTCCCAGAGGCATGTAATATCATGAGACGTTATTCCACTAATGGTAATATTCTTTCGGGATCCAAATATAATTGATAAAAAATTGTCAACTTTGGATGCGTCTCTTGAAGATAGATATCTACATATTTCCCTTCGGAATCTTTTTTTTTTTATATTTCAATATGAACCGTTACAGTTTCATGCAACAGTCGCGCACTCGTTCGTCATAGCTTTTTGTGATCTCGAAACGATTCGCTGCTATCGTTCAAGCCGTCGATATATCTTATCGCAAAAAAAAAAAAAAAAAAACCGAAACAAAATTTTCCACTCCATGTCTGCAAGTCGCGATATCTCCGACGTCATGGAATGCCTGGAGAGATTTTCCACACTCTGTGACTACAGTGGCTCTCCGTAACTGGAGTTGTCATCAGAGGAGCTGTATCTGATTGAATTGAATTCTAAATTGATAAGTAAACGCCCGTATATTTGGGGGGGGGGGGGGGGGGGGCTGCATAAACCTTGAAAATAATTTTTTTACAGATCGCCGCTACGCTCTGAAGAAATATTTCATTTGCTTAACTTTTTCCCAACCGATTACTCGCTTTATGGGACACGATTGAAAATTATTTGAGATATTATGGGCTTCGTCTTGCATAGATTGATGATGGTAGCTGGGTACGGCCCGGTACAGGTAGCATAGTTCATCGAAACATGCCAAATTTTGAGGGAATATTCCACATTAATTTCGTTCCGGGGCGAACCAATGATATTCGACGAGTTCACTTTATCTCTTTACATTATTAGTTAGCCCTGAAATGACTTCCTTTTATAACATAGGTATAGCCTCCAGATGCTTCGATAAACGGTGCGACCAGTACCTCACGCCAATTTCCTTCAACCATGCGATTCTGTAATAACGAGATGAAAGTTTACCGTAAAAAAAAAAAAGAAGCGGACGAGTAGGTTAATGGGTCCAGAGTATTTTTGGCATCGTTAAGATAATCACCTCTTGCATCCCCTCGGCATCACCGCGGTAGAATATGTTTATTAGCGAGTCGGTAGGTTGTACCCTGGATGAAATTCTCGATGAATAAATAAATCGGAAGGTTTAACGTGCCTTCAAGATGACTATTTCCGTGAGTCCTTGCGGGCTAAGCGCGGTTTACCACAATCGTTCGATATTATACATAAGCGTGAAAATTAGATCGCCAGTAAAACGATCGAGGGTGGTTACTAATTCGGTGAAAATGTTAAACTCGTCATTTCTCTTCCCTTAAAAAGCTCGACGTTAAAGCTGCTATCGCTGATGTTAAGGTGATTCCTTACCCAATTCCACCTGACCTGAAAACATTGGGCTGAACACGTGTAGAAGGTGCTAACGGTGCTAAAACGGTTTCAAGAACGTTTTACATAGATTTCTTCTATATTTTAATGTGAAACCAACATGTTTTGGGCCGTACGCGTACGGAACCGCACATGGAATTGCGCGACGGATTTTTTTTTTATTTCGGTGCCCAAGCAGAGGTATTCCGTTTAATACCACCTTCTGAACGCGTTCAGCCCAATGTTTTCAGGTCAGGTGGAATTGGGTAGGGAATCACCTTAACCGAATGTTTCAATTTCGCATCGTTGACCATTCTCAACTGTTCACTATTACATTGTATCCGAGAAACTGCAACACCCCTACGGTTTCTATAGTGGATTTTATCACACGACAAACAGTTCGGTGGATACGTGCTGCGTTCATGTTTTTATGCTTCATCATATCTTCTTTTATACCTTTACATACATATATGGGGGCGATAAAACGTCGTACATACCTATAGCAAGTAATCTTGGTTTATAGTTGCTGCTCGAATGGCATAAGCACGTCGTTTCACCTCCACATCGCTCTCTGTTTTCGTGCTAACCATTGTCTCCACTGTTCAGAACTGTAGACACACCCTGGTGAAAATAATTCTACGAATTCCTATAAAATTATTAGGGCGATTGATATTTTTTGTAGTTCTCCATGTGGAATTGTAGTCTTCTCTAGTCTAATTATGAAAAAACAAATTTTTTTGAAAAACCACGGAAATTAAATTTTTTTTTATGATAAACCATGAAAGTTTACCATTTTTTGATGATAAACTACAGTAATCTACAATTTTTTATGAAAAAAAAAGAAAACTACCAGTTTATAAATTTGTATGAAAAACTACGAAAGTCCAAAGTTTCATGAAAAACTACCATGATCTGAAATTTTTAGATCGTACGCGTGGTGATACCCGGACTTAACAGTGATAAACTACGAAATCCTACAATTTTTCATGAAAAACTACAAAAATCTACAATTTTTTTGTGATGGGCCACGGAAGTTTCCAAGTTTTTATGATAAACCACAGCAAGCCACAATTTTCCATGATAAACCACGGAAAATTTTTCATAAACCGAAAGTACTAAGGTCTATAATTTTGTATGAAAAATTACGGAAATCTATAATTTCAAATGAAAAACTAGGAAAATCTACAACTTTCAATGATAAACGACAAAAATCTATGATATTGTCTAAAAACTAAAAAAATTTACAATTTTTTTAATGAAAGACTAGAAAAGTCCAAATTCTTATGAAAAACTACGAAGATCTAAAGTTTCTTGTGATGAACCATGAAAGTCTCCAATTTTTCATGTTAAATCACAGCAATCTATAATTTTCTACGGTGAACCACAGGATTTTCAAATTTTTCATGGAAAACTATAGAATATTCTGAATTTCCTAAAAATTCGGAGAAATTCGTAGGAGTATAAATTTCTACCAGCCAGCTAGGGCATGCAATGTTTTACCGCAATAGTATGTTACGTGTCTGGCTTATTTTCCGGGTATCTAACCGGCACTTCTTGATGCTGAAACTTTCCATCGATCTATACTATACTCTTATCTGGTTTTGCTTTCTTCGTTATGAATTTTATGGAGCAATCTAGTACAGGCTTGAACGTTTTACAACTGTGACGAGCATCGAGGCAGAGCTTCGTAGGCTCGTTGACGGACCTCGAACTCGTCTTTGAGGGCAGAATTTACTGGAGGTGGAGAAGAAAATCTGATTACAAAACACGTGCAGTCGATAAGCCCAGCCATTGCGAACGAATCTGATACAGTTATAGCGATTGTGTCGAGCCTGAGAGGGCCGAGGCTGCTACCCGCATTAGCAAGACACGCACAAAGCACCACGGCGCAAAGACTCGTGCGTCGACTTATGTCGAATACCTCACGAAGCCTGAAATTAATTCAAACACGATTACATCTTATCGTCGGTGCTCGTAGTAAAATTCGTTACGCGTCGTCAAGAGACAGATACGCAAAAGATTTACACTTTAAAAACATTACAGTCTGTTCCAGAAAAAATATGAGAATTAAGGGCGTCGCCTATGGCTCTCTCGCTACTTTTTTTCTCATCTTCACATTTTCCAAGACAATGAAGTTTCCAGGCAGTCATTTTACAGATGAAGGATCTATCTCTGCCACCGCTTTCGCCAAATTATAGATTTCACTGTCAGTTTCACGTAGAACAATTTTTAAAGTAAGCCATCTTTGCGACGATGCACAGCGATAAGAGAATTTTTTTTAAGATTCCACGACTGCTATTCCCCTTATATCTTTTCTCTACAATTGAGAGCCCAAATCAATGCATTCGGATGAACAATCCAGGAATAATCAGTACTATAGCGGAGCATTGAAGAGGCAGTTGTTCGCGCAAAATGCAGTTGCGCATGCGTTACCACTTACCACTAGGCCCACGGGCGGCCTAGACATACGAGGTACCCCCACCACTCGCGACTCAGTCAGCGCGGAAGTTTTAGATTTCTGCCAAGTCAAAGTATTGAGAAGTCCATATTTTCAGCTATTTTTCATGAATAGTGTAGAGAAATATTGCGGAAAAAACAGTAACGTAATTGTTTTTGAAAGTTGCCGAGATCTTGTCGTTTGAGGTTACATGATTGCCGTATATTGCACAAACCACATCCAAGTTAAGGGCCATGGATTTTTTTTACAATCACGCCAACCTTAAAAACATAATAGTATCGTTTTTTGTGGACTTTCAAGGTCAACGAGAGACCAACAATCATTAAAATTTAAGAAATCATCGCTATCAGAAACCCATTTTCGCAGAGGAACTATACCTGTTCAATTTTCATACCAAAGGTAGAAGTAACATCGGAAAAAGTTCATAATACTGTTAATTTTGGATAATGTCATGGAATAATTTATTGATAAACAAGAGGATACCGGAGTTTTTTTAACTACCGAAAAACTTTGGATATAACAAGCTACAGGGTTCTGAAAACTGGTAACAGACGTGATTTCCAAGTGCAGTTTAGTTTCTTTGAATATGACGTAAAGGGCTCTCGCTCCTTTTCCAGAATGATGCTTGAGTGCCACTGGCGCACGGTGTATGTACCTCATCCGAGTGGATTAAGGTTAAGACAGACGACAACGCGATACGCTGGAAAACTGTGATCCCATAGTTAGTCGTACTTTCCAAAAAGCTCGACATGACACTGAAATGTACGTCAAGTTAATCGAAACAGTCTATACGGATGAAAATATTTCATTTGGAACGGGATATACAAAGTTCGTACAAAATTTAGTACCTATGTTAGTTTCGTTCGTCGGTATGACTGTTACGCACAGATGGTCTAACCCGCAGTGAAGCCCATATATCGCAAAATAACATTATTCTACATTTTTCATTTCACTAAAGTGAAAATAACTGTAATGGATCCTCGTGTGAGCAGCTTTACCCCGGAGGAGGTTTTGGCAGTAAGCCAACAATTCATTCGATTATACCGAGGTAATCGACGCTATATGGTGGTGGACGTGATTGTTTAGCATTCACAAAATTTACTCACGCTGTTTTCTGTGCAATTATTATCCGCATGCCACGACGCCATGCATGTCAGCCTCGGGCTAACAATAAAACGAATTACCCAGTCAATATTGAATTCTGGATTTGAATGCTGATTTCAGCTTGTGTACAGAGCGCGGCTATTGAAGTATTGGCAACATTTTTTCTATTACATTTGTAACCGCCCAAAGGTTGTTCTTGATGCAAGCTACTTTACAGCTACTTGGTTTCTCACTGAGATGACGGATCACGCTAAGTCAAATTAATAAACAAGCACAAGTTAATGCTGCAGTAGAATTCATTGTTCACCATTGTCGAGGCAGAGCTCTGCGTAATTGTTGGGTGTGTTTGTATCGGGGTTGTACATCAGTCGAGGTTAAACCACCAAACAATTCAGTATACCTATCTATGTCAGAGTGAATTCCGAGTTATCAGCTCTTCCATACTTTATTGTTTCTAAACAACCTAATAAGTGGAGTAAAAGCTATGAAATAAATATACAGGGTGATTCACGTTGCGCGCACCACCTAATAAGGGTAGATTCCTTGTGGGATTCTAAGACTAATTTTCCTTTACCAAAGAGTCGTAGGACTAATAGTTATCTAGCTGAGGAAAACCTTAGTTGACCAATCGCAAAACTTATAAGTGACACGGACAGGGCTGACCATTGGTGTAAGTTGAGCGGTATCCTGTCTGTGTAAATTACAAGCTCTGCGATTGGTCATTCAAGATCTTCCGTAGCTCGGGAACTGTTCGTTCCACGACTTTTTGGTAAAGGAAAATCAGCCTTGGATTCATATGAGGAATCTGCCCATATACGATGGTGCGCACAAAGTGAATCACCCTGTATATGTATATATTCAGGAAAGTGGAATAACATGGTTCCTGACGATAGAACAACAGCTATTACTAATCTCGAGACTTTTATCATCGTTAGCGTGACTGAGATGATTTTTACGGGTTGATATCGTAAAAGAAATTGATCTGATTTCTTGGGTAACTCAACGTAAGACGTGAAATGTTAAGCAGTTCTGTAGTTTACATTCTGAATCTTGCAATTTCATACCGCAAATCCACGCCCCAGCACTCAAAATCGGTGTAAACACTCGAGACTTGAAGCTATTGGTTGAGATTATATGGCGATTTTTTTCATTTTTAGTTATTGATAAAAATCGAGAAGCGTAACTTTGACGACGACCATTTTTCTCCGTCGTTCATCCCTTTTATTTGGCATCCAAAGTCGCATTTTCATAACGCATATCGCGACCGTAACTTGGATCGATTACTTACTCTGTGAGTTTTCACCCAAGAATATCGCTGACACACATCGCGAGTTTGACACCAGTGTCATTGCGTAGGGAGGATGAGATTTCGGGAAGTTGGACGTGAACAATGTGGCTTCGCCATGAAAGTAGGCAATAAATTCCAAAGTTTCGACCTACTCGAAATTTTTCAGAGTAATTTACAACGATTCTGTCACCCTGGAGAACGAATGGAGACTTAGCACAGCTTTGGGCTGGGTTTGATAAATCATTTTTAGCATTTTAACTGCCTAAGCGCGATCTTCCAGCATGGCAACGCGTTCTGAAAAATGAAAATCTGTATGAAGCAAAATAAAACATAAATGAAAGCACGGACGAAAATATTACCTGGCTACGTGGAGGGTAAAAATTTGTTGCGTTATCTTCCCGTTCGAACAATAAGGGTAGCTTGCGTGTCTGTATCGTTGCTCGCCAGATTAGAGACGAGCCTTTCAAGAGACGTGTACATATATACGGTATAGGTATGTATAGAAAACAAATTGGGCCCACTCATCGTAAGATAAGCAAAGGTCGACTTATCGGCCGAGATCAACTAGGGGAAGTCTTGTAATCTTGAAAAGGGTAAATTGACCTACTTTCACTGAAAACTCACGCACAAATTTCGACCCTTTTTCTTGAAAAATTTCACGTTCAGCAGAGGGCATATAGAAAGACAACTTTCATACAAAGGCCATGGTAGAAAATCAGATATGATCATACAGTTTGAGAACTCTGGAGGTTACAGATCGAGCTTGACTATGAAAAAAATTCTAGATCTTTGATAAAAAGGGAATCTACCTCGAAATTATAAAGTTTCAATATTCAGAGATTCGTCGTGAATTCTGAATCACCCCGTATAAGTCTATGCTCACCAGACACCGCCATGACAGTTAATCGCCATTATCCCACAGGATTATTACCCGTGGCGCCACCTGGATCTAGCTTGCACTTTCGGCACTTTGTGGGGACACCCTTGCCTCTAGGCGAACATGGGAAGTGTCCCGGCACGAGTTGCCTCCTCAGAATTTTTTTCGCGTGATTGTTTCCGTAAGATAAGCGAGCAAGTCCGAGTGGCTTTGTGAAGGCACGAGAACAACGCCGCGACGAGGAGGGTAACCGTCGAGTATGCTCTCATCGCAGTTACCTCATTTTCCCCACCTAAAATTTTCTCATAGCTACTTCAATTTGACGGTTCTTTCCGGCTCGAAAGCAGGTCTCTAACTGTCTCCGTTCTTTTGTCATTTAAATGGAAGAAAATGATCTCCGACTATATTTAGCCGTTGGAATCACTCCGCTAGATACTCTCTTCCCTCTCTTCGTGAACAACACTTCTAAGATATCTAATCATCTATAGCCGCGCGGATGATAAATGTTTGGCTTTTTCAAGCAGCGTGGTGAGAATTTAGCTCATTATTACGCTTGGGTAAAACTGATTAAAACCATCCTACGAACAATGCGCAGACACCATTTCAGAGTGCGGAAATTTTGCAGCAATTTCACCGTACCTTATACCTATATTCTTCACTCTCTACTAAAATAAAGCTAACTATGTTTGCGCCTAATTAGAAGTAGATTCGAATCAGTTTAACGCTGCTCTCGCATCTGGAAATTCAACGTAATCCAAACAACATCGTCTCACTCTTGTCTTCCGGAGTTTATATCAAATTGGAAACTTGCAACTAGTTAGTCGACAGCAAACATGACCAGAAAATGTCGTATAGGACGCGCCTAATCAAATGTACTCATTGACAATGTTTGTTTGAAATTTCTAGCAAGTTTTCGGTTGCTTTTGGCTGAACATCCGGCACATGCGACGTTCCGAAAATCAAACTTATTTTCAACCTGAACTTCTCGATATGGTAAATTTGATTATCGCATTTAGCAGACTGCGAAAAATCACGCAACTACGTTCCTATAGACTGGAATGAAGAAAATAAATTTTATTTCGAGAGCGCTGACAATATTTCGTGTCTCCCTCAGGTGTAGCTTGCGGAAGGAGATGAAACTATGAGAGATGACGAAGGTTAACGAGCTCTTAAGAGAAGGGTGTCATAAGCCTTTATATAGGTTCATCGAGGGTAGAAATTGGTGCCCCACCGAGGGTTGAAAGGGACAAGCTCACCGAGGTCACGTACAGAAGTAAATGCCAATTCACACCTAGACAATATGATGAGCGTTGATCTACAATTCGCTTTGATGTTCTAATTTTGATTTTGCGAACTGCTCTTTGGCCGCCGTATAATGTGTATACCTTACAATTAAAGGGAAACTGTTAACAAAGCTCTTTTTCGACTCCCCCGTTCCGCTCCGTCTCAGTTTGCCACTTGAGTCATCTGAAGGGATGGGGAACAACGTGTACCATGTAAACGGGCTCGAGGGCATTCGAGCTTTCTGTTCATTTTCTCATTCTACTTCGTCCGCGTCTTCTTCATCTTTTTATTTTTGCCCAAGCTTCGAGAGAATCGTCGAGTTATTTCCGGAACTCGGTATTGTTACGATTGTTATTGTATCAAAAGCCACTCACGTCATTATATATCTTACTCACAATACAAAAGTTTCTTATTGTTCTGTAAAAGTTCCTAACGTACAAGTTAATTGATATAGAAAATTTGTCATCCGAGTCACGTTTGCAGATCATTGGCAAATGACTAGGTCAACTAATTCTCGTCCGCACGCTAGTGACTTTTTTTTCTCTTTTTCCCATTTTCAAGATAATTAACTTTTTTGGGAGTCATTTTAGAGACAGAGGATATATTTCTGCCAACTTTCTCGCGCAATCTTGGATTGCGCTTCCAGTTTCACGAAGAACAGTCTTCAATGTCAGCGAACTTGCAGTGATTTTTTTTTTCAACACTTTACGACGGCTATTCCCTGACTGCATCCTTTATCTATAATTGAAGACCCGAATTGATGTAATCGGATAAACGACTGAGTAATACTCAGTAAAATAGCAAAGCGCAAGACAGGCGATCGTTCCCACAAAATCCAGTCACGCGCACATGTCCCGAGTGGGCCCACCGGCAGCTTAGAAATACCAGGTACCCCCACCACTCACGACTCTCAGTCAGTGCGGGAAACCTTCGACTTTTCAGTCAACGTCCTTAATGTATGCTAATATTGTTTCAGGAAGGTGATAACATTGACGATAATCGAGGAGGACTCTTACGAAAAGGATGCTTTGTTGTACGTCGAGCTTGAAGAACCGCAGCTGCAAGGAGGTGAGCGAAAATAACGTTGATTACTTGGAACCCCAGCGTTACTGCGTTACCATTATGCATACTCGAGCATATTAATATAATGCAGCTCTACAGCTTGAGGTTAGCTAGGAGGTTTTTACCGCCCTGAGATTGAGAGATACGTTGAGTCAGGCAGGTAATTCTTGAAGAGGATAGACCGAAAGGAGAACACTATCAGTAATTGATATTTCAAGATTTGGTGAAAAACCTTAACCAGAAATTAGATTCGGATAAATCAACTCTCAATCACCTCTCATTTGCAACAAATAAAAGAGATTATCGGAGAGGATATATTACTCGTGTCGATGTACCGGGTTCGTTTTTCTCATTTTTATTTTTCATTTTTATTTTTATCACCGCCCACACAACACATAACATCTAATGGACGTCCGAACGGTGTCGCGAAAATCCCATTCATGTCCCATTTAAGTCTAGTACGTCTTTTGTAGGTCCTATGGAAATTAGTTTTTCACTACATATGGAGGACATCCTGGAGATAGCCTAGTGATGTACCATAAATTTAGGGGAGTTATTTCAGAAATACAATTAGAAATCACAGGGTGTTTCGGTAATCCTGACGAATATTCTGCTACATTTGTCCTTGTCGAAATTAGGATAAAAATCTTTCAATACTTTTTTTCTCTCTTATAAAAATTTCAATTTTTTCACGTCATGTTACTTCTAAAAATTTTGTATCTGTTGATTCTACAGAGACCTGATTGATAATACTACTTTTTGTCGATGTTAGGCGTTTTTTCGCGAGCCTCTGGCATAGGTTTGGTAAGGTAACGGGCCCATATCCCGGACACGTGCCGATACCCGGACATTTCCATATTTTGCATGGAAATAACCAACTTCAAATGAAGAAATATTTTTTGAACTATTGAAATCACAAAATATATTATTTAATACGCGGATTGTAAGGAAAAAAATCTCTTTCTATACGTTTTCAAGGTAAAGTGAAACGTTTCAAGGCCACGGCCGGGTGCTTTTCACCGTATCAAGACAGAAATACCGAACGTTCGGTACCTCTGCCTACCGCTAGATGGGGCAGTGCGCATCTTCCGACGCTTGCTACGCCAGTATATACGTATACTAATGCTCGCGATTATTTCGCACCTCGAAATCGAACTTTCCATAACCTCTAATATAAAATGAACTCCTATGTTAGGCTAGCTGTCAAAAGTGTGGGGTTATGTATTATGTGAGGGCTTGTGTTATTTGGATTCTTGTCCAATAAATCGATCTCTCCATAAACTCAAATCTGAAATAGAGTGACTGGTTGTCAGTTGAGTGAGGTTAGGTCAGGAGGAGCAGCAGAAACATCCACGTAAAGTGACAGAAGAAACCTTCACTCGCGCCGCCGCTCGGTTCACAAGTATACTGGTCGCGATGTCGGTACAGGCTCTCACCTCAACTAAATGTCGGTTTTTTAGTTAAGAGTGACGGAGAATCGTCAATTCTCAGCCATTTCTCTATCAAATGACACGGGAATAGGCTCAAAGTGTGTGGTTTTTCATTGCGGAGTGGCTGATTGTCAGGGAAATGCGATTATCTACGGCAACAGTAAATAATTTCGCGATTTATGTGGTCGGTACGTCGATCTGACAACATTTTTGTCAAATTTTGAAAAAGTGAAATAATCAGCCACTTTCTGCCACAATTATGTGTAATCGCTCAAAGTTTCATTGCGATTGATTCAGTAGTTTCAGAGAATTCACGATTCCCGTTTTTGAGGTTCTGACAAACGTTTCGCTTCACCTTAGAAGAAAATAATCACTTTTTAATCTCGGTATCAGTGGGATGCTAGATTTCTGTATCAGTCTTATGACTATAGCTCTTAAGACTATAACTATACAGTTTTCCTCATTTTTCCAACGAGTTTTTTAGTACTGCTGACTCGGGAGTGAATACAGAATCGATTCCGGAGGTGAAAATTCGAATTTTTTTTGTGTTTCCGCGCGTATTTTCTCGTCCGGAGTTGCGGACACGGAAAGACTACTGTGGCCCCTCGCCCTGACGATTCTCTAGTCTCTGCCCGTGCATGTTCGCGCTCAGGTACTGATGGTTGACAGTCAAGTCATTGGTAATCTTACACGAATTTGATATGTAATCAACCAAAAAAATCTTAAAGAATTATTTTTTGTCATTGGAGTAAGATATTTCTGGCACAATTAGCACCTCTTAACACTTGATTCTTGCAACGAATCATCGGAGCTCTCCTGACAAATACATTATCGTATATACATATAGATGTTCAAACTTCCTCCTAATTCGGAAAAACAACATGAAAATCTGATATATTTTCCATGAAGTCAGCTAAGCTAGCTGACATTAAGCTTAGATGTCCGAGGTATGGGCCCGTATTACCCTATAAAAATATATATGTAATATGTAATTCGAAAATACATAAGTACCTGAGAATTATATATGACATTATAATTATTCAATTATTCATGAAATAATATTTATGAAAAATTGTAAAATGCACCCTTTTAATGTCCAAATGAAATCCTTTCGAGATCCTTGTCGAGACTTCAAAAGGGGGTTTTTTAGACACCACTTTTCGGAATATTATGTTCTGAAAGGGATGACGTTTTGACGTCCATGTGTTGTGTGGGCGGCCGTTCCTTCCAAGCTAAATGGTGTAAAATGATGTAAACGTTCTCATCAAAGTTTTGAATGATATTTAACGACCTATTTATATCCTACTGTAGACTTAAACTGCTCTTTTCACTAGGGAGTTTATCAAATCACGTTAAGTTAATTACAGTTAGAGGTTACCTCTTAGTCTAGGTTTTAAACTGATTGTAACAATGGTTTCGTTATATACATACATTACAACGGAAAAGAAAATTTATGCTCTATTATATCTACTCCGGAATTGTATTGTTGGAATTTCTCTTTGTTTGAAAAGTACTTTTTGGAAATGATTTTTTTTTCTCTCTCGTGCTTTTTGTTCAACCCTAGCATCGGGTGACATTTTTGATTGAAGGTTAAAAAGATTTCATTGAAGTTTTTGGAATATATTTAACAAAGAAGTTACGTGAATTTCAAGACCTCGTATGGCAGATGGTAAGACTCTTTGTTCAGAAGTTACAATCATGGTGGCCTATTCTTCGGAAAAAAAAGCCTTTTAATTTTTATTCGAAAATATCACCTGATTCAGGGAAGAAGAATGAAGAATTTAATCATCATTTACGAAAAACAGGCTCAAAAGGGAATAAATTTCAAAGACCTGATTTTCTCATCAGGACTGACAGAATTCAAGTCATACACGTTTAGAAACTTCCTGTCAACGAAAACTTCGAAATTTCAATATTCCGTCTAGTCTGAATGAAAAGACTTGTCACCGACGGAATGGTATAAGTCATCGCATCTTTTCGTACTGCATGTATACATGAAAGCTGAGGGACCCTGGAAATTTGATGAAACATATGATGCTAATATAGAAAAGGAACTAGGATAACACGACCAAAAATTTTTTGAAAAATGTCCATCAATTGTTCATCATTCCTTCGTGATTTCAACATTTTAATCACATGTATCCATGCATTTGCTCTTCGTATATGTTTCCAAAAAACTGGACAAACGCAGTGATGCGTCAATACAAAATATTCATTTGACAAATGCAACGGACAAGTATGTACTCGAACTAGAGTACCTAAAAATATTTCCAATTAACGAACGTGCTGAGCGATTTGTCGGACTTGTAATGTTTCCGGCGAAGGCCATCGCGCGATGTGGGGCTAATCGATATCAAGCATCGACATATTCTAGCACGGAAGACGCCTCAATATATAATCCACGGCCGAGGCGGGAATTGCGCGAACCAGCATAATTGAGGTGAAATTGAATGCGTGATGAACGAAATGACGTAATTCAAAGTTGATCCTCTAACAAGAACGAAATGTTTTTAATACAGTTCCTCAATAATTTACGATATCAAATATCACTAAATCCGGGCGAAAATGAGGATGGGTCTACGTTACGTTAGGGTGTGATAAAAACGTCTCTTTACGGCGCCCTTAAGTGTAGCTATAGTTTACCATTAAGGGATAACACTTTTATTGACAAAACAGTAGCCATTAGAAAGCCGAGGGTGCCGCAGAGTAGCTATTGTGTTTTTGATCACAAAAAATTTCAAACGTCTGCAGCGTCAACCTCGATAGAAGTACTTGCCTATAACAGGTGCCTAATCCGTTCAAACAAAGTAAAAAATGTTTTTCAATTAACGCGAGTAGAGTGGCTCCGAATACCTCTTTTCGCTAAGGGCGTCGCCTATGGTTCGCTGAGCACGCTCGTGCAGACCCTCGTAACTTTTTCCTCGTTTCCTCATTTTCTAAGATAATAAAGCGTTTAGGGAATCATTTCACAGATAAAGGATGTATCTTGTCTCACTACTTCGCCTAACTCAATCTTGGATTTCACTTTCAGTTTCACGGAAAACTGTCTTGAAAGTAGGCTAGCTTTACGACGAAGGAATATTTTTCAAACATTACACGACCACCATTTCTCGGCTACATCCTCTATCTATAATCGAAGACCCACATCAATGAAATCGGATCAACGAGTGAGAAATAATCAGTAAAAAAGCGAATCATCTATTGTTCGCGCAGGATAGAGCTGCGCGCATGCGCCACCGCTACGCCCGCAGGCGGCCTAGGCGTGTGAGGTAATAACCCCCACCACTAGCATTTTATTTGGAAAAGTCGAGGAGCCCGGGATCTTTGAATCGGCAACGTCCCTAACTTGACAGAGCTTCTCTCGTAGCTGTTTCCCCGTTGCTACGACGGCAATCAATTGCAGGATTTCCACTACCCAATTTGTAGGTATAATTACAAAGTGAAATTAGCTTTGTTCGGAGATTAATTATTGCTGGTAGTTAGGAGCATGAAATACCTGAGCCAATTTGCGATCCGATGCGGTCGTGCTGCGTTCACTTTGTGTTGCTAACAGATCTGCGATATATTAGATCGAGGATAACGTTTACTTCACCATTGTGGCTTGGAAGGAGCGAATTATTATACGCTATTGTATAGTCGAAAAACAGAGATATGACATTAGTTATGGGTGTATATTTATAAATTGTTTAATGAGAGGCTCAAGGTTCATCCACTATGGACTAGTCCTGAAAATTCGGAGACATAGCAACAACTGTAGGATAGAATTTTATTGATAAAAAAATATTCATTTTAGAAGGATGACAAAAACAATGTGCATAATCATGGGCAGGCGAATAATTTAAAGATTCTGTGTTCCATGAAAACGAAATTTTTCAAGTTTTTGTCATTCTAACAGAATAATTGAAATACGAAAGATACATATCACGGATTGCCAACTTTAGTTGCCGATGTAGAGCCTTTAGGAAGGTCTCCCAATTAGACAATAAGCACATGCATACGAAAAAGAACCTGACTATCAAAGCAATAAATGAATTTTTCGCGTACGTGCAAACTGGGCGAATCTTATGACGTGGATTGTCTACGTGACTTGTCAATATCTGTAAGTCGTCAACAAATCCTCATCAAAACGTAGGCCAAAAGCAATACAATTTATTCATGCCAGCACGCTAAATACATTTTGAATATTATTTTACTATATTTGTGATATGAAATACTTATGGTTTTACAGCATACATGTGTATGTATATATGTACAGTGTACACTAATTAGCACTTAAATATGGATAGCATATCTTGTGATCAGTATACTTATACAGTCTGAGTGATAAATTTGGTATAACAGCTTTAGAAATGCGATACAAGCATCGAAATTAATTTATTCTGTTCGAATTACCACGTGTGAATGTCCGTATGGAAAGGGTCCATGCTTTGTCGATCCTAGTTATTCTTTCTTTTTTGGTTTCTTCGTGCTTATAACTTTATCGATTGATAACTTCGCCTTCTTAATATCCTGAAGGATTGATCGTTTATCAAAATTATCGTACCTTAGTCAACATATCACGCCCCTATATGCTAATATGCATAAATCCATAGCGCCAACAAGTCAGCCCTTGCCATATAGACGTCTACGTATAGTCTCTAGTAAGTTGCTTTTTTTGAAACGACTATTTTTTTTTCAACTCCCACTTGAAAATCTTGTTGTACACGTTGAAAAAGGAATCCTTTCCAATTTTTGGCTTTTATTTGCAATTCTATGAACTCGCACTCTTCTTTTTAAGTTTTCCCATGCTGAAGGCATGTAAATATTACGACTTTTACATGCTTTTAGCATAGGAAAACTTAAAAAGAAGAGCGCGAGTACTTAGAGTTGAAATTGAGAGCTAAAAACTGGACAGGATTACTTTTTCAATGTGTACAACAAGATTTTCAAGTGGGAGTTGAAAAAAAAAAAATAGTCGTTTCAAAAAAAAGCACCCTAGTCTCTAGTCTATAGTAACTAGTGATATGTGAATAATTTGTATTCAGAATATACGCCGCAACAAGCGAGTTATTGAAATGTGTCGCAATTGAACCGTGATCTGAATTTTTTTATTTTTTTTCCGATATATATTTTGCCGCGATTCCTTTTGTACTCTCGTATTTTCTCCTTTTATATCCATTTTATTTTATTCTATTTTATCCTTCTAACGAAGTCTGAGTCTCCTCGTGGGGCGACAAAAAATGAGAGAAAATATATAAAGCTTCGACCTGATTTAGAATAGTCTAAAAAAATAATGGAATTTCGGCATACTTCCTTGTGAGCGAATAAGGCCGTGCGGGAAATCAATAAATATTATATATATGTATATATAGATGAATGTATACTATACGTAATTTCAAAAAGAAAAAATATTGCGGTCTAAAAGAACACCGCTCCTCGGGGCATTGCGTGATATGTTTAAGTCGCAACAAATTTTTGCGCGCTCCTGTGATACTCGCATCGAAATTTCAAGAACGGTAAATAAGACCGGTGTCAGCCTTTTCTCTAGTTTCAATCATAGGAATTGCACGATTTTTCAGGTTCATTAAGGCTGAAGATTATCACCACAAAGGCGGAAGGCACAATCTCGAATAACTTAAGAAGGGTGCCAAGGTAAGAAAAGAATAAAATGTTCATCGTTGTCAATGTCTTATTACGGCGAGAATGAATGACGAAAAATAATTGTGAGAATAGCGTTTGAAGGCTACGAATTTATGCTTCGAATTGAAAAAAAAAAAAAATTGAATATCACAAAAATCGAGTCCGCTGCGTCCATTTAAGTAGAGCTCTTCAAAAAACGATTTCCGAAACGGTGACCACGTTTATAGGCAAACGGAATATCTGAAACACAAAAACCAATACTTTTTGGAATCGTCAATGTACCTTCTAAGCTTCTACGGAACAGATTTTTGATCAACTTAAACGTGGTCAAGTCACGAATTTTTTTCGCATTTGATCGCGTTTTTTGGAATTTTCACGAACATTTTTATCAATTTTTCAAAAACGAAAGGTTGGATGAGAAATCTGTTCCATAGAAGCTTAGAGGGTGAATTCACGATTCCAAAAAATCCTGGTTTTTGTGTTTCAGATATTCCGTTTGCCCATCAACGTGGTCATCGTTTCGCAAATCGTTTTTTGCAGAGCTCTACTTGAATGGACGCAGCGGACTTGATTTTTGTGATATTTAATTTTCTTTTTTCAGTTTGAAGCGGGAATTCATAGCTTTCAAATGCTATATCTTCATAATTATTTTCCGTCCATCATTCTCGCCGTAATGAAACATTGAATACGATGAACATGCTTTTCTTCTCTTACCTTGGCACAGCCCTCAAAGCACGTTACCTCCAAGGTGCTAATCGTAGTCATAGATTCATTTCCCAACTGCATAAAATTCCTAGATTTTTGCATACAGTAATATAAGTCAAAGTCGTTGGCAGCGCATAATAGCTATTTATGTAACAAGTCCGAAAAGTGTCACAATCCGGTATGGGTTATTTCTAATATGAGTCGGTCAAGTGTGCTGTGACACAGCACACTCAGAGGCGAATTTTGGAAATTACCCATACCGCAATTGACACTTTTCGGACTTGGCGCATACAATATTTTATGCGATCCGTTGTTTGAAGGTTCACTTTTTGGAAAATCGCACGCTCAAAGTGTTATACTTACTTCAGTTTCTGAAATTACTCGTATTATTGCGTTTTTCTGTATAAAACATTTTGACTCAGACATTTGACATTTTCATACATTTTGTTTTGTAAAGTGTGAACGTTGTCAGAAGTAACCCGACTATGTTTATTTTGATGAAACATATTCATACTGTCCGATAATATTTCATTATAGGCTTCTGTCCTATAATATTTCACTATATTTTGGTGACCTGAAATTGGTCACTTTGCGGCCTAAATCCAATGCTGAAAAAGTGAATTTTCAAACAACGGGTCGCATAAAAGAAATATCAGTGATTAGTTGGTTGAGAATATTTCAGTTTAATTAATTTACGGTAACGGATTAAAATTAACTGTAATTATGCGGCAGTAGTGGCTAAATATATCGAATAGCTGTTTCTGGCAATAATTTATCGTAGAATTTCGGGACTATTAATTTCTGCAACGAATTGGCAAACTGAATCCGATTTCGCGCTGTGGATAAGTATAATTGAACAAATGGGTCAAGATTAGTTTGATAAATTTTTAGACTAGCTACTCTGCCAGCATGCATAATCTCTCACGAATACGAAACACCTGATATATATCTTGAAACGCTGCTTTGTGAAATTTCATTCAAAAGCATCAAAAGACAAATCTTTGAATGGAGCGGTGCAAAACTTTCCCTCCAACGTTTACCCTCTATAATCCTCAAGATTGAAAGATTCGTTTGACCGTTTTCATAGAGACTCTCTCTGTCGTATATCCTGTCATATAGGAATCCGTACATACTCGATGAGCGCAGAAAAATACTAAACCACAAGGTATGTGAAATGAGAGCTGCAGCTACAGCTCTCACCCAACTTTTAAAGGGTGTTAAATTTCAAGTCTAAACCCCCATGATAATTATTTGTAAATTAATTGATGATCAATCAGTGAAACAATACGTATAATATATTCATGAATGAATGTAAAGCAGACCGCGCTTCTGCTGAGTCAAATATATTCATATTCATGTTACTTTGAATACTTTCGGAGCATTATCTTTATTTTTATATTTCACGTCGCAGTTGAAAGAGATGCCGCGGGCATGTTTACCTCCTTTTAATTTTTCAATTTTTTTGTTTTACACTCTCATTTCTGTTTCGTCGTTCAACGGATAGAAAAAAAAAAAAAAAAAAAAAACAAAGGTAAAAGAGGAGTTCAAGTTTTTGGACGCTTTGTATTATAATATCCTCAAACCCCGGGGCAGAGCGCGATTAATTAACTCTATCTGTATTTCGGGACGAAGTTGATTGCGAGAGAACGGGTGCCAATTCAGAGCCAGGTATACATGAAACAATGGTATGCTTTAATAATATGATTGGAATTCCCACGACCAAAGTTACGTTCTGCCCGAGTAGGATGAATGTCTTCCGGTTTATTCAACGAATCCTGGCGGTCCTTTGCTCTCTCAATTCCAGTGTACAGTCTACCCCGGTAAATTTCTCATCACTCTTCACCCGTGAAATCCTCAGCTCTTGCATACGTAGAATTTTGAGCACAATGCCTCAGGCATGGTTACGTTTAGGGTTATTCATAGAGCCATGTACAAATTAGAGTAACATTTTCACTGTCCCGAGAAAAGAAATACATCAAGCTACGCCAATTTTATTAATCAAATGAAAAACAATTGTATTGGTTATCAACGTCCATATTTGATTTAAAGTTTTTAGGGGGCCATTTTATAAATAAAGAATGTACATTTTTGATTTTGATTTCAGTTTCGCCAAATATAGTCGTGAATAGTAAGCCATCCTTGCAACGATACGCAGCTACGAGTGATTTATTCTTTCGTTATCTTCAGGTGAGGAGCCCTGAAGACTAATCAATGTCCTCGGAGAGCATCCCCACGGCAAAAGTCCGTTTCTCTTTGTTTAGAGCATTTGATGTTTCGGAGTCGTGAAGGCATCGTAATTTTTGCAACTTTTTTTACCTGAGCCCGAATTTCAAATGACTCGGCATTAATTAACGGCCATTACTATGCCCTGTAATTAATTGTTCGGATTTGGTGGTATTCTTATACTTGTCTGCATGGGCACCGTAGAAAGGAGAATCATCGTCCTACAATCCTCTGATAAATGCCTCTCGATTTATCACAGGAGAAAAACGGCGAGGCCTGAATATAATTTCTACGTTAAGACAAGGGAGAAAATTGGATCGTAATTCAGGCTACTTTTCATAAATTAATGAGAGGTAAAGTTGTATTACCTTGTCCCTTAGTACATATTTGGCGTTTAATTATAACGCCTCAGAAATGTGATGACGGTTGAATACCACGAAATATGTAAATGTTGGCATAAATAGTATTTAACCATTACAAACAGGGTACACAAAAATTGGAGAAATCCTTTGAAAATCGCGTCGAGCACGCGTCCAATTAATCACTACGTAATCCAGAAAAAAATCTTGGAAAACGTGTAACGAGATTTACAGCTTTCATAAGGGAATAACAATTCGGTAACAGTTTCGAATCCACGGCCCTTCGAAACGTTCAATTAAACCAAGAAGCACTCTTTCATTACGTTAAAACAAGTGCTTTTCACCCAAACCGAATCATTTTTCAACTCCGAAGTCAAGTTTGCCGATTTCCCTGTTTCTATTACCGTTCGAATACAGAAATACAATAATCTTCAGATATTCCCGACACTTTTTCACCTCTAGAAGTCGAAATTAATCATGTTTCAGGGTGCTCTAGTTTTTAATAAAAATCAGCTATAGCAGCTATGCAAGAAAACAAGTTGCGTGTAAATTCTGAAACTTTTAAACACACGTGAATAATTTCCCACGTTACCCCTACGCAACGAGACAGTGATTTATGTATCGAGGGTTAAAGAGCGCAATGGCGTAGCCCACTCAAATCTGGGTACCGTGTCACGACAACCATGTAGTACGAGGACTGATTCCCCCCAGAAGACTTCGACGGTACACTACATTTGTTCCGATGTGATATTCCACTGGTTTAATAAATTTACCAATCTCATTCGAAGGATCCCTCGCTATCAGTCAAACTTTGATAGGGTATCAGAGCGTGGCTGTAAAAAAATAAAATTGTCACAAGAAACAAGTAATCATACTTAATCTCTGGCACTCCTTACGATCGTCAGAACTCTTCGGAAGGCCGAGACGTCAAGGATGAAGGACTGCCTGGTAAGAAGATTGATTCAGGCTAGTGAACACTGCTATGGCACCGGGAATCAGTCAGGGATAACATGTGAGGAGGATTGATAAGGGTTGGTAGACACTCCGAGGATTTGTGCATTTGTAACTGATCGAATCTTTCGATTTGAAACCGCAGCTTTCAGCTTCGTTGTAATATTTTATTCATGATGATTCACCGTTTTTTGTTTTTTTTCCCTCCCTCTTTATCTCCAGGGGTTCATTTTGGTATACAAAGATTGTTTGCCACGCGTCTTAGATTGGCTTATTTCTATTTCCGGTACGTTTGAGGCTCCCAATCAGAACGTGGCAGGATTCTAACCATTTCCAACGAAAACTGATGACAGTTACACGTCGTGCAAGCATCTGAAGCAATTAGGAAATAGCTGTAGGAGGCTGTAGCAAGTTCTCTCATTTATGCAGTGGATCAAGATCCTAGTTATGAAAATTGGATTCATCTTCCCAGGCACTTCATCAACTCTCGTTCGCATTTTGCCAATAGCAAAATTCTTAGCCTTTCCATGAAATCGCAATAAATTTTGAGACCATTAAACTCCCTTTTGGCAGAGCACCAGACCGAGCACTTGGCGGTTTCAAGGTGAAACCACGGCTAAAACTTCTGTTTCTAATTAAGGTTTTACTGGGTGTTGATGAAAAAAATTTCACCGATTGCTTAACAGAGAAATTATCAGAGTGGAACAGCGCGCGACGCTATTTACGGGGTAAATGAGAAAAGTTTCAAGCTTTCAAAGGCAGACCAGTTTCGAGAGTAGAGCAGTTGAAAACAGCTCGCCTTCAGCCTAGGTTTCCGCGAGAGATTCTGCGTCTGGATATTTATATGATAAATTATTATTCGAGCCATTTGAAATTTGAGATTTGAAGAACGGCTGCAAAGTAGCCGAATTTTATCAAAGTCGCGTTCTCACTAATCGAAGCAACTTGGCGTGGCAAATTTCCTTGTAGCTAACAATGCAATCAGCCCTTGTTCAATCGTGAGTCAACCCTTTGTTTCCAACGCTTCTATACCGTCAGGACTTAGGGCACCCACTCCAACAAACCAGACCAAAGCAAAGTTAAACCGGTCGCTTTACGTTCGCGCGAATCGAACTCTAATTTTAAAACCCTCTAGTCGGATGATTACACATATCCGAAAAAACGTGAAGGGTCTTAACTTGTGTATCTTAGTACTTAGCGCACATGGGCATATCTGCATGTGTTTTAAACAGCCCTTAAATATTTAATGCGCTGTTGGTGATTCGGGATCAATACAAAAAAATAAGAGATAAAAGGATTCACCTACACACGCCATTGGTAGCACTCCAATTAAATCTGGATGCATGTAAAAGTTCGAGTATCAGAACCTTTGGTATTATTAATTTGTGCCTTTGCTGATATGATACCTATACCGTGAGGAAACGTGGAAAGAGCCTGGTCCAAGCGCGCAGGTGCTGATTCATTCGTACATTACGAGGGCCGCCAATTTCAGACTTGCCACGAATATCCCTAGAGCCCGTCTGCTATTTGTTTCCGATTGTCGTCAAATACAAATGGCGGCAGACCGTGGCAGGAATTGGTTATGCTTGTCGTGAATCTAGCAGACGACAGAACTAGGGATATTACTGAACAGTTGGTGGAATTGCTAGCGCGATTCTGCCGGCCAATGATATTCGAATAAATCAGCTCCTGCGCGCTTGGGTCAGGCTCTTCCCACGATTCCTCACGGTATATTGAATGAGATTGTTAATTCAATTAGTCAATTCTCGCCGTAGCTCTTATGCGTGATTCTCTTGATAGGTATAGAACATAAATATTCATTGTCTTACGAAGAGCTTCGGAAAGTTCGGGACTAAATCTACTTTAGATTTAACAATTTTCGGCGGTAACTTGCTCTCAAGTCTCGAACATATAGCAAAGTAGAATTATTCATTATAGAGTGTTGAAAATTTATACTGCCGGCAACATTGGCCAGTAGTACAAGTATAACAATAATTCGGTTATGAACGAGCCAAAAGTTGTGATCGAAGTTTAATCCGCAACCCCAGATGGGGCTGGAATAAAATTCTGGCCCTGAGGAATTTTTTTCATATCCCACAGTTTTCGCTAACATTTCTGCCACTGCTTTGACTTTAGGCGATGAAAAATTACATCCGCAAAGAAAAGCGAAGTTTGAATAAAATTATTTCACAATAAACTATAGAGGAGATAGACTATTAACATCGGTGAATGAATATCACCCGAATCAGAACACACATATAAGACCCGGAATACCAACTCTGGCGACTTTTTGTCAATTTTTCCTAGCAATTTATTTTCATCTGAATGAATTCGATGGAATAAATTTTACTTACAAAATGTAGACGTGGTTGAAATGGGATCGTAAACCTTTGGGAATATTTCTGATTAAACAGTGGAACAGACAGACGAAATATAAACGTGAATAAATATTCTACCAATCTTTAACCATACGTCAGGATCCCCGGGTGTTTCATTCAATGATTTATAGACGTCTGTTTCGTTATTCAAACGATACATTAACGGCGCCCCCACATCTATTGTAGCGATTTGATATCACGGATGAAAATGACAGAGTTCGGAAAAAATGTAACTCTTCAATAACCGTACGTCAGATTTATAAATCAAAATCAGTTTTTTGTCCTGAGGGATATTCTGATTGGAATATGACATGAGGCAAAAAGAAAAAGGGGCGGAATAACGTTACGCAAGTTTCGTCGCGTGGAGCTACTTGCGCGACTTCAATATTCTGATTTTTTAAAGCGCATAGACTTGGATCTTTGATATGTAGGTTCATGAGCTTCCCTGCACGAGTGAAGGCCCTTTTCAGAATGAAACCCCCATCACTTCTCCATTAACAAAATACATATCATTATGTGAATCATACGATGAAATTATATTTCATAATCTGACAAATAAGGTTGTTAAAAAATACAATTAGTTGATAAATCTAACGAGCCGGTTATCTCACAACGCGTGAAAAGGTATTAACATCACGGTGAATCTATCCCCAAATAGATTAGACGATGGATCATGCCGAATTCGTGGTTAGGAAACCCGCATTTCCCTCCATTTAGTAACTAACTAGATATCATGACGACGCCCACTCGCTACTCAGCTAATTTCCACCGTGATCATTACGCATCGGGCACATAATATAGGGATTATTGGGGTTCCCAACATCTTGTCTATAAGATTTGAACAGCTATACGGACTTGCGGGCCCGGGGGATTTCAATCAGAAAACAGATGTTCATCGATTTTTTGGTTTTCTTTCACGAGGCCTCATTTTTTGTGATTATTTCAAGCCATTGTGGCCTGAAAAATTCTCCAAAGTGCAACTTCGAGACTGTATGACACGAAACGGCGCGCATGTGGACTAGGCAACTGATCACGTGCTCAAAATCGAAAAAAGGGCGAATCGAATGTGCTTGCGTTTTGTTCACGCATTCCAAAACACTGTCATTCCGGTTCTTCTGAACTCACGGAGCTTCTTTTCTGGTAGCAAAGAAAGTACTGCTGAACAAAGTTGATTAGCTACCCTCTGTGTTGATATGATTCGACAACAACATCTAATTAGGATTTACAGGATCTTGCCAGAGTGTTACAACGTCTTTTCGTGTGTGTTCACAGACCCTGTGTGTTCACTATATCTTCTTGGAGGATCCCAAGGGAATCCCGGGACCCGGGTAGTCTCAGACCTCGAGCTATTAACTTTCACCCTCGTTCCTAAAATCTTCAATGAAACAAAAGAAGAACGAGCTCTTTCCTGTGCCCTACGGGAATTCCCACATTTCCTTTCCTCCGAAAATTAACGCGATCATTTTTTTGTGCACGCTACGTACACGTGTACATTGTCAAGCGGAATTTATTTGTCACATTATTTTTTGACAAAATTTTTTCATTTGGGGCGTATAATTCAATTCCACAAGGGATCAATGTTTTAGCTGAAGAATTCAGATACATTCCCAAGTCAGCGATTACGAGTACAAAGACTCCAGGTTCCTCTCTACTTTTCATCGTCGTGATAATTTAAGAAAAACTTTGGTTTGGTCGACGAGGATTTCTGCCAATTTCAACGAATCCTCACGTTCTTGAGCCTTTGGCAGTTCGAAGACAGGTGCTTAGAAAGACGTTCCAAATTCGCCGAATGATCTCAAAAACGAAATTCCAAATATTTCAAATGATTTAAAATGTTTCCAGAGATTTCCAAGTTTGAAAGAAATTCGTAGAAGATTTCAAAAGATCACACAAGATTCGCGTCTCTCAATCATAGCAGATTTTCCATCGTCTTTTGGAACTCACAAGTTTGAACTCTCCGAATGCAATCTCTAAAACAAGAGGATAGAAGGGTTTCAAACTTATGAGATTTTCCAACCAGATGATGAGTGTGGAAAATTGCCATATACCCTTCGATTTCAAGGGCTGCTGTTACCAGAAAGAAAATGAACTCCAAACCTTTGAATGTCAACCTTTATTCTGAGCACACTTTGTAGTAATTCCGGTGATTACATGGGATGGTGTGGTAATGGAAAACCCTCGTTTCCGCCTTGTTACTTTGTGGATTTTATCGTAGATGTTGGTTCAAGAATGATAAGGTCACTCTATTACCTGGTCTTATTTATGTACCTAACGGAACCTGTTCCAAACACATTTCACAATTCGTTATACATTTCCGGGATGTTCCTCCTATCTCCCAAACAAACAAATTCATTTTTCAACCCCGATCTCGCTACAAGTCGCCATCCGCACTTATCAGACATTTGCTTTTACATCTCGACCTATACAAACGTTTTCACCTATTCCATTAAACTTGGAAGGGTTATTTGGACAGTCTTTTGACTGGGCCACCATCGCCCGCAGGATAAGTTTGACTAGGCAAATGTTGAAATAATGCATACATGCGGGGGAGTTCTGTCAGTTTCACCGAAGTCTTTCACCCCATTCTCGAGTATGGAACGAATGCCGAGGGCTGAGACACACGAGTTTCTTTGGAGGAGGAAATAAATGTTGGTTCGATTCGTAGTGCCTATAGTATATCGGAGAGGAAGGAGTTCGACTAAAGTTGAAGAGCGAATGAAGGAGATAAAAAGTCCTGCCAAATTTTTATTCCGTCAAAAAGAGACTCTTGCCAAAGCTCGTGATTCGTTCAACGACTCTATCGTTTGATGAAAATTTCAGGGCATCGCATAACTTGCACAAATTTCCGGACTCGGATAATGTCCATAAAGTGAAAAAACTATGCATACGTCAATAACATACGCGGTTCTCTTTGCCCACGTAAGTAAGAACCCCATTGATCAAAAGGAAATCCTGACGGACATTTTTTAAACTGAAAAATCGATCATTTTTAACGCTTAGCCCTTTGATGTCCTTTCAACCAAGTAAGGAAGGAAGGGCGCTGGCGGCGTGAAAGTAATGAAGGATCTGAAAAAGCGATCCGTATCAATCATCAATTTTCTACACCACAATCAACAAACTTTACGTCTCAATTCACCTTTTTCGGCTCTGATTATGGGCGGCGCTTTGGTATCTCGCGAAATACACTTAATCCTCTATTATAGGTATACGTGAAATGATATAATAATAAGCTCTCTGCTATTTAATTTTACGTCCAATCTCACCTCCCACGAGGATTTAATAAGGCCTTGATTGACTCCGTGTCTTCTCACCCCTCAATTTCATCAGAAAATATGGCGATTCGTTCTTAGAGTAGCAACAAGCCGTACCGATTCGTGATTTAATTGCTTATTAAATTAACGACTGACCGAAAATCTCATCTCGATCACGTTTTTCAATCGACGACCAATGATGAAGGGCTGTACTAGCAAAACCAGTGAATCTATTCACCTCTGCATAAAGAGAATACTGCAGCTCTCTAATAAACCTATGCGAGGATCCTTCTCTTTTTTTTCTCTTTGCTCACTTCGCCAAAGATATACACAAAGTACGATTTTTCCGATGAAAACGGTTCGAAGGTTACGCGTTCTCTTGCGGACAATGCTCTGTGAACTGTGTTTTGAAGATAATTTTCATAAGCCTTGAAGATAACTTTTTTCGAATATTTTAATAATCTTTAATTATTTCACCAAATGTTTTTGTCTTTTTCCCTTTATACGTCATTTCCACCATTATTTGAAACTCATTTTTCTTCGGCTATAATTACTTCAGAACAAAGCCAACGAGATTCGGGTTTAAACCAGTTGCGCGGTTAAATGATATGAATGAACCCGCTTCTGGCTAATCTATTCACCGGTAATCTGTTTCTGAAATAATTCCCACCGAAACTTTGGTATCACAATTTTTTTCTGAGATAGGAATGAAAAAATACCAGGGGGAGTATTTAGTGAGAGAATAAGACTCACCTATCTCAATTATTTGTTAACCCAGAACTCGGGTTAGTTTTTTCAATTCTTTTTTCCGTCCGAGTATTCCGGAGAGAGATTTTTAAAATAGACTGAAAATTGAAGAATTTTCGACGTCCGTTCCTCCCATTCTACTTCTTACATTACAGGTATCATTGTTGGTCTAAATTGAAGATTGAAAGAAGATCATGTAAATATTCTCTCGACTTGAAACTCGCCAGACAGATTCTGTCCAATTTTTATTATTTTTGAGTTATAGTTGTTAGCCTAGATTTTTATTTGGCAGAAGTTAACCAACTTGCACGACTTGACTAGACATATAGGTATGCATATACCGTGACGTTCTGTGGACGTGGAACGCTACGGATACCAACCCAAAAAGGGTGCTATTTCATGGGCAGCAAGGCATGCAGTAAACTGCAGCAGCAGTTTAGTAACTTACTAGATGTTTCTAGTAAAATCACTGGAAATCTAGAGAAGTCACTAAATTTCTAGTGATTTTACTATAAACATCTAGTAACTTACTAAACTGCTGCTGCAGTTTACTGTGTGACTTACTGCCCATGAAATAGCACCCTTTTTGGGTTGGTATCCCTAGCGATCCGCGTCCACAGAACCTCGCGGTATGTTGAATATTGTAGGCGCTGTATTATATATGTAAATAATATGTTTAGAGCAGACCATGAATAATAATTGATATATAAATTTATCAATTAGAAAAGTAGATTTAAGATAGGAGTCGACAGATTAAATATATCATATCATGTACACATAATTGATGAGCAATGATAGATGCTCAGTGATGAATCATCCTTCTGATGATACTATTTATATACCATTTGAAATTATTATTGGCTTAGCACGAAATGAGTAGCCTTGCTACAGCAAACGTAATCAGCTTCGTTTGAGCTATTTAATTGGAAAAAAATAAATGAATAAATAAGAAATTGAATTAAATTAGAGTAAGATATTATGGTAGATGAAAGTTTGGCAATAGTAGGTAATTAGCCTCTAAGTAAGTATCTAAGTAATAGTAGGTAATTAGCCTCTAAGAAATCAATGCAAGAATATTTATCAATCGTTCAGTACATGATCAAGGCGTTCAACAATCTCTAGAAACTAGAAAGGTTTTCTATTTGATAACATATGATTGAAATGAATAACAAAATCATAATCGTTAATCGTTTATGAATGCTCGTAGAATTAGGGCTATGATATCATTCGGTCACTTGATGAGTTGAAGGGGCTACGATGTCGAAGGTTGAAACAGGATTTGAATTTTAATCAAAAAATGCAATCATCTGATTATTTTATGATTAATCTTGCGCGCGTATGCAATGAGAACATATATGGGAATCCAATAGTCTGGGAGTGAATCCCATTCAGATTTTGATAAAACGGAGAAGATTTATGTCCTTGATTGTGTACTTTAGTCAGTTTCGAGCTTCCCGAAAGTGTTTATGTCTAACGCAAGCCCTTGCCGCTTTGGCATGGGCAATCGACTTCTGTTCACAGCGGAAGCAGGAATGGCAGCTATTGCTGAACAGAAGCAGCCAGAAGATCGGTCCGAAGAAGAGAAGATGGCCCTGCTTGGACGCCCCCGTTTGGGCGAGGTGTCGCGTGCCCAGGTCCGAATCAAGGAATCTAAAGAATTCAAAAATACCGTCGACAAACTTGTGCAAAGGGCCAACGCGTCGATTTTACTTGGTAAGTACATTGCATTGCCTCGAGAATTCCACCTAAAATATTTAAAATACGGCTGCGTGTCCACACTCAACTTTTTACGGCTTTTTCATGTTCGTCACATTGCCCGGGAAATCCCCCGAGCGAAAATAATGGCGAAAGGACAAAGGTCATGTTGTTCGTTCTGAGAATGAAAAACATCATTTCTTACCGAGGATCTCCTTCCCCAAAGTCACCAGGCTGTGAAACCGAGGCCAAACTTCGTCGCTTGCAAGATACTCGCTTTTCCTTCATTATATGTACTTTTCGAACAGTTGTAGCAAAGTTTTTGCCCGGGGCAGCCTCAGCTTCTGCAACTTCCTAGATGATTCCATACAAACATTTGAGTATTGGCTATTTGAAGGCAACCACCGAGAGCTCGAATGTTTGTTGATAGAACACAATCTTGTTCTTGTTCTAACTTTTGGATATCCAAGCCCCTTTCTCAAAGGCTTTGTAGTTTCATAGTTGCATCGACTGTATATCTGGACTTTTCCATGCGGACTAAACTACCAAAATTTGTTTCTTTATTTTCGTATAACTCTAAAAGAAATTAGGATTCGAACATGATACGAAGGTATACAATACTTATGGCAAGATTTATTAAATTCTGTTCAACGGAAATGGCACAGAGATATAATATTTCTTGAAAATAAACTTCGCTGTATTATAAGAACGCCAATTTCGTTTTTTACCTTTCTTCCTTTTTTTCTCTTCAAACGGATTATTGACCGTTATTTCTTGGGTGAAATTGATGTTCCGGAAATAATTGCCAGGGAGCCGTGTAATTTCTCGACACCAATATAAGCCCCGAGGAATCTAATCTCGAATCATTCGACCCTGACAAGATTATCCCGCGCTAATCTCTTTATTAATGTTGAGTTCCGGAAAACAATTTTCCAATTTCATTTAGAAGTTAGTATTTCCCCCTTGTATTTCTCCACTTTTATATCTCCAGTGCGTTTATGTGTGATATTTCCCGCTTTCGTTTCACTGCAAACTTCATAAAACCACATCGTACGCAACCGTGCGATAGGCAATCCATTTAAGCGTCCAACTTTCGTCCGGCAGTAAAAGAACGAAAAAAGTTTGTCAGTTTGTCAAAAAATATTTTCACTGTCTCAGCATCGATTCCCGATACTCAAGGTAAACTTTTTTTGACTATACTCTGGATACAACTGGATGGTTTTCAATAAAATGTCATCTCAAACGCTCTCTACTGTACCAGCTGTTTCATGGTAGAATCGCAATATCGTATGAGATTCGATGCACGATAAACATTCTCGAGAGGATGTCGTTTCCAATAATTACACCACTTACCACCAGTTATTACATTCGAACGCTTCAGCACGTAGGTCCTCACCCATCGAACACTGTGTTAGTCATGGAACATTGCCAGTTTCATCCTTCGCATTACTATCAGCGATAACACAGCGTGATAGGAAACCCAGCATATTGCGGTGTTTACTCTGGACCACCCAGTATGTGGATGTAGGTATATGTGGATATGGGAGTGGTCGTTATATCGTTACAGATCATATAATTTCAAGACGATCCCCACGTGCTGGCTGAACCAATTTTTACACGTCTTCTTTCTATAGAGTGCTGACATTCCCGATTTTTCTGGTAATACGTGTGTGCGTGATATATACCGTGAGGTCACGAGGAAAGAGCTAGTTTCAAGCGCGCAGGTGCTGATTGATTCGAATATTACGAGGGCCGCCAATTTCAATTTGCCACAAATATCCCTACAGTCCGTCTGCTATTCGTTTCCGATTGTTGTCAAACACAAATGGCGGCAGACCATGGCAGGAATAGGTTATGTTTGTCGTGAATCTAGCAGACGACAGAACTAAGGATATCACTGAACAGTTGGTGGAGTTGCTAGCGCGATTTTGCCGGCCAATGATATTCGAATAAATCAACGCCTGCGCGTTTGGAACCAGCTCTTTCCACGTAACACCACGGTATACTGATGCTATCACTGAGCTCTCATCTACAGAAATTCAGATACTGGAAGAGTGTGTGGTTCTCAAATATCATCCTCCAATCCCGATTCCTCAACATCTCGGAAACGTCGTATTCATTCGAATTCACTTCGGTGAATTTTCTGTTAATCATATCTTATTTCAATAGGGATGGGTTTATTCGTTTCAATTCGTGATTCGGAATTGAATACAAAACGATTCCACCTTTATACTCAAAATATACGTGACACGAATTCCTACAAATCCCTTTCTCGGAATAGATGATCTAGCTGCATTCGTAGTCCGAAAATATTCTGGCTAGGGTTAGATGAGATCTGTCAGTACGAGTTGGAGTCTGGGTTGGTTTGAAAAATTTACTAGACACGGTTGCTGTTCTGGTCTTGGTTTTTTCCGCCCCCTTTTTTTTTTTGTTACAAGGTAATGGCATGGCTTCGGTTTCACAAGCTCGTATCGATCCCAACGGTTCCCAGGAACCTGGAAACACGTACGTACCAGTTCGCCCGAAGACAGGTCAAGCGGCCGGTAAGTACTGGCTGACACCCAGTTGCGCGCGTGTTACTGTTATTATGGATGCATATTTTTTCCTTGCGAGAAGCCCTGCGCCAAATATACTCCTCGCGGCAAGCGCGAAGCTATTCCTATGCCTCGCGTGTTTGATGGTGTACGGTCGTATGCGCCAAAGAGGCGATTTTGGTGGTAAAAGGTCGTATATTTTTTTTTCACGGCGTTTACTGTAAAAGTTCTCGAAACGCATGGATTCATTCAAATTACCTGACAAAATGAATGAAGGTAAAAGGTCGTATGTATAGTAGATCCGTCCGTTTGACAATAACTTTTGAATTTAAATAACTTTGAAATTTTACGACTTGTAAAAAAAAAAATTGGAAAACTAACGGTATAAGGTCGTATCCGCCAAAATCTGTTTTTTCATTGCAAATGCTCCGAAAACTTGTGAAAGGCAAAGATTTAGCGATGTTTGAGAGGAGGCTGAATTTTTTTTTTTTTTTTCGGAAATGCAGCAATTTCCGACTCTTCTCAAATATCGATAGATCTTTGCGTCTTACAACTTTTTGGAGCATTTGCATAAAAAAAAAAAACAGATTTTGGCAGATACGATGTTGTACCGTTAGTTAACGAGATTTGTTCTCACAAATTTAGAAATGAAAGGGCGTAGCCGCCAATACTTACGACTTTTTACCGTCAATTGAATAATTTTTCAAATCTTTCTTTTTTTAACGCATTTTGACATTTTTGTAATATAAATACGAATAGAATTATACATGATAAGAGGTCGAGTATTGGCGCATACGTCCCTATACCATTAGGCACGGGATGTAATTCCCCGGCATACCCTGGTGTGGCGTCCTCATCAGGAATCCCAAACCTGGGCCCCGGGGAGGCCGCCTCAGGTGTTTCTACTAAGAAACGCCGGATGTGGTCCCTACTCGAGCTTCTATATAATAAATTAGGAGCAGCGCAACCAAATTTACTGCGTTAGCCATTTCCAAAATTCAACGTGACCGTTCTCGTAGCTAAAACCAAACCGAGACCTAATTCGTAAGGGCATTGCCTCTGGTTCGCTGAACGCGCTTGTGCAAACTCTTGTGACCTTCCTGCTCATTTTCTCACTTTTCAAAATAACGAAAGTTTTCAAGATCATCTCTGCCACCTCCCTGACATCATTTCAGATGCCACTTTCAGTTTGACGAAAAACAAGCTGAGGGTAAGTCATCTTTGCAGCGACGTACAACAACAAGTGAATTTTCTTTCAATTTTCTGCGACTGCCATTTCCCGGCCACATCCTTTATCTATAATTGACGGCCCGACTCGATGCCATCGGATAAACCACTGAGGAATAATCAGTAAGGCAGCCAATCATTGAACAGGCAATTGTTAACGCAGAATACAGTTGCGCGCATACGTCACCCTAGGCCCATAGGCAGCTAGTCGTATACGGTGTATCCCCAACATTCGCGATTCACTAAGCGCGGTAAGATTTCGTGACTAATGAATCTCCGTTGCCATCTTTCCATGCCGATAGGGTAAGAAGTTCCTACTTTTTCCTTTTCGGAATTCATTATCTTAGAATAATACTGGGGGGAATTTGATTTGACAAAAGAGTAGCTTGGAGCAAATTGGATAATCTTTTCCCTAAATCACAAAACTAGTTCATTGAATTGTATTTCAGCGGTATTATGGCAATGAAGTAAAATTAACCGTTCCTGCAAATCAATGATAAAATCGCTGTTGGAATATTATTTAATTGACCGTTAGTACATGCTGAATTATACCGTGCGATTATGTGGAAATTACAGGTTCCAAGCGCGCAGGCGCTGATTTATTCGAATATTACGAGGGCCGCCAATTTCAGACTTGCCACGAATATCCCTAGAATCCGTCTGCCATTTGTTTCCGATTGTTGTCAAATACAAACGGCGGCAGACCGTGGCAGGAATAGGTTATGTTTGTCGCGAATCTAGCAGATGACAGAACTAGGGGTATCACTGAAAAGTTGGTGGAGTTCCTAGCGCGATTCTGCCGGCCAATGATATTCGAATAAATCAGCGCCTGCGCGCTTGGAACTTATGATTTCCACATAACTGCACGGTATATCACGCTATTACGATGCTATTCATGAATCATTTAATTTTCACGTTCAAAGCTCCGAATTCTTCGCAGATTATAAGATTTCAGAAAGAAAAAATTTTCGCTAAATTTTTGTTTTGAACATTCAAATTTGGTCGAGAAATCTCGCTTTGTTAATGTAGCAGCCAGGTGTTACATGGGTAAACTGTCCTCCTCGGATCTTCAGTGGTTTAGACTGGTGTGTCTGTATGGGGGATCCAATTAGGAACAAAAACAGTCAGTCACGCTTGATTCTATGGGAACGGTCCACTTAGCAGGGAATGCTCGTCTCAATTTCGCCTGAATGGCGAATCTTTGATATATAAAGCACTTTCACGTTACTGCGCAGTATCGAAATTGTGAATTTACGTACCTAACAATATACGGTGACATTCTCTGGATGCGGAACGCCAGGGATACCAACGAAAAACTTCGCGCGGACTAATGGAATTGCGTTCAACCATACTGCAGCAGCAGCTTAGTAACTTACTAGATGTTTCTAGTAAAATCACTAAAAATCACCTAAAAATCACTAGAAATCTAAACTGCTGCTGCAGTATGCTTGAGCGCAATCCCACTAGTCCGCGCGAAATTTTGGGTTGGTATCCCTGGCGGTCCGCATCCAGAAAAAGTCACGGTATAGGTAGATAAAATACATTCGTCTTGTAGATGTTATTTTATGATAGGTATCCTTTCGAATCATGATAATAATAATGTGACGTATACAAGAAACAATATTCATTCATATAAAACTTACAACTCTAAAGTATAACTCCGAAATCTATGAATATAAAGAATCTCGTCTAACTCGATCAAGTCTCCCTAAATTTCTAGGGCGTCAGTAATCATCAGACACTGGCAAAATCGGGACTGATATCCGGGGTAACGATATTGAATAATTTGCAGGGATATTTCTGAATAATTTTCTAAAATTAAAATTTATACCACGTTTGACGCGCATGCACTCATAGATATGCCGCATTACCGTGAGAATCAGATGAAATTGCACGGCCCATTCGCGCCAACGCCTACTCACTAGAGTTTTTACCGGGAGAGCCAACACACAGAAATCTCTAGTAGAGTTGCGGTACGCGTCTCACCACTGATCATGCGCCAAATCACCCTAGGGATTTTCTAGCACGAGTGGTTATCTCCATAAAATACCGATTATTCGGCGCCTACGCGCTTCGACCGTGCAGTTTTACCTGATTCTCACGGTACACGTATGTGGGGGAATGCAATCAACGTAAGATAGAAAAAGGTGTTTAATCTTGTTTGGCATGCTACTTTGGTCGAGTAATAAGCGTTTCTTCATTGAACTTTAGAAAATTGAAATTTATCGCTATTTTTTGAGAGTCTGAATTCTCAGTCAACACGTACTAGACACAACTTCAAAGTTTCTACGCCGCGACGTTGGTGGTACGGAACCGATCTATGGAAAACGTCGGGAAAACGTTTTCTATTGTCGACCCTTGAACACATCTGCTGGATGTCGGGAGTACCTAATCATACTTTTTAACGTTACTAAGACGTTGAAAAAAGGTCGAAAGCAATACCTTTCAACATTTTTGTGACGTCTCATCAGAAGCTCAGTTTTTACGTATTATTTATATAGAACGATCATGCCCCGCCTGAGATATAGAATAGTATTGGTCAATATTTTTGAAAATCACGCAAAATCAAAAAAGAATATTCTTACACTTTTTGGAATGTTTAACAAAGTGGACTCACACTCTTTCCACTTTAAGGTTTTCATATATGAGGCTTGCTTTTCCATACCAGTGTAAGTGCCGTTAACAGATTTTCGGCACTTACACTAAAAACAATACTGTTCCAACCCATTGCTTCAGAGAAATTGGACTATTGAAATTAGCGCATATTTATAATTGACGTGACTAACTGTCGGCGCAAAAAGGTTTGGCCCCTCTGTTTGAGTGATCATAACTTCTACAGAAAAATTGATAGAGCATCGAGTCTGGACAAATTGTAAAGTGCCAAGTTTTCTGCGTCTGATGGTTATTCACAAATTCCTATGTCAAAATCTTGGCAACCGTTACAATATCCGGAAAGTTGAAAAACGTCGTTTTTCGGAGTCCATCGCCGTACGTCAACTTAAACTCGTCACCGTTTGTCTGAACTAAGTTTCAAGAATCTGTAAAAATTCAGAAATATTCCCTAAACATTGGCGAGCATGATAGCGTTTGGTAATTTCAAAAATATTCAAAAATCTGGACGCCAGGTGTAAAAAGGTCCAATGGTGCGATTTGTGGAACGGATTGGTACCGGCGAACCTGAGCTAGCTCAAAATTTTCGTCAAGATATACATTTTTTGATTCCGTAATCAGTTTTTGGTTTGCAAGAGTCAACTTCCAGTAATCGACGTCAATAGTTTGTCAAATTCGCGTGGGGCCGCGTGTATCCAAGCTGCGATATTCGTCGCTGCATTTACATTGTTAATTGCATTAACAACTGAGTCTGTGACGGGCGCGGCAAGAGGGAAACGCACCAACGAATATCGGGGCTGGGACACGCGCGGCCCCGGGCAAATTCGAAAAATTGCTGAAGTTGATTACTGGAAGTTAACTCTTGCGAACTAAAGATTGATTACGGAATCAAAAAGTGTATACCTTGACGAAAATTTTGAGCTAGCTCAGGTTTGCCGGTACCAATCCGTTCCGCAAATCGCACCATTGGACCTTTTTACACCTGGCGTCCAGGTTTTTGAATATTTTTAAAATTACCAAGCACTATCATGTTCGGTAATGTTCAGAGAATATTTCTGAATTTTTACAGATTTTTTGCACTCATTTTAGACAAACGGTGACGAGTTAAAGTTGACGTACAGCAATAGACTCCGGAAAAACTACGTTTTTTAAGTTTTCGGAGATCATAACGGTTTTCACGCTTTTTACACAGAAATTTGTGAATAACCGTCAGACGCAGAAAACTTGGCGCTTTACGATCTTTCCTGTCTCGATGCTGTATCAATTTTTCTGTGGAAGTTATGATCACTCAAATAGAGCGGCCAAACCTTTTTGCGCCGACAGTAGGCAACAATCGTAAATTGAGTATTCATCACATTCATTCACTCGTAAACTACGACAACTTCTTTTGCGATTCCAGAACAAAAATATCCAAAAATTAGAAACAAATGCTCAGATATCAATGTTTCATTTTTTCTTCCGAACATTATTTCCGATAATTTCACCGTGACACCATTTTTTTGTTTCGGTAATCATTTGGATATTGCTATTTGTTGCTTACTAGACATAGGTATAAGAAAGTCGTCTTCATTTTCCGTTTTCATTGCTGCAGGTAAAATACGTAGTTGAATGATTATAGATAACTTTATATAAATATCGAAGCTATTAGTTTAGACATTAATTATGCTGTAATTATAATTGAATGAATTGGATTTCCGGAGAGCTCGCAGAATATTTTATACGTGTCTGTTCGTTTTGCCAAGTCTGAATTGCTTTAGCCTACAAGCCGATACAATTATTAAAAAAAAAAAAATTTCTTCTAATAGATTGCCATAATTTTTGTTCACATTTATTCGGAACGAAAGCCTTCCAGATTTCCTCACAATATGTAAATATTTGCTGGTCACCCAGAGCATTAAAAAAATTCTACCTTTGCGAAAAACTTTTTGAGATACTCAATTATATTCACTAAGTAGTTTATAATAGACCATTCAATTTTATTCATAATTAAGAAGTTCCGAAAAAATTTGACACTTTAGTGAAGGAAGGATTTTCCTTGTATGAATTTCATGGCGAAAATATTTCTCACGATTTTTGAGATCGTTGATTGCGTATCTGGGGTCGGAATTAAAAAATTTATGGTGGCGAAAGAACATTTCAAATTCATTATCATTTATCTAAAAATCGGATTCCAGAATTCTTTCAAGTAACTGCTTGAGAATTTCCACCTTAAAATTGCGAAATCAAAACTGTTGATTTTGCGTGCTTTTGATAAATAATAAAAAAACATTCTATTTCCACTTCTCATGCTTGAGATCCCAATTTTGAATTTTTCAATTTTGCCTGGAGATATTCATTTTTATGATATCTGAGTGAATCTTAAATTTTTTCTCGAATACTAATCCGTCATATCGTTTCCACCATCTTGGGATTCTACACTCTGATCTCGGATTCATATTCGGCGACTCAAGAGACCCTCAAGCGCCAAATTTCATGGTAAGTGGCGGGCCATAAACCACCTAACGCTTCCCCCCCCCCCCCCCCCCCCTCCCCCACCGCATGTAACACCAAGTAGACATCAGAGACAATAGACTGCACCCTTCCCTCCCCGACAATAACGTTACATGGTTTATGGACGACCCCCAATCGATAAAATACTTCCGAAAATAACAGAGGCGAGTGATAAAAGCTCATCCCCGTAAGGTGGAAAAGAGAATCCTGCTGTTTCAACATTGTGAAAAGAGAAATATTTTCAAAATGATTCATTAGTGCTATTTCATGGGCAGTAAGCAGCAGCAGCAGTTTAGTAACTTACTAGATATTTCTAGTAGAATCCTCTAAAAATCACTAAAAATTACTAGAAATCTAGTGATTTGTTGTGATTTCACTAGAAACATCTAGTAAGTTACTAAACTGCTGCTGATGCTTGCTGCCCATGAAATAGCATCTTCAGGCTTCGTCAACCGAAACACGGATTTACATAATTAGTAGGTACTCGGACTTGATGATCCACCTAGAATAACTCGAAGTATTTTCAAATGCAGAATGATGAATGCAGATAACTACACGCTCTGCTCACCTTGGAAACGCGATTCGTAATTCCTCCCATACCACACAACTGATCGGAATGAATCCTTGGGGATTACTGTGCAATTTCAGGAAAAAGTAGCTAATTATTCAGTTTTTTCAAAATTTTGAGAAAAATTTTTACAATTCAGTTATCATCAGAGAAATCTTAGAATTATTATTCACTATCTACTCGATTTATTGCACTTTTGAAATACTTAGCTATTCGGCAGTGGCAAACCACACTTTTTCGGGCACTATCTCATCTCTCTAACGAAATGATCGATAAATTACTGTTTCGCGTTTTAAACAATGAAAAAAACACCGATATCTTATGGAGGTGACCCTACTGTGAAATGGGAATTTTCACGAAATTGAAATGGCTGTAACTTCTGAACCAGGTCTCGTCCCAACTTCCGTATGGTCTCGAAACTTTGGCATTTTGATGCAGCATTTTGTGCCCAAGATTGAACAAGATCGAGACCGGCGTATTCTTGGAAATCAAGATTTAAACTTTTTCGAGCACATATTCCATGTTTCTAACATCACGAAAAATCAACAAATATTTTCGTTTCAAAGTACGCACAGGTACTGACAGATTTTGTGGGACACATTTCTCCGTAGGACACCCTAGTACCGATTCGAAACTGCATGAAAAGTGGTGATTTTAGTAATTAGAGATTTTCGAAAAATCCTATCTTTCAGATCGTAGCTCGGAAAAATCTAAAATAAATTACCAATCTTTCTTAAGTCTAGAACTACGAGAAAAAAAAAAAATTATTCAAAAATCGAGAGGGGTGAGGGTTCGCGACCGTTCGAAATTTTTTGGAATTCCTCACATACATACGTACCGAGTCCAACCCTGTGCACAATTTGCAGACCAACATTCATCAAGTTATTTATTGTAATCCAACCTTTATCGTCAAAAAGATCTGAAAACTGTAATTGCAGCTTTGAAGCCGCCAAAATCCTTGGACAACGTACGATAAAGCTCGATGATCTAGTTCTATGCTATCATTCCCCACTAACCCTCAAAATAAGCCAAAAATTGCAGGGCCTCCAGTGAGTTAGTATAGCTCTCGTTAGAAACTAATGATGCAGATGTGAAAAATTGAAATTTTCGTCATTCCGGTCTGACGAAAGGTTTAAACGCAACATTTTGGTGGAAGAGATGAAAAAGATAGAAGGACGGTACGATACAACGTATCGTATACGTTTTACCATATCAGTATTTATTTGCCATTGCATTTTCATGAACGGCATGGTACAGCGCTATTCGATGCACATCACCCTGCACGGCGCAGCTGTGGTGGAAGTCGTTTTCCTACTCTAGGAAACGTCAGGCTATAAACAGACAGGTCATATGTACCGACCTAGTTCGTCACCTACATTACCTCCATGTATTCGTGTACATAGGAGGTTGTACATCCATAGATAACAAGATGCGGTATATGTTATGTTTTACGTATACAGGCACGAGTTCCTGGAAGGAACAGTTCACGGAAGCTTTGACCGTCAGCGGGGATGGAGCTGGGGACGAACAGGACGGCGATGGAGCCCCGAGTCAGGGCGCTTCTCCGAGTACCATGGACTACTTCATGCACTCACTCACGATATTCTGGAAAATTCTATTCGCCTTCGTCCCACCTACAGGTTGGTTGATCTATGCTCTAAAATGTCAGCAGATTTTGATCATCGCATCGAAGAGGCCGGGTTGAAGTTCGAATTTTAAAAGTCCTGAACGGTAAAAATTCCGAAGTTCAATATTACTGAGTCACAGGTTTTCAAAATCGTCTCGAACGAATTCGGAATTCGGAACTTCAACCCAGCCAGGCATGGAAAGTGGCTTAATGTCATTTTTGCTGTTTGTGTTCAATAAAGGAGGCTTACACCAATTATCAGCCCACCATCAGACCTCAAAAATATGTCAGGCTTGTTAAAAACCAAAAGGTACAGATTTCGTATTTCCTATAGGTTAGCCCAAGAACTTCCTGCCGGGATTTTTCAAGCTCAAAAAAATAGCATTCTATGACTGAAACGTTTAATTAAAAGAAGATGAAATGTACTACAAGGGAAAAATTAATTTTATTTTTACCACAAAAACTGCTTGATCAATTCTGAAATTTCACCAAATTTAGGATGAAGCAAATCTTATCGATTGAGACTGAGATCACCAAAATCCGCTGATCAGTTCTCGAGGTATCATCGTTCGAATTTTTTTTCTGCGAAATTTTCTTCTTCGAATAACTCTAAGACTACTGGACCGATCGAAGAACCGAATCGATTTATACAAGTAAGATCAAATACGTTCATTAGCTCTCAGGACGTCGAAAAAAAAATTGATTACACACACACACACACGCACAGATGTCTATCTGTGAATGGCCGGCGGTGACTCTTTGGATCTTAAAACGTAAGGATCTGTAGGTAAAAGACTCAACTTTTCATTTCCGGGGTAATTATCATAACTTCTCTGCATTTACAACGCAAAGTTGCAAAAAAATATCTGCTCAAAAGCAGGGATTGTCAGATTTTCCATTGCTTTATGCCTCCAAGGAAGCAAGGATAGCTCGAGATCAACTGATCGTGGTCCAAAACTTCTGGGCATTTAGCTTACCCACTTTTACATCCAGGGTTAATTTGGCGAACCCGAACCGAACTCACTGTAAAAAATAAGGAGCTGGCAAGAATAATTCCGGACTACTTTCGCCTGTAAATATTTATATTTTAAAGTCTTTCTTTTAGACTTTTCTTCTCTAAATTGGAACATTCAAATATCCATCGAAAAATGCGAATTTTCTGGCACAATTGACCTTTTTTCGACATGGTTGATTCATTTATGAAACGGTCAAAAAATATATAAGCAATAAGCTTCTTTATGGATAAAGAGCGAAGCTTAGGGCTGCTTTCCCCCGAAGCTATTTACGTCGTATGAGTGGTCGCACGTGAGATCGCGCAAAAAAAAGCGAAGTCATGGATTTCTGCGCAATTTAACCTAGTGTTATCAAAAAAAAAAAAAGTCCAACTAAAACGTTTGCTAAAATTCAAAAAGCTCTAGCACACAACTGCTGTGAGATCTCTGGGTTGAAAAAATCCTTATATCTTCTTATACTTGTCGTAAAGTAACGATATTTTTTTTCATTTTGCTCGGAAGAAATCAGACTTTCCGAAGAAAAAGAGACATTTTGAAAAATAAATATATTGATAAGCTATTTTCGATTAAATATTCCATAAATTGGGTCACCGCTCCCACAGGGGAGATGGAAATGTTTCTAGAAAATTTACCTGAATCCCAAAATTCTTCCCGCAGGAGATCTATACGAAGACCTAACCCTAGCTGAGAAAAAACGAGATCAACAAAGAAAAAAAAAAAAAAAGAAATTGATGTGAGTGCGAATTAAAAATTTCAGGACAAAAGTTGTCACTCTAATACATAACCATCTTGATAAATATTATTTTTGATGTGTGAAATTTGGTTCCTGGCGAATGAAACGAAAGAAAGAACGTTACGATCTATGACCAGTTCTCTTGGGAATGTGCATTTTTTAACCGAGATATGGAAATGCAGTTTTAAAAAATTCAAACAGCCGTAACTCAGTTATGTTTTACAATTAGCCTACATGCACATTGAGCTCTCTCTCTCTCTCTATGCTTTTCAGGTGGAATCGGGTGGAATTGTTCATATCGGATTTGTCAAAAGTTGCAATTCGTATCGCTGTATGGAGATAACAACGTAACAACGTTGAAGCAAAATCTTCTCCTTTTCTTTCGACTGAAAAATTATTTTCTTCAGGGAACTATTCTCTATAATCCGACTGTTACACATTTTTTTCATCATGTTGCTGACGGTTAATATTCAATTTCACAAGATTGCACGAACATCGCTTTTAGGCAACAAGTAACCACATTGAATTGCCCATTGACAGAGAAGATAATCTGTCACAGTGAATTTGTGGGAAATAATTTTCTGGCTAAAATGAGCCATCGTACACTGTAATCGAACCAATCTAATAGATTTTTAACCATTTTCAAGCACTCGAAAATCAGAAATCGATATCTAGCCGTTTCTTCATAATTTTGGTATTATTTTTATCTGGAAATTTCCGGAAAATCATCAGTTTATGAATATAATAATTTGATGAATATTCAATGTGACGACTATGCCGTAATAAATTTATAAAAAACTAGTCATTTTGGTGTACCCAACCTCCTTGAGGTGATTCCCTACCCAATTCCACCTGACCTGAAAACATTGGGCTGAACGCGTGCAGAAGGTGCTAATAAACGGAATATCTTTGCTTGGGCACTGAAATAAAAAAAAAAAAAAAATTGGTCACGCAATTCTATGTGCGATTCCGAACACGTACGGCCCAAAACATGTTCGATTTACGCTAAAATGGAGAAGAAATCCATGTAAACCGTTTTCAAAACCGTTCCATGAATAGACATTAAATATGTAATCTTTGGTACTTTTCAGTAGATGCATATTTCAGAATTTCCTCCAAGTATTGAGATCACAACTAATTTTCGAACAAGCATCAGCTATCAACGGAATATTCGAAATCGGATACTTTTTTGATCAATTATTGTACAAGAAACAGAAATGAAAATGTGCGCATCTGCAGCCACAGCGATTTCTGTCAAGAAAAATCGTGGAATATACGTGTCTCCCAAGACGTGGTAAAAATAATGACATATTCCATTTCCAGATAAATTGGGATTTCAGTCCATTTAGGTCCTCCATAATTTGGAACGGATCCAGCCGTATATACTTAGAGGCGCTTATAACTCGAACAATGCCTTGGACCGTGGACATGGTATGGAGTAAAAGTTAGAAACTTTGTCTGCGTCCTTTATCGACTGAAGGAGCTAACGTGGAGGCAACATTTCCACGTTTCTTTGGTATACTAACGCCGTCCGATTTTTTACTTTCTTTTTCCGGTCTTTGGTGTCGTAACTTCGTAAGACATCGTTGAACTCTTCAAGTTTTATTTCCGTCAGTCTCCTTCTCTTGTCTTTCTAACGCACGGATTCCCCGTATTTCGAAGGTTCTTATCGTATACCCTCAGATATATCGTTGAATAAATTGAAAGTTTCGAAACGCGTTATTCCCTAGGGGGGATTCGCGAACAACGCCCAAGGTGTTTTCATGGGGTAATACCTCAGTTCTTGAGAGAATTCTTACGGATGAATGGGAGCAGAGGGTGTCGCATCTGCGGCGAGTAGCTTTGGCATGAACTGCCAATTTACTGAAATTCTTATCCTCGATTTATCCTACGAGAAATGATATCATTTTTAAGGGGGATAATTCAGAACTTTGGGAAACGTGGCTTCGACAAAACGACTTCCAACCCAGAATGCAGAATCCTCGCATCAAATTGCGAAAGCTCAGGAGACTATTGCTTCTGTTCCACTAGCCGCTCGAAATTTTGAATTAATCGGAAGCCGTAATCGTAGCTGGAGTAAGTTATGCTATACTTTCACCAGCGCTGTCCCTTATTGGCCACAAGTCTTCCCCGTACCTTCATACACTATCGATCGACCTACTGCTTTGCGTAACAACCACACACTGTCAATCACATTCTCGACGAATCCACTGGGCGGTCATAAATTGTCCGAAATCACTTCTGGAAATTAAAAATCCTAGCTGATTGTAAGCCTGCATCAATATGCACATGTTATTTCCATACTGGTGATTCCGTGTTCACTTTTTTCTTCTTCCGCCGGACAAACTACTTGATCGATCGATTCCTAACTTCAATAGAATTCAAGGCAAAGCAAATCCTATTGATTGAGACTAGACTAGTTCAATGGTGTTATCTATCGACTATACAGTACGCGCAATGCCAATTTTTAGAGTCAGTTTTATGGAAGTAAAAATTTCATTCGACATTCCCCAGTGATTGAAAGCCCCTGAGTGATTCTTAGAGAGAAGAGCAAGTGAAAGAGTTTACTAGACTCTAGAGAGCTATTCCCTAAGAACCGTCATGAATAGATATTACGTTACAGGGTGAATGCGTATGTGGTCGGCCATTTAACCTTAATTCTAAATCTAAATAAGCCGGAGGAATATATTTTCTCAACAAAACTGAAATGATTCTGTATTTTCGTTGACCTCTGAATTTCGACGTGTAATCATTTTTCAATACCTTGGACAATGAATACATTTCTGATTATGCTAAACGGCGGAATCACCTGAAGCAGACCTGCACCTATGATAAAATAAAAAATAAGTGAAAAAGTAAGTCAAGTCAAGTCAAGTATGGAGCCTAGTTATTAGAACCATGTATCACGCACAGATGCAAGCCTCGCTCGTATAAAGCAGCATTTATTACGATATGTAGTACCTGTGAACATTTACTAGGAATTTTCCAGAGGTTGTAATTGAAAAATATTGCAGAGTCGCGGAACTTGGGACTCAGTTTAAATTAAATGATTAATGGAAAGTTAATGGAGAGTGCGAGAAAAGTTCAATCCGTAAAGTCAGCACGAAGCTCAAGAGAAAAAGTTTGGAAATTCATGAAAATAGGGCATAGTTTAAGAATGGAAAGGAATTCATGCCGACTCCAATTATTTCTAATGAGTATAATGGTGTGATTTTCATCACGTCGGATGCTGCTTTTGAAACTTATCAAACTCCTTAAAATCCGAAGAACCTGATTGGGTCCGATAAGACATCTCTTCGGAATGAAATTGGCTTAGGGAGAATATGGACCAGGCTACTTTTTCTGCCTGAAAACAAATTGGACAGAACTTGTGCCACGGAACTGAACCATTAATTCAACGAAAAAACTTGCCAAAGTAATAAGGATCAAAAGCGAAAAAGTACGATAGTAATCTTCAGTACAACACATACCGAAAAGAGTTGAGAACAAGTTACACCAACGTCAAGGAACCATAATACAGCTAAGATGCCTTCTGTACTCAAGGTGATTCCCTACCCAATTCCACCAGACCTGAAAACATTGGGATAAACGCGTACAGAAGGTGCTATTAAACGTAATATCTCTGCTTGGGCACCGAAATGGAAAATACAAAATATGTAAAACGTTTTTAAAACCGTATTATATGGATATCTTCTCTATTTTAGCGTAAATCGAACATATTTTGGGCCGTACGTATTCGGAATCGCACATAGAATTGCGTGACGTATTTTGGCTTTTTGATTTCGGTGCCCAAGCACAGATATTCCGTTTAATAGCCGCATTCAGCCCAATGTTTTCAGGACTGGTGGAATTGGGTCGGGAAGCACCTTAAGAGAGGTAGAGAGAGAGAAGGAGAGTAAACCTCTTTAGGTGGTGAAATTCGCGAGGAAATGAAGTCGAAGAGCATAAAAGCAGCCTGCTTTGCATGAGACGTTAGCTCCTGTACTATATAGGAAATGTGAAACGCAATATTTCCGCAGAGGGAAGACAGATATAGTTATTAGATCGTAAGAAGTTGTATCATTTCGTTTAAACTCCTCAAATGATACTCCAGGATTTATTATACATCGTGAGCGAGACAGACGATGAAAAAAAAAAAAAAAAAATTAAAAAAAAAGTGGAACCAGAACTATAAAATCGTTTGAGGTATTGGCTTTGAATTTTTTGAAAGCCTATCCCCTTATTGACCAGCAAAGCTTGGCGGCGTGAGCCAAACAACCATCAATCTTGGTCCTTCATCCTTAGCAAAGGCTCCGAATTTCTTTGACCTTTTCACATTGTTGTGAAAAGCTTTCTAAATACCATTAAAAAATTCCTACCACATCAAACGCACTTTAAACAAAAATTTTTCGAGTTTGTAAGCCACGTTGTGAAAAAATAAAACCTCATATTCGTTGTATGTAGATATTTTGTTAACAGCAACCTTCGAACAATCCCATTGCAACACAAAACCACGGGGGACAAACCATAGCGAAGATGGCATTCTATTGACTTTTTTGCAACTGGGCAATTTTGGAGTTGATGTTATGCCGGTCAAAAGTTATCGGTATCGGAACCCGATCATATGAGCAGTTCTGGCTCTATACCGTGCGATTATGTGGAAATTATAGGTTCCCAGCACGCAGGCGCTGATTTATTCGAATATTACGAGGGCCGCCAATTTCAGACTTGCCACGAATATCCCTAGAGGCCGTCTGCTATTTGTTTCCGATTGTCGTCAAATACAAATGGCGGCAGACCGTGGCAGGAATAGGTTATGTTTGTCGCGAATCTAGCAGACGACAGAACTAGGTATATTACTGAAAAGTTGGTGGACTTCCTAGCGCGATTTTGCCGGCCAATGATATTCGAATAAATCAGCGCCTGCGCCCTTGGAACCTGTAATGTCCACATAATCGCACGGTATAAGTAAGGAAGTTAAAGAATAGCCCATATGAAGGTTTCTTTGTCAAGTGGGCCACCCATTTAATTTGAGGTCTCCGGAAATTCCGTTATAATTTGTCCATGTTATCGGGGATGACAGAAAATTTCGGGGATTTTTTCAGATTTTTTGGTCATTGCATTCCAGAAATATTTTTACTCAATCATTTTCACGTAGCGTGAAAAATTGGGGAAGGAGAGAAAAATTGTTGTGATCAAGATTCTTCGTTTTTTTCCGCTTTTTGCTAAAATTTAAAAAAAAAAAAAACCGACCAATTTAAATCCTTTTTATCAAGGAAACGTTTCCTAATTTGGACAGTTTTTTTTTTTTTTTTTTGCTCGAAAAAAATGATATCAATAATAGTTTCTTGAAAAAAAAATTTTGAGTGGAGACTTCAATTCTGAATGATTTTAAATGTTTTCAAATGATTTCCAATGATTGCGAAGATGAAGGTTGCAAATTATTTCAGATAATTTGCAAAGATTCTAAATATTTGATGAAATGGTGGATATACACAAAATTTGAAGACTGGTTGACCTTTCATAATCTTTTGAATGATTCGTCAGAACCAAAACTGCGTAGAGAATCGGGTTTCGATACTAGCTATAATTCTGATCCGTATGACTTTAACTGTGAAATATCCCAGTTATGGGAAATTCCACCGTAAGTTATTTTCGGTATGATTTGTGCGGGATCCGTTCAAGTCGTAAATTATTGGTGACAGAGTTTGAAAAATGCTGTACGAATATACTAAAGCATCAGAGATACAATCGTCAGCTTTAATAGAACTGTACGCTACTCGCCTGAAAAAAAAGTATGAAATTCGGCGATAGTGCATTACGATACGAGTGCGGTAAAACTTCTTCTGACGAGTGTGAAGAAAGAGTTTTTCCGTCGAGTTTTGTACAAAATATTACTTCATGAGGTGTGAAAATGGGGGTTTTACCCACGCGAAGTGTGCGTAAAACGTCCGTTATCACACTGAGTGAAGTAAATGCACGTTTTTTCATGCTAAGTTACGTCGCTCAATTGTATACCTATATATGTAATGTAAGTATAGGTACACCGATGTAGGTACCTGACCACAGCCAATTCGGTGACCTGACTCTAATTCCAACCACGTGACACGGGATCCTCCTCTATGTTCAACGAATTATTCTTCACCCCCGGTATTTCCAACTACCTACACACACACACACACATATTCAAGTTTCTGGGGTGAAAACCACACGGTTTTATCGAAAGCTTACAACTAAAAGAGTCGCACCTCTGTAGAGCTTACAGACCCCAAACTATATTCACCCGGGTATACCATGAAAACCGTCAACATTCGTTTTAACAAAGCTGAAAATAATGGTACTCAGTTCTCCGTGTTAGAAGAGCTTATCACAACATTATGAAATAGAGAAAAGCAGTAGAGATTATTCCAGGGTCGATAATAATGGGGTTGCAACGCAATTATGCAGGCATTAGTGCGAAGTCCGGGTTTTTTCACGATTCCAGGAGTAGGAATGAAAATTTTACCAATCCCCAGAGATATTTGTGCTCCTCACAACTCTATCTATCGATTAAACCTAAAAAATTTACATTCGCAAAAAAATCAACAAAATGGCGTCGAAAAGACGCACAACTTGAAAAGTTTCGAATTATTTGTTACTATAATATTGGAACCAAAAACTGTTGATATCCCTTTTCGGGTTCAAATGCGTATGATGCCTTTCGATTTCAGTTTCAAACTCAAGTTGATATCTCTAACAGTTCTCAAAATGTCCTGGCGAAACCATGGGAAAGTACAAGTTTGATTGATGTACTAGCCAATAAATGCATGAATTCCGCGGTGAAAAGATTTATTTCATAATTTATTAATTCTACCTCAGGTTTTCAAACCTGATCGATTTGTAGGTCAAGACGATTGATGCGCCTGAACTGGGACATATGGTGGGCCAACTTGACTTATGGTCATACCTACCGCTAAGAGCGACTCTGAGCCAACCCTAATTGAATATGCACATTGATTTACGAGGGTGACTGGAACCCACATTGGGTATATGCATACCATTTTGAAGAGGAAGGTATAGTGGTGTATACTATATAATACGAGAGAACGTTTCAGCTGGAGCAGACGCACCCTACCTCAGCTCACTTTTCTATCGTTTTTTGTGTTTCTGTAAAAATTTTCACAGGGATGGAAAAATTCGAAAGAAAACCAGCCGCACTGTCTTATTTACATGAACAGCGACTTACGAGCACCTGGACCGTTCCAGGGTAAAGAAACTTGATTCACAAGCAGAGGAAGCGTCGAAAACTGGGTTTTCTATTCGGAATTGTCATGCACGTAATTCTGCAATGGAATCAGGTTTCGAACGTTCGTTTCCGTTCTCTATCATTTTTTTTTTTTTTTTTCATTCTTGTTTTGTTGAATTATTCAATTAATCTGACTCAAAGTGAAGAACTTATGCTTCGAACATTGGAGAAGCACGAATTTGGTGATCATTTTCGATAGGGTGAAGTTGAATACGACGTAGACAATTCGGTTGGGAGTTCTCACTTAGATGTTATATCACGGGGCTAGGAAAGAGAAACGTGTGAAAATCTGCGACCGGATGAAAATGGGCTTGCGTTACTTGCGCGTAATTGAACAAGAGATACGAGCGAACGTGGATTTATATGGGGATGAGCAACAAAGGAGTGAAAAATCTTCGCGCATTTTTTGCCTCAGCGAAGAATTATAGGTATACGTAAAAAGATATGAAATTTTCTTGTATCCCGGAGACGAAACTTTACATTATTACAATTCTAAGATATTTATAAAGAGAGTGACGAACTTTTTAACCAGAATCCAGAAGAAAAATTTTCATATTATTACAAACAATTTTTTAATCAATCTACCCGCCCAGGAGTTGAAATACGAAATAGTTAATCTAACATTCGCAAAAATTGCAAGCCTCCCTCACTCTTGGAAGGTATTTTGAAGTTGCAAGCATGAATGAAAATCCAGGAACGGTCAGGGGAAATCGTTCATTTAAGCTATTCAAAACTCGATTCTTTTTTCTTTCATCTTAAAATAGTGAGAGCTGGGAGTCATTGATTATTCCAGTGAGGAGAACGGGCAGACATTTGACGCGAGGTACGCTTAATCAGTTAAAGTCGAACGGCAGCCCCTAGCAGAGGTAGGCTTTTCCAGGCAGCCCTTTGAAAATGAAAGGGCGTGCTATTAGAGATTGGATACGGCGATAAAATACGGCTTGTAGATCGCAGCGTGCCGAAGCCATGCGCATCATCAATCGATTTCCTCGATGTGGCGAAACAATCTATGAACATCTTATCCATACAAGACCTCTCTGCGCTCAGAATAGAATGGAATTAAATTGGATATAGAACTGAAAATAATGGTGTGATATGATTTTACAACATCATCAACTATACTGTAAACTCGGTTAATGCAGATGGTGGAATCTCGTGAGAACATGGAAAGTACACCTCGAAACTTTGCATCATCTAGCACCGGAGTTGGCTACGCTAAACTATTCCTGGTGGCGCCAGCGAGTCATGCATTCACTATGGTGACGCATAACCAATGTTGAGTGATAGTGGGTTTGAGTCATCATGCGTTACAACTTTACATGATTGGGTATGGTGGTCATGTGACTCGCTCGCACCAAAGTTCCATTCAGTCAAGGCTCGTAACGAACCCCATTGATTCAACTGAAGAACGCTAAACTTGTTCCCGAGTTATCTTCGTCTGTTCAAAGTTTAAGTCGTCTAACAATTCACATGGCTTTGTTAGATGACTTTTAGAGGTCTAATGCAAAGTCTTGGAAACTGAAAGACTGCGAACGTGAGGGTGGCGACAAAGTAGGACTGATGAGAGATGTGGCAAAACTTTTTGCGTACTTGCATCTTTACAATGAAGGTTCCGATGCTCAGGGAAGTTCTTCATTCAAAACTGAGCCTTTATACTCAGATAGTAATTTCTTGATAGTGAGAACCTTTTGTGTGTATGAACTACGAAGAAATACACTGACAGTTGTGAGGCTTATTTTCACCGGTGAAAATCAAACGACGTTATTAAATCGTGGTCGTGAAATACCTTCAGCTGTTCCCCAGACCGAAAATTAGAGACATGAGCCTATAATAAGACTGAAAGGCTAAGCCCATTTTCGATTATCTCTCAGTCTGATTCGGCGTTACTGAAAATTGGCGAACCATGAGCCGTGACCAGAGCTAATGGTTCATCGAATACTCCCACGGGAAAATCTGGAGGTACTCAAAACTCATGGAAATACGTTTACAGTTATCCTGTGATTTATCCAATCATCATTATGAGTCTACTTGTTTGTCCAAATCGGAGGGCGTTGCCTATGGCTCGTTGGGCGCACTCGGCAAACTGTCGCATCTTTTTTCTAATTGTCTAATTTTCCAAGATATTCAAGTTTCCAAGGCGTCATTTCACAGATATAGTATTTATCTCTGCCACCTCTTTCCCCGAATTTCTGAGTCCACTTTCGGTCTCATAAAAAACAGTCTCGAACGCAAGCCATCTTTGGGACGTGGCACAATGACGACGGATTTTTTTTCTCAACATTCTACGACTGCTCTTTCTTCGTCCATAATTCGAGGCCCAATTCGATGCAATCGGATAAAGGACTGCGTAATGATTAGTTCAGCCGCAACGCGTCAAAAATTCAATTGTCCCCTGTCGGTACATCGGTCTTTACCGGATAACCGGAGAGTAAAAAAAAAATTGTCCCCTGTATTCATCATGCGAATCACCAGAACTGACTTATCCGACATGATTCTTATGTGATCACTGAAATCTGACGAGCTGCTCTAATGTACTAGAAAATAGCATTCAAAGGTACATTTCTGTTTAATCTCTGGCCAATGCAGAAGATATTTAAAAATAATATTTCGAACCCGCAATCGATAGCAAATTTTGAGCACTTTCATAAAGTATATGTGGACTCAACCTCCAAGGCTGAAGGAATATCGAAAAACTGCGATGTCTCCTCTTTGCATCACTGTTTCGATTGCAAGCGGTGTAGGTAAAGACGTCGAAGCTTGTAGTTTCATCAGAGATATTGTGGTTTGCGGAAATACAATGACGAAAGATTTCGAAAGCTTATACGAATCACTCAATAAACGAAGGATATATTATCGATTGGTCTTTCGATTTAAACACGGATAAATTCAAGAGGATAATTGAAGTATTCTAACTTCTGCCTCTCGATTAGAATATTCCTGTCGTTAGGTGGACGTGGCCTGAAAAAGTGGATCGTAAAAATTTCTGCCAGATGAACGAATCTGGCGCATTCAATCTCGGACAGTTGTTGTTTTCCAGAATAGAGTATTTGAGATTCAGATCCAATTGCGTGGATTACATTTCCAAATCCTTTGAATATACTCGAGCATGACTATTATGGCCCCAGCACACCAGCGCGGCGAGCAGTGAGCGGTAGCCAATAACAGTGTTGCTTTTCCGATCCAAACTTCCGCCGCTTACCCCGCAAAGCGGCACCGCTTTGAAAGTTGGTCTAGGTTGAAGTTTTGCCGCTCCCGGTGAGCGGCGTTTTTAAAATTCCATTGTTTCAAAAATTCCATGGATTACTTTCATTTACTTTATGATATTTTTAACGGGATGTGATAGGCAGAAGGCGATAAAGTAGGAATGGGTTTTCGCACAGGAATTCGACGTATTATGTGGTGAAGTATTGCCGTAGATGAATAAACGTTTCGAAATCGAAAGATAGTTTGTTTTCGTTAATTGCGATCTGTAAAATTGGGTAAAAAAATGTCCGCTCGGGGCTCGACTCTCAAATGCTGACCTCATTGTTCAAGTTCGCGTGGTATCCAGCTCTGGAATATAGGGCGGCGTCAATTCTATGACATCACACAAAGCGAACGATACGTTTATTTATGAGTATTCCGTGAAAATGAAAGCGTGAGCAGTAATGCTGCATTTCGTCGACTTCGACCGATTCAAAGCGGTTTTTGACAGTTACGTAGACTGTGGGGCCAACTTCATACCGGTCAAGATCCACACGTTTAGTGTACGTAACTGTCAAGAACCGCTTTGGCTCGGTCGAAGTCGACGAAATGCAGAATTACTGCTCACGCTTTCATTTTCACGGAATACTCATAAATAAACGTATCGTTCGCTACGTGCGATGTCATAGAATTGACGCCGCCCTATATGCTAGAGCTGGTTACCACGCGAACTTGAACAATAAGGTCAGCATTTGAGAGTCGAGCCCCGAGCGGACATTTTTTTACCCAATTTTACAGATCGCAATTAACGAAAACAAACTATATTTTTCGATTTCGATACGTTTATTTATCTACGGCAATACTTCACCACATAATACGTCGAATTCCTGTGCGAAAACCCATTCCGTGCCTTCGTCGCGAAATGCCGAGTGAAACAAAAGATGGTAAAAAATGGTAAAACCACCCCCTACTTTATCGCCTTCTGCCTATCACATCCCGTTAATGACAGTTCGCTGGTAAAGCAACGCATTGATTGCAGAAAAAATCGCTATGGTGTGAACAAGGAAAATCACATTTTCATTCGCTCGCCGCTCGCCGCTTCACCATGCTGGTGTGTAGGGGCCATTAGATTACCGACAAAATTACGTCTTGAATCGAAAAAAAATCTGCCAATTTTGATCGCGACTTCAAAGCGGACGTAAATTAACGCCAAATCGAAATACACGCGGTATGTAGGACACACCGTTAGCCAGCGACTAATTGTTGACCTGAAGGCGTGACAAGCGTTAACATAACATGAGGGGGATAGATAGAGTACCCGATAAATGTATGCTCAGCCAGCAAGTACACAGTGCATAAATTATTTTCACTAAAACATCAATCCGCACTGAACAATTGAATTAAATAGTGGATCGGGAAATAATTGGCAGGTACAGGACACGAAAAACTCATCATATTCTCTCCTGCTATATTCCGACGCAATAATTTTACTCGAAAATAATTATTTCCAAATCACTGGTACGCTTTGAAAAAAATTTCCACCACCGATCAGTAGTATTTTAATTCATTTATCCAGATCTGAGGAGCAACTAAATACAATGTTTAGATCAGGGAGATTCTTGAAACGAAAAACGAAATACATCTGTCGCGTCACGGGAAAGAGATTTTCTGCGAGTGTTCTCCCTAAGAGATTTCTTTTGTCCCGGACGAGAGCGCGGATAGATTTACCGGATTTTCGAACTAGGTTAAGCAGGAGCTACTGATGGAAAAACTTTCTCCGAACATCATCGAGAGATAAGTGGGTTTTATGTATTTTGTCTCCATGCCTACCTAACCAGTAATACTTATAACGTACCTAGATGTGGAACCACTACCTGGATTCAGATCGTGTCTTGGGAACTCAATCTTTCGAAACGCGACCCTATGCTGACCTAGAAATTACCCAACGCACGTGACACGTATCCTGATGCGAAGAATACTGCAGTGTTGCTGCTGTGCTCCGAATCCACCCTATCGATTCATGAAGGGTCAAGTCTAGGATCTTTCTCATTCCCGACTCCGTCCTATTCGTCTTGAAGGAGCCAACGATCTGTCGTTATGCAGCGATCATTGTGCACTTAAAGCCCCAAATTATACAGAAAGCAAATCTTAACTAGTTGAATGTGTATTTCAACCGAAAGAGGAGACAAAGACAGTTTCATTGTCTTGCTGACTTGAATCAATTTTGTAAAAGTCACATTTATTATAGAGTGAGAAACCGTATTCTCTGTACCCTACTATTGTCGGTCTTATTGCAAGCATCAAACCATCTTGAGGACTTCTATCTATGGTCTTCTGAACTTGTTTAGGTCCAGATGAGATCGTCCGGAAGTGGTGTCGGTGTGAAAAAGGAAGTGGACTCTTTGCCCTGGGGTGATATCGCCACTATAGCTATATGACTCGAGAGTGCGAGCCACTCAAAGACCCGAGACTAAAATCCTCGGTCCGTTTATCCAGCCCAAGACACCCGTCGAGTGAAACTCTGCCGGCTCGGAAAGCCGAGGAAAGACGCAGATCTCATCGTCCCGAAACACAGAGCTTCATTCTCGACGATGCCACAGTGATGCTGGTACCTACCCCACCTTGACAGATAACGAGGCCATTCCGCAGCTCTCCCGCTTGTTCCTGCCTCCTTTTGTTCGACTCCGTATCTCGGGAATAGAATTGCAACCATCGAGTCTTCAAGAGCTCGCAATTAATGTGCCAGAGAGAAGCAATTAGTCAGGCTGTTTTAATGGTTGAGAAATTCGAAATCAATTATCAGCTGCACCGATTATGGAGAACAATCAGCCAAACGGTTCACAGGAACTATAATAGCGATAGTTATTATCATCGCTTTGAATACCAAAGAAAATCAGTTTAACGGAGGTTGGAGTATCTCTGTGAAAGCTTGTCATCAGCCAGTGGCTATCATAGGCATGGAAAAGTTCTTGATAGAAACCAGGTAATGGTGCAGTGACGAGGAGAGAAGGGCTTTAAATTTTCCGTTGTAAGATTTCTTTAAACCAATTTTCCATCGAAGTAGCAAGGTGTTGGGATATCCTATAATAAAAAGCTCGAAAGTGCACTTTCCTAGGACCTTTGGCACGCACAACGAAAGTGCAAGACACGAACGTGAACCGTAAGATACGGAATGATGTATTCCGTATCGTTTGCACTGCGCTCGGTGATGAAGGGGAAATAATATTCCTCAAAGTTCTCGGATACATGGATATAATAAAGCATCAGCTCGTTTCGGAAAACCTAAAACAACTACATGAGAATAATATCTACCATCTTTAAGACTCGAAAACAACTTTATTATACAAAGATAAATGGTTAAAATTAAAGGGTTGCCTATGGCTCGCTGAGCGCGCCCGTACAAACTCCCGTGACTTTTCTCCTCATTTTCCCATTTATCAAGATAATGAAGTTTTCAGAGAGTCATTTTACAAATGAATGATGTATCTCTGACACCTCTTTCGCCGAATTTTCATTATCACTTCCAGTTTCACGAAAAACAGTCTTGAAAGTAGGTACGCCATCTCTGCACGAGGCACAGCGATGTATGAATTTTTTTGCTAATATTCTACGACAGATACTCTCCAGCTATATCCTTTATCTAAAATTGAAGACTCAATGCAATGCAGCCGGATAATCACCTGGGAACTAAACAGTGAAGTAGATTCTACACGAGGGGTTAACCACTCGTCGATTACCGTGCACCTGACTTCAGGACTTCAAGACTTCTCGAAGTCGACTGACTTCAATTGACTGCAACTGACTTCAACTAACTTCAACTGAGTTCCAATGACTTCAAGTAACTTCAACTAACTTCGACCGACTTCAGAAGACTTCAACTGACTTCAGCTGATTTCAACTGACTTCAGCAAACTTCAAGTGACTTCAGCTGACTTCAAGTGACTTTAGCTGACTTCAACTGACTATAACTGACTTCAACTGACTTCTCAGCCAGGTGTACTGACTTCAAGAGTAGTTAACCCCTCGATTCTACACAATCATTGTAAAATATCGTTATTATACCAATTAATAGAAATTCTTGGGTCCATTGACCGGGAAAAGATGGATTAGATCGAGTGAGATCCAAATTTTGGGACAAAAATATATCTGAATAGATCTCCTGATATCTAATTTCAGCTCTCTGTAGATCCATTTTCAGATTTGTGAGATCTGATCCATTTTTTCGTGGGTGAAGAAAATTGCAGAACTGAATAACCCCTCGATTTTCCCTTTTCATGAAATGGATTGCTGTTTAATTTTTGTAAGATTCGTCGAGTTGGCGAGTAATTCCTCCCAGCAGCCAGCAGGAGTAGTCGTAGATCAAGAATTCGTTCTCCAAAGTATTAGGGGCTTCTGAGCGAGCCCCGACAACTTCACGGTCGGGAGAGCGCCTCTAGCGCCCAGCTGAAGAACCGTATTGGAATAACTACTTCTATAGGACAGTTTCTGCATCTGTCGTGTAGACGCTAGCCTGTCACTTCGGATTTTAATCCACGTCTGTTATTGCTCCTGCCGCTCTGATTTACCGCGAAATAATATCAAAAGATCGCTAACGAGAGCCTGTAGGGCCCGCTGGTTGACCCGGCACGGGTTTTCCAGATAAAATGCAGAAAACAATGTTATTATATTACCCTGTGTCTGTGTATCGGCCATGTACCAGTCTCAGCTGATTTCACAGCTTCGTATAAATGAATCAATCATTAATTGGAATTTCATTCCATTACCCTTCGGAAACCAGCGCGCGCTAGCTGATCATCTGAAGATTGACCCCACGAAATCTGAAAGTAATCAGTGGAGCAATAGAGACATGATCCGTTTACTGAATATAACGGCTGTGGCGACTGGTCGAAAGTGCATACTCCGTCAGTAAAACAAACGAGCGCTCTAAAGCCCTTGAGGCGAGTACAACATTTCAAGGTCATGGCCGGGTCACCAGTGTTTAGTACTTCTGACAAACAACCGAAAGGCCACATCTATCCATTACTAATATTGCGTGCGCACCCAAAAACGTGACTATGGAGACTGTATGTTAGGAGACCGAACTAAGTCACCCCCACCCCTGAAAAAGCGTCCCTGTTTTTGCCGCTGTATATCTATAGCTACAGGTACTCTGAAGTTCGCTGCGCCTCTAGTGGCGCTAAGTAAAGGTTCAGGTCGTCATATGGGAACCGCCATTAGGAACCGCGATGTCCAACTGTTATTTGAAAATCTGCTGAAGTCGCACCAATTATAACAATAGAAAATATTCAAAATTCCAAGTTTTTATATTCAACAACTTTCATTTTTTAATAAATAATTACGAAATGGGTCGTTCGATTCCTGGCTGCAATGTTGGGTACTCATCAACCCGGGATAATAATAGGCGGAGAGCTATTCGGAATAAAAGTTTATTCGCGGTTCCTAAGGTGAGCTTACGTGACTTCAAAGAAAGTGGACCCTCATTTCACACGTGTCTTAGAAAACCGGTACTTGCGATACATTGAGCACGTGGAGACTATTACTCCTGGCTGCCGGTAGAGGCGCGTCGAACTTTAGACTGTCGTATATGCCTTATATGTATACGAAGCGACAGAACTTGAACCACTTCCGTATTACAGAGATCCAATATTAGATATTTTGGTAATTTTTGTCAAGCGAGAACAGCGTGCACATGTTACGTAAAGTGACAGAAGAATCCTTCACTAGCGCCGCCGCTCGGCCCAAAAGTATACTAGGTGCAATGTCGGTACAAAGTATCACCTCAACTGAATGTCGGTTTTCTGGTTATGAGTAACGGAGTCAGGGGAGATTCGTCAATTTCCAGCCATTTCTTTATCAAATGACACGGGACTAGGCTCATAGAGTGTGGTTCATTATTGCAGAGGGCCTGATTATTTTTGAAATGCGATTATCCACGGCAAAGGTGAATAATCACACGATTTACGTGGTCGGTGCTTGGATCAGAAATTGTTTTCATAAAATTTTAAAAAAGTAAAACAATCAGGCTCTTTCCGCCAAAATAATGCGAAGCCCCCAAAGTTTCATTGCGGTTGATTGAGTAGTTTCGGAAAATTAACCATTCTCGTCTTCGAGGTTTTGCCAAGCGTTGCGATCTGCCTTAAAAGTCCGTCAAACTTTTGCTTGATTTCACATTTTTAAAGCTTGCTGAGCGTAGGCCTTAAAGTGACGCTTTTTTGCCAAAGGTAAGCAACCGCAAGGCGGAAAAAAGGCTCGAAGACGTCTCGCAGTTATTGGGATGAAGATTGAGGTAGCTCCATGGGGGATCCATCAATCCCAACTTCTAGGTCTCCCTCAATCGTCAGAGACCATTGACTTCGTTAGTCTCAACCTTATTAACGAGCAAACTAATTGGCATGTCTGCAAATAGGGGTTAATTCGATAGTCCCTTTCGACAAAGCGCTCCGATCACTAATTCCGGTATCAAACAACGAGTCTAACCGCCACTTATTCTAATGATTGTCATGGGTCATGGTGAGTCGGAATTCCTCACCTTTTCGAAATTAGGGTCTTCTCATTCATGATCCGATCTTCCATACTCTTGAGCCTCTAAACATACGAGCTGAACTTTACTGAATCGCTGAATATATCCACGTAAATGAGTTACAATGACCGAAAAACTTGAAACCTTGGTAGACAATTCCTGACACATACATTTGTTGTGGCCAATACATATAATCCACGCGAGTTTGATATCTGAAGTGAATTTTGAAGCAACGATATTCATGTATGTGGATCATAAATTCATGAAGATTTATTATCCAAGAGGATACCCTTGCAATTTTCTGGAAGGTAGAGCTTGAGGAAATTGCTGGAGGTCTGTAAACAGCTATGTGTGCAGGTGTGTTATAACACACTTCGGAAATAATCATTTTCAGACTACTGGCGGACTGTAAAGACATATTTTGATTGACTCAGTTCTTTTCGGAGCTGATTACTTGGATTTCAAGACATAATTCAAAATTATTTCGGATCTTACAGACTTCCGACTCCCTTTTACACAGCAAGTCTTTCCCTGATAGTTAGAGTGAGGGTAACTCCGTTGGAAGCGTTACGTCGTTTTAATAATCGAGGAACAATCGATTGCTGCAGGCAGATGCTCCGAAGTCGGAGTATATTCGGTACACCGCCAGGGAGATGAAAGATGACGGAACTTTTTACGCTCGGAAAATTGTTTCTAAGATCGCTTATTCTAAAGTCAAAATATAGTCAGTCCTTAAAGATTCAGCCATTATATGAGATCTTATAAACCTTAATAAGCCGCGGATCTTTTCTCCGTCGTCTGAGTAAACTGATCAGTGTTAACTTTATCTTTCAGATAAAGTTACATAAATAATCGCGCTAATAGCACACTAGTGCATTCGGTGCCGACCACTTAGATACATACCAGAGAAATTTTTTTTAGCAAATAGTCTAGAGGGCAGGTACCATTACCTCATTATGTGTATACGTTGTTCTCCGGTACGCCACGACACGACGCATCAATTCTCATTAGTTTTGGTGCTCGTTACGCCGACTAATTTCGAAGCTTTCGGGTTGCGTGGTTGATAGGGTGAGATACAGAGCCCGGAGGCCGCAAACCGCCCCACGATCACTTTCGCTTCAGATTAGAGATAGGGTTATTAATTGCAAAATATCAATTCCAGCGTGCTGTTCCATGTATATATAAACTTTCATCCATTCTTCAGCGGTTTTATTTTTAACTTCCTGTTAAAAAAAAAAGAACTTTTGACCTTATCGGGCTCGAACCCTGTGTGTGTTGATGTGTGATCAATTTTAGTCCAATGATATTTCGAGAACGACATGACGGACGTCATTCTTTCTTGTATCAATCGACGCGGTTCTTCCTGGCTTAGAACTGATTAAATATTGTATATTTTATCGGTCAGGTAGTTTTTCAGTTATTTGAAAAACAACATTTTTAAGAAAAAACAGCCAATCAATCATATCTTGAGAACTGTTCAACGGGTCTTCATGACTCTGATCACAATCGAGAGAGTTCATTCCAACTTGGATCTGGTTGAATCTTGGAATCAATCGATCCCGTAGTTTTTTAATGAAATGAGCTCTTCGCTCGTAATACATTTATTTTTAATCATAAAATACAACATTTCCCATCAGGACAAGTTTGAGTTTTCTGTATTTCAAAGTGGTTCATCATCTTCCAGATATCGCAGGGGGATATCTATGCTTCCTTATTAGTATAGTTGGCATCGGCGTAGTGACAGCTGTCATCGGAGACGTCGCATCCTACTTCGGCTGCACCTTGGGCATCAAGGATTCGGTCACAGCCGTCGTCTTCGTCGCCCTGGGCACCAGTATTCCAGGTGAATAAACATACATTTTATTTATATGATATTGGACCTTTCGTTTACACGGCTATTGCGCGATAAGCATAATTATCAATTCCTCAATCAATTCGTAAAGCAAAGAAATCCGAATGATTTTAAGTTTGAATCCAGGGTTGCGATTCTGTACTTCTCCGCTAACTCCGCTAACTCAGCGGAGACCGTTGGTTGGCTGAGCAGCGTCCAATCGCAGATCGTTTCGGATCGGTCAGTACAGTCGTACGATGACGCCGTGGGCTTGGCCCGGCCGTTAGTCGCAATGAACGCGAGGCCCACTTACACTTGATATACATGCATATGTACCACAAAGATAAACCTAGGAGATGAAAAGAAAGAAAGAAAACGAATAAATCAATGAATAAATGCAGTCCGATATTTTGATTCATTTATTCGTTCTCTCTCTTTCTTGTCATCTCCTCGGTTTATCCTTATGGTACACTTGTGACATGCATGTAAATCGAGTGTAACTAGGGCCTCGCGTTTGTTACGACTGGCGGCCGGGCAAAGCCCACGGCGCCACCGTACGACCACCGATCCGAAACGATCTCCGATTGGACGTTCCTCAGCCAACCAACGGTCTCTGCTGAGTTAGCGGAGTTAGCGGAGTTAGCGGAGAAGTACAGAATCGCAACACAGCTGATGAGCAGACTTCAGACCCATTGTTGGTTTACTTGAGATCGACATTTTTTTCTTTACCTCATTACTAAGGAAGAGCGATTAATGAATAAAGACTGATTATACCCTCCAACAATAAAGCCTTTGGCGCTGTCCTAACAATCGACGGTTTCCTCGTGACAACGGTGTTTGTCGATGAAACCTGCCGGGAAACGTACCCTGATGATCCTGCACTCCCGCCGATGTCGTCGGAGCTATTTCCTTGACGGAATTATGTAACAAGTTTTCGGGAGGATCTCCTCTAGTTCCGAGGACTTACTGTCGCCTGATCCGCGACTGACCAGAACACAATGCAAATTGCTTATCGAACTAGAAGTTCCCTGACCAAATCCCATCGAAGTCGTTTTTTCCGTTTTCACTCTCATACTTCGTCCGTTTTCGAAGGATTGAGAATTCCGAAAGAAAAGTCGTATTCAAATGAAAGGCGATATAAGGGTTCAAGTATTGATTGAAACTTCTGGACTTTAAAGGAGTCGAGGGAGAGATAGAAGCAGAAGGATTATCTGTGAAGCGAGTTGTTGACTTTGATTGTTGACGTTGACTTCTGAGACTGAGAGAAATTCTAAGTGGTAATGGGCTCTACTGAAACCCTGGAAAATACTGCGCGCTCATCCTCTTAATTAGACTCTCCATCGCTCGCCAAAAACAGGCAGGTGTCGTGAAAAAAGGCGCTTAACGAGACTCGAAGTCAATTTAAAATGACTCCCAGCTTCCAGCTCTCCGCGGTTCGGAGCGTTAATCAGAAAACGATAGATCCCTGGTACATCCCGATAAAATTCCTTGGATTCTACTCCTGTCACCATGAAAAGGAGTTTTATTATCCTCGCTCGCAAACAAAACTACGTTGTCTCCTGAAAATTTATTGCCGTGGGTTTAACACGGGGGGTTAAACATCTCTCGAAAAAGTCGGATATTGCCAAACCTAATAAATGCGCATCGGTATTTTTCCGAAAGAGATTAGCCCACAGCGCCAATTCCAGGCATGACGGATAAAACAATGGTGCTACTTCGCCTTAGTAGGGTAGACGTACCGTTGGTGGCCATCCCTTGCTCTATTGGTGGCCATACCCATTACCATGTAAATCAAGCCCTGACCACAAACGGTACAAAACTATTTCAACAGCCCTAATTATGGAAAACTTCACTTTTAAACAATCAAGTACTGAAAAAATCGGGTCTAATATTTGCTGTAAGGTATTTTTTCGTAATTAATTGAATAATTGAATAGATACATAATGCCAGAAAGGAGGGAAGCATTCTTCAAACATAGCCACAAACGGTACAGTGGCCACAAATGGTACATCTACCCTACTCGATCAAAACCTTCAGCCATATGATATCGAGTGTAAATCAAATCGAAAACAGACTCAGATGAAAATATTAGAACAAAATAAGACAGGGATTTTACGTCCGATTAAGGTGAAGTGAAACGTTTCAAGGCCACGGCCGGGTGCTTTTCACCGTGGTAAGACAGAAATACCGAGCGTTCGGTACCTCTGCCTACCGCTAGATGGCGCAGTGCGCATCTTCCGACGCTTGCTACGCCAGTATATACGTATACTAATGCTCGCGATTATTTCGAACTTCGAAATCGAACTTTTCATAACCTCTAATGTGAAATTAACTCTTATGTTAGGCTAGCTGTCAAAAGTCTGAGGTTATGTATTATGTGAGGGCTTGTGTTATTTGGATTCTTGTCCAATAAATCGATCTTTCCATAAACTCAAATCTGAAAGAGAGTGACTAGCTGTCAGTCAAGTAAGGTTAGGTCAGGAGGAGCAGCAAAAACATCTTACGTAAAGCGACAGAAGAAACCTTCACTAGCGCCGCCGCTCGGTTCACAAGTATACTGGTCGCGATGTCGGTAAAGGCTCTCACCTCAACTGAATGTCGGTTTTTTAGTTATGAGTGACGGAGAATCGTCAATTCTCAGCCATTTCTCTATCAAATGACACGGGAATAGGCTCAAAGTGTGTGGTTTTTCATTGCGGAGTGGCTGATTGTCGGGGAAATGCGATTATCTGCGGGAACAGTGAATAATCTCGCGATTTATGTGGTCGGTACGTCAATCTGTGAAAATTTTTGTCAAATTTTGAAAAAGTGAAATAATCAGCCACTTTTTGCCACAATTATGTGTAATCCCTCAAAGTTTCATTGCGATTGATTCAGTAGTTTCGGAGAATTCACGATTCCTGTTTTCGAGGTTCTGACAAACGTTTCACTTCACCTTAATATTGCTCGCAATAGAAATGCACTTTTTTTAGCAATAAAAGTTGGAATCGAGTAAAAACTTTGTTCAAGTGACACTTGTGCACATTCAGGTGATTCGAAATTTGATTTTCAAACTGCAAATGACAACGAAATTACAAACCAAATTACAAACGAAATCACATTTATAATACCAGCAAGAATTTTACCATCAGGCCCGTAACTTGCAGCGGACATGCCAAATCCTTGCCATTCTGGTAAAGTTGACTGTACACGAAACACCAATTTTTATATTATGTATCCTGCCACCCGTTGTGCCTTGATTACGCTTCGCCGGGTCAGTACATCGTCGTAATTAAAAACTGAATCCAACTAGGTTACGTTTCTACAGAAGTTGCAGAAGCTTGTGGAATACCAATTGTTGGTTGGATAAATAGCCAAAAGACTGCGATTTCACGCCAAACCTGTCGGGAAAAAACACACATTACGATTAATCTGAATATACAGCTATCAAGTCTTTGACAGGTTTTTAATGGGTCTAAATACATACAAGTACGATTTGACCAAAATCGAAAAATAATTTTTCTTTTAATCAGTTCATGCTTTCTCATAGAACAAATTATTTCTGAAGTGAAGATTGAGCCCTTTCACCTTTCAGAATTAGTTAGCGTCAAAGACTCAAAGTTTCAGAAGATGTCTTACGAATTCAAAAACTTGTTAGAAGCAAATTAAACACTCGGGTAATTTTTTCAGTGCCCAAAAGGTTGTCTCGGAATATATCTCTTGTTTCTAACCCATCAGTCGAACTTTTTTCCTGATTAATTTCGCGCAAGTACTTTGGTTTTTCGTTTCAATGTGGTCGCCAAACTCTGAGAGAAGAATTTTTTAAATCTTGTTTTCTTCACTTTAGAAGAACGAAACTCATAGAGAGGAAATCAGACAAGGTCATTTTAATAACAGTGTCTTGAAGTAGACATTCTAATTTTCAAAATGATTCTTGTTTCGAATCTTTCAAACCGTTTTTGAGAAAGTTGTGATATTTTGAATTTGGTTATTTTCTCGAACACAATTCAGGTGCTGTTTCTCAGGCAGTTTTCAGGAGTGTAAGATACATTCGTATGAGAGGCGATGGCCCAGAATCTCGACTTTTACAGAACGATACTTCGACACCAAGATGGAACTGTGTTATTGACAAATTCTTTCAAAAGACAACATTATTTATTACAATTATATCAACGTAGAATATTCCATTCGAATTTGACGGAGTTTCGATTAACCATGCAAACAGTACTCTGCGACAACCACTTTTTTCGATGCAATCAATCTATGCAAGATAAAGTCCATAAAATCTCAAACTATTCCTAATTGTGTTTCAAAATACCAGTAATCAGCTCTGGGAAAACTGACCCAAAAGAATACAGCGTACCAGCGATTTTGAGAAGAAAGTATTTCCAAGGTAGGAGAGGGTGGGGCAAAATAGACCAGTGCTTTTTTTCTTTATTTTAATGTTTTCGATCGTTTTTTTTTTTTTTTTTAGGCGTCCATTTTTCCCCACCCGCCCCTATTATATGTACACTCCTTTAAACTAGCGAAATAGTTTGGCGTTGATGAAGTGATGAAATGATGAAATGATGAAATAAACCAGTGAACAACTATTTTCGGAGGACCTACACGTATTACGTGTTATCGATTTCCCATCAATTTCAGTAGCTCTCATTAATCTCTCCCTTCCTACGTAGCGATAGAAAAAAAAAAACGCTCGTTTTCGACTGGAAAAATCCACGTGGAAATAAAACAGGAAAATCTATGAGGATTCTACTAAACTTGGCCGATCCTCGTCGCATCTTCCCGCTGCTTTCTGTGTACCAACGACACTGTCTCGTCATCTCATAAATATTTATCCAAATTTTCACCCGCCCATCTGCCTGATCCCTTGGTCCTACTTTTGCCTCACTGCCCGCTATATTCACGACGAAATCGTGTCTGCAGCCTTCGCGCCTTGCGGACAGGATCAAATACCTCTTTTTCGTCGCGCTCAAAATCCCGGGAATCCCCTAGATATAAGACTTGCGGATTCCTCCGTGACTTTACACGAAAATCCATGCTGCTATCGAGAGTTTTAAATATTATGGAACCGTTTGCAAGGAGCGCGAATATTTTCTGCACCAGCTTCTTCAGTCTTTTTTTAATAAACGATATTCAAATTATTGCTGAGCTGTTTGCTTGTTCAACATCCTGCGAAGTGGGCAAAGGAATTTCATTTCTTAGCGCCCCGTGAGTTTTTCATAATTCAGTTTATCCAAGCAGGTACTATACGTTGCGAGAGAAACAACTGACTATGAAATATGAATATTATGAGTCTGCAGGGTGTCCTAACGTGGAAAGGCTGCGAGACAACATTTATTTCGCGCATGTATGAAATTCCTCGTATACAGAAGCACGCTGATTTTCAATTTCCCCCCCTAAGAATCGAAAAGTTATTGTGAAAATTTAAAGGCTCGTTCAAAAATGTCGTTAGAGCATACTGCAGAAGTAAAGGACTGATGCTTTGAAATGATATTCTATACCGGGCAGAATAACACCACTGAACGACCTTTTTGAAAACCTAAAATATTTTACATTCAATTTCGGCCCAACGTATTGACAGGTGACACTTCCAAGCGCGAAGTGCCACGATGGCATAGAAATTTGAATATGAAATTAAATACCCCGTTTTATATCATACGCGGGAAGTAGATCCGTAAATCTTTATAACTCGAAAACCATATGACTTGGAAGTTATACATACAGGTATCTGAATCAACTCGACATATCATTTTCACTCCATTTTTTCATAGCTGGTTAGTAGTATTTCGTTCGATAAATTTGAGTTTTGGATACGATTTTTTTCGTTTTGGGTAATTTTTTTTTTCTTGGTTCTCGTCTTTATCATGATTTTTCATCTTTTTTACTTTACTTTCGACAAGCTGTTGTGCAACCAATAGATTTCATGCAGGATAATCCAACCCTTGTCTACGATGAGGTTGACAAAGTAGTATTTATCTCATATTTGAATAACGCGAGAAGGAGTTGGGTAATGGAAATGAGAAAGTCGTGTTTTCATGCGGGACTTCCACAACACAGAAATAATGGCTCGCTACGTTTGCCTTCATCGCAATCTGCGGCTCCTGCCTTTCGTTTCAAATATAAACATAATACAAGCATTGGCCCAGTTTCAATATCAATATTAATATCATACACTAATCAGCAATGGAAGAAATTTCTCGATGATTGAAGCACGGAGGAGTGAAAAAAAAAAGAAACTGGTAAGAGACTCGCGAACAAACTTCCACGTAACTCAATATCATGTAGCTAGCTAACAGCATTTTCATAATGTGCATGTATAATACGTATAATACCCTTTCAAGGTTTCCTGCAGTTTTTATTTCCTACAACGATGCCAACGACTTTAAAAAAAATTCATCTTTGCCACAGCGTTACCTTGTCCAGCAACGCTGCAGCACGACATTGACCCTGAAATACTGAGCAGATATTCGAAATGTAGATATAGCGGAAAGATTACCGAGGTATTAAGGTGCGGAGTAACCAATATATACCAGCGTAAAAATATCCGCGCAAAAACTCGTGGGAATGAAAACCTCCCACAGCTGCGGAGAGAATGACATATTCGCCAGTTATTGTATCGTGCGATAATATGGAAATTATAGGTTCCAAGCGCGCAGGCGCTGATTTATTCGAATATCATTGGCTGGCAGAATCGCGCTAGCAACTCCACCAACTTTTTATTAATATCCCTAGTTCTGTCGTCTGCTAGATTCACGACAAACATAACCTATTCCTGCCACGACCTGCCGCCATTTGTATTTGACAACAATCGGAAACTAATAGCAAACGGACTCTAGGGATATTCGTGGCAAGTTTGAAATTGGCGGCCCTGTTAATATTCGAATAAATCAGTGCCTGCGCGCTTGGAACCTGTAATTTCCACATAATCGCACGGTATGTATGTACGAATGATGAAAGATCGTGTGCAAAAAGATTCCCTCATTCTCGTATACCGTTGTCTTTTTTTCAACTGATACATTGTTAACACATCCATTCTAGTTTTTTTGTTGGTTCTATCGATGCTCATGGTTACAGTTCGTTTCGGGTAATAGAGGCCTGTTCATTGCACAGCATCGGCCTGGATTTGAGATGAATCAAACCATCTGGAAAATATCGCAGGAAGATTGCTCAGGGAGGGCCTTTGAAACTATGATGCAAAAAAGGGAGGAAAAAAAAAAGAAACACATAAACCGTGGTAAAATTAAAAAGTTGCAGCTGGTTCAGTCGGAGGGTAGATACTTACCGCTCTGCACGTAATATTCTTTTCTGTCTTTAATTTGCGGAAGAACATGAACGTGGCAGGCTTATTCCTCGCTTCCAAACGTCCTGAGCTTCGTCCAATTCCACTTTACTAACCATCAAACTTCTCCCTTCTGCACCCCTCGCTGCTCACTATACCAAGTAATACTTTGGGGCGCGGAGCTCCCGGAGGAGGAAAGATCAACGGTCAAAAAGTGTTCCAAAAAATATCAAAGACATTATTCAACGATATGCACTTTCAGACATTACACCCGACTCAAAATCTTGGGCCTCCTTTGAACCTCCTTTAAACCTCGTTGTCTCGTCGAGAGTCTGTCAAATCTTGGAAGTATCGAGGAGTCAAAGGAGGTCACGACATATTCGGTACGTTTAATGTCAGACTCCACTTGAACCTACAAAAGTGGCACAAACTAGACATTTTGATTGAAAGGAGGTTATAGAGGGTACAATCAAATCCTCCGGACCCTCCTTTGGGCCTATTGCAGATGTCTCACAAGCCCTATAGACATACCCTCTTTTCGGCCCAAATCGAATCTCGCGTAGACCCTACAGACCCTCCTTCTCTAGTAGAAATTCCAACCGGACGCTAGCGAGGGACGGGCTAGTTAACCTCATGATTAACCAGCGCCTAGCCAGAAAATTGATAATTAATAATAGTAGAAAAAAACAAGAATACGAAAGTTGACAGATATTATCGTCAGATGGCCTAACCTACGCATCATCATGTTGATGAAATTGCATCAAACACGCACTGGAAAAATCGCCGCATTGTTCGTCCGCGCCGGGATTTGAACTCACGTCCGTTCGGTTACCAGTCGCACGCCTTAACCACTACGTTAAACTATGATATAGCATTTGACTCAATACTCTCCTACTTGTTCATAGCCCATCAAAGTGTCGAGTTATTACTCGAAATATTTCAATGTCATCAAAATTTGGCATTTGCAGGACTAGATTGAAGTCCTTGCATATATTATTACGATTAATTACTAAATATTATATCATGCATCTTTCGTTTACGCGGTTATCTGTTTATCCGAATGAAATATGATATTTTGTTAGAAAAAAAAAAAATGGTCCCGGAGGTCTACTAAAATTTTTATGTTTATTTCGACACTTTTTTTCAGTCAAAACAACATAAATTTACTCAAAGTGACAAATTTGTGTGTCGCATGAAGTGAAAATAGTGTTGAAATTACCGTGAAAATTTTAGTGGATCTCCTGGGAATTTTTTTCCTCTAACAGTGTACCTACATATTCCATATTTTACAAATCCGGTAAACCGATCGAGCAGTGATATAGAGATCTATTATTGTGGAATCCACAACTGATCCTGATGGGGGCCTTTGTGTTGTCAAGGCTTTAGCGTTGGACGCACGTTAACGAGGTTCCATTGCATTTAAATTTAGCGAGACATGCGTTATCAATATGTGTGGATTACGTATTTTTGTGTAAAGTACAGAGGTTTATGGATATAATAAACTAAGACCCTAAGTTGAAAGTACAGTCGGACCCCGGGCACTTACGTCAGCTGTGCTTCAGGCACTGCCGAATCCCCATTCTGTCGCCAGTGCCGACTACGATCTGGGGCCTCGACAATAATTTTATGTTATGAATCAGTCATTCAACTGTTTATGTAATTAATGTTCGAATGTGAGAGCGTGTAGATGAGGCATTTTCACTGATTATAATCGCTTTCCTTGCGCCTATCCTAAGTCATTCCTCGCCGTTCCAAAATTTTTTGTTTAATTTTCAGCATTTGTGTCCTCGTATAAGCGGCATCCACGTATAAGCTGCACCCGGGTTTTGAGGGGTTCAAAAAGTGAAAAAAGGTTTATTTCCGTGTAAAGACTGTATAATATAAACATAATAATTAATGGAAGTCAGCAAGCATCTATGTACTGCAACAAAGTGTAGATGCGGGGCACCTCACTGAAGCGGTCATAACTACGGCCTTGAGACTTTAAATTCATTGGTCGGTAACAAGGTTAGGTCTTTTCGTCAGTGCCTGAAACGTATTGTCTCGAGCTCCGTCAGTGCCCGGGGTCTGACTGTAGTAGAGTTTCAAAAAAACATATCCCAGAATCCAGATTACCGCCTTGACCCTATATACATAGCCACCTTTGGATCCAAAGTTTCGAGTCCTGGTTGTTCTTGGCCAGCATTAGATCCAAAGTAGGCTATGTAGGGTCAGAGTAGGAGACTTTGGATCCAAAGGAGGCTACGTAGAGTGAAGACAGAGGTCTTCGGATTCGAATGAGGCTACGTAGGTTCAGATCTGCGAGATATTTGCGACCGCACTGAATTCTGCGAACAGTGCCTGGTAGGTTCAACGCAGGGTGGCGGCTTGCGCGATACAGAAGAAATAGGTATTTTCAAAAACGAAGTGAAGCCGTAATCCTCGAAGTTTCATACCGATCGGCTGTGCAATATAGGAGAAACCACGAGTCGCATTTTCGAGGTGATCAGAGCGTTCAAAGCTCCTTAATACACCGGCCCTGGCTGCAGTCAGTGACTGTACTCTGAATGGTCAACTGAAATCGTCTGTAGCTCGAAAAGTACTGATTCCCCGACATTTTAGCTAAGAAACTTTATTTTCAGTTTTTCGTGAGTAATCTATCTATCAGAGAAACGGTGGCAGCCGCGGATCAGACTTGCCCTGTATATTGGTATGTGATGGAACTTGAAGAGTTGAATGGGCATTTAAAAATGAAAATGTCTTCCTTGTATCTAGGGCAATATTTTATTTAACTCTCCAACTGTTTGTTAATTCCAGACACCTTCGCCAGTAAAGTGGCTGCCTGCCAGGACAAATACGCGGATGCAAGTGTGGGCAACGTGACCGGTAGCAACGCGGTGAACGTCTTCCTGGGTATCGGTATCGCGTGGAGTATCGCGGCGATCTACCACGCTTGTCATGGAAGAAGTTTCAACGTCTCCCCCGGGAAGTGAGTAATTTCATCCGTCACTTTATTCCTAGTTTTTCTCCGGTTTACTCAATGTCTATGGACACTACTCACTGGCAAAGTCTTTGTCAATCTAACTCAGCACGTACAAAACTTTTGTTCTCGGAATATAACCACTTTCGAGCTATTCAAGCTCGATTCGACCTTTTAAAGGATCAACTCCCCAACGACTCGAGGCCTCGTTTTGATTTGCAAATATGAAATTGGAGTCGCGCGAATCATCGTCATGTGTCCGTATAATCTGATGCGAGATGATTTCTTTGGGAAAGTGCAACGACCCGATCTAATTCGAAAATGCTGATCATTGAATCTGCCGAACTTCCTGATTGAACAATTCTATTTCCACGACAGCTTCCTGCGAGGCATGCGAATCTCGCCGATGATACTATCTGCGGATAACCTTATGGGGCGCGCTACAGGGAGTGCGAAACAAAGTGAGGGCAGATATCGATTCGGAGGTATTCACTCGTATGTGTAACCCAAACGCGGCTATATTCTTTGTCGACGAAAACCATAAAGTTGATGAAGAAGATGTGCCGACAAACGGTGATCGGATGCCAGATGATTACCTCGGTCAATTTATATTTCGTTCCGCAAGCACGAAGGGAACTATGTGTACAGGGTGATCCAGAATGCGGTACTTTCCTTATACCGGTGGATTCCTCGTAAAATTCTAAGACGAAAAAGAGCCGTTTAAAGTTGGCTAATACGAGAGCAGATGCGTTGTTTGGAATCGGTTTAGGGAGCGGCCCGGAAAATCTATCTTTCATCAGAACTTAACGACCACTCTAATGTAACATGAACTTGATCCTCGTTACGATGATATCTAGGAAACGATCATTCTCAGGGATATCTGCATTCTGCATCAAATTTTCGAGTTATACCCGATTGCTACAGTCCAGGAACAACTTTCACTTATGCGTTTGTGATAGAGAAGCGTGAGACATGACTGATCATTCGATCGGGGAACTAAGAGATCGAGCTCAAATGTGATGTTTTATCTTTCCAATTCAGCCTGGCTTTTTCTGTGACACTCTTCTGCACCGAAGCCTGCTTCGTTATCATTGTCCTTATGCTGAGGAGAAACAAGAGCATCGGCGGTGAATTGGGAGGACCTGCGATGCCGAAATACGTAACCTCGATATTCCTGTTCTCGTTGTGGATCTTCTATCTTGTCATGTCCACCCTTGAGGCCTACGAAGTAATCCGTATCTAAGCCGCCAAATGTGGGTTACTTTGGCGTCGAATTGCCCTTCGCAATAGCGCCAAAACCAACGCTCAACCAAACAAATCTAGGGTGAGTATTCCCGCGTCAGGATTTTCGCAGCTGATTCCTCGAATTTTTAGAAATGATTAAAGATTGTTTCAAATTTTATGAACTTCCACTTTTCATGGATTGCGTCCACGGAGAAAGAAGTACTGCCCCATGGTCGTGTACGTCTAATCGTTTATCAAAACTTTTTGAAATCTAGATGACATATTACAAAAATGGCTTGAAATTGGAAATTTTCCTATTCAAAAATTAAATTCATCGAATATCATCGGTTTGTTCCGAAAACACACCGATGTGGAACATTCCCTATGAATTTGACGCAGTTTTGATCAACGTTGCGATCTGTACCGTATACGACAACCACTTTTTCTTCGTTGCAGTCAATCTATTTGAAAGCGAAGTCCATTAAATGTCGAATAATTTTGAAGTATGTCTCAAATACTAGTAATCACCTGTGAAGAACCTGAGTCAATACAATATTTCTTGACGGCATGTACCAATTATTCAAAAAAATTATTTCCGAGGTGTATTTAATTATTATACAATTCCGTGTATAGTCCTTGTGCATCATGAAAAAACATTTGCAAATCACTTTCTGAGGCTGCAGGGTGGAAAATTTTGTAATACAAATTTTCTCATCATTTCTCCTCATTTTTTATTTTTTGAAGAATCAAAAAATAATTTTCAAATGGGTCGAATATTTTTTTTCGAAATTTTATGGTAATTTGGGAAGTTTTCAGGGGCTAAGGGAGCATGATGGAAATTTGAAGAAAAAAAATTAGCGCATTATTTGGGCCGGGCAGAACGCCTCCAGTCCCAAATCGAAGAAGGCTATAGGGTCAGACCCTGGTCAAATTGGACATGTTCCATATGAAAAATTTGACCCACGTTTCGTTACGATTTTATTGTTTGAATTTAATTTCACGGTAGAATTACCGCTCGCGTTCAATAATGGAAAAAAGAAACCAAATCGTTATACCCAGCCGATAAATTGAAGAAGGAAAGATCTAACGACGTGTATCTTCATTTTGAATTATGTTTCAGGGCGATATTATATCCGACAAGGAAAAAAGAGTGAAAACTAATTGTCAGTGAAGAAACAAGATTCCAGCCCATTTGGATACAGAAGGAGTGAATGTGGTAATAAAAATCTCAATATAATATAGGCGAATGAATAGTATAATGATGTGTGTGAAAAACATAAGAAACAAGTGAAAGTGAAAAAAAAAAAGAATAAAAAATACAGCAAAAGGATTTGCCTTATGAATAATTCTAGTCAGATCACTATGTGTTTGCGATAAAATAAGAACGTACTGTTACAAAATATTGTATTCATTTTCATCAATTATAAGAAATACGCAGGTTTATATATATAATATTTCATTAACGAACTGCACAGCTCGTGTGCATCATGATCATTTGAAAATCCTGTACTATATCCATGCAGTGCAGTTCGTTTCGTCCGAAGTTATTACAGATCATTTTTTTTTTTTTTTCATTTATTTCAACAAAACGGAAATTCTCTCTATCCGATACAATACTAATATAGAAATTAAATAAAAAATAAACGAACAACTAAATAAATAAATAAATAAATGAATGAACGTTTTCGTTACGTTTTAAGAGATTTTATTCCTCAAAGTTTGTAAAAATTAAATCATCGGTTGTTGATATTATTTATATTTAACGCCAGGGATGCCAACCCAAAACTCGTTAGCGGCAGTTTAGTAACTTACTAGATTTTCAGTAAAATCACCAAAACTCCAGTGACTTCTAGTGACTTTACTAGAAACATCTAGTGAGTTACTAAACTGCTGCTAACGAGTTTTGGGCTGGTATCCCTGGCTTTCCGCATCCAGAAAAAGTCACGGTATATAGTTATATGATAAATATGTCTGTTATAAAAAGAAAGAATAAAAAATGAGTGATCCTCAATTAAATCATAGTCATATTAATAATAATAATAATAATAATGATAATAATGATAATCATTCTTGAAACGATCAAAATTCAGGACAGGTTCGTGTGAAAAAGCGAAAAGCTCTTCATGGGATATAAAGTAATACGTGTATTAGGGCGGTTAAAAAAAATGCGATATAATATATTTCCCTTCAGGTGGAAAATTCTGATCCGTGGTAAACAAAAAATGTTTTCCAAACATGAGCACTATAGATTTCAAACGGGAGCTCGAGCCATTTTTAGCTTATTTTCGTAATTGTACTTAATACTATGGTTTATCAAATTTTCAATCAATTGAATCATTACAAGATGTGTTAAAACATATTTATTCCAAAATATATACCAAAATTATAGAGAAAACTTATATTTATTATTCGTTGTTTATTAACATTATTAACTTTTCTCTATACTTTTGTTATATATTTCAAAATAAATATCTTTTAACACATTCTACAATATAATTATTTTCATTGAAAATGTGAAAAACCATAATATCAAGTACAATTAGGAGAATAAATTGAAAATGGCTTGAGCTTCCTCTGAAAATTAATGCATATAGCTCATATTTGAAGAACATTTTTTTTTTACAATGTATCAACATTTTTCACGTGATGGAAAAAAAAAAATACAAAACGACGTTTTTTTTTTTTTCAAACCACCCCAATATGTATATTATGTTACACAAACTTTTAAAACCCGCGAAATCGAACGTAACAATATAGTTATATTATATGAGCCTCATGTAGTAACGATATACGTTCCTTTTCACCGTATTCGAGTGAGATAAAAATTTCTGTAGGTATACTCAGGCAACGCGGATCAAATATAAACTCACCAAAAACAAAATAAATTCAAAACTCGTTTCAATTTATATAAAAAAAGAAACTCCTCGGCTCTTCTGTTTCCAAGTTTATAACTTTGATGTTACCATAATATTCCATCATGTGTCTCATTGTTATAGTTGCTGTTGTTATTATTGTTGTTGTTGATGTTGTTATTGTTATTGTTGTTGACGTTGTCGTTGCTGTTTTTCTTATTATCGTTATTACTGCAGCTGTTATTACACACTGAAAATTTCCAGCTACCTTTGCCGGTATTCCAAAAACTTATTTCTCAAACACTAGTCAGCCACACTATCAGTTGTCTATATTAATGTCAAGCAATTAGTTGTCTCCCTGAAAATCTTCACTGTCTTGAATAAGGCAAGATTACACAATGACATGAACCAAAAGTGACCGGGTTGAAAAGCTTGTTGCCGAAACTCGAACTCAATTTTTTATTGAAATCTTAACCGAAACATCTGATTCGAGCTATTTGAAATTGGGTAATGCAGGCGTACACCGGCGTACCTCTGCACACCGCTAGATGGCGCAGTGCGCATCCTCTAACCAGTTTAATACAAATAAAATAAACAAACGAGCAATAGCCACGCTAAATATCTGATACGTACTATAATGTCAGTATAAAATATCGCTTGAGTGAGATGTTGGTATTTTACGTAAATGAGAAGCAGATTAGGTGCTGTTCGGTCAATTTTACATCACATCTAATGGGACCGGGCTTGAAATGTGTGTTTCTTTATCGCCGAATGGCATCATGCTTGACAGTATGATGAAGTGCAACTACGAATAATTCCGCAATTTCCAGCAACGGGATTCTGTAACTCGTTATAAGAATAACGACATATTTCGTTATCGTTACGCCTATGAGAGTTGCGCCCTTCCCCTGGATCGTCATCGCAATTGGCGTAACGATAACGAAATAAGTCGTTACGCAGCATAACGACTGACAGAATTCCGTTGCAGAGCCGATAACCGATCTCTGAATTTTTTTTGGAATTAAGTCCTAATTGTGTCAAAGACAATTTTGATAAGCCGATTTCCGAATCTTAGCCGTAAAAGCTGCACTGAGCTTATCATAATTTTCGATATCTGAATCAGCAAGAGCTGATAAAACAGCTAAGGCAGGACCTCTTAAGCTTCCAGCAAGTTGTCCGGCCTTAGTGATAGGAGACCAAGAATTTATTTTAGCTATAATTTGAAATTGTCTTTCATAATCGGCCCATGGTATATTGACCCGTCAAAGAAATTTATTGCAAGGTTTGAGGATTTTTGAAGAAATGAAAGATCGCTCCACTTTCTTCCAAAATTATGCAATAATTCTCAAAGTTTCATTCCAATCGGTCAATTAGTGTAATTGAAGGGCCGGATCGAATAACGTCGTCCGCGCTCGAACCGATCGGACAAGCCCGTGAACGTATGCAATCGCCGCTGAGCGCGGAGCCGACTTTTCAGACCAGTCACTTTATCCAATTTCAGGGCCTCAATTGACACTAATTGTGGAAAGCATGAAAAAAATACTACAATGTAGCAATAGACGTAAATAATATACCGTACCGTTTGTGACATCTAGTTTTCACTCGTTTTTGAATAAAAAATTAAAAACCCGAAAAAATTTCGAAAAAAAACACGGTTCTGTACCTTTCGCGTCGAACGCTGCTTAAACGAAGGCAGATAGACCAGAGGTTGACTGCACCTTTTTTTTGTTTTTGTCTTTTTTTTTTATAATATAAAACATTGGAAAATAATGAAGTCAGGGGCAAACTTCACATTGGGTACGGGTACATGATTTTCTGTGCAGATTCATACCCATGCGGAGTCACTTTTACTGTGTGATTAGCTTGCTAAGTGTCGCCTCTGTAAGATGTAAGTATTTTCTCTTTTATACGATGCAAAATCGTAGTTTCTCGGGTATTTTTTCATCAACTGAGCTGAGGTAGTGCTCGAAATGTATGGTCTGCCACTACCGAGTGGCTAAGTATTTCAGAAGCGCAATAAATCGAGTGCATGTGTAAATAATTCTACAATTTCTCTTATGATTTCTCTTATGATAACTATATCTGGAATAAAATGTTTGATTTTCAAATGACGAAATACTTAGCCACTCTCTGCTGGAATGAAGCAGTAATCCCCAAAGTTTCATTCCGATCGTTTATGTGGTATGGGAAAAACTACGAATCGCGTTTTCAAAATAATCAGGCCCTCTGCGATAAAAAACTACACACTATGCCTGGTCCCGTGTCATTTGATGGGAAAATGGTTGAAAATTGACGAATCTTCGTTACTCGTATCCAAAAAATCGACATTCAGTCAAGGTGACACGTCGCACCGACATTGCACCCGATATACTTGTAAACCGAGCTGCAGCGCTAGTGCAAGATTCTTCTGTCACTTTACGTAACATGTGCATGCTGCCTCCGATTGACAAAAAATACAAATGATCAATATCGGATGCACATGACTAACCCCACCCAACTAACAGCTAACCTAAAGTACGAACGAAGGATAAATAAAACCGTGTTTGGAATGGCTGGTTAGAAGACGCGTGCTGCGCTATCTGGCGGTATGCAGTGGTACCAAACAAAACAGTGGGAGCCTCTGCTTTACCGCGGTGAAGGGGACCCGGCCGTGGCCGTGGCCTTGAAACGTTGCACACCTCAAGACCTAAGTGCAATGTCGAGTATGAAATATCAATTGACAGGATGAGAAAATCTATGAATCAGGGAAGCGTGAGAGAATGTTTGTATACTCGGCTACAACATTGATGTAGCTAGCGCTTTACCCCTGCTGACTGTGCTACTTTCTTTTCCTTTTTCTTTTCGCCATGAATCTGCCTATTACCTTGTATAAACTTCAGGTACAAACTCATTGATCCGTTCTGCATTTAGTCTTCAGAATGTGATTCATGTATAGTAGGGTGGCGCAAAAAAACCGACTTTTTTTTTTTTTTTGAGTCTCGAGTGAAAAAATGTTAGTTTTTGATGTTTTAAGAGGCCTCTCCAAAGGACAGCTCAAAAAAAAAATTTTTAGAGGTCACTCCAAATTTTTTTAAATTTCAAAAATCGTCAAAAATCGATTTTTTTTTTTTTTTCAATTTTTTTTCTCGGTACGGTATAATTTTACAGACAAAAAAAAAATAAGTTTCTGAAAGTTTCAGTTCAAAATTCAAATTTTAAAAGGTTGCTCATAATTTTTTTTAATTTATCAGTGCATTACTTTAGATTTTTTTCGAGCGACCTTTTAATATTCAAATTGAAATTCTATACATTTTATCTTTCTTATTTAGTGCAATAATCGATAGAAATACACCACGAGATGAACTAAAAGTCAAGCACAATATAGAAAACATAATTTTTTTTAATTCAATAATTTTATTTAATCAACTATAAAATTTTAACAATATTTCAATGAACTTTGTTATTAATTCTGAAACTAAATTTTAAATTATAACAGATTTCAACTTTAGGTAAATTAATATCATATATTATTTATATTATTTATATCGTTAATTATTAAAATTATTTAATATCATATTATTTATTCAAAGTTCGTATTAAATTCATTTTACTTGCATTGGGATATAACTGACGATTTTAAAAATTATGATTTCTATATTGTGGTTGATTTTGAGTTGATCTCGTGGTGTATTTTTATCGATTATTATACTAAATAAAAAAAAAAAAAGTTAATGGAATTTTAATGTGAATATTAAAAGGTCGCTCGAAAAAATCTAAAGTAATAAACTGATAAATTAAAAAAAACTATGAGCAACCTTTTAAAATTTGAATTTTGAACTGAAACTTTCAGAAACTTATTTTTTTTTTTGTCTGTAAGATTATACCGTACCGAGAAAAAAAAATTGAAAAAAAAAAATCGATTTTTGACGATTTTTGAAATTTAAAAAAATTTGGAGTGACCTAAAAAAATTTTTTTTGGGCTGTCCTTTGGAGAGGCCTCTTAAAACATCAAAAACTAACATTTTTTCACTCGAGACTCAAAAAAAAAAATAGTCGGTTTTTTTGCGCCACCCTAATGTATAGTTTCAATGCTGCAATAATTTTTTGAATTGATTATTTTCCCATGAAGTTCTAATTTTTGTGTATTCTATTTCCTGAATCAACTCTTTATTTCATTGATATATCAATACCACCTTTCCTCATTTCATATGCTTCTTAATATACTATATCAGATGACTTGACTCTATCTCTGAATTGTGTGGTCATAATCGTGCCAGTACAATCTCTGGAACCGTGTTGGACAGAATTGTAATTAACCCATTGAAAATCACAAATTAGATTCATAATTTGTACATAAACGTGAAATAACTAAAAAAAGATATTTCTGAATTGTAATCGAACAGAAATCAATTACAAATCACGTTTGGATAATTGTAATTGAATCGTAATCAATTACAAAATATATATTTGTCATTTGTCATTGGACCGAAATCAACTACTTAGTTTTACTTGTCAGAACTTCGCGATTCGTTCAGGTTCGGTTACAAATTCGAATTGTATTTTGTCATTAATTTCAATTCAATTACAAATGAGGAAAGTTTGAATCGAGTTTGAGTGGCCATTCTAAATCTGATTTGTCAAATAATCTGCAGCATGCAGCAAGCACAATACTCAATGCAATCTAAGTACATCATTTCCTAGGTAACAGAATAAAACAGACCCTAGAATGCAGCGGCAATACTTTACCTCGTTAGACTTGTGCATATAAAAACAAAATACTGGAGCTGAAGTACCTGTGGTGGAAAATGTTTAGAAAATACGTTTCGCTAGTGAAGAAGACGAGTTCTTACCCTCGGCTGCATAAAGGGGAAGACGGAATGGTTTTAGCAATAGGGTATGAGATGCGAACACGATTCGATTGAACGGATATGAGATTCCTGGCCGTTATTACGCTCGAGGTACTATATGCAGGAGAATATAGACAAGTATTCAGGACTTTAGGGAGACATCTGGTACTGATTAGGTGGCATTATAGTCATGAGATTTTCGGGCATAAATCAGTCGAAAGAATGTATCGGCATAAAAACAAATCAAAGACGAGTCCCGATATTTGCCAAGATACTAGATCCTTCGTAAGTTTTTTGGTTTTCACCTCGTCTCAGCCTAGGATCATCACTTTTGTGGGATTATCAATAGTAATCTAGTCGCAGAAGTGACCTAAGGTAAATATTGCACCTAGATCATCTCTGCTAGCACAATATTCGCGATGGAAAAAAAGCTTGCGCAAAATAGCCGAGGAGTTTCGACTGCTTATTGGAACCGAGGTTTTGTACAGACCCTCAAATCCCGATTGCCAGCTTTTATTTAAACGTTATAATTCTATGAAGTACATCGACAAAAGGAAATAAGATTATACAGTAAAACCTCCGGCACTGTCGGTTAGGTACCCCCACCATGCCCCTGTAGCAGTACCACATCTACTGACTATACCGTGACGCCTGAGCGTCGCCCGTGTATGTTACGAAACCTCAGGTGCTATCAGGTTCATTCTACGGCCCTGTACTTGCTTTTGATTGGTCGGGAAAAAGTAGGCCAATACGCGACAGTACCGGGGGTTTTACTGTATTACAATTTCAGGCCGAAATAAGTGGCATTGATATGATCAAAATGATTACGTATATATGATCTAGAAATGTGAGAAATACGTGCAGAAGTGTTCGAAAATTAATTACCGAGCAATAGTTTGAATGTATGAATATAATTGAAGCCAAGTATCACAACATTTTAATAATCTAAGTGATTAAAAAAAAAAAGCTGTAATGTTAAAATGAACGTGTATTTGAAAAGGGAATAAAATCCCGAATTTCATAAATTTCAATTAATACAAATATATAAAAGAATTTTTAACAATTCACTGGTAATGTGTACAGGGATAAATTCCTCAGATAGGCTAAACAATCGTCGAATGTAACGTAAATGAATAGCATCGACGAAAGTTAATCAATTAAAGAATCATTTGAAAAGGTGTCATATCAAGACATTTATCCGAATGGAATGATAATGGCATTTATAAAATGTCAACGTGACGATGTCTGTAGCAAGTCACTCCGATTATCACGAAAAATACTATCTCCCGTGGGAATAAAGAAAAAGTATCTAAAAAAAAAAACAGGCGATCATTTCGGAAAAGGAATTCCCATTCTTTCAGAATTGAGTTTTATGGTATTTGATCATGGATGAATAAATACTCAAATGTAGGATGAACGAAGTGAAGTGAATATTGATGAAGTAAAATTCGATAAATTTTTGAGAGAATAAAAGTTTGTTGACGAAAATTTGAACGTAATTCTAACCCGTGGATCTGTGAATCTGATCGTATTACGTACACTCATACGAAACCAGAATCTTGACAAATTATTATGTGCTAATCAGCTGCCATGATCAAAAACGGAGGGGAGGCGATTATACAGGGTGAATCTGCCCTGGTATCGCACGAGGGAGGGGCTTATCATCGCAAACGCTCCGCCCCTTTCTATTCATACTTATTATTACCGCCGTATCGGGAAACCCCGCTTTCATTTTCACGCGCCATCAAAACTGATGATTTTAACAAGTATGAATAGAAAGAGGCGGAGCGTCTGCAATGATAAGCCCCTCCCTCATGCGATACCAAGGGGGATTCACCCTGTATAGTTGATAGATTTTAAGAACATTGATTATGCGATTTGATTATTGTAGATTGTAACGTAGGGTAATACACACATTATATTGTAGATAGAAAGAAATGTAAGTAAATTTAATATGTAGATTTAAAAAGATCTATAATTATACTCGAACCTTCCTAATACATCTTCTAAGGCTCTTGCTTCATCTTCTGTGTTGTGAACCAAATAGATACACTAAATAAAAAAATACGTAGCTGATAGCTGTAGCATTACATAGTAGATTGAAAAACCGTATAAAAATGATGCAAAAAAATGTGTTATACCAAACCTAAATTCTATATCTAAAGCCTAAACGTATTTTACGTGGTCAGCTCTACGTCCACCTATATTTACTTATATTATTATAATTATATTAATTATAAAAAAATCGGTAGGGAGAAATAGGTACCTATGAGAAATATGTCTTGTTAAGAAAACTTTTTGTATACAAATTTTAGTTTAGTTTAGCTGATTTAGTTTAGCTAAGTATAGCTCGTTAGTTCGTCACTACATCAAATTACATTCCATACATGTTTGATACATAAAATGCGAGAAATCTGTATTTATGATTTTTCTTTCTCTTCCTAAGAACAATTCATCAAATCTTATAATTTACTATCGTTGTATTATTCTATGAAAAAATTTTGAACCAATTGAACCGAAATTCATGAAAAAATAGTATGAAGAAAAGATCGGAAGGTAAAAAATAACTATATCATGACAATCACATGCGTTCAAGAATATGATCAACTGTATGTTATGCAGATCGATAAGAATAACCATACATTATTTTTGTCAGAACCACGAAACTTTTCCAAGCTGCATATCTTCAATAAGTGCCAACATCATGGACGTCAATTCTTATTATTTTTTCACCGAGGCCAAACGACACTTTGATGATTAATTCAAGCGCGCTAAATGACCGTTAAGGATCAAAATATAAATTTGCCAATAAAAGTTTATGAATGCATTTATAATTCGTAATCATATTCCAGACCAAATTTCTAGTCAGAGACGTGCGTCGGTGTATCATGATTCATAAAATCTATGACGCAAATGTTAAGGCGATGCAATAATCCTTATTTACCGACCAGAGTTACCTCATTCTCATTTTTCGTCTCATTAATAATCCAATCAACAAAAGCGACTGAAATTTCAACGTTTTATTGCTTTTAGCACACCGAGTAGTGGAAAGTCACTTATTTTCCTTGAATTAGGAAAGAAAAAATATTTTATTTTTCATCAAGTTTCCGGGTGAAGGAAAGAAACCGTAATTCCGAGTCGGTGACGCTCGTCTGGAATTTTCTCAACGATTGTTGTCTCGCCTTGGGCATTCTCTTTCATCTACCTTAGCGTAATTAATTTACCAATTAATTAGGGCAGACTTGATTGACGGCCTAATTGCATGATGATTCAAAGATACGTTAATCCGCTTGCTTATCTAAATGGTATTATTAATGAACCCACAGTCTTTAGGAATTAGAGATTTTCGGAAATTGAGTAAAATCAGAAAATGACCAATCCTAGAGGAAATTGAAATTGGACCAAATTTTTGATGTATTACTGAATATTATTTAGTTTCGTTGTATCGCTGATTTTGTGCGTGAAAAATGTAAATCTCGTCAAGTATATACAATCATATAATCTGAAAATTTTGAAATTAACACTTTTCCATACAAACTTGACAAAATTTGTACCTACGTTATATACGTCTCGTAGTAAATATACATGGTGTCTTTCAATTAGTCGTACAAACCTAAACAGGGCGATTCCTCGTTGAAATAAAAAACGATTTTTTGCAACGAAATCTTTGTAAGAGCAATATTTCTCCAGCAATGGCAATGAATAGATAAGCCAAACAGCAGCCAGGGTTGCGATTCTGTACTTCTCCGCTAACTCCGCTAACTCAGCGGAGACCGTTGGTTGGCTGAGCAGCGTCCAATCGCAGATCGGTTCGGATCGGTCAGTACAGTCGTACGGTGGCGCCGTGGGCTTGGCCCGGCCGTTAGTCGCAATGAACGCGAGGCCCACTTACACTTGATATACATGCATATGTACCACAAAGATAAACCTAGGCAATGAAAAGAAAGGAAGAAAACGAATAAATCAATGAATAAATGCAGTCCAATATTTTAATCCATCTATTCGTTCTCTTTCTTTCTTTTCATCTCCTCGGTTTATCCTTATGGTACACTTGTGACATGCATGTAAATCAAGTGTAACTAAGGCCTCGCGTTTGTTACGACTAGCAGCCGGGCAAAGCTCACGGCGCCACCGTATGACCACCGATCCGAAACGATCTCCGATTGGACGCTCCTCAGCCAACCAACGGCCTCCGCTGAGTTAGCGGAGTTAGCGGAGTTAGCGGAGTTAGCGGAGTTAGCGGAGAAGTACAGAATCGCAACCCAGTTCAGCGTATAAATAAAGATAGGTACCGAGTTAGAAAAACACCCCGCTCACAACAACCGCGAAAAAACAAAGACGGGCACGACCGCCTCGCTCGCGACTGTTGTGAGCGGGATGTTTTCCTAACTTGGTACCTATCTTTATTTATACACTGAACTGGCTGCTGATTGGCTTATCTTTCCATTGCTATTGCCGGAGCACTATTGCTCTGACAAAGATTTCGCTGCGAAAAATCGTTCTCTATTTCAAAGAGGAACCGCCCTATATAGGTTTGTACATTGGACGACTAATCGAAACCCTGTATATACTATATCTAAAACTTTAATTTTCCTTCAGAAAATCTTTCACGTACATAATTTTTTATTATACCTAGGTATGTATAGCGTCGGCAAAGCATGCGGACGATTAAATTTTAACTCACGACGATTTACAACTCGTGAATAAGAGAGCTGACCACTTTTTTTTGTACATAAACTTTTACCATTTCTATAATCACTCTATCAAATTTCTAGGTATACACTATATGTATATAATAATTATACACTATATACTTACAATATACATCTATATCTATTCTTGAAGCTCTTCTGTCTCTACTTACTATATATATATATATATATATATATATATATGGGGCACTCGACGCCAACTCGACCAGTGTTAAACCTCGACCATCTCGAAACATGCTACTCACTGAAAAATGCGTTCAGATTTTTTTTTAGATTTTTTCAATTAGCCATTCATTTTCTACAAAGTTTTGGAGTTGATTGAGAAGATCCATTTTGAGGAATCTGAAAAAGTTCTGAAAAATCTAGTGGCTGACATAGACCTGCCCCCCATTTTCAAAAATGTCGAAAGAATTTTTTTTTCTTTTTTTTTCTTTTCTCTCAATTCGGAATTTTGAAATTTTGAGAAGTGAAATTAACCGTGTGTCACAGAGATAAATTTGGGTGATGTCGTATGGGAAAAATCGTATAAGTGGGATTGTGTGGATCAAATCGCAAGCGTCAAATAAAGGGTCAATTTACTTGACTCGAAATTCCGAATTGAGTGAAAAAAGAAAAATTGAAAAAAAATTCTTGACACAAGTCTGACGATAGGGGGCTGTTCTATGTGATCCACTGGATTTTGGAGAATTTTTCCAGACTTTTGAAAATGGGCTTATTCTTAATCGACTTCAAAAATTTATGAAGAATAAACGGCTGAATACAAATTTTTTTAAAAACTCTGGACAAGTTTTTCAGTGAGTAGATAATTAGAAGAAGAAAAAACTGGAATGATTTTGAGATGGTCGGGGTCTAACACTGGGCGAGTTGGCGTGGAATGCCCCATATACATAAAAATACCTAAGTAGTTGTAAATTATACATATACCGTGACAATCTGGTGAAACCGAATGGTCCATGCGCCCGGACAGCGAATATTGGCGAATATGACGTCATTTTAGCGGGCTAACCACTCGTTGCGCTGAAAAATCCCTGGGGTGATTTTGGCGCGCGGTCGATGAAACTCGGCAGCCATTGTTGCACATTGTTGTTGGGAACCGGCTGACTTTTAATACATCGCGGAAGGTAGACATGTGGGGTTATGTTCGTTTATTTTAAGCAAATGATAAATAAGGTGAATAAAAACTACGCGAATAAGCTATGAATATTTATCAAAAATCTATCAATTAGTTTTTAATGATATCTTAATACAATCAAGGAATTAACCTAACCTATAACTAGAAATTAATTAGAGTCAAAAAGCTCATCGAGAACAACCAATTTGAACGAGATTATTAATTGTATTCTAGGGTTGAGGCTTCAATAAATTGAACAAGGTGAGTGAGAAAAACTTTATTGAAGCTTACTAAAAGTTCATTCAATGCATAACAAGGATAATTATCATGTTGTAACGTATTAGTCCTCGTTACAGTCAGCAGCGCAGTTTAAACCGCCAGTTCTTAGAGTCTTCGAGAAATGCACTACGCCTAGACTGGACATAATGCCTGCGCCTGTAATTTCAAGGTAAGAATTATCACACATTCAATGACAACATTCATTGGCCACAAACATCTGCTAATATTCCTGTAAAAAAAAAATAAGTGCTGTTTAATGGAATTAAGTTATTGGAAAACATGAATATTTGAAAAGTATGAATAACCACGATATCGTGCAATGTATGTGATAATTTTTACCTTGAAATTACAGGCGCAGGCATGATGCCCAGTCTAGGCTTTGGACATTTCTCGAAGACTCTAAAACCTGGCTGTTTAAACTGCGCTGCTGACTGTAACGAAGACTAATTCATTACAACGTGATACTTATCCTTGTTACGCATTGAATAAACTTTTAGGAAGCTTCAATAAAGTTTTTCTCACTTACCTAGTTCAATTTATTGAAGCATCTACCTCAGGATTAATCATTAATAATTTCGTTCAAATTGGTTGTTCTCGATGAACTCTTAGATTCTAATTAATTTGCAGTTATAGCCTAAGTTAATTCGTTGATTGTATTATGATATCATTTAAAACTGATTGATCGATTTTTGATAAATATCAATAGCTTATTCACGTAGGTTTTATTCACTTTATTTATCATTTGCTTAAAATAAACGAACATAACCCCACATGTCTACCTTCCGCGATGTATTGAAAGTCAGCCGGTTCCCAACAACAATGTGCAACAATGGCTGCCGAGTTTCATCGACCGCACGCCAAAATCACCCTAGGGGTTCTCAGTGCAACGAGTGGCTAACCCGCTAAAAATACGAAATATTCGGCGTTCGGGCGCATGGACCATTCGGTTTCACCTGATTGTCCCGGTATATACAATATATCTATATATATACATTCTATTACACATCTCTACTAGATAGAGATACAAAATGACATGCGCTAGAATGAAAACACTAAATTACTTCACGTAACCATTCAATAAAATAATTTACAACAATTAAAATTATATATCTGAATCAACATATACCAAGACGTTTCGGTGAAACATCGCAGTCAGTCACAGCTAACTCGACATTACCCAAGTCTTTCGTCTATTTCTCGCAGGCTGGCCATCTCCTGTTTAATTTTAAACTGTCGAAGGCCGTGGAATGATCAAATAAATGACAGTTTAAAATTGAAAGGGGATGGCTAGCCTGCGAGAAACAGACGAAAAACTTGGGTAGTGTCGAGTTGGCTGTGACTGACTGCAATGTTTCACGGAAGCCTCTTAGTATATACAGGGTGATTCTTTTTGCGCGCACCATTTGGTAAGGGTAGATTCCTTGTGAAATTCTAAGACTAATCTTCCTTTACCAAAAAGTCCTGGGTCTAATATTTTCCGGGCTACAGAAGGTCTTAGTTGACCAATCACAGAGCTTACAGCTGCTCAAGTTAGGGCCGGGTCAAAAGTATAAGACTAGCAGTGCCCGTGGCGAGTCGATTTCCAGTGAAATAAAAATAAATGATTAAATCTAGTGATAAATTTTTTCACCATATGGCATTTGGGTTACAGCTATTGTCGCCAGGAGTCACCAGGAGTTGTTTTCATACAACATACGCTTCGATTATCTGTGACCGGGACAACCACTACGTTGGCTTCGTCCTCTGGGTACACCGCTACGTAGTTTTTGTCCTCCAGGTCGACCGCCACGTAGTTTTCTTCCTCCAGCTCGACCGCTACGTAGTTTTCGTCCTCCAGGTACACCGCTACGTAGTTTTCGTCCTTCAGGTCGACTGCACCGTAGTTTTCTTCGTCTCGTTCAACCGCACCGTAGTTTTCGTGATCCAGGTACACCGCTACGTAGTTTTCGTCCTCCCGGTCGACTGCACCGTAGTTTTCTTCGTCTAGTTCGACCGCACCGTAGTTTTCGTCATCCAGGTCCACCGTTACATAGTTTAAACTACGGTGCGGTCGAACTAGACGAAGAAAACTACGGTGCAGTCGACCTGGAGGACGAAAACTATGTAACGGTGGACCTGGATGACGAAAACTACGGTGCGGTCGAACTAGACGAGGAAAACTACGGTGCAGTCGACCTGGATGAGGAAAACTACGGTGCGGTCGGCCTGGATGAGGAAAACTACGGTGCGATCGACCTGGAGGACAAAAACTACGTAGCTATGTACCTGGAGGACGAAAACTACGTAGCGGTCGACCTGGAGGACAAAAACTACGTAGCGGTGTACCCGGAGGACGAAGCCAACGTAGTGGTTGTCCTGGTCACAGATAATCGAAGTGTATGTTGTACGAAAACAACTCCTGGTGACTCCTGGCGACAATAGCTGTAACCCAAATGCCATATGGTGAAAAAATTTATCACTAGATTTAATCATTTATTTTTATTTCTCTGGAAATCGACTCGCCACGGGCACTGCTAGTCTTATACTTTTGACCCGGCCCTAACTTGAGCAGCTGTAAGCTCTGTGATTGGTCAACTAAGACCTTCTGTAGCCCGGAAAATATTAGACCCAGGACTTTTTAGTAAAGGAAGATTAGTCTTAGAATTTCACAAGGAATCTACCCTTACCAAATGGTGCGCGCAAAAAGAATCACCCTGTATACTATACCGTGGGGTAACGCAGAAAGAGCTGGTTCCAAGCGCGCAGGCGCTGATTCAATCAAATATTGCTAGCCGGCGGAATCGCGCTAGCAACTCCACCAACTGTTCAGTAATATCCCAAGTTCTGTTGTCTGCTAAATTCACAACAAACACAACCTATTCCTACCACGGTCTGCCGCCATTTATATTTGACGACAATCGGAAACAAATAGCAGATGGACTCTAGGGATATTCGTGGCAAGTGTGAAATTGGCGTCCCTCGTATTATTCGAATAAATCAGCAGCTGCGCGCTTGAAACCAGCTCTTTCCACGTAATCTCACGGTATATACATATATTATATAATAATATAAATAAATATATACATATAGTAGATAACTAAAAATGGTTGATCGTTAGGGGGGGGGGTCTATATCAAACGACAACTTTCAAAAGACACAAGATAATAAATTTACGTGGCGTTAATATGCGTGACACCAATAAATAAATATAATTGAATCATTTAACCTAAGAAGTGATATAAAAAGCACACTCAATTAATCTCAGTTTAATAATCATATTACGTATAGTGCAGTCTCTTCATTCTCTCTATAGACACTGCAGTACACAACGTCATATAGAAAAAGGATTAAAGATGATTTCAAATTTTCAGGGACTTAATATTATGTAAATAAAACTATTTGCGTTTTGTATCAAAATTTTTTTAAACCTGCCGTCAGTTGTCATTAGGTCATTTTTTGTTTTTCTATTTCTCATTTGTTCCTGGACAAACAAATAATTTCAGATCATGTCTGAAATTCGTACTAATTGGTATAACAATGATCGGGATGAAACCTAAAAATGAGAGCAGAAGTTTCAATTGCATATTATACGTTATACATATTATACTGTGCGCTTATATGAAAATTACAGGTTCTAAGCACGCAGGCGCTGATTATTCGAATATCATTGGTCGGCAGAATCGCGCTAGCAACTCCACCAACTTTTCAGCAATATCCCTAGTTCTGTCGTCTGCTAGATTCACAACAAACCTTAGAGCATATGGACATGGAGGGAGCCTTCTGGCTGAAAAGCGTGAAGACACAGACGGGAACAGTAACGTGATAATCTTTCTCACTTTAAGCCAAGAGCGTAGCGTGGGAAATTCAGTGCCCGCGTCGGTAATAAAAACGGAATTCAGAATTTGTATCGTATTTTCGAAGACTGTATATTGCCTTTATATAGTGTAATATCATAACTTATTTTATTACATTATATTAATAAATAATATGATGCTAAATCCTAATACGTTCAAGATTAACTCGTTACAATTTCAAGTTTATACAGCACACAGGCACAGGGCTTGTGCTGGGTACCATACTGCTCGGCACAGCTCTGACGCGGTCACGTGACTAGTTCAAATTGACCAATCATATTTTGCCAGAGAGAGGGAGGTTATCACATTACTATGTCTATCCTTCCTGCGCTTGCCACTTATGGAACAAGATAGGACTGCCTCCCTCCATGTCTATATGCTCTAAGCAACAAACATAACCTATTCCTGCCACGGTCTGCCGCCATTTGTATTTGACGACAATCGGAAACAAATAGCAGACGGACTCTGGGGATATTCGTGGCAACTCTGAAATTGGCATCCCTCGTAATATTCGAATAAATCAGCGCCTGCGCACTGGAACCTATAATTTCCACATAATCGCACGGTATAAAAAAGAAAGAACCCAGCTGAAATTAAATATCGTATACCTATACTATAATGCCATAACTCAATTTTTCCGGAAACAATAACGCGACTCTCGTGGTAATGTTTTTAAAAAATTTGTGCAAAGTACTCTGAAACCGAAGTTCAAAGTAGGTATATTTCACTAAACCTTCACTAAACTTTCTTATCTAATTTGAAAAGTTCTAATTTTCGGATTGTTCATAGAGTTTTTCAGAGTAGGGAAAATTCAGAAGACACTATAACTTCAGCGTTTTACATAAAATTATTGATATTCTCTAGGCAGCTCAGATTTTTGATTCTATATCATAAAATTTTTTGAATTTTTCGGCATTTTCGATTTGACCTAGCAAGTCCAAATTTGCGGTGTTATTCAAAGTCGATAGTGAAGTTTTATACAAAATTTGATAGTTTTTCAACAATATCCCGATAAAATAACAACATTTTTATCAAATCTCAGGAAAAGGGAGCCCGAAGATTTATACTGAAAAACATTTTGTTCGCTTCGTAAAACAACGAATAAAATTCAATATGTAAAGAATTTTTCGAGCCCAATCAATAGACGAATGCTTTACTGATCTTTGCCCGACCCTATTTTCAACTCTCTCGAAATCGCTCGCTTTAGGTATTTCCAAAAACTGTGCATAAAATTGGGGTGAGCTTACTGTCACGTAGTGTCAAGTTTCAACTCGAGTCGATTGATCGCTATAAAATTAAAATGAAACTAAAAACTGGTGAATAAGTCGTCTCAACTAAAGTTGAGACATTGTTCTCTCGGCATGCAAATAATAGTATATTTATTATGTGGCATGCCCGTAAACCAAGTGTTTCTCGGCGAGGATAATGATTTGAGTCGTAGCTAAAGGCGGGCCGAAGGCCAGCCGGAAGCGAGTTCCGAAATCATTATTCGAGTCAAAAATGCTTTACGGGCGCGCCCCATGCCATATTTTTTTTGGCACAGGCATGAAAAGCAACTTCGACGCAAGTTGAGATTCGCACTTGACGCGACAAAGAGTGAGGTTATGGTGCGATCTGTCGCGCACTTCGAACTGCGCATCAAAACTGCTAAATAAAGACTATGGAGACTGTATCGATGGTTCAGAAGAGTTAGGAGACCGAACTAAGTCATCCCCACCCCTGGAAAACGTCCCTATTTTTGCCACTGTATATCTATATCTATAGCTACGGGTAGCCTAAAGTTCGCTGCGCCTCTGGTAGCGCTAAGTAAAGGCTCAGGTCGTCATGGGAACCGCTATCAGGTAAAATTAATAATTAAATGAAATATATTATATATATTAATAGATTATTATTATTATGATTATTATCTTTATTATTATTATTATTTATTTTTTATAGATTTATTCAATCTTTTTCTAATCGATAAATAATTACCCTTAAATTTTTAATTTTCAAAACCGATACTTGCGATACATTATGCACGTGGAAACTACTACACCTGGCTGCCGCTAGAGACGCGTAGAACTTTAGGCTATCGTATATACATATGTATACAAAGCGACAGAACTTGAACCACTTCCGTATTATAGAAATCGGTCTCCTAACATACAGTCTCCATAATAAAGACTTTATACGGCAGCTTCGGGATGCTCACTTCGAACTGCGCATCCAGACTGCCGTATAAACACTTCATAGGGCAGTTCTGAAATCAGCCGTATGAAGTGCTACTTTGTGGATCGAAAACACGCGTCAAAAAGTGCCTTTTTTCGGCAGGGGCATTGAAAAGTCACTTTTTGACGCCTGTTTTCGATCCATATAGTAGCACTTTATACGGCCAATTTCAGAACTGCCCTATAAAGTCTTTATACGGCAGTCTGGATGCGCGGTTCGAAGTGCGCAAACCAAAGCTGCCGTATAAAGTCTTTATACGGCAGTTTTGATGCGCCGTTCGAAGTGCGCGACAAATCGCGCCATAACCTTACTCTTCGTCTGCGAATCTCAACTGGGGTCAAAGTGACTTTCCATGCCTATTCCGAAAAGAATATGGTATGGGGCGCACTCGTAAACCGTTTTTGACTCAAGTGGCTCGCCTTCAGCTCGTACTGAAATCATTATCCTCGCCAAAAAACACTGGTTTACGGGCATGCCACATAATATACTATTTCAATGCCTATGCCGAAAAAAAACTATTAATGAGTTCAAAAAGACCGTGAATCATTCTATGTGACTTAAAGCACCAAAAACTGATTCAAAACTAACTCGGTGATCAATTATTGAATCGTTAAAGGCTATTCGAGATATCTCAATGTCATTGTTATAGAATACGGAGGCTTAACGTGAGCACAGGCAAACTTGAATTATCGAAATAATTTATTGGTTCTCTAAATGATATCATGAAGAAATCAACTATATGATAGCCGTAATTAACAGCGTCATTACGTCTTGACAAGAACTATAAAGAATATAGACTAAAAAGGCTAGAAAAATTTTGTGGGTGCACTACTTGCAAAATGAAAATGCCGCTGAACAGATGAATATGAACTTACGGTTATCTTGCCATTTGTCCAAAAAAGTATCCTGAACTCGTATCAATCACAGTCACCTCTCGTCTGAGTAAAAATCTTTTATTTTTTGGTCAATTTACAACAGTCAAAAGAATGCTCTCGTGACATTAACACCTTTTTCTATATTTTCTCTGAGTAAACAGCAAAACTGTATGTCACACTGAATATAAACAAAATTAAACGCGATTTACAAACTATTTTCCAACTGATGTCACCTTTGATCATTGGAATAATAGTTCATATACGTGAAGCTTAACTTCAAATCAAAAGCTAGACACCCATCTTTCTACATCGTGAATGGTAGTATCCGTTCAGAACGTAGAAAATGTGAGAAAGTGGTTTTCGAAAAATTTCGCAGAGTTGTGATATTCTATTTGAAAAACACCCCAATAGAGTGAACCGTAAGTTCAGATGAAGAAAAGAATCACTCCTTTAACAAACATCAATAGACAAGAAATAGTACATTACGATACGAGTGCGGTAAAACTTTTTCTGACGAGTGTGAGGTTGCGAGTGTTGCAATCACACGAGATCAGAAGAAGTTTTTCCGTCGAGTATTGTACAAGATTTCACTTCTTGACGTGTGAAAATGGGGGATTTACCCACGCGAAGCGTGCGTAAAACGTCCATTATCACATCGAGTGAAGTAATAGTATATTACGTACCTAGGGAGGGAAAGTAGGCTATGCCAAACTGCGTTTGAGATTGGCATTGGCAATACGCAGTTTGGGATGGCCTTTTTCACTCCCGTGTGACGTATACTATTTTTCACCACCCCCTGGCATCGAAAAGTACGACTTTCCGCTCACGTGAGGGGCCGAAAGTCGTACTTTCGATGCAGGTATGGTGAAAAATATATTATCTAGGTATATTTCTTTCACCTAGGCGTGAGGTTTTTGAGTATAACAATGTGCTTTCACAATTTTGTTCGTGAAAACAACAACAAAGAAGATCATGACTATTCTGAATCTGAAAAAATTTATAGATCATGGTATATGTAGTTCAATGATGGCAAAAATCGATTTCCAAATCGGTTAGGGCTGGGGCAAAACCATGTTCACTTTTAAGAACATTCAATTTGCTTGTACTTTAAGTCTCCAGGTTTTGAAAAGGCTTGTAATAATGATTATGAAATAATTTTCTCAAAGTAGGTGATATCGCGAAAGTCAAACTTCGATATCAGTAAACAGCTGATGAACGCGTAGGTGTGTCATGGAGTATGTAAAATCGAATAATAATAACAATTGGTTGTAACTAAAATTGAAAGTGCAAACTATACATACCTGTATACATAATCAATGTGTTATCAAACAAAACGTAACGATGTTTAACTGTATAGTAGGTAAAGGAATATCACTACTGCTTCCGGCTGCTGCGATTCTTCGGTACCTGTAATTTTTTTCATAATTGTCATACTGATTATCTAGCATCTTTCAACGCGTTATAACTTCTCAGTTCTAACAATATGATACGTAACTATGATTGTGTGCAATTATACGTCGGTTGATAATTAATCCATCTACCATAAGGTTCCCAATATAATTTTATTCCGAGACGGTATGATTATCATCCATCTGATGAAATTCCGATTTGCATTTAAAAGTGACAGTTATGTCCGTTTTGAGCAAGTTTGGGCATAAACTAGAGTTACGAAATTCTAGTTTGGACCTCTATACCGTGAGATTATGTGGAAATTACAGGTTTCAAACGCGCAGGCGCTGATTTATTTGAATATCATTGGCCGGCAAAATCCCGCTAGCAACTCCACCAACCTTTCAGAAATATCCCTAGTTCTGTCGTCCGCTAGATCCGAGACAAACATAACCTGTTCCTGCCACGGTCTGCCGCGTTTTGTATTTGACAACAATCGGAAACAAATAGCAGACGGACCCTAGGGATATTCGTGGCAAGTCTGAAATTGGCGTCCCTCGTCATATTCGAATAAATGAGCACCTGCGCGCTTGGAACCTGTAATTTCCACATAATCTCACAGTAGAATCTCAGATGTGGCAGAAAAATTAAGAAAGGCTGAACGGAAGCAGCCACATATTGTAAAATGTAAATTCAGTGGTAAAATTATAATATATATTTTGTATAAACTAATGTTGTAGGCTGGCATGGAAGGTGATATATTAAATTAGTAATTATATACACGTACGTTTAAATTCACTGCTGCGCTTCGAGCTAGCGAATCTCACGAGACAGTTAAATACGTCTACAGCTATGGTACCTAATACCAAATTTTCTACACTACAGACTTCTTTGAATCTGCAACACAGAAAATACGTGGGATACAGATACGATATGGTTAACAACTAATTCGCTGGGCTTGAACTTGCTAAAATCCATTAATGGATCCTCTCGCTTTATCTGCTGGACTTTCCGGTGGCCTAATTAACAATTGTTATTCACCTCCAATAGGATAATGTCGACACAATTATACACGATTTCTTCTTGTCTCTTTTTAGAAAACAATTACCACCACATATCAGTAAAAAAAAAAAATTGTAATCTACTTCACTGAGTATTGTTCTGTACATACGGTATGTCTGAAGATCAGTAGGTACAATTCAATCTCTATTGGTATTTTTTACCAATCAATATCTATACAATTAGTATTGAATTTTCAGTTGTAATTGTTCAAATGCTCGTGTGGAATAAAAGAGAATATTTAGTCAAATTAACAGAAAGTTCTTGTAATTAATTCAGTTCTGCTAGATTCTACGAATCTTGTGTAACGAGATTTCGAAAAGTGTCTAACGATTTTAAGCAAGAGACCTATACAAAAAAAAAAATGAAATTTGAAAGATCAGGTCACCGTAACTCGACTCTGTCGAAAAAATCTCGTATCATTCCCATACAATATCTTTCTCAAGAAAAAACTTACTAGATTTTCCTAGTAAAATCACTAAAAATCTAGTGACTTCTAGTTATTTTACTAGAAACATCTAGTTAGTTACTGAACTGTTGCTAACGAGTTTTGGGTTGGTATCCCCGGCGTTCCGCATCCAGAGCAAGTCACGGTATATATAACAACTTGAACGAGGAGAGTATCATTTGCAAACTTACAATTGAAAAAAAACTACAAAATGAACAAAAAATAAATAAAATGAAACTATTATTATCTTACCTAAAATAAAATGCCAACGTTCGCTCGAACCGCTTTGTTATAGATGTTATTGTTGACGTTGCTTTAATAAAATATGTGGTTAGATATAACATAATGTACTATCACGATATATATACCGGGTATTTTCGATTAGACATAGCGATAAGTTTGATTTACTATCGCTCTGTTTGACCGATATAGCGATAGGCGATGTGACACGAATTTATCTTTTGAAAAGCTGTTCGAATTTTATTTCATTACCTTAAAGAATATCTCGATTCTTCATACCTATAACAAGGAAATATTGAGTTAGCCATGATTAGGACTGACAAATATTGAACGGAAGTAATAAAATGAAACGTAAAACTTCAAGTTGATCCTGCAATTATCGGTATATTATGTTCGGAAAATATATTATCAAAGTTTTAATCTTATATTGATTCAACTTATCTATATTAAGATAATAGATACCTATGAAATAAATAAATTCTGTAGGAATTTATATTCCTCAAATATAATATAATTCAGAAAAATATATCTTCTGGATTACCTTGTATACTGCCGGCTGTTAAATTCAGATACTATATCGATAAAACAGATCGATGGCAACCCAACTTACTGGGATTTTCCCCGAAAATACCCAGTATATATGTATATGTAATTTATTGTATTTATACATAATGCATATTCATTGTGTATAGGCCTATAGGCCATTGCATTTCTGATGGCCCACTTTATGGACACTTTCATACACGACAAGTAACATGCAGTTATTCTAAATTTTTAGAATACTTTTGTTTTACCATTTTCAAATTTATAGCTTCTGGGTTTTTTCACTTGAAAAATAGAAATGACCAGTGCTTGTGAACCGAAAATATGACGTCGATCAGATAGGAATCATAATCACGTGGGTCAATTATAAATAATATCACTTTCAGAAGTGTTTCAAAAACCGCTCCAGAAAAGACTGGTAAAAATAAAGGCACTCTGGAAACCCTTGTTATACCGTGAGAATCAGGTGAAAAATCGCGCCAACGCCGACTCACTTAAGTTTTCACAGGGCGAGCCAATACATGAAAATCTCCCCAGAGTTGGTGCGCGTCTTACCGCCAACCAGCGCCAAATTATCCTAGGGATTTTATAGCGCAACGAGTGGCTATTCCTATATAAAATACGAATTATTCGGCGCATGCGCGCTTCGACCGTGATGTTTCGCCTGATTTTCACGGTAAATTGTGAACTTCGTGTAAGACTTCGAATAAGAAATTGAGCTCGTGAAGACATTATCTTCAGTTAGAAAGCACACAAGTTCATTTCTGATTTTCGAATTGACAGAACCCGGGATATGATTGTTTGGAGTTTCTTTGAAAAATTTTACTTTTGAAATTAGGACGCTAAACCAGTATGTGAATCAACGTTAAGCTTGGTGACCATGCGTACAAAAAGTGGTCCGTCAGGAGTGAAATCCCCTATATTATATATATGTTGAGTTCTAAATTACACGAGGAAATAACTGAGTCAAGTATAAAACTGTAATGTCTGAGGTCATCCTAATGCGAAGATTATTACTTTATAAAGTTACTCGTCGATAAAAAGAGACAAGAAATAATTATGTGTACTAATAACACTATTATCGGATTTGGATTTTTGTTTTTAACGAGATAATCAATCTACATCACATAGCTATACAGTTGTGAGAACAGAATGGTTTTACTTAATTCTGATCGAATAACCATTATCTTTCTATTAGGTTGACCTCTGGCAACCAGAAGGCTGGTTGAAATCTGATGAATTATAGTTATGATCAATTAAATGAATTATGAAATACATATACACGTAAACGTTTACCGACTTTTTTATGCACCGCGATGAAATCCCTTCATCCCAATCATTTTTATTCATTTTTCCCGCCTACATTATAATCATCATAAAATTTGTTAAAAATGAGAAACCCATTCTTTTTCGAGGCTCAAATGCATCGAACGATTAACGTAAAAGCAGCAAGGGATGTACGGTAATTATCTGAAGAATAAATCACAGAAGCAATCAACGATCATACCGTGCGATTATGTGGAAATTACAGGTTCCAAGCGCGCAGACGCTGATTTATTCGAATATCATTGGCCGGCAGAATCGCGCTAGCAACTCCACCAACTTTGCAGTAATATCCCTAGTTCTGTCGTTTGCTAGATTCACAACAGACATAACCTGTTCCTGCCACGGTCTGCCGCCATTTGTATTTGACAACAATCGGAAACGAATAGTAGACGATCTCTGGGAAATTCGTGGCAAGTCTGAAATTGGCGGCCCTCGTAATATCCGAATAAATCAGGTCCTGCGCGCTTGGAACCAACTCTTTCCGCGTAACCTCACGGTATAGATGGGTAATTCCAAGAAATTTCGAACAGTCGCGAACCCTCATCCCTTACGATTTTTGTATCAATTTTTTTTTCCTCATAGTTCTAGAGTCAAGAAAGATTGGTGTCTTATTTTAGATTTTTCCGAGCTACGATTTGAAAGATAGGAATTGTCGAAAGTCTCTAATTACTGAAATCGCAACTTTTTCATACAGTTTCGATTCCGTACTATAGGGTGTTCTACGGAAAAATGTGTCCCACAAAATCTGTCAGTATCTGTGCGTACTTTGAAACAAAAATATTCGTTGATTTTTCGTGATGCTGGGAACATGAAATATGGGTTTGAAAAAGTTTAAATCTCGATTTCCAAAAATACACCTGTCTCGATCTGGTTCAATTTTAGACACAAAATTCTGCATCAAAATACAAACGTTTTAAGACCATGCGGAAGTTGGGACGAGATCTGGTTCAGAAGTTACAGCCATTTGAATTTCGTGAAAATTTCCCTTTCGGTACGCACGCGGTCTATGGACAGTAGGGTGTATCTCCCAAATTGCGAATATTCATCGGGACAACACCTAGAATCCAAGTTCACCTGCTAAAACTGAGAAGAAGACCCACCCGGGCCCAAATATCGCAGATTAACACGTCCCAATTTTCACGTGAAGTTTCCCATTTAAATAACATGGAAAAATGTCTGTTCTGAGTTTGAGATTTTCTTGCAGCTTTCAGCCAAACCACCTCGAGAGCTATTATACTTTCTGCTATGATGTCTGAAGCTCTGAAGTACCTACCCATAGGGACATTGTCAGACATCTTCAGCAACACTTCCCGTCAAGCTGTGGCTGCCGGATTTCAGAAATGCTGCATATCTGAAAATATTCCTCAGGGTCGGAACTCCAGACATCATAACAAAAAGTGGGTCTTCTTCTCAGTTTCAGCAGGTGAACTTGAATTCCAGGTGTCGTCCCGATGAATATTCGCAATTTGGTAAATACACCCTACTGTCCATAGACCGCGTGCCGAAATGGGAATTTTCAGGAAATTGAAACGGCTGTAACCTCTGAACCAGGTCTCGTCCCAACTCCCGCATGGTCTGAACACTTTCGTATTTTTAATACAAAACAGGACCGGTATATTTTTGGAAATCGAGATTTACACTTTTCTAAGTACACATTTCATGTTTCCAGCATCCCGAAAAATCAACAAATAATTTTGTTTCAAAGTACGCGCAGATACTGACAGATTTCGTGGGATACATTTTTTCGTAGGATACCTTAGTACTAAATCGAAACTATATGAAACAGTAGTGATTTTAATAATTACAGATTTTCGAAAAATCCTATCTTCCAAATCGTAGCTTGGAGAAATCTGAAATAAATCACCGATCTTTCTTGAGTCTAGAACTACAAGAGGAGAAAATGGATTCAGAAATTGAGAGGGGTGAGGGTTCGCGAGCGATCGAATTTTTTTGGAATTCCTCATGCATATATTTATTTTCTTCAATCCGACCGTATGGACCAATCTAGGCACACCCTTAGCTGGCGCGCGAAGAACAGCATCAGGCGCGACGTCACATAACGTAGTTGAACATGAATATTTTTTGATAAAATTTGATACTCATAGATACGTATAAAAAAATCAATTACGGTTTTTCCGTAATAAATTCCCGAAACTTAGCCTGTCTTCGACCTGGTCACAGTAGGGAAACCCCTTTAGCATCGCGACTTGTGTATCACATTACGTAGAATAAAAGCATCGAACATGGCGTATTATATCTAACTTAGTCGGCACAATCCCCGTAAACGTGTATAAATTTTTATATCCTAAACGTCTGCATAAGCTTTAAGAAAAATTCAGTTTTGGACCACCTGCTCGTATCCGGTAAATGATCGTGGCATAAATAAGTCTCGATATTAGACTCGGCAACTCTAAATCGTATACAAGAATAAAACACAATATATCTTCGGTAAAACGAAGAGACCAGGAGAGTTGAGCTTTCAACCCACGAAATAGGTATAATATTTCACTACTTTCATAACTAAATATTCCCAAGATATCTATGCATATGTATGTACGTGAGTACGTACTACGTACATAAAATTGTGTACACCAGGCGGACAGATCAGTTTAGGACGTCTGCCAGGACACAGAAGCTTACGGAATCCCCGGCTCTTGGCATACGATTGGAATCAGTGCAGTCGATCGCCGGTGTCGCTATTGGCGAGGAAATCTGGTCTGCGAAAAGATTCTGCTAATCTCAATTGAATGCGGATTGTGAACCGTGAATCAAATGATCAATCTATCGTTTATTAATTGTGAGTGTCAAAGTTCGACGTGATTGTGAGTAAAAATAATTTCATTCAGACGCGAAATAGCTGTATACCTTATACCTCTAATCGGTGAATTTATTATCAATTATTCGCATGGGTAATTGATATTTATTTTAAATAATCAGAAAGCAAATATGATCGATAGCTGCAGAGCCTCCCAGCCATCAGGATCTACAAAATTTGAAAAATTCCAAATTGATTCAAAAATTAATTCTGCGGTCCTATTATAGCTACGTGAATGATTTCGTTTTTCTTTTCGTGTTTTTCGCTCAAAGCATAAATGAAAAGTGGGCTTTTCGGGTTCTACTTAACTCGATAGCGCAACTCGTTTGGGATGGCAGTAATCTATAAATAACTGTAAATAGTCAATTCAGTCCGTAGCTCTGGGTTTATCAGCTACAAAATTGTTTCTAATCTTTACAAACGGTGCTTTTTTCTAGTCAGCCCCATACCTATATTTGGCCAGGGTTATAAACTTGTTTGAAAATATGAAAAATAATACATGACACACGTAACTGTATTCCTAGTATTTTTCCTATAATCTTGCTGAATTGATTCGATTGAATAAAACTATACAGTTGGAAAATTATTTGGAGAGAGTCATCGCGGTATAAGATCAAACAAAAACTGAAGAGAAAAAGAAAAAACGGAAAATACAAAAAAAACCAAAGAGAAAAGAGTAACGAGTAGGAATAAGGGTTAACCCAGCTACTGGGGTGTTGAGTGATTGAATATAATCTGTCAGATGAAAAAATCTCCGAATTAAGAGTGTAGAAAATTTTAACCAGTAAACAGGCCTTCACCTTATCATAATATTGCCGATAAGGCCGATTATATCGCTATCGAGGGCCAATCTATAAATTGGAGTGGTAAGAATCATCCGTCTGTATATAGTGCTAGTATGGCGAACGTGCAGAGTACATTGCCGTCCCTAGGCATCATCCTTGGGGTGATCTTACAATTAGCCCTCATCGGGCAAACAGAAGCCCAAAATCTTGCCGATAAGGAATGGTGGGAGGACACGATCGTTTATCAAATTTGGCCAAGATCCTTCCAGGATAGCGACGGCGATGGATCAGGGGATCTTAAGGGTACGTAGAAAACAATACAGTGTCTAAGTTATGAAAATTTTTCAGAAATATCAAACAGGATATCTGCGGAAAATCAGCTTCGGACTGATAATTGATTATTGATTTTCGCCGATTATACAAATGGTATCACGTGACATTTCGGTTAGTTATAATCTATCGTCGCAGACGTCAGAAGATCAATCAATCTCGTCGTTAATCTTAATTCGAGACATGTGTATCCTGACGCGTACAAATAATTAATGTAGATATAGTATCCAAAGAGGAGCGCGTGTTATACCGTGCGATTAAGTGGAAATTACAAGTTCCACCGCGCAGGCGCTGATTTATTCCAATATTGCGAGAGATGCCAATTTCAGACTTGCCACGAATATCACTAGAGTCCGTCTGCTATTTGTTTCCGATTGTCGTGAAATATAAATGGCGGCATACCGTGGCAGGAATAGGTTATGTTTGTCCTGAATCTAGCAGACGACAGAACTAGGGATATTACTGATCAGTTGGTGGAGTTGCTAACGCGATTCTGCCGGTCAATGATATTTGAATAAATCAGCGCCTGCGCGCTCGGAACCTGTAATTTCCACATAATCGCACGGTATAATCACGGGGCTGCGGTACTATGTGTTTACAGGGGTAGAGACGAATGCAAATTTCGGCGGATACCTAGCTCGAAAAAATAGTTGTGTCAACTTTTGAGAAGGCATATCTTATCGAGACTATCAATTCTGGGTTTCCAGTGAAGTTTTCGAGATATCGATGCTCACCTTGTTTACAGTAGCTATTTATGTATCAAGTCCGAAAAGTGTCATCTTTCGGTATGGGTTATTTCTAATATGAGCCGATCAAGTGTGCTGTGACACAACACACTCAGAGGCGAATTTTGGAAATTACCCATACTGGATTCGACACTTCTCGGACTTGGCACATACAATATTTTTTTCGGCATAGGCATTGAAAAGTCACTTTTTGACGCCTGTTTTCGATCCATAAAGTAGCGCTTTACGCTTCGCGTGGCTAAAACCCCCATTTTCACACCTCCTAAAGTAAAATTTTGTACAATACTCGACGGAAAAAGTTTTTCTGATCTCGTATTGTAATGTACTATTTGGAACAATTCACCGAAACGCGAATTCACGAAACTTTTTTTTCCCTTCCATAAGTTAAGGTGCTTGCCTTCGCAATTCCACCAGACCGGAAAACATTGGGAAAAAAGGTGATATTAAACGGAATATCTCGGCCTAGGCACCGAAATCAATGTACCAAAATACGTCGCGCAATTCTATGTGCGACTCCGAACACGTACGGCCCAAAAAATGTTGTTTTCACGCAAAAATAGAGAAGATATCCATGTAAAACGGTTTTGAAACGTTTTACGTGAAAAAAACATTCCTTGGGCCGTACGTGTTCGGAGTCGCACATAGAATTGCGCGACGTATTTTGTTTCATTGATTTCGGTGCCCAGGCAGAGATATTCCATTTAATAACACCTTTTCTCCCAATGTTTTCAGGTCCGGTGGAATCGCGTCGGCAAGCACCTCTCGACCAAATTGCATTTCAAGAAAATGGAGCTTCAAATGGAAGGAAAATTTCAAAAATTTACCATCTTACTGGTGATTCCTGAAGGTACATGAACTTATTGCGAGGTACTCTTGAATCGAGTGCAGAGGCCAATGAAGCCGACGTATACCATATCTGTGCCAACGAAAGTACAAGTACGAAGTAGAGGGCATAGTATAAGTTAGAAGTTCAGACTCTTTTTCCCTAATCAAACATACAACAAAATGCTCAGCAGCTCATTGCATCCCTTTTTACCAATATCAGCTGGGAAAATAGGACATTTCTTCAAAGCGTATATCAGTGGTTTGAAAATAATGATTTCCAAGTTGTCTATACACCCTTAACGCCTTCGTAGTATTTCTAGGTCATGGAGTTCTGTGTGTGTAAGTGATCCAAATGACGTTGAAGCAGATGCTTGAACCGTTACGAAACGATCAAATCCCACCGTACCCACGTGAGATAGGCCCGCGGTAAATGTTTTGGCGCGTTTCACTTGAGACAGACTAATTTTAGCGACTTTAAAACTGATTTCCATGTAGCAAAAAAATTCGTACTAACTCGAGCCCCCGTTTTGTGCCAATGATATTCTACTTTTCAGTTAATCGGAAAAATAATGAATCATTATCGTTACACTTTATACCGCAGATTTAGTATTCTCATAACTGCGAGTTTAATAACTTTTTATAACTTATAGGTACGACCGAAGCAAAATCTATGATTACGTTCGTTCCTCAGGTATACCATATTTTGTCCCGATTGACTATACACACGATAATTGGCTAGCCGAAATTAGCGATAGCAAATATATAATCGGCTAATCCCGAAACATCAGTATCTAAAGCCTTAGTATAATAGATGGTCATTATCAATGATGGCCAATTTTTTCAATTTCAATTAGTATATCCATGGGCAGAGATGGGCACGTCTAATTACTTTTTCAAAAATTATTCTCCTGATATCTTCGTCGGTAATCATTATTCTGCAATCACAATTCGAAAAATCTGTAACCTATTGTCTTACTCTTTGGTACAAAATGGAAAAAGACTGATTTTGGTTCGAAAAACGACGAAGGGAACCAGAAGATTGAAGTAATTGGCAAAAGTAATTAGCTAAATACTTTTCCCAATTACTTTTCATCTCCTGGCATCTTCCATATTTTTTCGAACAAAAATCAGTCTTTTTTCGTTTGGTACTAAAGGGTAAGACAATAGCTGCAGATTTATCGGATTGTGTTTGCAGAATAATAATTACTGACGGAGGTATCAGAAAAATTATCAAACAATGACTTTGGAAAGTAATTAGACGTGCCCGTCTCTGCTCATGAGATCGTGACGTCAATAATAAAATTGTTGATGATTTACTGTCTCAATCTTCACGCAGAAAGTCAGCGATTAAAATTAGTGAATCTGCTTTCGATGAATTTGAATTAATGATCCTGACCGTCGAAAAATCGATTTCCGAATGCCTATTCGCTTTCACAATTCCTGAATCTCGAGTATCATTGGTTGTAATCCAAATTATTTATCATTCATCATCATGCTACATCATCTTGATTTTAGACATTTTGAACTGGCATATGCCTACGATTGAAGTATACCTACTACTATTTGTGCCTATCCCGAATGTGTCGTCTGATCTTCCGTGCTTATCCATTATCCATCCATCCATATTTTTCCAGATTTTATGTCCTCTGCCCAACAAAAATTTAGTCCATCGAAAAAAAAGTAGTTGTCGTACCGTACAGGCTGCTACGTTGCATGACATTTTTTCAAATTTCATGAATTCAATTTGTAGGCATAGAAATTTTTGATTGTACAATATTTTTTTCCAAAACGATGGAAAAAAGTGTGACAATCGAAAATTTCTATGCCTGAAACTCAAATTCATGAAGTATTATTGGTTGGCCCCTAAATTACATTCATACAAGGTATTTCCTCCAAATTTTACAAAATTGCATGCAACGCAGTAGCCTATACGCTACGACAACTACTTTTTCTTCGATGGACTAAATTTTTGTTGGGCGGAGGACATAAAATCTGGAAAAATCATGAACTATGTATCCAAATAGCACTAATCAACTGTCAAAAAAAAATGAGTCACTAGAAATGTTTTCTCATAGCGTAGCAATGATTTAAAAAAAATTATTTTTAAGGTGGGTATACCCCTTTAAAGGAAGACCCTACAGAAACTGAAAACTTCAACATTTTGATTAATTTCAAATTATTTGTAGATTATGTTAAAGTGTACTCCAAAACTAAAAAAATCCGACCTAGTGATTTGAGATTAGTCTTGCGCGAAGACTTTCATTGACGATCTCAGTTTTTCATGTGCGCACCTATTCTGCAGCTAATCGCTGGCTAATGTCGCATGGGAAGGCATGAATTACTCAATTCTTCGGGATTTCTGATCGGTCGACTGACAAATGTTTTGCCTAGCAATAATGGCTTATTTTGATTCAGGTATACATATATGTTCCGCTCTTAACTGCCTCATAGAAGTTAGTTTGAGAAAGAGTGTGGAAGTTTTGGAAAAAAATTTGAATCTCTTGAACGCCCAAGCTTTCTATTACATTTGGAAGTCCTGGAGTACCCACACGTTTGACCACGTGGCTTACACTTTGATTTGATATTTTATGAAACTCACATTCGATGGTGTTCCCAATGGTTTCATGAGATTTTAGGAGTTTGTTACGAATGAAAAAAAAATCATTGAATTTATCAATAAAATCAGCTGCCCGTCACCGAAAGAAAATCGGAGTGCCTTGAATATTCCTGACAAAGCGGGGAAAGGCCGGAGTACTTTTCAGGCAGAAACGAGAAATCGATTTCTTAGTGATTCTTGAATCTCTGCAGGGTTTTCCCGTATTCAACAATAACCTGCAGAATTAATTTTCACAACCTCTCATCGTGGAACGAATTTCAATCTGTAGGATATTCACGTATCGCACAGATTCGAGACGCCATAGTGTGCGTTTTGTATAACATGGAAATGTGTGTGATTGTGTGGGTGAAACAGACGGGGCCCTCGGAAATTTGTATTCGGCGATGGGTCCGGACAGCTTGAGTCGGCTTGAGTCAACGAGCCAATAGTGGCGCCATCTATTGACTAGAAATTTTCGCCCCCTAAATTCTCCGTATGTAGATGGCTTTACAACTTGGGATGGTGATTTATCTATTTCTACTGTGATATTATTGTGGGTGATATAGTGCTCGGTAGACGTCGAGTGCAAGAAATCATTATATCGCCAAAATTTGATATCACTCGTCTCACCTGGCGGCCATCTTTACTGTGTCAATGTGTGTATCCATGTGCCAGCTGTCACGAGGATGTTATATTAACGTTTCATTAGAAGTTCAGACTCATTTGTGACTAACCCTTACTATTTCACCCAAAACAATTTTAAACAAGGAACATTTCGTACACATCAGATTCTCGAAATAATTCTTTATACTCGAGAATTTAGGGGGCAAAATTCTCTCGTAGGTGTGTACATGTGTACGTGCCATCACCCCCACCATACTACCCCCTTGGACAGCCTTAAGGTGCTTGCCTACGCAATTCCACCAGACCTGAAAACATTGGGAAAAAAGGTGCTATTAAATGAAATATCCCTGCCTGGGCACCGAAATCAATGAAACAAGATACGTCGCGCAATTCTATGTGCGACTCCGAACACGTACGGCCCAAAAAATATTTTTTTTACGCAAAAATAGAGAAGACATCCATGTAAAACGGTTTTGAAACGGTTTTGAAACGTTTTACATGGATATCTTCTTTTTTTTGCGTGAAAGAAACATTTTTTGGGCCGTAGGTCTTCGGAGTCGTACATAGAATTGCGCGACGTATTTTGTTTCATTGATTTCGGTGTCTAGGCAGAGATATTCCATTTAATAGCATCTTTTTTCCCAATGTTTTCAGGTCTGGTGGAATTGCGTAGGCAAGCACCTTAAGAGAGAAAGAAAAATTGTACGCCCATCACAGTGAAATGATGGTCGGGTCTGATACTTAGTGTGGTTGGGAACTCACCGACCCACCGACACGCGGTCGCAGTCACACACAGCGATGTTACACGCGCTTGTTGGCCATTCCCTCACCACGCTCACACCGATCCATCTCGTAAGCTCCGTGGCGCAATGGATTATTAGATAACAGTCCATACGCTGGCTACGGTTTTATTCCGCAAATGAGGTCTCTGGTTCAACTATGTCGATGATGTTACCTAATTTCGGGGGCGTAGATTACGAATATCGCGGTTATTTTGTCGTGCGAGTTGCCCTTGCTATTGTTATTAACGATTTAATTGTTTGAACCGCCATGACGCTCGATCTATAAGAGATACGGAAAAATTGTCCAGACGAAAAATGTTCCTCATGTCAAAATACACATATTTTGTCATCTGACATTTTTTTTCTAACTATGATGGTCCAGGAGATATCGCGGGTGGAAGCGGAACGGGCGGCGTCGGATCACTTACGCGCGACGGGGGCGCGCCTATGAGCGGAGTTTCGCGGATTAGTTGAAGATCGAGGAAAATAGTTCAAATAAAATATGTTCCTCATAAAAAAAATACATCAACTGAGCAATTTGACTTTTCTATCTATTCCCAGTAGTTTCTGAGATATTAACGTCTTCATGTAAGGCGACGGGGCAGATTAGTGTTCCGTTCAACATTCAACAATCATTATCTCTTAAACTATTGGGCAAAGAGACAGATGTTAGGAGACTGAATATATGCATTACAGAATGACAAACATTTTTCATTGGAAACATTTTCCTCTATATCCAACCAATTTTCCACAAAACTCTCCGAAGCGCGTTACCGCCGCGCCTGAGTGCGATCGCGCGGACGCTTGCTGGGATTTTATCCATAAAAGGAGTTTTCCGGATAAACTATGCATATACTTACTAATTTGAGGGCGTAGAACAGGAATATCTTGGTTATTTCTTCGTGTGAGTTGACGAATAACTTTTGTTTGAATTTTTTTTTTTCGTATCTTTCATATATTTTGGGTTATAACGATTTAAACAATTAAATTGTTTATAACAATATCAAGGGCAACTCGCACGACTAAATAACCGCGATATTCGTGATCTACGCCCCCGAATTAGTTAATATCAACATAGTTTACCTGGGGACCTCATTTGCGGGATAAAACTGTAGCCAGCGTATGGCGATACGGAGCCTCTGAAGTGAAACGTTAGTCAGAATCTCGAAAACAGGCATCGTGAATTCTCCGAAACTACCGAATTAATTGCAATGAAACTTTGAGGGATTACACATAATTGTGGCAGAAAATGGCTGATTATTTCACTTTTCCACAATTTGACAAAACATTTCACAGATTAACGTACTGACCACATAAATCACGAGATTATTCACTATTTCCGTAGATAATCACATTTTCCGGATAATCAGCCACTCCGCAATGAAAAACCACACACTTTGAGCCTAATCCCATATCATTTGATGGAGAAATGGCTGAGAATTGACGATTTTCCGTTACTCATAACTAAAAAACCGACATTCAGTTGAGATCACAGCCTGTACCGAAATTGCAGCCAGTTTACTTGCAAACCGAGCAGCGGTGCTAGTGTAGGTTTCCTCTGTCACTTTACGTAAGATGTTACCCATATAGTTAGCCCCTCATCCACCCCAATTGGATTGATTTTTTTTATTAATCGATTGTCGGTGGTTTGTTGGTGATTGATGGATTAATCTGAACGTTTGTCGGGAATTAGTTTATTTATAAATTAATCAATAAAATTTCCTGGGGAATTTTTTTTCCGTAGCCCCTCGATAAAAATGTATTTCAATTATTTCAATGCAAATCGATGTGAAATCGTTTGTCGGTGATTGATGGTCCATTATTTGTAAAGTAATGTCCATATTTTTCTTGTAAATGCAGAAAAAAAAAATCCCGCCGAGAATTTTTCCAAGAGCTACCATCGCTTTATGGAAACGATAGTCTTGCTTGCCTGCAATGGCGCTATTTATAAATTAATTAATGTTATAAGTACTACTAAACAGGGTGTAACAATTAGGTACTACGAAACTAGGTATAACAATTACCTATTATGATTTATGTTTATACTTCGGCCGTGCAATTAATCTAGTCTAAGGCACCTTTATAATCTCATAGTTTTTCTTACTGCTGTCAAAGCAACACCTGTGGAAATTGAGATTGTTTTCTGCTGCTGAGGCTTCAACGTTATAGGTACTACTAAACAATGGTATGTGAAAATTATATTATGATTTTCGTTCATAATTCCTTTGTGTAATACTCATTTTAGAGAACAAATTTCGAATATTTCAAAATATAACAGTAAAAGGATTTATTAATCTGAGTAAGCGTGCTGTGGTGTTTGTACTATTTCTGCAAAATCATAGCCTCAATATAATTCTAATATGTCTAATAGTTCAATAACAATCAGAATATTTAATATAGCTCTAAAAAGAATGCAGACTTCGAATATTTACATGCAAGCAGCAACGCTGGTAGAGTCATTGAAATGATAGCATTACTTATCACATTGATCATTCCGAATGAAGTTTTAACGACATTTCAGAATACGTACTAGTTACATGATCTACGCTGTCTCACAATAATCCCATCGAGAGTTGGCGTGTATTTTCTATTCCGAAGTAAAGTACTTATTCAAAATACTTCAACTTCTTTATAAATTAATCATTTATCAATCATTTAATGCTCTGCATTTGTATGATAAAAATGAAGTGCTTTATTCAGTTTGTACACGCAATTTCATATTTTATATAAGTCATCAGATTCCAAGTTTGCATTAAGTGTTCCAATTCATTTTTGGTCCCTTGTTGCTCTAATATATCAGCTTTTGTTTCTGCAATATTCACGTGCGAAACTTGACAATGACGAACAATCTGAAGTACGTTGCAAGCAGCTTCCTGTTAAGTCTTGAGTATAATCGATATTCTTTTAGATTGTGGAATAGATTCAATGACTCGCAGTTCTATTCCATGAATTCTGGCTTCACAGTACCATTCGAGATGAAACACTACTTTTCAAGATCTGGAAATAGAAACAATACGTGAATTAAGTATACAGATTTAGCAAGAAAATTGACGGGTGGGACCGTCATGTAGTGAAAGGAAAAATCATCTATTACCGTTTCGGTAAGACTGGCTGACCAGGCTTCTGAAATTAGTGAAAAATGATCCACTGGCCCGAAAGTGATCGGGTTATCGTATTAAATCGTATACCAAACAATCACTTTCGGACCAGAATCAATCTCGCCATGTGTACTGTGACGTGGTATTTTGAAATTCCCCGCCACAAAGCGATTCTATCAAAAATGCGACGATGCGTGGCGTAGACAGGGTCTCCCGGTGAAAGGAAAAACTTAGGGAAAATAATTAGGATTAACTAACCCTATTTTATTTTTGTAATTATGTAATCTCGAGTATGGAAACCACGAGATGTCGATCGTCGTGGGAACTACCGATGCAAAATATGGCTCTACCGAACGTAAAAGATCTTCCAATATCGTCAAGGACGACACTGTCGGCGCGCAAACCATGGTTGGTCCAGAAAACCCCAGGGTCAGCGCCTCCTCTCAAGTGGAAGATCTACCACCTCCAACTATCGGACTGGCGGCGTACAGGGATGTGCGAGAAGCACAAACAATCCTGCCGTCATCCGAAGAAGCTACCGCCTACGAGAAACTACACTGTACCGAAGTGAGGGTGGCGTATAGGGTGAGGTGCAGGTGCATTCTCACAGCCTCCCACCCAATGAGTCATCAGTCAGAGTATCTATCGAACTACTTTCTTTGAATCTGTTATCGCGGCCGTGGTTGGTCAAGAAAACCCCCGGATCAGCGTTCCAACCTGCGGAATCTTGTCGTGAGCGAAGCCCTTGTATGCTCAGCACGAGACTATGACCTACGCTTCTGGTGGATTGACGAATTATGTAAGGCCCCAAGAGAAATATCGCATAGTTCTGGCGAGCGAGACTTCAATGTGAGTCCAGCGTCAGGGGGTTCTAAAGGAAGGCGGTAATAGGAGGGGTATTAGCAGCGGCAGGGGTAGGATAGATCTCTCCTATTATACGTTCGTCAAAAACTTGTCGTTTAGCGACCAATTAGAGTACCGATATGTCACATGATCTACGCTAAGCTGAAGGATGAGCTGTTGGAAGGAAACAAACACTATATAAGCAGGACACACTCGCTGTTCGGCCTATTCTTCGCTCCAGTTTACGCTACGCATCCTCAAGTCAACGTGTATCGTACATCGAGTATCGTATATATCGCATTTTCATCGAGTATCGCTATCGTATCGCCTATCGTAATATCGAGTATAATTAAAATAGTGTTGTGTTATCGTCTGAAGCAACTTAAGGTAAGGTCTTCATTCTTTCTGTAAAGACACGAGGTAGTGCGGATAAAAGTCTGGTTTGTTAATTTGGTTTTTGAGCTAAGAGGCTCGTTTTTGGTCTTTGGCTTATGGATAATTTATCGAACAACCTCGAGTCTGGCTGAGTTACGTAGACCTTTTATTGTTTTTGGCTATAATTTATCGCCTATCGCTTCTCGTATGGCTGTTGCTCATTTAGTATGGTAAAGTTATCTTACACATGAAATATTGTAGAAAATCCTTTTCCTGGAGTACCCTGAGCACAGATGGCCGCGAAGGCTTAGGCCTCGCGTTACAGTTAGTTTTGTTATAATTTAGTAAAGTATGGTCCATTTGGTATAATTTATTTCCGTTTGTAAAATTCAGTAAGGTTCTGTAAAATCTAGTACCGCTTTTGGATAATTTAGTATCGTAACTACCGATATCGTATCGTTCAGAATTTGGTTAAATATCGATCTATCGTTCTAAATTAATTTGGTATCGTCGAACCTGTGATTCGCGTTTTTCGAATGACCGTGTGGTCTCTATTTAACAGTAGATCTCGAAATATCGTTAATCGTATGGCCAACGTGGCTAATTAATTAGTAGGGAACCTGTATCGTTTGTCACCGATTTCATTGTTTAATACTTTGGAGTAATGTATTGATCTCGGGCTGTGTTATGAAATAACTTTGCATTTGGGTACGAAGTATCGCTCTGTGATACCAAGTCTGGAGTCTAAATAAATCGTTTTATATTGAGTCAACTCTGACACACGCCTTTGATTAAATCGTATCCCAAACGGTGAATTCTATCCTGAACAGTTAGGTAATCGCTAATAACGAACTAAGTAAAATATCGCCAATTCTGTATCGATTCTGTCTGAATTATTCGATTTCGTAATAAATCATTGATTGATGTGACCTCATTATTTTCAAAGAAATAATATTGTTTTATATGCCGTACCCCGCCCCTCTATCTAAGGCTTTTGTATCTGAGCAAGTCGAGTTGTCGCTCGTCGCATTTCCGTAAGTTTTTGGTTTATCGTAATTTGTGGTATGGTATCGTAATTTAGTAAGGAAACGACGCAGTAGCGTGTGGAGCCCAACATTAAGTAGTTCAGTATCGTAATTATCACGGGAAAGCGCCGAATTGTGACGAAGCGAAAGGTTTTCCTCTCCTGAATAAAAAACTGCGTTACAGTACATACAATACATTACTAATCTACATAGTTTTAATAGATCTTTTATAAATTTGGATGAAGAAAGAAAAGCCTTAATACCTTGCCAGATGGCTGTGTGATAACTGCTATGTTTAATTCTCATATATCTATAAAAATGTCATTAAAAGTATACAGATTATTAATACATGTACTTGAGTGAAACAATTTTTGACAATTTCTGAAGATAATTAGCCATGAGCTCACAGAACCATCGATGAATGATTTCTTCTTCCACTTCACGACCGTCACACCTTGAATTTTCTCTTGAAATACAAATCCGTAGTCAAGAAACTCACTCTCTAAGTATACAGCGTGAGTTTTGCAAATCCTTGAAATCAAAGGTAATATCGAGTGCTAAGAAGCATATGGCTTTAAGGTGCTTGCCTACCCAATTCCACCAGACCTAAAAACATGGAGAAAAAAGGTGCTATTAAATAGAATATCTCTGCCTAGGCACCGAAATCAATGAAACAAAATACGTCGCGCAATTCTATGTGCGACTCCGAACACGTACGGCCCAAGGAATGTTTTTTTCACGTAAAACGTTTCAAAACCGTTTTACATGGATATCTTCTCTATTTTTGCGTAAAAAAAAAACATTTTTTGGGCCGTACGTGTTCGGAGTCGCACATAGAATTGCGCGACGTATTTTGTTTCATTGATTTCGGTGCTTAGGCCGAAATATTCCGTTTAATAGCACCTTTTTTCCCAATGTTTTCAGGTCTGGTGGAATTGAGTAGGCAAGCACCTTAAGGGGTCTACCCACTGTCTCTCTCGCAAAAAAAGGCTATTTGTATGAATTTTTTCTAAGGTTGCTAATAAGATTATTGACATAAAACTTGTTGGGCTTAATAAACATTCTCTTAAAATATATAAAAAAAAAATTCTGTTTTTACAGTTCAAGTGTACAAAATGTTTAGGTAAACATAATTCCTCTAAAAGTAAGTATGCGTGTTCTGTTGACGAAATCTCCGAGATGGGGCATCCGGAAGAAAAAAAATCAGAGTTTTAGATTCAGTATGACTTTCCCTTCATGGCAAACCTCGGTTTTTAGTATATATGCAAAAAATGACAAAATGGCAGGTATTAAAAAAAAAAAGTGACTTTTTTTCACTATTTTTTGCAAAAAAAAAAAATAAGTGAAAATTAGAAATTTGGGCATAATTGAGGTTTGACATATGGCTATATGTGTACAGAATGTGCCATTAAAATTCCATAAGGATCGGTTCAGTAGTTTCGGAAATTTTATCAACAAACCTTGTAAAAACATTTTTTCGAGAAAAACGCGTTTAAAGCTTTGTTTTATGAAAAATCGTCAAAAAATCTTACGTCTAATCAGCAATGCCTGCACCATACCATATCCCTTCTGTAATTTAGAAATTGGCATTTTTCTTCAGCCTTTCGTGAAAAAAAAAAATCGATTTTTTCAAATTGAGAAAGTGGGTAAACCACTTAAGTGGGGGGTATACTCGATTTGTTACCGGCCTGTCTTTTTTGGCGAATATCTCCGAAACGGAGCGATGAATCGAATTGTACTTTCGGCAGCCGATGTTTGACGAGTAATGAGTTCGAACTGGTACGTTTTATCGCATGAAATCGGAATTTTTTTTTTTTTTTTTGATCGAAAAGTTTTGGCGTGCCATTTATGTCGACTTATATCAAAGGTGACGCATCAAAAATGCAAAATAACGGACGGGAGCCCCATTCTATAGGGAATTTCGAACACAACCATCCCAAAACATCTTCATTTTCGACAACGATGAAGGGGCCAGTTGTATTCTACGTTTTTGTTGTAATTTTAGCGATTGTCAGAGGCTGCGAGCGGTAATGGCCGCTAAATGTCAAGATGTTAGTACTCCGAACGCCCGTGAGATGTCGTCGTGCGCACATTTTTAGATTATTAGTCAGAGATGATTGGACTACAGGTCGAGTGACGTAGTACCAGGTGTATCAATGTAACAGCGGGCGATATCTCACGGGCGTTCGGAGAACTAGCATCTTGACATTTAGCGGCCATCACCGCTCCCAGCCGCTGACAATCGCTAAAATTACAACTAAAACGTAGAATACAACCGGCCCGTTCATCGTTGTCGAAAACAAAGATGTTTTGGGATGGTTGTGTTCGGAATTCCCTAGAGAATCGGGCTCCCGTCCCCTATTTTGCATTTTTGATACGTCGGCTTTGATATAAGTCGACATAAATGGCACGCCAAAACTTTTCGATCAAAAAAAAAAAAAGAATCCCGATTTCATCCGATAATACGTACCAGTTCGAACTCATCACTCGTCAAACATCGGCTGCCGAAAGTACAATTCGATTCATCGCCCCGTTTCGGAGATATTCGCCAAAAAAGACAGGCCGGTAACAAATCGAGTATACCCTCCCCTTAACAAACTACATCCAAGCGCTAGCAGAAATTTAAAAGATATAATACTTACCCCTGAATTCATGAATGTCGCTCGTTGTACTCTTTTGCTGACGTTGTTACTACTTTTGAATAATTCTTCAGGTGTAACATATAGAATAACGCATATTGCCGTGACGTTCCCTGGAATGAATTAATTTGTATTAATCTCACAAGATATTCTTACACAAGCTTTCATCCTGTCTGATATGGAAATATCAGTATGAATAAAATAATAATTCTGTAATATAATCGGTATTCATAGAATTCATTACAAAACATTAGGGTAACCCTGTAAGAAAACTAGAAGTAATATTAGGTAGGTTATTATTGAAAACTATACATAGATTTGAAATAAAGGAAAAGTTTCCTAACCTCTGGAAACAATTCCGGAAGCGCCATTGCAGGCAAGCAAGACTATCGTTTCCATGAAACGATACTACTACATGCTGTCGGAAAAATTTTTGGCGGGATTTTTTTTTGGCATTTACAAGGAAAATATGGACATTACTTTACAAAGAATGAACCATCAATCACCGACAAACGATTTCACATCGATTTGCATTGAAATGGTTGAAATATATTTTCATGGAGCGGTTAGGGAAAAAAAATTCCCTAGGCAATTTTATTAATTAATTTATAAATAAATTAACTACCGACAACCGTGCGGATTAGTCCATCAACCACCAACAGGCGATCGACAATCGAATAAAAAAGAGTCAATCCAATCGGGGTAGATGGGGGGCTAACCATATGGGTAAGATGTTGGTTCTTTTTTAAGATGCGCGCTGCGCCGTGCAGCGGTAGGCAGGGGTACCAAACGTTCGGTATTTCTGTTTTACCGCAGTGAAAGGCACCCAGCGATGGCCTTGAAACGTTTCACTTCACCTCAACCAGCGGTGAATTATAGGCTCCAACTATCTGACGGCCATGGTCATACCACTATCTGCAATCAATACATTTGAATGCGGGAGATAAAAACGCATAAATTCACCCCCCAATCGATTACTGTGATTACGGGGGTGCTGCACCCTAAAATTGAGCCTACTTAATATCGAGCCTAGGCAGCTGTCGATTTATTTTCCAGCTATGTTACTCGATAGAAATAACCACCCGAAACGGTAAAATGATTCGATCACTTTTAGGCTGTTTGCAAAATGTTCATTTTCGAAAAAATGAAGATATCGAAAATCCAATAGGATTGATTGTAAGAAACCGTCTTCTGAACCGGTAAAAACATCAGCAACTCTCAATCTTCAAAATTATAAAGTTTCATACAAAGTTTATTGGAAATCGTATATTCTACAAATTTGATTACCACCATTTTTTACTTATGGATCGACCGTTGAACATATATTCGGCAATAACCATGTTTGGAAAAGTTTGGCAGACTATAAATCAAAAACCATGCACTATGCGGGAAAAAGTTTCCTATAAAAGTTGTAGAAAATGTTATAGTTTACGAAAAAAGATCTGTGTTGTTTTTATCGTGCGATGCGCGGTTCTTGAGATATTCAACAAAACGTGTTTTCAAAGATGGCGGCTGAAGCTCCCCTGCCCCCCCATCCTGCCAACTTGGGTTTACACTCAGGGGCGGCCCCGAGCATCTTCCAACAAAAAAATCGCTGTAGTATATGATTGCAGTAAAAAAGTACGCGGCTCCTGACCTAAAGATTGAGGCACTCGAGTGGCGAACAAATATGTTTATCTGTATGTGGTAGTTGAACATATTTCTATTAGAAATTCGTATCAATTTGGGGTCTCATAAAGATAAATTCTAACTCACGTCAGTATAGGTGCCGCAGAGACTGATGGTTATCATTAAGGGCAATACCTAGTCGCCCGCTTCCTGTCGTTTGAAAAAGACACATTCCGATTATTATCCGAGCCCAGGCGTCGAAAACACAAAAAAGGCCAATGTCGCGCGAATTCTATTTTAATTCCGAACCCATACGTCCAAAAACATGTTCGTTTCTTACAAAAATAGAGTCTAGGGATGGTTTTTACATTATTCGAATGTACATAAATATCATAAGACCTACTCGATCTGCTTTTCACCCAGTAAGAAGTACGGCTATCAATACATTCAATCCAGATGGACGACGCAGAGTCAAGAATTGTTTGACGAACATCGAATGATGGACTGTTTCAAGCCATCCGCGAGTTCCGGCTTCATTAGACCCTAATCGAACAGTTGTTCGCCCGAGATTATTATCAGATAAATTCGACAATGGCCAAGGTATACGCACACAGTGTGATCTGGTAAATTCATCTCTTGGTTGTGTAGAATGAGTATTGACTTACGTGAAGCTTTACCGTGAAGTCAAACCGCTTATTTCTTATAAAAAACTACATCCGATTGTCTCGGCGTGATAATTCACCGTGGAATGTTTCCTGGTCCGTTATCTAATTATTATGACGTTAAATTGACAAAATACACTCGGTTAATTAGGGCTTCGAATATTAATTTCAAAGCCAGATTCATCAAAAATATATCAAATATACCGAAAGGAAATTTTGAAACTATACAGTCGACTGCGCATGCGCCAAATAATTCAATTTCATTGGTCGGTGAGATCATACCGCTGTGATATCTTAACCTACGAGGCACGGGTGCCAGCTTGCAAGAAATGAAGCGAGAGCTGTCCAACTCTCGTTGTGTTGTTTTTTATTCGATTTAATTTCTACTGTATTGAATTAACACACTGAAAAAATAGTATATTGTGCAACTAGGTGGGAAAATGGTCATTTCGAGCGAGGGTTAGACGTTTAGCACGAGTTGTAGCAGAGGGCGCCGAAGGTGCCCCAGACGAAAACGAGTGTTAAAAACGTCTCACCCGAGGTAGAAATGGCCATCCCCCTTAGTTGCACATTGTATTTTTCGTAATAAGGGCACGGAATGGGCCTTCTTCGATGCGCGTCGATCGAATTGGAAATGGCGCTGGGGCGGGAGGAAATGTACATTCCCTCCCGGCTGAGTGGGTATTTGGGACTCACGGTCGAAACGCGTGATTTCCTCCACGCCCGACAAGCATGAAAGACGAAGATTTTACCTCCCAGAATACAAAGTATTTTTGAGCGAGTATTCTTGCAGTAAGTATACGTATTCTTACTAGAGGGATACAGGTATTGTTCCCACAGCAATACCAAATACTATGATGCTGAGGCGAAAACCACACTGTATGTTACTATGGCAACCGTAATGGTGGCGCCATCAGTTCCCTCCTTTTTCGCAGTCTTGGCGGTTATGATTTATTATAATTATTTATCAATTTAAGAAGCATTAAAAAGTCTACCTTTTCTACTAACTTCAGTATCATTTTCATTAAGGTGCTTGCCTACCCAATTCCACCAGACCTAAAAACATTGGGAAAAAAGGTGCTATTAAATGGAATATCTCTGCCTGGGCACCGAAATTAATGAAACAAAATACGTCGCGCAATTCTATGTGCGACTCCGAACACGTAGGGCCCAAAAAATGTTTTGTTTACGCAAAAATAGAGAAGATATCCATGTAAAATGGTTTTGAAACGTTAATGACAAATTATAATATGTTTATGATTACAACATTTCAATTATTAAGATTTATTTATTATTCTTTCAAATCGCTATTCATTTATTTATAACAATATTATTAAGATTATTGTTTCAATAATCTGTTCCCACTTAATTATTTTTTAAATATAATTTATATTATCTTATAATTTCAATAATTTTATTGATTGATTATGAAAATATTTCACTTCTTATAGTTTTTTAAGAAATAGTTACTATTCATTAATAGTTGATAACCCAATTATTAATTATAATAAAAAAGGTCTTGATTATGAACCCATGAACTTATGTATGGAGACTGTATGTTAGGAGACCGATCTCTGTAATACGGAAGTGGTTCAAGTTCTGTCGCTTCATATACATATAGGTATATACGATAGTCTAAAGTTCGACGCGCCTCTACCGGCAGCCAGGAGTAATAGTTTCCACGTGCTCAATGTATCGCAAGTACCGGTTTTCTAAAACACGTGTGAAATAAGGGTCCACTTTCTTTGAAGTCACGTAATAGTATGTAATAAAACATCAAGCAGCTGACTTAGTAATATGTATCATGTGAAAGAAATCTACCAGCTAAGTTGTTTTAAGCTCACCTTAGGAACCGCGAATAAACTTTTATTCCGAAAAGCTCTCCGCCTATTATTATTCCGGGTTAATGAGTACCCAACATTGCAGCCAGAAATCGAACGACCCATTTCGCAATTAATTATTGAATAATGAAAGTTGTTGAATATAAAAACTTGGAATTTCGAATACTTTCTATTGTTATAATTGATGCGACTTCAGCAGATTTTCAAACAACAGTTGGACATCGCGGTTCCTAATAGCGGTTCCGATGACGACCTGAGCCTTTACTCAGCGCCACTAGAGGCAAAGCGAACTTCAGGGTACCTGTAGCTATATAGATATATAGCGGCAAAAACAGCGACGTTTTTTCAGGGGTGAGGATGACTTAGTTCGGTCTCCTAACATACAATCTCCATAAAGTTATGCCAATAAAGTAAGGTTGAGTCCGTTGTATTCAGAATCTCGTATTATGCTCAGAGGGATACGAAATTTGGTTACAGTCAGTATACGTATCGCCGTGGGAAATGAACTTTGGTATTATTACTACAAGAATAGGAGTTTCTTTACTGGAGGAAAAAGTTTACTAGGTGGAAAAAAAAAAAAACTTTTTTTTCAGTGCACGATTGAATAAACTGTTCCCAGCTAACTGCTCCGTTTTCTCGAATCACCCATCGTTTACAAGTAGACCTCTAGTATTCAATTGTAATTGGCCATTGGGTAAAACGAATTCTCTTTGAATAAACCATAATACATTGAATCGAAGCAAGCAATCAGCTGTTCGGAATAAATTCCGACAGTTCTCTCAGAAGATCAACTTTCAATCTCGACAATAAAAGCTCTCCCTGCCTTTCCGAATCACTACCGCAATTATGAAGATTTTGAGCTGAAAAATTCGTATCAATTACATTAACCCGAAAAACAAAGTTTGATGAACAAAGATTCGGGACAGCCGCAGCCTGCTTCAGCAGACGACGAAACTCGCGCATGCGCAGTCGACTGTATAGTTTCAAGATTTCCTCTCTCGGTATGTTTACATTTAAAAATTTGAGAACAAGTTTATTTTTAAATTCTAGCTGGTCAAGGTACTCTGAGTATTAAAATTAGCAACAATTTCTTAGCCGTTCAATTCGCATATTCTCGAACGAATTTACGCATTTATTATTCAAGATACCACTCATAGGAAAATATACGGTTGATATGTCAGATAGTTGCATAAATATCCATTAAAGTTATACCTATACTTTTCGATGAAGCTGCAGCCAAGTAACAGAGATGAAGAATTAAAAAATACCTGAGCAGCTCAAATCTCTAAAAGAGAATTGATAGATGTATGCAATTAAAATTAGCAACAATTTTTTAGCCGCTCAATTCGCATATTCTCGAACGAATTTACGCATTTATTATTCAAGATACCACTCATAGGAAAATATACGGTTGATATGTCAGATAGTTGCATAAATATCCATTAAAGTTATACCTATACTTTTCGATGAAGCTGCAGCCAAGTAACAGAAATGAAGAATTAAAAAATACCTGAGCAGCTCAAATCTCTAAAAGAGAATTGATAGATGTATTCAATTAAAAAAACGACGTGTATTTCCATTAGTTTCAATTCGTTCAAATGCTGAATCTTTAAAATACGATTTACCAATCCATTTTCTAAGGTGCCAAGTGACCAGGTCAGTTAATAGTATCAACGCTAACAATAGACCGGGTATAGAACATGTCGACTGACACAATTGTAGAGCTCGGCAGTTGCCAAACGTCGTCGTTTCGTAGGTTGGGGACATCGGAGGCACCTTGAATCACATAACTTGGCGCGAGCTAGACACAAGAAGGCTCAATCCAATTGGCTATTATTTGGTTTACTAAGCGACCGCCTTGAATATCGCATGATAAATTCTTGTATTATCGCTATCACCGTTCGCGGAATTCGATGACATATGACTGACCAACAAGGCAGAAAAAAAAAACCAACACAATAAAAAAAAAGTGGCAAATTACCACTTCCTCCATGTCGATAAATTAATTTTTTATTTCGCCCTGTTGGTAAGTCATATATATTTCATCGAATTCCACGAACGATGATAGCGATAATGCAAGAATTTATCATGCGATATTCAATTCACTTGGAGGAAACAAATTTTTACGTGTTATTCTTATGGCTGCCCGAGGGCCGGGTCCTATGGTGGGGGGTAGCGGCACATACACATGTTACATACACACCCACGAGTAAATTTCGCACGCTAAATTCTCTAAAATAAAGAATTGTTTCGAGAATCTGATGCATGTGAAACATTCCTTGATTGAAATTGTTTCGGATGAAATAGTGGAAGTTAGCCACAAATGAGCCTGAAGCTGTTATGAAATGTTAATAAACTTTGGTCATAACAGCTGACACACCGATCTACACATTGACACAATAAACATGGCCGCCGCGTCAGACGCCTGGAATCACATTTTGGCGATAAAAAGTTTTACGGCACTTTCTGGGTTGCGATTCTGTAACTTTTCGCTAACTCGCTAACTCGCTAACTTATCGCTAACTCAGCGAAGACCGTTGATTGGCTGAGGAGCGTCTAATCGGAGATCGTTGGGGGTCGTTCGGACGGTGGCGCCGTGGGCTTTGCCGGCCGCCAGTCGTAACAAGCGCAAGGCCCATTTACGCTTGATCGTTGACTGACTTGATACACATGCATTGATGCATGTGTACCACATGTACGACAATGATAAATCGAGTAGATGGAAAGAAAGAAATAGAACGAATAAATGAAACAAAATATTGGACTGCGGTAAAACTGCTTGTATAACATTATTACCTCAACTTTTGACTCGTGGGCTATCGATGATAATACATACCTGTGTGATTCATTGTGGAAATATTTAGCTAACTGTAACACAGGGAAAAGCATATGCAGGACAAAAATTCATCATAGATGGAATCGTATTTAACCGCTTCGTATTCAGGGAGACGTTAAATATATTCAATTGGTAGGAGAAAATTATCATCGATAGCCTACGAATCAAAAGTTGAGTTCATCAAGAAACTCAGCAGAGTCTCGCGCCAAGTACAATAAAAAAAAGTCAAACGCCGCGCGAGACTCGACAGCGTCTATATACCCGAACGGGAGCTAACCGGCGTGGTGGGGATACAGTATTTTCCTAATTTTTCCCGCTTCACGATATCCCGCGGATTGAAATAATTATTTCAGAATGTAGACACGAAGAGCTTTCATTTAAGTGCAACTTCAATTGGATCAGTGTTACGAAAAGCTGAGATATGATTAACTTAAGTTTCCGAGTACCCGTTTCGTCTGAAAAATTTGTCGTCTCCTTCTTCAGACCAAACATCTATGCGGATGGCAATTAGGAAAGAGTGGCCACCACTAGACAGCAGAGATATACTAAGTACTCGACAAAATAATCTATCAACAAAAAATCCTCAATAAAAGTGGTACTTTAAAAATGTCTACTTACAAAAGGAATGAAATCAGATGGAATTGCCAAGTACATGTCTTCTGTATATTTATAAAACAGAAAACATGAAAAAATGAAAATTTGGAGGTAGTGGTACTTGGCGGGCCTCTTGTAGATAAGTAAGAGAAAACAGCAATTGAACTATGTCAATAATCCTATGGTGATATGAAATATTGGCCCGCCAAGTACCACGTACTCCAAATTTTTATTTTCTCATGTTTTCTGTTTTATAAATATACAGAAGACATGTACTTGGCAATTCCATCTGATTTCATTCCTTTTGTAGGTAGACTATTAAAGTATCACTTTTATTGAGGTTTTTTTGTTGATAGATTTTTTAGGAGTAGTGACCACATTATTGTACTTGGCAAAATGTTTTTGCACCAGTGGTGCTTTTTGGGGTTGATAATGTTATACAAGCAGTTTTACCGCAGTCCAATATTTTAGTTAATTTATTCGTTCTATTCCTTTCTTTCCATCTACTTGATTTATCCTTGTGGCACATGTGGTACACATGCATCAATGCATGTATATCACGTGTAAGTGGGTCTCGCATTTGTTACGACTAGCGGCCGACAAAGCCCACGGCGCCACCGCACGACAGACCCGTAACGATCTCCGATTGGACGCTCCTCAGCCAACGAACGGTCTTCGCTGAGTTAGCGAAAAGAGAGCGAGTTAGCGAGTTAGCGAAAGTTACAAAATCGCAACCCTGGTTACTCAGGACTATTTCTCCCACAACAATATTACGGCCAAAACAGTTGATTCACGATCTCAAGTTGAAAAACAATCTGAATTCCGAAAATTCAGCGTACGAAAGTTCGCTACAGACGATGAGCTCCGTGGTAAGTCCCGTAGCCGGCGAAAAATATTCGGAGGCTCCGTTCATCTCACCCATATAGTCCCACACATTTACATTGAATATGAAACATATATCAATAAAGGGGGATACCCAGTTCCAGTATACTGAAGTATGACGCAAATAATTATTCATTAATGAGCAAGAACTTAGATTTAATAATCAAAAGTACTACATGTTTTCATAAACTCGGTCCTGCATATGGTGTAGTCCGGAAAATTGATACATAGCGGCGCTAGTTTTTCTCGATGAGCCATGTGAAGAATGACATTGGAGTCAATCAAACTCAAAATGAAAATAAACATAATCCAAACTTATTGTAAAAGATTGAATCAGTTATTAAAAAAAATACTGCGCGCTCGCGCGTTGTGCGCTTTTTACATGAAACGTCCAAAAACCCACAAAATCTGACTTAATCTTTTCGATGTTTTTCTAAAAACTCCATCAAACCCTTGCCTACAAGTTTCTCACTTTGACTTTTGAATACAAGCAAATCGAAAAAAATTTCCCACTGGTCGAAAATTTCAGAACTCGTATTTCTGCGCTGATAAGCTTATAACTAATTATTTATAGAGAGTAAACATTTATCTGTATGTTCTTCGATTTTTCAGTATCGCTAGAGTATAATAAATGAGCAAGAAAAAACTTCATTCCGTTTCGTCAGTAAATTCTCGCGTACCAGCGATTCCAGTTTTAAAAAACACAAAAAATTTCGATTTTTCAGCACCTTGATACGTTCGGGTATTGCTACCCATACGTTCGCCCCTCACTTACCTCAGCCCTCTAACTTTTCACACGCTTCCCCCCTTTTCCCTCTACATCTCTACCCTTTTATCTACCTGCTACCGGATCGTCCGCGTCCCCCTCTCCTACGTCTAGGAGACGCTCGTTGCACACGGACTGCAAAATGCAACGAGTCAGCTAATCCTTTTATCCTACTATCCTAGCGACTACCTGATTTTTCTTCCTCCACATCACTTCTCAACCGTACTCATTACAGTAAACACCTAAAATAAGTTAGCTTACTTTTATACCTAAACACAACATACATCATTCGTTATACCTGGATGGAACATAAACTATTCGTCTAAATAAAGCTACTAGTTCACAAATATAAACGTTCATTTACCACCATCAACATCTCCCTCAGTTGTACTTTAGTACTTAGAACAGGGACAAGACCCCAAATTCGAATTCAGATCATAACACTGGTGGCAGCGGTGGTCCTCCCTGTTACTGAGGCTATGTGAAAGAAAGTAGACGAATGACGCTAATATGACGAAAATACAAACCATTGACTAAACAAATTGTGACATCAAACAGTGAACCAACGTGTAAGACAAGTTGTGTGAACTAATAACCAAGAGAGCAACGCTCGGTATAGATTACTGCACATGATACAAAAACAAAACAGTGTCCCGTTATATTACACGATACAACTGGTACGACCTCAATCGCTTATATACCCGAAAAGTGTAAACTATCAACCCGCTATTATCAACCTGGCGATAACTGGCGATCACGGAATCTGCTAACACAAATCGCAGCGACCGAACCTCAAAGGCACCTCGCCCCCCAAAGGCTCATCTGAGCCCCACAAAGAGCGAACTCGCTCCAACGACGAAACCCGGTAACGACTCCAAGACACCGATATCACCAACGCTATCGCCCAACTCTCAGATCCAGAATCGCCATCTTTACACCAACAATCACCACTTCAGGAATATGCTCAGAAGAATCACTCTCATCGTACTCACCATAACTTCCAGGACGTCAGCTACCCTATAACATACGTATACCATTTAAGATAAGTTATAAACCCTGCCGGAAACCATGACTGACGCAGAAATGACATTCCTACCATTGAAAGTCGCGGCTACACTAATTCCAACTTTTGACGGATCGAATATTACAGTAAAATCTTTTGTTAGAAAAGTCGAGAACGCAAGAATATCAATAGATCCACGAGATACGCTCCTATTCGTAGCACTAGTACGATCAAAAATCGAAGGCCGTGCAGAAAGAGCACTCCCGCGAGATAGCTTCCAGACGCTACAACTTATTACAGACAACTCAAAACGCGCGTTTGAACCAAAACAAAGACTATCAGACGTGCAATGTGCTATAGCGTGCGCACGACAAGAGAAAAACGAGACCGCATTAGAGTACGGAACTAGGATAGAAGAACTCGTAGATACGGCTATCGACATTATAGATTCCAAAGAAACCGCCGCAAATGCTATTATACTCATAAAGAATATCGAAGAAAACGCCTTACGTGCATTCATAAAGGGTCTCTGTGACGAGCTAGAACAGAGGGTATTGAACGAGAAGCCAGACACGCTGCGAGCGGCAGTCGATAAGGCGGTGAGCGCGGGAAGAATAGTATTAGAAAGGCAAAAATTAAGAGCACAGACACCAAACAACACGAAACCGGACCAAAACTGCTCAAAAACTAACGAACCGGCTCAAAACAGTAATATTAATAACTCAAAACAAACACCACCTCACGATTCGTCTCTGAACTGTAAGTTCTGCAAGTGTGTCGGACACTCAATAGATAACTGTAGATCACGAGAGCGTACCGACAATCTATTTTGTACACATTGTAGACGTAAAGGTCATACGGTCGAAAGGTCCCGCACGCGAAACTACCAAAACCAACAGACACTCCAAAATCCTTCATTTTACCAATCAAACACTCCACAATACGCCCAACAACCTCAAGCACACAACAAACCTCAACATAACAACTCTGGTCAGCGACCAAACCAACCTAACAACAGAAACCGAAATAACCCAAACTCCGAACAGCCAAGATACGCACGCATCAATTTCACAAATACAAATACTAACTTTCCGAATACCGAAAACTTCCCATTAGAACCGCAACCTTTAAACGAGTAACGGGACCACCACACGGACGCAACGACGTCCCGAACTCTAGAAATGCGTCCGAATACGTAAAAAGGACCCTCTTAGAATCACCAACCATTACAATTCAATCACCACAAATCGTTGGCAACACTGGAACATTAATAGTAGATACCGGTGCGAATTTAAACCTAATGAAACAAAAAATTATCACCTCAGACACTCATTTAGAACCGAGGAATAAACGTTATATCTCAGGAATAACAGAAGAATACACAGAAACACTAGGTAGCATTGATCTAGAATTTTCCGGCACGTGCCACGAATTCCACTTAATAAGTGACGAATTTCCTATACAAGAAGACGGCCTCCTGAGCGCAGATTTCCTGCGACTCGAGGAAGCAACAATCTGTTTTAAAAACGACCAACTCCATTCCCGAAACACGGGCGTTATTCCACTTCGTTACAAATCGTCGAATAATAATACAAGAACATCCCGCATTCTCACAACGGCAATAACACAAACACCTAAGATCCATCTACACACGCCCCAACTTGAGAAGCAGACAAGCACGCGCTTGGTCGATACCGGAGCCGACATAAACGTGATAAAACTAAACGCAGTCAAACCAAACATACACTGTACCCTGACAGACAAAACCCAGATAACCGGCACAGTAGACGGTACAATAGAAACTCTTGGAAGCGTGAATGTACAAATCGGCAATAGTTGGCACGTATTCCATCTAGTCGATAATTCCTTCCCAATAAAAGAAGACGGTATTTTGGGTACGAAATTCCTATACAACGAGAACGCCACAATTTCGTTCGGAACTGGTGCAGTAACAACGGATAACTGTAAACCACTAAAAATACCAGACGAAAATATTATATCCATTCCTAGCCGAACTGGTAAAGTAATATCAATGAAAATCGCCAACCCGACGTTAAAAACAGGATTCATTGATAACACAGACCTCGGCCCCAGTATCTTTCTCGGCAAGGCCTTAGTCACGAACAGAAACGGTTTAGCATATGCCTACGTGATTAACTCCAGCGAAACAGCTGTTGAGACAAGGAGGCCTGTAGTAACCTTAGAAGAAGTCGACGAACTCGAGGATACAAGACCCCAGCTGACCGATACAAGACTCACCAGCGTTCAGTCAATCCTATTAACCAAGGCTCGTGAAACTAATACCAATAACAATTCCCGCACGCTTCACTTCTCCTCTAACTATGACTCAAAACGTCTTCACACCCTTATGGAAAACCTCCGATTGAACCATTTAAATGACGAAGAAAAACAATCGATAACCGACCTTGCTATAGAATTTAACCACCTCTTTTTCCTACCAGGCGACAAATTAAAACATACACAACTAGTCAGCCACACCATCCCTACCACAGATGACATTCCGATCCACACAAAGCAGTACAGATATCCTCAAATCCACAAAGAAGAGATAAATACACAAGTTAACAAACTCCCTGACTAAAATATTATCAAGCACTCTTCTTCACCGTACAACTCCCCAGTTTGGATAGTACCCAAGAAAGCAGACGCTACCGGCAATAAGAAATGGCGCATGGTCATAGGCTTCCGAAAACTTAACGAAAAAACTATTGGCGACGCCTATCCGCTACCCAACATAACAGACATTTTAGATCAATTAGGATCCGCCAAATACTTTTCTAAATTCAATTTAGCGTCAGGTTTCCACCAGATACCGATGCACCCTGATCACAGTCCGAAAACGGCTTTCTCAACTCCGCATGGCCACTATGAATATAACAGAATGCCCTTTGGCCTAAAAAATGCACCATCGACCTTCCAACGCCTAATGGATCAGGTACTTTCCGGACTCTTAGGCAACGAAGTCTTCGCTTACCTGGATGATATAGTAATCTATGCGAGATCATTAGAAGAACATGCAATCAAATTTAAAAAACTTATGGAACGATTAGCCAATGCCGGACTAACTCTTCAGCCCGACAAATGCGAATTTATACGTAAAGAGATAGCATACCTAGGCCACGTTATTACGAAAGACGGAGTAAAACCGGATCCCAACAAAATAACAGCCGTCAAAAACTACCCTGTCCCTACAAATCCTAAGCAAATCAAACAATTCCTCGGACTGATCGGCTACTATCGCAGATTCATACCTAACTTATCAAAAATCGCAAAGCCCATAAACAACTTACTGAAGAAAAACAATCGATTCCTTTGGACGTCCGAACACCAATCTGCGTTTGAAACCCTACGCGATAGCCTTTGTAACGAACCTATCTTACAGTACCCGGACTTTGAGAAACCATTTATATTGACGACCGATGCCTCTAACTGCGCCGTGGGCGCGATTCTTAGCCAAGGAAAAATTGGCGAAGACTTACCAATCGCGTACGCCTCGAGATCCCTCGAAAAGGCGGAAGTCAACTACTCGACGATTGACAAAGAACTCTTAGCAATCATCTTCGCCGTGAAACACTTCCGACCATACCTTTACGGACAAACATTTACACTCGTCACAGATCACAGACCACTAGTTTGGATAAACAATGTGAAAGATCCAACCTCACGACTGCTTCGATGGCGCCTGACACTCGACGAATATTCTTACAACGTTATTTACAAAAAAGGAAAGATGAATTCAAACGGAGATGCGCTATCCAGAAACCCACCACCCGACACAATCCAGATCCTACCTCTTGATTCAAAACGCCTTAGAACCGATACAGAACCGTCGGAGGAAACGAACAAGAAGAAAAAACTAGCACACCAATTCGCGAAACGTCCCCGACAAACCACAGACGAATCCACTAACCCTGCCCCAACTAAACGAACTAAGGAGCAACAAACGCCAACTATGGCAACGTCAACTCTCTCGGACAGTCCAGATATTGAAGCTACCCATCAGAAATCTGAACCCCCTAAAAGACAAAGGACTGAGTCTTCTAGTAGCCCGCCCTCACTAACGAAAGAGGCAATCCACCTACCCGAATTCACTCACGACCCAACACCGCCAGAAGAAAACGACGATAAACGAGCAAACTATCCAGAAACCTACCCGGGTGTTAAAAAACTGAATAAACGTTATCGCGATACGCAATCTTCAGGTAATCCGGCACTACGATACAAACCGAACATAGATCATCACTCAGACTCTACGGATGACTCAGACATTCAGGTACACATCCGTCGGAAGCGCATTATCACGACTTCGTCTAGCTCAAATCGAAGAGTCCACAAAAAAGTTTGTAAACAAACCCCAGGCGCGATTTCCGATAAGAAACAACTCCCGTACATGCATACGGACCGTAGCACGAATGAACAAAACAAACCACCCAATGCTCAACCCGGAACGTCAAAAAATAATAAGCCAAGATCTGCACCCTACATACGCAAAAAAGTTTATAAAAAACTCCGGAGCACAAATCTGACAACGGACTCAAGAGTCAACAGCAACACTCACTAGGCTCGATATAAGGAAACGAGAAGACTCACGCGACAGACCAGCCGGAACTTCTACCAACCAGAACCCAGAAAACACACCCCCATACGGCCAATTCCTCGTAGATCTGGAGTTTCTACCTTTGGCTTACAATAAACACATTACAGAGATAAATGCTGACATATTAAAACAAAAAGACAACCTAGCACACTGCATTTCAGCAGATTGTAAAGCTTCACTATGTGTCGCGGATCAGATGGTGAAGCAGGGACTGATACAACGTAAACAACTTCTAGCCATGAAACCTGAAGTGACGGACATCATTACAGTCACATACCCACGACGCATAATCTATAATTTGGTAACAAAAGATCACCATTTCGACAAACCAACGAATGAAGTCATGTACAAAATACTAGCCAAACTAAAAGTAGCACTTATCAAAGAAGGAGTGAAATCACTATCAATGCCAAGATTAGGTTGCGGCCTAGACGAACTCAGCTGGGACATGGTTAGTCGTATGATCCATTACATATTTAAAGATACAGACATTAAGATTACCATTTGTGTATACGAAAATCCAAAATCTCACGGATCAACCCTCGAAATCAACGACCGACCAAACCCAGTAACAGCAACCCCACTCCCGACAACAAAACATGAAACCATTGTACCAACAGAAGCAGATAACACTACCGACCATACGGCGGACACATACTACTCGTCAGATCCCGAAATCTCAAGTTTAACAGAAAGTGACAACACCGACTCACTAATAGACACCTTAGATTCCCAAGACCTACGCAACAATGATTCTCCCATCCTGACCCCCACTGACACCCCACGACATACCAATACTCAAGACAACGATACCAACAGCATACCTGATGACTTCAACCATTTTATAAATAACCTAGACAATATTATATCTGTACCTAACGTCAAGGAATCAAAAGACGAAATGTTCCTAATAAACGACAACTACGTTCACTGCGTCCCAGCGGACCACCCGTCAGATGACCCATTGGCAAAACAGCTGATAGACAAGGGCATGCTGAACAGGAAAACGTTCACAATTCGAACACCACAGAAACTAGAAATAGCTCTGACAAAATTCAAAAAAAATATATTCTCACACTTATAATAAAAAACAAACACACAGACAAGGACAATCTGGAAGACCTTCATAACATACTCCTCAACCTGAGACGTATCCTTATATGCAAGAATATAAACTCCTTCATCTTCAGAAAAAATAACGTAGGACTAGGTAACTTCCAGTAGTCGACGATCAAAAAACTGTTTTACTACATCTTCGCGAATACCAACATTAAAATCACACTTTGCACCGAAGAAATTATCACACCCGACGAAACGCTACGCGACGAAATAATCAAAGAATACCACGAATCGCTAATTGGAGGACACCAAGGGGTAACAATGACTTTTAACCGAATAAGAGAAAAATACATCTGGCCAAATCTCAAAACTCAAATACAAAACTTTATCAAAGCTTGTGACAGCTGCCAAAGAAAAAAATTAGTCAGAATTAAGACCAAGTTACTGATGATAATCACAGATACACCACCGGACGCTTTCGATAAAGTAGCACTTGACATCGTAGGACCACTTCCTATCACGAAATCCAACAATCAATATCTACTAACAATCCAATGCAACTTAACTAAATTCCTAGACGCAATACCACTTCCTAATGCTACTGCCCAAACAATAGGCATAGCTTTCGCTAAAGAATACATCACGCGCTACGGAGCCCCACGAACGATACTGACGGACCAAGGACAGAACTTTATGAGTACCACAATCAAACAAATTAGCAAACTCTTCAAGATCAAACAAGTCCGAACAACTGCCTATCGCCCACAATCAAATGGATCGCTAGAACGCAGTCACCTCGTACTCACCGAACATATCAAACACTACACAAACATTGGCAAAGACTGGGACGAATACATTCGCTTTGCAATCTTCTGCTACAACACCTCTAAACACGAAGGCACAAACTTCACCCCACATAATCTAATTTTTGGAAAAGAAGCACGCCTACCGTCAGGCACAACACCAACCAATGCAACAACGAATACGTACAACACCTTCATTTTCGACCTAATAACAAACATACATGACATACGGAAACAGGCAGCAATGAACCTAAAAGAAGCTAAATTAAAGTCAAAAACTTACTATGACAGGCAAATTAATCCGCAAACCTTTGAAGCCGGACAAAAAGTATTCCTACTAAACGAAACACGCTCCAAATTCGACGACCATTACAAAGGTCCCTACATTATTAAACAAATAATCGACAATATCAACGCAGAAATCTACATTACGCCAAACAGAACGAAAATAGTTCACTTAAATAAATTAAAATTAGCATACACACGAGACTAACGAGACAAATAATTACAGAAACGCACGGCACTCGAAAACGATGGAAACCAACCTTACACCTTGATACCGTTCACAACAAACCCTGGGATCTACTACGAACAAATAGAAAACTTACGTGTATCAAACAACAAATGGAAACTGATAAACTTCTTGACTATAAAACAGTTTATAGACATATCCAACGAACTAGGAAGATACTGCGACTTAATTGATAAAAGTTGTAACACGACAGGAACGGAATGTATCGTACAAGATACAATGAACATATCAAAAAACCGACTATTAACCATAAAAGAATATCAAAACCAAATGGAAGACTTGATAGGATACCAGGAAACGGATAGACTGCATGAAAAGTTAACAGAACTGACCCATACACGCGTCAAACGAGGATGGTTCAACTTCGTTGGCGGCATTCACAAGACACTCTACGGATCGCTACGAACAGAAGCAGATGGTGATTATATTAACGCACAAATCGATAGACTATTTAACGATACAAACCATGTAGCCACATTGTTAGCAAATCAAACGCACATCATCCGATCAATGCTGGGCACGCAACAGAAAGAAATTGACAACATAGAGAAGCACATTATAGAACTAGACAACCAAGTAGTATCCGTCACTTTTACCTTATCAACCATGAAAAAACACTTGACACGTAATACAATGACTGCATCACCTCAACAAACTAGACAAAATGCTAAACGAATACGAACTAGATCTAAACAGCGTAATCGATGCTATCTTATTCGCGAAACAAGGAATTGTACACCCAAAACTGTTATCACCCAAACAACTGATTAACAGCCTACAACACATACAAACCTTAGAACCGCTTATACAATTTCCGATCCCCTTAAGAAACAAGTACGCCGAAGAGTTAATCAGACTATCGGAACTCAACATTATCTATAACGAACCAAACATAATCTATAGCCTATCAATCCCACTACTAGACGACGATACATTTAACTTATACCATTTACTTCCAATTCCGGTTAAACAAAACTTCGACAGATCAAATACTTTCGCCTGCATAGCCCCCAATAATGACTACATCGCAGTATCAATAGACAGAAGTTCCTATCTCCACCTCTCGAAAACAGACTTCACGGAATGCAAATTCTCGCAGAACTCATACATCTGTAAACAGACTCAACCAATCTACCACAACAACAATCACAATTCATGCGAAATGCAATTATTCCTAGGTAATATGGCTAACCAATTGAACACATGTAACATTAGAATAAACTCATTCGACGGATCATATTGGTCTAAACTAAGAGCACCAAATTCCTGGATCTACTCCTTACCAAACCCAGAAAATATTCATATCCTGTGCCCCAATATGCCTACAACACGTCTCACCCTTTCCAAATCCGGGATACTAAAACTGAGGAGTAGATGCTCAGGACGCTCAGTACCTCTAACACCATGACGTCGACGGAAATACACTCATACGTTCCAGAATTTACTCTAAATCTAACAGAGATATATCAAGACCTGAATAAGAACCATACTGTAAACTTATCCACAATCCCCATATTCCACCAATACAAAACCACGCCTCTGGACGCCGATGACATAAAATCTAACAGCCTAGCGATGGAAGAAATAATCAAACAAGCAAAAGAAATAAGTACACACAAACGCGCACAGCAAAACACTCACAGCCTAACAACCAGTCTCACTTACGCCGCCGTTGGCCTGGGAATTATAACAGCCTTGTTCGCAGCATACAAATTCTCATTATTTGGGAAAATATCAACAGTCTTCTCTTGCCTCAAAAAGACAAGACGCGGCAACAAACGCCTAAAACCGCCCAGATACGAAAAACCAATCCAATTAAACATTATTCACCCCCATTTGAACGAAGATAACACTCCTCAAAAAGGAATACCACCCCCACTTCCACCGATAAACCCGACTGTACATAAAAATAAAACTCGAAAACCCCACCACCTACACAAGACAGCGACAAACTCACACCCGCTGGAACCAATTAAGTATTATGATTAAATACATAAGGATTATCGCTACGCTTAATATAACATTATAACTTCACCAGACCATTTACTATATAATATACTTATATAAACTTGAATAGTATAAGACAGATTTTAAGTCATACCATTACCCATGTTCTTTTGAGATTGTAAACACTTACTTAGACATAAGCTTTTAGAATAATTCAGACCTTAGCATTAGGATAATAATATTACCAACATTTATAACTCATTAAACATTCGCCTATTTGTAAACCTATGATACAAGCTAAAACCCTAGATAAACATTTAAATAACTACGTTAAAAGGAAGCATACCGCTTGAATACAAGCGATATGTTCCCTCTAACGGGGGGGGGTGTTACGTCCGGGTATTGCTACCCATACGTTCGCCCCGCACTTACCTCAGTCCTCTAACTTTTCACACGCTTCCCCCCTTTTCCCTCTACATCTCTACCCTTTTATCTACCTGCTACCGGATCGTCCGCGTCCCCCTCTCCTACGTCTAGGAGACGCTCGTTGCACACGGACTGCAAAATGCAACGAGTCAGCTAATCCTTTTATCCTACTATCCTAGCGACTACCTGATTTGTCTTCCTCCACTTCACTTCTCAACCGTACTCATTACAGTAAACACCTAAAATAAGTTAGCTTACTTTTATACCTAAACACAACAAACATCATTCGTTATACCTGGATGGAACATAAACTATTCGTCCAAATAAAGCTACTACTTCACAAATATAAACGTTCATTTACCACCATCAACCTCTCCCTCAGTTGAACTTTAGTACTTAGAACAGGGACAAGACCCCAAATTCGAATTCAGATCATAACAACCTGAAAATTTCCAGTTTTTAATTTTTTATAACAAAATCGCTGGAGCAAAAATCCAAATTTTTCCGCAAAAATATGCGGTTTCGTCACCTTTACATGTGACTATTTTTTAATTTACCTTTTTTTTTTTCTTTCCTCGGCATATTCTCGGAAGTGACAATGCTTCTATGTGATTTCATCCGCGCGATCCCTTTTATGATTATAGGGGCTGAATCATACTGTGTTAGTTTCGAGGTGTAGCAGGATAGCGCGAGAAAGATAGCGAGATCGGAAGACAGGATGTAAGGTATCATCTAAGGAGATATGATAGCAGGTTCGCGAGAGGAACGTGGAGTAGGACGCAACATTTGTAATAATTTTATTTTTATTATTTTGTTTGTAAATCTAGGTTGCAAGCAATTGATGATGCCATTTGATTTAGCATTAAGAGGAGGGTCTACTCGATTTTTACCAGCCTGTCTATTTTTTCGAACATCTCCGAAACGGAGCCATGAATCGAATTGTCCTTTCGGCAGCCGATGTTTGACGAGTAATGAGTTCGAACTGGTACGTTTTGTCGGATGAAATCGGGATTTGTTTTTTTTTTTTTTTTCATCAAAAAGTGTGGGCGTGCCATTTATTTCGACTTATATCACAGCCCACGCATTAAAAATGCAAAATCGGCCTCTGTATAGCCCGATTCTATATGGAATTCCGAAGACAACCATCCAAAAATATCTTTGTTTTCGACAGCGATGAAGGGGCAAAACCTATTCCACGAGTTTGTCGTAATTTTCGCGATTGTCCACGGCTGGAAGCGGTAATGGCCGCTAATGTAATGACGTTAGTTCCAAGAACGCCCGTGAGATGTCGCCACGCGCGCATTTTCAACTTCATAGTCATAGATGATTGGACTGCAGGTCGAGTCACGTGATACCAGGTGTACTAACGTAAACAGCGGTGGTGTAAAAAGACGCTGAAAATACGCGGGTGGCGACATCTCATGGGCGTTATAGGAACTAACGTCATCGCATTAGCGGCCATTGCCGCTCCCAGCCGTGGACAATCGCGAAAATTACCACAAAATCGTGGAATACGTTTTTCCCTTTCATCGTTGTCGAAAACAAAGATGTTTTTGGATGGTTGTCTTCGGAATTCCATCTAGAATCGGGCTATAGAGGCCGATTTTACATTTTTGATGCGTAGGCTGTGATATAAGGCGAAAAAAACGACACGCCCACACCTTTCGATAAAAAAAAATAAAACGAAAGAAATTCCGGTTTCTCTGTATCATCGGTGATTTCTCAGTCAATAGAAAATTTCTTCACGAATACCAGTGGTATTATATACCTACACGGCCCGCAGAACTTTTCAATGGGAAGACATTTCTCAGTAGAAATAGAGTCCATTGAACTTCACTAATTACTATCAAAGTTTCAGTCACACTGAGCAGTTAACACAACCGAATTTCGTCTCACCCTCAGGTATAATAAACGATTTGGATCACTTCGAGGAGTTGGGCGTAGAGACGATATGGTTGAATGCAATCTACCCCTCACCTCTAAAAGATTCTGGGTACGATGTGTCAGATTATAAAAGCATCGACTCCACATACGGCGACCTCGACGATTTCGATGAGCTTATAACAGCGGCTCACAAACGCAGTAAGTCGTCATTGATTGCCTCTTTCGTCCATCTGTTTCAAATTTCCTCGTTGAATAAAGATATGTCCTAGTTAAAAAATTTCAAAATTTTAGGTCTCAAAGTCATCCTGGACTTCATCCCTAATCATTCGAGTATCAAACACCCCTGGTTCAATGCCTCGATTTATCGAATCGATCCCTACACCGACTACTATATCTGGCATAACGGAACACTTAATGCGACTGGAAGCAATGTGGAACCAAACAATTGGGTACGTGAAAATATACTTTCCATACGAGTCCCCACATTTTTTAGCAACTGATGATTAAAATCGATTCACTAATGGCCACGTGAACGCATTGAATAAATGCAAGCGATCATTAAACCAATTAAACTACGCATAAAAATTACCCCCCCCCCCCCCTTCGCAGCATAGCCTGCCGATTCACTTGAAATTTGTACCTGAGCTAGTCCAAAGTGTTTCGAACTTGGGCCCAAAGCCGATTTTCTGTATAGTCAATGGTTGCGATGTGGCACTCTGAAAACCAACCCTCTGCCTAGAATCAAAGTCACAGGTCTGTGGCACCGGGTTCCAACACTGACTTTGCGCCCACAAAATGTTTGAATAACTTTCAGTCGAGCCCTACGATTCACTCCACTGCTGAATCATACACGCTCGCCTATTCAACCCCTCCTTTCCCATCCCTTTGTCATCCGAGTATGGAAAAAATATTTTGACACATTTTCGAGCATAGGGAACACGAATGTGTTTCCTAATCTATTTTACGGTTCAGCCCAGCACTTGCAACCCACCCACCCCTGAGCAACTGCCACTCACCCGTGAACAACCCTTAGGTATGATTCAGCAATGGAGTGAATCGACTGGTTCGACCAAAAGTTGTTTAAACATTTTTTTGGCGCAAAATCGGTGTTGGAACCTGGTACCACAGACCTGTGACTTTTATTTTACGCAGAGGGTTGGTTTTCGGAGTACCACATCGCAGCCCTTGAAGATACAGAAAATCGGTTTCGAGCCCAAGTTGAAAACACTTTGGAATAGCCCCGGTACAAATTTCAAGTGAATCGGTCAAGGCGTCTGGAAATAGCAGGTTATGCTGAATGCAGTCAGGAGATTCGGTATAAAGTGTTTGAATATTCGGTGAAAATCATGACATATTCTTCATTCTATATTCAGAAAAGCGTGCTGTCCGTCGATGGCACAGAATCTGCTTGGGAATGGAATGAGATTCGAGAGGAGTGGTACTTACATCAGTTTTCCACAGATGAAGCAGACTTCGACTTGAGAAACGAAGATGTGATCCAAGAACTATTGGTAATCAAATTTAAAGAGTGTTATTTTTTTAGGTGACCATTCCAGTGTAACGGGCATGCGGATTTTCATGATCTTTTTTTTTTATAAAATTCGCTAATCAGTCCATTTTTTTTTTTTTGTTCATTTAAATCACTTATGTTGTACATAAAATGATTTTTTAATGTTTGACTTTTATTTTTTATATAATTTTTTGGCCACAGCAAAATGATGCCTAAAACAATAGCGCCAGACGTTGGAGACTTCTTCTTCTTCAAAAATTCTCTGAAAGAACAAACCAAACAGATGATTCATCAGTATGAAAAACTTTAGAGGCGCACGGAGGATTTTTTAAAAAATTAAAATTAAAATTGAAAAAATGATGGCCGTTTCAAAATTAAGTGTCAAATTGGACCTTTTTTCGATCGTTATTCGTTCCGAAAAATATAAAATTTTCAGCGATCGGAATAATTCGATTTCGTGACCAGAATTTAACAGCATGTTCACGAAAGTTCGTAATTTTAGATAGTGAAAAAAAAATAATATTTTCAAAAAATGTTACACTGGAGTGGTCCCTTAGGGGGGGGAGGGGTCTACCAGATTTTCACCGGTCTGCCTATTTTCTCGAATTTCTCCAAAACGGGGCAATCAATCGAATTATCCTTTTGGCAGCCGATATTTGACGAGTAATGAGTTCGAACTAGTACGTTTTAGTGAATGAAATCGGAATTTTTTTTTTTTTTGATCGGAAAGTGTGGTTTTCCCATTTATTTCGACTTGTATCATAGCCTACGGATCAAAAATGCAAAATTAGCTTCCTGAGCCCGATTCTGTATAGAATTCGGAAGACAACCATCGAAAAACATCTTTGTTTTCGACAACGATGAAGCGGCCACTTGGATTCTACGATTTTGTGGTAATTTTCGCAATCGTCAACGGCTGGAAGCCGCTCCATGATGCACACTGGCCGCTCTCAGACGTTGACAATTAGGAAAATTACTACAAAATCGTAGAATACAACTGGCCGCTTCATCGTTGTCGGAAACAAAGATGTTTTTGGATGGTTGTCTCCGGAATTCCATACAGGAGCGGGCTCAGGAAGCCGATTTTACATTTTTGATGTGTAGGCCTTGATACAGGTCGAAATAAATTGCACGCCGACACTTTTCGATCAAAAAACATAAAAAAAATCCCGATTTCATCCGATCAAGCGTACCAGTTCGAACTCATTACTCGTCAAACATCGGCTGCCGAAAGGACGATTCAATTGATTGCCCCGTTTTGGAGATATTCGAGGAAATAGGCAGGCCAGTAAAAATCCGGTAGACCCCCCCGCCCTTGAAGTTAATTATTAGCATCCAATTGGCCTCATCGAGAAGCAGGTAAAATTAGTGAGAACTTCGTCTTACAGGATGTACTTTATTTCTGGCTGGATAGAGGAGTGGACGGCTTCTATATCAACGGAGTCCCTTACTTTCTCGAAGACGAGAACTTCGTCGACAATCCTACAGACTCTGCGACCAGCACATTCGGTCTCGTCGACAATGTGGAGCTGCTCTACAGATTCCGAGAACACATAGACACCTGGGTATCATTTAACAGCAACGAAACAAAGTATGTGCCTTTCGAGACATTCATCGACAAATTCAAGCGACCCGATTTACCCAAAAGATAATTGATTTTTTTTTTTTTATGTAAATTTCGGACATACTAATTACTTTTCATTTACCGGTTGGTAGGTCAGATCAGCGAGTCCGTGAACGGTTCGATAGGCAAACATGATAAGAAAAAGCCCTGCGAATTTCAAGTTCGCAGGTCAAATGGTTCCGGAGAAATTATGTGGATAAGGTTAAAAAATTGATCCCGAGAACAACGGCTTGGATGTTCATTTGCATCCGAGAGCGTGTCGCACTCACTTTATACCTACACTTATAAATCAAATTTAATATGATACATGTTTTTTCATCTCTCACCGCCCTCTGAGCCTGTCTTCGATTCATTCTTCCTTCGATTTCGGGCCGCGTGATCACTCACTTAACAGTCTACATGCACACCGTTTCACGTAATAAGCTACTGAGGTCCCATTTTTATGGCACGTTTTGTAGCTCACGATGGCTTCCAATAATCGCAACAGATAAGGGTTCAAGGAAAATGAATAAGATCAAAAATAAACAGACTGCCATCACCCCTTATAAGGGGCTTTGATTCACGCTTTGATCACCTCGAAAACGCGATTCGTCGCTTCTTCCATACCACATAACCGAACGGTATGAAACTTTAGAGATTAGCGCTTCATTTCACCAGAAAGTAGCTAAGTATTTCGTTGTTTCAGAACTTTATCTCAGTGATCATCGGAGAAATCGTGGAATTATTCGCAGATGCATTCGATTTATTGCACTTTTTAAATAGTTAGCCAGTCGCCGGTGGCAAGTCACACATTTTGAGGACTATCTCATCTCATTTGATGAGGACACTTTTGCAGTGAAGCACTAATCACGCAGTGAAAGTGGCCAGCGTCGGAGTTCCCACGCGACTACCAAAGCCCCTTAGCCATTATTTGCGCCTATTTCACCAGATTCCTGGTAGCTGAAGGCTTCGAAGATGACGAAAATTTGATCGCCTACTACGGTAATGACACCAGCGATGGTATAGCTCCTGTCAACACTAGATTCATCACGGACTTCACCAGCACCAGCAAAGCTTCCTACATCAAAAGGACAATCGATGCGTGGATATCAGCACTTCCAACTAACCAAACCACTAACTGGAAGGTAAAACGATCTACTTCTCCTTTCAATATCCGATCGCTCGACAATCCCGTATCATTCATTCTCGTCTTCTCCACAGCTTTCCAATCAGGACTATTCTCGTGTCGCGACCAGATTCGGCCCGAACCGTGCCGATGGCCTCAATATGTTCGTCCTGACGTTACCAGGGCGAGTTTTCACTTACTACGGCGAGGAAATAGCGATGATAGACAATGAGGAAATCACGTATACCGAGACTGTGGATTCTCTGGCTTGCACAGCCGGACAAAATAGCTACTTAACCGTTTCTAGGGATCCTTACAGAACACCTATGCAGTGGGACACCACTGCCCAAGCAGGATTCACTAATGGATCCAGCTCCTATCTCCCGGTGAACACGAATTACGCGACCAGAAATGCGGCGACTCAACTAGCCAGCGATCGCAGTAACATTAAAACTTACAAAGCAGTAGCTGCATTGAGATCGACCCCTACATTTGTTTATGGAAGCTACGAAATCCAAGCACTGAATAACGATCGAGTACTAATCCTCCGAAGGTGTGCGCGTTGATCCATAAATTTCTCTCCAAAATTCTATTTCTCAAATTTTACTCTAATTGCGTTTATCTGCCGTCGCAGGTTCTTAGACGATTATCCCACATACATCTTGGCAGTTAATCTTGGCTTGTCAAAACTGACTGTCAATCTTACAGAGGTATTCTCAGACCTGCCAACGTCACTGAATATTTACGTTACCCCCGCCAACACCGTTCTATCCGGGTACGTGAGCATGCATGGGGTTGAAGATACTCTCGTAACTAGTCGGATTATTTCAGCCAAAAATCACATCGAAAATTTAAGATCAAACATAATAAATTCTGTCATTTTTTTACAGGACTACTGTCGCAGTTGAAGGATTCACGCTTACGGCAAACGCCGCGGTAATGCTGACGGACGCCGATGTAGATGGTGAGTCTAGTACTATGATAAGTGGTGTACTAATTTGTGCATTCGCTGTTTTCTGGATTAAAGAAAAAGTGTTGCTTGCATCAACTAACCTGCATATTGTAAATTATGACATAACACTCGTACTTTAGTAGATAAGAGGGAAGGTCTTGATCAATCCAGTCGAGCCAGTGTTAATCCGTCGCCTGACGTTTCAGCAGTCATGTTGCGCCCTCATCAGAGGCTTGCGGTGGTAGCACACAGAAGTCCATAAGCCATAAGTATAAAGCAGAAGACATAGCGCATGCGCGTCACTTCGCTTTTACTACAGATGTTAGGTATATCTACATATGAGGTTTTCCACGCCAACCCAACCTACCATCGGAATTGACATTTTTGATTTAGCCTCCATTCTTTCAATCTTCGTGTACTCTGTGAAAAAGAGCTCGATGATTTATTTCCATTTTTTTTTGTCAAGCCGTTCACGAGATATGAATTCTTCCAAATTTTAGGTGTTTTTTTTTTTTTTAATGCTCATAACTTTTCCAAAAATGCATTTATTGGAATGTTTTTTTTTTCAAATTGTGTGTTTTTCGACGAATTTATCAAAAATTTGATGTACAAAAAAAAATTATTCACTTTTTTTTTTTAATTCCTAGATCAAAATCTGATTTTGCAAACTATTTGTATCCTTCGCTTTTTTTTTTTTCATTTCTCAAAAAAAACTACTTCCTATTTCAGAAATTTTAAGCCTGGTTCCATGGTGGGAAAACGATTCTTGCTATTTTTCCAGAATTTTTCAAAATTATCAACAATTTCTTTTTCTATAAAAAAAACTTTAAATATGATTTTTGATGTCTTATGAAATAAAATATAGATAACAAATTATAATTGGAAATAATCGAAAATGGTGAAAATAATAAATCTTTATTCGGAACAAAATTTTTATTCCTAAATATTTTTGTTTCACTCTTGTTGTCGTTTAATTATTACAATTCTTATTATAATCATATTTAAATTTGTTTTACAGAAAAAAAAAGTTTTTTGATAATTTTGAAAAATTCTGAAAAAATAGCAAGAATCATTTTCCCACGGTGGGACCAGGCTTAACATTTGTGAAATAGGAAGTAGTTTTTTTGAGAATTTTTTTTTTTTTTTTTAGAAAAAAAAATCGAAGGATACCAACAGTTTGCAAAATCAGATTTTGATCTGGGGATTGGAAAAAATTTAGTAAATAATTTTTTTTTGCATTAAATTTTTTGAAAAATTCGTTGAAAAACAAAAAATCAAAAAAAAAACCATTCAAACTGATACATTTTCGGAAAAGTTATGAGCACTCAAAAAAAAAAACCTAAAATTTTGAAAAATTCATATCTCGTGAACGGCTTGATGAAAAAGTTCGAAATAAATCATGGCGCTCCTTCTCACAGAGTACAAAAAGATTAAAAAAATGAAGGCCGGATCAAAAATGTCAATTTCGATGGTAGGTTGGGTTGGCGTGGGAAGCGCCATATACCGTATACGGAGAGAATTTTATAGGAGTCATCGAGCAAAAATTATAGTAATAGATGCCATACAGTATTCTACTCATGGGATACTTGCAATATTATAGTTTCGACAATACCGTATGCGACATTTTACTGAGTAAGTCCTACTATACACGGTATAACAAGAATCGCCATACTGACGTAGCAGCAAGCACTAGGGTGGTATACTTCGTTCAACTAAACTACAATATGAGAAATAGCGCTATACCGCATTTATTAGGTATCACTGAAGAACGTGTAGTAATTTATGTCCAAGTATGACATTAAAAATCGAAACACATACCATAGTCGACACTCGCATACTGTATGGTAATTTGTATCCAAGCACAATATTGCAAATCTTCCCATACTGTAAAGCTTATACTCAATTATTGTGTGGTAATTCGTATTCAGATCTAATATTGAGAATGTTCTGTACCATATAACCCAAATCCACTTACTAAAAACTTAGTTTCCCCTGACTAGGTAGGGGATAGCGCTCTGCTCTGAATCTGAATCAGTGGGAGTCATTGATTTCGGTTATAAGTATATTACTGAACTTAATCAGTGATTATACTTACAACCGCAATCAGCGATTTCTGCCCGATCCAAATTCAGAGAGTTTAGCACCGGGGACTGTTAAGAAATTATAAGAACACATTAAAAATCACGGTAGCATTGCAAATCATGTTACATTTATTTAATAAAATAGGATGCGAAATTCATGTCGACTAACATTATATGTTTATTTTGAAATTACATCCATTTTTTTATTATGTACGAAAAACCGTCACTACCATTATTCTTATATGTAATAACTGTATTGTGCAGACCTTTGTACGTCAAGTATGTGTACTCAAAACAGTTTGGGTCTATTATATTTTATACGATAGGCTGTGCGGATCGAAATGACAGTCTAGCAATTCTCGGGTTATCAGTAGATTGTAATGATCATCTAGAATGATACATTGGACATCATGAAACAGTGAGCCTTCTTCGGACAGAAGCATGTCATTTTTGTATTTGACCCACGTGGCAAAATGCACATTTTTCGCCAAATCAGATGGTAGTATATCAGAAAACAACGTGGTTTGAAATATGTCACCCACATTACATGGCTTTTGAGGCCCAGTAATATAATTGGGATATGAATTGATTGATTCTGCAGGTTTGAATCGATGGAAAAAAAGTCTGCTGCACTTCAATAAATAATTTAAAACAACGCGAGAACTCGTGGCGATGCGAATGATGCGATGCTACAATAGAACTGGCCCTCCGACATAAGGCGCTCCAGCGGCGCAGCGGCTTCGCTAGAAATCGCTAACTCTTTTGCGGTATAGGAATCTATGCTATACAAGTCCCATATATTGCTATACAACTCCTATGAATTACTGTACGCATGGGTAATGATACCACGTCGCTAGGGCGCCAGGTAATTTGCTGAGGTAGTCAAGAATATACATCTTATGAATGGTAATGATCACAATACCATTGACACACAGTGCTATATTATTATTATAAAACGTGTTACAACAGGTATTGCATCGCCCCATCGTCTATCGTTTCGGACGAATTATATACGGTACGAATAAAGTGCTAGATTTATTACAGAGTATGCGATAATTCGGAACACATTGATTCGTGTACGATGCTCTCTCAAGAATCAATATGCCTTCTCAAGCTAATATTACAAAATTATACGGGTGAATGTGATGAATGATCAAGACATATAATATTCCAGCACGGTAGGCAATATAATTTTGTATAGGAAAAGTGAGAATTTTAATTTCACGCATACGTATAGTAATTATTATCTGGATTGCAAAAATTTAGAGCACCGATTGGCTGTTTCTTCAATTGTCAAACACATCCGGCTCAGAATCAATTACGCTTAGCGTACTACCAATGGGTCAGCGCTGAAATGACTTTAATATGTATTATACACATAGGAAGATCAAATCTCAGTCATTTGTCATGAAATGAAATTATGCACTTTTTGGTTCGCGCAAAACACATGAGATATTCTATAAGATCTCATATATATCTATACCGAAAGGTTACATGGAAAACGCTGGTTTCCAGCGCGCAGGCGCTGATTTATTCGAATATCGTTGATCGCAGAGTCGCACATTCCAAATCTTCAGTCGATAAATGTGTTGCAAAGAAGTTTCTGCAGAAAATTTGAGCGCAGAACCGGAGGACCTGGACACCGAGAACTACGAGGCAGAGAGGACCCGAACTTCGAAAACTACGGAGTGGAGGACTTGGGCACCGAAAACTACGGAGCAAAGGACCTGGACACCGAAGACTACGGAGCGGAGGACTTGGACACCGAAGACCACGGGGCGAAGGATCTGGATACCGAAAACTACGGAGCGGAGACACTGGACACCGAAAACTATAAAGCGGAGGACCTGGACACTATAAACTACAGAGCAGGGAACCTGTACACCGAAAGCTACGGAGTATAGGACCTGAACACCAAGAACTACGAAGCGTAAAAAATAAACACTGAAAACTAAGGAGCGGAAGACTTGGACACCGAAAACTATGGAGCGGAAGACTTAGACACCAAAAACTGCGCAGCAGAACACCTGGACACCGAAAACCACAAAAGAAATGACCTGGAGAATGAAAACCATGAAGCGGAGGACCTGAACATCAAAAAATACGGAGCGGAGAACCTGGACTCCGGAAACTATAGAGCGGACGATCTGGACATCGAGAACTACGAAAAAGAGGACCTGAATACCGGAAACTACGAAGCGAAGGACTGGGACGCCGAAAACTATGGAGCGAAGGACCTGGACACCGAGAACTACGGATTGGAGAACCTGGGCACCGAAAACTAAGGAGCGGAGGTCCTGGACACCAAAAACTACGGGGCGAAGGTCCTGGACACCGGAAACTACGGAGCGGAGGTCCTGGACACCGAAAACTACGCAGTGGAGGACCTGGACACCGAGAACTATGGAGCGGATGACCCATCTAGATTAGATGTTTACACATCAATAATGTAAAAATGAGATATAATACCTATATTATATGAGTATATTATGTGTATATCACAGTATATCTATATATAATAATTAATATTGTTAATAACTTTGGTATGCATGATTGATTGTTGCTTAAAAACAATAGGGGGCGAGATTTCGTTGTCAAGAACACCCCTTCCAAATTGCAAGTTCATAAGTGCAACGGTTCGACAGATATCGTCGTCCCAAGAGAAAAGTTCTGCGAGGAAGAAGAAGGAGAAGGAGAAGAAGATTGTGTTTTTCGCCCAACTTTAACAGTCAATATCTCAGGAACTGCTTGATTGATTTCGTGCAACTTTCGCAAGCACGTTCAAGTGGGGCTGACCTCACGCCTCTATAAGTTTTATGAAAAAATAATCAGCGGTTCAAAAGATATGGCAGATTTTTTACAAGAACAGCAGCTTGCTCGGGTAAATAATTCGCGGCTGGCGCGCCGGCCTACGGGGACTTGGCGGCGATTCGCTGCCGCGAATCTTGACTTTACTCCACAACTAGTTCGTTGTTATATTCATAGTACCAGTATGCATAAATTTCGGATTGATCGCCATAGTGCAAGTATGTCCCATGACTACTATATGAAGTATGGCAACATTTCCCATAAAATTCTCTCCGTACGATTATGCGGAAATTACAGGTTCCAAGCGCGCAGGCGCTGATTTATTCGAATATCGTTGGCCGGCGGAATCGCGCTAGCAACTCCACCAACTTTTCAGTAATATCTCTAGTTCTGGCGTCTGCAAGATTCACCACAAACATAACCTATTCCTGCCACGGTCTGCCGCCATTTGTATTTGACGACAATCGAAAACAAATAGCAGACGGACTCTAGCGATATTTGTGGCAAGTCTGAAATTGGTGTTCCTCGTAATATTCGAATGAATCAGCGCCTGCGCGCTCGAAACCTGTAATTTCCACATAATCGCAGAGTACATCTACGGCTATGCCCTCTGCTTATGACTTATGGATATGTGTGGTTCGGCCCTCAGACTAGTTAATGTCTTATGTGAAACCTTGATATTTGTGGTTGTCCATTGTCTCACTCAGAGGATAAAGACTACTGTCCTCTTATAATTATAAACCGTTAAACCTATAAGCTGAATCATCCAGGTTTCGCATAGGGCATTAACCAGAACATGACTGCCGAGACGTCAAGCGACAGATTAACACTGACTCGACTGAATTGATCAAGACCTTTCCTCCTAACATGCATATTTCATTGTTCTTTCCTGTGTAGATAGCTCGTGTATTTTGTCAATAGAATGAGTGGACAATAGTTCGTAGTTGGTTAAACTTTGTAGTCAGTAGAAAGTAGAGCGCTGTATCTCGAATTAAATTAGTGCCTACGTAATATAATGGTCGAGTGGATTAAATTACAGCACTGAAGAAAATAACAGATCCTGATAATGAAAAAGAAGGGTTTTTCAGATGAACTATCGCTCTGGAATCTCATTTTCAAAGTCTGTACGTCTTTCGAATCTGAATCACAGATTGTAGGATTTCGCTGTAAAAATTTCAAACATTCAATTGAACGATCAATGTTCGATGATGTGAAGGCATCAGTTAAAACTATCAAAAGTACAATATGGACCATGACTTTTGAAGACGAATGAAAATTGAACATCCATTCGATATTATACACCCTATCAGCTCACACTTTAGGGACTGCGTCAATGAAACAGCGTTCCGTGCGAAGAGTGATAACGATACATGGTGTCGCCGAGTTAACATCGCAGTATGTTGAGTTGCCTATCGTCCTATTTTACTAAAGCTGGTAGAACAACCTGAAACACAACTTGAACTAAGCGGAAAAAACAGCGTCGAACAGACGGCTGCTAAATTTTGAAAAACGTAAGAATTCGTTCAAATTAACGAAATTCATTTTCAAAACCTTGTACCTTTTTTGTATCAGCCAGGTGATGCAGAGTGAAATTGGTCAGTATCCTGCAAGCTTGATTGTTCAGTGCTATTAAGATTTCACATACTGCAAATGTTGATCAGTCTATTTGTCGTGGAGTTAAAAATTGATAATCGAGAGTAACTAAACCTGTCAAATATTTTTTATCCACCTGAACAATCAAGTTTCTGGAATACAATCATATCCCAGATTGATATCAGCATTGGTAAAGCAGGAGCATATAGGCAGTTCGATATAATGTATAATGTTTACTCGAGAACACCCTACATACTAGCAACATCAAATCATCATCCATCACGTGAATAAACCATAGCACGGATGTATGCATGTAAACACATGTGAACACTACATTCAAAAAGTTTATCAACTAACCAATCAATTGCTCTGGACTATGGAGACTGTATGTTAGGAGACCGATCTCTGTAATACGGAAGTGGTTCAAGTTCTGTCGGTTCGTATACATATAGGTATATACGATAGTCTAAAGTTCGACGCGCCTCTACCGGCAGCCAGGAGTAATAGTCTCCACGTGCTCAATGTATCGCAAGTACCGGTTTTCTAAAACACGTGTGAAATAAGGGTCCACTTTCTTTGAAGTCACGTAATAGTATGTAATAAAACATCAAGCAGCTGACTTAGTAATATGTATCATGTGAAAGAAATCTACCAGCTAAGTTGTTTTAAGCGCACCTTAGGAACCGCGAATAAACTTTTATTCCGAATAGCTCTCCGCCTATTATTATCCCGGGTTGATGAGTACCCAACATTGCAGCCAGGAATCGAACGACCCATTTCGCAATTATTTATTCAAAATTGAAAGTTGTTGAATATAAAGACTTGGAATTTTGAATATTTTCTATTGTTATAATTGATGCGACTTCAGCTTTCAAATCAAATTTTCAGATTTTCAAACAACAGTTGGACATCGCGGTTCCTAATGGCGGTTCCCATATGACGACCTGAGCCTTTACTTAGCGCCACTAGAGGCGCAGCAAACTTTAGGGTACCTGTAGCTATAGATATACAGCGGCAAAAACGAGGACGGTTTTTCAGGGGTGGGGATGACTTAGGGTGCCGTCCCATGTAGGCCTGGATCGCCGGAATCCGGAATCACGGAACGGAACGCAGTCGAAATCTAGTGGATTTCCGAGTCCGTTCCGAGTTTTGAAGCACCCTACCGTCCCATGTACCAAAATCGCACGGAACGACGGAACAGAGCCGATTTATACAGGGTGATTCAATTTGCGCGTACCATTTGGTAAGGGTAGATTCCTTGGGAAATTCTAAGAATAATTTTCCTTTACCAAAGAGTCCTGGGCCTAATATTTTCCGGGCTACAGAAGGTCTTAGTTGACCAATCACAGAGCCTACACCTGCTCAAGTTAGGGCCGGGTCAAAAGTATAAGACTAGCAGTGCCCGTGGCGAGTCGATTTCCAGTGAATTAAAAATAAATGATTAAATCTAGCGATAAATTCCTTCACCATATAGCATTTGGGTTACAGTTATTGTCGCCAGGAGTCACCAGGAGTTGTCTTCGTACAACATACGCTTTCGTTATCTGTGACCAGGACTACCGCTACGTCGGCTTTGTCCTTCAAGTCGACCGCACCGCAGCTTTCATCTTCCGGTTCGACCGCACCGTAGTCTTCTTCTTTTAGGTCGACCGCACCATAGCTTTCATCCTCCAGGTCAACCGCTACGTAGTTTTCTTTCTCTAGCTCGACGGCACCATAATTTCGTCCTCCAGGTACACCGCTACGTATTTTTCTTCCTCTAGGTCGACCGCAGCATGGTTTTCGTCCTCCACGTACACCGCTACGTAGTTCTCGTCCTCCAGGTACATTGCTACGTAGTTTTCGTCCTCCATGTACACCGCTACGTAGTTTGAAACTATGAAGTTTGAAACTACGGTGTAGTCAACCTAGAGGAAGAAAACTACGTCACGGTGTATCTGGAGGACGAAAACTACGGTGCGGTCGAGCTAGAGAAAGAAAACTACGTAGCAGTGGACCTGGATCAGGATGAAAGCTACGGTGCGGTCGACCTTAAGGACGAAGCCGACGTAGCGGTGGTCCTGATCACAGATAACGAGAGCGTATGTTGTACGAAGACAACTCCTGGTGACTCCTGGCGACAATAACTGTAACCCAGATGCCATATGGTGAAAGAATTTATCACTAGATTTAAGCATTCATTTTTATTTCACTGGAAATCGACGCGTATAGGCTCTATGATTGGTCAACTGAGACATTCTGTAGCTCGGAAAATATTAGCCCCAGGACTTTTTGGTGAAGGAAAATTAGTCTCAGAATTTCCCAAGGAATCTACCCTTACCAGATGGTGCACGCGAATTGAATCACCCTGTATTTGTGCTATTTGGCTACATTTGTCTGTTTAGATAAAGCTCTTGTATCATTATATATAATTTATCTAATTAGCTTCTATGTAAGATCAAATTCTGTAACTGTAATCAATTATTTCATGAAATAAAAGCTGACCCTCCGGCACTCCGTTCCGGAATTTGGGTACATGGGACACAAGAAGATGCAAATAGACGGAACCGAACACGGAACCTACATGAACATAACCCTGCAAATTCTAGAAAGACACCTGTTTACACCTGTTGAACAAATTTAATCATGAATTCTAAAGTATATTAGTACTCATGATTAATAATCGCACTGTAAATCAAAGACTCTTTGCTGTGGATAACCTACTCCTAGTGACTCCTGCTAATGAATTGCGGGTTCCGGACGGATCCACCATTCCGTAGAAATACGACGGAATGAAATTAGCGGAACACGGATTTTAGTGACTTCTCCGTCCGTGATTCCGGATTCCGGCGATCCGGGCCTATATGGGACGGCACCCTTAAGGTGGAAGCACACAAAAGTCCTTGAGCCATAAGCAGAATGCAGAAGCCATAGCGCATGCGCAGTTGCAAAAGTCCAGCGAACAGTACGCATGCGCACGCTCTCTGCATTCTGCTTATGGCGTCTGGATTTTTTAACCCACACAAAAATCCATAAGCATAAGAGCATAATGTACCGTCCGCGTCTCACATTACAAATGGGAGAATGAATCGCATTTGACATTTCTGATGACAAAATAATCAATTATACTAGTAATACATGTTGATATTGGTATTTGACATACTATAGTTTATATGATTACTGAAGCGAATTACCGATCCACATTGATATTGCATGTTTTGCTTTCTAAGAAGCGGTCTGCCAGATTTTTTTAGGTTAGCTGATTTTGCTGCTTACTAGCGACTTGTCACACGTACTTAGGAAAGGATTGAAATTATTTGAGTTGTAGAATAGAATTTCATGATGTAAAATTATTATCAGGTGAATAAACATAGCTCTCGTACGTTAAAAACTGATTTTATTTGATGAAATTCAACGATACAATTTAGAGTATTCCTTTAAATCATCATTATGGAATTTCAATGCTCCCTTAGGCTGAAATATCTCTAAATAAATGAGAAAAATGTTTTCAACACCCCAGGTTCTTATCTCGGTTCTAAGGTGTGTCGTCGAATTTTCTGATTTGAATAACAGGGTTTTTGGTGCTTAGAGGCTAGTGGTTTTTATTTACTATTATAATATATAATATATAATATTACTTTCTTTTATTACGATTGTATTATTGACAGTAGAATTATAATAGGTAATAATTTTACATTACAAAATTCTATCCTACATCTCAAATGATTTTGATTGTTTCCTAGCTACGTGTGGCTAGTCGCTAGTAGGCAGCAAAATCAGCTAACCTAAAAAATCTGGTAAAGCACTTCCCAGAGAGCGAAACAAGCAATATCAATGTGAATCGGTAATTCGCTTCAGTAATCATATAAACTATAGTATGTCAAATACCAATATCAACATGTATTACTAGTATAATCGATTATTTTGTCATCAGAAATGTCAAATGCGATTCATTCTTCCACTTGTAATGTGTGACGCGGACGGTACATTATGCTCTTATGCTTATGGATTTTTGTGTGGGTTAAAAAATCTGGACGCCATAAGCAGAATGCAGAGAGCATGCGCATGCGTACTGTTCGCTGGACTTTTGCAACTGCGCATGCGTTATGGCTTCTGAATTCTGCTTATGGCTTATGGACTTCTGTGTGCTTCCACCTTTAGTTCGGTCTCCTAACGTACAGTCTCCATATTCTGGACCTTCTTGTTTATTGAATTAAGACTGTCGGAGGGGGACCGCCATTTTTTGGATCGTTAGCAGCGCTGCCGCGCGTTGAGTTTTCGAACTGAGCCCGCCAGGACCCCACTAAAATATAGGTGCAAATCAGAGGGCCCTAAATTTCACAAAATTTGTTGTCAATTAAGAATATGTCTGCTAGGAAAATGAGTGGTTGGTAGAGTAAAACAGAGAGGTTCTCATATGTAAGGTTTATTTGAAGAATATCATGCTAGACTTATTACATGCGTACTTTGCACATAGCCCAATCATAGCTTACTTGTTCGTCGATCTACTCATGCTGTACTTGAGGCATGTATAGTGGGGGAAGCGCCTTGTACACATACACACGCATCCTGGCTATTGTACAGTATAAATGTATGTATACACCTGTATTATCCAATACGCCTCCTTACATTTATAGTGTACATTTTCATCTTGTTTATTTCTTACTCTATATTCATTAATTTTCTAAATTTTTCGAATTTTTCTTTGCCTAGCGGCTTTGTGAGTATATCGGCAATATTCTCGTCCGAGATCACTTCAATTACGTTGATGATGTTGCCTTGCACACACTCGTGTACATAATGGTAGTGGATTTCGATATGTTTCGAGTTTTTCGTAAAGTTTCCGTGATTTGCTATACTTATTGCTCCTGAGTTGTCTTCGTAAATCTTGATTGGTTTCGCTGAATTTACATGAAACCATTTTACTAGCTCTTTAAAAAATTTGAGCTCGCTTACCGCTTCCGACAATGCTACATACTCTGCATGTGTCGAGGCCTTTGTCACACATTTTTGTTTCCTCGATTTCCAGTAGATGCCGTTACCGAATAGCCGAATTACATACCCAGTTGTTGACTTCCTGTCCAACTGATCCCCTGCCCAATCGGCATCTACATAACAGTCTATAATTTCGGCATTTTCTTTTCTCTTATATCTTAGTTTCAAATCTTTCGTTAGATATAGCTATTTTAATATCCGCAAGGCATATTTGTAGTGTGTTTCATTGTAACAATTTTGAAACCTACTCAGATACTTTACGCTATAGCTTATATCAGGCCTTGTCCCTGAACTTATGCATAGTAATGCGCCAATTAGATTCCTGTAATTGATATCTCTCTCACATACATCTGACTTTTCAATTTTCAAATTTGTTTCCATTGGTGTATTATATAACTTGCTATTTTGTACTTGGTATTTATTTACTAATGACTCAATATATTTTGTATGGCTTAATTCCATCTCATGTCTATTATAATCATATTCTACCGTGGCAATCACGTGAAACCGAATGGATCCATGCTACCGGACAGCGAATATTGGCGAATATGACGTCATTTTAGCGGGCTAACCATTCGTTGCGCTGAACAATCCCTAGGGTGATTTTGGCGCGCGGTCGATGCAACTCGGCAGCCATTGTTGATAGAAGCCGGCTGACTGTCAATACATCGCGGAAGCCAGACATGTGGGGTTATGTTCGTTTATTTTAAGCAAATGATTAATAAGGTGAATAAAAACAACGTGAATAAGCTATGAATATTTATCAAAAATCTATCAATTAGTTTTGAATGATATCTTAATACAATCAAGGAATTGGTTGTTCTCGATGAACTCTTTGATTCTAATTAATTTGCAGTTATAGCTTAAGTTAATTCGTTGATTGTACTATGATATTATTTAAAACTGATTGATCGATTTTTGATAAATATCAATAACTTATTCACGTAGGTTTTATTCACTTCATTTATCATTTGCTTAAAATAAGCGAACATAACCCCACATGTCTACCTTCCGCGATGTATTGACAGTCAGCCGGTTTCCAACAACAATGTCCAACAATGGCTGCCGAGTTTCATCGACCGCACGCCAAAATCTCCTTAGGGGTTTTCAGTGCAACGAGTGGTTAACCTGCTAAAAATACGAAATATTCGCTTTTCGGTAGCATGGATCCATTCGGTTTCACGTGATTGTCACGGTATGTTCCGCTCTCAACTGCCTCATAGAAGTTAGTTTGAGAAAGAGTGTGGAAGTTTTGGGAAAAAATTTGAATCTCTTGAACGCCCAAGCTTTCTATTACATTTGGAAGTCCTGGAGTACCCACACGTTTGACCACGTGGCTTACACTTTGATTTGATATTTTATGAAACTCACATTCGATGGTGTTCCCAATGGTTTCATGAGATTTTAGGAGTTTGTTACGAATGAAAAAAAAATCATTGAATTTATCAATAAAATCAGCTGCCCGTCACCTAAAGAAAATCGGAGTGCCTTGAATATTCCTGACAAAGCGGGGAAAGGCCGGAGTACTTTTCAGGCAGAAACGAGAAATCGATTTCTTAGTGATTCTTGAATCTCTGCAGGGTTTTCCCGTATTCAACAATAACCTGCAGAATTAATTTTCACAACCTCTCATCGTGGAACGAATTTAAATCTGTAGGATATTCACGTATCGCACAGATTCGAGACGCCATAGTGTGCGTTTTGTATAACATGGAAATGTGTGTGATTGTGTGGGTGAAACAGACGGGGCCCTCGGAAATTTGTATTCGGCGATGGGTCCGGACAGCTTGAGTCGGCTTGAGTCAACGAGCCAATAGTGGCGCCATCTATTGACTAGAAATTTTCGCCCCCTAAATTCTCCGTATGTAGATGGCTTTACAACTTGGGATGGTGATTTATCTATTTCTACTGTGATATTATTGTGGGTGATATAGTGCTCGGTAGACGTCGAGTGCAAGAAATCATTATATCGCCAAAATTTGATATCACTCGTCTCACCTGGCGGCCATCTTTACTGTGTCAATGTGTGTATCCATGTGCCAGCTGTCACGAGGATGTTATATTAACGTTTCATTAGAAGTTCAGACTCATTTGTGACTAACCCTTACTATTTCACCCAAAACAATTTTAAACAAGGAACATTTCGTACACATCAGATTCTCGAAATAATTCTTTATACTCGAGAATTTAGGGGGCAAAATTCTCTCGTCGGTGTGTACATGTGTACGTGCCATTACCCCTACCATACTACCCCCTCGGACGGCATTACTAAATATTTCTTTTTCCAAATCTGAATTCCCATAAAGCGTATGACAATTTTCTATGTTCTGTATTGTCTGCCCCCTTCAATAGATGGGGAAGAAGAAGCCACAACGACGGAAGCTGAAGATCAAAGTGTAACAGAGCATTTGGACGGTGCGTCAGGCAGCTCTGGGTTCGCGACAGCTCCAACAGCAATAGGACTTGTCCTAAGTTTATGCTTTTTGTTTATGTCGCTTAATTATAATTCCTGAATGTTCCAACGTCGTAGATAATTAGAAAAATAAATGTTCAGTTTATTATCTTAACTGACTCTGTATATTATATTGTATAAGATAAAGTAGTATGTATTTTGTAAGGCATTAGCTATAGTGGTAGTACTGACGGCAGTGGTAGTAGTTGTGTAGTGGTTGAAATTCATTAAACTATTCACCGCATACCTGTACTGTGCAGGCGATGCTCAACTCACACATGCTTAGCTTGTAACTAATTGGCTTTCGAACATCTCGCAGTTATTGGTGGTCTATTTTCTCATCGAAATTACACTGTGTAGGAATTTCGAGAATATTTCTTTTATACCTTTATCCATTCTACTATTCCTTCAATTACATACGAATTATCAACTTCAAAATCAAGTTCAATTCGATCAATCATTAAGTGTATATCAGTGAGCTACACAAAAATCTACGCAAGCCTTATAGTATTTTTGTCTAATATACAAGAAACGTGATTTTACACGAAAGAATACGTAAATAAATTATTCATGTCAATTGGGCATAAAAACGTTCTCATTCCGATGTGAAAATCGTGATATAAACGTTGCATGATAAGATCTACCAAATTCATAGCTCCGGCCCATGATGCAGGCCGAAGAACGGGTGAACTCGATTGGTGGAAGTCAGCAGCTATCTACCAAATTTATTCAAAATCTTTCCAGGTAAGAAATAAACTGAGTATACATCGCAGAATAAGTTTTAAAAATTCAATTACACTAAACCTAATTGAGAGCGGGGCAAGTCAATGTGAGAAACACAAAATAAGCATCAATTATACAAAGAGTGGTTCCGACTGGTTGATACAGAATAGTATATTATGCTACTACTGCGGAAAGTTGGTGATTCCCGGTGAGTGTGAGATTTGCATCAAGAGCCGAAAGTGAGTGCTGCATCTCACACGAATAGGGAATCATCAACCCGCACTAGTTCATATACTATTTTCCGTAACACTGTGTGGAAAGTTCTTACTTTGTGTACAGGAATTGTACGTGAAATAGCAGATTCCTGATGATTTTAAAAAGTGTGCAGGAATCAACATTCCCGCATGGATAAATCGATGAAGTGCGCGGGAATGTTGATTCCCGCGCACTTCGTAAGATCATAAGAAATCTGCTATCTTACGTACAATTTTCGGTACACCAAGTAAGAAATTTCTATACAGTGTTACAAAAACATCTTATAACTAGTATTATCTTCAACGGTACTTCAAAAATAATTGGAACCTTAATGTTTATAAGTCGTAATCGGAGTTATAAGGCCAGAATTGAAACCTGCGTTTCAACGGTGCGGCGATTCCACAGAAGGCGGTTCACTAAAATCGTAAACACGAACACCCAAACGTTTCCCAGGGATGTGCCTTTTCATTGATGAATTTAAGCGACCCAATTTACCCACAGAAAAAATGGAGTTTTACAAAATTCAGCGAAATTGTGAACACATTCATTGTTTTTTTTCTTATACCAATTATTCAACAATCTCAGATCTTGATTCGAGCTCACGATGGCTTGAGACAAGCCGTGAAAGATAAGACTCCAAGAAAAATGATAAAGCCAAAAATAGATAAGTAATAACTTCTCGGACTCACATACCCATTAAAATTGAAATCATGAAACTGCTACAGTGACAAGTCAAGTGTGATATTTTGTACTCAATTCCACTTCTCAAAAATAAATTGTTGTCTAGAATGTGAATATAGTTTGTACTGAGTTCAATGCAAACAAAATGGAACAGATAATCCATAATATTGAGTCGCGATAAATTATATTCAATTTTATAATATTGTTGACTACTGTCGGCGCAAAATGGTTTAGCCCCTGTGTTTGAGTGATCATAACTTCCACAGAAAAATTGATACAGCATCGAGACAGCAAAGATCGTAAAGCGCCAAGTTTTCTGCGTCTGACGGTTATTCACAAATTTCTGTGTAAAAATCGTGAAAACCGTTATGATCTCCGAAAACTTGAAAAACGTAGTTTTTTCGGAGTCCATTGCTGTACGTCAACTTCAACTCGTCACCGTTCGTCTGAAATGAGTGAAAAAAATCTGTGAAAATTCAGAAATATTCCCGGAACAATAACGAAGATCATAGTGCTTGGTAATTTCAAAAATATTCAAAAACCTGGACGCCAGGTGTAAAAAGGTCCAATGGTGCGATTTGCGGAACGGATTGGTATCGGCGAACCTGAGCTAGCTCAAAATTTTCGTCAAGATATACACTTTTTGATTCCGTAATCAGTTTTTGGTTTGCAATAGTCAAGTTCCAGTAATCGACGTCAACAGTTTGTCAATTTCGCGTGGGGCCGCGCGTGTCCCAGTCCCGATATTCGTTACTACATTTCCCTCTTGCCGCGCCCGTCACAGACTCAATTGTTAATGCAATTAACAATGTAAATGCAGCAACGAATATCGCAGCTTGGACACACGCGGCCCTACGCGAATTTGACAAACTGTTGACGTCGATTACTGGAAGTTGACTCTTGCAAACCAAAAACTGATTACGGAATAAAAAAGTGTATATCTTGACGAAAATTTTGAGCTAGCTCAGGTTCGCTGGTACCAATCCGTTCCACGAATCGCACCATTGGATCTTTTTACACCTGGCGTCCAGATTTTTGAATATTTTTCAAATTACCAAACGCTCATGCCCGTCAATGTTCAGGGAATATTTCTGAATTTTTACAGATTTTTGAAACCTAGTTCAGACAAACGGTGACGAGTTTAAGTTTACGTACGGCGATGGATTTCGAAAAACTACGTTTTTTAACTTTTCGGAGATTATAACGGTTGCCACGATTTTGACACAGAAATTCGTGAATAACCATCAGACGCAGAAAACTTGGCGCTTCAAAAATTTTCCCAGACTCGATGCTCTATCAATTTTTCTGTAGAAGTTACGATCACTCAAACAGAGGGGCCAAACCTTTTTGCGCCGACAGTAGTGCATAGGATTTCTTGCATGAGGTACTTTCCATCCATTATCATATCAAAATCCATACAAATGGATTTTAATCCAATACAAACAGTTAGTTACGGTCTCGGTCATTGTTCGAAGTGACCCCTTTTCCGATGAGACTTATAGGCTGCCGTCCCATGGTCCGGAATCTAGTTACTCTTCGACGCGCCAATCACAGGCGATCCGCCCTCACTAGCTTACGGAAGTTTTTCCTCCTACCGTCCCATAGAGCGGAATTAATACGGACGTAACGATCGCCGGCAAATTGCGATGGTTCATTTCGGCGCCAAGTTCGGAATTCGTGGCTGCGATTGGGTGCTAGCGGTTCCGTGTCGGTGCATTCCGGATCATGGGACACCCGATGCTGACAGGGACGGATTCGTGTCACTCATACACAAGCATCGATGCACGTATGTGGTCGGGCCTCTAACCTACGAAAAAGATAAATGTATGGTGCCAGCAGTAACTTCGTCCTCGCCGATTACAGAAAACAAATTCTGAAGATCATAAAAGTACAATGGATGCCGAAACCGTTCTGTTATCCATAGCAGCTGTGTGGATGAGATTTCTGAGTTACGCACACACAGATACACTTGAGATTTGTTTGACAGTTCGCAAATACTGGTAGCGCACACGGAACGAAATGTCCAGAACGCCTCTGATTGGCGCTTGAAAAGTAACTAGATGCCGGGTTCGTGGAGACGGAACAAATTCCAGACCACGAGTTGCCTTTTGAATTCCAAAAATGAATAATAATTTATATTAGCAATATCAACAACTACATAATGAATAATCAATATTTACTTTGTTTTACATTAGTATAAATTGCTTTCAGACACACAAAAGTGAACTATAATTCATTTTATCGGGCACAACGCATAAAAAATTAAATACTGTGTAGCATAGCATAGCGTCGTATCACTCCGAAACTGCTCGTTTTAGTGACGGGCATACTGCATCAAAAAATACTCCTTGGTCCTGAAAACTCCGTATCTTCCAATAAAAATATATAGGTTTTATCAATCTGGGCAATGAACGATTCAAGAGGAAGTATTATAAAAAAAAATTATTTTCTGATGTCCCACTGAACAGATTTAAAAAAAAAACGATGGTCTGATTTGAAAGATCAGACTTTTTAGCAAAAGACATAAATTTTTAGAGTAGATTAAATACAAGTTCATAATTCAGCTCTATTCATAAGCGCAGAAGTACAATACAAACACAATATCATGCTAGTTACAGTCACATAAGAATTTATATGGAACCCGCTCATAGTGGACCAAAGAATGGAGAGCAGGAAAGAAATGAAACAAAAATAAGAGAGTTCGATTAGTGAAAACTATAACGGATTGCTGAACGCATGAATATATTATACAGATCAGTCGTCCGTGATGTATTCACTTGGGTAATCCTATGTACACTAGGGTGTGTCGAAAATGAACTTTTCTTTTTTTTTTCCGCTCCTACCACTCAAAACTTTGGGTTTTGACATTAAAGAGGTCCTTGTTCAAGGATGGCGCTGTAGCTTGAAGTTTAGAGGTCGCTCAACGAGTATTCAGGATGCCCATCTAATTATAACACGTAAAAAATATTGTTTTTCGTCCAAAATAATGTCAGGCAACCAGAAAACTGGCGATGTCTGCCTTTCTCGGCTTATTTGAAAGCATAACTCATCCCCTAATCAATGATAGGTCGTTTTTGAAGTTACCTTGTTCTAATTTTTGCCTTGGAGACTTTGTAAACTGGAAAAAAGTGACAATTGTGGTCAAAAAACGAAAAAAAAATTTAAATTACAACAAAAACGACCGATCATTATTTGAGAGATTAGCCTATGCTTTCAAATGAGCCGAGAAAGACAGACATCGCCAGTTTTTTGGTTGCCTGACAAAATAGAGAGGATATCCATGTAAAATGGTTTTAAAAACGTTTTACATGGATATCTTCTCTATTTTTGCGTCAATCAAACATGTTTTGGGCCGTACGTGTTTGGAATCGCACATAGAATTGCACGACGTAATTTTTTTTTCGGTGCCCAAGCGGAAATATTCCGTTTAATAGCACCTTCTGCACGCATTTATCCCAATGTTTTCAGGTCTGGTGGAATTGGGTAGGGAAGCACCTTAAGAATGAGCTGAAAACAAATTGATTTCTTGATTTTCATCCGTGATTTCATATATAACGCAAGCATGTTTCACGCGTTTTTCATGCTCGATTTCGGTACACAAAGTAGCCGTTTTAGCGACAGCAGAGTGGGTCTGCAATTCGGCATGCGCGGAGTTTACTTTTAGTTCCTAGGAGTAAAATGAAGCTACTCTTACGTCCCAGGAGTTAAAGGTGGACAGACCAAATCTCCGCAGACGGAGATATACTCCGCAAATGCGCATTAGCTTTCGACCCGTTTTGATAATTATGTTGTCCTTCTTCTTCTTCTCATTCTTAGGTTATACCTTTTCAGGAAGTGGTCAGAATTTATGTAGTCCGTCTACCTTGTGTACCGAATCGGGCATAGACAAGCAAAACATGCTTTTATTGCATAAAGTATAGTGTGCACCATGGAGGCAAAAGGTCTTTTTACGCTGAGCGTATTTGCAATACTCGTCTTCAACTCGTCTACGACTCGTTTTGCATCCTCACGCTTCTTCGCCTCTTTGATACACAATGTACTATAGTTTTCTCCCACGTTTATTATATCGGGAATAGAAATCCCATTCAAGCGCAAGTACTCAAAATTAGGCTACAAGCAGCCATTCTCTCAAGAGGAGCTATTTTACATAAGAAAAATTATCATTTGGAGTGTTAACAGTGAAAAAATGAAGAGAAAGTTTATTTTTGGAGAATACAGGTACACGTGCTGTTGATGTACCGACCTATGAAATCTTGAAGAATTAGTGTGCATCATGTTCGGAGAAATTAGGCTGATGACAGAGCTCTCCAGCAAAAGCTCTAGGCGTGAGAAAATAGCTACTTATGTATCTAGTCCGCAAAGTGTCACTTTTCGGTATGGGTTATTTCTAATATGAGCCGATTAAGTGTGCTGTGACACAGCATACTCAGAAGCGAATTTCGGAAATTACCCATACCGGATTTGACACTTCTCGGACTTGGCGCATACAATATTTTATGCGATCCGTTGTTTGAAGGTTCACTTTTTGAAAAATCGCACGCTTAAAGTGTTATACTTACTTTAGTTTCTAAAACGACTGGTATTATTGCGTTTTTCTGTATCAAGACATTTCGACTCAGACATTTGACATTCTCAGACATTTTGTTTTGTAATGTGTGAACGTATAGTCAAAAGTAACCTGACTATGTTTATTTTAATGAAACATATTCATACTGTCCGATAATATTTCATCATCGGCTCCTGTCCTATAATATTTCACTATATTTTAGTGACCTGAAATTGGTCACTTTGCGGCTTAAATCCAATGCTCAAGAAGTGAACTTTCAAACAACGGGTCGCATAAAATCGTTTTTGTAATTCCCAAATCAATGGTTGATACAATTATTATAGGACAGTGACGGCGATGGGATTGGAGACCTACAAGGGATCATCTCTCGATTGGACTTTCTCGAGGATACTGGATCCACGGGGTTCTCACTTACACCCATCTACTCGTCACCACAAATCGACGGAGGCTACGATATCTCTAATTTTACGGATATTGACCCGATTTTCGGTTCGTTTGAGGATTTCCAAGAACTCGTGGATACTTCTCATGAAAAAAGTGCGAATTATGAATGGCTGATGAATCAGAATAGGAATTAACAAACAAGTTTAGGGGCAGTTTTGAAGGCGATATAAGTTTCGAAAGATACATTTTCTATTCAAAGTTTTCACAAATCGAATATTCCGATTTATCAGAAGTAACTGCTAATTGACAAAACTCATACCTATCAGTTTTTCGAACAATGCGTTACTTTTCCACTTATTTTCAGATCTAAAGGTGATTTTGGACTTTGTCCCCAATCATTCCAGTGATCAACACGTTTGATTCCAAAACTCTGTAGCGCGTGTCGAACCTTACACCGATTACTATGTATGGAGAGATGGAATCACCTCGGGTGGCGTTACTCAGCCTCCTAATAACTGGCTCAGCGTATTCGGTGGTTCCGCATGGACGTGGAACCAGCAAAGACAGCAATACTACCTGCACCAGTTTCACACCAGCCAACCAGATTTCAACTTCCGTAACCCCGCTGTACTGACGGAAATTATCGACATCCTTAGATTCTGGCTCGATCAGGGGGTCGACCGGTTCCGCATTTGCTCGGTGGCTCATCTATTCGAAGATGCAAACTTCTCAGATGAACCCCTCAACGAGAACCTCGATACTAACATCATACAAACAGACCACGACTACCTCCAACACATTTACACGACAGATCTTTACGAAACCATTGACCTTGTTTATCAATGGCGAGCTGTCGTCGATGAATACGCCGTTCAATTTGACAGAGGGACTCGAATCTTAATTACTGACTCCGCAGCCAATCGGGATGTCGTGTCCAGGTAACCACAAAGAAAAGGAGTTAGTCACTCTTTGTGAATACGTCATTATTCCGGTATCGGTGATGATTGAAACCGTTTCATTCGCAGGTACTTTGGCCATGGAACTCACCTAGGAGCCCATCTGCCACTTAATTTCGCCATAATTACTAATTTGACCCAGCAGTCGTCAGCGGCAATCTATATCAATACACTCAACGAATGGTTTACGAGTTTGCCTGAGAACCAGACCTCTACCTGGATACTTGGAGACCACAACCACAGACGCGTAGCTTCGCGGTTGGGCTTAAACCGTGCTGATGGCCTGAACATGCTGCAACTTCTGCCTGGAACGTCGTTTACGTATATGGGTGAGGAGCTAGCTCTTCTCGATACTGAGGTTCCTTTCGCCGAAACTCAAGATCCACATGCGATAAACGCTGGACCAGATCGATACAATCTCTTCACGCGTGATCCTGCGAGAACTCCTTATCAATGGAACGACACGATCTCAGCTGGATTCTCCAATAGCAGTTCAACGTGGCTTCCAATTAATATCAATTACTCCTCCAGAAATCTCGCTACCCAAATTGCTGCTGATCGAAGTAACTATAAAACATTCAAGGCCATACTCGAGCTAAAAAGGAGCGAGACTATCAAGCGGGGAACGACTCGATTTTTATCTCTCAACTCAGATATGGTAAATCGGCATTATTTAACAATTTTGTCGACTAGCGAAAGCTTGAAGTTCTTCAAGATCATCAATTTCAAATTAGTCAATTCAAGACATATGACTTGGGTGCTCAGATATTGACATAGGTATGGCATTGGAGTTCAAGGCTAATTTTGTATTCACTATCATTGGTCTTGAAACGTTAAGATATCAGAAACTTCATTCCGTGCAGCTTTAAAATAACCTATACTAATGTCTTTTCGTATTATGTCATCGACCACCTTAAAAACGCCTAGCTATAACATATCAAAGACCGTCAGACACCGAATGGTTCCAAACCCGAACATAAAACAATAATTTCCTTTTCACCACACCTGCATCGAAAATACGACTTTCGGCCCCTCGCGTGAGCGGGAAGTCGTACTTTTCGATGCCAGGGGATGGTGAAAAATAGTATACGTCACACGGGAGTGAAAAAGGCCATCCCAAACTGCGTATTTGCCAATTGTCGCCTTCGGCTCGGGTGCCAATCTCACACGCAGTTTGGCATAGCCTACTTTTCCTCCCTAGGTACGTAATATACTATTTTTCTCTGGGAACAGCGATACGGGAAGTTAAAAAAGAGAGAACGTGATAACTGGAATCATTAGTACGCCACACAGGATTATCATGCATTTGAACAATTTTCCTTGTGCTTCAGAGATCTTAGAACTCTGTATCCTTGGAGAATTCCGCAAAGTGCAGAATAGTTCTTTATTGTATAGATGCGATCAAACTTTCAGGTCCTGGCCTTCACGCGAGAACTTGTTGGCAGTAAAAGCTACGCAATTGTGATCAACTTGAGTCTTAGGCAGATCACAGTAGATTTGTCTGCTTTCACGACCTTTCCGAGTGAAGATATTCACGTCCTGCTAGCTAGCGCAAGCTCTATAGTCGAAACCGGGTGAGGAATGTATAATTATAAGCTTATATAATTTGCGAACTTTTCTCAGGGCTTTATGTATTCACATTCAAATACTTAAATATCGTTCTAGAGATGCCATAGACATAACCGCTGTTCCACTATCGGCTAACGCAGCACTCGTTTTGTACCAGCGAGAAATAGGAGACGATACGCCAACTCCAATTGCGCCTGAAATTACAACTATTTCAACAACATTTAACCCTGAAGCTTCAACAGACACACCGGCGGTCACGCCTCCTACGCTTCCCGCAACTCCAATTTCCGGAAATGGTGAAATCCTTGGCGATTTAGATTGGTGGCAGGAAGCCAATATATACCAAATCTATCCAAAATCATTCCAAGATAGTAATGGTGACGGCGTTGGCGATCTCCAAGGCATCATCTCCCGACTAGGCCACTTGAACGAAACTGGAGTTACGGCAATTTGGCTGAACTCAATATTCAAGTCGCCGCAGGTCGATGGAGGCTTCGACATCTCCGACTTCACTGCCATAGATCCACTTTTCGGAACCCTCGAAGACTTCGTCGAACTAATATCGCAAGCACATGCTAGGGGTAGGCCCAGTCGATTTCCTCGATGGAAACGAGTCCTTTATGCATTTCTATTATTTACAGGGATGAGGGTAATTATCGACTTTGTTCCCAACCACTCCAGCGACGAACACGTGTGGTTCCAAAATTCCATCGCACGAATCGAACCCTACACCAACTACTACGTGTGGAGAGATGGGATCATTTCGGGCGGCATAAGGCAGCCCCCCAACAACTGGCTTAGTGTGTTCGGTTATTCCGCATGGACGTGGAATGAGCATCGACATCAATATTACCTGCACCAGTTCTACACTAGCCAACCGGATCTGAACTTCCGCAACCCTGCGGTAGTAGCGGAAATGACCAACGTCCTCACATTCTGGCTGCACCAGGGGGTCGACGGTTTTCGCATTAGTTCAGTCGCTCATATCTTCGAACATGCAAGCTTTCCAGACGAGCCCCTCAACCAGAATCCCGGCCCCAATGTCTTAGAGACGGACTTCGATTACCTCCAACACATTTACACAACAGATCTTGATGAAAGCATCGGAATCGTTTATCAATGGAGAACTATCTTAGATGAATGCACAGCACAATCTGATCAAGAAACTCGAATCCTGATTACTGACTCCGCAGCTAATCAAGATATCGTGTCCAGGTAACCATAGAAATTAAAAATTATATATGCGCATATATGTATATAATAGAGGTACTTCTCATGGATAATTAATCTCTACGAATCCGCTAATGCTGATCATGGATCACTGTTGTATTCGCAGGTACTTTGGAAATGAAACTCATCGAGGAGCCCATTTGCCGCTGAACTTTGCCATAGTCGCTAATTTGACACAGCAGTCATCAGCGTCGAACCTATATCAATACACTCAACGAATGGTTCGTGACCCTGCCTGAAAACGGGACCTCAAACTGGATATTCGGAAATCACAACCATAGACGCATTGCTTCGCGATTAGGCGTAAATCGAGCCGATGGCCTGAACATGCTTCATCTTCTGCCCGGAACTGCGTTTACCTATACGGGAGAGGAGCTGGCGCTACTCGACACCCAGATTGCGTTTACCGACACTCAGGATCCTCACGCTATCAATGCCGGACCGGGCCGTTTCCATCTCTTTACTCGCGACCCTGCCAGAACTCCCTATCACTGGGATAATTCAACTTCCGGTGGTTGCACAACAAACACATCAACGTGGTTACCAATCAACGCCAATTACTTGACTAGAAATCTTGCTATTCAAACTGCTGCTTATCGAAGCCACTTCAACACGTACAAAACTATCCTCGAGCTCAGACAAAGCGAGTCCATCAAGCGTGGCGCTACTCGCTTTTTAAACTTGGATGACGACCGTGTCTTGGCTTTTACTCGCGAACTAGAAGCCGAAGCCGTATTCGTCGTTGTGGTCAATTTAGGTCTTTCGACCGTTAGCGTCAATCTCTCCGGATTCTCCGGGCTGCCATCCGTAGGACTTCGAGTTTGCTTGGCCAGCTCAAACGCAATCATAACAACTGGGTAAGCATGAGCTTCTTTTTAACATCAGACGTATATGCGGCATTTCGACAATTCTGTTCGCACATCGTGACAGTGAAATAGCTATGTAGGTATCAAGTCCGAAAGGTGTCACTTTTCGGTATGGGTTATTTCTAATATGAGCCGATCGAGTGTCCTGTGACACATCACACTCAGAGGCAAAATTTGGAAATTACCCATACCGGAATTGACACTTCTCGGACTTGGCGCACAATATTTTACGCGATCCGATGTTTAAAGGTTCATTTTTTGGAAAATCGCACGCTTCAAGTGTTATATACTTACTTTAGTTCCTGAAAATTTCTGGTATCATCGCGTTTTTCTGTATTGAAACATTTTGACTGAGACATTTGACATTTTCAGATATTTTGTTTTGTAATGTGTGAACGTAGTCAAAACTAACCTGAATATGTTTTATTTTAATGAAACATATTCATACTGTCCGATAATATTTCATTATAGGCTCCTGTCCTATAATATTTAACTATATTCTAGTGACCTGAGATTGGTCACTTTGCGGCTTAAATCCAATGCTCAAAAAGTGAACTTTCAAACAACGGGTCGCATAAAATGAATTTGTACAGTAATGTTCATCGATGGTGTCCCCGTGGCTCACTATTTTTTCCAGCCTTTTTTTGAATCAAATTTTCCTTCTACACATATTTTATCTGCCCATGACCAGTGGAACCTTCAGGTTATTAGGAATATCACGGAGTAATATATATGGAGGGCCAGCTTGCCCCCATTCGACCGTAATTTTGGACCCCAATTCGCGGTCGCTGAAATAGTTCGGCAGGCCACCACTGGAGTGTGTCACGGGCGGCATGGCTATACTTTTGAATGAAAAGCTGAGCAATTCAGTGGCGATTGCACGGGCTGTAACATTCAATAACCGTATAAAAGTGATTTATCGTGCTCGTGCTAGATTTGAAGAGTTGTCATATCCTTCAATACGTAATAGGTAATGTTCTGGTAATGTACTGCATAAAATTCGAGAGTTGATTCTGGTTAATATGGGCAAAACACGTCGTGACATTACATCTACTCAAATAAGGGGTAGAACACGTATTATCTGGACTTTGGTGATGGAAACTACAGTCGAGACAATTCTTGTGTGCATTTTTTCCTGAAGATTTGAAGTGCGGGTGCTGATAAAAGCCAAGTGTATAGTTTCTGAAGAGGTTATTCCATGGCGCAGGCAAATAATTACGGAAATACCTATTATGGTTCTGCATTCATATAATTAGTTATTATACATTGGAGGGCTGCAAGGGAGGTCAATATTCAAGATTTTACTTCCATCCAAACTAGTATATTAAGAATTTTCAATTTTTAATTAATAGTTCATATATTCAAAAAGTTATCAACAAATTTTCAATTAAAAATCTTTATATTGTGCGTAGTCATTCGTGTTAAAATTATAGCCGCATGCGTGACAGCAGTTTTATAGCCACTGCTATGAGAATCTGGAAATTAATCATCTGAAAACATTTCAAAAACATATCAACGTACTCTCATTACCTTGACCCGACGCAAATAATCGAATTTACGCGATTTCATCGGTTGAAATAATTCGAATGTGCGAGCGCGCCCATCGCCGCCATGCATAATTCATGAGTCTTTATAGCCAAGCCGACGAGAGCGCTGCCTGCTGGCCACGGCGCGAGTTAATTCTCCGACCGCGAATTGGAGTCGGGTCCGCTAGCGAAGCTGGCCCTCCATATAGTATATTACTCCGTGGGAATATGACAGGGGGCGTATTACGGTTCTCAAGTGAGTTTACTCACTTCTCGCATTTTCATCTCACGTGAGTTTAGTCACCCTATTACGGATCTATCGAGTGAAAATGTGAAGTAACTAGGCACTTCCGGTATAGGGATCTCACATTTTCACGAAAGTTGGCGCCATTTTCTCAGATAAGAGTTGTTATTACGAAGTGTGTTGTGAAGCGTGTGAAAAATAGATTGTTTTAATTCGTTTTCCGTTATATTAAATGGGTCTGCTGTATCGCGGAGTGTTCGTCGTATTTTGAGCATTCGATTTCCCCGATTTCGCATCACCATTACGATCACTAAATTATTCATGGTACAAATTCGCGCGTATCGAACTTTTATTCCTTAACATTCTTTAACCAATAAAAATGGACCGACTTTCAATTTTTTATGGAACCGATGTAACTTCCAGGCAAATCACGCTCACGAGCATGCGCACAACGGTTCTCGACACAGTATTTCGTGTCGAGTAAACTCACGCGGATAATCTCGTCTTTTCACCTAGTGAGATTCACCGTAATAGGGTGAGCTACTCACTTCCGTCATTTTCACTCGATTCGAGAACCGTAATAAGCCCCCAGATGCGAGGTGGAGCAGAGTCACGAATTTATGGAGACTGTATGTTAGGAGACCGAACTAAGTCATCCCCACCCCTGAAAAAAACGTCCCCGTTTTTGCCGCTGTATATCTATAGCTACAGGTACCCTAAAGTTCGCTGCGCCTCTAGTGGCGTTAAGTAAAGGCTCAGGTCGTCATGGGAACCGCTATTAGGTAAAATTAATAATTAAATAAAACAGATTATATAGATTAATAGATTATTATTATCATTAATATCATTGTTATTATTATTATTTATTCTTTATAGATTTATTTAATCTTTTTCTAATCGATAAATAATTACCCTTAAATTTTCAATTTTTAAGACCGGTACTTGCGATACATTACGCACGTGGAGACTACTACTCCTGGCTGCCGCTAGAGGCGCGTCGAACTTTAGACTATCGTATACATATATATGTATACGAAGTAAGCCACTGGTCATGGGTAAATAAAATATTTGTAGAAGGGAAAGTTGATTTAAAAAAAAGGGTAGGACAAATAGTGAGCCACGGGGACACCATCGATGAACATTCCTGTATATAAATCTTGAAACTCATGGTTTTACATAGCTCGATAGACGCATCAAACCCTTCAAATGAAAGCAAAATCCATATTTCATGGTCCCAATCTGCGTACAGAGTTAGTAACTCTCCATTATATGTAACCAAATCATAGCACGCAAACTACTTAATTATATTATCTTCATTCCACTGTCCCAGAACCGTTGTCAATATCGCTGCAGTATCATTGTCAGCCAACGCAGCTATTGTAGTTTGCAACACAGAAGTACCAGAAACACGCAACCTTCAACGGAACCAACTACAGCATCACCCACTGCGGAATCCGAACTGCCATCAGACACACCCACATCTCCTACTGTTCTTACAACTATTATTACTACTACTACTACTACTACTACTACTACTTTAACAATAACCACAGAGACCACAACTACGGCAGGGACCGCAACTACCGCAGAGACCACAACGGACGAACCAGCCACAGCGTATGCACCGACCACAACAAACGCACCAACCACAGCAGACGCACCAACCACAACAGATGCACCAACCACAACAGACGCACCAACCGCGACTTCTGAACCAGATCCTGAACCTGATAGCTCCGAGGAAGATACTGTACAGACGACAACGGAAGATCCAGGCGCAGGAGCAACAGCAGCTCATGTTTCATTTTTGCTCTTAATTATATCTTTGTCGAGTATTTTGCTTCGAGTTTAGAGTTTTACCATGTCATTCCTTCTCATGTTACATATCACTTCTGATATTGTTTTTCCATGTACTGGTAAAAAATAAGATTGGTTGGGGTAGCGTCAGATAAAAAAGACCTAGCAGCGACCTTAACGCTCACCGAAAATAAATATGATAGTTTAAAAACGAATTCATTTACAATTTATTCATGTTTCATCCGGGGTAATAAACAGGATGAGAGTAACACCTCGCTAAGTCGTAGGACTCGGAGCACTGGAAAGCGAAGAAATCCACGAAACCGATCGCTTATTATGTATTGTTAAAAAATTAGCTTTTGCGGGCTAATTGCAATTATTTAAAGAAACTTGAAGACCTGAAGACTTGAGCGGATTGAGTTAAATAAAATGTGGGTCCTGAGTCAAAATAAGAGATTCAAGTCAAAGTAAATAAATTGTCAGAGAAATTGTATACATATATTGGAAAATGCAAGGAAAATGTGTGCTCACAGTTTGAAGTGTAAAACAGCACTGTTTTTACAATAATGTTGGTTGACACAGCAACCGATATTTTACTTCAGATATTTATGATCATTTATTTGTATAGTGAATGTTTGAGACTACTAGACCGCATGCATTAAATATACTGAGAAACACCCTCCGTAAAAGTATATATTAGTAACCATTAGGAAGCGCAATGCGCAATAGAGCGGCACTCATTCAACAAAACATTTCAAACGAGCAATGAGCTGCCAGGTTACAAATAGTTGTGTAAGAAACTTGAATACGATCAGTTTATCAGCTATACAGTAAAACCTCTGGCACTGTCGCTAGTCGAGACTGACAACCCTCGGCACTGTCTCGTATTGGCCTACTTTTTCCCGACCAATCAAAAGCAAGTACAGGGCCGTAGAATTAACCTGATAGCACCCAAGGTTTCGTAACATACACGGGCGACGCTAAGGCGTCACGGTAGTCAGTAGATACGGTACTGCTAGAGGGGCATGGTGGTGGTAACTAAGCGACAGTGCCGGAGGTAGGACAGTACCGGAGGTGACAGTGCCGAAGGTTTTACTGTAGTTATGCAGTATAGCAGCTTCGCGGCGTGACCTGTGCGAGCCTCTCCATCGGGGGGTTCAGAACCCCCGTATTTAGGCACCCAAATAGAGAGCGTCGTCATAATGACCGTACGGTGCAACCATCACGGGCTGTTGGAGTTTCACAGCGGTTCATGACAGCTGTCAGATGAAAAAAAGGTTGAACAGGTAGTATCTGCGGGGTAACCTACGTTTATGCAACCGGGCATAAAGGCTATATATTTTTCCTCGTATTTTCCCCAAACTGAGTGCGCAAAATAGTACATTACGATACGAGTGCGGTAAAACTTTTTCTGACGAGTGTTGCAATCACACGAGATCAGATGAAGTTTTTCCGTCGAGTATTGTACAAAATTTTACTTCATGAGGTGTGAAAATGGGGATTCTAGCCACGCGATACGTGCATAAAATGTCCATTATTACACTGAGTAGAGTAATAGTACATTCCCGCACTAATGCGGGAATTGAATCGGAATGTCTTTTTCGATCGACCATCCATAAAGTACGCCTGTTCGGTCATGTTTTGGTCAAGTACGACTTTACGGACACGTGTTTAATTCAATCATATACTACCATTTCAGAAATATAAGTAGGCCCGTAGAAAAAGTCCAGGCACCCTAAGGGTGCCGTCCCATGTAGGACCGGTTCGCCGGAATCCGGAATCACGGAACGGAATAGACGGAAAAGTGACTAGAATCCGTGTTCCGCTAATTTCATGCCGTCGTATTTCTACGGAATGGTGGATCCGTTCGAAACCCGCAATTCATTAACAGGAGTTACCAGGAGTAGATTATCCACAGCAAAGAGTCTTAGGTTTACAGTGCGATTATTAATCATGAGTACTAATACACTTTAGAATTCATGATTAAATTTGCTCAACAGGTGTAAACAGGTGTCTTTCTAAAATTTGCAGGGTTATGTTCATGTAGGTTCCGTGTTCCGTTCCGTCTATTCGCATCTTCTTGTGTTTCATGTACCCAAATTCCGGAACGGAGTGCCGGAGAGTCAACTTTTATTTCATGAAATAATTAATTATAGTTACAGAATTTGATCTTACATAGAAGCTGATTAGATAAATTATATACAGGGTGTTGCAAAATTCGCGCACCATCTGCATACCAGCGGATTCCTTGCGAAAGATTGAGACGAGTGGCTATTGCAAAAACGTCCGCGGGGACTTAGTTTTTCCGTAAAAGCACTTAATAACGAACCAATCAGCGTTCGTCTTTAGAAAAGCCTGTCTAAAATCTGTATCGCCGTCTGCCCCACTACGGAGAAAAAGACAATAAAGTGTGGTGTTCCCCGCTCCGCCTGTCTAATTGTGTCTAATGTTAAGCGCTTACGGTGGCTGCGAGCGCGGCGGGCGGAGCGGGCGGAGCGGGGCACACCACATATGATTGTCCTGTTATCCGTAGTGGGGCGAACGGTGATGCGGATTTTAGACAGTCTTTCCTGAAGACGAACGTTGATTGGTTCGTTATTAAGTGCTTTTACGGAAAAACTAAGTCCCCGCGGACGTTTTTGCAATAGCCACTCGTCTTAATTTTTCGCAAGGAATCCGCTGGTATGCAGATGGTGCGCGAATTCTGCAACACCCTGTATAATGATACAAGAGCTTTATCTGAACAGACAAATGTAGCCAAATAGCACAAATATAAATCGGCTCCATTCCGTCGTTCCGTGCAATTTCGGTACATGGGACGGTCGGGTCTTTTAAAACTCGGAACGGACTCGGAAATCGACTAGATTTCGTCTGCGTCCCGTTCCGTGATTCCGGATTCCGGCCATCCAGGAGCTTCATAAAGTTAGCCCCTCATCTATCCCGATTAAATTGATTCATTTTTTAATCGTTTGTTGGGCGTTTGTAGGTGTTTGATATCGAGGTCCCGACGTTTGATAGTAATTAATTGATTATTAATTAATAAAACAAATTCACCTAGAGAAATTAAATGATGCTGGCCCCTCATTAACCTCATATATTATCGGATTTGATTTCTCAGGCCTGGAATCGTTTGTTGATCGTTTCTAGGTGTTTGATATCGCTTTTCCAACGTTCGATAGTCAACCGATGATCCGGAAAGATTGAAACAAATCTTATGGTAGAGATTTCCCCTAGGGAATTTTTTAATCCTAGGGAATTTTCTCTGGATCCGTCAATCTCCTATAGAGCTGGTCGGATTGGACCTGGAAAATTCCCCTTGGACCCGTTTCCTCTGCAACTTTTTCTATTGATTGAGCATCGACTGCGTATTCCCAACAGTGCCTGATTTGTCCTACTTTACACCAATGAAATTGTATTCCCCAATAAAGTCTCACATGATCTTGGACAAATACCTAGGGATACAAGCGCGCGCCAAACAGTTATAATTTTCGAATTATAAATTCAAATTAGTCTCACATCCGAAATTTTGAAAAATAAGATCGCGTAACTTCACTTCTTCATGTAAAACGTGAAATTAGAACTGTTTTCAAAATGGCGTGCGCTTTTATCCCTAGGTATTTGTCCAAGATCATGTGAAACTTTATTGGACATTAAAATTTCATTGGTCTAAAGTAGGACAAATCAGGCAGTATAGGGTGTCTATGCTCAATTAATAAAAAAAGTTGCAGAAGAAGCGGGTCCAAGGGGAATTTTCCGGGTCCAATCCGACCAGCTGTATGGGGATTGTCGGGTCCAGAGGAAATTCTCTAGGATTCAAAAATTCCCTAGGGGAAATATCTACCATAAGATTTGTTTCAATCTTTCCGGATCATCGGTTGACTATCAAACGTTGGAAAAAGCGATATCAAATACCTGCAAACGACCAACAAACGATTTCAGGCCTGAAAAATCAAATTCGATAATAATTAAGGTCTAACGTTTGGCGGTGCTGTCATCGGCACAGACCCTCAATATCCGCCTAGGATATCCTCGCGCGGAAATTCAAAACAGTGGCATGAAATGAAGTTACTCAATGAACTCGGTCATAGTTCAGAACGTTCAGAACCACAGTTCATAACAATAAAATTTTTCATTATAATCGTACTTCTTGTTTAAACAATTAAATCAAATATAAAAGGTGACGGGTTTAATAGGCGGTGATAATTCATTATTCAAAAAAAACCAAATCGAAGAAAATAATAATAAAAGAGTACAGTAATATGAGGGAGAATTGAATAAGAAGAGATACTGCTTGATATCATTCAAATAACTAAAGATATGATAATAAATAATAACAAAGGATTACAACTATATTTAATTAAAAGATCTAAAATAACAGGAGATATCAGATAATATCACAAGGGATAATGAAAGATATAATTACCAATTTGATTAAGAAGCAATAGTTAAAAAGAGTTAATGAGGTTTCGGCTACATGCCGTAAAAGGCGATAAGTCATTAATGGATTAACTAACTAACTATAATCGTACTTATATGTAAATTGGACTGTGAGGTGGGAGTTTTTGGGATGAATATTTTTAGACACAAACAGACACAAAAAATTGACCAATGATTTATTTACATATTCCAAATTGACAAAGAAAAAAGGAACATGTGCTCAATGAAGTATTAAAAAATAAAAAATAAACGATATTTACACCAGTCTAGACTGCTTGCGATACAGTCGCATTTTCTCCTTTTTTTAATTATTTATTTCGTTATGACGGTCACACGCAAAGTGCATACGAGTAATTAAGTAAAATTTGATCAAACTTTTCGTGAGAGAGTCTTTACAAATGTCACACCCAACTTTTGGTATCTGAACATTTTCTAAGTTATCAACAACGCTAAATAGTGTATTTGAACTAATTTTTTGCGTCGATAAAACTTTTGTTATTGTATCTTCTACTATGGATATTAATGAAAATACACTTGCTGATGGGTGAAGTAATCTGCCCTGGCTTTTCAAAATTATAAGAGCATCATGTTCTAGATAAGCGTCCGGAGTGATACTAACAAGACTTTCCAGGCATAGTTCGCACGAAGTAAATGTCCTTGCTTTTCGAGCAACGTAGCCAGTGATGTATGCCTTCACGAATTCGTTCGTTCCTTGTGCATTGCTGTAATTGTGGTCTATTTCATGGATTTGAGAAAGCTCCTCCAAATTCGTTCCTTGTTGTATAATTGCATCCAGTTTTGCTTCAAGCGATGTTTTAGCACTGAAGTCGTTGTCATTTCTCAGATCATGAACATTCAGAAGATGCAACATTTTGCCTGGTGCACATCCTCTTGACAGAAATGCACCAATTGTTTGTATCCATGTTCCCCGGAGTGGCTAATACAAAAATACCAGTCCATGGTTTCCAAGTTGATCGAGTTGCGATGAGGGTGTGTGCTTTCCCAGATCAGTGAATCCCATATTTTTATAAGTTTTCCTCTCGAAGTAAATCCACTCGCTAAGCTGCATCTCGTCAATGAGAAGGGAGCCTGGTACATCAATTACATTAGCCAATTAGGTCTAGGCTTCGCTCAGAGATATAGCATTAATGTTTAAGGTATTTTTAATTGTTAAATTGTTTCCATCGAAAATCGAAGTTGATTAGAAACCAATACATTTGTTGAATCTATTTCCATTTTTTGTTTTAGAATCATTATATTCCTCTTGTTATGTGAGACTATTAATTTACCTCTTGTTAGCTCTGGTGCCATGGAGTCAGCTTTCTTTTTCAGGCAGTTAAATACTGATTTATGAAAGCCAAAGTTAGCATTAATATTGCTGATGTACTTAGTCAGTGTATCTTTTGTAGGAAGTGGAAGGATGTCTCGTCTTATCAGCAGACATTCAAAGATCCATTCTTTGGTGTATCGTCGACCTTGTTTTCCACTTTTCTTAGCTGCTGAAAAGCAGGACAGCTTCCTGTTGTGCTTCCGGTAGTTGATCAATCGCTTTTGATGAAACAGACTTTTCCCGCGTAGCACACTTTCTCTTGTAGGAATTGAGCTCTTTCTTCAGCGCTGACAACTAGTATAGGTTGTAAATTTCCAATAAAAAATGTGATAATTTCCGTTCTTAGATGCTGATTTATTAATCTAATTGAAACACGTTCACATATTTGGCATGAGACACAGTAAGTAAGACAAGTTCATTGTCAGTAAGACAATGACAAAGCTACTACTAGCGAGCTATCTCTCTATATACGCTGCTTCTGATAGTACAGAATGATCGGCGCGCGTTCCAGTATTATTATATTTCAGTGCTCCTAACATACAGTCTCCATAATGTAACACGTAGTATATCTACCTACAGGGTGATTCTTTTTGCGCGCACCATTTGGTAAGGGTAGATTCCTTGTGAAATTCTAAGACTAATTTTCCTTTACCAAAAAGTCCTGGGTCTAATATTTTCCAGGCTACAGAAGGTCTTAGTTGACCAATCACAGAGCTTACAGCTGCTCAAGTTAGAGCCGGTCAAAAGTATAAGACTAGCAGTGCCCGTGGCGAGTCAATTTCCAGTGAAATAAAAATAAATGATTAAATCTAGTGATAAATTTTTTCACCATATGGCATTTGGGTTACAGTTATTGTCGCCAGGAGTTACCAGGAGTTGTTTTCGTAAAACATACACTTTCATTATCTGTGACCAGAACAACACCTATGTTGGCTTCGTCCTCCGGGTACACCAGGTACACCGCTACGTAGTTTTCATCCTCCAGGTACATAGCTACGTAGTTTTTGTCCTCCAGGTCGACCGCACCGTAGTTTTCCTCATCCAGGTCCACCGTTACATAGTTTTCGTCCTCCAGGTCGACTGCACCGTAGTTTTCTTCGTCTAGTTCGACCGCACCGTAGTTTTCGTCATCCAGGTCCACCGTTACATAGTCTTCGTCCTGCAGGTGGACCTAGATAAGGGAAACTACGGTGTGGTCGAACTAGACGAAGAAAACTACGGTGCAGTCGACCTGGAGGACGAAAACTATGTAACGGTGGATCTGGATGAGGAAAACTACGGTGCGGTTGACCTGGAGGACAAAAACTACGTAGCTATGTACCTGGAGGATGAAAACTACGTAGCGGTGTACCTGGAGGACGAAAACTATGTAGCGGTCGACTTGGAGGACGAAAACTACGTAGCGGTCGATCTGGAGGACAAAAACTACGTGGCGGTGTACCCGGAGGACGAAGCCAACGTAGTGGTTGTCCTGGTCACAGATAATGAAAGTGTATGTTGTAGCATTGACTAAAGATTTGTAAAGACCTCCAGCCAGGGGTAATTTTTTTGACTTTCGACCAGCGAAATTTTCACTACGTTTTTGACGTTGTCCAGGTGTTCGAATTAATGACTCCCGATCCCCAGGTCGTCCGCTTCGTAGTTTTTACTCTCGTGGTCTTCGGGTTGTTGATTTCCGTGATCCAGGACTTTCGACCCGTAGTTTACGTTGTCCAGGGGGTCCAACTGGTGACTTACGTTTCCCAGGTCGTCCGCTTCGTAGTTTTCACTCTCGTTGTCCTCGAGCTGTTGATTTCCGTGATCCAGGACTTTCGCCCCGTAGTCAACGTTGTCCAGGTGGTCAAACTTGTGACTCACGTTCCCCAGGTCTTTTGCTTGGTAGTTTTTATTCTAGTCGTCATCGGGCAGGTGATTTCCGACCTCCAGAATTCTCACTACGTTTTTGACAATATCCAGGTGTTCGAACTGATGACTTTCGATCTCCAGGTCGTCCTGACGACAACTAGAATTAAAACTACAAAGCAAAAGACCTGGGGCACGTAAGTCACCAGTTTTACCACCTGGGCAACGTAAACTACGGGGCGAAAGTCCTGGATCCCGGAAATCAACATCTCGAGGACAACGAGAGTGAAAACTACGAAGCGGACGACCTGGGGATCGGAAGTCATCAATTTGACTACTTGGACGACGTAAACTACGGGGCGAAAGTAAAACTACGAAGCGGACGACCTGGGGATCGAAAGTCATCAATTCGAACACCTGGACAACATCAAAAACGTAGTAAGAATTTTGGTGGTCGAAAATCACCTACTTGACGACAACTAGAATGAAAACTACGAAGCAAAAGACCTGGGGAACGTAATTCACCAGTTTGACTACCTGGACAACGTCAACTACGGGGCGAAAGTCCTGGAGGACGGAAATCAACAACCCAAAGACAACAAGAGTGAAAACTACGAAGCGGACGACCTGGGGAACGTAAGTCAACAGTTTGACCACCTGGACAACTTCAACTACGGGGCGAATGACGCAGGGCACGAGAATGACCGACCGGACGACGTAAGAACTAAAAATTACGGAATAAAAAACTAAATTTCAGGCAAAGTTCATGCGACGCGGATACTATCAATTTTTCAGGATTGCTACGAGACTGAGCACGTCACATTACGGCCGTCTGATAGGGTTGACTAAACCTTCTATAACTCAAGAACGAGCGGTCCCTTGAAGTTTTTGATACGGAACTTTATTCTTAGATTTTGATAAGGAATCTGCATGTGAAATCTTTTCCGCGACTTGAGAATCACGCTGTTATATCGACCGTGCGACTTTTTGACCTCTACAGCCTACAAAAATGGAACCATTTATACCAACTGTATTATATAGGGCATTTCTATTAATACCCAATTATGTTGGTTGGTTTTTGAACCATTTTTAGAATGTATTGAACTCAATATATCGCGTTACTAATGCCATAAAGTCGTAAGCGACATTATACGACCTTTTGGTCTTCTTAAAGCCAGAAGGTCGTATAATTTCTTTTTTTTACGCCATTCGCCTAAAAACTCACAAATATGAACAAATCCATCAAAATTTTGAAAATCGAAAATTTTGGTCGATACGACCTTCTGGCTTTAGTTTTGAGAGAAAATCGGGAAAGATAAAGCCAGAAGGTCGTATATATCGACCAAAATGTGAGAAATGACATCATCCATGAAAGAAACATGAATTGGAAGTGATAGTAGATAAAATAGGGCATAAACATGAATTTTGGTCGATACGACCTTCCGGCTTTAGTTTTGAGAGAAAATCGGGAAAGATAAGCCAGAAGGTCGTATCGACCAAAATTCCAGAAATCACGTTATTCACGAACAGAAACGAATTAGTGGCGGTGAAAAGAAAATCTGACGAAATAATCACTTGTTCAAAATGAAAAAAAAATATTGCAATTTTTTTGATTGAAGAATAGAAATTTCGATTTCAATTTTATTTCAATATTTGAGAAATTTCGGAATCACATTTTCTACGAAAAATAACCAATGAGAAGTGATCGTAACCGAGAAAACAGGAAAAATCGAAATTCTGGTCGATACGACCTTCTGGCTTTATCTTTCCTGAGTTTCTCTCAATAATAAAGCCAGAAGGTCCTATCGACCAAAAAAATCGGGGAAAAAAAAAATGGTGGATACGACCTTTTGGCTTTAATTTTCCTGATTTTTTACTGAAAATAAAGCCAGAAGGTCGTATGTACTCGGACATTCTAATTCTGCTTCTAATTTTCGATTTTCCCAATTTCAATTGATCTACACGTTATTGGTGATTCCGAAGCGAATCCAGAAAAAAAAAAATTATACGACCTTCTGGCACTTAAATCGAGTTTTTGGCGCTTACGACCTTATGGCATTAGTAACGCGATGTATGTTGAGAATATCTACTCCAGCATTCTTCATGTTTTTTTGCTACGAATGATTTTTCAACCCATTTTATATTTTTTAGACTCTCAACTCGATGCAGTTTTTTTCAACTTGGAACTGATCAGATTTTGGATTCAATCCGTCCAGTAGCTTTTGAATTAGTCAAGAAATAAATTTTTTTTTGATGATATCTCGAAAATGGATCAACGGATTTAGATGATCTTGGTCTCAATCGGTAGGATTCGCGCCAACTCAGATCTGATTGAATTTTGAAATCAATTCATACAGTAGTTCTCGACAAAATTGAACGATCCATCATAATCATACTAATTAAGACAATCATATTTCGTAGAAAATATATTGTAAACGATAAAAGAATATTCTCTGCGCGGAAAGTTCGAGGGTTGGCCCATCGTGATCAACCAAATCACACGCTTGTTCATATTCATTATAATGGGTATATAAATACACGTATTTATTATTGCAAAGTTCTAATCTTTTTCTACGAAACTAGAAACAATTTGCAACTCAGAAATATTTTTCGTTCCATATTTCATCCCGCACAGAAATCAAGAATCAAAAAACCACGTTCGGAGTACTAACATCTTGACATTTAGCGGCCATTACCGCTCCCAGCCTCTGACAATCGCGAAAATTACAACAAAAACGTAGAATACAACTGCCTCCTTCATCGTTGTCGAAAACAATGATGTTTTGGCATGGTTGTGTCTGGAATTCCCTATAGAATCGGGCTCCCGTCTGATATTTTGCATTTTTAATGCGTCGGCTTTGATATAAGTCGACATAAATGGCACGCCAAAACTTTTCAATCAAAAAAAAAAAAAAAATTCCCGATTTCATCCGATAATACGTACCAGTTCGAACTCATTACTCGTTAAACATCGGCTGCCGAAAGGACAATTCGATTCATGCCTCCGTTTCGGAGATATTCGCGAAAAAAGACAGGCCGGTAAAAATCGAGTATACTCTCCCCTTAAGTCGTTCCAAAGACATACCTCACGTATCTAATAAGTAAAGATCCATGCTTAGATAGAACTACTCCGTGGATAGAATCAATACCCGTGAGAATGACGGGAATAACTCATGTTAGTGACGCAGTGTTCAGAGAAATTGCGTCAGAAATATAACCTCATTGGCATTGCCACTGTATTCTACAATCTCATTGGTTCATAAAAACGGGCCAACCGCAGACGCTGTATCAAAAGAACGAACGGTAAACAGCTGGAAGCACACAGAAGTGCATAAGCTATAGGCAGAATGCATAACCATAGATATAAATATAGGATCTGCAGTAAAAGCGAAGTGATGCGCATGCGCTATGTCTTCTGCTTTCTGCTTTCTGCTTATGGCTTATGGACTTCTGTGTGCTTCCACCTTAAATCTTCCTCGGTTCTTTCTGCTTCCCCGCCACAATAATCAAGACCCGCCCTGGCAGCATAAGGGTACCGTCCCATGTAGGCCTGGAACGGAAAAACGGAACGGAATCTAGTGACCTTTTCCATGTATTGCGTATATGTATACACCGACACATACGACGTTCCGTTCTGTGATTCCGGATTCCGGCGAATCGGGCCTACATCGGACGGCAGCCTAAGATATTCTGGTTCTCTAGCCGTTCGCAACCATTCGCAACGCCATCACCGCGTCTGATATCAAGGCGTATCTTGTCTTGTTTGAGGAGTCAATATAACGCAGTATAACGCGTTACATAAGTTCGAACGGCCATATCTATTGCCCTTAGGTGTTATATAGATTTATATCTATAATGGAGAGTGGGAAGCTAGATATAGATAGCGAGGTTAAAACACCGAAGGAGCCAGTTGCTACGTACAAGCCAATTCCGGAGGACGACTCGGTTCTCGCATCGAAAGAATCAACTAAGGAAGAACTGAAAATGGCGAAACACGACGGCGATACTGATACCGAAGACGGAGCCCAGGAGCTTATGCTAAAAAACTCTGGGAAAATCAATTCTAACAAAGATGCCAACGAGGTATACATACATTACATCGTTCATTAAGTTCCATCATTTCCTTCCGTTCGACTCCAATATGTTTCGCCATCAGTTCTAAATTCTCGATTCTTTTTTTTTCCGCATTCTACACCGAACTGATCATTTTCTTCTAATTCTGAATTACGCCTAAATTCGTTCAACTCGCCTATCAACCTGTTCAACACGCCTAATAAATTGTATAAATAATGTCTCACCAGTTTATTACAAAGAAAAAAGAGTGATCATATATTTTCCGTTTATTCCGTTTTGTAATCAGAAATTAATACTTTCTTAGCAATTGTTCAAGATTGTTGCATCGCTTGTTGAAGCATATGCGGAAATTCGATTTCTTTCACATTGTAAAACTTTTGTCGCTTAAAACGTTTAGAAATTAGATAAAAAGCAAGCAACTCGATAAGCACTTTCTAGCGTGTCATTGAATTTTCAACAACCGTAACTTTGTGGTAGTGAAAATAGCTTCTGTCATTAACTGAGGGTGGATAAAATTTTCTTTTCAATAGGTAAAGTTCATGTCGGAAAATGGAGATGCAAAGATCGACATTGAAACAGTTAAGCAAACCTTGACTGGTATGACCAAGGAGGAACTTATGAAGTTTGCAAACGATCCATTCTGGATACGACTTAGATGGTTCATGTTTGTTACCTTCTGGCTTTTGTGGGTAGCCATGTTAGCCGGGGCTATAGCCATAATCGTTATGGCACCCAAATGCACCGTTCCTGCGCCTAAGAAATTATGGCAAAAGAGTGCAATCGTACGACTGGATCCAACGACAATACCAAACGGCCTCAAGGGACTAGAACCTATTCTGGAAGAACTTAAGGAAAAGAACATCAAAGCTATTAGTATCGGATCAATATTGAAATCAATAGAGGGTAAATATCGTCAACCTCTGTACTATTTGATAAAGAATCAACCAATTGAGTGAATAAATTTCTTCCCAGGGCACACGGTAGATTTCAGAGACATTCAACCCGAATTAGGCAACATCGAGAACTTCAAAGCACTTGTTGAAGCTGCCAAGCAGGGCAATCAAGAAATAATACTCGAAATTGATCCCAACCACACTTCTATGAACCATACTTGGTTCAATGCTTCCGTGCATAGGGCTGAACCCTATACCAACTACTATGTTTGGGCTGATAAGAAGGAGCAAAACGGAGAGCAGATCCCACCAAACAATTGGGTAAGAGTACTTATTTAGGGGCCCCAATATCTTGCGACAATTAACACAGCTACTGGTATTAAATAGTCCATTTGTGTTTCAGCTGAGTGTTTATAACGGAAGTGCTTGGGAGTGGAATCCTATAAGACAACAATACTATCTTCACCAATTCAACAAGACTCAGCCCGATCTGAACTACGCAAACCCTGCTGTGGTCAATGAATTTTCTGTGAGTGTACAGTGCAGACGATTGTTCGCTATGTAATATCACACTTTCAATAATTCAACATTATTACGACAGCATATTTTGACTCACTGGATGAAGCTTGGAGTCACTGGCTTCCGACTGGCCAACAGCCAATACTTGTTGGAAAATCTCTCTGCAGGAGATGAAACTACCCAGGATATTGATTCAGATATCTACCAGTCGCGACTGCATATCCACACACGTGACCTGACCAATGATACCCAGATACTGCTGAAGTGGCGGAACGTGGTTTCCAATTTTACTAAAAACGAAGGGTAAAATTTGCTGCCAAATTTATTAGCCATAACACTTTATCACACTCGTTTTACCATTTCGGAAAACTTCTTCCAGGCTCTTCTCGCTACAAGAAGATGTTAAGAACGACACGTTGGAAATCTTCAATGACAACTCCACGGTAGACCTCCCGCAAAAGTCTAGCTTCTTATTTACTGCTGATGCTGATATATCAGCTTCTGCTATAATAATTGGAGTTAACAATAGTCTACCATCAATCGCGGAAGAAGATAATCCAAACCCGGAAAAGAAGATCAAAGAATCCTGGCCTGCTTGGGATGTAAGCATAATATTCCTATCGGAAATCAATTTTTCGAGAGCAAAATACACTTTTATCGATACTGCACAGCTTCTGAAGTTTACATGTCGCTAATGTCGATTCTCTTCCAGCTCAATGGTCCACAAAAGCCTTTGAACGAGCGAATGAATCAATCAGTGGCTGAAAGTTTGACTTTAATGACTTTGCTGCTACCTGGAACTCCAATCCTTAGTCTTGCTCAGACTGAATATCCAGGTAAGGCTTTTGAAGCGCTGGCTAAAGCGCGTGACCAGCCTGCTTTTCTCCACGGAAACACAAAGATTAATGTCACCATTGGGACTGTCTTTGTCTACACTAGGTACGTAGAATATATTCTTCTGCTAGATGAAAAAAGGTATCTCTTAGCTTGAGGTTGTTGGACAAAACAGTGCTTATGTCTATTTCCTAATTTACACAGGGTTGTGGTATCAATTTTCGGTACATTACTGAAAATATTAACTATTCTTCTAACAAGCACGACACTTACATCTAACATATCCTGTACTGTAGGAAATTCAATATAATAACATACTAATAAACAGTCAAGATTTATTTGTCAAGCTTCTCATGTATACTGGTGGTATCATCAATGCTGTAAATGAATGTACGCAATCCCTTTAAAAAAAATTGAGAGCCAATCTCAATCGAGTTCGCACTGATTCTCAATCTAGTTCTAATTTTAGGTAACTAGGTTCTGCAACAGTTGAATACTTCTCCGAATTCCCGTAGGAACTCCTTTTTTTTCATATGACACAAAATTGTTAGTCCTCTATAATTTCTTTATCAAATGAAATGAGATAGTGCTAAAAATGTGTGGTTTGCCACCGCCGAGTAGCTAAATATTCCAAAAAATTCTACGATTTTTCTGATGATAACTGGATTTGTAAAAAAAAATTCGAAATTTTGATAAAACGGAATCCTTAGTCACTTTTTGCTGAAGTAAAGCATGGGAGAAACTAAGAATCGCGTTTTCGAGGTGACTAGAACGTGTGTCAAGGCCCCTTGAATGAAATCGAAATTCTTTCAGCATTGAGAATAATAGCAATCGATTGATACTTGTTGAAATAATATCCATATGAATCACCGTAATTATTTCTAAATATAAACTATGAAGATCTGAGATAAAGTTCGAGTTGTATTCAACTTTGAACGCAAAAGAAAAGAAGCATATCAGATCCATTGTGAGATACTGGCCCGTATTCACAATGCAAGCTTATCTGAATGTGCAAGCTTCCGAGTTAAATGCAGCTTGGTGATTGGCTAAACTCAGACTCCTGGCCAATCAGAAGTCTGCATTCAATTCTCACACATGCATTTTCAGATGAACTTGCGTTATGAATACGGACCACTTGGGTCCATAATAATAACTTCATTGAAAGCAATAAGGTAATTCCAGTCTCAATTCAACACTTCCTGCCTAAGTCTTATCACCAACTGTTAACACTAGCCACTTACTGCAGGTTAACAATTACGATTTTAGCTTAACTGAACTCACTAACAAACTAACGCGAGGTTGATTTTTCCCTGTTCCATGTTCACATCTGTGCACAACAGAAACTGGTAAGTTTAAACTAACCCGTCGCATGTTCAGTTGCATGTAACAACTATGTTATGCAATTTATTCGGGGTCGTTATGATCGTGAAACTTAGAATGCAGTATTGAAACATATTTGAGTGTTTAGCGTAGAAGTTTTCGATAGATAAATGTCAAGCCGAAACGTCAAGTACGAGGAATTTTGTTGACAAATTGATCCTCATTTACGAACCGCAGACGACTGAAACAAGATTTCCCAAAACGAATGTGTATTTCTACGGGACGTTTGCTGACTATCTTGAGTGAAAGACGTTCTTATAAAGTAGAATTGATGAAAGTCCAAGAGCCAGTTGTAGCGGACGACAGCAGTAATGTGATTTGCGTTCATTCGAAATAAACATTACTGGTAATATGAATTGGAAATGGCTAAGCACGTGTGTGTGCTACAGCTTGCTTTAAACTTCGATTAAATAAAAAACACAATCGTTCTCGTGAAAGTCGCGTGCCCGTTCAGGCTCAATTTGTTCACGAGATTCCCTCGCTTCTGATATCTTCATACTCGAAACTAGATCTTATATATTTTCTTTGAAATTTCATTGCGTAACGAAGCCCTTCAGCTTTCGTAAGACAGGAATAACGGCCCGCTCTAAAAAAAAATATACTTACATATTGAATCCCATGGTTGACAAAAATATGTTACTAATTTAAATATTTAGGTGCAATGTCTATGATAAGAACTGCTTGCCAATGCCGAAATCTAACGGACTCACTTATATTCTAGCTTGTATCAGCTACTTTTATGCATTTGACCTTGGCACTCTAGTTACGAAAATATTCCAATTGTTTAATAACATTTTCTATAGGGTGAAAAGCGGCAACCCTGGTTATTTAGTTGCATATCAGAGTGGGGACAATTCAGCCACTCTGGATCTCAGTAAATTCGACAGAGTTCCTGACGAAGTAACCATAATTGCTCTCAGCTCCAACTACGCTGAGAAAGGAATTGCTGCTGAGTAAGTTTATTAAGTTTACTAACAAGTCAACTCATTTGGAGATTTAATCGAGCATTGAAATTAACATTGTATATTTCTGTTCCAGGGATATAGTACCTTCGGACAGCGTCCCCATCTCTCCCAAGAGTACATTGGTCGTGCAATATGCACCAAAATCATAATAATTCAGCGCTGTTGTTCAGATATTTCAATGTACCAATCTGCTTCTAATTATTGATTATATAATCGTTCCAGTTTCTGTATTCTGCATTTACTTATATGACTGGAATACATACACGTGTAACTATGTAGTGAACTTATGATAGAAATACATGTTCACTGATAATTATTGTATTCACTTGTTATCACCTGTGATATCCCAATTACTGTTCTCCCATTGCTTGCAAGATACCGACGTATTTTACCGTACAAATAATTGAACAGTCGAAGGTTTTCTTGTATATTTGAACTTTTTACAAAAATCATTTAGATATTTCAATCAAGGATCTTTATATTACATACTTAGTTTTAAAAAATATTAAATTGAACAGAAATGCTACGTAATCTGTCCTTCCATTCTTAGCGTATTTATCATTCCGTATGAAGTTTGTTGGGGTCTGTGAACCGAGCAGTAAGAATGTAGAAGAGCGCAGGCAACGGAACCAAGACAAGCATCATTGGGTGAATGCTCAGTTCTTTGCACGTGGCAACTGCCGTTACTCCGTACCCATGCAGGAGCCAATGACCAAGTATTACCACTACGTTTCTTATGTCCGATATCGAGCTTATCACCAGCGACTTCATTGACTGTAATAAAATATGGGAGTGAGATATGAGATCTGGATGAGTCATATTATAGCAGAATCAAACAAAGATTGAATAAAATACATAAAGGGCATTCCACGCCAACTCGACCTGGGTCTGACCCTCGACCCCTTAGATTTGGTCCGTAATTTTTCATATGGTTGTTCTATCTTTCGAAAGCATGCTGAACTTTTTTCAGATTTTTATTATCAAATTTGTTCAAATCGAAAAATAAAATCACTTGATAAAAAAATCACATCGAAGGACACTTTTTAAAAATCTGAAAAAATTCTAAAAAATCCTGCATTTGATAGAAAGAATTTTGGCGTGCGGACGAGAGTGGACCGACATTTGCTTCTATCTGTAATTCGCGATTTCCGTGTAGAGAAAAATCGACGCGAAGGTCAGTTCACTGTAGGCAGTTGAAAAAATCTTTAAAAATTCTGAAAAATCCAGAGTTACATACATATAAGAATGTTCAAACAACTGTTCACAGTGAACTGACCTTGGCGTTTATTTTTCTATTTCCGTTTTTTTCCAGAAAATCGCAAATTACAGATAGAAGCAAACGCCGGCCCACTCTGGTCCACACGCCAAAATTCTTTGTATCGAATGCAGGATTTTAGAGAATTTTTTCAGATTTTCAAAAAAAGTCCATCGATGTGATTTTTTTCTTAAGTCATTTCAATACTCGATTTGAACAGAATTGATAATAAAAAACTGAAAAAAATTCAGCATGCTTTCGAAAGATAGAGCAACCATATGAATAATTACAGACCAAATCCAAGGTGTCGAGGGTCAGACCCAGGTCGAGTTGGCATGGAATGCCCCATATGCAATATTTGCAGCATATTTTCAATGAATACAAATGTAGAAATAAAGGTATGAAAGGAAAGGCATGCGTGAAAGAAAATCATGACAAAATTCAGCACTTAATAATCATGCTATAGCGATTGATATTTGACAGAAAACTGACTTGCATAAGGAACTTAAAACATGAATAGTTTGTCTGGCACTATAATAATGAATCACATACACTTATAGTGCGTTTTCTAACACCTAACAAGACTGAAAAGGTGGCTAACAATGTAAAAATCATATCAAAATATCTCTTTCTTTGTTAGCTAAAGATTAATTCGCGATTGGCCAGTAATTTCAAAAAGGTCAATCACTCGTGCCATTCTGGACGATATTTCAATTGCAACACCCATTCTTTCTTCTTCATTTATAAACTGGCTATATCAGATTGACAATCACCATTCATTCCTAAAACATCTTTGAATATCTTAGGTATATTCAATTATATCTTCATTATTATTGTTTGTTTTATTTTGAAGCAGCATTCACTCTCCCTATAAAACAGCCTGAAATCTATAGCAACACAATCCTGGCATAAACATAACATAATGTGGCAATTTTTGATTACCTGTTGATTTTTCTTACCTGGTTTAGCTTGAATGCAAAATGTGCCGCATTGGATAGGACAGATAGTATGATCGTTATATATGGAAAGGAATGATCTGTAAAAGAAATATGCTCAGAGTTTTATTACAATCGAAATAATCATATGTAACAACAATACTTGAATTTGATGATTTTACTCACATATAAGGCCACCGCCAATCGCGTGAAGCATAGCTAGAATAGGAAAAAAATACAACGCAGCATAGATGGAAAATTTTCCTTGCTTCGGTAAAAATTTCCTAGCTATCAATGGCCGGATGAGTAACATTAGTATTATGCCCAAAGCATAAAAAACGAAGACCATAGTATACCTGAAAATCATTAATTCCTTTTTAATCGATGCGAAATAAGAGCATTGCGATCATAAGATCATAAATCAAACAGTTGAATTTATAAGAAATCCAACAGCATTGTTTGGTAGTTGGTGAATAATTGAATGTACCGCAGATACAGAGCGTGAGATGACAATGGAATATCTAAGATTACAAAACTCTGGAATAAAGAGCTATCGACTGATTACTGGTTGTTGCGAATGTCTTGGGCTACTTTTGGGCATGCCCTATGCTTTGTTGTCCACAAGACAAGGTAGAAAGCTATTGATAATTTCAACACTTCTGCCAATTTGATATCAGAGTTACGCGTGAAAATCATTTCTTATTCAAATCACGTGCCATAGTGTCAATATCCAAGGACATAAATCTTTGGATCAAATCCGAATCCATGTACACCCTGTAGCAATTTGAGTTGGAAGTACATGCATCTTAGCTATTTCTCTTGAAAAAATGTTCATTTTATCATCGATAAAGCTATTTGTAGCAAATTTGAGCAGTGGACGGTACCTTGAGAAGGCAGAGTACTCATAATTACTCATTAGCAAAATTATCGCTAGATTACATTTCAAGCATTAGCTACAATAATAATATAACTGATTATGGCAGGCCCTCTCAGTTGGGGTAATATGCTCACGCAACTAAATGTGTTGAAATAGGATTTAGATCATGTCGATTGGTCAATGATATACTAACAGCGGATAAACTGCTTCTTGGGTACAATGCAGCGTCTCATTGTAATCAGGATTCGGATTATGAAGTAGAGTGTACCAATCTGACAAATGTCTAGCCTTGCAAGAGTTGATACCAAAAGTTCCAATTGGATGAGTTAGTTGCAGCGTTATAAGTGACGCTCCGACAATCTCGACCAAGGCGGAAAAATGCAACGCTATCACTTCCTTAGTGATGCTCCGCCGCATGGCTACCATGTCGATACAAAACCAGTGTAATACTAGGGCTAGTAAAGCCATGAACCCGAGGTACAGCCAGTCATAGAAAATCGGGGTGTCCTCACATTGTATGCAAGCAGAAGAGCTATTGCTTCTGAATCCTCTGGGACAAGCTCTACACTCACTCCAGCCGGACTCATTCAGGAATACTCGCCCACAGTACATGCCAGGGCAGCGTGATAGTGCATTCAACATGTCTTATTGTTTTTATGAAAAGTTCTGGTAGCTTCTAAAATTGTTTCATCACAAGTATCGTCTCACAGGGTGAGAATGGAGAAGAAAGATTTAGACTTTTGGTCCAGTCTCATAGACGCTCATAATCCGTATGGTTTAAATCAATAATTATTACCATTCTAATCAGTCGATCAAGTTTAGGGTCGGGGTCAGGGTTAAGATAGGTTAGGTTCCCCCCATCGTTTATTGTTTTGCATTATTTAAACACAAAATTCAAATGTTTAAATATGAAACATTCGCGAATATACTCTACGATTATATTAGATAAATTACATTGATTCAACTATTGAAATCTCGGGACACACCCATGTTGCATATCCATAATACTAGAGGAGTAGAGGCTGAAAACGTCAATGGGAACATCAGGAACTGGCACAACGGCATACCTACGAAGTATTAAAGATGAGGACGAACTCTGGTGACGGACTTAGTCCCTATTTCGTATGGCGTCCAAGTGCGATAGCCAGAGACCATCAGCCTCCGAAGTAGCAGCAGTGATCTTCCATGGGAAGGCTTACCTTCATCTCGAAGGTCTTTTAACCCTTGAGAAATAGGAAGGAAGGTTTCTAAAATATGGAAAAATTGGAAGGTTTTCTAGGTCATTTTTTTTTTTTTTGCATGATTTTTTAGTTGAATTGTACTAAATTTTCCAACGTGTCCGTCTCGTACACGAATCTATGGGTGGCATTCATAGTCAGGTTCGATTGGTCAAAAGCTGTTCTTAGGACGATCTTAAACATAAGACCTGATTATGAATACCACCCTTATGAGGTATTCCACGCCAAGTCAGCCACTTCCGAACCTTACGTATTCAGTTTTGGCTCGAAATTTTTCCAATTGTTATACCTATTGAAGAATGTTCAGCCAAAAATAAATATGTGAGATTCGGAAGTGGCACAGAGCGAGCCTGAGGAAAGTGGTGTTTCTGATGGTAAGGCAGTTCGTTTTTTTCTTTAAACTGACGACCTATCTACTGATATCTGATATGTCTATGACTGATATCAACACCTACGCCAATACCGCTCATAAGGTGGAAGCACACAGAAGTCCATAAGCCATAACCAGAATGCATAGCCATAGATATTAGATATAGGATCTGCAGTAAAAGCGAAGTGATGCGCATGCGCCATGTCTTCTGCTTTCTGCTTATGGCTTATGGACTCCTGTGTGCTTCCACCTATAGAATACCGCTACGTCGTCTGTAAATATCAGTCATAGACATATCAAATATCGGTAGGTAGGTCGGTAGTCTAAAGGAAAAATCAAACTGCCTTACCATCAGGAAAACCACTTTCCTCAGATTCGCTCTGTATGTATTCATTGTACGGAACTTGACTCAAAACAATCTTTATTGCATGATTTATACAGAATTTCAGAATTGAAGTATAAAATCAACCGAATATAATGATTATTATTATAGATAATAAAAAAAATTAAAAAAAGATGTTATCGGTCGAAAATGCGATACATGCAGTTATATTGTATACATTGTAATGGACCGCCAAGCAATGATAACAAGGGTCTCTGCCGATGACAGCACTGTCAAGAGTCAGATTTTTTGGAAACGGCTTTTCTTTTAATTTCCCAGCCAAGAGGTCGCAGCAGGTCAACACATAGATCGATTGCGCATCACTTAATTACGAAGAATAGCACAAAAATTTGTCTGATACTGTTTTTTTTTTCCACAAAAATGAAAAGACCAATGAAATGCTGAAATTCTGCACCCGCTTTCGAATCCGATTTCTTTCATTTTTATTGAAATAATAAATCTACTGTATAAAAAGAAATTATCTTCCTATATCGGCAATATTATTATATGTATACTACATGGAATAGATCGTTTGCCGTTAGCATATTTTTGAAAAAAAAAGACATAAAACAGTCGGGGTGCTTAATTTCAGCACCCACTTTTTGAATATAATATATTACGCAACTAAATTCAAAAATAGAGATAATTGGATTCAAACTATATGAATTGTAATGCGACACAATCATTTTCACCCCTTAACAAGATTCGCAGCAAATTGTTTCGAAATTCGGAGGGCAAGCAATCGAACCTAGTGGCGCATGCGCAATGATGACTTCTGGTCCCAACTCTTGTCGATATAAAAAAATGAGTTTCTTTACACGGTAAATTTATAATTGTAATACAAATGAAATCGGGTCGTGGTGGCGCAAGTAACGCGCAAACATTTGATATGATAGAATTTATTAAACTCTCGAAACTATTCTGTAGGAATCAGATTCAAAAGGCAGGTGTTGAGTTTCGGCACCACGTTGTTGATGTTTCGTTATGGTATATCGTTATATAGAATATAGAAAACGAGTAAGCGCGTAAACGAATTCTTGTGCTGCTCTTCATAATTAGGCTTGCTCGGCTCAGCTACACCTTTTACACTTCTACCAGATTTTACACTTTTCACTAGAAATTTACACCTCCTATTGGGCGAGTGTAAAAAGTGTAAGAAAAGTGTATAAAGTGTAAGCTAAAACGAACAAACCTATTGAATGATGCGCAATCGATCTATGGGTTATTTGAGTTAAGCCTTAAAAGGAATTAAAAGAAAAAAAAATCCATGGGTTATTTCGGACAATTACATTCACCCCGAGTGCCAACTGTATGAACCTCAGCAGGTCGCAGCCTCGTTTGTGAGCCTTCCAGCTACAGCTACATATCGACACAAAGTAATGTGATTGGTTCCTTCCGGTAAGTCTGACCAATCTTATCGCATTGTATCTGATGAAAGCTGGAACAGAAAACCCTATTTCCATTTAAATTTAGAGAACAAGAAATGCATGGTGGACATGATGCGACATGATTGGTCGGTCCTTAAGAGATAGACCAATGATATCGCTGTGTGTCAACACATCGCTGTAGCAAAGCTCCCGTGTGTATTATATAGTTAGACTTGACTCCGATGACTGCCACCAGAGCTAGATTACTCGCTAGTGCTCATAGCGCCGCGATTGAAAGGGATCTGCAACTTATTAGAGGACAATATTTTGGACACGCTCTGATTTTGTTTGAAAAGCGGTTGTGGAATAAGCGCAGCCTTTCAAGAGGCTGATTCGTTCAAATCGGTAAAATTAATTAATCAATAGTATCTGTAGAAGATTTTTTGTTTTATTTCGAACAAGATAAAAGTATAATAAATTGTACGTACTAGACATCAGAGTACGTATTGCATATGTATATCACATGGAAAGGTGTTATCTAGACCAGCAAAATTAAATATTATTACATCAAGCACATAATAATATTTGAAGTACTCGATGTCGCGCGGACTCAGCGGCGCGCAGTTACTGCGCATGTGAGAATCTCCGAGGCATGGAGGAAGTCCAATTCTTCACTGTATCAATAAACTACTGTATAAATGAAACGCAATGCAGTTATGTGATTTCGACGCAAGTATTGCACTGAAATTATTTGTGCGATTCGAAATGAATGTCTCCCAGCGATAAGGCATTATATTTGACAAAGCTTCGCTCGAGGCATGGAATGACGTCGATGTGTGACGTGAGAACGATTTCCCACGAAGTGGCGCGATCTGTGGCGCTCGTAAGTGTTCGTTGAAGATCGTGCATCTCCGCGAGTGTACCGATGATTGCCGAAGACACATTGCTATTTTCAGGCACAAGGGGTATTTCTTGACGGGTTTTCATTAAGTGAAGGGCAACGGTGGGAATAATTTTTTTCTTTTAATTTAAATTTTACGTGCGGTCGATGCATAAATATTAGTGTCGTGAACGCATGAGCCGGACAATGTTGGAGCGCGTCTCGACAGGTTTTGGCGCCTGATGGTTGGTGTGAAAATGAAACAAGTTTGTCGCTACGAGCAGCTGATGGCGGCTGAGTGCTGTTTGAGTCTCCGTGTGTCTTGCCACCCCGTTTAAGATCATCCTGCGACTCGCGAGTTCCCCAAATCGACGCTACCTTTCCCACCGCCCAACAATTACTTATTTATCTTGGATATAATTGCCAAAAACCTCTGGCGCCCCGTCTATCCGCGTCAATTTCTGCCTAACTAAAGAGGAGAAGATCTCCTTTTGATAAGCGTGTGTAGTTCGCAGCCCGAGTGTGTGGAAAAAGCATAACGGTGCTCGGGGGGACGAGAGCAAGAACACGTAGGTGCCACCGGTAGCGTTACCTTTTCTGTATTAAATAATCCCGATATTAAGAATCGGCAGAACGGGGAGGGGGGCCGCCCTCGGATTACATATTCCTCGTAGTGTCGTGCGTGGCGTGTGTGGCGTGCGTACGCGCGTGATACGTGATACAGATAGACGTTGAGTTGAATATTTGTCCCCAGGCGGGGATTCTGAGCTAAGGCCGGCCGCGGTGATAGTGAAATCCATCCGCGACAAGCAGGAGCCGCGAGGTCCAACTGTCGAGTGGAGAAAACCTCAATAGTTGACTTTCTCACGCAGAGATTTTCGCGAAAAGGAAGAAGGAGGGAAGGAGAAGTCGTGGAACCGAAGAGTCGAAACGGCGGCTGACTTGACGGAACGGCCCGGCGCTCCGTGCGTCTGACAACGCCTAGACAATATCGTTGCGCGCCCCACAGATTAATTCTAACTGAATTACACCTCCGTACATACCATAAATCACGAACGTTCGATTTCCTTTTTTTTCATGGATTTAAGAATTTAGGTTCGCGTCACGTCGCCACCCTTTCCCCCCTCCGGACCCCCACCATCCTTCTCATCACACACCCCTGCCTCCCCTCCTCTGGTATATATATGCATACATACCTACATACATCATACATACGTACATACATACATACTTATATATAAGTAAAGACCCACACATTAAGACATACGTACCAATATACAACACATAGAGACTTTGCCACTTTGTCTCCCTGGAATATAATATAATTCCAAACCATCTAGAATTGGCAAAGTTTTATCTTTGAAATTTCCAAATATTAGTTATAAATTTAACCACTGCGCTTTGTTGCTCCGAAATTAATTGTGTAGTGTCGTTCCATTGCGTTGTGAGTGTTGTGTGAATATTTAATTGCGTAATGTGGTCTCGTCCGCGTGGTCCCAGCCTTCTTTAACCACGTCCGACGCAGCCAAAGGGCAGCAGAGGCTAGAGCGTAATACCAACGTCGTCTCCGCCTCCAGCTCCCATAGCGCCCCAATCGTACCAAACATGTCATCTGCAACATTCGTCGACCGGATAGATCCCTTCGCCAAACGTTCCCTCAAAAAGAAGTCCAAGAAGACTCAGGGATCGTCGCGTTATCGCAACTCACAGGATGTTGAACTGCTGCAGCTTGCCCAGCTCAAAGGTCTGCATTCATTTTATATTCATCCCTGTTTTACCTTTTCCATAGTTCTAAGATAACCCTTCTTTTTTCTTTCCCCCCAACCATTGGGGATCTAGGAATCATTAGAATAGTTCCACGTGATACTATAGTTTATATTATATAATAGTTTCATTCTGGCTATGGTCACATATTGACAAGGAAACTGATCGACTTCAGTTTATTTTTGTATTAACAAATGAATTTTTATCCATGCCCCAAGACTGTAAGGGCTCAGTGATGATGAAAATCACATTTTAAGCTCCGAAGCTACATTTTCAGTGTACCTGTTAAAGCAAAGATTATGAGAAAAGCAAGTATACTTATCACCGTCATATACATAGGGGGATAGAATTCTGACCAATAGCAATGGTTGTAATGCCATAACGTAAGGACAGAATTACATACTTTTCTTTTACGATACTACATGGCTGTGTCTCATAATTGAAGATGGTGAAACAAGCAACATACAGGCATATCTAAGGTCTACTCAATCTTATAAGGATCTCCGGAGATCTTTCAAGTCACTAATTTCTCTGCGACATCACATGATTGCGAACACCCAATATATACAAAATATCTTATATGAAGTGTGTTTAACGAAACGGTAACTTTCAATTATTGAATGAGAATCTGAAAAAGTTTCAAGTGTTGACGATATTCATTCGACATCAGTCTGCCAAGACTGCCTTCTACAGTGAGCAAAATATCATGACAGCTCATTTCTTAATTCAGTCGTTGCAGTGCAGTGGCAGCACTGATACTGTTAGCCGATTGTGAGTGCCTCTATTTATGCCTCACCTTCTATAGGTTTTGTGAATAATAAGTTGGTTTCTCCTTCAATTGAAGTATTATCGAAGAACCACTTACCTCTAAGAGACTAAGCAGTTTTTCTGTGGACTGGTGCTTAGAATCACAGCTATTGATAGATTGGAGTCCAGCCAGTTAACATATGTACTGATCTCTAGAAATATACAACACGTGGCCTCTTGCCGAACCATTTCGCTCATTCATAAAAATAATAATTAGCTTCCTAATCAGTCGTCTGATATCTCTGATAATAGTTATATATCGCTTCTTTCTCCTAAGACGAATAATTGCTCTCGACCCACAGAAAATCATGCGTTACGTACTGCGAAAAATCCTACATTAGTTAGACCGTGGTCCAACAGATGACACTAAAAGTCCAACGCTTCAACGTTTGTCCAAGAGCTTCAATTTTGGTTGAAATGTTTGGATAGACCATTAGTATACGAGGGGACTTCATTCACTTGAGATGAAAATTGTTGGCTTTCAATTGATGTTTTGAATTCAGATGCTAGGATGCATTCTTCACTTCAATTTCCAAATATTGTTTTGCAAGGATTGTATCAAGGGAGTATTTCACCCTTGCAGAACAAAAAAATCGCCTTTTATTTTGTTTAATTTATATTTGTGGAGAAATGAAAGACGTTATGAATTCTCTACATACGTAAGAAAAAAAAGTAACAATTTTTATGTGGTTTATTGTATGAAGAAAATTGATGTGCCGTTTATGAAATAAAGAATTTTGATTCGGTTTATTTCGATGTCTGGCGGTATGAATAGACAAGTTTATTAACTGAAATCATTGATTAACGTGTCACAAACTAAAAAGGAGGAAAACCTCGAATTTAATTGTTCTTTTCCGGGGTTCTCGCCTTACGATCGATCGATTCACGCATCACTTTCTTTGCTATTAAATATTCCGGATATTTTTTGAGATACCGTCACGTTTTTCTTTTGATGCACCTAATTTTGCAAATTCAAATATATCGAAGCATCAATTTCGTGCCTCCTCTCATCGCTGTTCCGAAAATGAATTAAAAAAAATACCATATCTTCTCGCTTTGCAAGGGTGGGTTGAAGATCTAGATATGGTTTTATTTTCTCATTGCGTATTATAAAACTTTTACAACTTGGGTTTAATATCGATTACTACTATTGAATTTTGGATCAGAGTTTCTCCGAACTTCGACGTTACACAGAGTGGGCGGATTGGCAAATTCCTTATCGTCAAACGCTATTTCTTCGAACCAAATACTTTGATACTTTACTCGACTCAGGAGATTTGATTGAATATACTAATCCGTGCTCTATATTTCGAGGGTGTGAAACCAGAAGGGTGAAAAGAGCCGAACATTAGAGTCGTTGCCAGAATTTCGTAATGCATAGAACCACATACGAAAAAATTATGGAATCATCCCTCCGCATCGGTGTACGAAAGCCATATTAGGGCCATGCCCTTCTTGCAAGTTCAAGTCGTCAAAAATTAACAAATTTGAGAGATGGTGCTGCCAGAAGAACCTGATATTAAAAACAGTGACCTCCAATTGTTACCCCATTTTGGTGACACCCTTCTCATTGCAAGCCCAAGGTATCATGAACAGCAAATCAAAGTCGACATTACTATGCAAAGATAGACAACCACGATCACCAATCATCACTTTCGAACCCCCTTAGAAGCGGGAAAACGAAAATAATTTAATACGTGTCGAAGATACAAGCTCATTAGAACTGTCAGAGAGTATGGCTCTTCAATCATTTGCGAAACCAAATGAAATGGCATTGAACAGATGTTTCCTTGTCTCATTGAACAAATATTCACTCCATGGTAACTATGTATAATAATTATAATAATAATAATAATAACAATAACAATAATAACAATAATAACAATAATAATAATAATAATAATAATAATAATAATAATAATAATAATAATAATAATAATAATAATAATCGCCTAAACAATCAATGCCTCAAATGAAAGTGTTGTTGAAATGATTTTGAGCAATTGTAATGCAATATCATAATATGGCATCTGACCCAAAGCATTATTATCTATTTATTGTCAAGCCCTCTGGGCTATTTTCCAAATTATTGAAATTACCTCTACCAAATAGGTTAATAGAAATGCCAAACTGCATTTCGGACATTACTAATTACAATGTAGTTAGTTATGGCTATTGTATTTCGTGTGGCAACTTTTCTAGGCTGTGGATAATTTGAATTCAACAAAAATATGCCAGTTGACATTTACTCCGCTTAGCGAGTATTTATACTTGATAACAACCGTAATTAATTGCGCCAATTAAGTAATATAATTAATTTCAAAGCGTGAGACTGGTAATACATAGTTATGTGAGCTAACAAAAGATCATCATATGTGTAAACTAATTCCGGTGAATGGTTTCTTGGATCCTCTACAGACTGCAGAAACGTGATTGCATTCCAATATCTCGAACTAAAAACAGGCAAAATGAATTGTTGAGGATGAGAGTTTTGTGTGGGTCCATTTTCAAACATTTTGCCTTTATGCCACATTCTGCTTTAAGAGCGCCCCGGGGTTACCAGACCCGAAAAAAATTAACAACTTTAATTTATGAAGATGTGATTCCGAATGGATAATCTTCGAATATGATAGCAACTAACTTTACCCAATGAATAAATTCGATCTTCTTCTCGTAGATGCCCCATCGAAATCTATGCGATTCATTTATCATCTCGTTATGCCTGCTCTACTGTAACCAATCATGAAACAAGCATGGCATACATCACGCCGTTTAGACTATATCCATTGGAATTCGTATCGCTTATTTTTTTTTCTAATTACCTGACTACTCACACGCGTTGCTTTTTTCATCACTTTTGATGTGAATGAGTGATGGGACGAAAAATGGTCTTACCTGTAGGTACCTGTATGTTTTAGTTACAGATTTCCGGTGAAATCTCCCGTTTAGTTCCATGGTGCAAAAATACTTTAGCAGAGTCCTCCCTCTCTTTTTCCTGTCTCCATCGAGTCACCCCTCGCCCCCTCATCGGCCCATTTCTCAAGTTGCGAACCGCGTAGGTTTATTGGGCACAAAAGCTTCGCTGCAGGGTAATGTCACTCGCAGTTCATGACCATCCCGGTGGTGATAATTAGTTTTATCCAATTAAAAATCTCGCGTCAAGTTGCCCGTCCGTACGGTCATCCTTTGACCTTGGATTTAAACTTCCAATTAATCGATTGACCAGCCCTCCAGATATTGGTTCTAACTAACCGACTGTGTTTCCTACAATCCCATAATTATCAATGGACCAAAATTGTCCATTGATCATATAGTACAGCTGCAGTGACCATTCATCCAGACTGTGAAGTACGCCTGTGTAAGCAATACGATACAACTGCATACAACTGATTTTTCAAAGTGTATGACATCATACTTCTTATCGACACGATTCTCATTTAGTTTTGAATTGGCGTTTGTAGGCCTACGAGAGCGTTAAAAAATGATATCGAAGAAGAGTAAGACGCGCGCGATCCAATTTCTCTGTAACACCTGTGATTACGCGGTTCTAATACCTACATGCCTTCAGTAACTGTAGAATCGGTTCGAAGTGACGATACTTATCATAGTGGAAATACACACAACAGGTGAAATAAATAATAATAATCATTATGAATACTCGCGATGGTTATGGCGGCGACTTGATGCTGCCTTAAACCGATACTACAGTCCTTATTGACCTACCGATATCACCCTGATTGCACTATTGCAGTAAATTGAATTGCTACTGAAAGGCAATATTGAATCGAAAGCTGTTATGGAATTCGATGATTTATAAAAAATAAGTTGATGCTTAATAATCCGACATTCATTGGAATTGAGGAAGAATTGCTTTGACTGCATCATTGAATATTGCCTCGTGTACAAATATGGCAATTCTGACGAGGAACTATGAAATACACCGTATAGAATACAGGAATATCAGTATTACGACAGTTTTTCAGCCAATAATAATAATAATGTAATTCGAAAATCTGTAATCGTCGGTAATTCTCCGTAAAAAGTAATTATTCTCTCTAACGAATGTCATTATGTTAAATCATAGCAATCTGTATGGATTATTGAATGCGATAGCAAAAATTGACTCACTATCTTCGTTTTCGAATCATTCAGAAAACGGCAGTTTGCGGCTTACCGACCGTTCGGACTTTCTCGCGTAACTAAACCCTGATCGCCTCATATACGCGGCGCTTTCTGGAACCTTTTTCGAAACTGGGGGTGAACGACCGAGGATTTAACTTCCACCATACCTATATACAACGGTGGGTTCTTCGGTAAAGTTGAATCCGAATTAAATAATAAGGGTTCAAGCGGAATCAAGCTTTGAGCCTGCAGGTCTTTCCACCGCACTGATATGATGCATGTTATGACTCTTCTTTGACCCTATTTCAACTCAGCTGTGCGCTCCCGGTGGAAACTCTCTCTTTTCTCTCATCTCGACCGACCCCGATTGACTCTTCCGTAACTCAACGCGCTTTTTCAAGGGTTGAGTTTTTAGGGATGGATTCCAGTGTTATTAACGCAATAACGCCGATCTTCACCCGACTTCAATCCTATTTCATTAACCCTCGGTGGAAACTAATTCCCAACGGTTGCCACACTGCTAACACACAGAAAGACCTACTTATCTCAAATTTTCGCGCAGATGGATTTCAGTCACGGTTTCGCAGCGAACTTTGTACAATTCGTAAACTGCACCAATCCATTCCGCTGTCGATAACAGCACACTGAACTAACCTATCGCATGCCTATGGCGCAACGTATCTCCGTCGTCTTACGATATTTTTAGTTCATTCTTATAACTTACCGGAATTGTTGAGTCAAAGACAAAATTTGTAAAGACCTCGTCCTATGTCAGCATCTGATTCGAACATGGTGGCTCGGATAACCAAAGCTGCGAAAACCAATTGCACTGAAAACTATACTATCAACATCTTCGTAGAATATGTATATCCACAGTTGATTGAATGTGAGGTGAATGAAATGAACGTCTAGAATGTTTATAGTTCGATTGAATCCAAAATATAGCGCAAGGAGAAAGCAGGTTTACTTATATTTTGCACTTCTGAAAACGGATGATGTGGGGATTCCTCTTTCCTCGTGTATACTGCAGTGAATGTAGAACGCGAGCTTGTCGATGTTGTTGACAGTCATAAAAGTTCAACCGTTGTCCATCCTCTGGGCCTCATCCTTATCCCCGGAGGTGAATGACTCTATATAAAGCCGTGAGGTGACGCACCCCAACCACGGATTGTATTATTCCACTTTGACACAACGTATAATCTCAGTATTTTTGGGATTACGCAGCACGCCGGAGGCATTGTCGAAAAAATATATATAATACCCCTCTTTCGGCACAGTTCTTGTAGGAAGTCCACCATTTTTGCCTTCTGTCCCCGTTTCGGTCAGTCCTATCATCTCCTGCGGCTACTTCGACCCTCTTTGATATCAACCTAAAATTGAAATGTAAATATTATTATCATTATTATCATTGTCCTCATTCGGAAATTCTGGCGGGCAAGACCGATGGCTGCGAGACACATCTTCTGCCACAATATTAATTTTTGATTACACATAGAGGTGGAAAAAAAATTCATTAAACAGTATGAAACTCTGCCTGCGGCGAGACAAGACAAATGGCTCGGTCCGTTACCTTCTTTCATAATCGATCAAATTTCAGTCTTGTTATATTTCTCGTCATACCGCCTCATAGCCCCACTCAGCTGACTTTGTTTCCTACTGGAAGAGATATATGGATATAACCAAACTTGACTACATAACCGATCTCTCGTGTAACATCTGAAATCATTATTTTACCGAAATCTTGTAACATGTATTTAATTCTCTTCTATGAGTTCGTCGAATTGGTATAATATACCGTGAGTCGGTGGAAACAATTGTTCTTCATCCTCTGACCTCTCCTATCTTTTCTCAATTAGATATAATAAGGTGAAAGTATATTTTAATTAACTCAATTCGTTCGTCGTGTAAATGCCACCAATTTGTCGTCATTATATAATTGCATGCAACAGTTAGTTTTAGGTACTTTTGCGGTCGTCGTAACTTTTTTTCGTCGAATAGCGTTTCAGAGCATATTACTCTCTACTATGAAGCAAACAATTTCAAGGTTAACGATTACTTCCGCCTCACGATGTACGTAGTACTAGTTAACGCCTGTCTCGAGTAACGTACAGGTGCCACATTGCGATCAGCCAGGTAAGGAAGATACGTTACCTGCTGCAGTCTCTATGACGCTTCTACTCCCTTGACGTATAGCTATACGTATCAGCAGGGATGGTCAAACAGTGACGAATTAAGCTTTGGTTTAACAAAGCAACGCTCATCGACCCCGAGCTGCGGCATTACGTCACAATCGATTCTCGAACGTGCGGTTACGGAAATTCAAATTTCAGAGAGTAAAATTAGTATAAAATTCATCTCGTGAACTCGCCAGAGCATATAGTGGATGAGTTAACAAGGCGCACAGCGTGCGATGCGCTCAAGGCGTCCGCGGGTAGAATTTCACGAAAGAATTTTGAGGGTTGAGGAACATATCCGCCGGCGTACAGTCGTCGACAAAAGTTAAAGCGTGTTTCAAAGGATGGTGCTATTGAGCCTTTCTACAGTACAGGACAAGTGAATCGTGAATTGTAAATCCGTGAGCTTTGACGCGGCGGAACTCCTCGATATGCTGAATAGCGTAACAATAAAGCATATAATAAATTACGCTACAAGTCGGCTCGCGACACGGAATATCTGTTGCTTCGAATAGTGAATGGAGGAGAGTCGATACAACTCGACTGAATGCGAACCTGAACACCGTGTTAGGTCAAGGATTGTAAAATCTCGAAAAAAAAAGGGTGGGATATTGACCGTGACGTAATCGTCCGATGCCGTTAGCTGTTAACTTATCAAAAATCGAGGAAAAAAGCGTTCTTGCGCATTTAACTTTATACACAGAATCGAATATTTCCCTGCGGACAATATTCATGAAATTTAATGAATTCGTCCGACAGTAATCTAAAAGACACACAAAATGTATTATTCGTGGGAATATCCTGCGATGTCGAAAAGTAAATTTTTACGGATATTCACGCTTTTGCATTTCTTCGTATTATATCCCCATCCTCAATTTGTATTCTGCTTTTTGTTGTATTTCGAAATATTGAACAACGACAAAAGCTATGGCCGAAAATTTCGAGCTTTACGCAATAGCATGCCTCTATTTTTGTGAGACTTGCTTTCCGGTCAAAAAAAAAAAAAACACTTTATCTTTCAAATGGTGACAATGCGATATAACCGAAACTTTTAAGCTTTTAAACATTTCATGTTTCCCACGATTTTCGGTTGGAAACCGCGTCGAATTCAGATTTGGACTGGCGTAATTAAGAAATAAAGACTGACGTCAATAGTTCGAATTTTAACGCAGATGATAAGTGCACGCGCATCATGGGAGGAAGTGAAATTGGCGATTTCCCGTTTTTTCTACCGCCTCCACGCGCGATTGGCGACTCCCCAATTACACCGCGAATATGTACGAACTAAATTTGTAAACGGGCGCGATGCCCGTTCGCCAAAATGGCGTCATTCTCTTCGGTCCTCAGCGAATTTCCTCGGTCTTTATAACGAGGTGACGGGAAAGCTGGTGCTATATAGTGTGCGAAGAGGCTGCGACGTTGATTCATGGTTTGGCGAACCAACACCGAGTCAAGGGAGCGACGCCGTCCGTTATGCGAACTACTTTAAATTGCCGAATGACGACGATGCGAAGACTGGAAGAATATAGTCGTATAGTAACGATAGGAGAAGGACGTCACGGCTCAGACCAACCATTATAGTGATGACGTCACGACACCGAACATTGCCCTCGCCATGAAAACCAAAACATTTGACAGTCGTGTGTAATGTATGCATATCGATATGATATGAATATAGTATATATTATGCCTATTACATAACGGAAATGCGCAGGTTGGTCTCTGCTTATAGCACACTATCAGAAGAACAAAGAAAACTTGTTTTATGTTTGTATGAATTCAAAGAAAGCCGGAATCAATGCAATGTTTTGTCAAAGGCATATAATTCTATATTATGTCCTACAGTCACTGTAGACCTATACGGATGGATCAAGATTACTCTATAGAAATAAGAGGTTTTGTGGTAACTTCCATTGACGCTGGTACAAATAATGAAATGAAAAATGAAAATATGGGATGCAGAATGACGCGATCGTGTTACACCACAGTTTAGATCATTTTGATCGATCGTATTCGCATGTCGACTGTTGTACTCGGTCTGTGGCGTAACCTGTTCAGAGGTAAAGTGGTTTAGGAAAATCTAGAAAACAAGCTTACACTTGTACTATACTATTTAGCGTCTCCAATTCCGGCAGTGAAAATTAATAGCTTATATACGTATAGGCGCGAAGAAGTATATATAGCTCATCAAATCTCATTCGCCGTTGAAGATCCGCTTCTTGGTGAACCACTAAAGGAAAGCAGCGGAAAAAAAAGATGAATCTCTCGAATGGCTGTGGGCTTAAAGTAATTATTGAAATTTTAACCGTGCATACCAGACGCGCGTCAGCGATCAGAGGATCGTTCAATGAGGTAAAAACTCTGTTACGCTGGACCGACTAATGGGACAAACTTTGGCCGAACGTATTAATTTGGGACCATAACTCTCGTCATACCATGGACCCTAGTCGGCATGATGAACTCTGAAAGGTTGGAGACCCGCAGGTTGATTGGGACACGCACGGAGGCCCTCGGAAGCTTGGCGGAAAGTATTGATCCTGGTGTCCGTGAACGCGTCAATCTAGAAAGTAACACACCACCGTCTAGCGAGGCGCCACGATTTGCTCGTTTCGAATCACGCCTGCTGCTCGTATTTGAAAAAATCTAACGAGAGTATTGGAAGGAAGAAAGAAAAAAATAAAGAACAAAGTATTAATGGCTCAAAGTTCCGCTTCTATCGCCAGCGAGCAAAGTTCAGGCGACGAACCCTGTAACACGGTCACTACGGTCATTCAATTATAAGTGCACTCTCCAAAACCACCCATTTGCAGCAAAGAATTGATAATCTTACGACGAATCTATTTGGCGGTAAAAGAACAGGTCTTTATGTTGTACAGAAAATAATTTTTCTCCCAATAGTTATAGCACTTCCTCTGAGATACTAATCCTCTACTCCATATCTTACAATTATCATTTAGATGAAACCAAATCTATTGCTAGGCTACATTCCTTACACAGGAGATAAGCCGAAGGTTTAAAAAAAAAAATCTATTGTGACTAAAAAGATTTCTGATACATCATATGAGAATGAACTATAATAAAAATTGAGAAAATAACCAAGAACATTCATTCAACATTCAATTGATCGAAGATGATAATATTCTTTCGTAAAAAATAATGCTTCTTAGGCCTGACATAAGAAGAATTTTGTTTCAAATCAAACGGTTTCTATTTCCTTTAGGAGGAAATTTCAGGCAGTGTGTACGTCGAATTGCAAAGCTATACTCGACGCGTAACTATTCAACCAATTTTGAGCTCGCAGCAATATATTATAAGAAACATGAACGGAACTCCGCACGCCAATTCGGACCGGGATTCCCCGAGCAACATTCCGCCCTGACCAATCAACGACGAAACTTTCTGGTTGTTGTCGCGCTACGCTGTGTCCCGTGTACTTTTATTTCGTCAACGGATATATAGGTTACGCTATACGGCGTACGGTATAAGAGATCGTGAACAAAATCAATTATTGTATCGATGCGCTCGCAAGCGCGCGTGAGCTACTTTCATGTTGGTTTTGTCACTAGGTATACCTGCAGCATATTTCAGGCGCAGTTTGTTCTGCAACCACCAATTCGAGCATTATCATACTCGCGGTTTTCGGGAAATTGCAATTTCTATGAAAATGGTTCGGGCTCAAGACTTGCCCTTTGATTACAGCAAAGCTCACGATTAAAAGAACGTACTAGTTTTACACATAAGAAAAACTCTTGGCAAATATCCTCCCGCGGATATAGACGGCGGTTCAATTAGGAACATGTGAAAGAAGACGACTCTGCTAAATGTCCATGAGGCAAAGCCATACGGAGAATTTTTCGCCTGCCCCATTTTTAGTTTACTAAAATGGGTGATTTACCTTAGCTGGATTTTGCGTTAAAGAGCATAGCAAATATAGTATGTGTCAAGTTGAATGAAACTCAAATGAACTAGAATGAGGCTTTGCCTAAACCTTGAAAAAGCGGTTTCAAACCGAGGAAAGCAGTCACTTGTCTCGGTCCTTCGCGAGGGGCTTCTCGACCCACACTTCGGGACCGTCCGACCTCCGTCCTCCGAGAGGCTATATAACCCGAGAGCCCGAGTGGGCCGATTCATGGGTCGATTGCACTTCGAAGACTCCACCAAGAGGCAACACACACGCGATATACAGACACGGGCCACAGTCAACATTGTGTACTTTCTGCTTGTCTAGCGCAGCTCTAGGCGTCGCTGGGCTAATATACAAATATACACCACTAGCGGGCTGCTGCAGCATATAGTATGATTGAGAAATGATAACCTCTACAAATAAAAAGTCTAAATTCAAGGTCAAAAAGCAAAAGTAATCGCTAATGTTCCATTGCCGATACATATACAAATGTACTGCACCCTGGGTCATCTTATGTGCATTGCTTTTTTGCTTCTCTTCACCTATTTCCAGCCATTTTTAAATACAATTCTGATGTTTCCTATTTTGCGAATATAACCTTTCCTTATACCACTATCGCACAGACGACAAACCCAAAATTTTTGCTTTGCAGAAAGACATATCAATGTAGGGAAAACAAGAACTTTAGCTCCAGTAGCAAAGGTAATGCAGCAAGTGCGGCGAATTAAATTTTCCCCATGTTCAAAAAAAATCTTGTTTTCTCTATATTGATATGCCTTTATGCTGCCACGGCAATCTTATTCTTACCTAAATTTTTATTTCAAATCCGAGTGTCCGGTAACTCTTTATCATTAAACATTACTTTGCATGACTATGGTTGCTTCTGTCATTATAATTATGTGTATAAGTATGTTACGAGCTCCCTGCTTTCAAATTTCAACCAACAACTTGGTACGAGTGAATGGTATATGCGTTGTATCATATTGGATTGGATAGTATAATTTCGCGCCAAAAGCATTCGGGCAATGGTCCCATAATCTCTGTAAGCGTTTGTTATATCGATTCATTGATAAGAAGGCGAACGTTGTCCAGATAACGTAAGTACCTATTTGTCGTTGAGGTGCGATAAGAGATATATGTACCGGGTATAGCTTCTTATACAGAATACTCGATCACTGCCTTCGAGGAAAGAATATCTCTAAAACAATTGGAACGGAATAAAATCTAATTCAACATTGAATAAAATAGTATTTTTCTTTCCCCCGCCTTCGAGCAGCTCGTGCCCCCTCCTCGTGCCGAATTAATTTATTCACCGTTTGCACACCGTTGTACTAATTGTAGTACATGCCGAAAGACAATACACATGGAATACATGGAAATAAAAAAACGTCGCAAGTGGAATTGCAATTGCTGTAAATCGTTGCACAACCGCACTGACACAAAACGGATTTCGATAATATTGGATCGCTATCCTCCCTCGTAATAGCTAATCCGTATCAAATCAGAGCCCGTGAAATCCAAGTTGATTTACCTAATTCCGGGGATCAACTCTTATTCAATTATTTATCTCAGTTAAACTTATAGTCCGTATACAAGGTGATTCAAAATTACTGCGCTACGGGTCAAAGGTGTATTCCTTACGGAAATCCGAGACTAAAAGTCCGTCACCAAAAATTCGAGAGACGGATAGTTTCCGAGTTACGGAAAATCTTAGTGGACTAATCACAAATAACTTAAAAGGTGAGACAGACGGGACTGGCCATGAGTGTTAGTTGAGCACTGCCCTGTCTATGTACCCTATACACGCCTATACGCTTCGCGATCGATCAACTACAGGTGTATTCTTTTGACTGTGTGATCACTGATCAAAGTGATCATGATCACGTGATAGTTGTTCTTTCGATCGTATCACTTCCCCCACCACGAGCACGAAGTATTCATGATCACTTCCGAAGTGATCGCATATTTTATGGGATCACTTGGTATTTAATCTGAATTTTGACCGCGAAACCGTTCAAATTTTAAATGTGGCTTCGAAATCAGGTTATGTCTTCGTAATATAAAATCGCCCGCTGCATTATTCTAAGGTTATGTTCTGCTTTGTTCCGTGCACTACGGAGTAATATAACTCCGTGCGTGCACTATCTCAAAAGTAGGTTGTTCTTTTCAATTAATCATGATCACATGTGATCACTTATCACAGTGATCACTGATTCACTGATCACAAAATCAAAAGAATACACCTCAAGATCTTCCGTGAATAACTTTTAGTCTCAGAATTTCATAAGGAATACACTCGCATAACCTGTGGTACGGTAATTTTGAATCACCCCGTATAGGTAGGTATGTATGGCTATAACATAATTCAAAATGTATGTACACTAAACGTGTTTGATTTTGACCGGTCCAAAGCCACGCACGTTTTCAACAAATGTAAATCTGGATGAGAACCGCTCGGTTCGTCGGTAGCGCCCCTAGTGGCCTTGGAGGGAATCTCGCCCCGATAACGATGTCGATCGCTGTTTTTTTTTTTTTTTTAGATGAATGCACGGACTTAGGGATGGAACCTTTCCTTGCGGGGGTGAAATAAAAATACGGCAGGGGAATCATGGTCGGCCATCTTAAAAGGCAACATCGATATAGATATACTACGTGTACATGCATGTTTGCGGTAGTGTCTCACGGATTTATGAATGTTGCCCATCGATATGGCCGACGCGTTACCTCACGTATTCCCCGTATTTTTTATATCCCGCGCCCATAACCCCAGCTTGCACTCCGTCCATAAGTCCGTGGATGAATGTATCGATAAATTCGGTTAAAAAAAAAGAAAAAAACAGCGATCGATATCGTCTCGGGGCTAAATTCCCGTCGAGGCCACTAGGGGCGCTACCGACGAACCAAGCGGTTCTCATCCAGGTTCACATTTGTTAAAAATATGCGTGGCCTTGAACCAGTCAAAATCAAACACGTTTAGTGTAGAACGGCTAGTATCTCGATAGCTTATTTTAGCTAGTCTTCCAAATTATGCAAATATTGGAGTTGTGTTATGCGTTTGAGTTGGCGCTTAAATTAAAATGGAAGCACTGGTTTAAATCTTTGAAATTCTATTTCGGTCATTTTACCGGGTCGATGAGGAACTTTTTGAGGCCTGGTGTGTCCAAATTCCTTCTTAAATTAGAACAAGTATGAGGTGAAGCTGGCTACGAAAAAAAAGTGTTTTGACCTCGGTTACTGCAGTTTCACGCCGAATAGATCGGTCGTCTTTTTGTTTTCATATTGTCCGTCTCGTTTACCTCTGCGCGCATCATAAATTCCCGAAAACTTTCGCACCGCAATAATTATGCGTTTCCCAAGCATATACTACTGAGCCCTGTTATTTAATAGATCACTTAATTTCATTGTACACCTTCTCCCTTCCTCCTCGGTTGCCTAAATAATTCTTGATCATGGATTATACCATGCAATTATGTATAAATGGACGAGGGAACATAACGAAGACTTCCAACTCGATATAGTTATAGTAGCTTTTAAACCAGTCCAGCCCCGCCTTCATCATTTCCGGTAACGTTAACCCTCAATCTTGTGTCGTCAAGAATGAGGCTTGAAGAGTCGCCCCTCCGTCTACCCCTGCTTTCAGTGAGAAGGATAGTACCTTTCGCGTGGATGTGATGCGACGATCAGAATTTTAAAGGCAAAGATGGGGGGCAAGGAAGCGAGAGGGAGAGGTCCTCGGGCTCACCTCCAGAGTTTTGTCTCTGTAGAAGACGAGAGAAAGAGAGGTAAAGGTTCGCGCTCCACCTGGAGAATCAATACGCCGGAGAGAGGCCACAGGGAACGGTGAGGGAGAAACACAGCCCGTGACCCCACCCTCAATAGCATCCCCGTCCACCAACGCTCTGTCTCTGCGCACCACAGCTACACTTTAGCGACGTCATAAAGCCACTACATAGCTGCCTACTTCCGTAACATGAATGAATTCTCACTGCGTCGACCCGTTGTCGCGACCAACCATCATGATACTAAAACAGTGCATGAAAGGATATCCGATTATACAATGAAATCCCTATTTGGATGTAGCATTTAATGCCAATTGGCAACTACTGCTGTCCGGAGTCTGGATGCATCGTCGCATCGGGTTGGTAATAAATTACGTAACAAGACAGATAAAGTCTTCTGTTTTCTTACGCTTTCGTTTTTTTTCATTAATACACGTAAGATTCTATGTATTCATAATTGAACGCCTGGATAAGTGGTCATATTTGTGGAACGTAACTCTTATTACTAGGATTCACGTAGCATAGGTAGAATTACTCGAAAGTGAAAACTGAGGCATGAATGTGTGAATGAGAGATTCTACAACGATATTGGCATTTGTCATAATACGTCAGTTGTCTATTTTTAACATTACTACATTGCAGAGGCAACGCTGCCAGCGATGATAGCCGCATTTTACCATTGCACTTTCCAAGTTGAAGCATTACACATACCTACATTATATACTTTTCCCAGTGCTGTAGGGGAAAAGACAGCTCGAAGCAATGCGCTTGAAATACTGCATACGTCAATCTTCGTTGGTATAGATTTGTCGATAACGCACACTGCAGCAGGAATAACACGACTGTTCGTTAGCTGTGTACATCCTGATGCACTGTTGAATTTTACGATGATATATCGTTCTTTGTCCAAATAGGGGATTAACAAAAAAGTGTGCATAAGGTCTCTGAAAGAATGTTGCGTCATTTTGTCTCAAAACCCCTGTATGTGCAGGCAGATACAATCCCGATGGGATCGATTAAGTTAATGGTCTTATAATTTAGGTCTGACTCAAAGTATTTTAGTCTGACAATGAGCCGGGCGTGACGTGAGAGTAGGGCCTTTGTGACGTTAACAATGCCTGACTCGTTCATATATATTATATATCATATCTTCTGAACGTAAAATACTCTTGCCATTTTTACTCTACAACTTCCGTCCGAAACATTTTTCGATTCACTTCAAATTCGAAGACATACACTTCGAAATTAACCCGTGGAGTGCACACGTATTTTTCCGACCCCTCGAAGTGCACACTACAGTGCAAATTCGCACCACCCGTTTTCTGAAGCTTGTATCTCCGGTCCGAATCAATCGATTTCAATTCTATATGAGTGATTTCTAAACTTCAAAATGTCCCCAATAAAATTCGAATGATTGCGATTTTGAAAACAATCGATGACTTGATGATGATGACGAAAATAATTACTCGATTTCTTGAACGTATGCACAAAAATGTAAAACGGGCGGTACGAATTTGCACTGGTGTGCATTCGAAGGATTAGGTTTGCTCAATGTGTGCAACCGACAAATGTTAGTGAATACTTAGTTGTTAGAAATTGGCATTCCAGACTCATATATTCATAGGTATATGCTCGTCGAGTAAACGCCTCAAGTTTTTGGTTAACCTGTACCTACCGCCGTAATCGCGGAGGAATCAAACCATATCCGGTTCAGCAACATGATCTTTTGAAATTATCCCTTTGAGCTATAATACGGGAGTGGCACTCATTCGTCATTGGATCCGCTGACCTTGCGACAGATTATAATTCATGATTTTCGTCGAAATGTTGCACTCAGCTATTCAGTAAGAATGTTGAATAATATAAAAACTTAGAATCTAGATTTAATTATAATGTATAACTTTTCCCCGCATCATCATTGATCGCTTTTTTGTTAGGTAAGAACTGAAATCAAATGCTCCTTTGAAATTTTAACAATAATAATAATAGTAATATCGAATATATAGGTTGTCTTATTAGCAAAATATATCATTCGGGATTTCCTCTTAACTACGGTGACCTTTGGGCTCGGAATACAACACTTCTACCGTCCAATTGATGTTCAAACGCTCGAGAAGCGAGCAATGCGAATATGCGTGTGTGTAGCACTAACACAGTCGAATATACGTAGTTACTGGTTATTGGTTACATACGTTTACTGCTTAAGCCTATCGAGCTGCGTGGTCAAAGGGTCAAAAGCGAGAACCAGATTGGCAGTCGATATCATTACAGTGACACGCGGCGTAACCTAGCCTAACCAATAATCATAAATAAATGAACCATTAACCCGCGTAATTAAAATGTCAGGTGCAATGGTGCAGTCCCGTATGACTTCGCAAATTACTATAACGCGATGAAAATTACGTTTAACAGCAGCAAGCCAGACGAGCAATGAGACGAATTCATGTAGGTCATCCGCATTCTTGATCACATGAAATTTTCTGAAGGAAAAAAATGCAGAAAGAGTAGAACCTTTGCCGAGTCTATAAACTGGGTTTAGTCTTTGGCGTAACTCGCGTTTATTTCGATACTCGTTTATTTTAGGTTCGTCGTTAGTCGTGGGGAGTGAAAAACTCTAACAAATTTAGCCGAATGGAACGTTGACGGTCTTTTTTTTAACAGCCAAAGTTCGTTACCTATATACGCGAGCGTATTTATTGGTAAGAATTATCGCACCACGATGTCGTTGTCCGAGATGAGATTCTCGGACATTTATAGTTCTCGTATCTGTTGAACGAGAAAACTCGCATCAAGCTTTAATCGATAGATCGAATCGTCGTTTAGACCTACTCCAAGTAAGAAGGAAAAAGCGGGAGAAAAATGAAGCCCTCAAACGGTGCGCGCGCGCAGTGAACAACATGGCGAATAATCTGAAAGCCAAGATCGGATGTAAGACATTAAAGGCTGTGCCGGCAAAAAAAGAGAAAAAAAAGACCACTCACGCGCTTTACACAGAATCAATCATCCATGCTACCTTTATACAATTGATTGAACTTTTCATAAAGTCGAATAATCAACCACCTAATTAGGTATATCTATTTACTTGCCTTTCTTCGAACCTTACTCATGATTTTTTTTCTATGTTGCCCAGCGATCTTAGAGGTTTTCAAAATTCCATAAAATAATCCATGACTCTATGAAATAGTATAGAAACATACTGCAATCTGATTTGTGTCCTGGAAATTGAAAAAAAAATTTCTGCCATCATAAAAATGATACGTATAGGAAATACGGATTAGAACGGAGTACTGAGTCTATGTATCGTTATGAGCACTGGTGTCAGCCGAAGCGGTCGGAAATAGACGCACTTACCCGTTTCACCCTGGTATCCCATTCTGCCCTAGTGTTCCCATCATAAAAATGTTTTTTTTTTTTCCTAACCTAAATCCAAGAACCTTTTGTCTCTCACGGAAACTGCTAGCAAACAACGCTGATTGGTCAATGTTGTCAAAGCCAGTGGCGGATCCAGGTTACTCATTGGGGGAGGGGGGGGGGGGGGGGGGTCGACGTTATCAGCATATTGAGAGGTGTGAGGGGTAAAAATGTACCTTAAAGTATAGTGTTGGATTGAGACTTCGGGAAGCATTTTTCTCCAAAAACAAAAAATGTTGTTGATATTAATATTATTCGCATTCAGAGCGTATTAAAACTTGTCTTTATTTAAGAAATTTTTCTCCTCCGTAACGTTTGGGGGGGGGGGGGGGGGGGCATTAGAGCGATGCCCCCCCCCCTGTATCCGTGCCTGGTCAAAGCATGGGGCATCGCGGTTCGGTGTGACTGTTTCTAAAAGTAAACCACTGGTCAGCGCATTGTCATATCACAGTTTATGCTACAACCAAAACTTAGAACTAAGAATCACTGCCTGCGCCTCATTGGTTGGCGATACCCCCCCCCCCCCCCCCCAAACTATTCAAGGTCATTCCAGCGATTCGAGTGTATTACAGTTTTTAACTCATTTTTGTAAATGAAACGAGATGTTTATAAGCTTTTTAACCAGCACGTCAGCTTAATTACATGATATACCATTTAGAAATAAGTTTACTGAACGTCATGTTGAATCCCAACTCATGCTGTCTCCGTATACACACGAATATGTGCTCGGTTATCTGGATTCGAAGAATGGACAAACGAAGCATAATATCGTGTTCGCATTCGAGGAATCTTCATTTACTTTTGGTTTTCCACCCTATGAATGGAAATCAATGAGACAACTACCCTCAAAAACTGGCCTTCCTGCCCTAAAAAAAAACTCATGGATTTTCAGGATTATAAATTTACTTTGATTGCTGGATACCCGGTTTTCGTTTACGTTACATGTACTTAACGGTCACCAATAGCGACAGTCTCCGGGGTCGAGTAAAAGCGTTTTCGTTGCTGAACGTGCGCGTGGGTCGTCACTTATCCGGCAGGGAATGAATCGCGCGACGGCCTTGTTACGTCATCACTCGACGCGCGATATACGTTATACATAAATAGCTATCTACTTACAACGGACATCGGACCACGCGCGATGTTGTACAATGACATTGGTGCGTTTTCCGAGCCGAGGCGAGGCAAAGCGAGGCTTGTGATTAGCCCGTTCGAACATTCGAAGCTTTGTTAGCACTGCAGCAACACCCGTGGCGGCATATTTAGCATTAGATATCTCGCGCGACCCTCCTATAAAAGACTTTGCCCGATAATCCAAATGCTCGTTGTGTTGGTTGCCCGGACGGCCGGGCTACCGGTCAGTCGGTCACTGTTTCTCTTTTTACTTTGCTTATGCTCTATGGCTTATTATGCAAGCTACATCACGAGTTTACTGACCATATTTGCGATATCATATGCCCAGATAGTTTATGTATATGCCTAGCCAGAGACACACATTTAGATTTAGATTTAGATTTAGATTAACCTCAAATCAAATGACCAAACGTCTTTCCGTTTTACGTACATTTAAAGCATGTTCCAGTTGCCACAGCCATTCGACACCCAAATTGAGAATATATTCATTTATATCACAAGTGCTGTGTTTGTAGGATCTTCGCGGATCTTTGTAGATTCTCCAAAAGATTCACACAACAATTTCCACTCGTTTGCCTCTCGAGGTTAATGTGTCTGCGGTAGTGCACTGTTTGTTGACGACGGCAGTTTTCGTATTCACGGCTTTTTTCGAGATTTGTGCTAATGGGCTGGGACGAATACTGTTAGAAGAACTTTTCAAGTGTTATACAAGACACAAATACCTATACCTTTACAACGTTATATAATTCGCAAATTGATGGCGAAAGAGAAATAACATAGCTGCCGTTCTGCAATAATGATAGTCGCCGGCAAATTCCCACCCCGCACGCACATATAAACACTGCACGTTCATCAGGAGAGAAATTCTCCTTCGGATTAACCTAGTTCATGTTTGATCCGAATAAAGGCGGGAAAAATGTTGATCGTCAGATCCGAGTATAGGTATACGAAATCCTCTTAAAGCTGCAGATAGTCTTACAAGTTCGTTCGGTTACCTGGCTTTGTTTCACAACGTAGAGCGAATGAATTGTTCAGTTTCACACTATTATTTTGGGTAGTATTCAATTATATTATTTTCAGCAAAATTTTGTAGATGTTCGAATATACTTATACGAAAGCTATAAATATAGAGAAGAATGATTGCGCATCAACTTTACGAGGACAATTCTTATTGAATTTAAAATAATTATATGTATCAGTATGTGTACTCGCATCTGCACGCTATGTTTATTGTCATTTATTCTACGTAAAATCTTCCATTCGATACGCTATAGACAGTGCGGACCGCGTAATCCCGTACAAGTCTCGCGATGCACGTTAAAATCTCAAACAGATTGCAGCAGTGTCGCAATTACAGCAAGCGATCTACTTGATTGAATTTGTGTCAGAAGTTTGTTGAACCGTGCAATCAAAATATGCGTTGTATATAATCACTCAACTGGCATTTCGATTGTATTCTATTGTTGAAATAGAATTCGATCGTTGATTGATCATTACAACGCCTTGGAAATATTTTTATTCTTTTATCCATTCATTTTGACATCATTCCGTAATGGTACGTCAAAGTGTATGATTCATGGATTCGCCGATTCACAGACACCCACGCCTATGTCATTCTGCCTACGGGCGCGCATTCCTCTCTACGGGCTAGACGGACCTCTGCCAAGATGGAAATCATCATCTGGGTTAGTGATTCTCAAATTAGGCTCCCCGACGTGAAGAAAACGCAAGACTCTTACTTCAACTAGAAACTCGCTTGATTACTTCTAACGAACCTAATTAAAATAAAAACTAAATCAAAGCATTCGACCGATAACTGCGATAGTAAAATACCGCAACAAGAAGTGATGTTTAATGAAAGCTACCATTAAGGTGCTTGCCTACCCAATTCCACCAGACCTGAAAACATTGGGAAAAAAGGTGCTATCAAATGGAACATCTCTGCCTGGGCACCGAAATCAATGAAACAAAATACGTCGCGCAATTCTATGTGCGACTCCGAACACGTAGGGCCCGAAAAATGTTTTTTTACGCAAAAATAGAGGAGATATCCATGTAAAACGTTTCAAAACCGTTTTACATGGACAATGTTTCAAAACCGTTTTACATTGATATCTTCTCTATTTTTTCGTAAAAAAACATTTTTTGGGCCCTACGTGTTCGGAGTCGCGCATAGAATTGCGCGACGTATTTTGTTTCATTGATTTCGATGCCCAGGCAGAGATATTCCATTTAATAGCACCTTTTTTCCCAATGTTTTCAGGTCTGGTGGAATCGGGTAGGCAAGCACCTTAAGTATGGAACTGACCTTGTCGGTTTAACCTACAAAGTTTACTTTTTCGAGCTACGAGTGAAGAAAGAAGAAAGTCTGTGCATATAACTGGGGTATGAAGACGCTTGCAATAAACAATCAAGACTCAAGACTACCACACATTTTGAGTATTTACAGAAAAATAAAACCGGTAAGGATAACTGTGGCTAGATTTTGATGTTGAAAAAGCTAAAAGAATGAAATCCCAAGATCGCGAGTGCAACTGCCACACTTCTGTCATACCCGCGCGCATGTTTTGTAACACAGGTCGTAACTGCAGCAGGAAACTTTTACGTAAGAGTTCACAAGAGGCGGGGAAAACCAATATACGAACCCTCCCGACATCTGGCGATTCTGGTCGAAAGTTTATGGCGATAAAAAGAAAGCAAATCAAATAACCTTTTTTTCTTCATAATTGTTTTAAGTTGAGCTTTGAGTAACTATAAACATGGAGTCTATAAACTCCGGCTTGCTGGCTACATACGATATCGCGAAAAGCCTAAGGATAAACAAACAAACAATGAGCACCGGCTTTGCATCGCTCAGGGAGAAATAGTAACTTTTGATTGTTATTTAGCAGTCGGTGGATTATTGAGGTTCACCATCATGATATCAGTGAACTCTATTCCCCGTTTTCGAACGACATAATAATACGCCTGAAGTATTTAATAAATAATATCCATGTATAATCTGAGCCGCGATAAACTGCTACGTATAAAACCCGCCACGATTGCGTTTACACCTTAAGAACTTAGTACACCACGCGTCTAGACAGATTGCGAAAAAAAAATAAAATAAAACTTTGAGTACCCCTGACACGTTCTCGCCGCCTTCACCATATTGCCACCTTCTTCACCCTCTCGACGGTAAAACGTTACCGCACCCCGCGGGTGGCGACCGAAATAAACCACGTTTTTATAAACTCGGGGCAAAACTGCGGCTAATCGGCGTGTGAAATTGCCTCCATTCACCAATTGATAACGGCACCAATCTAACATACGATTCAATGATTTCGAACGACCATTCCAACGGACAAGGGAATCGGACTAATCACAGAATCAAAATATGATATAAATATGATATAAATCAAAATACAAAACTTGTTTTCTTTATCACATACTCCAAATTAACTGTGACCAATGATTGTGCGATAGTAGGTTGTAAAAAGGAAATATTGTTTTATCAAAATTAATAAACGATAATATCTTGTGAATTCTTCATTTTCATTGCGTTTCTGCATGTATAGATAAATTCATTTGCGCAATCTTGCGAAGATTAAGAAAAACGTTCTGATTGATGAACAAAACTGCATTAACGTTTAAAAAGCAAAAGGAGAATGAGATGAAAATGTGCAGCTGATAAATTTCGGCCACGTTGTATCTTGAATATCCTGCTCACAGTCAAAATGACTTTTCATAAACAAGCGCATGTGACCAGCGTCGACGTATTTATTAGTAGATTTGTGTAGGGATAGTGATTATCCGGTCTTAGCAGCCATAGGAGTCTCGCAGTGGCGTGACAACTTCGTTCAAAAATAAACCGTCTGAAATTTCTCAACTCTCCACCTGCCTTTCACGTTATCTTGGTCAAACAATTAATTGAGTAAATGATCTGATTGAATCATTGATTACAATGATCGAGTTGCCTTGTATCGAGTACAACATGATACTTTTTACCTATTTTTATCATGAAAATAGTTCAGAATAAATTGGCTTTTTCGCTGATATATCAAACATTCTTCATCACTTCAATCGGTGTACATTACACAGTCTGTTACTTTAGCTAGAAACAGCAGAACCATTCAAACAACCAAGAAATATTTGCAAATATTGAGTCTGTGCATTTTTCTGCCACTACTTTAGCCATTTTCTCCAGCCTATATCGGAAATCTCTCACTTTTTGACTCAAGAAAATAACATCACAAATGTAACAATCCCTAGCTGTACAGAATTATTCATAGAGAAGATAGGAATACTTATAAGGGAATGGCTTTCATGAGCCACGAGACACAGACACTTGAGCATTAAACAGATGCCCAGTGTTTCTTTGCCGGTGCAAGTGTGTCCGCCCACTCGCAGACTTTAGAATGTTATCTTACATAACAATGTCCACCGAGTGGCTTCTGACACTTGGATTCTAACTCATGGAAGGTTGCCTCTACTTATTGAACAATAAATACGCTAACCCGCTGAATATCACATTATTATTGCTGACATTGGTTAGAAACTTCTGAGCAAAATCAATTTAACTAAATTATATCGTTATGTGACTTGGGAACAAATAGTCTCAGATAAACATGTGACGTGCTGCGACTGCTGAAACATTCCATAATTCCAAATGATTCTCCGCATATTTTAACACCTCATGCTAACGAATTTTTTTTTTTTTCACAGATGTCTCAGTATTAGAGCAAGAGGAGCTATTCCACAGAAAACTGCGGCAATGCTGCGTCGCGTTCGATTTTATGGATGCGGTGACAGATCTGAAGGGCAAAGAAATCAAACGTAATACCCTAAATGAACTGGTTGAATACATCACGGCAGGACGGGGTGTTCTTACAGAGAGTGTTTACCCTGAGATAATCAAAATGGTAAGGCATTTGACTCGTTAAGCTTTGTAGAAAATGATTTTACGTCGTTATCCTTTCTTACAAGATCATATCATCTGATGGAAAGAGTCGTCGGCTGCAATTCATAATAGGAAGAAAAAAATTGTTATTCCGGCCGGATTGTTCTCATTAGAATTGATAACGAAGTTTGCGAGTAATTATTTACCACAAACTGGTTCCTCGAATGGTATTTGAAGCTACATAGTAATTCTGTTTCACAACTTATTCCCACTATTCAATCACGTCAAGGACAATTTTTCACCTGGCATATCTGATAAAAGTGTGGACTTTTCACTCGTGTAAGTAACGCTGCAATCTCAAAGCAGGCCTTTGTATTGAGGGTTCGGCTCACAATTATCTTCTACCCATATATGCTGACAATATTACTGTAAAAAAAATAGGAAACTTTGAGATTTCTTTCAACCAGAAAACTAAATGCTCACTACTGAAATTTGAACACAAGGGCTTCGTTATTTTGTGACATGTGTTATTTTTGTATTCGCTGTTTCAGTAAATATAAAATTAAGTAAAGTTCAGAATAAATTCAATGCTATAATTGCAATAATTACAGATTTCGGCAAATCTATTCCGCACGCTACCACCTAGTGAAAACCCAGACTTTGATCCAGAGGAAGATGACCCGACCTTGGAGGCAAGCTGGCCCCACCTTCAATTGGTTTACGAGTTCTTTCTACGTTTTCTTGAGTCCTCCGACTTTCAGCCAACTATCGGCAAGAAAGTTATCGACCAAAAATTTGTTTTGCAGGTCTGTGGATTGATATCTTTATTATAATTATATATATTGGGGTGGTCCTTAGCAGGGGTGATTTTGAATTTCTTTGCTCCCGGGGGCTCAAACACTACCGAATTGATAAAAAAAAATTCTCTGAAAATTTGAGCTCTTAAGGCTGTCCGAGGGGGTAGTATGGTGGGGGTGATGGCAGGTACACATGTACACACCTATGAGAGAATTTTGCCCCCTAAATTCTCGAGTATAAAGAATTATTTCGAGAATCTGATGTGTACGAAATGTTCCTTGTTTAAAATTGTTTTGGGTGAAATAGTGAAGGTTAGTCACAAATGAGTCTGAACTTCTAATGAAACGTTAATATAACATCCTCGTGACAGCTGGCACATGGATACAAACATTGACACAGTAAAGATGGCCGCCAGGTGAGACGAGTGATATCAAATTTTGGCGATATAATGATTTCTTGCACTCGACGTGTACCGAGCACTATATCACCCACAATAATATCACAGTAGAAATAGATAAATCACCATCCCAAGTTGTAAAGCCATCTACATACGGAGAATTTAGGGGGCGAAAATTTCTAGTCAATAGATGGCGCCACTATTGGCTCGTTGACTCAAGCCGACTCAAGCTGTCCGGACCCATCGCCGAATACAAATTTCCGAGGGCCCCGTCTGTTTCACTCACACAATCACACACATTTCCATGTTATACAAAACGCACACTATGGCGGCTCGAAACTGTGCGATACGTGAATATCCTGCAGATTGAAATTCGTTTTACGATGAGAGGTTATGAAAATTAATTCTGCAGGTTATTGTTAAATAACGGAAGACCCTACAGAGATTCAAGAATCACTAGAAAATCGATTTTTCGTTTGTGCCTGAAAAGTACTCCAGCCTTTTCCCACTTTGTGAGAAATATTTAAGGCACTACGATTTTCTTTAGGTGATACGGACAGCTGATTTTATTAATAAATTCAATGAATTTTTTTTCTAATTCGTAACAAACTCCTAAAATCTCATAAAACCATTGGGAACATCATCGAATGTAAGTTTCATAAAATATCAAATCAAAGTGTAAGCCACGTGGTCAAACGTATGGGTACTCCAGGACTTGCAAATGTAATAGAAAGCTTGGGCGTTCAAGAGATTCAAATTTTTTCTAAAGCTTCCACACTTTTTCTTGAGCTAACTTCTATGAGGTAGTTGAGAGGGAAACATAAATGTACCTGAATCAAAAAAGCCATTATTGCTAGGCAAAACATTTGTCAGTCGACCGATCAGAAATCCCGAACAATTGAGTAATTCATGCCTTTCCATGAGACATTAGCCAGCGATTAGCTGCAGAATAGGTGCGCACATGAAAAACTGAGATCGCCAACGAAAGTCTTCGCGCAAGACTAATCTCAAATCACTAGGTCGTTTTTTTTTTAGTTTTGGAGTACACTTTAACATAATTCACAAATAATTTGAAATTAATCAAAATGTTAAAGTTTTCAGTTGCTGTAGGGTCTTCCTTCAAAGTAGTATACCCACCTTGAAAATAATTTTTCTTAAATCACTGCTACGCTATGAGAAGACATTTTAGTGACTCATTTTTTTTTACAGTTAATTAGTGCTATTTGGATACATAGTTCATGATTTTTCCAGATTTTATGTCCTCCACCCAACAAAAATTTAGTCCATCGAAGAAAAAGTAGTTGTCGTAGCGTATAGGCTACTGCGTTGCATGAAATTTTTTTAAATTTGGAGGCAATATTTTGTATGAATGTAATTAGGGGCAAACCAATAATATTTCATGAATTTAAGTTTTAGGCATAGAAATTTTTGATTGCAACACTTTTTTCCATCGTTTTGGAAAAAGATATTGTACAACCGAAAATTTCTGTGCCTAAAACTTGAATTCATGAAATTTGAAGAAATCTTATACAACGCAGCAGCCTGTACGCTACGACAACTACTTTTTCTTCGATGGACTAAATTTTTGTTGGGCGGGGGACATAAAAGCTGTAAAAATATGGATGGATGGATAATGAATAAGCACGGAAGATCAGACGACACATTCGGGACAGGCACAAATAGTAGTAGGTATACTCCAATCGTAGGCATATGCCAGTTCAAAATGTCTAAAATCAAGATGATGTAGCATGATGATGAATGATGAATAATTTGGATTACAACCAATGATACTCGAGAATACATTTTTAGTTCCAATTATGTTTGGTGGCGGAGAATCATGAATTTTTCTTCGTTACTGCATTTCTCTTGCAGAGCTACTCATAGATTTCAGCATACCTATAGAAGCATGTTGGGGAGCATTTCACGCTAAGAGACAATATTATATAAAGAACTTGATAATAAATTATTTTAGATTTGAATATGAGAATCAATTGAAGTGACTATAATTATATGCAAATTAGGGACTCAGCCAACTTATCTTCATAAGGGGGTCTGCGACTGAAAGTTTCACAAGAACCATTTAATTTCTTGCAAATTAATAACATTAAAGGTCCAGTAGAGAAATGCTTTCTACAATTTTTAGATCATGGAAGTATATGTATTGGCACATACATTTCAATTTTCTGCAATGCAATTGTATGCGCAGGGAACCTTTCGCAGAAGATCTTCTATGTATTGCTGCGAAGGTTCCCTACACTAAAATTTCATGACAGATAGTTGAATTATTTTTTCCATACAAATACACCATAAGTAAGAATTGTATTGAGTGTTTTTTCATTACACCTTTTATATAGTCACTTGCAAAAATGAAAAATGTTATCGAAGTTTCAGTGGCGTTTTTCTCTCAGTGAATAAAAATGAAGATGCACAGTAGTTTCATCCAAATAAAGATAGCAAACATGCTTATGTTACATCAAATTAGATAACAAATATGCAACGCAGTTTATACACGTTGATATTATTGAAAAAATCAGACGTTTGATTGGAACTTTAGAATTGTTTGTACGATAACTGTAAGTAGAATCACTGCATTAAAGTTTAATGTGTCACATCTACCATCGATTCTGATGTACCTAGTTTATAGATGAATTTGATGTCAAGATATGAATAAATAATTTCAGTTTTGTGAAATATTAGCTGTGAAATTGTTTTTAGCCACGCTCGAATTTAGATTAAAGATATATTCTTAATTGACAACAAATTTCGTGAAATTCAGGACCCTCTGATTTGCACCCATATTTTAGCGGGGTCCTGGAGGGCTTGGTTCGAAAACTCAACGCGCGGCGGCGCTGCGAACGATCCAAAAAATGGCGGTCCCCCTCGGACAGCCTTAATATTAACTCTAAGATAGTGCGCAGTTCAACCTAAGTTTCTTATGGAAATAACATACGAAACTTTCTTTCGTTCTTTAGAATTTTATAACTCGGGGACAAATGGTCAATAATATTGACCATAAATAAAAAAAATTTACAATAAAAATTTAATATATTTTCTAATACAAGTGTTTATTCCATAAATATACTTGATAATATTAATAATTATATAAAAATTAAACTTTGAGCTCGAATAACTTTTAAACCAATAGACATAACGAAAAATCATAGAAAAACCTTTTTTGTAGAGCGTTGAATTCTCTATAAAAATATGTATTACTCATTATCATGAATCAATTTGTCCTCGAGTTATAAAATTCTAAAGAACGAAGAAAATTTTTCTTATGTTATTTCCATATGAAACTTAGGTTGGCCTGCGGACTATCTTAGAGTTAATATTATGAGCTCAAATTTTCAGGGAATGTTTTTTTATCAATTCGGAAGCGTTTGAGCCCCTGGAAGTGAAGAAATTCTAAAACACCCCTGCTAAGGACCACCCTAATATATATACATATATATATCTTATATTTTAAGTTATATATCAGAATATAAAAATAATTGCTCCTCCTTTATGCCTTACTATTCAGAAAGATTGCGCTTCAGAAGTGAATGTTAGTTGGAATCTGAAATATTATGTCAAAACATGTAATCCATTGCACAGATATGCATAACAGGAACATAGATAATATAACCGTCCTTGCAATACTTATTTCTGCGCCTGTTAAGTGCAGAGTAAACAAGATTTATAAACAATCATGTCAAGCAAACAATTGGCGTTGACTCTGCATTCCCTGTGTTCAATCTTGCCCTATATACGCGAGATTTGTTGCCTTGATAAAACAGTCCAGTATCTCGATTGCAACGATTCAAATACAATTTTCCAAACTATTTCTGATTGACAATCTTCTCTCCAACGAAAAGATGGAATTCATTACTTCAAAACACCCTTTCTCTCTAGCACCTTGTCCTTATTTTTAATCAGGCAGTTAAAACTCACCATTATCTATTTCTGGTGTAGTTGTTGGACTTGTTCGACTCGGAAGATCCTAGGGAACGAGATTTTCTGAAGACTGTTCTACATCGTATTTACGGGAAGTTCCTCGGCCTTCGAGCCTTCATACGCAAACAAATCAACAACATATTCTTAAGGTGCGTCTTCACCATTCCATTGCAAGTTATTGCATAGAGATGAAGCTCGTTTTTTTTTTTTTCATTTTAACCCAATAATATGTCTATGAGATTCTACAAATAGAAATTTATCAATCACCTAAGACTGCTTACTGCAGGATATGGGCAAAGCCAGTTGCTTATATCTATCATGTGTATCTAATCACTTGTGAAATCGCAGGTTTGTTTATGAGACGGAACACTTCAATGGGGTTGGTGAGTTGCTGGAGATCTTGGGCAGTATTATCAACGGATTTGCTCTACCTCTGAAAGTAGAACACAAGCAATTTTTGGTCAAGGTAAACCCGAATGGCTTTTCATTTATTATCGAACCAGCTAACTCCTTAGAAATTGTAAAATTGTAGTTCCTTTATTTTTCATTAGAAATTCATGAAGGATAAATTTTTCCCCTCTGTCTTCATCATGAGTACATTGTTAACTCTGCTTCTGTTTTCCTTCCATTGTATTTTCCAGGTCCTGTTACCGCTGCATAAAGTGAAGTGTTTGTCACTCTATCATGCACAGCTGGCCTACTGTGTAGTACAATTTTTGGAAAAAGATGCCACCTTGACAGAGCCAGTTGTTCGTGGACTTCTAAAATTCTGGCCGAAGACGTGCAGCCAGAAAGAAGTCATGTTCCTCGGTGAGATCGAGGAAATTCTCGACGTTATAGAGCCTAGCCAATTTGTCAAAATACAGGAGCCACTTTTCAGACAGATCGCACGTTGCGTTTCGTCACCACATTTCCAGGTCAGAAATGATATTACTCTGACTTTCAATTTCAATGTCGTATCATCCAGTGTATCGCATAACTATGAATTATTTTTACCTTTACTCAACTACTTGTGCAAGTGAAAAAATTAACCATCTCCCAAGGATATTCTCTATACTATAGAGCTTGATAGAGCATCTGCTTAGGGGTATTACTTCTGTTATATAACTAGTAGATTATTGTATTGCTGATCAGTTGATTGGTAATGACATCACATCTCATGGTGGATTACTATTCTGATTTAATACAGGTGGCTGAGAGGGCCTTGTACTTTTGGAATAACGAGTACATAATGTCGCTAATTGAAGAAAACAACCACGTGATAATGGGAATCATGTTCCCTGCCCTATACAGAATCAGCAAGGAGCACTGGAATCAGACAATAGTTGCCCTTGTCTACAACGTCCTTAAAACCTTCATGGAGATGAACAGCAAGCTTTTTGATGAACTTACAGCCAGCTATAAGTCTGAAAGACAAAAGTGAGTTCTTTTTTCTTGGAAGTTAATTACCTTCAAATTCTGACAATGCAATTAGTTCAACCCATATTTATTTGGAAAAATTATTAAGAAAACTACCTAACTGGCTTCCTCTTGCAGGGAGAAAAAGAGAGAGAAAGAGAGAGACGAGTTGTGGAAAAAATTAAACGAGTTAGAAGTGGAACGACGTGGAACCATCACAGGGACCAGCGCGTCAGTTCCTACCACAACTGCACCTGTCACACGAGCCCGCCCCTGAGTCGGTAAGCAATGTCTTCGCTTAACATACGTCAGATATAAAGTATTTACTGGTCGGATACTTTCGTAGCACGGGTTTTATTCAAACTTTATCTAAATGAGGAGGGGTATTATCTTCCTCGACAGTTTGTTGTTATGGATTAACTTGAGAAATCGGATCGATAATTAGAATTCATACGTGTACAGAGTCACACAAATAAAAAGTCAATACTTCCTACTGCAAAATATCTCATGCGGAAATTAATTACGTGATTTCTGGAGTGAAATACAAATAAATGAAACCCGTTCAGCTGTTCAATTGTAATATGTGCGTGTATATCCACTTTTCTCGTGTTTACAATGCTTGTCAATGTATAAATGAGGGAATAAAAAGAAGAAAGTGTAAAAACTTATATCATCAGATGTGATTAGGACAAATAGAAAAGAAGTAGCACCGGTTGTTACAGATACCTTGAGCTAAACCATACCCATGAATATCAGATTTTTCATTGCTCTCCACACACTACGTCGAATTTTTCGTTGAACAGGATTCCAACAAAAACATCTTATTATTCAGTAAATTTATTCATAAATATTAATCGATGATCCTTTCCACCTTTCGAATCGCAAAAAAAAAAAAATGCTAATGATATTAAAAGTTTGCTAATCCATAAGGAGTTAAATGTCAAATTGATTTTTGTTTTACAGGTGAGAACTCGGTACTATGCTGCCCAACTGTTAGTCCCTAGTTTACGTCGATTGTCCATATAATACAAGCAAAAGAAAAAGAAAAAGAAAAACAAATTATTGTTAGTGAATACAAAGATGTCCCACGGTGACATTTTTGACGTAATATAATTCCTTTCTTTAGAAACGCCTTAGTGGCGGAGATGAGGAGGGCGACGGCAGAAGCAGTAACAACACTTTATTTTCCTCTAAAGCCATGATGATCCGTTGATAATGATTTCTAATGATTTTTGTTGTGTATATTAATTTAAATTTTTTTTTTTTTTTTTTTTTTTGGAAGGCAATGATTTTTAAGTTGTATGGTGTAATCTGTGTCAGCACATAATACGAGGATGTTAGTCCCATCTTAATTAAGGATAGCTGTGCTTAGTGGGAGGAGATGATCGGGGTGGGAATACAAGGAGACGAGGCTTATAGATATGTCAAATTATATTTATATCTATTCTCGTTTATACATTGTATTTATGTATTACATCTTTTTTCTCCCCTCACTCTGATCCTCATCTCTGACAGCCGGCAGGGGCGTTGTTTGAAATGTATCATATATTCGTATTAATAATAACAATAACTATAACAAAACATAATAAATTAGGTGAATATATACATATATATATATATATATATATATATATATATATTCTGATATATAAATATATTATATATTAATATATATATATATATATATATATATTATATATTACAATATATATTATAAACAAAATATAGTAATATTGATGATATGACAAAGTCTCACACACTCACACACACGTACATAAATAAAATACTGACGTTACTAACTGACGCTCAGTCCTATGTGCTACTGATACTAACATTATTATGCTGACTGCGTGCCCGCAGCTCGACGATAGCAAACTCTTTTTTCAAGAATGATAAGAATCTTAGAGTTATTACAGATGCATAAAGTAACGTTAATAATAATATTGAGAAAATTCATTGCGGAGAAAAAAACGAAAAAAAAAAATCATAAGAAAAGAAAATATATGTTGTTTTTTAAATAAATGATAATAAAGAATAAAAACAAGCGAGAGGGACAAATATACAATAAAAACAAATTTAATTGTACCAAAATTATCCATGGTTGCTTATAAATATATAATAAATAATAGATACAAAGCATAAGATTTATTCGGAGCGGTGCTCCCACTGATCAACGCGGAAGGTGTGCTAGTGGGATCGTTTTTAAAAATTTCTTACCATTGCATAAATAATAATAATATTAAAAATAATAATAATAATGATAATCATAACAATAATAATAATAAATAGACGGAAATAAAAGAGTGAAGCTTGCTCACGTTTTCATGAAGTAGATGCAAATACCTAACGACTTATTTCAAAACTATTTAAGGATTTATATCAAGTATCTACGTGATTTTTTTTTTTGCTCCTGACTGTTTTCTTTTTTTTTTCATTATTTTATACTATCTGTTCCGTGTGGCAATTTGTTTTTTCCATACGTCATTAAAGAAAAGAAAAAATAAATTTAATCAATTTACCCAAATTCATATAAAAAAAAAAGTAAAGTATACAAACCATTGCTAATTTGTAAATACTGTAATGACTAAAAAAAAAAAAACCCTGGGTAAAATTATAAATTTTTTTGATGCGTAAATAGGTGATTTTATCAAAGGAATATATCCATTTTAATATTATAATCTATAATTTCTTCATATTATTTTTTTTTTTTTTTTATAAAGTTTCTTATTTACGTACGAACATAAGTTAAAGTTAGTAAATATATCCTCAAAGAAATTCTTCTGTATTACCACATCATATTTTAACACATTTTACGATAACTTGTCTTTGAGCTTGATCAATATTAACCATACTCTTCATTCGCGAACACGCACTTTAATTTATTAATATGATGATACACGCAGTATTATCGATGCGATATCGCGAACGGAGAAAAGTTCATTATTTTACAATTGCCAGATAGGTGCAATCCTATTGAGATTCTACTACAGTTTTCATGAACACAAACATAGGGCATGGATTGAGAGTTGTCACAGTGGTTTATACATTTTTTCCTCTAACTCACAACTGTTGATTATCTTCCAAGAAGGTTGGATTGTTTAAATCAATGAATTGGTAATCAATCCGACTAGGCCATAATTGCACATTCATTTATTCGCAAAGTGTAGGAACTTTTCTAGAAATTGATGGAAGAAATGCAAAAATGATGAACAAATGTTCCGATATCAATGTTTCATTTCAAAGCATTTGAAATTGAAAAAAATCCATCAGATTCGGTCGACGTCACTCTACATTGGCTCCTGTTGTTCAGAGAACTATTTCCCGCAATTTCACTTCGAAACAATTTTTTCTTTTTTCAATAGTCTGTTAAATATCGCTATTCATTGATCAAAATCTCATAAAATTAAATGCCCAACGATGAAAAATTATTAAGACGTTCTGTCACAGTAAAGTTGTAGGTAATCGGTTTCTGAACAAAATAAGCAGACGTAGAACGAAATAGACCGAATCTAATAGATTTTTATACAACGCAAGCATGTTTTACTCCTTTTTCATGCTCGATTTCGGTATACAAAATAGCCGTTTGCGTGTCAGTCGCGGGGAGTCAGTGGTGGGAAGCACAGAACAGTACAAGAAAAGGAACTTTAAACCCCTAGGACAAAAAAGTACGTTTGCTTGTACTCCGTGCATGCGCATTAGCTTTCGACACATTTTGTTATTCTATGTAGTCCATCTATATTATGTACCAGATCGAGCATAAACGAGTAAAACATAGTTTTGTTGTATAGAGTATAGTGTGCACCGTGAAGGCAAAAGGTCTTCCTACACTGAGCATCCAAAAAAGACCTACTGTGCCTCCTTGGTACACAATGTACTAGATTCATAACATCTGCTCTGAAACTTCAACCTTTAATGCTTGTTCAGCTAGACGAAACAAGCTAATTTCTGCCCGCTAAAGCAAGATCCATGTTTATTTCAGCCCTATTAGCATGTAAATATATCAATAATATATTAAGTTGCAAATTTCAGACTATCTGATTATATTTTAAATGCCAAAATAACTGACAGCTCTTCTTATTCATAAGTCAATAAATTTTTCTGTAAATGGATACAAATGAATATATACGCCAACAGCTTCCCACACTCTAAACCTTAAATTAGCTTGTCTCGACTGGGCTCAAACATTGAAACTTGAAGTTTCAAACTATTGAGGGTAGAGAGAAAGAGGATGCACTTAGCCTCTGTGCGCGATGCCGAAATCTTGTCTTATAGTTACTACCTCAAGCGCCAATAGGTAGCGCATCGGACGAATTTTCAAGAGATATAGGTATACTACACTCTGTTATAATTTGACATTATAACTAACTTTTGGTACACCAAACAACGATTTCGGCCTTTCACCTGCAGCTCCAACTTTCATCAAACTAACATATCTGATCCCGCTATCACAACCAGTGACACTGCACTTAGGCGTTTTTATCAATTACAGCTTGATTAAAACGCTCAAAGTAGAATTTTATACAATTTTTACCCTGGACGTAGATTTTTACTTTTCCCGACAATGCACTAAAATGATGTAGGAATAACATGCCATCGCGCATTCTCCGTACCCGGCTCTCACTCGAAAAATTATGGAAAATTTAGCACCAGTGCCCCGATTAGCTAAAATCAGAACTGCTGAACATCAAAATTTCGGCCGCAGCCGTCCCCATGTATTCAGCAGAGAGTGCATCCTCCTTCTCTCTACCCTCCATATTTCAAACAGATGTTATGAAAAGTATAATGAGTGACTTAGGATGAAGCAGGCATGGATAATGTAAGCGGAATCTTCTTCATTTTTCCTATTGCAGGTCTATGCCTGCATATGAATTCTTACAATTAATGGGCTGGGTGTGAAAATTGAAGTTAGGTTTTGTGAATGTATTATTTTTTAATTGTGTAGGAAGAGTAGTGTTGGATATGGCAAACTTTACCGGAATACTAGGGAATATGTAAACACAATTTAGTTTGTCCTGTACTTATCTATGTTTTCCGGTCTATATTAAAAATTGCTGATGTCAATAGACGTATCTTCTAAGCCACTCAACATCGTAGGTCAATACTTGCTACAGGGGTTCATTTTTGGCTCAAAAGCCTTTAATTAAATTACCATTTCACAGAGTATCCCACATATATACCATTACCATGCTCTGGGAGTTAGTTACCTCTTCCACAATGACAGGTAAGTATTTGATTTGGTTATAAAGGGTTCATAGCGTGATCCCGGAGGACTCCAGATTTCCAAGAAGACAACGTTTGTTGTATATAATGAAGAATAAGACAGTTATTGTTATTGTTTGGGCCAGATACTCGAACGTTATATTACTAAATACGTTAAATTACTAGAGATGTTCACAAATATATTACAGCCAAATGAGCACAGCGATGAATCATATTATACGATTTTAAAAATTTCATCAACCACCAGAATTTTGCCTACCGAGATGGATGATAGTGAGTATTGATCCATGGCAGTAGCTATGAATGAATAGTCATTCGAGAGATTTTATCCAGAAATAATTCCAACAGTCTATCATGCCTTCATAGGCATAAAAGATAGCTGCGTTCACAATGAAGGATCGGAATGCTATCATTTGAAAGCCCTTGTAGAAGTTGATGTAACCACCTTCTTTGAGCAGATGTGTTCCGCAATGTATCATGCCTTTATAGAACGGATTTCTCACATCATCCGCTTGGACTCTCGACTTGATTGTGTCCAGAGGTACCACTGGTATCCAAGATAGTAGACCTATATGAATGAATATTTTTTTAATCATCGAACCGCTTAAATGGATTGATCGTAAAAATTACAGAGTAATTAGGTACACACCAGCAATTCCTCCAGCCATAAGAGTTTCGAATGGTCCTGGATTTAAATCCAAGCACCCATGAAAATTGAAGCGTGTATATTGATACGACCATATGTATAGCCCACTGCTCAACACATCTCTAATAGCAGAAGCAGGCAAATTTTATTGTAAATAAATATAAAACAGTTTATATCAACTGACCTCCACAGCATAGGTATGAATCCTGCATAAAGAGCTCGGATCCCATTTTTCTTATAAATATCCACACCAGTTAACAAAGCCCTTTGTCTTCTTCTTGGGTTATTTTCATCCCCTGGCTTGTATATTCCTGTAGAGAATATATCCTAATCAGTATTGAAGAAATACTGATTTGTATTTTTCATATACCATCCGTACAGACGATTGTAAAATTGATATGGGAGGTCAGTAGAGAGACCAGATTCTAATTCCGAGAAGTATAATTTGGATTAGAGAATGAGAATTATTTATGGCTGGATATTCTTTTGCTATATTTGAAAGTCGCAGCTCATTTCATCAGCAGCAATTGGGAAGACCTTGGACATTGCTGTGTGAATATATGGAAGAATGTCAAAGATCTATTCATGCGTTTGATATTACTTTCTTGTCAGTTAATTCGTATCGCATAATCAAATTAGATAACTTTTCCGGATTGAAGCCGAACTTTGACAACCTCACTGGGACACGCGACGATTACTTGACCAAGTCCGCCTACACATCCACCCACGAATGTGTCCAAGTACCAGCCTGGGGCAGTCGGCAGGTTGAAGCTGGAAGGATGACCTCTTAGTTCCTGTAAATTCCTCAAATAAAATCCATAGATTCCAAAGAATACTGAATTCAGAGTTCCAGAGCATAGTAGTGGAAACAGCATCCCTTTATAAAATCCGTGAACCTGGATAGTATTGCACAAATATCATGTAATGCTTCATATATTATGCGTGCATCGATTACAGATTCAAACTGCAATAAGATTATTTTTAAATCTACATATGTACACATAACTATCAAAAATTTCGATTCATACATCTACCCTGGTGAAAATAATTACACGAAATTCTACGAATAATTGGGGAAACTGCTACTTTCCGTAATTTTTTTTATGAGAATTTGCCGCTTTTCGGTTTTTTTTTTTTTTCTAGTTTCATTGACAAAAACAGCGGATTTTTCGGACAAACTACAAAGATCTGCAGAATTTTATGGAAAACTATGAAATATTCCAAATTCCCTAAAAATTAGTAGACATTTCTACCAGGGTACATACTAATACATTCTGAGCAATTCGTACCCCTTCGTTTTTAACAATATCTATCGCTATCCTTGTATTGGATAGCTTGATGCTCATCATCTGCTGGTTGGTCTTTAAAGTATCCATTGGATGACCAATCACGAGTCCGATCATTCCTAACGAATTTTATTGTACTTTGAAATTGCGTTCGTTCGAACACGCAATGAGTGGTCAATAAATTACGGCTAAAACTACAACCTAATATATTGGTAATTATTAGATATAAATTATGAGTAATAAGTTCGAGGTAAAGGATCGTATTTTCATAGCACATAATATTTTCTTTAAAAATATTTCAGGGACTCACCAGCTCCCCATCCCGCAATGAAATTACAAAAGTCGTCCATAGCTTCATTTTTATTTAGTTGCTAGTTTAATTTCAATTTCATTCTATTGCTGTTATTGATCAGCATGCATATTACAGTTACATGAGAATCTTCACATTAGGCATTTTGAAGTGAAAATCCTTATGTCGTAACCTTCCATGTCGCGATTTTAAGTCAACTTTTGTTTCAAGAAATTGAACCATGAACATGTCAACAAAAGTTTCTGTAGTATGTATGAATCACTGATCTGTATGAAGAAATTAGATTCATTTGCACAGCGGCGTAGCGTAACTGGTTTCTGCCGCCCAGGGCAGATGCCAAATTTGCCGCCCCTTCCCCCTTTACTAAGAGAAAATATGATTATTATAAAGATAAAATTTTCTAGAGCGAAGAAAATATTAGCCTGGCAATTTGAGAATTTTCAATAGGAACATTTTTCGTAAAAAATATAACATTCTTAAAAACTACAAAACAGCATTCAATTGTAAAAACTTGTTTTGAATTCTAAATATATCAATCAATTACCGTCTCAAAACAATACTATTACTTTAAGAAAATTTATTGTCAATTGAAAATTCTGAAGAAAATATCGTTCAAACTACTGAATGTTGCAATATAATGAATACTTTTTTCACTTGAGGAAATCATTTCTAGCATCAACTTTCAAAATTAAAAAAAAAAAAATGATTAAGACCATGAAATTATTTATTATTATTAGTCAAATTAAAACGGAAAATAAAGTGTGACGGTTTTTTTATATGACGATCTGTCTGTTTCCATCCTATTATACATACCTATCTAGTCCGATTTTTTTAAATAATTTTTTATGAAATTTGCCGCTCCTAGCGAAGCGCCACTACTGATTTGCACATTCTTCTGATAACTTTACGAATAACACTTTACGCATCATTAGGTATATAAATGGAAAATCATTTTACCCTCTCAAATTTCATTGTTTTCTAATGTATACAATGCACAATAATCGTCTTCGATTTAAATCCTCAAGAGAGCAGAATAACGAATCCCTCATTGTCATTCTAGCTTATTATCAAATTACGGATTAGTAATTCAATGAGGTATTGGAATAAATAAGAATAGTTTCGTACTCCTGAGTTCAACAATTACATAAGTTCACCATTTTCATGGACCCATGTTCGATATAACTTGAGTAGCCATGCTATTTCCGGCGAATTATGAATAAAATTAATAACCAACGTCTGATACGAGTTAGGTAAATGAAAGTCCTTTTTTATAGCGAATTTCTTTCATTGAATATGTAGGACGATTCAAATAACACCACGGGGAGCAGATTAGTGTGGCAAACGATGCAAGATGGCGGACTTCAAAGATGGATGTCAATCGAAGATTTGACATATTAGTGAAAAGCACAGATTGGCACAGATTGTGAAGTAACATAATTTCTCTGACACGAAGTAGTTATTAATATAGTAAACAGTGCAGTGAAACGTAAAATGTTAAGAACTTCCACCGCGTTACAAGTATTTATGTATTATCAGCACCCAAGACCACGTATATACGATAAAACTAACATAGGAATGACACATTTGAGGAATCGTCTGTCAATCTAACATCTCTTTGTGTCAAATTGTCAAATAAACTCGCCAACAAATAAATACACTCGACATGCTGTCACGTAAGAACAAAGATCTGCGAACTATCAAAGAAGGCGTTGTGGGAAAATATGTCAAAAAAGAAACACCCCCTGAAATGCCTAGTAAGTTTCGAGCTATTTCCTCATTTGCAGCACTCCGTGACCAACCAATACAAAAAAAATGTCCTTCAACTACTAGTTGAATAAAGAATTCACATGAATTTGAATATCATTCGTTTAATTATCCAGTTATTAACGTATGGACAACAGAACCGATCAGCAGAGCAAGAAGACGCAACCAATCATCGATACCACCATCTTTGGTGAGTGTATATTTCTCATATAAAAATTATGCCAGCGTAAAAGATCGATAGCGTATCACAAACAGTCACATTACAATATAAATATAAGAATATATAAGCATTTGGATACATACATTCTCATTGCTCGTAGCCTGCCGTCCAACAGCCAAGTATGGTACAAAAATTTGGTAATACAAAAACAACTATGAGTGCAGTTGGCTTGGGAAGCCACGAGGGAAAGTATACACCCAACAGTTCGGTCCCAGATATAGCTCAAAGGTACGCTTATTTTGACACCGGAGACGACACCTTAAGTTTTCATATTGATATCTGAATATTGAAACCTTTTGCTCAGGACTAACATGAAATTACGTAACATTTCATATCATATTTGAACAGAAGTTCAAGATTCATGTTTAGATTGTGACAAATGCATTATTTCCTTTTATATATATTGACCTATTTTTAACAATGTTTATTCCATTGTTGATGTCTTAATCAACTCATACACCGTTATTTGTCGACAGATTTGCCAGTCTTTCCATCACCTCTGGTTCTAGCGACGGAACTACCTCTCGTACCCCAACTCCTATGTATCATCCAGGACTTTCTCCAGCTATATCACATACCTATGTTAACCAGTATGCTGGCTCTGAATATCATTTGGACAGGATTCAAACACCACAATTGCCTTATCTGGCTTCTGAAATTGATTTGGGATACGAAGATTATAATCAAACTCCGTATCGTCAAAACTCTGGGTAAAATAATTTGGTGCCCTAATTCTTTGCATTTCCAGATATCAAATCAGTTCAATGAATTGTCTTGCTCATCACTTTGAGTTCGATGCGAAATATTATATTTCAAGCGGAGTTCTACTTTGATTTCTTATCAAATTCTTCATCTAAATCTGAAAAGTACTTTTAGTTGCAAAATCTTTTTAAGGTACAGTAGGAGTCATTCAGAGAGATCAAGTTCCAGGGGTGAACAACCAGAAGAGTTGCCTCTTCCACCTGGCTGGTCGGTTGACTTCACACTGCGTGGTAGAAAGTACTATATCGATCACAACACTAAAACTACACACTGGTCTCATCCGCTTGAGAAAGAGGGTCTACCAACCGGCTGGGAGAGAATAGAATCTCCAGAGTACGGAGTATATTACGTGAAGTGAGCTCTTGTTAATTCATTTTGATTATTTGCAATGCACAAACTTCCATTGTTTGTCTATGCGAATGCACAACCCTATTTATTTCAGCCACATCACACGACAAGCGCAATATGAACACCCGTGTTATCCTCTGGAAATGCAAGCAGTTCGTGTAGTTTCCCCTCCAAGACACACGCATTTTCATTCTCACAGTGTATTAGTTCCAGCAAATCCTTATCTCAATGAAGAGATACCGCGCTGGCTCTACGTATACAGCCGAGCATCTGTTGCTTTGGACCGAAAGCTGCGCTGGGAGCTTTTCCGTCTTCCAGAATTGGATTGTTTTAATGCAATGCTTACAAGACTTTACAAACAAGAACTTGAGGAAGTAGTGATGCGGTACGAAGAGTACAGGTCAGTCTCGTGCTTGTTTCAAAGGTTTCCATTACTAGAAGCTTCGTTTAACAGCTTTATCAAATACCTAAGTTGTCCGGGAGCTCTTTGTCTACATGTGTGTTTTCAGATCGGCCTTATTGTGCGAAATGGAACAAAGATTAAAAGAATTAAACCCTGAATCAGAAGAATCAACTACAGGAGCAGTTGCCCTGCGCAGATCCCTTCCATAAGAGTTTAGGACGTCAACAGAAAATGTATTAAATTTTGACCTATATCTGTGGCTAACCAAAACAAAGTTCCTCAGATGTTGTTGCATATGAGTAGGTTGTATTTTAGATGCTCAGTGAGATGAACCAAGACTAGCCGCTATTTTTCATATGATTATTTGTGAAATAATGTATTTTATTATTACTATTTTACAATGTAAGAACTGAAGTATTAATTATCTCACGTTACATGAAATTCCTCTGACTCAGATACCACCTCCTCCTCATCTACATTTGTCTTCTTTGGAAAGTTATTCATTACATTCTCATAGTCATATCCGTCATCTTCTCGAATTTCATAGGTCCCATCTATCTTGAAACCAGAAATTCTTATTACTTGGGCATTTTTTATTCCTAGAGTATGTGCCCAGCTCCTTGCTGAAATGAAAAGTCATCATTTCATTACCTTATGAACAAAATTTGAATAATCCAAGTTATTGTAATTTCACTTGCAACTAGGATAGAAAAATATAATATATTACCAGCAGGTACGTCCACATTGGGGACATAGCCGCCTGCTTTCATCCAGTCGTGTCTCCCTGTATAACACATGTACAAGACTGTGCCGAAGGCATGCCATGCAAGGATCACATAGAGTACAGATAACCGCTGTTTCCAATTTACTGCCTTCTGCACAGGGATTTTGCGTGTGTTTCTTCTGATAAACCTCCTCAGCCATTTGATCTCCCACATCCTGTTAAGATGGAAAAAAGTACATGCTTTCAAAATCTCAATCGATACTTTCCAACGGTATCATAGAACGACCTGTCATGAGTTTCGTCGATGTATTTCTTATGCCATTCACATTGAAGTTACATAATAATAACCTTTTCGTTTTCTAACGAGCGATGCTCGGTATTTGACGACACACGATAAATTTTTATGAGAAAGATTAACGAATGAATATAAATGACCGTTATATATTATAATGTTGGAGGATATCAAGTCATTGTAACATACAGTAAGAGAATACACAACTGGTAAAACAGGGCGAACAAATCACGTATGTCGAATGTATATTATGTGTAAGATACATGCGTCAAGTAACAGCACAATCTGGATCCTATACCTGAACCTATAAAATTCCTTTCAAAATATTTACCCGAAATCTTTGAGTATTTAATAAATCATTGAAAACACAGAGTATTTGTCCGCGTAGAGCCGACTGATTAGTCTCTGTTACTGCCTGTTACCAAGCCGCCATTATTTCGACTGATACACTCGCCGCGAGTTAGAGGGCCAAGGCAGCCTAGGCTGCAGTATCGTATCTTGCCAGGCGCATACGGGGATGAATCTAGAATCTCCGAAGATACTTATCGAATGTATCTAGGTAGAGATACGAAACTAGTAAATTATCTGAATACAGATAGAAAGTTTTCAGGGTCAGATACTTTATTGTGAGATGTTTTTTTTTTCACTAAATTTCTTTCATGCGAAGTCGAAAAGTTAGATGAAAGATTCGAAGTTGGACGCGCTAATGAGTCGGATTGATCAATCTCCGGAATTTTTTTTGATACAAAGAAAAATAAATCTGTTTGGTGTTTTGGACTTTAGTTTCGAAGCAGTGATATTCAAGACCTAGATGACAGATGAGATTCGACTCTGTCCCAAGTCGAATCAGCTAGGATTGAACCAGTAGATAGAAGTATCTCGTCGCAGTATCACATACTATACTGAAAGAGTATAACTCCCGACTGTTCTATACATAATAAAAACCTAAATATCAAATATATTCGGATATGTCAAATATGAACGTAGAAAAGAGCGGGGTCCGACGACGAGAGATTACGGTACTGTTTTCCGTTCGAAGCTGATATTTGATTGGCTTCGAAAAGGCCTCATTGCGAAATCGCATCGCATGAGGAGAAGGGCTGAGGGGCTGTCAATCGAATAAAAGGAGAAGCGATTTCGCGGGTCGAGTGGACTCCGAATTTTCGTGTTTAATCGGAGAGTCGCGTTTTGATTACCGGTGTAATTAGGCAGGGAGAGCCATAGCTACTGTAGTAGCAGAATCTTCAAGATGTCCGTAATGGGAAAGGTGAGACTCGTCCGTATAATCAGCAAATATTTTTTAATTATTCCAATCAACCCTTTATTCATCCGTCATCATCCACTTGTCAATTATCGCGAGCGTCAACCTATTTTCATTTTCATTCCTCCATTGATTAAGAGAGATTTTCGAATCAATAGTGGCATTCACCACTTGTTTACCTCCAAGATACCAGAAGATCTAAACTCTACTCATTCCGGTTTCTCAGCCTTGAGAATAAATACAACATTCATTTTACAACCATCTACTATAATCATACCAGTAAACAAATTACAATAATTTATACCAACGTTTTACATTCATCTATTTATTTTAGCCGATTCTTTACTCTTATTGGCGGAGTTCATGTTCCTGGAGGGTGAGAATTGGTAAGTAATTCTTTGATCACCTAATACCTATCTTGGATTTTGAATCCATCACAATTTATTGTGAATGAGGATCATGATTCTAACATAGCCATAGCCCATAATCGACGTTATAATCATCGCAATACATATTTACACGACTCTATACTCCTTGTTGAACTTTTTCACAAAGAGATTATCAAGACTAATGACAAATTCATATCGGAGTTATAATTATTCGTACAAATTTGGAATGCACATTAATTTAGGCAATTTGTGCCTGATTTTTTTGCTAATACAGCCATGTCTATATGGCTTTTCACTTTCTGCTCATCAATGCACATGGATATGTAAGATGTAAGCAGTTGAAATAGCAATTGCATATAACAGTAACACAATTATGATCCAATGGATAAACCAAATTTACCTGGGATTCAATAGCAGAATAAAATCTTTCTCCGGTAGAAATTCGATATGCACCATTTTTTTTTTTTCACCCATCATTTACCATAGTCACAGATCATCTAATTACGTATGCGATTTCTCATCTTGGCAGCTCTTAATTTGAAGGAGATACCGTATGAAATAAAACCGGTAAGTCTGGTTAAGGGAGGCGGAGAACAGCACTGCAATGAATTTCGCGAGGTCAATCCGATGGAACAAGTGCCTGCACTTCATATTGACAATCACACGTTGATTGAATCCGTGAGTATCAGTTAGGCACTTAGCGAAGAGGAAATAAATATTAAGAAAACAGGATTTGACTCTTTATAATCATCACAAAGCAGTTGTTCATTACTAACAGTGAAGAAGTTGCATATTTTTTAAATTTAACGATGACAATTAATTCCTAGAACTGCGAGTTGTATTTACCAATCTAGAGTAATTATAGTAAGAGAAGAATCATTCAGTTTTTAATTCTGCTGTATGTTAGTTGTTTACCGATTATATTCGGTTGATCGTGGATATGGCTACAATTCCTTCGCATCAGTGACAAAATTTTTAAAGGCAAAGGTTGAGAATTATCTAACTCGTAATGATATTCTCAACATGCTTTCACATTCTCGCTCTCCTTGAGCATTCAAGCTTATTATAGCATATTCAGAGTTGTGTGGAAATATTTTCCAAATACTCGCTCAGATATTATCGCGGAAAATTCTATTTCCAGTTAAACATTCTCCAATACCTCGAGGAAACTAGGCCACATCGACCATTAATGCCCGCAGATCCGGTCAAAAGAGCCAGAGTCAGAGAAATATGTGATGTCATTGCGAGTGGCATTCAGCCGCTCCAAAATCTAGTGGTATTAATCTATGTAGGTGAGGAGCGCAAAAAGGAATGGGCACAACATTGGATCACTCGTGGTTTTACAGGTATGAATTGAAGCAGCTTGTACTAGAATACATGACGCATTGCCTTCTCCTCAGAAGGTGTTGGTAATTTTTGTTTTTTGAAAATATATTTACTGCAGTTGAGATACTTGAATTACAGTCATTTTAATGATACTGTTACAGCTGTGGAAAAACTCCTCTCATCTAGCGCAGGGAAATATTGTGTAGGTGACGATATCACACTGGCAGACTGCTGCCTGGTCCCACAAATATTCAGTGCCAGGAGGTTTCACGTCGACTTGAGGCCATTCCCCACTATTCTTAGGGTAGATCGTCACTTGGAAAATCATCCAGCTTTTACTGCTGCTCACCCTAATAACCAGCCTGATTGTCCGCCTGAAGCGACCAAGTAGCAAGCGAGGCAGACCACTCTCTTCCTCTTCTAAAATATCTGAAGATAGAAGGGTGGTGGTCAAATAAATGGTAACTTGACCGTGGTAAAATGTGAAACCAGATAATTTTTTTGCCTCATTTTATTTCAAATGTAAATATGTCTGAATAATCGAACGATAAGGTTTTTATTGCCCGTTCTTCTTAAGGCCCACGTTTATCACGAGAGTTTTGCTAAGTTTAAGGAATCATTGCATTTATTACAGAATTGGCATAATTGAAATTCCACAGTAACGAAATTCTTTTTTTCATCATTGATTGATTTTCATACCGAATGGCATATAAACAGTTACCTATATGAAAAACATGGGTAATAAAATAATAAAAATGAGTTACCCAATTTTACTACTCTGAGATCAAGATTGTTTTCCTTTTTTCATTCTATTCAACTTGTGTTTAACTATTGACATTTTTCAAAGGTTTGAATACATTTTACCACTCGAAAGATACGCTTAAGTACAACAATGGTGCATAGTAAGTAAAAGCAGTAATTTGAATACGATGGAATAAATAATTGAAATTAAAGATTACGATCAAGATTTGAATTTTTGCACATACAGACTAAAAAAAAAATTACTGCTACTGACCATGACACAATATTTGTACTTGAATAGGTAATACATGTTGGCCTATTATTTTTATTTCATTCTGTTCTTCGTTTTTATTTTATTTTATTTTTTTATTTTTTCCTGTTCTCTTCCTCACTTTATTTTACGAGTCAAAATTAATGAAACTTTGTCAATGTATAATAATTGCAGAATATTTTGTAAAATTTATCGACCTATTTAAAATAGGTCTTGTTGCTTGGAATCAAAAGTTTACTTTTTATACTTGTGATAATATTATTTTCTCATTTAAGTTTGCCTTCCATCAGTGGAAGGATAATTGTGTATCGGTATAATAATATTACAGGTAGATTCTGTATTTACATACGTTCAAAGTGATTAGGTCAAATCAATACTTAAATCTAATAAGGAAATAAATTTACACGATTTAAAAATAAATAGGTAATGATAACGTATAAACCTACTGTGCTCAATCCATACTCTGATGTCCGTGGAATGAAAAGTACAAAAAATATTTCTTTCCAGTTAAGTTTCCCATCTTAGGTACGTTACATTTCTCCCCAGCTATACTTCGTTCTCATATGTAACATTCGCTTTAGGATTCTAAGGATTTATAGAAATCAACTTAATACGAGTTTAAAATATGTCTAGCATATAATGCATTCTTTAGCCTGAAAGGTAGATTGCTAGTGTGCTCAACATCGAAACCAGTTTTTTTTTTTTTTCCTAATTTATACAAGAACTTAGTACACGAATTAAAACTGCGCCTACTTTCTCCATTCGTACGCAATAAGTATTCCTTAGATGAGCCTGATTTGTTATTTGATCAAACTTCCAAGGAGCTGTACCAACATTTTTTCTCCGACTAGTTCTTATAAAATACTTATAATAACTTCATAAATCTTTATAATACAAACTTCGCTTAATCTTCTTAATGCTTAAAATTTGTAGTGCGAATAACTTGTATATTCTTCAATTCTGAGCACACTGCGGTCAAGCGCACAATTTTATATATATTTTTTTTCTTTTAATAATTAATTTTCGAATACGTTGTCAATAATCCAGTAACATTGCAGGATTATTTTGAAAATCAATTTCACCTATACTTTATTTAATCTCTGCACAGATTCAAATTTACGAACCAGGAGAAATTTCGTCATCTTTTCATTTCGTAAAAATATACTAACATTGAGCGCTGAGTACTTAACAAAGATGTGTCTAATGAAGCTCTGTTCAAAGATCCGGAACAGATACATTTTGGATGACCCAAATCTGAAGTAATTTTTTTTTTTTAGCACAGCTAAAATGGGTTATTATTGCCTAAAACTTGTTCTGAAAAGAGTGTTTATTATTTCCAAGGTACTTACTTTACCTTGCGGTTCCTGGTCTGCTTTATTTGGTACAGTACTTTATATGTAAAGGATAGAATAGTCGCTTTTGAATAATATTTTGAAAGGTGAATAAAAATTTGACAGGATTTACCGTGGCATCCAGAATCACAAAGGCAGGTCATTGACAGTTACTATAAATAAGTCCGGGCTTGGATGTGGCCCGTAAGATAGTAGCCCGTAATCACAATGTCTAATGTAACATTGTTTTTATAATTGCTTTAGGTAAATGAGATCTGGACATGTTGTGAAACAAGGTATGAAAAATGGTTAGATGAGAAAATGTAAGCCTGTATAATAAATAGTAGTGATTCCTAAAAGCTAACAATACAATATGACGATACACATAGATATTTTATAAGTGACAAAAATGATCATGTACGTTTAATGCTTATAGATAATAATAAATTCTGTGTCATGAAAAATTCACCCAACTTATTACTCATTATTTGAAACTTACTTGGGTTGCGCCTGCCAAGCTTCAGAGCTCAGCATTCTATGAGAATGTTGGCAATGCAAAGTAATAGTTGAAAAGAAACAAGAAAAATTGCGAGATTTGTGATTTTGTTATCTCTCCAAGCAAGATCTAATGATAATCAAGCAACATGTGAAACGAGGAAATAATTTATTCATTATATCAGTTATTTTTGCTTGGGTTCAACATATGAAGAAATAAAATAGACATTATTCGACTTTTTTCAACACAAAGTTTATACTTTATTTCATTTCCCTAATTTTTACTCGTCACTCTCCTGTAAAGCGTAATATTTTCTGTAACATATTTGGATTGATTTCAATTGATCAAATTATTATTTATCTTTGAGTGTATTTTCACAATTGAATTTATTACAAAGACACGGCACACGTCAATCTTATAATCATTTTATAAAAAAATATATTCACTTATCTATATTGACTAGTTAAAATAGAACTAAATGATATTTGAATGATTATATAATAGGTTACATAGGTATGCGAATGGAATCATCTATTTTCATTGAAGATTATAATCGTTTGTTAATACAGTACTTCACGATTCAAGTCATCTTACTAGGCAAGATTTCGAAAATTCTTCATCCTCGTTTGAATTGTTTTCATTCTGTATATTCACAATAATATTTATGAACTTTTCTGCCTAAAGTTAACATATAGTATCATTGATAGTGAATTTATCCTGAAAATTGATCATTATTCAGATACACCTATACTTAGTCATTAGGACGACAGGCTGATCTTGGTAAGTAATCTTGAGCAAGGTGCAGAGAGTCATAAATATAAAAGAGATCGCTAGACAAGATCGGCCCGTAACAATTTACCAGTTCTCACAAAGTCGAATGCAATAGATAATAATAAATAACGGTCAATATTCATAACATAAACTATAAAAATGTAAAAAAATAATTGAATCTATAAAAATAAGAAACAAGTAAGAGGTTTTGTTTTTGATTACACAAAGATTTACATCAAACACTTGTCTAATTAGTTAAATGCCATAAGAACTTGTAGGCAGAACTCTCAAACAGAATATGTTAATTGTACACACAACTTGAACTTAAATAACAGTTTCTCACATTGGCTCGGCTTTGTACAAATTTTATAATGGTCCGCAGGCCATGTATAAATGATATTTACATGAGCTGATTTTCTGTCCATTAAATCCTGTAAGCTTACATATTTCATGGCTTTCTAGTCATGTACGATATGTTACACGAAAAAGGAGCCCCATCAAGATCTTTCCATTGTTGCACAGTCTCGAAATAAGCTTTTGATCTTTTAGACATTTTATGAACAACCTGTTGACTACTATGGCCTTCCTAAAGTGTAAAAAATGATGTCAAGGTGATCGCTGTTAATTTGTTACTATCGTAAGGGCGATACCTGTATTTTGACAAAAGTTTTTCACATTTATCATCATGCACATTGTCTCTGCCCCTTTCCTCCCAACAATATATAACAATAGTCACTTCTTTTGAGAACCAGAATTCTATCTAAAACGAGAGAAGATGAGTAATGACCAGATGATGGCGCCAATGGACATCTGGTTGGATGGATGGTGGGTGGGTAGTGAAATGAATAACAACAGAATGCATTTAATGAGCGATTGTTTATTATGCTCTTATGATCACTTGTCGTACAGGTAACGATGCTTTTTCATGAATGAAAATAGTTAATATATTATGTTTATTTATAATTATTTAACATTGAATGGAATAAGTTGGTGATGAAAAAATAACAATTTCTTGATGCAAATAAATGTGGCTAGAGTGTAGAATAATATTCCAGTAGCATTATATGCTGCAATAATAATAATAATAATAATAATAATAATAATAATAATAATAATAATAATAATAATAATAATAATAATAATAAAGTAGTAGCAATAATAATGATAAGAATTAGAATAATGTTATCATCAATTGTGGTTCCCAGGCAAACACACCAAATCGGTGTAGAACGTTATTAAGGGTGGAGGTCTAAGGGATTATTATATTGTTGCAAGATGTGTGTTTGTCAAAGTCAATAAATAGAAATTTTATCTAGAAATTTGTACGCAAGCTGTGTGACGCATAATACAGCATGTTTATGTGAATTTTTTCAAAATTATTTTAGTTATGCCAGGATGTCTCACGAAATGATATTGTGGTGCTTGCTGATGGTCTTATACTTTACTAAGCGCTAACTACAAACAAATGACCCCCAAATAAAAACAAAAAAAAAACACATTACCTCTTCAGCTGAAAAATAAAGAATATATTGTCGAAAGTTAATGCTATACAAAATAGACTATGCGAATGTTTAACAAGCCTTGGTTGACAAGTTTCGTTTGTAGTGTTAATTTTTTCAGAGACATGGACCTGAAGCCATCTTACCATGATAACGAAAAGAAAATTGGCGGGCAAAAGGAAAATTCAGCAAGTACCACGATCAGCAGTTCTGAAAATTATTGTATTTTTTTTTTTTTGACTTATGGAATGCCTTTTGTCAATAAAGACTATTAAATGTAAAACATTCTGACTAAACTAAAAATTGAACCAAAGCATGTTACAAGAAAGTTTTTTTCATGAATTGAGATAATGTATTTCATGATTGATGTTGCAGTGCGATGTTATGAAAGAGAAGAAAAGAAATGAAAATTAGATCAACAGAACTGTTTAATCTTAGTTTATATTTTGACTCCCAGTTTTCCTTTTCTCAACTTGTTTGAGGTATGTATCTTATTATACAAGGTAAGACGACAGATATTGTTTGCCGTATTTATATTTGTTAATAAATTAGTTACCTTGATTAAGCTGTGATATACGGCGTTAACTTATTATAAATATTATATTTCATTAAAAAACAAATATATTTTTTCTGTATACACAAGCAGCAAACTGAACTGTGTATGTATGTATGTATGTATGCGTATGTGTGTGTATGTATATAATATATATATATATATATATATATATATATATATATATATATATATATATATACACACACACACACACATATATGCATACATACTTATATACCTATATATACATAACTAATGTAGCAAAAATGATAGCCCGCATCAATATCGTTTACTCAAAAACTTTTGTCAATACTTTTGGCATAAGAATATTTTATATTTATGTGTAGATGGTACGCAAATGAATAGATTCGGGACACGCAAGATCGGGTTCTTAAATTACGTTATAGCCAAAAGGAATGTAAGGTACAATACTCGACCGTACTGTATCACTGACTAATGCTTTAATCATCGGCTATACCAGTGCAGCCAGTAACCTGCATTCCAATCACAATTCTATGTTCAATATTTGGATGTGAAGTTAAAAGGTGGTTCTAAACCAGAATTTAGCAAAACAAAGCTACATTAAAATTAGGTGGAAAATGTTCGGTCAAAAGTGTGCAATGTTAATACAAACAGATACACGGTATTATAACATTATAACGTTTGGTATCTCATTAAACCTCCCTAAACGTGTAGAGATGTGCGAATGTTAATATTAAATATGTGTTCATGTGTGTGTGAGTGAATAGTGTATGTGTGACTTAGCAATAGAACTACTTATACTCAACAAGGTACTTAATATTTTTCTTTGTCCCCGAGCTGCTATGTGCTATTTCTACCCCAATAACAACAATCTCAACCAATGGTTCTTTTGTTTTAGTTTCTTTTTTTTTTTTGTTTTCTCTTGTTTTGAAGACGCTTCCGTTTGCCTTATACAATATACCACATTAACAATCTAAAACCTATCTCTCACTTCCAATGAAATAACATTACGTTCAATTTTGTTAAACCCGTCCAAACATTCAAAACTTATGTACCAATAATGTGAATAATGATTCACAGTAAATTCATTAATATAATAGTAGTATTCTAATGTTGTTTTCTTCTCTTAACTTAAGGATGCGATTGATGTATTCTTACCCTTTAATAATATATAATTTATAAATATACGCGCCTGGTTAACATACAACAATGTAACAACGTCTTTTCTGTCTAATAAAGTGTTTGTATGAGGTCGCAATGTGTGCAATTTATACTTAATTCAAGTTGATTTTCATTGACTTTATATCTTTTTCATACTACATATAACAATTTCATCTGTTCTATTGTCAATCAATGGAATTCAATATAATAATATAGTCCTCTGTGATTTCTTCTATACATAATATTATACATATTACAATTTTTATAATTTTTTTACTTTTCCTTTAGTTTTATTTATTTTTTGATCCTATGGGACTTTGCACGTGTATGTCGGAACGCCTCGTCTGGTTAAATTTTTGATTTTAAGCAGATGGGTCAAGAAAGATATTTCAAAATCATACATTTTCATTATAGACACTCACACTGGCCAATAAATCGAAGCTGCAGAGAATTAACAATATCGTTTGAACACTAAAGCTAATCAAGCAACGAGGAGGCTACGTACAAACTACCTAAGGATAAAACATATCAAGCAGCACAGATTTGGCCTATGTTCAACCTAAAAGTTTTCATCTTTCCAGCGCGACTCGTTGCATTATTTACTATTTTGACATGGGAAACTCTGCCTTTCTTGGGTCAGTATGTAACTACATTGCGTGGCATAACATTAATGCTTGTCAAATTAAGTTTTGCCAATTGGATAAAGATTACTGTACAGGTCATACCAGTTCACTTGCAAGCTCACAACCAACAAAAGTAACGAATGAAAATGAACGACATATTCCTGGGTATATTATTTGTACGAATGAATTTTCACTCCACCATTAAGTTTCTGCTCTAGAGAATTTGTCATTTGTTGATTAATTATGAAAATAACCTGTGCGAAATGTTGCCTCAAATTTTTAAAACATTCAAGGAAAATTCTATATCAAACCGTAACAGGAAGAAATACCCCAACAATGAAAACGATTGAAAACCATCAAATAATGTCTGCTATGGCACTAGTGTGAATGGGTGGAGCACATCGACATACAGGCAGTAAGTTTTTATCATTGGTTAGGGATATATTAGTCAATTGTCTATTTGTTAAGAATTTTACGAATCGTCACCACCTTCTTTATAAAAGGCGATAAAGCCTATGCGTCGAGTGATTGATGATCGAATATGAATCATGATGTAGCCTAGCACACACAGCCAAGTAATGTAACACATATGCGCCCACATGTAGTGGAAAAATGTGTCATTTTGAATAATCGTTATAACGTTTGGTACTTATGTTAAATTTGAGGCGAGTCGATGCAATTCCTACGGTTCCCTGATTGCTACACTACGTCGCCACGTGCGAGAGAATAATAGTTATTTACCCATTTAATAGATATTTCATTTGTTATTCATTTATTTATTTATTTATTTATTGACTAACTCGTCGAACCCGCGATGATCATTTAATACGAGATTAAAGAGACTATGATTCTATGCAACTACATCTATAACTTGTGTGTAATTATATATATATATATATATATATATATGCATGTATACATAGAATATATATGTATCATGTTATATATAATATATTCAATGTGTTAGTGAACTATATTATCTCCAACTGTACAAAACAAAGATTTAAACAAGGTAATAGTAGCACAGCGCCACGATAGATGCAACGTGCTGGCATACATATGTTTTTCGAACGCCAAACAGTTTTCATGCATATAATTATTTATACCATCTGATATCAAATGTGAATCAGTCCTCAATGAAAGAAACTATTGGCAGTATCAATATGTTTGCCAGCAGTGAAGCGCTCAATAAAAGCCCTGCTGCTAGTCAAGGGAATATGGTGATGCGATGAGAATGCCATAGGTCGTATGAGTCTTGAAAGTCTAGAGTGATGATTCCTGTGATAGCATTTTATGAAACCTTATTGTGAACAATAATTTTTAAAAATTATTATGCTTCGGTAACAACTCTTTGCTCACCTACCATAAGTTATATTAATCTGATGCACTATTTAGTTTCAGTAATCGACCTAACTACAACCTAACAATATATGATTATTAATTTTTTTTCTCTCTTTTTTTTTTTACCGTGTATTGAAAAAAAACAGGTAAAAGTTTCAATTCTCAATATAGTAAACGATATAATTATTGGGTGAACATAAAAAGTTTTCTTCATTCCTTAACGGACGCAAATAGTTTTTTTTTTTTTTTTTTTTTTTTTTTTTTCGTTCAACAATATTTATAATATCATTTCTCATAGTTTTCAATATATATTATATATTATATATTATATTTCATATTTTATATATATATTATATAGATATATATATATATATATATATATACTGTGAGAAAATCTTGAAAGTATACAGTCGACTGTGCATGCCCCAGTTTTGCAAACTGCCCATGTAGGCTTACCACCCTGAACTTCAGCTTTCAATCGCTGTTATGCGAGTTTCCAAGGATAAGTTAATTCCAAGTCAGTTGGTACTCGTGTCTATCGGATAAAAATGGCCAAAGTTCAAGAGCATACAGACCATCGAAATTGAATTATTTGGCACATGTGCAGTCGACTGTATACTTTCAAGATTTTCTCTCGGTATATATATATATACACATATATATGTGTGTGTGTATGTGTGTCTGTAGATATACATATGCACACATATTTCTCTCGCTCTCTATATTTATACGTGTATATATATATACACATGTGCATGTATAGATACATATGAATATATATATATATATATGTATGTTTAAATTTCATTTAATTTTTATATAATATGGATTCTCTTCTTGTAGTTATCTAAATCAACCTCTTCTATATATAGATATATAGATATATATGTATTCATAATATTTATCTATCTCTCTATCTCTCTTTGTCTCTCATTCGATTTCTTTCTCTCTTTTTTTGTTATATATTATAATTAATAATGTTATGCAATATTTATAAATATACAAGTCATTACCATAAAGTGCAGTGAGCCAGTGCCTCCAGCTTTGAATTATACTTTAGTACATAAAGATATATACTATAATCGAAATTTAAACGTTTTATACTCTGCGCTAATTCTAGATATATACTTTTTGTTTGTATTCTTTTTTTTTTTTTTTTTTTTTTTTTTTTTTATCGTTAATTCATGTTAATTTATCAACTATCATTTGCCACCTAATTAAAGTCACCCTTCCTTAATGTCTACCCTTAAAAAACAATGATTTTCATTAAATATTACCTATTTACCTATATACGATAGTTCCTTCCTTTTTCCGTTTAAACTAAGGAAATATATCGCAACCATAGAGAAGTGAATTGACAATTATTATTTCTTTTATATTTTTAACAAAAGAATCTATCAAGGAACTATTCAACAGTGATAAACATTTGCTTTTTCTTGTCGTAAAATTTCAAATTTAACGAACAAAAAAAAATCAATAGATTGTACAATATTATTTTACTCAAACATGACAAATTTTACGATCTACGACCAAAAAAAGAAAATGACATAACATTACAAGCTGTTCTAAAGTAATTCTTTATAAAAGGAAAAAATATTCGAATACAGTCGAACCTCGGGCACTGACGGAAGGATCTAACGCTCTCCTGTCTCGACCAATGCAAGACGACCAACAGGCCGTGCCCCTTGGGATTCCCCATTCGACGCAACGGTGCATTCGCAATTCTAACCTCTTTGAGGTTGGGATTATAAAGCCAGCCCTGATTGGGAAGAAGAGAATTGTCGGTCACCGGGGTTCGACTGTACCATAATCATTGTGTATTTACGAGATTAATCGATTTTCATGAATTTTTCAAACTCTCGGATGAAATCTCTTACTCCTAGCAATGTTCATACCAAATCACTCGCGATTTGTGATACAAATTAATTATTTAGAAGTTTTTTTTTCCATCAGCCATTCCGTGGTCTAGTCGTCTATCCGATATTACGGTATATATATATACATACATACATACATACCGTGAGCTTTCTTAACGATGGCACGATCCTTGCGCCCATGAGCAGGCTATTATTTGTAAAAAATACCCTGAATATTAGGTCATTTTTACAAACAATCGTTGAGGTTGAGGGTGGCTGTGGAGAGATACGGTGGTCAATTGCCTGCCCATAGGCGCACGGATCGTGCCATCTTTAGGAAAACTCACGGTACATACCTATGTATACATATGTATGTGTATAGTTTCTTACAGATCACTGATTAAACGCTGCGTATTCACGTTTAGGACATCAGTTGATTAAGAGAGCAGTCGATCGTGAGTCATATAACGAGTTAAATACCTCGAGAAAAACGAGGAATGATCAGACCAGAACATAGGCTGCCAGAGCCTTCAGCAAATCGTTTATGCAACAATCTATCATCACTTGCTTACTATTTGATGCTCAAATTATCAGAGTTTATTCAAAATTTGCGAAAAAATTTAATTATAGGATGAATAAATATTTTTATTCAACATGGGTATCATACGAGCAAAATCCAGTTAGTAGTGCTCCTGACCGACAAATAGTCTAGTGTCTTATTAGGCCGGACCAATTTATTAGGGCTTTTAAGATTATTTTTTCTTCTAATGACGAAAGGTTTATCAAAAAAAAATAAAAAAAATTGAAATAAAAAAATTATTGCGATCGCATAGTAAGATGAAGATGCAGGTATTTTAAGGGGGGTTTATTCGCACCTATATGCTATGCCCTGTGGTAACAGTAGAGTCTAGACATATTCTATTTATCTACTCACCTGTTGGCATGTTTCAGCAATATTTCAAGCCTAGTTTGGTCAAATTATCTCATTTATTTGCAGATAAAAATGCATTTGAAATCTAGTCCGCGAAATGCTGTTTTTAGTTGTTTTGTACAAGATTCCAGTCGAACGATTTGACTGAAAATTATATTGTTCGGTGTGAATCTTCTTCATACATGTGTCCATAGATCTGTCTATTATTGAGAAATTGTAATTTTTATAATATTGTTCTTACAGAAAAATGATTAATAAATCTATGATTCGTGAACTTTTTCTGCATGAAGCGTCAGTGGTATGAAAAAAAAAATATATAAATTCTCAAATGTTTCTAGACGGATCCATATGTGGATGTATAAAGAATACTAGCACCCAACAACATAATTTTTAGTTGAGCCACACATGCCACATTTTGAATTCATTTTTCCCTTGAAATAAACGGAATAATTCGACTCAACTAGTCTTGAAATATTCCTTAAACATGCCACAAGGTGGCTAAATCAATAGAATACGTCTAGACTTTGCTGTTATCATAGAGTAGCAATATTTATAGACTCTAAGGTGCGTATACCTCCTGAATGTGCATTACTGAAAGGCAGCCTAAGTTTTGGTTTGTTCGTCTAGTAATCGTTTGGCGAATGAATTAATAACGGAAGGGACTCAGTACGCCTCAATGTATCAATAACATGGGACAATAGTTGACCTTAGGCAACTCCAGCATGGCCTTCGCGAATATCCTAAAAACACTACCAAGTGTAACTCTATATGGCTGTGATGTAATGTAAGTGTAATATATGTGACAAAGCCCCGTAACATGGTGTATCACAGAACAATTGTAGTAGTTATTATATTATATTATATTATATTATATTGTATTATATTATATTATATTATATTATATTATATTATATTATATTATATAACATTTATGATGTAAGAATCTTAAAGGTAGAGATAAATGTCAACGAGCCGTGTGATTAGTGCATGGATAGACGATAAGAGGCGATAATGATGCGTGCGCTTGGTGCAGTGATGTGACGAGAGTGGCGACAAGGTGACAACGGATGGGGGGTGGTGTAATATAATATCAGAGAAGGAAACGGTCAGCTGCCCTGAATTGTTTAAACTATGAACAGAGTAGAACAGAGTTTGATAATGGGTATGCGCGGGGGTGGATATAATATAATCAATGGATCATTCCGGCGATTGCGTTATGGCGCGCTCGCTTTGCTTCCTCTTCACTGATTCGTTGTTCTATCAGGTACTGAGCGGTGCCAATTGCATTTGGAAAACCAGTGATGGTTACTATACGATTCCTGGTTCCAGGCGCGAACATTCCCTTCTTTGATATCTGAATGTTGGCGCCGCTCAGGTGCTGTATCTCGATGAGAGCGCGACCGCCGGGACCCAAAATGGCTCCAACTATAACCTCTGCAATTTCTATATCTACTTTCTTGGTCTCCTTGTTGTTTGCGTCTACCTGAGTAGGGCTCTTACTTACGAGTGACAACTGGTTCGTCCCTAAGCCAAAAGAATTGTTGTTTAGGTGAATTGCATTCGTTGCTGTGTTGTTTTGCCTGAATGGATCAAACGGCTCATATCTATCGATTGCCGTGCGAGGTGTAGGGGAGGAAGACCCCAGCGCAGGAACTGTGCCAATCGGACCAAACACGCCCCCATTATTGTTAGAGCCATTGGTGGTGGTTGTACTATCCATAGGGGTTCCCAAGTAACTAACACTGGACGGCATACCGATACCCATACCGAGAATATTGTATTTTGCCAGAGTAGCGATAGCCGTGAGAACTTCGGTGGCAGCTGGCTCTGAGAACCCTGTACTTCGCAGGGTCAATTTTATATGTTCCAGTATTTGGGTGGTCACTGGAGCCGTGCCTGCAGTCATCGGGGCGCCTAAGTTCAAATTTAGACTGAGGCCCGCACCATTCAGAAGGCTCACTGCAAGAAGTATGACGGGTGATAATATGAGACTAGCTAAATGCAAATCGGTAATGTCAGAGCTCACATTGTGATTCAATTTACAAAATCTATGAGGACTCGTCGCATACCTATATCAAACTGTAACAAATTCATCAGGTTGCATTAAGTGCTTTGTCACATCAGAATGTCTACAACTATTCATCATCAGTGTTCACTACAAGTCATTTAAGGGAATGTATACACAATCAATAAGATAAACACTCAGTCTATCCAAGGCAAGGTCCATAAAATCTCAAATAATTTCTAGGTGTGTCAAAATACTAGTAATCAGCTGTGGAGAACCTGAGCCAATAGATTATTTCTTCACAACATATTGGTGATTTCAAACCTCAATTCGATAACCTTTGACACAGTTTGACTGAAATGTTGTAGAGTGTTATCGAATTTTGTTGGAATAAGATTGAACATCTGTGCAAATCATATACTGAATCACGGCGAATGCATTCGAATTACAAATATGAATGCCATTAAAGTATAAACTGCGAAGTTGAGTGCACTGAAACCGAATCGGGTCTTTCAGAAAAGGATTTTTCTGCAACGTACCTTAAGATTTTAGAGAGGTGAATGATGACCTTCATAGCTACTTCTCTATATATTTGTGAACAATGGAAAATAGAAAAAGTTATGGGTATTCGACTTTTGTGTTCCAAGATTGTTACATCGCTACAAGGTCACCACATTGGCTTAATTATACAAGATTCGAAAAAACGGCATAATTGTCACGATTCAAATTATTTTTTAAATTTGAAAAATCCAATATGAGTTTAAAACAATATCTAGATATAATATTTCGAAACATGGTATGAATATATGAAATTAAAACTGACCTGATTATAATCGATCATAATCAAATGAAATAAACTAATGTTATACATGGGAAATAATACGACTTAGTCAATTGTGTTTATGTGATTTTGAAAACGTATTCTGAATGGTGAAAGGTGTTTGTGTGTTTAAAGGATGACCTAACGGGCCAAATATTAGCTGTCAGAGTACGATATGAGAAATAGGTAGTGGTTTATACATCAGCAAGTGAAATCATATTTATAAAAGGAATATTGGTGGATTCGAGTACTTGTTTGTGTCTTGAATTTGAATAACAAATTGTAAGAAAAACTACCATTGACATAAAATTGGTAGAGAGTAAGAATAAAGAAGCTCTGCAAGAGTTCAAATTTGCTCACAATGAAAAAGCGTCAATGCTGACCATCGTAACTCATCCAACTATGAATCAAATAACTCATCCAACTATGAATCAAATAACTCATCTATTACATTGAAGGTATCTTTGTATGGAATGCCGAGTTACATTTTGTAGTTAAAAATGACGAACTAACATCTCACAAATTTATTCGAATCACTTATATTGATAATGGTACGACTAACCTGTGGTGATATAATAATTTCTAGAATCATAATCATGCGTGGAGAATAAGATTGATGATAAGAACTAGTAATGTTGTCATTGAATGTCAAATATTTAATCAACGAATCACATGTGGTACCAAACAGTATTATCGACATTTCAGAGACATTCATGTGAAATTGAGAGACCACATAAAGAACTACTTATTTTATAAACCGATTTGAAAACTGATCACAATATCTATCGACAAATTTTTGGTCCCTATTGAAATTTTTGGATACAATTATCATTCGATTGCAGGAATATTCTGTATTCAAAAGTTTGACAACTCAATATTCCATGTGAGAACTTTCTTTGCAGCGCTTATAGCTGAGCATATTCATCACAGAATAAACAAGTTCTGTGTCGGTATTCTGTTTTTGAGCAATTTTTTACCATATTATTCCGAATATAAGTTGATCTCTTGTTCTCAGCCTGCATTTCAAGAATTTTTACTTCTAATATCAGACATATAAATCGAGTTTTATGAAAAAATTGTTATCACCAAAGTATATTTAAATATGAATGTATAAATCGCATTTTTTGATTGAATTTAAAAATTCACCCTACCGACTGAAAAAACTGTTTAATCAACAATTCGATTGTAAAATTCGACCAAAGAAATTCACTTTGCATTATCTCCCTGTTATCTGTGCAATATTGAAAATTTGAACTTCAATTTATTGGGTTTGTCATCAGTTTAATATAATCGAATTACAAATGTCAATACATGAGATCAGTGATGATTATAATAAAAGTGAATAAATTATTGGATTATTAATCCCAGTGCAGATAGAATGGAACACAGGGGTTACGAGAAGTTGGTAGAAAAAAAAAAAATTCGAAATAGCTATGACAGAAACTTGAAGTCAATGATAGTATGGAAAGCGGAAGCCACCAACACTTCCCTAAAAATCCCACGTATAAGTTGAGTGCGATTTTTGGTGGTGATATCAGCAACAAAAGATTTCGACTTATATTCGGAAGAATGCTGTATTGACTTTGTTTAATCGAATGTCGTTGCACTTGTGTAATTGATTAGGTATGATAGGAAGGGAAAAAAAAAAAAACAACTAACTAACCTGTATTCAGACCAGCTGCAGAAGTATATGTTGGTGTCCCTGCTGGCGCCTGCGCATAGGGACTACCAGTTGGATTGTAGTTTGCAACGGGGCCACTGACATCGGCGTAACTAACATTAAGACACGTTCCACTCTGCGGATCGTCAGCCACTTTAGCCAGAATCATTATCAAAGCATTTCGATTATTTTCCTTTTCCCCAATAACAGTTATGCACCGTTCTTGAAGAGATAAGTCCTTAGCTTTTTGACTGATTTGAACATACGAGCCTGATTCTTCTTTTATCTGCTTTATATAGTTTCCTGCTTTTCCTATTATCATACCGGCAGTGCTATTTGGCACAAGTATTTTTACCTAGAACAAAAACAATGGGCATCCTTACAAATTGTTCCCTAAGAAAATCAACATACAGTAAAAGTAAGTCCCTTGTAACGGTTTCCAAATTTCATTATTCACAAACCAGACTGTTAGATAGCTGGGAATGGTTTTCATAAAGTATATTCCTCTTACAAACTTCGAAATATCCCGATTGGTGTACCTACAGTAGAAACTCCCGTATCGTCCGATCGCGACTTGTCCCGAAGCCACGCCTACCTAGCCCCACCAAACAGTGTGTTACAGTGCCGGTTATGAAATTTTTAATTACTGATCAAAAAGGCCCAAACTTCATGTCCAGTCACGTATGAGTTCTATTGTCTTTATTGAAAAATGTAAATTTTAAGTTATAATCATCAAATTAATCCTCTAATATCGTCTATTTTGCCCCTCGACGACTAAAATCTATGTAATTTCGACGATGAAAGGATTATGTTTGATTACCGAATACCGGCTGTGTCGTCGCGCCCGCGCATGATCTTCCGCAATTACGGTAACATAACCTGAAAAGGGTAATATTCGTTTTACAAATGGTTAGCTATGATCCTGGGCGACTCCCCCACTCGCGACCGAACGAGAGGGACCAGCTATCCCCTATCCCCGTTGGTTTATGCGTGATCACCTCGGTCTTGAACACGGAGAACACGGGAGGTTTCTACGGTATTGAATATTTCAAAATCTATCATCCAAGCTCTGAATAGCCATGAACAAATGTGGAATGAATAGCTTATACTTTTTCTACAGATCAGTGTGACTCAATGTTAGACGGTGCGCCATAATAGCACACGTTTCAGATCATTCACCATACATGCACTTGCTAACTGGGTCATTGCTAGCAAGCAAAAGTCACATACCGCAACTTCCATGATGCTGGAATCAACCCGTGTATTTCGCGTAACAATTGCAAAAATAGTCGGGAGGATAAAACACGCGATTAGAAGCTAAACCTTCAGAATCCAGTTTACTTTTTAATTTCATTTATTTACTGGGCCTGTATGGTGGAATTGTGTTGATCTTACCTATAAACAAATCAATGTGCGTATGATACATGCTGTATGTATATGTTCTGAACTTTGCATTGAATGGCATACTAGGGCAGCAGTAATGATACGTGACTCACGCATCACAGATAGGTTCTATGAGGCAATAATTATTATCTTGTACATAAGGAACTTTCACACATTTAACTCGTTTACATATAACAGTTCTGATTAGCTCTACTAGCTCTAATAATAGCAGAATCGACTGGGACTCGCTTAATTGTTACAGCTTCACTAAATACACGGAAGAGAGATTTTCGTCAGATATTTGTTGGGGATGTATAATTTTCATCATAAGTCAAAGAATTTATCATATTGAAATTATTTTTCAATCAACATTCGGGGAAAGTTAATGTGATAACATGAAGACAGGCTTTCACATGTTAATATTGAACTACATAAATCGAATAATTCAGAGAACTTCCAGAAAGTTAGCGATAGGATTTTAATTTACGCAGTGTGCTCAAGCTTTGATAATTAGTATGGTAGCTCTTGATATGATCAGTGAAGATAAAAGCCTTGACGCCCACTGACCTCCTCCGTGCGCTATCAATCCAAGTTTCCATGTACATGTATGTAATATATTGCAACATATGGCTACATGAATTTTACTGAATAGAGTGAATAACAATATTCTATAGGAATGACTCGGAAAAGATTTGAAAGTAGCAGACTGTTACTGATCAATATGAGATTACTCTTCTTCCAAAATTATCTATCTACCAATGATTTATGACTATTCAAAGTCAACCTATCACTTCGTTGTTATCAAGTAATATAATGCGAGAATTTAATTATTTTGAGCGGTGATTAAGACTCAGTTTGATAAAATTCTTATCGTTCATTCAAGCTTGGGTAAAGTTAAAAGAAAGGGATTTAATTTTACAGTCCATATGTCTATTGGGAATGAAATAACACAACGTGGAAATCCGATTTTTATGTTTTAGTGCCTAAATCTCTTTTGCTTATTTCAATATTATTCTGTTTGAATTTCAGCAGCTTTCAAAGTTCTTGGTGTTGATTATTCAACCACTAGTTTAACTTGTATTATTTCATTAAATTAGAAGGCCGAATTGATGTTATAAGCACGGATTTGGTGTTTTCCAGTGATGGGTTTGATCTGTCAATAATCATTCCTAGTGACCAGAATTTAATCAACTGAATGTACTTTAAAATTGACTTCTCTCCTCAAAACTTAGCAAATAAGCCCAGCTATGAATACCCTAAGGATATAAATTAAGATTAAAATTATGAATATGAAGATGTAAATGATGCTGATCATTACATTTAATACCTGCTTGTCTCTCTCTGCCGTCGTTTTACCAGAGTCAAAATCGACAGTGGTTTTTGATGTGAGGTCCGGTTTCTCACGTATTTTTTCCATTATAAAATCCATCACAGCCATTATAGCGTCGACACTGCCTGTTATCAGGCATACTCTTTCTGTTGTTCCTATAAAATAGAATGAATAATGGATACCAGATGGAAAATTGAATTTTTTTACTCAAACACCAATTTAATCAATTTCAGTAATCTTCCCTACTTTTTGTCTTATTTTAATATCTACTGGTTCATTAAATACAATTCTCAATCAATTGTTTTTTGGGAGTTGGTACAGTTGACAGAAGGAATATGTGATTTTGGACAATTTTAGATGGTAAGAATAAACGGTGTGTACAATTTTATACAAAAATTATACATCAAGGGGCTTTGATACACGCTCTGGTCACCTCGAAAACGCGATTGACAGTTTTTCCTACACCACACAACCGATCGGAACAGAACTTTAGGGATTACTGCTTCATTTTAGCAGAAAGTGGCCAAGTATTTTTTTTTTTTCCAAAATGTTGATATTGTGTTATTATTGGGGTAGGAAAGGGGATGATATTGTTTTACAGATTTGGTTATCATCAGAGAAATTGTAGAATTTTTCACAGATGGACTAAAGTTATTGCACTTTCGAAATACTTGGCTACGTGGTGGTGGCAAACCACATACTTGAAGTATTATCTCATCTCATTTGATGAGGAAATGACCGAGAAACTACGATTTTGCGTTATATGAAAAAAAAAATACCGAAATCTTATGGAGATAATACTTTGTAGCAACATAATCACGCAGCGAAAGTGGCCAGCGTCGGAGTTCCCACACGCCTACCAAAGCCCCCTTAAAATAGAAAAATCACTGAGAATCTTGAGAACTAAATAGTAGAGTGACAAGAGATGAAACAATATGAATGCAGGCCAGGTTGAAGTTGTCTGCCTGAGCCAAAGGCGAAGACTTACATCACCCGTACCTGTATCCATGTTTCATCCCGAGTCGCTCATATTTTTTTATAATAAGTGCATGAAGAGTAGTTCCTAACTGATATAGACTCAGAGCAGGGTTTAGGTGGCCACACGGGTCTAGTGCAAGTCCATGAGCGATAACATATCAAGATATATTTGATGATTTCAACTATTTTGATGCGCAAAGCAATCCGAACATTGTACAATAGTGAGCATTGGAAATTAGGTCGCCGTGAAAAGGGGTAATTGGAAAATCTTGGTTCAGAGCGTCGAGCATAAAGTGCTACGCGTGAAGCAGTGTTTTGTGTGATGATATACCAGTTATGAAAACATCGGATAATAAAATATCGGATAACTATGGATAGATAATTAATCACTTGACGATTTTCATTTAAATAAATTAAATCTTTACTACTATGAAAATATTCACATAGTACACGAGTAAACTTATAAATACATATATCTGTGTCAAATTGTGATCAACAGTCGATCTGTGTAAAAGTGAAAGTAATAGGTATATAATAGATAAGTGTACAGCACAGGTGAAGTAGAAGGTGGAAGCGTCGTAAACAAGTTTAGGTGATAGGTTAAACTTTGATTTATCTAGGATCATTTAGTACCTGGGTAAAAATCGTGGGACTTGGACATCTTCACACGAGCACCTGTGTCTTTCTGCAATTGGGCAATCGTTTCGCCACCCTTCCCAATAATTGCTCCAGCTGCCACCCCAGGAACCAGTACTTTGAGATGGTACGTGCCATCTCCACCTGAAAAATAATCAATCTTCGTTAGACTCTTCAGACATTAAACATATGCACTAGTTAGGTGTTTTGGAACTTTGTGACCATTGTTAAATTTCACACAAACTTAGACCCTCTTACCGAGTTCATGCTAAAAGTGCTAGCGTTGCTCAATCCAATCTTTGCATTATGAATTTAGAGCTTTCTAGCTTTTTGTAAATGTTAGAAATTAATGTTGAAAAATATTGTTAATACCAAGTTTACTGGAGAACTGAAAATTTTGCCAAGAATTAGCTGCCAAAGAATGAGCCTAGTTTGCATGTTCAAATAATTTTATGATAAACTATACATCTTTTATAGGGGAACCATTGAGAGTTAAACTTAGAAACAAATAGGACACGGATCTCAAAATTATGCTGCTACTAAACTATTCAGCATAACATACATGATTTCCTCTTTTTTTAACGGTTTGTAACTGATAGTTCCACTAAGATATAAATGTATGTGTGGTAATATGGACGACTTCTAGATGTGCTCCCTCGAAGGTATGTATGAGGTGTTCTCCCCCAAATGAGACAGATTCGGACCCTCACCCTGATGATTTTTTTTTTTATAATTTTTTTTTTTGTCCTCAGCAACCCAAGAAGAACTTACGTGAATTATTTCAAATTTTTTTCAAATACTTTTTGAGTTGGAAATTTTTAATTTTTCTAATAAAATAGAATAATTCGCAAATAATTATAACCCGGCTATTGTTACTCAGATAAAATAAGTTAAAAATTATTATTATCATGTATATAGAATTTCAGGTTTCACAGGACTTTCAAATACTATGTAAACTGCGATATGCTAAACAAGAACAAAAACATAGATATTGAAGACTAAACGATGCGGTGATTATTACTATTCCCAAATTGTCAAGTCATTACTGAATGTGATTAGGACAGACTGCCACATCATCACATTTGATATGGATTGCAACAATTTACAATCCAATATTTAGCAACATCGGTAATATTGACCAGGTCAGCTTGAAGCTTCGTTCACAGGCGCCGATATACCATAAGCTTTTATAACATTGTTTTATATTTCAGTGTCTGACATCCATTGAATTTGTGCTTGTTTAGTCTATTAAATCACAATGAGTTGAAGCGTAGGTGTCAAATTGTGATCCTCTGTCAATATCAAAAGTCTATTGTTCTTCATCTCTAATGGCATCTGTGTGCAATTATTACCTGGATGAACATTACTGTATAACTCAAGAATGTAACACGAATAATGGAATCCATTAAGTATTAACAAATCTGCGCCTTGATGTGGCAAAGTGCACAAGGCAAGAAACAATTCAAGTATTTATCAATCGTGTTATTGTATCTGATACTGGACTCTGGATATAAGAGAACTCCACAATACATAATTTATTACAGAAGCGTAAGACAATGAAAGTCAAGTTTTGTGATAAATGTTAACACTTTAAATAACGATCGAACAATTTGATAGACGTCAGAGAAGAGACTTATTTGAAGTCTATCCAAAGATGTAAATTGAGCTACAGATAATTGTGAATGTCAACGTAACTGGTTCTTCTGATAATTAAAACATCATATTTTTCTGTGCTAAGATTATCAGGCGAGCTGGGGTCTTTGGAACTCTAAATAAGTCTAAAAAAGATACTATTCCAGCATATTCTTATGACATTTGTTGCATCATACATTGAATAACAAGAAAGATTCCGATTGTAATAAAAAAATAAATAAATAAAAAAAAATCCTGGTCGAAACTGGTTTTGCTACTATTATTTTGAAATCACGAATTCATTCAACTCGGTAGCTGATCTTTTCTACCAATATGACAAAATTTCTAAAATGTCGATGAATGTTACACAGGCAATTTCTGCATGCAATCGAATGGGATAATCGAGATCATTAAATGAAATGACACTTGTATAAATTCTCAATGATGACCGTGCAGCAGACTTCACATACAAGAGCTAATGTTACATAATATCTTGATAGCTCGTGGCATACGATTAGTTTTTTAATGTAACGCTGTATAGAATGAACAAGATTCGATCATAACACCTGCTCTGGAACTTCAACTTCCAATGCTTGCTTAGCCAGTTTATACAAGCTCTTTTGTACCTGCCGAACCTAAATTCGTGTTTACTTCAGGCCTATTAGCATGTCCATTATTTGTTGCGAATTCCAGACCAATTATATTTCAAATGTCAAAATAACTGACAGCTCTTCTTATTCATAAGTAAATAAATTTCTCTGCAAATGGATACAGATGAATACATACGCCAACAACTTCCCACACCATTAACTTTAAATGAGCTTGTCTCGACTGGGCTCGAACATTGAAACTTCAAATTTCAAACAGATGTTATGAAAAATATAATGTGTGACTCGAGATGAAACATCAATGCAGGCACGGGTGAGGACAACTTCACCCTGGCCTGCATTCATATCATTCCATCCCTTGTCACTCAATCTACTAATATGTCCGGCAAAACTCTAACGTCACACACATGATGCAAAAACATGATGATTAAAACGATTCTTGATTCATTTTAAGGACTTAACGATCTCACGAGAAAGCATCATTGAGAGATTTCTCAATAACAAATCGCCTCTTACACGCGCGTATGATTATGCGTTCTTCTATACGTGAAATAACCTTTGAAAACCGGTTGAGTATGGTTATAGCCACGGTGTTACAGCAGCGACTCGGCAATATAATTGCGAAATGTTACATATCAAATAGCTTGGTGGCGTTTAGTAGAAAATGATCTTTGAATACGTGAAGAGAAAGCCTCTGGTTGGTGTGAAAATAATTTAGGGAACGATTAAATGGCCTATAGTGTACCGAGGCCCGATGACAAACGCAAACAGCTGTTTGACAGATGGGAGGTTCGTGTCGGTCGCTCGCTCGCACACTCTGACCTTGACCCACGACCTCGATGTGGAGTACCTGACAACTCACCAATATGCCACATCTTAAGTCGAACCACGCGCGGGGTACACCCAGGTGTAACCCGGGACGAATTTCGAGTTGCCGGAGCTAAAAACGGGCGAAATACCCGCGCGATGATCTCTGCCAAAAATTGCAAAGTCACGGAGTACGCGCGTCGCCCGCCGCCGAGCCACGGTCCTCCATTAACGTCAAGAGTCGCCCACGCAGCGAACGAACGAACGAACGAACGGACGGACGAACGAACGAACGAACGAACGAACGAACGAACGAACGAACGAACGAACGTGTACGTGCGTACGGATGAACAAACGAACGAATGAACGAGTGGACTGTCAAATTCAAAATACAGGCTAGGAAACGTCGAACGTCGACGCGTCGCACGAAATCGCGCGCGCTGCGACGAACACACGGCGTACCGACAGGCGGCAGGCGATCGACAAAACGACGGACGTGGTAGTAGTGACACTGCTGAGAGAATGGTGCGCGAATCTGGCCCCGTTCGAGTCCCGATTCTCGGTACAGTCTGATATTCGTATGTAGTTCGTACCATTCCGACTACATATGTATTTGAAGCGAAGGGGAACTGAAAATCGTGAAGGTTGAAAAACGATGGGTAACAGCGGCGGGCGATCGTAAAATAAATCTCCGCGAAATTAAGCTTATCAAAAATACCGTGGTACTAGTCGCGTCAAACAAGATCAGCTCAAATAATGCCTCCTCATAGTGACACGACAGGGGATACGATATAAATTGGGTATATTGAATTCCATCATGTTCGACAGGGTCTGATTAATATTGTGAAATATTTGTCGAAATACCTGAGCCATAGTGTGACCTTTTTGTAGCACCGTTTTCTACGTCGCAGTCTAGTGGCCGTTTTCTTGAATCCGCGATTTCTGGGGAGGGACACGTCTCCATTCCCGAGTCAGCGGCCATCTTTACTTCGTTGTTTCGCGCACACGAATCAAACGACCGCGACCGCGACCACAACCACGACCACGATCACGATCACGATCACGATCACGACCGACGGACCGACCGACCGACGACGACGACGACGACGACGACGACCGACCGACGGAACGACAGACCGACAAACTCCACACACTTACGTCGCCGCGACCTGTACGCGTCTCACTGGCAACTGATCGTAGCTCCCTCGGAACTCCCTCGCTAAACCAGCTGGTTGCCTCCACACCGCGACTCCCTCTTCCCTTTCTCGCTCGCTCTTACTATCTTTGACGGACGTATCTTCCCCCTCCCCTCTGTCGCTGTCGCGCTTTGTCACATCGCATACACAACATGACACTTGCTTCTTCCGTCAAAATGCGCTAATAATAGAAAGGTAAAGTTTCAAAAACGGGCAGAAATTGCAATCACTTGCCCAACTGTCCTAGTAGCAAGCGCATAACGGGAGACGGGGCGAATACCGTAATATCGATGATAATGGGTGATAGAAAACTAATCGTAATAGCAGGAGCTCTGCTCCTCGCCGATACGTAAAGGGGAAAAGGGGTTTATTTTCGGGTCGCAGTGCATTTCGCAACTCGCAATGTCGCAGCAGTGGCCTGTCTGCTGACGAGCTGGCAATCTGGCGGCTCTAATATTACTCTTCGGTGTTGATAACTACTTCGTAGCTCCTGCTACAGCATTTGCTCACGTTTAGCCCACGGTTCAGCTCTGGGCACCTGCTGCCCCGATGCATACATGAACCCTTCGCGTATACGCAAAACTTCATTTTTCATTCAAATTCATCGTTACTTTTATAAGTTCATCGCCAGCTATTTGAATGAACTACACTGATTCGTGTCAATTGCACGTTAATGCTATACTTGCGAACGATAGCTCCTCGATGCTGTACGCGGCATGTATTATATGAACAACCAAATTACTGCTACTTAGCGTTCAAAATTTGCATTAAGTATAATATTATCATGTCGAGCAATATAGAACTACGTAACGATAATCGGCATGGCGCATGGTCGAAAACTATATGCTGTCTTTCAGACAGGCTTTGTCGGCATGTACTACTTCACGCTTTCCGTACATGAACATATAGGTAGCTATACACACGACGTGCTCTTGCACAACTGCAGAAAAGGAATAAGACCCTTTACAGTTTACATCGACGTTGTCCTTGCCCCATAGCAACTTGCACATTCTTTCCTAGACTCCGGGTTAGCAGTCTCGATCCATCCAGCGAGCTATACTTAAGTATGAGCACATTGTATTGCACGTATGCTGCATACATTTGAATTTTTACCCAAGGCCACCACATACTGCCACACCACCGTCTAACGCTATAGATATTATATTAGCGTTTAAACCAGTGATAGTACAAAATCGCCGTGCTGCCATTATAGCTCTGTCCCATATGCCCTTGATCGATAATTTTGCATTGGCGCTTCTAGGGTATTATTTGACGGGACTGGGTGTAGAGCAATATAAATATAACATTTTCTAATACGTATTTATGTTCGATTGTAGAATGTTTATTTATTTTTATCATATGAAAAAAGCTATCTTGCACCAGTGTCTTGCACAAAGCCAAGCCAAGCGTCTTTAAACTTTACCACTACTATACCACGAGCGGACTCTCGCTTAGCTATCGGTGATAGTTGCCTAATCAAGTTTTTCTTGGTAGGTGCGCCTTTTGCTCTTTGTAATAAGTATACAGTTTACAGCTAACAGCCATATATTATAAGTTATAACTGAACTGGTTTTAATTTGAAGTTGCGCGTATTTAAATATTCGCTCTAATCGACGACGAATATATCATACCTCAATGTGTGCACAACATGAAACTAAATTGAATCGTTTAAATCCTTTTGTCATTGTGTAAGATTGAAGCATATCAACCTTCTAATCAATTCCCTCATGCCATGGCTCAATACTTTGCGACCGTCTACATTTCCTATCTATATTTCATCGATTATAGCTACAACATTTCTACTTGATAACATACTATACGCAGACCTGTATGTATTGTCCGATCTATGCAGTCCAATGCGTAATACATATATATATACTATAACTTATATATATATGTATATATAGTTCCGTTGGTTTTAACAGTACTATATTGCTTTCGACTATCGCACGTTACTAACTAGACAGGTGACTATTTATTTTTCGTGCAGTAATAAGCCTGGCACGTTTTGTGCGTTCTCACTTCCCATTTCCCCCTGACCTCATTCTGCCTTTGACCTGATTATTAGGAACTGCAGTCGGGTTAGTTCGAGCGAGGCGCCAGCTAACAGGTGTTACGTCATCACCGCTGGTGTCAAGCTAGCAATGAGTCGACGGAAACAATGCATTCATAATGATACAAATACTGTCGACTAGTCAACGATATTTTCGTATGAAATTTCAGCACTGATTTTTCATACTCAAAAAATAGCAGATCAACGATCAGCGGCGACAGCGGCGTTCTTATGTTTTTTTGATTGCCTGTACGCCGTACGGACATAACCTCGTTGTCGAACGTCATGTAACATGTTTCATGTTTCATGTATGCCATGATGTAATCGCGTTGACTGAAAACTACGATTGCATAACGTAGAACAAATTGATAGACTCAGAAATTGTTTGCGTGTAGCTGGGTGAACCCAAGGTGTATTCCGCTCGTCCTGTCATTATGTTTCGATAGCTCGTAATGGACGGTGGCCTGCGAAAATCGCAGGTGAAAATTCTATTTTTCGCTAAAGCGCGCGAATTGGCTGGGGTCAAAGAGTCCGAGATAACACTGCCGGCCAACATCACTTACCAATCTTTACTCGACACGATTGTTCAAAAATTCGAACTCCAAAGTATTCGGGAATCTGTTATTCTGTCTGTCAACGAACAATACGTCACAGGTGACGTCCTACTCAACCTATCCGACAGGGACGAGATCGCCGTGATTCCCCCGCTCAGTGGAGGTACATTATAAGTAATTATTCTTGATTTTCAGGACTCAGCTGCTTACGAAACTGACTTTTATCATCGGGGTCATAATTTCGTTGAATCTTATCTATCTCTGATTCTTCGCACAGGTTAAGATGGACGAATCAAAGGATGTCGTTAAGCTGCAGATGGAACCGCTGGGTATAGGCGAAATAGTTGAGCTAGTGGTATCTCCGAATTGCGGAGCGATATCTACATTCATTGGTACAACTCGTAATGATTTTGAAGGAAAAAAGGTATATCTGCTTTTAGTCACAGCTTGTCTCACATTCGGAGAACCCATAAGTTTTCGAAAACATTTGCGTAACTGTTTTGTCAACACAAGAACTTATTAGCCATTCAGAAATGGTTGGGCTAAGTTTATCACAAAACCTCGCGGTGGAGGGAAATTTTTTGAATAAAGACAAGTTTTAATACGTTTTCAATGCGAACAATAATAATGTCAAGAAAATGTTTTGTTACTGGAAAAAATTGCCTCTTGAAGTCTCAATCCACCACTGTACTCTAAGGTACATTTTTATCCCCTGCAGCCCCGCCCCGCCCTAATGAGACATCTGGATGCGCCAATGACCCCGTCTCTATGAAGTTTGACTTAGGAAAAAAGAGAAACTTAAACTTGAATGAACCAAATGGAACCGAAATCGTTTAAAATTTTGATGAAATCCAAAGAATGACTGAAAACTCTATTGGAAATTTATCCAAGCAAGCGTAAAACCCTCATTTCAAATATTTGTGGAACTAAAACCAAGACTTAGTTAATCTGGGATAGAAATGGAACCGTTAATAAAATTACAGTTATTTTCTATTTCCCAATAACTGTAGACAATTTACTAGCTGCAGTATTCAAAATTGCATTTGCTGATCAGCCATAGCTGTTAGCGGTCTCAGATGAAAAGCTGACACCAAAGCCGAAACTGAAAGCCATGAATAACCAAAATTATTCCATACTTTCATTAGAAAAAGACTATTATTACTTTGCTTGGATATAAATCCGAAATCCTCGTACAAAATTATCAGACAGTCAAAGTAAATCGCAAAACTTTTATCTCTAATATTCTTGACACTGACAGGTGGTTTTCTTTTATGTTTTCATGGGAATATAGGATGTAGGACTGCAAAATCTCTCTGTATAACTTTGCAAGGAAATGTATTTGAAGCATCTCATCGCAGATACTTTTGCCGACGTCTCTTTAGATTAGAGTGAATATTGGCAGTTTTGTTTGCACATTACCCTGGAGTATTGTCAATTTTTTGTACATTCTTCTTGATTACGATTTTGCTTACTTATATCAGCAGTTGAAAGATTCCTTACTTCTATATTTTGTGAATCTGCTAACTCCTTGTGAATTAGGCAGCCCCTGCCCTAATCGTAGTTCATTTTATAGAAACAGCAAGGGCTTGAAACATTGTATATTATGAAGGTAGCACTCGAACCTAATAACTCAATAAGCACGGGCTTGAGACATTCTTTAATATAATTCAAGTTTCGTTTAGCTAGCTGAGTTCTACTGTCTTGAAAAAGTTGTCAAGTTAAAGAATGTGCTTGTTCAGTCGGCATAGCACGCATTTTCTGCCCAGGAATTGCTTGTGGGCTCCTTAATATGTTCCTAGAAGTCCCAAAGAGGAAAACATGAGATATGAAAGCGTTAGACTGTGCTACTACTCATCTAGAGCCCTGAAACCGATATTTGCAGGCTTCCATTGTCTGTTGTCTCGGACAATCCCCTAGACTGTCTCCTGTAGAACTAGACTCGCAAAGAGCAAAGTCATAGCAGCTTTGTTTGAGGGCTCGATCAAATCGAAATTATTATCATTATCTTGTTCAACACCGATTCTATGGAAATTGAAAGCTAGAATCGTTGCTTGAGTGGATGAAATTGTTTAGAAAATGTTAGAATGTAATATTTTGAAAATAACACAGACAACTGCTTTTCAAAACCGTTTTTGAACCACTACTGTGTGTAAGCTTCTTTACAAATCTATGATCTCAATGGTTTCTAATTTCGTATCGATTTCATATTCGAAAGAGTTTTAAGTGCATCCGTCTTTTCATTCCTGTATAACAAATCGTATTTTCGGACACAAGGAACCAAAAACGACTATTTCAAGCTGAAAATCCCCTAAACACGTAATATGAATGCGGCCCAATCCTTCTTAAAACATGTATCAGATTCCGATTCATTAAATAAACTCAATACTGTTTGGCATTTTATGGCAGGTTGTCTCGTTGGAATATGAGGCGTACGAGCCGATGGCTTCGAAAGAGTTGCGGATCGTATGCGCAAAGATACGTTCTCAATGGGATGTTGAGCGAATAGCGATTTATCACCGCCTGGGTCTAGTACCTGTTGCTGAGGCAAGTGTCATTATTGCAATTTCTTCGCCGCACAGACACGAGAGCCTAGAAGCGACGCAGTTTGCCATTCAGGCATTGAAAAGCACCGTTCCTATTTGGAAGAAAGAGATATACGACACCAAAGAGTCACAGTGGAAAGAAAACAAGGAATGCTCCTGGTCTACTAGTAAATAATTTCATATATTTAATATTACCTTTTCAGCCTGACTTGGAGAGATGATATTTTGGGAATATCAGAATCAATGGTGCTTATGTTGTACTATTGTGTTCAATACCAAATATAAGTGCAATAATTTGCAGTATAATTAGTGGAGAATACTCTGTATCTGGCCTCTTACCAAATATTATTTATACACACCTACAGTTCCACATTATGCCCTCCGAGGTTTACTTTTTGTTACTATAATTCCTCGATATGATATCTGTATGCTATAGTGAATAAAAATGTTCAGTACCAGTATATTCACATGTAATATACTATTTTCCTTTTACAATTATCCGAAAGTTAGTGATTTGTATTTTAAAAGATGAACTCGTTTGTTGGCAGGTCAAGGTGAAAGACTTACAGCACATGCAAGGCTCCCAACTGCCAAAGATATACCGTTATTAGAGAGTCCGACAATGTCCAGCGCCGAGAAAAATCATATAGCAATAAAAGATCATGTCACAGAGAAAAGAGAATCATCTGATATAGTAATCGATTCAAATCTTGTACAAATTCGCGCCGGTGCTGAGGAGCTAAACCGTAGAATAGAAGCTTTCATTGCAAGAAAGAGAGACCAAGTGAATATTGTTAATGTACAAGAGTTCTGCTGCCATAGGTTCGTTGATTCATTAAGACACCTGTAGCTAACATTATAATATTTTTCTTTACATAGCAGTAGTGAGTTCTTGGCTGGGCTATGCACGTATCCTGGGATAACATTAAAGTCTAGATATATTTAATTTTTTTAGTGGCCATGTGGCATGTTTCTGGATTATTTCAGGACTATTTTAGCTAGATTATCCTGTTTATTCGGAGAGAAAAATGCATTTGGAATACGTTTTTTTCTGCGAATAAACGATATAATCGAACCAAACTAGTCTGGAAATAGTCCCGACGTATAATATGTTTGGATTTGACACACATGTTACTAATCTATACTATACTAAGTATGAAAAGGATATATTAGGATTGTATGATATGTGGTATACATACTCATTCTTTCGTTCATTAGAATATCATATTACAGAGCCGGAGTCGACACGGAAGAGGAAAGCTCCTGTGCTCGAGTTGATGCAATATTAATTCGGCGCAAAGATTCAAAGAGTCACGTCAAAGGTACGAATAAAATGAGACGCAGCGTCGCGAATCGCGATAACAAACGGCAATATTTTATTACATACAATTATGGTCAGGCCTTATTTATGAGGTAACAACACAGGAACTCACAAACCCCATTGCATTGCATAACTATAAATATAACGCAAAAGCAAGGCTATCATACAGCATCGTGCACATAGGTATACTGGATAGTCAATCTTTTGTCTCCAAAAATAATACAGAAAACTTCATTTATCTGGTCAGCCAGGCCAGTATTTGTCAAGCTCTGTAGATCACCGCACAAATTTATGTTACTTTCACTTCAGCAGCTTCACGGTTGGCGCACACAAACATCTGTTTATTTTTGTGGTAATTTCGGAATCCAAGTGTGCTTAAAATTGATATTAAAACTCACGATCAAGTCCCAATTAAAACTACATTACATCACATTATTCATTGATTAGTTCACAGGGTGCTAAATTCTTGGGGACCGCAAATGATGGATCCAGTAACCTTGCAAAAGAGTTCAAACAATCATTGCAATCAGAGTTCTCTTGGTAATTATCCACCTGCACTAGAGGAGAGGTTCACAACAAATGAGGGGCACGTTGGAATCAAAGGACCTGTTCCAAAAGACGTCTATCAAAGGCTGAAAAGGATCGAGGAGAGGATATTGTATCTGGAAAGTTTGTCTCCTGAGTACAAGAATTTCTGGGTAAGATTATTGTTCTGAAACAGAGAATATGATTATTGGAAATAGCATCTTATTTAATTGATTTGTAAACTTATAACACACCTAATTATATTTCAGGGGGGACAAGAGGATGAGAGTTTCAAAAGCAGTTACAAGCCTGTAAGAAAAAGGGTAAGTTTAATCGAAATTATTATCATTTATTAGTTTTCATCTGCAGTTTTGCCCTGAATGTTGGTGAATTGTGAACACAGGGTGGTCATAGAACCGGAAAACGTAGAAAACCTTGGAAATCGGCGAATTTTGTCTCGAGTCAAAGACAGAAATAACATAACCTTTTGAAAAAATGGTCAGTAAGATAGTGAAATTTTGTAACTGGAAAACTCGACGAAAATTCTCCAATGCAAGATATAATTTGATGTAATAATAATAACAATGATAATATTCATATGTATATATCGCCAATTGGGGGTATTTTCGTTCATCACTTATTATTGTTACTCGTTCTCGAAGTGAGAATATGATATATGTATAATTATATATGTGTAATTGTGTAGCTATGTATAAATGATGCAATGGTTTGCGTGTTGTAGACATTTTCAACGGCGGAACTTGACACAAAACTTCACGAGTTGGAGAACAAATATGCCAAGAGAGCTAATTGATTACCGACATTAGACTAAAATGCTGAATATATTTCATATGGTTAATTCTAAGCTATGATTTCAAGTATATGAGGTATTTGATATTGGATATCTACATTTTTAAACGTATGAAGGAATATATTCGAAAAACTAACAGTCCATAGAAATGTCAAACATTTCGACCTTCAAGATTGGTACAATTTCGTAGGAATTCATAACATTGAAAGAAATTTGTATATGTTAATACAACAGATTGTGTACAAACACCCAAAGTCATATTAGTTTAATTGCTTAGCTACGTTTACTTCAGAAAAAAAAAAAATCCCTTTCACTTTCCTTCTAACATGATTTTTAAAGGCTAATCTTCAACATGGTCGTTCTCGGTTATCGGAAAGCGCAAAAAATCGCTTCATAATATATTATAATACCGTAGATCCATCCTGATTTTATTTTCGTGGTTTAAAATCGTTAGATGAATTCATTGGGCGATTAATTGGCCAAAGGCTGATAGTAATTGAATATCCGATAGTCAGCTAGATTAAAGTAGCCAGGGATTGTCGTCTTCGTGCCCGGCAACAAATCGAACGGCTCGCATTCTGTAAATGCTAATTAATATGCAGAGTAGCAATACGATTCGTATTGACCTAACATCATAGAGTATAGTTTGAATAAAAAATGAGTCCTAGTGAAATCGATGGATAAACGAGTCATTCATTTATAGACCGGGCATCATACGTTCTGTAACGTATCGTATAACGTAAATTCGAAGATAACACGCCGAGAGAAAAGCAACATCAATTTAAAAGAGGCCGGATCGAAGTTTTTTTTTTAAATTCTGTGAAATCAAGCGGTCAAAAAATCAATCTGATCGATTTTGAATAAAGAATAACAAACTGCGCAGGCCGGGAGGTGTCAACTTATGCGCATGAGTGTACTTCGCGAGTGCCGATTACGGATAGTTCGTTGTTTGGCAGTCAGAGGTAGTAGCAATCGGTTAGCAGTTGAGCTGCGAAACGGTATGGCCGAGGTAGCACGGCAGCTTTTTACCTCACAATCAAGTGGTGATTCCTAGTTAACCGTAAGAAAATATGTGTCTCGTGACTATTTTCTGAGAAGAAGAAGACTATATTAGTGGTCCTGCGAAGGTAAGATTATACATGTAATTCAATCGAATCTTAATATTTTCAACTTTCTAATTGTATAATACACAGCGATGTGCACGTTCAACGTCGTCTGCCACCGTGTGACAAGCGCACGACTTTTGATTATCTTTTTTTTTCTTACCCACAGCTGGGCGGGTTTTATGATATAGAAACATGCCGGTGGGATCGTAAAAGCGGTTTTTCGCTCTGATTTCACTGTTTGAGAAGTAAATCATAACGTCGTTTACCCAGTCTGGAATATTAATTTTATTCTTATTCCACCTTTCGATAGCTGTACACATTCTTTCTTCTCATTGTACCCTCGATCGCGTGCAGTTAAAGAGGCGGCTTCTCCTGCACTCGGCTATGACAAATTGTGATTGGTTGATAGTTCGATCACGCAACTTGGCGCGGTCTTGCTTCACTGAGGGTCGAATGACGCTAAAATTGATACGTTTCTGTTATCTGCCGGGCATACGACTTCCGCTCCTTCCAATTAAATATTTTACGTACCCCTACCGCGAGCCGAATAAACATAGCCCAGCTAAATATAGCGTTATGAGATCGAGTTGAAAATATTTTAGAGAATACGTCGTGTTCACACATGCCTAATTCTACCGCTCTCTTAGTCAACATTTTTCCTACGCCGTTACATATGTCAGCGCGATGTATATCCGTGCGAATCACGTGTATGCCAAAACAATCAACGCTTTAACAGATTATTTCCAAACTTTAAGATATATCCAAATTTAGTGAACCCTGAATTGTGGTTAATATTGTGAAAGTATTATCGGATTTGGATTACAAAGAAACCACATCAAAGTCTACGAATACGATTTTAGTTTCCGTTCGACGAACCATGCGTGAATACAGCAAACATAAACAGAGTTTTTATGTTGGTTGCCGGTTGGGATTGAGGCTGAACGACTTTGGGATCTAGATGGTCTAGATCATTTCAGCGTTGAATATCCTTAATCGCTAGAATATTTGTGAACACTGAACATTTATATGTACACCTGGATAATAATATGTTCACTATTGAGTAAACATGGGCAAGGATTGTAGGAAAATATTCAATACTCATTACTCACTAAATGTTTGTGTGCATATGGTCGCTTCAGCGAAACATGTGATCACATCATACCTCTTGTATTTATAATTTCTACATTAATACCAATAACAGGATTTTTGCCCATACATGAATGTCATTGCAACCTTGCACTAAGCACTTTGCTCCATCAGTAAGTGAAGGAGGCAAAAGATGCATACACACATTCAACATCAAATAGAAGTTTAATGGTAAAGAGTAGTGGCCAGAACCAAAATAAATCACTTGGCCAGCACACATTCTTATGGCATTATACAAGCTTACTCACATGTCCCGTGTTCGGAAAGTGTATAAGCGAAAATGAGCAACCATTTTCGTTCAGTTTGTACAGACTTCGTGTAAATCATCATTCTATACAGGTTCTTGAAGATGATAGAGTTGTTATTTACCCAAATGCTAGATACTTACGACAGTCGGAAGAGTCGTGACTCATAAATATACGCGGAATTTTTTTCCCCATAGTTCTGTCACACGCAAATTTGAACAAATCGATCGAATAAGCACGTGGTACGCGTGACTCATACATGCGTTATGACATACAAGGTATGGGTGTATACTGCAAAGTTTCACGCTCAACAATCGTCATTCACAGCTTGTATAGAGAATAACGTCCGTTCACTGAACGGGTTGATAATATTGAATCCTATAACGGTACCAGCTACTACCTGCAATTCCTTTCTTGATTTGGTACTGAAAAATCTACCGCAGGCAATCGATTTCTGCCCTATACGGTTTCGATAAAATTAATACGCGATTATAATTACGGTCTTACTCATAATCTATAATTATAATGCATTAGCATTAGGCACTACATGATACATCGCGATATTTTTTGGTCTTCAAACAAACTTTCGATCGCGAAAAGAATTTTTTCACGCTGAATTGGCAAATTTAATAAAATATTTTTTCATCGTTCCTTATTCAGGATACGTTGTTTGTTCATTTTTTGGCACGTTTACGGCTAACGATGATTTTACCGGTCACGGTGGTACCAAGCGCGGTCCTTCGAAATATCCAAATAACATTCAACTGTTATTAATAGAAGTTGATAAAGCACATGCTGCTTATAGCTTGATCCAGTCCCCCAGATAGCTAAGTAGAGACCTAATTATGTGAACATTAACCGCATTTCAGCGTTACAATAATTAACTGACCTAGAATTCCCGTGAAATAAAACAAACCGAAATCGTTACACAGTAAAGCTGATGAAATTGTTCAATCGAAATATTTGGAAACCAAAATGATGTAACATCATGAAAAATTATTAACAAATAAATATATTTTGCGATATTTTCGCATACGAGAAGAAACACTTTTCATATAGATTTTGATCAAGTCCGGGAAGCAATAACTATCGCTCATCTCAACAAATTTCATCGCGTATCGTCGAGTTGCTTTCCTATATAGGTAAAGGTGTATAGCGATTTGAGTGGGCTTGGCAAAATCGGAAATACCTGTTGTTTGCCTCATGAATGAAGAAGTCATTTATATTATAGCCTATCCGTGCCCCGTGGCGGCTGCGATCACGGAATCATCGTATTATATTAGCATAGATAGCATTCCACCTCTTCGTAGTGACGGAGTTGAGAAGCGATCACCGCAGACAAACTTTGGAATTGAAGATTGAAATCATTTTTTAAGGGACTTTGGTAGTTGCGTGGAAACTCCGACGCGTGCCACTTTTACCGCGTGATTTTGTTGCGATAAAGCTTGTAAAACGTCGGTATTTCTTTTATACGACGCAAAATCGTGGTTTCTCGGTTATTTCTCTATCAGATGAGATGATATAGTGCTCAAAATGTGTGGTTTATCAGCAGTGAGTAGCCAATTATTTCAAGAGGCCACAATAAATCAAGTGTAGTTTAACATTTTGGAAGCACGAAGAGAAAAGAACTCATACGTATAAGTATTATGCTTACTACTTAGCCAATTTTTGGGAGAAGCATCGCTAAATGGATGACATTTCGTCCCGGCAATTATCCAATTACTTGTCAATTATTGGCAAGCCATTTCCAAACACGGCTGAGCACAGTATGACCTCGTTTCAGTAATTACTCTGCACCTTTTCCGCGCTGCGGAGGAGCTCCGGGGGTAATGCGGCGAGTAAGCAGTGCACAGCAGGTTTTGAAACGTTGTGCTGCGACTTGATATACATATAATTATACGGTATCACAATCGCCATTTGATGTTTGTGAGTTATACAATCGAATTGAGGTCATCAGTTGGCGTATTTCTCTGAAAAGTTTGCAGTTTGAGAAATCTTCGCAAAGGGTCAGTTTATCTTGACGTGGTAGCGTTCCCGGAAATAACATCATATATGTGTAAATAAAAGTTGGCATAACATTGTTTTATATTTTGATTGATTTCTCAATGTCTTCTGCATTCGTAATTAAACGAATACGTGCAAGTTTTCGATTGCGATCATATCAGCGCATCTTCGAACATGGTTCAAATCACGATATCAATTGTACTATTCAACAAGAAGTTTTGTTTCGTTATTAAAATCGCAGCCGCTCTATTTATTTGGAAAGTAGGCACGCTTTGTTCGCTATCTAGATGTAGCTGTGCCGCCACTTGTCAAAGGGCGCAATCGTTACGGTTCTTTCTATTGTTGATAATAAAACTTCGATTCAATTCACCCACTGGAAATATATTCGCGATAAATTAGATTGCTGCTCAAAACGAACCATACTTCATCCTTCATCGTTTCAATTTGATTATCTTACATTTTGAAGTGTTGGAATATTAACCGCTTGAAACAAGTTTACTTGTTCCGATTCAAATCCGTTACTCGCAGGATGTGGCGATAAACTGATAAAGCTGATATGAGTTATACGTTAATACAGGCAATATCTGAACGATTAATCACTTTGTCTCGATTGCAAACAAGCGGCCTTAATTCTGATTGTGAGTTACGCTTAAGTATTGATCTCGAAAATTTGAAACGTCAATGGCTCGAGTATATCATGTTGGGGGGGGGGGGGGGGGGGGTGGGTGTCAACAAGATTTTCACCGACTCCGTCTAATCTCCCGAATCTTTCCGGAACGGGGCTACAAATCGGGTTGTCCTTTCGACAGCCAATGTTTGACGAGTGATGAGGAAACATTAGCTGCCGGAAGGACAATCCGATTGATAGTCCCGTTTCGGAGAAATACAAGAAATTAGACGGGTCGGTACAAATCTAGTAGACCCCCTTCCTTAACGCTTTCATAGTTGGCATAAGGTCTTGTGCTATTACCGTTGTAGTTACATGTAGTATGAGTGATCATGGCGTACTCAACACAAAAATCAATACTTTTTATGCTGTCTATGAAACGTTCTTGCGCCATATGCTGAGAAGCAGCTGCGCGAATTGGCATTCTTTAAATTATATATACCCAGCTATACAGCGTTCAGAAAGTCACTTCACAGTAGCGGCAATAAGAAATTAATTACTCGTTGTATCAGTGCAGTATACAGAGCGATTCTCTGGAAAGTAACGCGCCTAAAAGATAGGCAACCGCGAAACGCCTGCATTGAGCAGCTCAAACATCGACGATTTGATTTTATTTATTACGTGGGAAATGAAACCCATAATCGTCGATGTTTGAGTTGCTCAATGCAGGCGTCACGCGCTTGCCTACCCTTTAGGCGCGTTACTTTCCAGAGAATCGCTCTGTATAGCTTTTGCCGAAGAACAGCGATTGTTATTTAGCAGTATTAGAGGTTATATCCATGTGGAGCCCAAAAAAAAAACCGGTTTTTTTTCAATGATTTTTCATGGACACGTTTTGGAATAAAGCTACAAAACTAATAGTATATGTATCGATTACACGCATCTTTGGGAATAAAAAAATAATTTTTTATTTGCTTTCGTATACAAATTGCCGGCTCCAAGCCCGCAAGTACAAAACAAGATTTTTAAAAGGCCCTCCACGGCAACCAGTAGAAGTCTCCTCCATTGTCACCAGGAATGATAAAAAAAATGTTTTCACAATCTACATGAGTTTGGCTAGTGAAGTACCCATGATCTTAATTTTACGATTTTTTTCGCGAAATGGTGCGTGTTTGAAAAAAAGTCGTCTTTTGCCGAAAAAAATCGACTTCATTGATTTTTAAAAATAAATCCTTTCAATCAATCGTTATAAACGTATGTACTTCACTAGATGATTAGATGAAGAAGCTACAGTAAGAATTTCAAGTCAATCGGAAAAAAAACTGTTTGAGTTCTACTGTTTGCCGATTTTCAAAACACGGTTTCGAGAAAAACGCATTTGAAATTTGAAAAAAAAAACGCATTTGAAGTCAGTTCTGAGAAAATGTATGAGTTATATCCATACATTGACGTTATTGTTTATCAATTTCGAGGTGTTTTGGCGTGATTTAAGGCAAATAAAAAAAAAAACAAATTGAAATAAAAGATTCAAACAGGTAATAACCCCTTGAAGATTATCGATCCCAAGGTTTATCCTAATCCTGCAGAAAAAGATATGGAATATTTAAAGATTCCTGCAGCATTTAATCTATATTTTTAGTCTGGTATGGCGATTAAGAATTGATTTTACTTTCATCTGTTTCGAACTAGCCTCGGATCGTCGCCAAATCCAATCTTTTCGTAACTGTACGTTATTATGGTGTCAGATATAACTACTCGTCAATTGAACATTAATTTTTGATCAAAAACTTCGAGAGACCGGTCGTTCCTGAGTTAAAAAAGGTTTGGTCCACCCAATCAGACGGCCGAATCGTGACGTGCTCAGTCTTGTAGCAAGCCTGTAAAATTAATGGTGCCTGCGTCGTATGATCTCTGCCTGAAATTTCGATTTCTAAATGTCGTTCTGTGTCAACTCCGCCTCGTTCGTAATTTTTATTCCTTACATCTTTCGGTCGGCCCTTCTCGTACCCTACGTCGTTTGCCCTGTAGTTGACGTTGTCCAAGTTGTCCGCTCCGTAGTTTTAACTCTTGTCGTCGTCAGGCAGGTGATTTCCGCCCTTCAGGACTTTTTCCCCGTAGTCGACGTTGTCCAGGTGGTCAAACTGGTGACTTCCGACCCTCAGGTGGGAAGAGACCTGGGGAACGTAAGTCATTAGTTTGACTGCCTCGACAACATCAACTACGGGGCGAACGACGTAGCTAGTAGGGCACGAGAGTGACCGAGTGGACGATGTAACGACTAAAAATTATGAACGAGGCGGAAGCAGGGGCGAATTCATCACTAGGCTGAATTTGAGATTCAACATTTATTCAGGGGTGGCGAATTCCATCCGCACGAAAATGGAACGGCGGAAAAAAATCGTAACAAGAAGTGATAATACATGTTGACTATGACACCTATCCCGCTTCCGTACTCTAAAAAAGGGCGGTAAATTTTTTGAATCCAACAGCGGCTGATCTTATAAATCCGCCCCTGGGCGGAGGTGACACAGAACGACGTTCATAAATCAAAATTTCAGGCAGAGTTCATACGACGGGGGCACCATCAATTTCACAGGCTTGCTACGAGACTGAGCACGTCACGATACGGTCGTCTGATTGGGTGGACTAAACCTTCTTTAACTCTCGAAGTTTTTGATAAGGAACTTTATTCTTAGATTACGATAAGGAACCTGCATGTAAATTGTTTTCCGTGAGGTTCGAATCACCCTGTATAAAAATAAAATGATTGATCCAACTGAAGATGAAATTCCATGGAAGATATTCTTGTATCGTCAGAAACACGAACATTTTATAAGACCTCGGCGAAAGTGGTATCTCTCTATCAGTATACGAGAGTTATGAATTATTTAATATCGTGCGTGCCTGTTCAATAAGAATATCTATCATGGTAGATTTTCCATCAGATCATAACAATAAGATCTGAATTAGATGATTCGAAAAAAAAAAAAAAACAATCGAAGGACCAACCATTCTTGAATAGGAGCTGCTGGGGCTTCGATAAACGCTCTGATCACCTCGAAAACGCGATTCGTAGCTTCTAACATACCACACAACCGATTAAAAATGAAATTTTGGGGGTTGCTGCTTCATTCCTGCAGAAAATGGCTAAGTATTTTATTTTTCCCACATTTTGTAGAAATTTTTACAGATTCAGTTATCATCAAAGTAATTGTGGGATTATTCACAGATGCATTCAATTTATTGCACTTTGGAAGTACGTATTTAGCCACTTCGCGGTGGCGAACCATACGTTTTGAGTACTGTCTAATAATCTCAGTTGACAAAGAAATGGCCGAGAAACTACGATTTTACGTCTTATTAACAAAAAATACCAACATCTTACGGTGGCGGCACTTTGTAGCAACCTGTCATGCGTTAAAAGTGGTCTGCGTCGGAGTTCCTCAATGACTACCGAAACCCTTTTCATGTCCGAGGCGGAATAAATTATTCAATCATGTATTGAATACAAAATAAGGGTTGAAGGAATAAAACGTCTGTTGGGTGTGACTGATTTATTCATTGTGTTAAAATAAAAGTCAACGATATAATGACTGCGCCCATATGTATAACATCACGACATCTATTTTTACAATGACACATGTGTTATATAAATAAACGGTGAACATCATATAAAATATTGATCCCAAGTTCAGAAATATTACCTTATGGTATAGTTGAACTTAACGTAATTCAGTCGTGGGGTGAATTTAACCGAATGGTGATACTTATGTTTTTTTTTTTCTCTTTCGATATTGCGAAAATACAAAAGAAAGTAACTTATTGAGTAATTCATACCTACGCGACTTATCTCGTGTATTAAAACTGGCGTGACTGAGCGGCATGATGTAAACGTGTGCTTCCGCACGTCTAGAGTTTGTATAAATAATCAATTTGTACATAAGTCAAGTGTCAACAATTCAATTTGTCTTCAGATATCACCTAGAGAGACGTAACACTCGTTCAGAGGATCGTCTCACATAACGTTAGACAAAATAATATTCAGCTCTAATTGTTCCGTATTTTGATTGAAAAAGTTGAGCTGCAGGGTCCGAAGACTGGTTACTACACACATTAATTAGAAATTTGTCCATGTATCGTAGCAGCTATAACGCCGAGAAAATGAAACGAAGTTCTCGATATTGCTGAAAGCTTTAGCTGCAGGTGAAATTTAGAAGAACCTATCGATCTTACAATTCCGTTTGCAAAGCTGTTTGCCCCCAATGAACTTGATTTCTCGGAAAACTACATTTTAGATCTGGCGGCGTAAGATCACTCCATTCGACTAACCGATATGAGTATGACCGATTTCACTTATCAGTCGACATTGTTTCCGACGAATCTTGAATATCAGAAATCCAACCTGAAGCACATAACGTTCTTCCCCGCAGCAAAGGTAGATATGATTGATAAAAGAGCGAAAAGTTGGTGCCCATTAGCCTTTTTACAAAAAAAAAAAAAATAATAATTGGTCAAATAATCGCGAATTTTTTATTACAGCGTTACGACGTACAGTCAAGAAAATTGATTCTGAAGCGCCGTATTCGAGGTAGACGAGCAACCAAACATACCCGTTGTTTTTAATTGTCTTCAAGTTAGTATGAAATTAAAGCGCTATCTGCTCCCGCGATAAATCAGTGATCTGCTCTGTGCGGGATTGGAGACTTCGTTTGTTTTTTTTTTTCCAGAGAACGTCAATTCTCATAACTTTTAATAATTTATCAATAATATAACAAACGGAGCCCCCTATCCGGCGCAGAGCAGATCACTGACTCATTGCGGGAGTAGATTATGTTGCTTTAATTTCATACCAACTTGAAGACAATTAAAAACAACGTGTATGTTCGGTTGCTCGAATACCTTGAATACGGCGCGTCGGAATCACGTCCCTTGACTGTAATTAACGAGAGCTGCAGCCGTAATTTAGAATATGAGCTAGAATGAGTCGCGCGGTATGAGAAAAATCGGCAACATCCACAATTTTCTTCATTCACTCGGAATTCATATTTAACAACAAGTAACCTCGTGCGGGGCGGTATATGTCCATTCCTTAAGTTCATATCCTTGGGTAAAAATATTCTCGCTGCGTTCCGTGCATTTTCGCGTCTTTCGATCTATCCAATTATCACATACTGCAGTGTTTAATTTCCTCTAAATCAGGTCGTAACTAACGCTGGGTGAACATTTAACTCTGAACATTTCACTCGTCTTATATCCACTGAAATGAAATCCCCATTCAAGTAGCTAACGAATGCTGAAGGCGTTGCCACACTGCGATCCATAACGTAGTAATGCAGAGGAGCCCAATGTTTGTTGCCAAAGCACATGTCATTGATGGCTTGTCTTCCGGCCTCGGTAATGTGCATGGCATGATTGGCAAAAGTTCGAAATTGCAGACAAGTGGCCGGCGTCGAAGCTGCTCTCAGCCGTAATCCCATGTCTGCTAAGAGCCTGTAAAACTTGACCCCGCGGAATCTGGTACCCAGAATATTGATGGTGTGAAGTCGACAGCATCTTTCTAGTATTCTAATCAAGTTAAGCGACTTCAGGTACAGTTTTGCCGTCGACCCGGTACAATTCAAGATATACAATTCCTCCAGGTTTTTATTCGTTAGTGATAACTGATGCAGAATATCATCGCTATCTGCCCTGGCGTTCAGGGTGAACTTTTTCAGTAGAGGCATTCGCCTCAGCTCATCAATCACGTGGATAGTTCTTATTTCGTTTCCAGTCACCTCGAATGTTCTCCACACAAGCGGGTTTCCCACCACGTGGTCGAATAGCTTGCAGACTTTTCTTAGGTTGTACAAATCCTGCGAGTTAAGGTACGAACAAATTTCCAGCAGCAGCTCGACAGGCAGATTGGTTATTCCGTGACAAAGAAAAAACGGTATTGGCGACGAATTGATAGACCTGCCTTTACACTTTCCTCGTTGTTTCAGACGTTTTCGGAGCTTTTTCTCCCGCACGTAAATGTCGCGTGATTCTTCTGACGTGTCCATGTCGGTATGAGGTAATTGTTACATATTTCTACACGGTATAATCGCAAGAATAATTAATGGTTTCGGGGTGCCGAGTGCATGACTTCTTTTGACTTGTCTACCAGCATGAATTACGAAAAATTTTGGAAGTGACCCGTGTCAGTTTATCGAGAATTCCTACTGTCCTAGCGATTTGACGTTTGATCCGATGTAACAAGTGATAGCGCGTTTATATGAAGTTTTCTTCGACGATTCTCGTTACTTTGTTTTATGAGCCCATGTCTACGTAAACAAGGATATTACTGAACGCTGAGATAGCTTATTAAGGTGCTTGCCTACGCAATTCCACCAAAAACATTGGGAAAAAAGGTGCTATTAAACGGAATATCTCGGCTTAGGCACCGAAATCAATGAAACAGAATACGTCGCGCAATTCTATGTGCGACTCCGAACACGTACGGCCAAACGTTTCAAAACCGTTTTACATGGATATCTTCTCTATTTTTGCGTAAAAAAAACATTTTTTGGGCTGTACGTGTTCGGAGTCGCACATAGAATTGCACGACGTATTTTGTTTCATTGATTTCGGTGTCTAGGCCGAGATATTCCGTTTAATAGCACCTTTTTCCCCAATGCTTTCAGGTCTGGTGGAATTACGTAGGCCAGCACCTTAATTATTATAACGAGCTTGAGAATCGTGGAACGCGCCAAAAAATACTACGAGGTAGCGACAGATGTACATAATGGATTGTATCGTATACCGGGACAATCAGGTGAAACCGAATGGTCCATGCGCCCGAACACCGAATATTTCGTATTTTTAACGGGTTAGCCACTCGTTGCACTGAAAACCCCTAGGGTGATTTTGGCGTGCGGTCGATGAAACTCGGCAGCCATTGTTGCACATTGTTGTTGGAAACCGGCTGACTTTCAATATATCGCGGAAGGTAGACATGTGGGGTTATGTTCGTTTATTTTAAGCAAATGATAAATAAAGTGAATAAAACCTACGTGAATAAGCTATTGATATTTATCGAAAATCGATCAATCAGTTTTAAATGATATCATAATACAATCAACGAATTAACTTAGGCTATAACTGCAAGTTAATTAGAATCAAAGAGTTCATCGAGAACAACCAATTTGAACGAAATTATTAATTATTAATCCTGAGGTTGATGCTTCAATAAATTGAACTAGGTAAGTGAAAAAAACTTTATTGAAGCTTCCTAAAAGTTTATTCAATGCGTAACAAGGATAAGTATCATGTTGTGATGAATTAGTCTTCGTTACAGTCAGCAGCGCAGTCTAAACCGCCAGGTCTTAGAGTCTTCGAGAAATGTCCAAAGCCTGGACTGGGCATCACGCCTGCGCCTGTAATCTCAAGGTAAAAATTATCACACATTCATTGCACGGTATCGTAGTTATTCACACTTTTCAAATATTCATGTTTTTCAATAACTTAATTCCATTAAAAAGCACTGATTTTTTTTACAGGAATATTAGCAGATGTTTGTGGCCAATGAATGTTGTCATTGAATGTGTGATAATTCTTACCTTGAAATTACAGGCGCAGGCATTATGTCCAGCCTAGGCGTAGTGCATTTCTCGAAAACTCTAAGAACTGGCGGTTTAAACTGCGCTGCTGACTGTAACGAGGACTAATTCGTTACAACATGACAATTATCCTTGTTATGCATTGAATGAACTTTTAGTAAGCTTCAATAAAGTTTTTCTCACTCACCTTGTTCAATTTATTGAAGCCTCAACCCTAGAATACAATTAATAATCTCGTTCAAATTGGTTGTTCTCGATGAACTTTTTGACTCTAATTAATTTCTAGTTATAGGTTAGGTTAATTCGTTGATTGTATTAAGATATCATTCAAAACTAATTGATGGATTTTTGATAAATATTCATAGCTTATTCGCGTAGTTTTTATTCACCTTATTTATCATTTGCTTAAAATAAACGAACATAACCCCACATGTCTACCTTCCGCGATGTATTGACAGTCAGCCGGCTTCTATCAACAATGGCTGCCGAGTTGCATCGACCGCGCGCCAAAATCACCCTAGGGATTTTTCAGCGCAACGAGTGGTTAGCCCGCTAAAATGACGTCATATACGCCAATATACGCTGTCCGGGCGCATGGACCATTCGGTTTCACCTGATGGTCACGGTTATGTGAATCTAATTTTCATTCATTTCTGAATAAAAATAGTATATTATGCCGCAAGAGCCGAACGACAGTGTTTTTTTTGACCAGAGACGAAGGCGAGGGCGAAGCCCGAGCCATAGTCAAGTGCAGATAGCTTCACTCGAGTCAATAATTACTGTCGATCTGTCCGTGTTGCATACCATACTTTTCATAACGAGTGCACGGAAAGTGGGGTTTGTCCCGATTTATACTGTTCTGACCTCTTTGGATGAACATATTTTTACATTGGTGAAAAAAAAAATTTCAGAAGTTTTGGAGTTTTTTTCAAAATTTATTTCTACTGTATTTTTCAGTAATATTTGAATATTTTCGAATAATTTTGAATTTATTGACTTTTCAATGCTTTTTGTTTAAATTAAAAAATATTCAAAAGATATTAAACGATATGGTAAAAAAAAATGTTACCGCTTCAAAACTTGAAATTTGTTTTCCATCAATGTACAAATATGTCGATCCAAAGAGGTCAGAACAGTAATAGAATCAACAATATTTGATGAGGTAATGAAAGTAGTTAGCGAAAAAAAATTAAAGAATAAAAAGGGCAAAGATCCCATGTCAATCAAATGGGACAAGTATCGTCCTACAGGCAGTGGTTAATAGCTCTTGAAAAAAAAAAAATTGTTTTTACGTTATACTAATAATTTGGCCCATACCCAAGTAGAAAGAGTCAATTCGGGAAATAACGGACACCCTACTGTCCAGCCAGACCGTTTTGGAATGTTTGCACACAAAAGTACTAAACGCCGTAGGCTATTGAGGTTCACCCTCAGATTTTCCTTCGTAGCTCGAAGTTTACGTCTTAAACCGGTCAAAGTGACCAACAATTTGGCAGTAAGGTCCGCGCTACATCGGATAAGAAATAGGATAGGAAATAGGATTATAAAATTGTGAGAAAACAATTTATTATTTCGCTTAGTTTGCGGATTTATCACAAAATATTACAGAAACGCAGTTCAGTATAACTTTTACCTGATTTTCTCTGCGCTGCCTCAACTGCAGTAGCAGCAAAATGCGAGTGAAAATCAAACGCCGCGTTCTGTACATCAAGATATTCTGCTGCATATTGCGTAAAACTATATAAGCGACCAATAAATGCGCCTGGTCATCCATTTGAATTGCACTGCCTATAGATTCAGTTTCATGAACAAGTGGGATATAACAATAACTCATAAAATAAACGATTCAGACCGATACATACTTTATATCCGGGATATAAGAACTAGACATTCGGATTCAATCTTTAATAGTACATTATGCAACAAGGGACTAAAGTCGAAGGTTATTCCCGCGGGTGGGTTGACTGCCCGAGCGAAGCGAGTTTAGCACGAGTGCTAAAAACGTCTCACCCTCGCTCGAAATGGCCATTTTCCCCCCTAGTTGCACGATATACTATTAAAAGCTTCTTATTCGTGTTGTTCTTCTTCTTCCGTATCCCGTAATCGGAGATAATCACGAATCGACAAATTCGCGCGTCGGTTTGTGCCATGAACTACAAATGAAACAAGCGGCGAGCGTTTCATATTTATTAGTAGTACAGCGAAGTAACACCAGAGTACGCTTTGCAGCTGATCGAGTGCAATGGCGTAAGCCATGACCGAGACCGAAACCGAGACCAAGACCGAGACGAGACTTGTGCGAATTGAGACACGGCAAACGCTTTTTCAAGACTGACAGCAACATGGCGGCCGTATCGCGAAGCCGATCTTTACACCTATACGGTACGACTAGCAGGAAATATCGAATATCGAAATTCCAGGGTTGTGATTCTGTACTTCTCCGCTAACTCCGCTAACTTCGCTAACTCAGCGGAGGCCGTTGGTTGGCTGAGGATCGTCCAATCGGAGATCGTCTCGGATCGGTGGTCGTACGGTGGCGCTGTGGGCTGTGCCCGGCTGCTAGTCGTACCAAACGTGAGGCCTTAGTTACACTTGATTCACATGCATGTCACAAGTGTACCATGAGGATAAACCGAGGAGATGAAAAGAAAGAAAGAGAACGAATAAATGAATCAAAATATCGGACTGCATTTATTCATTGATTTATTCGTTCTCTTTCTTTCTTTTCATCTCCTAGGTTTATCTTTGTGGTACATATGCATGTATATCCAGTGTAAGTGGGCCTCGCGTTCATTGCGACTAACGGCCGGGCCAAGCCCACGGCGTCACCGTACGACTGTACTGACCGATCCGAAACGATCTGCGATTGGACGCTGCTCAGCCAACCAACGGTCTCCGCTGAGTTAGCGGAGTTAGCGGAGAAGTACAGAATCGCAACCCAGGTGTTATTCGTTTAGCGGTAGCTGGTCGCATCAAACGTTTATGTTAGGTGAAGACATGAGCTTCGCGCAACGGCCACCATGTTGCTGCCAGTCGACGGAAAAGCGTCGTTCTGATGGGTACGATGTGCATTGCTTGAAACGTATGATATAATATCAACTGTAGATATATGCCGTCGCAAAATTTTTTCGTGGAGAATTTAACGTTATACAGGGTGTAAACAAAATATGTGTCGCCGCTTTACCAGATGATTCTCCAGGTCGAGATCGCTAAGGATCCTGAAAAATATGCCCCCGCAAAATGGATCTTGGTCTCGATTTTGGAAGTCGGATAAGGTCAACAAATTTTATGATGCCGAAAAATTCTACTCGTCGAAAGAAACAAACGCCTCTGAGAAACCATAGGTCGCAAGCAACCCGTTCTCATAGAACACAGTATTTGAACATAATATGAAAAAATCGATAAAACTAGGAAATCACAAACCGACAATCCACCGAATTGTGAGATTCGAACTGACGAGAGTTAACTAAAAAATTCACAATTCGGTGGAATGTCGATTTGTATAATTTTTTCCTAATTTTATAGATTTTTTCATGTTATGTTATCAAAGGCCGTGTTCTATGAAAACGGGCTGCGCGACCCGTGGTTTCTCAGAGACTTTTGTTTCTCTTGACGAGTGGAATTTTTCAGAATCATAAAATTTTTTGACCTCATCAGACCTTCAAAATCGAAATCAAGATCGATTTTGCGGGGGCATATTTTTCAGGATCTTCACCGATCTCGACCTGGAGAATTATCTGGTAAAACGGCGACACATAATTCTTTTACACCCTGTACACGAAAAGTCCTGTCAACCTACGGTCTATATCGGCCTTCATTGGAGTTGATCCGTTGAAAATTGAAGGCGCTAGTTAGTCCACCGCTTTAAAAAACGTAGTTTTGAGAAAAACGCATTTTAAGTTTCAAGTGTAAAAATGTTGAGGAAATTCATTGTTTACCTTTAATCTGCGATGCCTGGGCCATACAGGTGGCCTTCCAAATGAACATTCTCCCGTTAAGATTAACAAGCATCGATGGTCGATAACATCTCATTAGCCGCCCAATATATTGAAAATTTAAAAAGCGAGCATCCGAAACTCTCTCTCAAATTACCTGCAAATCGACGTCGTAACTTCACTTGAAAAATCGACTTTTTGTACTGTCTAAAAAAATTTTCCCTTACATACAGACTTTTGGATATCATTTTTGATAGCTTAGGAAGCATTTAAGCCAGTAAAAAAAAAATGGTAAAAAAAAAAATTACAAGGTAGTATTACCCCTTAACTGGTCTGTGGCTACCTCGTAGTATCCTTTTTAATTTTTATGATTTCCACGATTAGTGTAATTTAATAGTGTGGAATGATTACTAGAGTGGGCCGAAAATCCCTTTTTTTCGAAATGATTTGATTCATACCGAAAAGATTATTCTTGGCAATGTCTAAAAAATTTTAGGTCATCTCAAGGTCGCCAAAGTTCGTCAAAGTTCAAGGTGATAAAAATATATTGTTTTTCACATATTTTCAAAGGAAATTCAATCCTCTACAAAAAAGGTCCTTAGGTCAAACTATGTCTATGCAATAGTTTCTGAGATATTTGGAATTTTTGCTGATTATTTCCTCAATTACGATCTTGGCCAATCAGAGTACAGTATTCTCGGTCACGTGGCCTGTTTCAATCTGATAATTTCCCCGGCCACGGGGAGATTATCAGACCGATAATTTCCCTGCAGCCTGCCAATTTTTTCACCCGATTTGACAGATTTCATTCAAATATCTGTCAAACTGTCAAACTCGTGTCCCAGTTTGGATCAATTTCAAGACGCTGATCCCAAAATGACGTACTGCACTCTGCTCGGCCGAGATCGTAATGGAAGAAATAATCATCCGAATACCCCTCGACCTTCAAAATGAATCGGTTATTTCCCTCGTGTTTTGATCCTGCGTAGCAGCGAATGGGCCAAGCTTTGCACAAAAATCACTCGCGCTGCGCGCTCGTGATTCTTGATCTGCAAAACTTAGCCCTTTCGATGCTACGCAGCAAAACAATCGGGAAATATCCGATAATTTTGAAGGTCTTGTGGTATTATAGCTGAAAATTGTCATTTTGCTCGATATATTTTTTTCTTTCACGGGTAAATTTTTTTTTCCCTTTTTGATGGGAAATCTAACCCTCTACAGAAAAAGTCCTTGAAAAATTACACGTTCGCTGCCTTCAGTATAATCGAATGCTACTGGCCTTACTGATGCCTGGGTTGCGATTCTGAAACTCTCTGCTAACTCCACTAACTCAGTGGCGACCGTTGGTTGGCTGAGGAGCGTCTAATCGGGGATCGTTTCGGATCAGTAGTCGTACGGTGGCGCCGTGGGCTTTGTCCGGCCGCTAGTCGTAATAAACGCGAGGCCCTAATTACACTTGATTTACATGCATGTCACATGTATACCACAAGGATAAACCGAGGAGATGAAAAAAAAGAAAGAGAACGAATAAATCAATTATGAATGAATGCAGTCCAATATTTTGATTCATTTATTTATTATAGAAATAGCGATAGCTCCGAATTGAACGAAATTTATTCTAACCATGAAATTAGAAATACTTGACCCAACTAATTATTTCAACAAAATCTATTGCATTGGTTCAAAAATCCTTTTTCCGCGTGAACAGAACATTGACTCGTATACTATACCTAGAATGGTGAAAGGTTCATCACGTTGAGGAAATTACAGAAATAGCATACCTATTGTGCAACTAGGGGGGGAAAATGGCCATTTCGAGCGAGGGTGAGACGTTGAGCACGAGTCGTAGTAGAGGGCGCTGAAGGCCGAAAAGTCCTGTTTTGCGCCCGCTCAAGAGGTCGCAAAGGGGCATTTTGTGAGCAGGTGTAAAGAGAAGTACTTTCCCTCCCGCTGAGTGGATATTTGGGACTCACGGTCGAAACACGTGATTTCCTCCACGCCCGACAAGCATGAAAGGAGGCTCATTTCATGCCCGTGTTATGAAAAATTATTTTTCACCCGACTACGATAAAATGACCATATTCCATCCCTGCAACGTGGGGAGAAAGTAACCAATTTTTGACCAGAAAGAAGAAAAAGTGATTTTGCGGATAAAAAAGTAGATTTGCGAGTAAAAAAGTGAATTTGCGGGTATAAAGTAAATTTTGCGGGTAAAAAAGTAAATTTGCGGGTAAAAAAGTAAATTTGCAGCTTAAAAATTATTGAAAGAATATACATTCATGTTTTAAAAATGCTTTAAAAACATTTGAAATTCGTTTTATTTTCAATGGGGGGGCTCTGCCCCCCCAACCCCGCCAGGGCTCTGCCCTGGACCCGTCTCATATTAAATTATTTGCGACAATATCATATTTGTGCTGTTAGATTCAATACCTTTCAAAACTTATATTTCATAGCCCACACCTTTATATTGTAGTGTTCTGTCATTTTATCGTAGTTGGGTAAAAAGTAGTATATGCCACACGGGAGGAGCGGATTTTCACCTCGTGCTCGTGCAGCAAACCTCGCACTCGGCGAAAATCACGCACTTTCCTCCCTAGTAGCATAATGTACTATTATTTGTAATAGTACAAGTGTGAGAAAGACTTTTTACAATTTTAAAAGCATCAAGATAAGTAACACGTGATATTCTACAATATCGCTCCTGTGCAATATTTTGTACTCGAAAAGTAAATTACCATTATTCATCATTTTCGGGCTAGCCGCTATCGAACCCCCTATATTCAGTTTACGTATTGTTTTTTAAATTTTACTTGAATAATGGACTTTCCACTGTGTTTTGGTCTGCTGTTTATTTATTCCCAAAGCAAGAAAGGTAATTATTTGTTAAAGCGGCCAGTTGTATTCTACGATTTTGTAGTAATTTTCGCGATTGTCAACGGCTGAGAGCGGCCATTGCGCATGGAGCGGCTTCCAGCCGTTAACAATCGCGAAAATTACCACAAAATCGTAGAATACGACTGGCCGATTCATCGTTGTCGAAAACAAATATGTTTTTGGAGGGTTGTCTTCGGAATTTCATACAGAATCGGGCTCAGTAAGCCGATTTTGCATTTTTGATTCGTAGGCTTTGATACAAGTCGAAATTAATGGGGCAACCACACTTTTCGATCAGAAAAAAAAAAAATTCCGATTTCATTCAATAAAACGTACCAGTTCGAACTCATTACTGTCGCCAAACATCGGCTGCCTAAAGGACAATTCGATTGATTGCCCCGTTTCGGAGATAAATTCCACAAAATAGGCAGGCCGGTAAAAATCTGGTAGCCCCCCCCCCCCCCCCCCCCCCCTCAACAGCACCGTTCAGTACGCATTCAGCCTAATGTTTTTAGGACAGGTGCAATTAGATAGGGAATCACATTAAAGCCCGTCCCCAGTCGCCTATCTCCGTTTGGTCGAAATGTGCCACATTTTTTTGTTTTGTTGATTATTATCCGAGTTTAGGCGTCGAAAACGCAAAAATAAAATGCACAGCCAGAAAATTCGCCAAGGAAATTGATATTCGAATTACGTAAAAACAATCTGTAGACTATATTTTCGCATGAAACGAACATGTTTTCGGACGTATGTGTTCGGAATTGAATTTGAATTGGCGCTGTTCATTTTATTTTTGCGACTTCAACGCCTGGGCTCGGATAATAATCGAAATGTGACACATTTCGACTAAAAGGAGGTGGGCGATTAGGGATGGGCCTTAAAGCGATGTTGTTCCCGTGTAGAATATACCCCACAGTTGAGAAAAAAACCTAAAGTGCCTCGTCAAATGTCAAATCAGTTGTTCTATTTAGTTGCCAAAAAAACGCTTGGAACTCAATTATAGGCGGCGCTGATAACCGTATGCGTGCACGAGGAACACACACACACTGGTAGCGTGTTAGTATTGTATGTGCCCCATCAGCAGAGACTTATATACCGAGATACAGGCAGTCCAAAAATTGAGTTTTTCTTATTTTGTACAATTTCGGAAAAATAGTTTTTTGTTTAGGGATGAGTGGAGAAAATCGACAGGAAATCATGATTATTTTATTCAACTGATCGCACAACTCGCGATCATAAAATTGAACAGAGCTAGAGTTAGACATCGATCAGAACGGCGCGACGTGTACACAACCCATTGAGAGTTGCCGAACGGTTATTTGTATGGACCTCGTACAGGATTCGACCCTTTTCCACGATTCCGTATCGTTTTTCATTGACGAGATAGCACCATCGCATTTATTACTTGATGACATCGCAACGGTTGGTCAAACCATAAATTTATTTGCACTGACTTATTCCGATACCGGGCGATTATTCGGAAATTACAGGTTCTAAGCACGCAGGCGCTGATTTATTCGAATATCATTGGCCGGCAGAATCGCGCTAGTAACTCCGCCAACTTTCCAGTAATATCCCTAGTTCTGTCGTTTGCTAGATTCACGACAAACATAACCTATTCTTGCCACGGTCTGGCGCTATTTGTATTCGACAACAATCGGAAACAAATAGCAGACGGACTCTAGGGATATTCGTGGCAAGTCTGAAATTGGCGTCCCTCGTGATATTCGAATAAATCAGCACCTGCGCGCATGGAACCTGTAATTTCCACATGATCGCACGGTAGAACTGCAGTCGAATCCCTATATTTTTTCAATGACTATGAACCGAGTGGCAGGCGCTTGAAGTTGAGTGTTCCGAAAGCACCCGAAGTACCGCACTATTTTTCACGCCAATTGTCTTAAATAACAAACTGATTCTTGGAGAAAATCGAATCTTCGCGAAGAGAAGGATAAATCCTCAAGTTTCGGAATACTTCTTGTCCCAGATTTTTGCGATTTCTTTTAACGACTTATACACTTCGAAAGTTATAAGGCTCACTCATATTGAAATCGATAGTTGATAACTTTTGTTTTCAATCTAAAGGTCCGATAATTTCAAGATACATAGAGCCATCCAATTACTGTGATTCCTCCGGAAATAATTACTGCAGTTGGTTTTATGGCACAAAATAATCTCCAACTAAAAAAGAATTCTGACGATTTGGTCAATTAGCGTTAATTCGGTCTTATAATTATCTCATTAAGCGTCAACTCGGTAAGTAGGCGTTATTAAATTATACGCCATGCTTTGAATTAGACTTACATACATTCAACCTTCCGAAGCGGAAACTTGACCGGAGAAACGCACGCGATCTATGACGGTAGCCAAGTATGTTTAGTCATAATTCCATTTAAAACTTTGTAATCTCAGAAGTGAAGGCGAAACACAGCACAGAAATATATGTATATAGTATATGAGGTGTATGTTAAGTGGCGGTGAAACGTTCGTATCGTACTGACATATCTCAATGTAATCATCATTTGCTAGTGTGTAGAAAAAATGTTACAAGGCTGCATACTTTCTGCTACGGGAAATGTTAAATTGTAGTAGATTATGGAATAATATTTTCCAAACAAGGCACTCGCAGCTCTCGTGGATCGTCTGAAAATCTCATTAATCATTCGAGTAATTTCTAAATACTTGCTTTCGGTAACCGAACTATTGCTATTTCTATCCATTGGAAAGCTGTAGCAAAGTTTATTTGCGGATAGTTGCATTGTTCCGATTTGGTAAAACAAAATTCCAGTTCAGGGTCTCGGGATATTCGGGATTGAATTTTTTGTTTAACCGAGGAACACGCTACAGTTTATTTTTCCCAAATCTTGATCGTCGATATCTACTGATATTTCGAGATCTTGAAACATAATATTTTTTGATTATAATGAATTTCAATCTTTGCTGAAAAAAGCATATTCTTGCTAACTTAGTCGTTACCTCATAGATATTTGAGCGGAAGAAAGTCTATAGTAACGAATACCCGACGAAAAATTAATAAACAAATTACTGTTGTGACAGTGCATAGTTTTTAATAATTTTTAATAATGATAATTTTTTATGATTCATTTTACAGGCCTGTTTTAATCATTTCATTTCGCTATTGCAGACAAATCATGCTAGCCCAAATAAACCACAACTTGCGCACCTCGGCGGGAAAGCTAGATGGAAAACGAACGAAAGAGTTAATGTCATCATCCAGTTTGTCCGGTATGTCGCAACTTTCAAACAGTAGCGACGAAACGCTGGAACCGCTTGTACACAAATCTCATAATATCATCGAAAAGTCTGAAAAGTACGTTACTTGTCCAATAATTACTCTTTATACTTTATGAATGATTGATACATCATTTGAATTCTCATATTTGCAGTCAATTCATGAATTACACAACATTTCCTATATTTTTGATTAAAAAAAAAACAACAAGATGCTTTTAAAATTTATTTGAAAAAAAGAATTACAATTTTTTAGGTATATTCAATTGCTCATCAAGTTTCGTGCTTGTCCTGCCTCATCACTTCACAACGTAATCGATTTTACCTATATATTGTAACATAATTTGTACTATGAGAAAGCACGAGCTGATTTGAAAAAAGCTGAGTAAATCTCTTCAAAATATATTTACCAATGAACTCAAAAAAGTGCAAAATAATGAACTTGACATTTGTGACACAAGGAGTTCTTTGAAAACTCGATATTTGGCATGTAATCAAAGTCAACCTCGGACTCCCAGATATTGAGTTTGTCAATTTACACTTTTCTGACCCATTTGTAGATGTAATTTCAAGGGATTTGTATAGCTTTTTGAGATTCCGAAACGTTATTTTTATAGTAGAAATTATTTTGCGATTTTGGTTAGATCATTTGTATAGCCCCACCCTCAAAAATAGCTCACGCTAAACGCGAGATGCGGTCTCCATAAGGCGATTTTCACTATTTTTATATTCAGATATATATGAGTGCAGATCGACTTTATTCATTTTTCTCGAGAGAATGAGTCGTGTAAAGGCTGAGATCTTTGAAATGATATTTAGAACTGCCGCATAAATGCATGCGCAAAAATTGACGAGCAATTGAATATCCCGAATTTGCCTTCTTGTCTGCCTGTCCTGATAGGTAAAAATATTAGCCTGAAGTTTATAATGAAAGGTAAGAACCTTCCGATTTGCTGATTCTTCATTACATAGATAAAAAAAATTGACATTTGCCTCGCCATTTTCTGTTGCATTCATTTGTGCGTGGCATACCGCGAGAAAACGTGGAAAGAGCCTGGTCCAAGTGCAAAGGCGCTGACTTATTCGAATATCACGAGGGACGCTAATTTCAGACTTGCCACGAATATCCCTAGAGTCGGTTTGCTATTTGTTTTCGATTGTTGTCGAATACTAATGGCGGCAGACCGTGGCAGGAATAGGTTACGTTTGTTGTGAAGCTAGCAGACGATAGATCAGCGCCTGCGCGCTTGGACCAGGCTCTTTCCACGTTTCCTCACGGTATATTCTCTCTTCTTCCAATTTATTGTCATGCTGTTATCGACGGAGGCATATTTGAGTTAATATACTCCTTTTTTTACAGTACAACGAAAGATAAAGATAACAACGAATGGTTATTGAATGGGCCTGGTGGGAGCAAGCCACCTGTACTGCGATTCAAGTAAGTTTCTACTCGAGATTGAGTAATACAATAAAAAGGGTTAGCCCGGGTTAGAATGCTGATGACTAGTGTATACAGTCACAAAGAGCCGAAAAATATTAGTAGCTAGATTCTTTCTAAGAGGAATTAAAATAACATGTGAAAACGCATTTTCATGTCGAATTTGTGGCGTCTTTCGAATGAAAATATTTTCGTTCGCCTTTGATATTTGTCGATCAGATTGGCAATGGCGGTGAGGGAGAAAATCTGATCGACGCGTATCGAAGAAAGCCCATTTCGTACCTTTATTATAAAAAATACAGTGTGCGACTAGGGGGGGATGTCCATTTCTAGCTCGGGTGACGTTTTTGGCACTCATTTTCGTCTCGGGCACCTTCGGTTCACTCTCACTCGAAATAGGCTCTGCTCCCCCCCCCCCCCCCCCGATACTCTATTTGGCTCATCTGTGACTGGAAGAAGGGTACTTCAGATTAGAAAACCATTAGAAATGGTAGAACCTTAAATTCTAGTGAATATTTTGGAGAATCACGCATTTGTGTTCTATATGGAGCTCTTGCTATCGTATCCTACTATATTGTACTCGTAATATTCAAAATTTTGATAGATTTATTTGCATTGCTCATAAGAGAGGGACTTTGGAAAATATGCATAATTCTTCTGCAAACATGATTCTTTTGCTTTAAAAAAGTGCGCATCATCTATCGAATGGACCAATTAGGTCAGAGTTCCGCATAAAGGTGAAGTGGAGGTAGCTTGAGATTACCTCGGAGCTGTCTTCCGTAGAAACTGATGGACCTGGAGATATCAGCATTTCGAGCCCAAACTTTTATGAAAGTTTCACGTCCTAAAAATGTTCGAAACAGGCAGCTTCCATCCACTATTAAATCTATCATGCAGCATTAGAAATAAAATGGAACTTCTTTTAGCATTTGTCGTCTTTGCGAGTGGCGACATTTTTTACGCTCTCTAGCAGAAGGGCACGGAGTTCCTTGCAACTTTGAAACCACCGGACGTAAGAATGCTGCAAAATCAGCAAAGCTGTTGATTCGAATAATGCGCAGACCACCAAAAGAACACATTTTCTTCACCAACATTTATGAGATTTTATAATTGTTGCTTTTTCTAGGCAACATTCTACTTGTATCAATCGATATATTTTCAAAATGTATTTTATCTCTCAATAGATGCTCCGCGCTGGCCACACCACCGGAAGATCCACCGGGAAAACAATTACACATGACCTACAAGATCTTTCAAACTGATACAAAACTTATCAGTTTGCTGCTCCAAACGCACGGTCTTGCCGAAGTAAGTGAAAAATTTTACTTAGTTTTCAAATATACATACGTTTAAGGGGGGGGGTTATACTCAATTTGTTACCGGCCTGTCTATTTTCTCGAATATCTCCGAAACGGGGCTATCAATCGACTTGTCTTTTCGTCAGCCGATGTTTGACGAGAAATGAGTTTGAACCGGTACGTTTGATCGAAAAGTGTTGGCGTGCCATTTATATCGACTTATATCAAAGCCTACACATCAAAAATGCAAAATCGGCCACGGGAGCCCGATTCTATAAGGAATTACGAGCACAACCATCCCAAAACATTTGTGTTTTCGACAACGTTGAAGGGGCCAGTTGTATTCTACGTTTTTGTGGTGATTTTCGCGATTGTCAGAGGTTGGGAGCGGTAATGGCCGCTAAATGTCATGATGTTAGTTCTCCGAACGCCCGTGAGATGTCGTCGTGCGCACACTTTTAGATTATTAGTCAGAGATGATTGGACTACATGTCGAGTGACATAGTACCAGGTGTATCAATGTAACCGAGGGGTGAGGCGTCCCGAGATCCAGTAGGCCAACAATACCAGCGGTGAGCCATTCTCGTATCTGCTCTCGTATTGGCTTACTTTTAAATGGTTCCTACCTGAAAACGGCTTGGCTTTCGACATTTTAGGATGAATAATTTTGGTCTTAGATTTTCACAAGGAATCCACCGGTGTAAGGAAAGTACCCCATTCTGAATCACCCTGTATATACATATATACACTACCCTGTATATACATATATACAGGGTGTCCCAGTAACCTCGGACCACCGGGCACTGGCGGAATCCTTGCGAAAAAATAAGACAAAAATTATTCATCCTAAAAATTTTCTAAAGCCACCGTATTCGAGTTAGAGCCGATTCAAGTCCGCCAATCACGAGGCCCCTATGCTATTCGCGCGGGGAGGCGTCGCGGCACAGCTCGTGCGGCGAGAACCGGGACGCGGGGTAAGAGCCTGCGATCGCGTTCACGATGATAAAAAGACGATCGGGCTGAACAGCCCATTGTCAAGCGAGTACGGCTGCGATCCGCCCGATCGTCTTTTCATCATCGTGAACGCGATCGCGGGCTCTTACCCCGCGTCCCGCTTCTCGCCGCACGAGCTGTGCCGCGACGCCTCCCCGCGCGAATAGCATAGGGGCCTCGTGATTGGCGGACTTGAATCGGCTCTAACTCGAATACGGTGGCTTTAGAAAATTTTTAGGATGAATAATTTTTGTCTTATTTTTTCGCAAGGATTTCACCAGTGCCCGGTGGTCCGAGGTTACTATACAGGGTGTCGCGAAATTCGCGCACCTGGTGCATACCAGCGGATTCCTCACTGAGACGAAAGTTACCTATGCGAGAGTCCGCGAAGACTTGGTTTTCTTGTACAAGTACTTAATAATGAAACCAATCAACGTTCAGTGTAAGGAAAGACTGGCTAAAGCTGCACACAGCTGTCTTCGCCACTACCAGGCAGAGCGGGGAGTACCGCACATTATTGTCTTGTTCTCGATAGGGAGGTGGACGGCGATGCCGATTTTAGCCACTTTTTCTAAAGCCGAACGCTGATTGGTTCGCTATCAATTGAGTGCTTTTACAAGAAAACTAAGTCCTTGCGGACTTTTTAGCATAGGTAACTTTCATCTCAATTTTTCGCAAGGAATCCGCTGGTATGCACCGGGTGCGCGAATTACGCGACACCCTTAAAGCGTAGCTTCAACACAAATAAAAACACTAGTGCTCGGTAAGTTGTTGATTTTTTTTTTTTTATATGCACCTATATACCGAGAGTATTCCTGGAAACGCTTCATAGGGAAGTGAAAACGCCTGCACACAGGAAACTTAACAGTCAAGCGATTAGGTTTGGTTCCCACGTAGCTAATGGGCTCGTAATATGCGAAACAAAACATAATCGCTTGACTTCTGAGTTGCCTGTATGCAGGCGTTTTCACTTCCCTACGAAGCGTTTCCACGAATGTTCTTGGTATATTAAAAATATACAGAGAGATTAACGCTATGGTTTACACTCAGTCAAAGCCAACTCCGGACACTCCAGGTTTTTCGTCTGTTTATTGCAGGCTGGTCATCCACTTTTCTTTTTTTTTTTTTGAATCGATGTGTTCCGAAAGCAAATCAATTCAACCAGAGAAAAAATGCAGATGGTCGGCCTGCAATAAACGGACGAAAAACCTGGAGTGTGTCTAGTTGGCTTTGACTGAGTGTGAACCATAGCGTTAATCTCTCTGTATAATATTAGGGCAAATCATTTTGTGGTTCATATTTTTTAATTTGCCCTCGCACCCCTCAAAATGTGAGTGTATGAGGTCAATTTGAGTACCTGTCAATATGACCACGGTGCGATTTTTTTTGGCGTGGCCCATCGCTTGAGTATTTTTCCCATTCAATTAACATGGGAACATCGCTTCTTTCCGACTGAATCTTATTTTACAGCGCAAAAAATTGCTTCATCGTTATAAGGTCTTGCTAAATTTGTACAATAAATGTCAATGAACGAGTAAAACTAGAAAAAAAATTGAAAAAAAAACTCAAACCCCTTCGTCACTATTGTCGTTCACTGGCAATCGATAAAAAAAATTGTTTTTCCTTCACTACTCGTTCAATGACATCTATTTGATATATCCCACAAGACCTTACAACGATCCAGCAATTTTTCGAGCTTCGATATAAGATCAAATCGAAGAAAGGCGATATTCCCATGTTATAATCAGATGGGAAAAATAATTTTGCAATGGGCCACGCCAAACAAAATCGCATCGTGGTCATATTGATAGCTACTAATATTGACCTCATACGCTCACATTCTGATGGGTGCGAGGGCAAATTAAAAATCATGGACCACGAAATGATTTGCTCTAATATATATACTAGTGTTAGAATCTTTGTTGAAGCTAAACTTTGACATCTCAGCAAACCAATGATAAATTATTTGTAAACACATCATATACCTATGGCTCTGTCTGTCTGTTTGTCCGTCTGTAGGGCTGGGTAACATTTGACATGTCAAATGGCATTTTCATTTTAAATGGTATTTCCAAAAGCATTTTCATTTTGTATTTAAAATGGTAAACTAAACTCATTTAGCCATTTATAAAATACTAAATGGTAAATGGCGTAGCATGGATGATGCTACGTTTGAGACACAGTTACTGCTCAAGGGGAGATATCCTACTGTAACCAGCGTCCAAACAGGTTATTTTTGGGAATTTATTTCGGAAAATCTACGAATGCAATATTATTAACTTCTATGTTTTTATGTACATCTTGATGAGTATGTTTAAAAATTGTAATTAAAAAATATTCAAGGTTTCACACGTTATTCTTCTTCGCATCGGCTGATATTTCTCGTAGGCGATCAATCGGTGTACAGGATTTGGCAAAATATGGTTGGTTTGAAGTAAAAAACAGAAATATCCACATCAACTACATGGTGTCAGCTATGGCATGACAAAAGTTTTTTTGATTCTTCCTCTTAGGTTTCCAAGAAAAAAGTTCCTGAACTTTTTTTTCCAATTCTGGGAGTTTAATATATATATTGCACAAAAAAACGTATAGACAAAACCATCTGTCACATCGAAACACGTATTCCTCTGAACATATGTACTAAATTTTGCATAGTATTCTGGACACTCCAAAGTATTTTCCAAAGGAAAAAATTTTTTTTTGTTTTCTGAAAATTTTACAGTACGATATCCCCTCGAGGCGAATGCATTATTAAAATCTTGAAACTTGAGAGTCGATGTCAATAACTAAGATTTCGTTGTTGGAAAATATAATCATTTTCAAGGAATTATTTTGCATTTATTTATCCATTTCAAACACCTATTTTCCATTTTTCATTTCAAATGGATTCGAGATACCATTCTACCCAGCCCGCATAACTATTTTCTCCTACAATTTAATTTAATTACTATCTGTAAGTTTAATGCTTCGATTACTTTAGTATCGGTATTCTATTTATTCTAATTAGTTGAATAATTCAGTGTAACGAGCTTGAAAAATTTAGTCACAATACGATCAGCTACATTGATTGATAAAGGATTAGACTTTATTGCACAAGCGTAATTGACACGAAAATTCATCAAGTTTTTTTTACCAAGCTAATAGTACTGTACAAGCTAATTCATATATAGCTTAAATGCGAATAAGTCTATGTAATACATAATTGAATAATCCATAATTAAGTCTCAAAACAGCTGCTACAGCAACTGCTTGCCTGAAGCAAAATTTTCAGATCATGAAACAAATACATTACCATTTGGGCGTTTCTTAACTGCAGTGAATCTCCTATGTATGAACGTAGTACTGATTGCTTAAAAATTCTAGTATTAGGACATAGTAGATTTTGTCATGGACTTAGGGATCACGTGGATGTTCACTTTGGGGAAGCAGCAATTTAGAGAAGTAACGCTATTGGATACAATTACTCCAAAACCAGTGAGAACCAGGGCATAAATCAACATCTAAATTAGCGCGAGCTAATGTTCCTCGTAATATTCTTACCCCCTCGCAGTCAAGGCCCCAATTAGCCAAATTTCCGATTCTCCTAAGTTTTGTGCAGCTGTTGAACATGTTCAAAACAGTTGAAGCTGACACATTGCTAGCCTCGTATATGTAGAAGCAAGTTAAATTTTTCACCAGACTGTTTTCACATCTCTCTGACTTTCTATCGCCCTTGGATTTCGCAGAAACATTCAGCAACTTTTCTAAATGAGCGTTTGTAAGATCAAAACAACTATGAACGTGTAATGCTGTTAGCTCCGGCGCCAGGGAAAGAATTTTCGTTATTGTTAACGCGCTGACCGTACGACCGAGCTGAACTTTTGTGAGATGCCTTAGAGACGGAGGGTCAGGTCCATCACTCCAAATCACGTCCGAACCATCTTTGGATAATATTCTGAGATTTGGACAGCTTGAAAATATTTCTCTGAGATCTAACTGCAGGGGGCTTTCGCTCTGCATTATCCTTAGGTTTAGTTCATGCAAATTTTGTCCGTTGGTACGTAGGTAGTCGTAGAAGCCCTCAAGCCATTGCTTCTGCGCCGGGATGCTATGAACACTTAGTGAAGTAACGTAGGAGAAGAGTCTCAGTGCCCCAGGGGGATGGTGGGGCTCGGAAATATGCAATTTCTCAACCTTCGGGCAAGCTTGAGCTAAAAGCTCCAATCTGGCTGGTGTTGTTCGGGCACTACGGGCTTGAGTAAGACTGAAGGGCGCCTTCAAACCGGCTACCCCTCTGTTCATAATCTCTACCACTCTTCCCATGTGGTTGTATTCGGCCAAAGATTCTAGTCTGGGCACATGGACCAAAGCCAGGAGCACCCCTGCGCTTGTTACGCCGGTATTAGCTACATTCAGAACCCTGAGTGTGTCGCATAGGAAGTTTCTGCTCTCACAGTATTCCAACAGCACCCCATGCTTGTTGTTCTTTTCAGTCTTCGAACTCTTTAGTTTTAGTTTTGAGAGTAAAGTTTTTAGGCGAGACCAGCTGGTAGGCTCTTGTAGGGGAAGGTGCTGTGAAATTTTGTCACGAAGTTCAACTTGCAGTAGTAACTGCTTGAGTCCAATGTCTGTGACTTGTCTGGAGCAGGCGACATCTAAAATCACAAGCTTAGGACAGGCTTTTCCTACCACTTGAAGTACCGCGTCGTTTGCTATGTTCCTCAGCGTTAAACTCCTGAGGTTTTTCATATTCAGTAAAGAGGTACGAAGCAGTTTGCAGTCCAGCCTAAGCAGCGCTGAGCGAGCTAATTCCAAAGATTCAATTCCAACTCCCTCAGTAGTGAGTAAATTCAGCAGTGATGTTTGATGACTGCATCCATAATAGCAACATAGATTAACTTTGAGATATCTAATATCATGGCCGAGTAAAAGCGCAAGTAAATAGAGCGGCGCTGGTCCGGATATCAAAGTAGAACCGTCCGACGAAGGGCCGTAAAGCATCTTGGAAGTTTCCTCGATCACCTGAGAGCGGAGCCGAGCAGGAAGGGTGTTGACGTAATAAGGCCTGATGGTTTGTTTAGCATAGGCAAGTACTTGGCCGGCAGTTGATTCCTGAGAACGTACTTGAAGGCGACGGCACACTCCGTCGAGTTGCTGGCACACACGCCCCAAACTGAGCCCCTCAAGGGAACTAGGCTGACGGTGGCCCGGCATCTTCTCTTGTTCATTCACTGCTTGACACAAAATCATCTTTGTTAATTGAACGGAGTCGAATTTCAGATAATAACGAGTATTTTAATAGGATCGATCTATCTAAAGGATGGGTTACTTCTGCTCATGACTTATCTCAACTGTTTACAGCTTAGGAAATAACAAAATTAACAAATATGCGCTAAGTTTCCCACTGCTTTCTACATTTTGATGGCTAGAAATTTCCACATGCTACTATCTCCCACAAGAAAATGAAATAATGAGTTGAGTAAATCTTATGCTGGGAATTGAACTGTTTCAAGCTTCTATGTCGCTCCAAAACTATAGTCGCATCAAGGTGCGTTCAGAATTTAACTTGCGATCGAGAATTAAGCGAATTGAGATTCAGATCACATGGTACGGTAATAGCTTATTTTGATCCACACTACTATGGCGCTGTTGCACGGTTTTCAAGCTAATCGAAAGTACACAATATATACTCTGCTGAATAATTTACTGATATTTACACCACATTCAGCATATGTCGATCTTGTGCTTAACATTTATAAACATACGAGGTGAATTCCTAACATCCGTCCGCTAACAGTCGTGTTGAGGTGGCCGAAAGTCGAAATCAGCAATTGTTTGCTGCTAGACAGCCAATCCAGGACTTGGTAGCAACTCAAACAATCGCTGATTTCGACTCGCGGCCGCCTTAGGAATTCACGCCGTATATATATATATATTTTCTGTGCCTTGGTCAAACTTGTCACTCGAAGATCCCATTTTTTTAAATTATATGTATTGGTTCTACTGCTTTTTCATATAATCCGTTTAAAATTACGGAGCGGATTGAGTTTGCTGGGACTGCTCTCGATTGGGAATACAAGATGTTCCGAATTTCATTAGAGCACATGCTTAGTATATAGCGAATGCATTTGGAGTCAACCAAGTGCTCAGTGGTGCGATTTCGGATCTCTCGGTATTAACGTAGCGTCGACGTTGACTTTTAGCATCCGTGCTATCGTAGCGTTTCCTCGCTAGCACCCGTTATCTCTGCTATCCCCTATATGTTTTGGCAATCAACAATTGAAGATGAGGAAATCCTGACTCTGTGATAACTATAACTAGCGATTTGACACTGCCGACGAGACTTTTTAGCACCCACGGTAACGCTCACCATTGGTTTGGGCCAAAGCCGTAATTCCATTTGCTTGTTAGCGTCATCACAGAGTTGAGTTTCGCTTGAGTTCAATTGTTGATTGTCGATAATAAACGTTCGATATGAGATAGAGAGAGAGAGAGAGAGAGAGAGATAGATAGATAGATCGTTTATTTATGTCTATAGCAATATTATATATATATATATATATATGTATATGTGTTCGTACACATTGTCTAATATTGCTATAGACATAAATAAACGATCTATCTATCTATCTCTCTCTCTCTCTCTCTCTCTCTCTCTCTCTATCTCATATCGAACGTTTATTATCGACAATCAACAATTGAACTCAAGCGAAACTCAACTCTGTGATGACGCTAACAAGCAAATGGAATTACGGCTTTGGCCCAAACCAATGGTTAGCGTTACCGTGGGTGCTAAAAAGTCTCGTCGGCAGTGTCGAATCGCTAGTTATAGTTATCACAGTCAGGATTTCCTCATCTTCAATTGTTGATTGCCAAAACATATACATATACACGTATCACATACATATTAGCCCCTGCACAATCACAGAGTATTACAAAAAAAAATAAAATAAAAACTACTCCGAGGTTGAGCAGGGGTAGGGACAGTAATTAGATGAGTAGTACTTACAGAGGACTAAAGCTAAATTACCTAACCTAAAGCTAACAAACGAGCCGGAGGAGAGAGCGGAGGAAGGCGAAGACGAGGGAGCCTAAGAAGGGGTATCTTCGGTGCCTAGCAGGTGGAGGAACAGGCTGTGTTTGAATGAGGCGAGCGAGGGCGCGGCTTCGAGTTCTGAGGGAAGAGAATCCCAGTGGCGAATGCCGGCCACCGCGAATGAATTTCGAAGGTGTCGGTGCAAGTGTGCGGAGTAATAAAATGGCTCCTAGGAGCTCGCGATGGGCGAACCGCGGCAGAATTGGCCTCACGGACAGCGAAAAGTTCACGCAGATAGGCAGGTCGACCAGAGCGTAGGATGACAAATAATTGACCGAGAAGGAAAGAAGAGAGAGAGAGAGAGAGAGAGAGAGAGAGAGAGAGAGAGAGAGAGAGAGAGAGAGAGAGAGAGAGAGAGGGGGGGGGGGGGAGAAAGAAATAAGAAATACGTTAAGAGTCTGAAGTTTGATCTTTATTTAACCGTGTTTTTCTTTCAAATTTCACTGAGCTTGTGAGGTATTTATTGAAACTTAACATAGCATAACCTCAATAATGCGACGATTGGAATGTTACATGACCGTCGATCAAGTGACAATCGATCTATGTAATACGTATATTACATCGATAAGAAAACTTAGCCATTTAAATATAACTTGAATATATGAGCGAGTTATCAAGGTGTGAGAATTTTTGATCTCGAAGAAAAGTACGCGATGTGTTTGGGGGTTACCTCGGTTATATTTTCTTGCGGATTGCCTGCCTCCAAAACATTATTCAGGTATATGTTTGACTCGGTTGAAATTTGCGCATCAAGATTAACGAAACACACGCATATTGTCTGTGTATCGGTGGTGTCTGTTGTTTTTTAGTGTTAACGTGACAGAAGAAACGATAAAAAAAAAAGTGACAAGGACGTGTTTTTCACGCACGCGCGGTTGTGCCTGTTCTGTTTTGTTGATTCTGGAGGTGGCGCCGCCGCACAGCGCTTATTTCTAATCAACCTACGCGTCCACCGTCGTCTACATTGATTTTCAAAACCGCAAAACGCCTTGACATCGAAACTGATACCTTTTAGTATTTTATTGGTTCATTTATTCTGCGGACATTGTTCGGCTTACATTTAAGATACTCGTACCGAGTTCGCCAATATATTCAACGACTTGGGGGGCGATTTCAGATCTCTTGGCGTTAATATAGCGCTGATGTTGACTTTTAGCGCCCGTGCTATCGTTGCGCGTCCCCGCGATCTGCCTTTCACCTCCGCTACCGCCGACATGCTTTGTTTTCGGGTGGCAAATACAAGGTCGCCAAGCAACTTGAACGTTTATTACCGACCATCAACAGTTGAACCCGAGAGAAACTCGACTTTGTGATAACCCTACGAGCAAATGAAATTACGGCCTTAGCCTGAACGAATGGTTGGCGTTGTCGCGGGCGCGAAAAACTACCGTCGGTACTGCCTGATCGGTAGTCAGCACTATCACAGAGTCAGAATTTACTCGTCAATTGTTGACTGTCAAAACATATAAGGGGCAGCGCAGGTGAGCGGGGAAACGCAACGATAGCATGGGCGCTACACATCATTTTGAGGTGCTTGCCTACGTAATTCCACCAGACCTGGAAACATTGGGGAAAAAAGGTGCTATTAAATGGAATATCTTCACCTGGGTACCGAAATCAATGAATCAAAATACGTCGCGCAATTCTATGTGCGACTTCGAACACGTAGGGCCCAAAAAATGTTTTTTTTTACGCAAAAATAGAGAAGATATCCATGTAAAACGTTTCCAAAACGTTACAAAATCGTTTCACATGGATATCTTCCATATTTTCTATATTGCGCGATGTATTTTGTTTCATTGATTTCGATGCCTAGGCCGAAATATTCCGTTTAATAGCACCTTTTTTTCCAATGTTTTTAGGTCTAGTGGAATTGCGTAGGCAAGCACCTTAATGTGTCAACGGAAAAGATTCACTCGGGTCTTCCGAAAATGATGATGATGAGCGTCGCAGTTCAAAAATAAAAATATTATATGTTTTCAAAGATTCCACTTCCAATCGTATCAAACGAGGTTGAACATCATAAGCTTGTGGCGAATGTGCATATATATTATAACGAACGAAGATTCATACGCGGAAAAAACGTTTCTACGTTTTCATCGCATGATCAAAACACCAGATAGACAATCGCTTGGAAGTTACAAGAAAATTGAACCTCCAAATTAAACTCAAAGGCTGATATTTGTTGAAAATTGAATATCAAACCCAAGTCACTATAGCAGTCTTTGAAAATGTAGTTTCATATTTCGTTAATCGTGAGAGAATATATTAAAGAGCACCCGAATGATTTCGGACTCGGAGTAACTCCAATATTCTGCAGATTTTTACAAGCGGAAAGCTAAACCTGGTAAGCTTATTTCTATAACAAGAAACTGTAAAACTCTCGATCTACCTTGAAACAAGCAAGTTTCCTACGGGTGTCTCCTGAGCGGTAGCTCGCGCTAGACTAATTCAGAAAATGTCTCGTGCTCTACTCCACGCTTGGCTCGACGCCACGGGCATATAGAAGGAGAACGTTGCGGTGTACCGGGTCGTTTCCGTACGCCGGACTCTACAAGCATCGTTCTTTAGTATTGGCGTATGCAATATGGGTCTTAAAATAAACTATTTACAACAGTATTAATAACAACGGGTAGAGTGCCTCAAATTCCTGGCCGCATTTCTCTCCTCGTTGTCTTTTTACTCCTCGTTGTTTCAAGAACGCTTTTCCCAGTTTGAAAACTCTATAGCTTTGCAGAGTATATCATATTCCGAATAATTTTTATCTTTCTCAGCGGTAATATTACCAAAAATGAACAATTTCAATTTCTCATCTCGCATCTCGCAACTCGCGATCCAGATACTACTCATAGGAACTTTTATTTCTAGTACAAATCGAAAAGCGCAGAATTATGGGAGAGATTTCCTCAAAATCTCAATCCTAACCCTTGCTCCGCCCCTGACCTTAAAATTCGGAGTCAAGACTTTCAGTCTCTGAAGTTGAACCGCAGTGTTTACAGAGTGTTCAGTTCGACGGGGCCACTTTGTCAGGGTGGATTCTTCGATGAATTCTAAGACCAAAAGTCCTGTACCAAAAATTCGTTGGACCTCTAGTTTTCGAGCTACAGAAGATCTTGTTGAACCAATCCCAGAGCTCATACGTGACTAGGACAGGGCCGTCTCAATTTTCAATTGATATTTTGATAAGATTATTTTATCCGGAGTAATTCGGCATAACTTGTTACTGAAATGTTTACGATTGGCCCGAATTGCTTCAATTTTGGCGTCGTCTTGGTCGTCCGGGTCGTAACCTTCATAGTTTTCCATAGCTTACGGTCCGGACGACGAAAACTACGAAGCTAACGACCTGGACGACGAAGACGACGCCAAAATTGAAGCAATTCTGGAAAATCGTAAACATTTCAGTAACAAGTTATGCCGAATTACTCCGGAAGAAATAATCTGATCTAAATATCAATTGAAAATTGAGACGACCCTGTCCTAGTCACGTATATATGTATGAGCTCTGGGATTGGTTCAACGATCTTGTGAAACTCGAAAACTAGAGGTCCAATGGATTTTTGGTGAAGGGCTTTTGATGTTAAAATTTATTGAAGAATCCACTCTGTTAAAGTGGCTCGGTCAAACTGAATCACCCTGTATGTAGTACAATCATAAATTTGTAACGAGAGCCTGCAGTGCGTGTTTTATCCAGAAATCCCCTGATTGCTTCGCGCTGATTATTTTTATATACTAAATTAATTGCAGATTTTATCTGCAGTAGAATGGGGATAGATGAAGAAGGAAAAGGGAGGACGGAGGTCGGACTTCCCAGCAATACTCCTCCTTCCCTCGCCTCTTATATATATATATATATATAAAATGACGAACGCGCGAAGACGTAGACCTCGGACCTACGCTATTCCGTTGTTCCACCCCCCGCACCTCGGTTGTTATCCTTGATTGATCATGCAATATGTAGCTCACGTACGCAACTCCATAATTCTTGATCCTGGTGATGTTGGTATACATTTTCACTTGCAACCGATCATCTTGAAGTTTGATTTTCATTCAGCTGTCCGACCAATTTTCGTTCACCACTGTCATATTGATGCGTGGGTCCTGCGCAAAATGAGATATGGACTTGCATATCAAATTGCGAGAAGCCGCATTAGACGTATGTGGGACAAGAACAATATAGCAGCATTATCTCAGGCAAATTCGCAATATGTTATAATCTTTGTTTTATAATGTAAGAAATTGTAGAATAAGCAAAAAAATAAAAAAATATGCCGATTTGCGAATTTAGTCAAAGAAAATTTATTGCTCACGGAAAAATTTCAGTTTCTAATCGTTGTCCTATGTCACCCGAAAGATGTTTGTTTTCCGAACGATTGGAAACCAACACAAGATGAGTGAATAAGAGGACAACGTAGACGATATCGTGATACAGGGATGGTGCGCAGGGATCGAATAATCGGAGAAATTGACGATCTAAAAATACGGAATAGGGAATGTAGAGCGGATGTCTGCTGAAGAAGCACATGGAACTAATGATTATTTAAGAAGAAATTGAGTGGCCAATTGTCAAAGCAGTCTAAGACACATTTGTCCACCGAACTGTGATCGAAAAACTAATCCCCTTTCGACACTACTTTGATGCTGTATCTCGAACAACCCAATAATTGCTGCAATGAAATCTACCAGGGACAAATATCCCCACTTGAATGGCAAGACTGGCATGTAAAGATAATCTTCAGATGAATTCGTGCACCACTGTATAGGTCCATCCTGGCTCCACCTTGCGGACGATGTATGTATGTATATACAGTGGGGCTAACCGCAAGTTCGCTTTGTGGCTGTTCATCAAAATATGTAAGGGTTAATGCTGATCACCTTCATCCACATTTCTATATGGTGGTTTTTTGTTAACGAATAGCCGCTTCCGTGATACCTTCTAACGCATGCACCTATATGTACAACAGGAAATTCGAACTGCATGATAAATCATGCACCGAAGGGTACATATCTTTCAACCCCCAAAAAACCCACCAACAAAAATTCCTCCTAAAAAAAAAATGGTACTATCGAAATGTCTACTTACAAAAGGATTGAAATCAGATACAATTGCCAAGTACATGTCTTCTGTATAACAAAAGTTGACATCGGAAGAACAGAAAACTGAACCAACAAAAAATCATCAAGTTTTGCTCGTTTGCTCGCTCACTCGATTGGTTGATGATTATCAACATACAAAAGCATTGAAATCAGATACAACTGCCAAGTACCTGTAGAATAATAAAAGTTTGGAATTGAAAAATTTGTTCAAACTAAATAATGTTGTACTCGTTCGCTCGCTGCGCTCGCTCACTCGATTGGCTTATGATTATTGGTTGAAAAAATAATTCGGATGAAGAAATTGAAAATGACAGTCCGTGGTACGTTGGTGGGCCAATGTTTGAATGGCTATCAGATGACATTGACATGGTTCGCAATTGATATTTCATAATTCTGTTTCTACAAAAGGCCCACCAAGTACCACTACCTCCAATTTTTTTGTTTAAAATTTTGTTCAAATTATTTTTTCGTTGTGAATATTTTTTGATAAATGTTGTAATTTTCAATTTCTTCATCCGAATTATTTTTTCAACCAATAATCATAAGCCAATCGAGTGAGCGAGCGCAGCGAGCGAACGAGTACAACGTTATCTAGTTTGAACAAATTTTTCAATTCCAAACTTTTATTATTCTACAGGTACTTGGCAGTTGTATCTGATTTCAATGCTTTTGTATGTTGATAATCATCAACCAATCCAGTGAGCGAGCAAACGAGCAAAACTTGATGATTTTTTGTTGGTTCAGTTTTCTGTTCTTCCGATGTCAACTTTTGTTATACAGAAGACATGTACTTGGCAATTGTATCTGATTTCAATTCTTTTATAAGTAGACATTTTGATAGTACCATTTTTTTTTAGGAGGAATTTTTGTTGGTGGGTTTTTTTGGGGGTAGTGACCACATTAATGTACTTGGCGAAAGGTTTTTGCACCAGGGCTGCTTTTTGGGGTTGATATCACCACTTTTTGTACAATTTCGCTTGACTACCTAATAATTGTGCTCGCTCGCTACGCTCGCTCGAATGGGTTTTCCTATATATATCCTCACCTGCGAGGCTTGCTCAGTTGTCAACATTCTGCCAATTGTTCCTATGAACATCTCAACGTATGTACGGTGATGCATTTTGCATCATCCGAATCCCTCAAAAAGCAGCAATGTTAAATGTGGTAGTATAATTTCAAACGAATGAAAATAATGTTAAAATATACACGTATGCTCATACTTTTCTGTGAGCCTCAAATTTCTGTGGATAGACGTAACATGTGTTCTTCTATGAGGTTCTACGAATTGTTTCGTTAGAATCCCGTATAATTATATATACATGCCTGCAACGTGTGACCCTACGCGCAGCCCTCCTCCTGTCTCATCTGGGCTTGGGACCGGCAATGGCGGAGGTACTCGCGTGCAGAGTTATAGTTGCTGCTCATGATTAAATATATACCGTGAGAATCACGTGAATCCGAATGGATCCATGCTACCGAAAAGCGAATATTGGCGAATATGACGTCATTTTAGCGGGCTAACCATTCGTTGCGCTGAACAATCCCTAGGGTGATTTTGGCGCGCGGTCGATGCAACTCTGCAGCCATTGTTGATAGAAGCCGGCTGACTGTCAATACATCGCGGAAGGTAGACATGTGGGGTTATGTTCGTTTATTTTAAGCAAATGATTAATAAGGTGAATAAAAACTACGTGAATAAGCTATGAATATTTATCGAAAATCTATCAATTAGTTTTGAATGATATCTTAATACAATCAAGGAATTGGTTGTTCTCGATCAACTCTTTGATTCTAATTAATTTGCAATTATAGCTTAGGTTAATTCGTTGATTGTACTATGATATTATTTAAAACTGATTGATCGATTTTTGATGAATATCAATAACTTATTCACGTAGGTTTTATTCACTTCATTTATCATTTGCTTAAAATAATCGAACATAACCCCACATGTCTACCTTCCGCGATGTATTGACAGTCAGCCGGCTTCTATCAACAATGGCTGCCGAGTTTTATCGACCGCGCGCCAAAATCACTCTAGGGGTTTTCAGTGCAACGAGTGGTTAACCTGCTAAAAATACGAAATATTCGCTGTCCGGTAACATGGATCCATTCGGTTTCACGTGATTGTCCCGGTATATAAATATTAGATATATGTATTGCAATTCTTAGGTAGTTCTTTTTTTTTTTTGATGCAGCTAGGTCCTCTGCAAAAAGAACATGTACGCGTCCCGTACTCATAACATCAACTTCAACTTCGAGTCTGAACAGAAAGTATCGAAAAATATAGAATTGGGCCTATTGATGCAAGACTAGCGTAGAGCATGGAATGGAAGTTTTTGAAGTCAAACACTTGCATTCTGCTCTATTCGTTTGACTCTACCCATTTTTTTTATCAAATCACACCATCCCGATATCTTGCAACTTCAGCGTTTTCTCTCATCATCCTCTCTTCTCAAACGACGACCCGCTACAAAATTGAACAATCCATAAAGAAGGTTTTTCTCCAATAATTACATTCATAAATAAACTTACGCCGAGTCTGAAACGAATAAATAAATATAGATGAGAATCATCTGACAAAGAGGGAGTCGATCGATCATTTCTTTCATAGCGAATAAGTATTTGCATTCAATTTGTCTTGATAGCACTAATCTGAATCCATACAAAAGGTTTTTCTCCAATAATTACATTCAGAAATGAAATTACGCCGAGTCTAAAACGAATAAATAAATATGGATGAGAATCTCTATCATCTGACAATGAGGGAGGCGATCGATCATTTCTTTAATAGTGAATAAGCATTTTCATTCTGAATATCTGTCGTGATAGCACTAATCTGAATTTGAGAAAAGCTCAAGAGAGACGAACATACTAACACAGGTCGCATACCAAAATCGAACGAATTTATGTACAGTAGACTCTATAATTCGCCGCATGATGGATAGTAGGACCGAGAATACACCGAGACCGAGACCGAGAGACATATTAGACCGTGGGTATCGATATATAGTTTGTACTATTAATTTACATGTAATCATAGATATTTATACAGACTTTGAAATCGTTCTGAACGGAGAATCTAAGCTGTTTGTAAATCATGGATTCAAAAATTATCTCCACCGATGGTCAAGGCACGACGTTGACGTGGAGTGTAGAATAAAGCCTATCGGAGTCTGAAACACAACGTCGACTTACAGTCTCGTTTTGACTAGATGATACGGATATAGATCATAAAACTCGTCGGAATCCTACGTATAACGTTGACTCACCATTTCTGAGCAGACGGGCCTTCGGAGATAAGCTTAACATAGAGCTTGAAGTGAAATTCGTTGCAATCCAATGCTTGAACTCAGGTTTATTGGTCTGGCTCCTTGCCGTTCCTTATACCGGGCGATTATATGGAAATTACAGGTTCTAAGCGTGCAGGCGCTGATTTATTCGAATATCATTGGCCGGCAGAATCGCGCTAGTAACTCCACCAACTTTTCAGTAATATCCCTAGTTCTGTCGTTTGCTAGATTCACGACAAACATAACCTATTCTTGCCACGGTCTGGCGCTATTTGTATTCGACAACAATCGGAAACAAATAGCAGACGGACTCTAAGGATATTCGTGGCAAGTCTGAAATTGGCGTCCCTCGTGATATTCGAATAAATCAGCACCTGCGCTCATGGAACCTGTAATTTCCACATGATCGCACGGTATAAAATCATGCTATCCTCATATTTTTCAACTTCAACGTTTTCTCTTGATTTTCTATCGTCAGACTTCCTCAGGCGGTAACTTGCTAAATAATTAAATCCCTAAAAAACCGTCTTCTCTGATAATTGCATTCATAAATATCCTCAAAAGCTCAAGATCGTAGGATTTAAGATTAACCTGTCGAAACATTTTTGTTAGTGGCTATCACATTAATGTAGTTGGCGTAAGGTTTTCGTACCTGAGGAGCTTTTGGTGGGTACCTATTCACTAGTTTTTGTACCTTCAAATCAAATTTTGTATTTTATCATTTCTCGTACTTTTTTTCATTTTATTTCCCTCATTTGGATTTAAAAACATAAAATGACAACACGCGTCTGCTAGTGTTGCAGACGATTTTCGTCTGCGATACTAGCGCCGACTTACGTCGTGACTCCCGTATCACGCCACTCTACCACTCTGTACAACTTTTGTGTGGATTTATCCCTTCTATGTCATTTTATGGGAATAGTTTAAGTGTGAATCTTGGTCTGAAGAACAGGAAAGAGAAAATTTCAACGAGGAAACGAGGTTTCAGAAACGGTAGTTACTTATATCTCAGCACTCCGGACACCGATTTAATCGATCTAGGGCTCAAATGAAAGCTTTTCATGCCTACATCCTAGATTAAATTAGTTTCAATTCGTGTAGTATGTGAGGTGAAAGAAAACGAGGATACTAATTCGCGTTATAGGTTAGGGTAGTTGCCTCTCGGGTATATAGACTCGTTGAGTCTCGCGCTTGAAATTTTTTTTTTTTAATGTACTTGGCGCGAGACTCTACCGAGTCTCTTGATTTCATAGAGTAAGGGTCTGATTATCTCTTCCCAAAAATTTACCGGACCTCAACTTATCTCGAGTTCTGGTACTCTTCGTCGAAGAATACCATCGAAGGCATCGATTAAGCTCAGTACTTAAAAGTGATCAATGGTGAATAGCAATCCATTTTGTGAGATCAAGCTGTACTCATCACTGCACCATTTCTGGTATAGTGCTCGGTCACAGAGATGATCAGCTTAAAAAATCTTCGAGGACTGAGATTTTTTACACCTCAAAACTACTCATTTACAAGCACCCATCCTTCCGGACCTCTGGGCAGTCTAACAGCTGCTGTTATTACCTTTTTGATAATTATCAACATTTTCCCAGTACTCCTTGGACAAATTACAGTAATATATTTTACTTCACTCAGTATGATTTTGGACGTTTTACCCACGCTTTGCGTGGCTAAAACCCCCATTTTTACACCTCCTAAAGTAAAATTTTGTACAATACTCGACGGAAAAACTTTTTCTGATCTTGTGTGATTGCAAAACTCGCCTTCGGCTCGTGCTGCAACCTCACACTCGTCAGAAAAAGTGTTACCGGACTCGTATTGTAATGTACTATTTTTGTATTCCTATTTAAGGCTCCAGAAAAGTATACTATGCAAATATTTTACATATCAAACACGGCCCAATTTCGACGATTTTTTTCGCACCTACCTTCAGCAACGAGCCTTAGCTAAATACATTTCACGGGTAACGATCTGTGTATTCGGATATTCAAGGTTGCTACCTCGTGAAAATGAGTCCACTTACTATTTGCACCACTACTTAGTACGCTACCCGTTTTTTTTTTTCTTATTTTCTTCTACTTCACCTCCAGCGACCATTGTTAACTAACATAATAATAAGCATTCTTACACCGGTGGATAATATTATGCGAGGTTTTAAGGCCGTAGTTACGACCCGACTTATCGTTAAAGATACGATGAAGGTGGAAAGCGGGGCGGCGGGGCGATCGAGGGTCATAGTCGGTCTTTTAGATCCGTGACTAAAAAGCTTAAGTGATCTCAGGTCTCAAGTCTCGAGTCACTGGATGCGGCCCACGGTCACGCGCAAAGACTTCTACCGTTTTGTTTCCGCGTTGCATCACGAACTATTCAGTTTTTCACTATATAGTTTGTGGCATCGGTGCGATATCGACGGTGGATATTGATGTCTTTCCTCAGCTATATATATGTATTAGGTCTATAACATACCTATTAGCATTGGCCTACTTTAGGTTGCACGTTTCACGGCGTAACCGTTTATAAATTTACTACGATAACTGCGCACCTGGCTTACCTTATTAGAGGTCGAATAATTATTGACCTTTAGATAAACCGACTAGGCTTGTAGTCATCAATCTGCTTCCGGGAACTTCGCAGAAAATAATGGACGCTCCCTGGACACGAAGATATCCAATCCAGGTCCCAAGAGAACCTCATTCTGAGATTACCACGCGGTTATAGTTTCAGGGAAAACTTGAGGAAGGAAGGAACGAACAGACAACGTTTCGATGCGATTCACCTTCTAAATTGAAACAGTTTCCGTAACTACTTCCGGTTAATTTTCATTAAAAAAATTCTTGGTCAATTATTATTGCGAAATCGTACCCATTATCCAATAAAATAGGCTAGTTTGTAAGGTATATATCTGTGCGTTGCGTATACCAATATGTATATAATGTTATGTGCAATTATTTATCGTAGTGTTCAGGACGAGGAATCATGTGAAAAATCCATTTCTGTTTCTGGAGAAACTCTGGTAGCGACTTTATGTCTCGAGGTATAGCAATAAAGGCCCAACCTCAACTTATAACCGAGGCCTGCGCTGCACGCCAACGATTGCTTTTTAAGACGATCATCCAGTCTTGCCGTGGCCTTGGCTTGGGTGTCTAGAAAAATTTGAAACCGCGTATAGAGAATCCTGTTGGGGCGTTTAAGGTGCTTGCCTACCCAATTCCACCAGACCCGAAAACATTGGGAAAAAAGATGCTATTAAATGGAATATTTCGGCCTAGGCACCGAAATCAACGAAACAAAATACGTCGCGCAATTCTGTGTGCGACTCCGAACACGTAGGGCCCAAAAAATGTTTTTTTTTTACGCAAAAATAGAGAAGATATCCATGTAAAACGATTTTGAAACATTTTACATGGATATCTTCTCTATCTTTGCGTAAAAAAAAACATTTTTTGGGCTGTACGTGTTCGGAGTCGCACATAGAATTGCGCGACGTATTTTGTTTCATTGATTTCGATGCCCAGGCAGAGATATTCCATTTAATAGCACCTTTTTTCCCAATGTTTTCAGGTCTGGTGGAATTGGGTAGGCAAGCACCTTAAATACCAATCGGGTCCAAGAAGACCCGAGAGCTGGGCATTGCAATTTACGCAAATTACATATAGCAACCACTAGATCGTTGTATGAAGTTACAGTCATTTTTCTAACAACACACAAACTGTTAACAAATAGAGAGTCGTAAGTCGAAATGAAAGAATGGAATTATGTAATACTGTAACACTATAACACTATACGACGTATGGTAATGGAATCCACAAATTCTAGGTTCATTCTCGCAACCGTGCTTCGCTTTTTGGATAATTTTGCAATTATCTATCATTTGATACGAAATTCATGTACAGCAATGTTCATCGATGGTGTCCCCGTGGCTCACTATTTTTCCTAGCCTTTTCTTAAATCAAATTTCCCTTCTACAAATATTTTATTTGCCCATGACCAGTGGCTTACTTCGTGACTTTGCTCCACCTCGCAGCTGTCATATTCCTAATGACCTGAAGGTTCCACTGGTCATGGGTAGATGAATTATTTGTAGAAGGGGAATTTGATTTAAATAAATGGCTATAGGAAAAATAGTGAGCCACGGGGACACCATCGATGAACATTACTATATGCTATCTCGCCATTGACTGTTAGTCTCTACTTCGACGACATGCCTACAGTATAAAACCTTTCACTGTTGGATTTTTATATTTTTTCAAAAATTCCGACATTAATCGCATGATATACAGAGCGATTCTGTGGAAAGTAACGCGACAAATAGGTAGGCAAACGGGAAACGCCTGCATCCAGCAGATCAAATATCGACGATTGAGTTTTATTTCTCACGTAATAAATAAAACTCAATCGTCGATGTTTGAGGTGCTCAGTGCAGGCATTTCCCGTTTGCCCACGTTTCAGGCGCTTTACTTTCCATAGAATCGCTCTGTATAACCGTTCATCATAAAAAACAGACAAACAATTGTACTTTGTTTGGGAGTTTTAGCGACGACACTCCGTTATCTCGCATCGTAAAATATATATAGTTCACAGTGTTTTAACAGTTGGCCAAATATTGTTTTATACACCTACACCTACACCTACACCTATATCTATATAGTACTATAGAAGCTGTACACCAGCGCCAAGATTTTCGCCGCCAGTATTTCACCCAGTATTTCATCGAAAATTGTAGATAATCAACGTTTGAATACACGACCATATTCTATATACGATTGGCATAAGCATTCCATAAGGAAGAATGTCAGTTAATTAGATCCTCATATTTCGCATGATAGCGTGAATACCTCGTAAAATGGAATGGTTTGTGTTTTGTCTACACTTTTAGATAAATGCCATTTCCGCAAAACATATGCTTGTCACGCAGCAGAATTTGCTACACTGTAGAATTGAAAATCTTTTCCATAGATATCCATGGAAAACCATTAATTTCCTTGGCGCGAGACTCCACCGAGTCTCCTGATTGGACATAATATGTGTGCTCATTATACCTCAATGATTCTATGATTAAATTCTGCAGAAGCATATAAACTGCACAGATCGAGGCTATGTCACTTTTATTTTCATTGAGTCACGAGCAGAAAAATCTAGAAGTAATTTTCTAACTAAACAGTGTACGGTGTGTAGAAAATCATGACATATGTCATATACAACAATTGTTATATAAAACGTAGTTGTACTTGTAACTAAGTGAAAGTCAAATTTAAAAATTCAGGTATCCGTTGTGTCCCACTCTCCCCTACCTAAAAGTTACGCCACATTTTCTGTAGATACTGAACTTGAAATGCGAACTGAAATGCGCTTTTGTTACACGTACGTGCACCTTATACACTTCCTTACCGAGTTCTTGTTAATTAATATTTGGAAGCGTCGTAGTTTATAATGATTCGCCGTTTTGTTTCACCGAAAACCCGTTTTTCTTACTCTGCAGTTATTCTGAAACTGAAACAGAAAAAAAACTTGTTCTCCTCACCCTGTATCTATAATTTTTCATCTCTATCGTGGTTATACATCCGTGACAAGTTATCGACAAAAAACAAGTACCGAACAGGGTTCTGAAAAAAAATGAAGAAACGTGCCTCTTTAATGTTTCTGTTTATCTACAATGCTCTTTGTATGACAGTTTTGAAAAGATGTATGATATATGAAATTATACATCAATCTTATTGTGATACTATTTTTCAGCATCCAAAAATCAAACATTTCGCGATCTTTGATCGTTGCATTTTGCTGGTCAGATGAATATCGTTTGCCATAACGAATCTGTGCTTACAGTCTGTCCAGCAATTTCGATACTAAATTCGAAATCAATGACCCGTAAGACGTTGGAAAAGAAATTTTAAGCGAACAGAATGAAAGAAAAACTGTACACATCCAGAGGGTCAAGGTGCTTGCCTACCCAATTCCACCAGACCTGAAAACATTGGGAAAAAAGGTGCTATCAAATGGAACATCTCTGCCTGGGCACCGAAATCAATGAAACAAAATACGTCGCGCAATTCTATGTGCGACTCCGAACACGTAGGGCCCAAAAAATGTTTTTTTTACGCAAAAATAGAGAAGATATCCATGTAAAACGTTTCAAAACCGTTTCAAAACCGTTTTACATGGATATCTTCTCTATTTTTTCGTTAAAAAAACATTTTTTGGGCCGTACGTGTTCGGAGTCGCACATAGAATTGCGCGGCATATTTTGTTTCATTGATTTCGGTGCCCAGGCAGAGATATTCCATTTGATAGCACCTTTTTTCCCAATGTTTTCAGGTCTGGTGGAATTGGGTAGGCAAGCACCTTAAAAGAGTTGAACATTTCGAGAATTTTCATCGTATCTTTTTTTATCTTCAATTTAGTAACGGGAAGATCGTGCTTAGCAAAGTGGTTCGGTCCCTTCATTGCCGTATCTATCATGGCCGGACCTTTATTACAACCCTGAAAAGTTCAATGGAAATCGTTAATCGTAGTCGGGCCCTGTATACCCATGTATATAGTAATACTCCAAAATACCGACGACTCAATAGGCGGACGCTTCCGTAGGTGTAAAATGGGGCATGAAGCTAAATCGAGAAATGTGCGGAAACTTATCACTCATACATCTGCATTTGCTTCCCATCGAGCGGAAAACCGCGAAGAATTATCCTCCTTCATGAGCGTAAGAAAAAAAATCTTCAAACTTTTATTACGGTAATACGTGCCAATCTGCAGCAACGTACGTCCTACACAAATTCAAGACGAATTGTCAGGCTGTTCCTCGTATCGGCAGCCCGACGTGGTCAGAAATATCGATGTCGGTTTCATGCCAGATGGATCGGTACTGCCCATCGGTAAATCGTTAATAAATATAGTCAAGAGTTTGCGTCAATGGTTGATTGTCAGTGATCTCTGTCTACGTGTTACTGGCCACGTTGCCTGACTGGTCTGTGCCTTGAAATATGGCGTACAAGTAACTATATATTCACTCAACTACGTCAAGCTGCGTTGCCGCGGTTTCGCACCCTCGAAGTCTACGCTATCAGCATAATCTGCGATCTATACGATTTTCAATTTAAAATACAATTTAAACGGGCCGTCATTTAAGTTTTCACTAATTTACCTGATGGATCTCACATATCGCGTGACTAAAAGCAAGAGAGCGTATGAACCATTTTACACCTTTTTGGCATGACGCTAACAAAAGGGCGTATGTGATGTGAATACGCCTTCATATAGTTATTAAAATTTAACGTTTTTTTTTTTTTAATTTATGATACCAAAAAAAGTATAGATCTTGCATATACGCCCTTTTACTTCCCCGCGACTTTATATGTGATTCTGTTGGCATATACATTATACGCCCTTCTGTTATCGCACTCGATTGTTTGGCGCATCCGCCCTTTTGCTTTTAGTCGGGTGATATATTAATAATTAGTAGTATATTTAGTTACACATGATAGACAAGTGTCTAAAAATTCTGTTTTCGAATCCCTGCAAATGAATTATTCAGAAGTTAGTTTCTTACAACGCGAGGTTACTCACGTCATGATTGAAGACAATATTGTTTACCGGGTTCTCTCGATCATATCAAAATAATCATCGTTTACTTTTTTTTTCTCGAAATTTGCTTGCGCATCTTTTTCATCAATATTTATCTTAGCGCAAAATAAACCGGTTCTAGTAATTACACAGAGAAAAATATGTAATTTATTTAGTCTGTTTCGCGTTATTCTTCTTGACCTATTACGTATCCTACGAGATTTATTTCACTCGAATCTAAATCACAAATGACAAAATTACACCAGGATCAATTTCAGAATACGAATAGCTGGTTTTCACAGCTCGTGCAGTGGATTTGTTATGACGAACACGTGATTCTATTTAATTAACAAAATCACCCAGCTATAGGTTTGATAGTGTGAGAAATGGAGAGAAAAATAGATAGAGCTTACAAAGAGAGATAGCTATAGCTAGTGACGTACTTCTGAATGTACGACCCTGGGCCTGACGAGACTTGTAATAATTGAACAAAGGAGACTAGGAGAAAGAAACTGAAACGGCAACAGAAAGCATCATTTAATAGTGTCCCCATATTTATTGAGGGCTAGAGAATCAGTAGAGCATAAGCGCAATGTGAAAGAATACGATCAACGCCCTTCTGGCTCTTAGCCATCGATGTATAATTATGCTAAAAAGCTAGCAATAGTACCTTCGACCAAGTATGTGTATTGTGTATAGATGTATATTACATAATACATGAAACTAAACTTAACAGCAATTGCGATAATTAAATCGAAATAAGAGATAAAAGAGCCAGTAGAGAGATAGAGAAGTACAAGTATAATACTTGAGCCTTTTGATAATTGGAGTCAATTGACTTTATCAGAATAATAGTTCATCGCGTGAAAAATATGTGTAGTATGGTAATATGATAAGTATCAAGTTACGTCGAGATCTGCATCTGATTCAATGTATAGGTAGACGTTATTTGAAAAATTTTAACCGACCGAAAATGTGGCGTCAGACTTATCAGCTATTCGTCCTTATGAAATCTAAAGCGCAATTATCAACCCGGCACAGTTGATGGCTATTTTATGCTTGGACAAAATTTTCTACGAAACTATCACGTATCGTCTCTGGATGGATCTAGTTTTGGTGCAATACAAGGAAAGAAATCCTTTGGGCCTATTTTCGAATTGGAAGACTTGGATTGCTGGATACCCTTGACAAATATAGTTGTTCGAATTCTGTTGAGTTATCAATTTGTATAAGAAGCTTAGACAAATATGGCTCAGTTATCCTGGCAAGATACGCATATTAAAAAAAAATGTATTGAATAAACAATTCTTTGGTTGTAAAACTAAATTTTAGTGGTTAAATTTTCTGTTATTTTTTATCGTTCAAGTAAATAAAAATATTAAGGTGCTTGCCTACCCAATTCCATCAGACCTGAAAACATTGGGAAAAAAGGTGCTATTAAATGGAATATCTCTGCCTGGGCACCGAAATCAATGAAACAAAATACGTCGCGCAATTCTATGTGCGACTCTGAACACGTACGGCCCAAAAAATGTTTTTTTTTTACGCAAAAATAGAGAAGATATCCATGTAAAACGTTTCAAAACCGGAATTGCGTAGGCAAGCACCTTAACTAACTCAATAGTTATAAAAACTATGTAATATTAACTATAAATTATCAGGTACGATAACAACAATTTATACTTACATATACTGAAAAAAAAAGTTGTAGTTATAGTTGAAACTCACTTACTCTCAACTAAATTTCCTCAGTTCAAAAAAAACAGTTTCAGATTAGTAAGAAGTTTTTGTTGTACTTATCAATCTGATTAAGTTTTGGCAATTACTGGATAGTTATACGTACTATAATAATTAGTACTAGATATTGATTTCAAATAGTTGACCTTTTTTAGCTAACATTACTATCGACTTTTCTCTGAGTGCAGAAATAGATTTTTTGTCTGCAGAGCGATTCTCGATCTTTTGGCGTTAGTTAACGCCGGTCGTTAACTTGATCGCTTTCTTGTTTATAACAATCGAGCGGCGTTTGACGAGCCCCGTCTATTTGGCCAATGAGAACACTGTATGTGTTACCAACTTCAGAGTGTGCATACGTTCAAATTTATTGTTATCGGTCGTTACCTAGCGATCGCGACCAGGTGCTAACGCTCATATTTGATGTAAAGTTAACGTCGGATATCGATAGAGCCAGGCGTTAACAAAAGGCGCTAACTTAAAGTTAACGACCGGCGTTAACTAACGCCAAAAGATCGAGAATCGCTCTGCAGGAGTACTATCAATTTAACACTCGTCAGATCAACAATTCGGTATTGCTGTACCTCTGAACCTTCATCGTAAAAACCGAGATAAGCTGATGCAAATTTTATATTCAGTAGGTCTATTATCATTCGGTATGACTACATTGCGATTACAACTTTCGCTAAAGTAACGTACATTTCATGCACTCTGATGCCTAACTTTCCTGAAGATCTGACTTTGTCGGTATAGCTAATCAACTCGTAATGTATCGCACGAGCTGAGATTCACCAGAACCAATATGACCGATTACAATATTTTTTCGGATTTGAAGATTCAACCATATCAGTATAGCTGGTAGAATTGTATTCTATTGCAGGTTCCGCCGAGCAACTACTAGCACTAAATCAAAATAGCGAATTTGATAAAGAACAATTCTCAAAGCAGATATGGATTGATACCGGTTATGGAAAGTGAAATTTACAAGCTCTTGATGTGTGTGGAATCAAATTTTTCACACCATATTTCAGAACGGAAGTTCACTGCTCGCCCGGAGCAGAATCGCAGGTGAAAGAAGGGTTTTTGAATTATCAATTTACATATAGTTGACAGTGATAGACGAAGAATCACTGGTTAGACATATAGTCAAGCAATGCCTTCAAGTACTATTTCTTGTATCGCTTCTAACTGTGGGAAGGAGTGACTGGTGAATCCTTACGTTTATCTGATTATACTTTAAAGCATAAGTTCGATCGTGTGATAAACATTTCATTTTATACACATCAATTGCCCTGAAATTTTAATTTGTGAGGTGTATGTACCCCCACAGCTTCACATATTCGTACGCCTGCCTTAGATTGCCTAAATCTTTATCTTACAAAAATAAGGCTTGGGCACCTTGTCTGATTGGCAGTGGTGCGCCTTAGATTTAGCAGTCACGGCTATGCTACATTTGTGAATCAGATGCCTCGGATTTTCCTCAACCAGTAAGGGTCCGTATAGTTGTCCCTGCAATACCCCGCTCCTGATTCTGTCTCGCAGAGCAAGACTTACTGAACGTACTACTCATGCTATCCGAAATATCAATATTCTTGCAATATAGTGAATCCATAGTAACAATAAACACTGACCAAGAATGTATGGGTTGAATCGCAATACGGTATGGCAGTGGCTGAGACAGCCAATCATTATGGTCGATCTGAGTAGAAATATTGTTAATGACCCGAAAGTCTTCCTTCCGTGTAGTCAATATATGTTATGTTTCATATTCATCCCGAGTTTCGGAGTTTCTTTGACAAATAGTTGAAATAATTCGGAAAACAGAATATTTCTATAAGTTAATCGCCAATACAGTATTGGTATTTCTAGATTCGAATCGTTGAAATCCACAAACTATCGCAATTCATAATGGCATTAAATTAATCGACAATTCAAGTTGAATTGTGACCAACGAGCAGGACGTTGTTGATCAAGCTATATTAAAGTATAATTTCTTGATGAAAAATCGCTGCCCCGTCTTCTGTACGACTCTTTACGAATTGGTTTGACTGTATAATATCGGTGTTGAAAGCGTCATGCATATAGCATCTGTAGTGACGGAACGTGCGAGAAGAATCGATGCAGGCTACTTACCATTACAAAATCGGTCTCGTAGCATCATATAACCATCCATACATACTATTTTTATAGATTATTATAGTCTTTGATATGTATATTAATATACATGCATATACATGCGACGAATACCTCGTTCACCGTTGTTAATCCGGCATGGAATGTGTCGTATTATCAAACTCATTTAGGTGCAACCTCGCCTAAGACTTATTTTTTGCATGGAGCTCGTCTTTTTTTTTCCTGGATATAATCGTATGTTCTTCTTGAGGACTCGCGATTCTTGCGGCAAATTCGTGTCCAGACTCTCAGTGGTCGCGACTTGTTCGATATGAGATGCACTTTGATCTGGTTTAGTGAGTAGGAAAAAAATTAGGAATAATAAGGACACATTGATGACTCGACATTGATAGTAGCTTAATTTGATCACAATTAGAGAATGACTTAGTTCCGTTTATAGTAAGGTAGTGTTGAGTTAATGTTGATATTCATGGAGTCCATTACTATATAAGAGAAATGACATTCCCAGAACGATACCAACCTGTGCCCTTAAGGTTTACCTATGTATATATGTGAGAATGATCGGAGACAAACGCTAGTCTCAATTGATATTGATAATTCAGCCTTTAGGCCCACACATATTTCGATGAGTGAGATTGATAACATTGCCTTACAGGCCGACACATATTTCTATGTGTGAGATTGATAATCTCCTTGTTTTTGGAGAACATACCTTTGATCTGAGGGCAGAGTCCAACCCTTGAGCCGCGTCGCCAAGCGTCCATTCCGAGAGCACGAAACAAGCGGGGGTTTCCCCACGATCTCAAGATCTAGTTACAAAAGTAGTTTATACTCGGGGCCACGGATGGCGCTGTTATATAGGATACCTAGTGCATGCAGGGAGATCGATTCATCGAACGTTTTGAATGCACCCAACTCTCGATCACGTTCATTCAACAGGGGCGAGTAACAGTGTAATGTTACACATTGGTGCGATCTGGTGGGAATGATTCAGGGGAGGCAGATAACAAACCGATAGATGGCGATACTAACTTTATTAAAGCGGGTTTTCAAACACGACTGTTAAAACAAATTGTCGCGTTGGGAAAGTACAGTAATAGATTCATCATGTATAGATATTTTCATGTAGTACATACTATATACAATTATACACAGAAGTGTTGATTTTAGGTATACTCGATTTGTCACCGGCCTGTCTTTTTTCGTGAATATCTCCGAAACGGAGCCATTAATCGAATTGTCCTTTCGGTAGCCTATGTTTGACGAGTCATGTGTTCGAACTGGTACGTTCTATCGCATGGAATCGGGATTTTTTTTTTGATCGAAAAGAGTGGGCGTGCCATTTATTTCGACTTATATCACAGCCTACGCATCAGAAATGCAAAATCGGCCTCTGTAGCCCGATTCTATAGAGAATTCCGAAGACAACCATCCAAAAACATCTTTGTTATCGACAATGATGAAGGGGCAAAACGTGTTCCACGATTTTGTGGTAATTTTCGCGATTGTCCACGGCTGGGATCGGGAATGGCCGCTAATGTGATGACGTTAGTGGCCGGATCGCCTGTGAGATGTCGCCAGGCGCACCAATTTAGCATCTTTTTTACATCACCGCTATTACGTCAGTACACCTGGTACCACGTGACTCAAGCTACAGTCCAATCATCTATGACTGAGAATCTAAATATGCGCGCGTAGCGACATCTCACGGGCGTTCCGGGAACTAACGTCATCACATTAGCGGCCATTGACGATCCCAGCCGTAGACAATCGCGAAAATCACGACAAAATCGTGGAATACGTTTTGCCCCTTCATCGTTGTCGAAAACAAAGATGTTTTTGGATGGTTGTCTTCGGAATTCCCTATAGAATCGGGCTACAAAGGCCGATTTTGCATTTTTGATGCGTAGGCTGTGATATGAGTCGAAATAAATGGCACGCCCACTCTTTTTGATCGAACAAAAAAAAAAAATCCCGATTTCATCCGATAAAACGTACCAGTTCGAACACATTACTCGTCAAACATAGGCTACCAAAAGGACAATTCGATTAATGGCTCCGTTTCGGAGATATTCACGAAAAAAGACAGGCCGGTAACAAATCGAGTATACCCCCCCCCCCCCCCCCCATAAGGTCTCACTTTCAAGATCCGAGCTAAACAAACATGAAGAACAGAGCGAATAATGATATTTACTTCACGCAGTGTGATAATGGATGTCTTAACCACGCTTCGCGTGGGTAAAATCCTCATTTTCAGACCTTACATGAAGTAAAATTTTGTACTATACTCGACTGAAAAACTTCTTTTGATCTGCAACCTCACACTCATCAGAAAATGTTTTACCGCACTCGTATCGTCATGTACTATTCTCTCTTTGTCTTGTCTTGGCCTTTACAAATTGCAATATGTGATCATTATATTAATATTACACGCGATATACGGTTTCATCAGAAATTTTGTGCAACGTGGACACATTTTATATTATTCAAGAACATCATTCAAGTTGTGCCAGTTTCCGTGGCTATTATCATGTAGGTGAAATGCAGTCTGATTCACGATGCTTTCCCTTGCATCATTTTTATCGCGTAATTATCGTTTGTTAAAAAACAATTAATAATGTGGAAAGAATCGATTTGCTTCCTTATTGAATAGAGGATCATGTAAATACTAATTATATATTGTTATTCGTGGCCCGTCATATGAATGCATGTATGCATACATATGCTGTTTCATGTTGTATATCGAAGCACATCGGCAGAAGGAAATGAAAATCTAGGATAAATCTGAACTCAAGTTTATTTCATGTACCCATCTCTCTTCAGAGAAAGAATAAGGAAGATAGTATTTATGTCTAAAACAATATTAGACAATACAGAATCACAGAGCATTACAAAGGGAGTAACTCTGTGACTATGAGAGAAAAGAAAATAGAGAGCATTTGTTCAAAAAGAACAAATATTTCAAATGTTCAACGAATTATTCTATATTTTTTTGTAATTATTATTGAATATAGTATATGTTATATTATAACTACTGGTATCGTCATTTCATTTTTATTTCGTCTAAATACGTTGAGATTTTGAAACCGCGCTCAAGTGTTATCAACATAGATTTCAATAAAAATTATCTCCTCGAGATGCAACGTTTTTGAGCCCAATCAGTGTTGGCAACCTCAAAGGTGGCGGTGATCATACCAGGGTTGCGATTCTGTAACTTTCGCCAATTTGCTGACTCGCTAACTTTTCGCTAACTCAGCGAAGACCGTTGGTTGGCTGAGGAGCGTCCAATCAGAGATCGTTACGGGCTTTGACTTGCGGGTCTGTCGTACGGTGGCGCCGTGGGCTTTGCCGGCCGCTAGTCGTAACGAACGCGAGGCCCACTTACACGTGATATACATGCATTGATGCATGTGTACTACATGTACCATAAGGATAAGTCGAGTAGATGAAAAGAAAGAAATAGAAAGAATAAATGAACTAAAATATTGGACTGCGGTAAAACTGCTTGTATAACAATATGAATTCAACTTTTGACTCGTAGGCTATCGATGATAATTTTTTCCCACCAATTGAATATATTTAACGTCTCCCTAAATGCGAAGCGGGTAAAATACGATTATATCTATGATATTTATCTATGATGAAGTTTTGTTCCGTATATGCTTTTCTCTGTGTTACAGTTAGCTTAATATTTCCACAATGAATCACGCTGGTATGTATTATCATCGATAGCCTACGAGTCAAAAGTTGAGTTAATTAGATTGATTTTTTTTTTTTAAATCTATTGTCGGTGGTTTGTTGGTGATTGATGGATTAATCTGAACGTTTGTCGGGAGTTAGTTTATTTATAAATTAATCAATAAAATTTCCTGGGGAATTTTTTTTCCTAAGCTCCTCGATGAAAATGTATTTCAATCATTTTAATGCAAATCGATGTGAAATCGTTTGTCGGTGATTGATGGTCCATTATTTGTAAAGTAATGTCCATATTTTCCTTGTGAATGCAAAAAAAAAAAATCCCGCCAAGAATTTTTCCGATAGCTACCATCGCTTTATGGAAACGACAGTCTTGCTTGCCTGCCATGGCGCTATTTATAAATTAATTAATGTTATAAGTACTACTAAACAGGGTGTAACAATTAGGTACTACGAAACTAGGTATAACAATTACCTATTATGATTTATGTTTATAATTCGGCCGTGCAATTAATCTAGTCTAAGGCACCTTTATAACCTCATAGTTTTTTTTACTGCTGTCAAAGCAACACCTGTGGAAATTGAGATTGTTTTCTGCTGCTGAGGGCTGAGGCTTCAATGTTATAGGTACTACTGAACAATAGTATGTGAAAATTACATTATGATTTTCGTTTATAATTCCTTTGTGTAATATTCATTTTATAGAACAAATTTCGAATATTTCAAAATATAACAGTGAAAGGATTTATTAATCTAAGTAAGTGTGCTGTGGTGTTTGTACTATTTCTGCAAAATTATAGCCTCTATATAATTCTAATACGTCTAATAGTTCAATAACAATCAAAACATTCAATATGGCTTTAAAAAGAATGAAGACTTCGAATATTTACATGCAAGCAGCAACGGTGGTAGTCATTGAAATGATAGCATCACTTATCACGTTGATCATTCCGAATGAAGTTTTAACGACATATCAGAATACGTACTAGTTACATGATCTACGCTGTCTCACAATAATACCATCAAGAGTTGGCGTGTATTTTATATTCCGAAGTGAAGTACTTATTCAAAATACTTAAACTTCTTCATAAATTAAATCAATCATTTAATGCTCTGCATTTGTATGATAAAAATGAAGTGCTTTATTCAGTTTGTACACGTAATTTCATATTTTATATAATTCATCAGATTCCAAGTTTGCATTGAGTGTTCCAATTCATTTTTGGTCCCTTGTTGCTCTAATATCAGCTTTTGTTTCTGCAATATTCACGTGGGAAACTTCGACAATGACGAACAATCTGAAGTACGTTGCAAGCAGCTTCCTGTTGAGTCTTGAGTATACTCGATATTCTTTTACATTGTGGAATAGATTCAATGACTCGCAGTTCTATTCCATGAATTCTGACTTCACAGTACCATTCGAGATAAAACACTACTTTTCTAGATCTGGAAATAGAAACAATACGTGAATTAAGTATACAGATTTAGCAAGAAAATTGACGAGTAGGACCGTCATGTAGTGGAAGGAAAAATCATCTATTACCGTTTCGGTGAGACTGGCTGACGAGGCTTCTGAAATTGGTGAAAAATGTTTCACTGGCCTGAAAGTGATCGGGTTATCGTATTAAATCGTATACCAAACAATCACTTCCGGACCAGAATCAATCTCGCCATGTGTACATACAATACATTACTAATCTACATAGTTTTAATAGATCTTTTATAAATTTGGATGAAGAAAGAGAAGCCTTAATACCTTGCCAGATGGCTGTGTGATAACCGCTATGTTTAATTCTCATACATCTATAAAAATGTCATTAAAACTATATGGATTAATACATGTACTTGTGTGAAACAATTTTTGACAATTTCCGAAGATAATCAGCCATGAGCTCACAGAACCATCGATAAATAATTTCTTCTTCCACTTCACGACCGTCACACCTGTGAATTTTCTCTCTAAATACAAACCCGTAGTCAAGAAACTCACTCTTTAAGTATACAGCGTGAGTTTTGCAAATCCTTGAAATCAAAGGTAATATCGAGTGCTAAGAAAGCATATGGCTTTAAGGAGTCTACCCACTGTCTCTTTCGCAAAAAAGGGCTATTTGTATGAATTTTTTCTAAGGTTGCTAATAAGGTTATTGACAAACTTGTTGGGCTTGATAATTATTCTCTTAAAATATATAACAAAATTATTTTTTTTCTGTTTTTATAGTTCAAGTGTACAAACAGTTCAGGTAAACATAACTCCTCTAAAAGTAAGTTTGCGTGTTCTGTTGATGAAATCTTCGAGATGGGGCATCCGAAAGAAAAAAAATCAAAGAGTTTTAGATTCAGTATAACTTTCCCTTCATGGCAAACCTCGGGTTTTAGTATATATGCAAAAAATGACAAAATGGCAGACATTAAAAAAAAGAAACCAAAAAAAAGTGACTTTTTTCACTATTTTTTGCAAAAAAAAAAAAGTACAAATTAGAAATTTGGACATAATTGAGGTTTGACATATGGCTATATATGTACAGTATATGCCATTAAAATTTCATAAGGATCGGTTCAGTAGTTTTGGAAATTTTATCAACAAACCTTGTGAAAACATTTTTTCGAGAAAAATACGTTTAATGTTTTGTTTTATGGAAAATCGTCAAAAAATCTTACGTCTAATCAGCGATGCCTGCACCATACCATATCCCTTCTGTAATTTAGAAATTGGCATTTTTCTTCAGCCTTTCGTAAAAAAAAAAATCGATTTTTTCAAATTGAGAAAGTGGGTAAACCACTTAACAAACTACATCCAAGCGCTAGCAGAAATTCAAAAGATAATACTTAAGCCGGGATTACGATCAACTTAACGGAACGTACCTATATAGTTCTAAAACATCCATCACGACCACCGTCTTTTCAAAACGCCCGCACGCTCGCTAACTTTCAAAACTATAGGTACGTTCCGTTGTGTCCGTTACGTTCCGATAAGTTGATCGTAATCCCGGCTTTACCCCTGAATTCATGAATGTCGCCCGTTGTACTCTTTTGCTGACGTTGTTACTACTTTTGATTAATTCTTCAGGTGTAACATATAGAGTAACGCATATTGCCGTGACGTTCCCTGGAATGAATTAATTTGTATTAATCCCACAAGATATTCTTACACAAGCTTTCATCCTGTCTGATATGGAAATATCAGTATGAATAAAATAATAATTCTGTAAGATAATCGGTATTCATAGAATTTATTACAAAACATTAGGGTAACTCTGTAAGAAAACTAGAAGTAATATTAGGTAGGTCATTATTGAAAACTATACATAGATTTGAATTATAGGAAAAGTTTCTTAACCTCTGGAAACAATTCCGGAAGCGCCATTGCAGGCAGGCAAGACTGTCGTTTCCATAAAACGATACTACTACATGCTGTCGGAAAAATTTTTGGCGGGATTTTTCTTTTGGCATTTACAAGGAAAATATGGACATTACTTTACAAATGATGGACCATCAATCCCCGACAAACGATTTCACATCGATTTGCATTGAAATGGTTCAAATATATTTTCATGGAGGGGCTAGGGAAAAAAAATTCCCTAGGCAATTTTATTAATTAATTTATAAATAAACTAACTACCGACAAACGTGCGGATTAGTCCATCAATCACCAACAGACGACCGACAATCGAATAAAAAAAGAGTCAATCCAATCGGGGTAGATGGGAGGCTAACTATATGGGGGTGACCAATCGTCTCTGACTAATAATCTAAAATTGTGCGCGCGGCGACATCTCACGGGCGTTCTGAGAACTAACATCGTGACATTTAGTGGGCATTGCCGCCCCCAGCCTCTGACAAACGCGAGAATTACCACAAAATCGTAGATTACAACTGGCCCCGCTCAAGTGGACGCTCAAGTAGAGCATAGAGATATATCATAGTCGCTGTTGCGTTGGCACACTTGGCACCAATTTTTCTTTGATACAATTATACAAAATACCATCTAATCAGTCAGATTCCACGTGTTTTCGTCGATACAATTTTTCTTTGATACCATCAAACAAAATAACATATAATCAGTCAGATTCCGCGTGGTACCAAGTGTACCAACGCAACAGCGGCGATGATATATCTACCCGCACGATGATTTACGCGTAGAGCTATCTGTCGGGCGTTCCGTTAGCCGAGGACCGTCCCGTGTCTCAGCTGTCGGAAATCGACAATTTTACACTTTACAATTTTACTACCGCTTTACTTTTCATCCCTTAGCCCCATTGTTGCATGAAACAACAAAATTTTCAGACAAAAATGTTCGGCATTGCATGTAGACTTGGGATACGGTGCTGCTTTTTGCGTTTTTGACGCGTAGACTTTGATATCAAGGGGAGGGTATGCCTTACCGGCCTGCCTATTTTCTCGAATATCTCCGAAACGGGGCCATCAATCGAATTGTCCTTTTGGCAGCCGATGTTGGACGAGTAATGAGTTCGAACTGGTACGTTTTATTGAATGAAATCGGAATTTCTTTTTTTGACCAAAAAGTGTGGTTGTCCTATGTATTTCGACTTGTATCAAATTCAGCCGTTGACAATCGCGAAAATTACCACAAAATCGTAAAATACAATTGGCCGATTCATCGTTGTCGAAAATAAATATGTTTTTCGATGGTTGTCTTCGGAATTCCATACAGAATCGGGCTCAGGGAGCCGATTTTGCATTTTTGATGCGTAGACTTTGATACAAGTCGGAATAAATGGGACAACCACACTTTTCGAGGAAAAAAAAAAAAAATCCGATTTCATTCAATAAAACGTAACAGTTCGAATGCATTACTCGTCAAACATCGGCTGCCAAATGGACAATTCGATTGATTGCCCCGTTTCGGAGAAATTCGAGAAAATAGGCAGGCCGGTACCAAATCAGGTATACCCTACCCTTGAGGTGCTTGCCTACCCATTCCACCAGACCTGAAAACATTGGGAAAAAAGGTGCTATTAAATGGAATATCTCTGCCTGGGCACCGAAATCAATGAAACAAAATACGTTGCGCAATTCTATGTGCGAGTCCGGACACGTAGGGCCCAAAAAATGTTTTTTTTACGAAAAAATTGAGAAGATATCCATGTAAAACGGTTTTGAAACGGTTTTGAAACGTTTTACATGGATATCTTCTCTATTTTTGCGTGAAAAAAACATTTTTTGGGCCCTACGTGTTCGGAGTCGCACATAGAATTGCGCGACGTATTTTGTTTCATTGATTTCGGTGCCCAGGCAGAGATATTCCATTTGATAGCACCTTTTTTCCCAATGTTTTCAGGTCCGGTGGAATTGGGTAGGCAAGCACCTTAACCAAAATAAGTGACACGGCCACACTTGACAAACATAAAAAATCAATTTTTTTCGATTTCGACGAATCTAGCGTGCTGTATCGAACCCATTCGTCCCTGATCATCGAATAAATCCATTACACTATATATCATTTTTGATCATCGTTTCCGAGTTTTTTTAGAATTTTTTTATTTTTTTTCGATCGGTAAAGGTAGGAGTAGGACATGCTCTTGGAAAGTCTAGGCGAGGTTAATAAAAACGCGTTTTGACGAACCATGACGTGCTTATTGATGCAGTGCAATTCAGAATGAGAGCGACCTGTGCGGGAAAGAATTTTCATCCACTCAAATTGAATGGCTGCATCAAGACTCGATACCATATTTCATTTCTCTAAAAAGGGCAAAAAAAGAAACAGTCATTGCTCAGATAGTGAAACATTGATATGAATCGCATTGAATGGTCCATTGAAATTGATTAATGATTTGCATGTGGACTCAATCCTATTGTTTTTGTTATAGGTTTCTATGAATGAAACAAACTTCAATATTTTATGGATGGGGAATCATCCGAAGCCAGATGTTCTTAGGAATTTGACTCCGTATCAAAAAGTAAATCACTTTCCAAGGTAAAACAGATAAACTTTGAATAGTAATATTTTCTGAATATTAGTACTACATAGGAACGTGAATTGTTATCTCGGCAAATGATTCGTGAGCATGAGAAACAGTTCCATAATAACCCATTATGTATAACAGAAAATAATTATCTGTATTACGTACATATTTTCAGATCCTATGAAATAACACGTAAAGATCGGCTTTATAAGAATATCGAAGCCATGCAAAGGAGCAAAGGTGCCAGGAATTTGGATTTCATCCCCCAAACCTTTTTGCTGCCCAGTGAATCGAGGGAGTTATTAACTGCACACTTCAGGTATCGCGGGCCTTGGATTGTAAAACCAAAAGCAAGCTCTCGTGGCCGTGGTATTTACATTGTTAACAGTGTGAGCATTAAATTTTTAGGTATGGTTTTATTTGATCGACTGTTCATAGTATGCATTTGTTAATTTAAATACTCGATATTAAAATAACAGCTGAAAACTCAGCTCAAACTGCTCGAAACATGAGAGAGTGAGACAATAAATAACAAAGAATGCATTCCTGAATTTTATGGCTTCAATGTTTCGTTGCTAAAAAGATGAATAAATCCTATCATCTGTTTATGTAGAAATATCATTGTTGCGTTACAAGCTGCAACATCCATTGATATGTTTTTCTTTTACATTAATTTCACTAGAGGCAGGCAGATGCGGATATAAGACAAAACCATAGATGAGGCAACTTGATCCACTGTGAGTGCTAGTAGTATTGAAATGCCTTTTCAGTTGATACTTTTTGAAACTATATCGTCTATGATAGCTCTGTACAAATGAATGCATATGCCAGTTGTTTCATTGAAAATATCGTTAGCAACCAGTCGACAATACTAAGTGTATAAACAGTTTAAATTCCAACTAGTTAGAGACAATTATTTTTGATCTTGATGTTTCAGCCCGAGAAAGTTCTCACCGATGAATCGGTTATTGTTGCTCAGTATATAAATAACCCACTTTTGGTCGCTGGACACAAATGTGATTTACGGCTCTATGTAGCTGTAACAAACTATGATCCGCTATTGATATATCTTTATGAGGAGGGACTAGTGAGGTTTGCCACCGTCAAGTACGATGGTGGCCACCAATATGTCTGGAATCCATGCATGCATCTTTGCAACTATAGCATCAACAAGTTCCACGTCGATTACATCAAGTACGTTAATTAATTATTCCATATATTGTTATGACTTTAGGATCGTATTTTATTCTTCGGCGAACTTCTACTGGCTATAAATAGCTTTGGCTTTGACACACTTCTTAATTGATATGTAAAGCCGTATATGTAACGTCAGTTCCTTAAGGTGTGTCACAGGCTACCTGTTTCTCCAGTTCTGCTCGTTTTCTCTCAAGCTTTTCTTGACTTTTAGGCAAACAAGGCTTCTCTATTCCTTCATGTTTTGCAGTCTCTTCGTCTTTGCCATCGGTCCTACCTTATATATGCGGATTTGATGTCCCATCCAATTCCCAATCTCTATTCTTTGTTTAGTCAAAATCCACTTGAAGAGTTTTGATCAAATGAAGCATATGATTAAAAATACGTGAAAGTAATTGCTTTTCTGTATCAGTCTGAGGAATTTCGGTTTTCAGGAGTGAGGATCCGGATGCGGAAGATGTTGGTCACAAATGGACATTGTCAGCCCTGTTGCGGCATCTTAGATCAACAGGACAGAACACGGAGTTGTTAATGCAAAGAATAGAGGATGTTATTGTGAAATCTATTCTAGCTACTGCATCCGGCATTGTCAGTGGAGTAAAGCAGTTTGTCAAACATCCAGATACTTGTTTTGGTGAGTTATATAAAAAAAAAACATGGGAAAAGCATCAATGTTATGCTGAACGAAAGCAGTAAGCCGTGGGGTAGAGAACTACACAAGATGAATGATTGCAAATTTTTCAGAATTATTTGGATTTGATATCCTCATTGACGACACCCTAAAACCTTGGCTACTTGAGGTTAACCTGACTCCATCGCTGGGTTGTGATTCTCCGCTGGATGTGAGATTGAAATCTGCGTTGATGGCAGACCTGCTTACTCTTGTTGGCGTTGCTGCTGTTGATCCAATATTGAGACCTCAAAGCACTCATCATCGATCCGTTGTCAATCCTCCCAAGAAGATGACTAGTGTAAATCAATCTGCAAACTCGTTCTTATTTTCAAATTTCCCTTCCAGTGGATAATGTTCATTTCTATTATGTTTATCTTATCCAGTACAGGAGAGTCCATTCAGCCGAAATGCTCATGCAAAAAAAGAAAAACGTTGGCACAAACAGCATTAACAAATCTGGCCTCACAGCGGAACAACAAAGGATAGTTGCATCGGCCAGAGCACAGTTCGAACGCAGAGGTGGATTTGTTCGGATTTTTCCCAGTCCAAAATCGTGGGAGCTTTATTCTCAGTATCTCGGTGAGTTAGCAAGTGTCAATTGTACTAACAACTGTTGTTAGTTCGTTTGAGGGTGTTTTAGGGGCTTCCATGGTGGGGCTATTGATACATGCACATTAGCGCGGAGTGAAAAGGGTCAATATTTGCGGATCGCATTCTGATAGTGCAGGAAAGTTGCGTCTTAGCATCACTAAAAACTGTGCCAAAGATAAAAATTTACAATCGATATCTTCTGTTCTGGCAAACGCCTTGAAGCTTTGGATTTCCTAACACGGATTTTGAATGGAGAAAAAACGCAAAAAGACGAGTTGGCACTAAAAATTCATAACAACTCACTGAATCGGCCGATTTCCGTCTCCCTGCGCTTATTCGAAGCGAGAAGAATGTGGCTTTCGTTTGACTGGTGTAACTTTTCCGCTCGCAGCACAGAAAGTGTAGCGGGCTTGTGTCAGTTCGGTGGAATAAGAAAATGCAGATCTCCGAAGCAGGAAAAGCAATTATTATTTCCGAAATTTTAACTTCTTTGTCAAGTACGTAGTGATGAAGAATTAGAATTTCTAATTAAGCAAAAAAAAAAGTGAAAACCAAATTTCGAAATTTCAGAGAAATTATTCATCAATTTTCAGATGGGAAAGTAAGTGCTAATATTGCTATCTATTATATATCTAGAAAGATTTATACATTTTAAAAAACGGCAGTTCTGATGTACATGAATGAAATACCTTTTTATTATATTTATTAGTTCAAGAATACTTTTCGTCTTTTACGGGCAACTGCATACGATATTATTGCATTATATGAATCCTCACCGTTCTACCCATCAGACATGAAGCACGGAGGTAGCCTGCCGCTATCAGCAGAGCATGACTTTTTAACGTTCGTTTGGTCATTTCAAATCTCAAGAGTATTAAGGATGGTGATTACCCTGTCACATTTGTAATTATTCTAGCTTCTGTGCGAACAAAGTGTCAATTCGTGATGTGGCATTGAGATTTGGCGTTGCGGAGTCCACAACATTCCAACAAATAAACCGGGTTGTAGAACTCCTGGTTAGTATTGCACCAGCAGTAATTAAATTTCCAGAGGACAAAGAGCAAACTGCAATGAACTTTTATGACGTACATTCAGCAGTATTTGGGCGGGGGGGGGGGGGGGGGGGGGGGGGGGGGCGCGCGTCTACTCGATTTTCACCCGCCCGTCTATTTCTCGAATTTCTCCGAAACGGGGCTATCAATCGACTTGGCCTTTTGGCAGCCGATGTTTGACGAGTAATGAGTTCGAACTGGTACGTTTGATCGGATGAAATCGGGATTTTTTTAAGAAAATAGACAGGCTGGTAAAGGCTGGTAAAAATCGAGTAGACCCTCCCCTTAATTGCAATTAATGATAACGAAATAGTCCACGAGTTATCAAATGATCCATACGTAAGTCTTATTATTATAAGAATTGTGAAATTATTTACGAATACTTTTCTTTATTCAGATTGCACGATTCCCTGGTGTTTTAGGATGTATTGATGGAAGTTCCATAACTATTCAAACACCAGCTAAAAAATTAAAATCTACGTACGTAAACCATCACGATATCCCTGCCATTACCTTGCAAGCCATATGTGATGCCGAAAAAAGATTCATTGATGTGTCAGTTGGTACTCCAGGCAAAATTCATGATGCGCGAGGTTTTAAACTTTCTGACATCAGCAAGGAATTGCCAAGAATATGTGATGCACAGTATCACCTGCTTGGAGACTCTGCTTATCCAATCAGAGAATGGCTGCTTGTGCCATTCAGAGATTATGGGAATTTAACGCAGCAACAAAAGTTGTCCAACAAAAAGTTCTGTGCAACAAGAGTTCTGATTGAAAATAGTTTTGGGGTTCTGAAAGGCCGATTTAGACAATTACTGAAAGTACACATGTACAGAGTAGATAAAATTTGCAAGTTTATTATAAGTTGTTGTGTGCTACATAACTATTGCATCGAACATAGCGACAAATATAACTTCCTGCCCATAAATGACGATGCAGTCGATATAGAAGATGGCTACAATGACTCAGAATGCCAGCTAAAAATACTTGGAGAGATAAAAAAGAACAATATTATGGAGCAATTGAATCGTGAAGATGAAGAACTCTAGGTATAGTAGGAACAAGATTTGCAATCAACGCTGATGTTTACGTACTTAAACTTGAAAAATATGTATTTTCATAACATCTGCTCTGAAACTGCAATTTTCGTTGCCTGTTTTGTCAGTTGAAAGAGGCTGGTTTCAAGTTAATGCGAATTCAATGAATCAGCGGTGTGAATTGATGTTTTCCAATCCCTTGGGATTGCAAAATTGGTCTATTACATCCCTTGGGATTGCAGAGAGAATTTACCGCCCTGTCGCAAATTTCAGACTATTGAAATTTACAGCTGAAGTTCCAGAACAAATGTTATTAAAAAACACAGTGTGTGACACGGGATGAAACGTGAATGCAGGCACGGGTGATGTCGGCCCTCGCTTCCGGCTTCGGGCTGACACCTTCACCCTGGCCTGCATTCACCTTGTTTCATCCCTTGTTACACAATATAATATTATTTCTAAGTTTTTTTTGATTAGTATAATTATAGTTAGTATTATTATTATTATTATGATTAGTATTAGTATTCAACTAATAATGTGTTCATTCGCCGAACAAACTTAATATACTTAGTTTTCGTATCTCCGGATTGATCCATGCAGCTAGGGGCATCTCCAGTTGCCTGCTCCCAGGCGTACAGATCGACCCGGAGATACGAAAACTAGCGGTATAAAAATATCAAACATTAACAAAATAAATCAACAATCACCTGGCACTGTAAATATTAATCTTTTTTTTCCAGAGAGTGCATGGATTAATTCCATTCTTTGTTCGTGTCAATGATGCTTTGCCTCTTCTTTCTCACAGTGCAGTTGTTTCAGCGTTTTGATGACGCTGGGTGCTCTCTTCTTCTATTTTAGTTGCCTCGTTACTTCTTCTTTCACTGAAATTTCACTGCCTACATCGCTCTCACACTCGTCTTTAGGCCTCTTTAATAGCTTGACTGTTTTTGCACTTCGTATCACCTCCGCACTGTAAATATTAATCTTTTTTGCCAGACAGTGCATGAATTAATACGGTTCAATACTATCGTCCAAGGCTGATATCTTATTTATTTCAACTTCATATTGGATGGACTGCCTGACTTTGGATTATTTTCTACAGCATACTTTTTATGTCGCATTACAGTTTTATAACGATTTTCAATTTGAGTTGCAGTTTCATGGATATTCAATTTGTCTATTAAATTTTTCGAAATTTCCTCCCACATGGTTTTCTTATTCTTCAACTTCTTCATTGGACCAATTTGTGTCATATACTTTTGATATTGATCCAAAATAAATTTAATTAATTTATCATCCCGTACATCTATAAATGATTCCAGAAGAATTAGCACAAGACTTATGGAAGCCGCACTTCAACTACGATTAATTGTACTAAAATTAAACAGATTATGTGCTAAAAATAACAATGAGATAAAGCTTACCAGACTTCTGTCTATTTGGTGCACTGTTTGCAGCGGGAGTTTCTGTTTCCGTCTCTCTATTTCTGTCTCTGTGCCTGTTTCTTCATCGTTACGTCTAGTCTCAATGTATACTATCTCTTTTCTGCAAATTATCAATTACATCATTAATATTAACCTTTCTTGAAAGTGATTTGCTGTGATCGCACATGATGTATTGTACGTAAGTATAAATTGAATATTACTCTGTCTCAGTCGTGAATCTTGTGATACGCATAATTGGATGAACACCACTATTATTTGTTGCGTTTCCGCTAATTCTCGGATGAAATTATTGGTGTATGCATTATCCTCTAAATGTGCGAGAACAGTATATATATTCGTCAATATTAAAGTAGCTAAACCAACTCAACTGTAATCCCACGAAGAGAAATAATAACATCGAAACTAACGTATTAACTTTGCGCACATTTCATCGTCATCTGATGGTGGATATATTTCGACGACTCCGTCGTTGACACGAAAATTTATTCTCATTTTGGTCAAATATTTCAAACTATTTGCAGCGCGATATTTGAAACCTCTCGATAGAAATTTATGAAAGAGAAATTTAAAAAACAGTTTCAAACAGTCGCGCTGCTATCTATCTCTGCTATCTACAGTCTACACCGCTACCGCTGCGCTACACTGCGCAGAAAACTGCGCACAAGTAAATTTTACACTGCCGATGCAAGAGTGTACACTTGGTGTACACCAGTGTAACCAGTCGAAAGAACTATCAGATCATCAATTCAGATATTTTGAATTTAACGCTACACCAACTCCGTGTGCGCTCAGTGTACGCTAGTGTAACCAGTCGAATGTACTACTATCTGGGTTGCGATTCTGTAACTTTCGCTGAGGCTGCCGTCCCATCATGGAGACTGTATGTTAGGTCTTAGGAGACCGATCTCTGTAATACGGAAGTGGTTCAAGTTTTGGGTTGTATACATATATATGCGATAGTCTAAAGTTCGACGCGCCTCTAGCGGCAGCCAGGAGAAGTAGTCTCCACGTGCATAATGTATCGCCAGTACCGGTTTTAAAAATTAAATTTATCGATTAGAAAAGGATTAAATAAATCTATAAAAAATAAATGATAATAATAATAATGATAATAATGATAATAATGATAATAATAATAATCTATTAATTTATATAATCTACTTTATTTAATTATTAATTTTACCTAATAGCGGTTCCGATGACGACCTAAGCCTTGACTTAACGCCAATAGAGGCGCAGCGAACTTTAGGGTATCTGTAGCTATAGATATACAGCGGCAAAAACGAGGACGGTTTTTCAGGGGTGGGGATGACTTAGTTCGGTCTCCTAACATACAGTCTCCATACGTCCCATGTAGGCTCGGATCGCCAGAATCCGGAATCACGGAACGGAATGGACGGAAAAGTCACTAGAATCCGTGTTCCGCTAATTTCAGGGTGCCGTCCCATGTAGGACCGTTTTGCCGGAATCCGGAATCACGGAACGGAACGTTGTATGTGTCGGCTTAGAGCATGTAATATATGCTCTAAATGTGTTGGTGTATACATGCACGCAATACATGGAAAAGGTCACTAGATTCTGTTCCGTATTACCGTTCCGGGCCTACATGGGACGGCGCCCTGACTCGCTAACTCACTAACTTTTCGCTAACTCAACGAAGACCGTTGATTGGCTGAGGAGCGTCCAATCGGAGATCGTTACGGGTCGGTCGGACGGTGGCGCCGTGGGCTTTGCCGGCCGCTTGCGTAGTGAACGTGAGGCCCACTTACACTTGATACACATGCATTCGTACCACATGTACTACAGTTGGGCAATAAAGTTCTTGTAGGGTCGAAATTTAGGCTTATGCGTTCTAACGTCTACGCTGTTGAGCAGACCCTTTAGACCGCATACCCCGCTCCCCGAGCTCATCGATGCGTTAGGCCTATCGGTCAGCCAGCCTGGCCAGACTTGGCCTGTGGATATTTCGGACGTATTTCTTACTTTACTTTGAGTAGGTAATCTGCCTGATTTGCTTTCTCGGCTCTCGCCTATACCGACTCGTCGAACGTCGTCGACAAATACGCGTGTCGTATAGAATATATCGTCACCTGATTTCAAACTTCTTTATTTTACTGAAAAAAAGTTGAATCCGAACTCGATTTTGATATCATACAGAAGTAAGTTTATGTGATGAGATTAGAAAAATGTTATCTCAGAATATAATTCCCAACTGATCGAAATTCGCAATTCAGATACAGCATTGATCTACTCAATTTTCGATTACAGCAAATTCTTAATTTCTTGCAGGTATTATTCTATGTAAGTTTTCTCTTAAATGTATATATACGTTAAATAAAAAAAAAAAAAAAATCGAGTATTTTGGATATGGGAAAAGAGGTGCTATTTTGAAACGTTTGACATGGATATCTTCTCCATTCTTGCGTAAAAAGAACATTTTTTGGGCCGTACGTGTTCGGAGTCGCACATAGAATTGCGCGACGTATTTTGTTTCATTGATTTCGGTGCCTACTGTCGGCGCAAAAAGGTTTGGCCTCTCTGTTTGAATGATCATAACTTCTACAAAAAAATTGATAAAGCATCGAGTCAGGGAAAATCGTAAAGCACCAAGTTTTTCACATCTGATGGATATTCACAAATTTCTCCGTAAAAATCGTGAAAACCGTAATGATCTCCGAAAAGTTGAAAAACGTAGTTTTTTCGGAATCCATCGCCATACGTCAATTTTAACTTGTTACCGTTTGTTTAAACTGAGTGTAAAAAATCTGTAAAAATTCAGAAATATTCCCTTAACACTAAAGAACATGAGCGCGTTTGGTAATTTCAAAAATATTCAAAAACCTGGACGCCAGGCGTGAAAAGGTCCAATGGTGCGATTTGCGGAACGGATTGGTACCGGCGAACCTGAGCTAGCTAAAAGTTTTCCACAAGGTATGGACTTTTTGATTCCGTAATCAGTTTTTAGTTCGCAAGGGTCAACTTCCAGTAATCGACTTCAACAATTTTTCAAATTTGCACGGGCCTGCGCGTGTCCCAGCCCCGATATTCGTTGTTGCATTTACCTCTTGCCGCGCCCGTCAGAGACTCGATTGTTAATGCAATTAACAATGTAAATGCAGCGACGAATATTGCAGCTTGGACACACGCGGCCCCACGCGAATTTGACAAACTGTTGACGTCGATTACTGGTAGTTGACTCTTGCAAACCAAAAACTGATTACGGAATCAAAAAGTGTATATCTTGACGAAAATTTTGAGCTAGCTGAGGTTCGCCGGTACCAATCCGTTCCGCGAATCGCACCATTGGACCTTTTTACGCCTGGCGTCCAGGTTTTTGAATATTTTTGAAATTACCAAACGCTATCATGCCCGTCAATGTTCAGGGAATATTTCTGAATTTTTACAGATTTTTTACACTCAGTTTAAACAAACGGTAACAAGTTAAAGTTGACGTATGGCGATGAACTCCGAAAAAACTACGTTTTTCAACTTTTCGGAGATCATTACGGTTTTCACGATTTTTACACAGGAATTTCTTAATAACCATCAGACGCAGCAAACTTGGCGCTTTACAATTTTTCCAGACTCGATGCTCTATCAATTTCTCTGTAGAAGTTATGATCACTTAAACAGAGGGGCCAAACCTTTTTGCGCCGACAGTAGGCAGAGATATTCCATTTAATAGCACCTTTTTTCCCAATGTTTTCAGGTCTGGTGGAATTGCGTAGGCAAGCACCATAAATAAAAAAACCAAAATCCGAAATTAGAACTCAATAGTAAATAATAACAACACAACATCAATGAAATATAAATAAATTATGATAGAGATGATTTGTAACATACTTACATATAATAATATGAAAACTTACAGATTTATAGAAGTATAATTATCCACTACATATAATGCGAAAGCCATAAAAACCACGAATAATATCATATGCATGTTTGAAAGTTTGGGACAGTTTGCGTAATCAGCCGGGAATTCGCCAAAGATAAGTTACCTCGAATCTCGATGCCTCTGCGAGTGCAAAAAGTAATAACCCGTAACGGCGATGTGACGCAATATTAAATAGCAGTTGATGTTATTTATAAATCGCGCAATAAATATGAGATATTCCATGCCAACTGGACCAATGATTTTCCTCGCCGTTTTTTATTTGACTCATAATTTTTCAAACAGTTACCCAAACTTTAACACCCACTCATGAATTTTTTCAGATTTTTCTTCCTAACCTTTATTTATTCATGAATTTTCGAAACATCCAACAGAAAGAAACTTTTGATTTTTTCGAAAAAAATCTTTAAAATTCTGTGTTCGAAGAATATCATTTAGACCCCTATTCGAAAGTGGAAACTATTTTCGTTACATTTATTCTGCTGATTCAAGAAAAAATTATTCGTGGTGTATAATGGCTCCAGAATTTTTTCAATGCAGATGAATTGTATCTTAGGACAATGGGTCGTAACCATCAGAGATATGATTGATAATGATTCTATATTCGAAAATTGAAAAACTGTAGAAAAATACAAAAAATTGATGAAAAAAAAAAATTAATGAAAAATAGAAATAAAAAAAAAAAAATTACAATTAATGAAAGTTTCGGTAGTAGAATCGATTGTATTTCTGATTATTACATAAGTTATTTCTGTATGATATCAAAAGCGACTTCGGATTTAACTTTTTTTCAGTAAAATAAAGAAGTTTGAAATCAGGTGACGATATTATATTCTATACGTATGACGACGTTTGACGAGTCGGTAGGCGGGCAAGCAAATCACTCGGATTACCTACTCGAAGTGAAGTAAGAAATACTTCCGAAATATCCATAGCTAGACTGATAGGCCGTGACGCATCGATGAGCTCGGGGAGCGGGGTATGCGGTGTGAAGAATCTGCTCAACAACGTAGACGCTAAAACGCATAAGCCTAAATTTCGACCCTACAAGAACTTTATTGCCTAACTGTACCACCAGAATAAATCGAGTAGATGAAAAGAAAAAAATAGAACGAATAAATGGACCAAAATATTGGACTGCGGTAAAACTGCTTGCGTATAACATTATTAACTCAACTTTTGACTCGTGGGCTATCGATGATAATACATACCTACCTGTGTGATTCATTGTGCAAATATTTAGCTAACTGTAACACAGAGAAAAGCATATAGGTACGGGACAAAAATTCATCATAGATAAAATCGCATTTACCTGCTTCGTATTTAGGGAGACGTTAAATATATTCAATTGGTGGGAAAAAATTATCAGCTATAATACCACAAGACCTTCAAAATTATCAGATATTTTTCGATTGTTTTGCTGCGTAGCATCGAGAGGGCTGATTTTTGTGCAAAGCTTAGCCCACTCGTTGCTACGCAGGATCAAAACATGAAGGAAATAACCGATTCATTCTGAAGGTCGAGGGGTATTCGAAGGATTATTTCTTCCATTACGATCTCGGCCGAACAGAGTGCAGTATTTCATTCTGGGATCAGCGTCTTGAAATTGATCCAAACCGGGACACGAGTTTGACAGTTTGACAGATATTTGAATGAAATCTGTCAAAATCGGGTAAAACAATTAGTAGGCTACAGGGAAATTATCGGTCTGATAATCTCCCCGTGGCCGGGGAAATTATCAGATTGAAACAGGCCACGTGACTGAGAATACTGTACTCTGATTGGCCAAGATCGTAGTGGAGGAAATAATCATCGATAGCCTACGAGTCAAAAGTTGAGTTCATAATGTTATACAAGCAGTTTTAGCGCAGTCCAATATTTTAGTTCATTTATTCTTTCTATTTCCTTCTTTACATCTACTCGATTTATCCTTCTGGTACATGTGGTACACATGCATCAATGCATATATATCACGTGTAAGTGGGCCTCGCGTTTATTACGACTAGCGGCCGGCAAAGCCCACGGCGCCACCGTACGACAGACCCGTAACGATCTCCGATTGGACGCTCCTCAGCCAACCAACGGTCTCCGCTGAGTTAGCGGAGTTAGCAGAGAGTTACAGAATCGCAACCCTGAAGTTATAATGAAATGTTAATAAAATCTCGATGTTGCAGCTGACACACGGATCTTTGGTTGTTTAATCATGACTGGTAGGCCAAGCAATAGAGCAGAAAATGAGTGATTCTGTGACAAAAATACCAACAGGATGCCGATGGTGCCATCACACGGAAGACAGTCCGTAGTTATATTATGTTGTGTTTTCGACTAGCAACTATCATTGCAAACTTTGTTATGAACATTTGAAATCAAAAAATCGATTTTTTTTTTTCGTTTTCTGCCTATAAAATCCAAACTACTGAAGTAATCTTGATGCTCCTACGAGATAAATTGCAGAGAATTAAAACGCAAAGAAAATGAGCTCTAGAACAATTAGATCGGGTCATTAGTGACGGAGAAAAATCGGAAAAATCGGAAAAATCAGCCTTTTTTCTTAAAATCATAACTCCGCCTATGAGAATAGACGTTTTGTAGTACCATACTTCTACTTCCGAAATCTTTTCGTAAAATTGAAATCGGACGATCTCAAGAGCATCCAGGTACGCTGCAAGATAGTGAAAAAAAAATTCAAATTGCAATTGTGAAAAAAATAATGAACCTAGAGCGCCTGTTTTTCGCACACACAAAGTACATATGAATCGCTTCTACTTCGCGGAGGGCCTGTGCTACGACTCAAAACACGGCGGAGTTATGACTTTTTGAAAAAATGCTGATTTTTCCGATTTTTCTCCGTCACTAATGACCCGATCTAATTGTTCTATAGCTCATTTTCTTTGCATTCTGATTCTCTACAATTTATTTCCGGGGAGCATCAAGATTGCTTCAGTAGTTTGGATTTGATAGGCAAAAAACGAAAAAAAAATCGATTTCTTTATTTTAAATGTTTATAACAAAGTTTGCAATGATAGTTGCTAGTCGAAAACACAACAGAATATAACTACGGACTGTCTTCCGTGTGATGGTACCACCGGCATCCTGTTGGTATTTTTGTCACAGAATCACTCATTTTCTGCTCTATTGCTTGGCCTATGGTGGTATGACGTCGGCCCCACAGTATTGTGTCTTTTTATTTCCTTCGTGGTTATAATAGAGAAGGCAAAAAACAGAAGACCAACTCTTCACCGGTTAGCATAGGTTTGTTCGTCTTAGCTTACACTTTCTACACTTTTCTTATACTTCTTACACTCGCCCAATAGAAGGTGTAAATTTCTAGTGAAAAGTGTAAAATTTGGTAAAAGTGTAAAAGGTGTAGCAAAGACGAACAAACCCAATTAAACATGTCAAGTACACGATAACACAATGAAAATGGCCGCTATATCACATAACTGGAATCACATTTTGACGGTATAATGATTTCTTGCACTTGCCAGGTATTGAGGACTATTTCACACAGAACAATATTAGAACAGTAATAGTTTGATCATAATCCCAAGTCAACAAACAATCTGAAGTTCGATAGCTCTTTCGACTGGGGCTACGCCAAGCTACACTGGTGTAGTGTAGCCATCTTTGTCTCTCTCTCCCTCAAAGAAAAGAAAGAGATGAAGGTGTAGCCAACACTACACCAGTGTAGCTTGGTGTAGCGCCAGTCGAAAGAGCTATGAGAATTCCGTGGTCGAAAAATGTCCGAGGGCCCCGTCTATTTCACCTGCACGATCTTAAGGTGCAATTTCATGGGTCGTTCAATCTAGCGATAGCTGGGATCACGTGACTATACGATCGTCGATTGATAGATCACGTGACTATACGGTTTTGCTAACCAAATAATAAAGCTGAAATTCCTTCAGCTTTTTCTGTAGTCGCTGAAGCGGAACTAAAGAAAGCAGGTCCTCGAATTGAGTTGGACTCATTCGAAAATAATTTCGGAATTTTTCTTCTTCCAACTTTGACGTGGGGAATATTTCCTGGTAATAATACATTACGATACGACTGCGGTAAAACTTTTTCTGTCGAATGTGAATCACAAGAAGTTTTCCCGTCAAGTGTTGTACAAAATTTTACTTTACAAGGTGTGAAAATGGTGGTTTTACCCACGCGAAGCGTGGTAAAACGTACATTATCACACTGAGTAAAGTAAAATTCTTTATCCCGGCGCAATTCAAATATTGGATGTACTCAAAATCGCTTCTCAATATATTTTCTCTCTTCCTCCTTTCTTTCAAGCTCGCTAACCACAAGTGCTGCGAGTTCTTTTTTTGCGCGTAATTTCATTTCCTCTTCGATTAATAATGATTGTACACTCTCTCAGCCATGTACGACACGTCTCTTCGTACGACACTTTATTTTTGTAAATGAAAAATATATTGTAATTCGGTAGCATAATCCATTCGTCGCTGGTACTGAGCGACGTATCCCTTCACATGGACCAAATTTGCCACGGCGATATATTTGAGACGTGATCTATTTGTCGCTGAAAATGAGCCACTAGCAACGCCATGAAAAGGCACCTTTACACATTTATAGTGAATACAAAACATATATGGAGGCTACATTCCTTACCTAGGAGATAAGCCAACGGATCAAAAAAAAAAAACATATATGGATTGAGAGGGATAGTCAATTCCCGTATTCTGACATATAACCTGAAGAATTGTTTGTCATTTAGCAAGAACTCACGTTTAATAATCAAAAGCATCACCAGTTTTTTATGAACTCAACAAATGAACTCGAAAAATTGACACTCAGCGGTGCTATTTGAAACCCTTCGAACGGGAACTCCGACGCTATGAAGCGTCGATTCCGTAAGATGTCGGTAATTTCGGCATAAGACGAAAAATCGTAGTTTTTCTATCGTTTCTTTATCAAATGAGATGAGACAGTGTTAAAAATGTGTGGTTTGCCACTACCGAGTGGCTAAATGTTTCAGAAGTGCAACAAATCTAGTGCAACTGTGAATAATTCCACGATTTCTCTGACGATAACTGAAATTCCCAGATTTTCAACATTTTTTGTACAGATTCAGTTATCATCAGTGAAATCGAGAAATTATTCACAGATGCACTCAATTTGTCGCACTTGTGAAATACTGAGCTATCAGGTGGTGGCAGACCACACAGTTTGAGCATTATCTCACATCATTTGATAAAGGAATGGCCGAGAAACTACGATTTCGTGTCTTAGAAAAAAAAAAAAAAAAAAACTGACATCTTCCGGAGGCGACACTTTTTCCATGCGATTAACAAAGCTCCGGAATGGAAATGGATTGTAGATATACGCAGTTGTTACAATTTCACAATTTTTAGATTCTCTAGCATACGCGGTGATGACTAACTGTATCACCTTTTTCAAAAACCATTATATTCACTTATCAATTCCCATTACAGATCCAGTCACGGGAATACCAGTGGTAACAGATCCGTCGGGACCAGGAAGAATACCACAGCAGGTCAATACGAACTATAATTTAATGCTACATGAACAGTTATTTCCAGCTGCTAGTCGGAACACTGGATTCATAATTCCAGAAGTTACGTTAGATAGACTTTCAAGGTAGGCCACATCGTCTTTGAACTCGTAATTTTTTTAATTACATTCTTCGTTATTTGCACGAAGTCAGTTTCCGCTTTTTTTATTGTGCTTAGCAACAATATATTCTTTATATTATGGTAATTTGATGCACGATTATGTATACCGCCTAGGAAATTGTCGATCACCGTGTGAGGCTTCTGAAAAGGAGCAATTATTACCTCTGAGACTTCATCACTATACTTTAGATACTTTTTCTGATGCTGCATGAAAATCTGTACAGGTATGAAAGATACGAGAGAGCACTGGTAAAAGGCCACAAACAAAGCTTAGATCGTGAGGATAGCAAAGAAAACCTTGATTCAGATACTCACAAGTATAAAGCACAAGTGATGCAGTTAATGGAAGATGGAAACAAGCTCAGGTTAGTAGTCAGGCATGAAACTGTACTTTCCAAAGATACGAGAGCTGCCTAATTCATCAATATCATGGTATCGTGAAAAATGGATGCTCTTATTCCAAATAGAATTGTTGGAAACAATCACTGTTGAAAAAATATGTCCCCGATTTGCAAAAAACCATTAAAAAATTAATGAAATACGCGCCGTTGCATGTGTTGTTGAACATTGTTAGCAGCGGCTGCCTGGCTGGTATCGGTACATAACACGCAGGCGCAAGGTACTGAGTAATGTGATGCGCAAGCAATTTCAAAACCAGGCATTCTCGTTAAAAATTCAAACATCTCATTTTAAAAGTTTATTTTAGGTTAATTCGAAAACTAGTCACAATGTTTATCATCAATTTGATTATGATTTTTCACTCACTTTTCACCAATCCTAACTGTAACCAATTTCAAAAAAAAAAAATCACGAGAGATTAAGCAACTTTTCCATTAAAACTGGCGAAAACTTTATCTGCATAGCTCGTTGGTTAAGGGGAGGCACCGCTGAGTTTTCAGCCTAGTGATATTCAAATGGTCGTACGGAGAATGACATTTTTTCAAACCCAATTTTTGATGAGGAATCCGACGGCGCACACAGAAAAAATCAGAAACATCATTTTCCACCATTTTGAAATTTTTTTTTTAGGTATCGATTTTTAATTCTGGTCTTATAGCATGCCTAGCTAAATCCACGCGATAAGTTGTTTGAAATCATCTCAGGAGCCTGCAGAAAAAATTTCAGCTCAAAATACGATAACCTGTGGGAGAAGTTCAATTTTTAGTGCGTCGCGGTCGCCTGGGAAATCAAATCAAACCTTCTTTATGAAACATTTCTTATATAAATAAGCTTCAGAAAATCATTTGCGAAAGTAAAATCGCCATCCAGGGCGAAAATAAGGAAAAGAATCATAATTATCGAGAGCTGTTGCGCTGCGTCGCCCGCCTTGTGTGAACGACTCCGTGTCGGGCGAGCGGATTGCGCGGGGACCGCGACGCAATAAAAATTGAACTTCTTCCACAGGTTTTCGTATTTTAGGCTGGAATTTTTTCTGCAGGCTCTTGAGATGATTTCGAACAACTTATCGCATGGATTCAGCTAGGCGTGCTATAGAACCAGAATTAGAAATCAATGACTAAAAAGAGATTTTCAAAATGGTGGAAAATGATTTTTCTGATTTTTTTCTAAGTGCGCCATCGGATTCCCCATCAAAAATTAGGCTGCAAAAATTATCATTCTCCTTTCGACCATTCGAATATTACTAGGCTGAAAACTCAGCGGTGCCTCCCCTTAATGCTTTGTGCTTCTTTGCTGAAACATACCCCATTCCCGTAATCCCATATTACACAGGTGAGTGTGAAATCAGTTTCATAGGTTATTTAATACGGTAACATAATTTTGCCTCTTTTTTTTCTCTCATTAGTCTCAAATTTAATTTGCTATCTTCTGAAAATCAAGATGAAGTTGCATACCATTCATCAAATCTCAACCGCATTGATAACAGTCCAGAGCAGATCGAACACAATAACTTTACTTCTTGGTCGGAGAATGCCATCGATACACGTTACAATGATTTAGGTTTCACTACCTTAAACTCTATGAAAAGATCTCAAATTATGAATGCGAAAACAAATATTATCATCAAATCTGGCGCAGAGGTGAACAATGAGAATATATGGAGAGAGATCCTCATTTCACCTCAAGGGTTGTATGTGGATCGAAGAAGCACATTCGGTTATCGAATTCTGAGGAAAAAAATTGAATGATTCTTGTCAGTCTTTAAGTACTTGACGACTTTGTCCCCCAGAAAATTTAGGAAAATAGTGTAAGCATTAGCAGAACTATGATGACAAAGAGATTAATTTCGAAGCAAATGAGCATAGGCTAAATGTATGACTAATTATTGGTTTAGTTGGAATCATAAAACATAGCAGCTGCAGGCAATACTGGACTTTAGATAATTACAATTTTGACAAAAGTGAAGTACCGAACTATTTCAGAAAAAAGTTGATATGAAACGTTAAACACAAATTTCTTAAAAATTTTTCAAGAGTATAAGAACAAAAAAAATGTTAAAACGAAGAAATGTTCTATTGCAATCAACTGTGCCGAAATCTTAAGTAGTATTTAATTTTTAATACAAGCGGATAGTTTAAAAATGACCAATTGCTGTACAGCAAGTAGTATTACTACAGGAAAATATTCAAGATCCGAAAATTTACATTGAACTGCATTAACATCACAGCATAACGAGGGCGTTTTGAAATTTGTCAAAATGTTGTATGTTATATACTAAGTGCTTTGTGAATAAATTTTCATATTCAACAATCATTACCTATTTTTATTCAGATATTAGGAGAGTTATGAAATATATTTGCTTGTATCACTGACGATTAGACTTCTTTACACGAGTAAGTCAATTGTCGTAGTAGTACTGTATAATTATTCACAAAATTTATTATATGAATTTGGCTCGTTTATAGCCCAGGTGAAGCAAGGAAGGCTTTTGGATTATATTTGGGATGTATTTTACGTAAAATCTCGCAACCTAGTGCGGAATCGGCATGTTGTGAACTTGTCATGAAATTCCTTCAGCAGTCTGCTAGTAATTTACGCACACCCTTTTTATTCACGGTAAGTTCGAGTATAACAACTGTACTCATAATGCATTCTGCATATTATTTTTTGAACGGTAATGAAATATAAAACTCGACCGATATGCCGAAAAATTGCGCAATGAAATTACTGTCTTCCAACGTCAGGGGGCTATAAAATCATAGTCTCTTTGGAATTGATGGGTTACTTTACTGCGCACGAAAATTAGCGTCTCATCCAATTTTTGTTCCAAGAAACGTCAAATTTCGAAGTTCATAACTTGGCAAAAAATAGACGTCAAGACTCGACCATAAAAGTGTTTTCAAGCTTTAAGCTTCAACTTTCAGATAATTTTTGGCGATTGGGTCTACGTTCACAAGTTATGCCTCCCTAAAACACCTCGCGTCGAATCTGCAAAGTGAGCTTTCAACTTTGGAATGGTGTGTCAGAAACGGAATCGAACCTTTGTGATGACCATTTCAAATGCCTCGGAGGACCGAATCCTCGTATCAAGATTTTCAAAACACGGTTTTGAAGCTCAAGCTCAATTTTTTCAGAACCGTATTGAAATTTTTCATTCTTCAATTGTTCATTCTTTAAATGAGACTTTCGTGATTCCAAAATGAAAAATTATACTTTGGCCTCATACAGCTTGCGTAAAATTTGCGGAATGGAACGCCCATGAAATCATGTTCAAGCTTGAAGTATTCCCTTTCAAATGCTAACTTGGGATTCGGATTTGAGCTTGGAAATCGTGTTTTGGAAATCTCGATACGCGGACTCATTCCTCCGAGGCTAGTGATAAAAAATTTGGGGACAATGTTTTTTTTAACAGTTTAACATTGCATAACCGATCGAAAAAAAATCGTGAAGTACATTGCAATAATGTCTTTTGACATTTCAAGCTTCGAAGTGGCTATCACAAAAGTTCAATTACTACTTTCAGCAATTCGTGTGCACCAGTGGAAAGTTGAACAGAAAGTTCACTTTGCAGATTTGATGTTTCAACAAAGACATAACATGCGAAGAAAGGGATTTAAATTCGATCGCCGAAAAACATCTGAAACATAAAGCTGCATGCTTTGAAATGATTTCGCCGCCGGCTCTTGACGTCTATATTCGTGTCCGATGCGGCCAGCGTATGGCGCGAGCTGGGGCGGCTGGGGCTGACCGTTTGACCAATGTGACTTCCAGTTCACCTCTCCACCATTTTTCAGCTCTCTTACTATACTTCGGTTACCTGCGCCCACCCTCCTTGTTCAAAATTAGAACTCCCCCGTATTCTAAGCGAGGGTGAGGAGATTGCTGGTCCGCGCTTCTCGTTCGCCCCGGTGCAATTCAACCAAGTCATGACTATCCTTAACTCGTATGTTCTTAAGTCACGTGGTCGGAGTTCGGATGGCATTGAGTTGGGGTATCTCAAAGACGCGTTTGCAGTTCTTGCGTTGCACTTAATGAGCCTCTTCAATGTTTCTTTGAACGAGTGCACGTTTCCGGAGATCTGTAGGAAGGCTTTTATAGTTCCCCTATGTAAATGCTCTCCCCCGAAAACTGTCAGTAACACCAGACCAGTCGCAAACCTGTCCCATCTGTCTAAGGTATTAGAGCGGATTGTGACTGATCAGATGATCGCTTATCTGGAAGCCAACGACATTTTTGATCCCTTGCGGGCTGGGTTTCGCAGGGGACACAGCACGCAGTCTATCATGCTTAAAGTAGTTGAAGATGTAAAGAGAGCGATCGATGATCGTTGTGTAACTATTCTGCTTCTTTTCGATTTCAGTAAAGTCTTTGATAGCATAAATCACTCTTTGCTCTTGTTTAAACTCAAACGCGTCGGTTTCTCAGATGGTGTCATCTGCTGGCTTCACTCTTACCTCACTGGTCGAACTCAAGCTGTCCTTGACCTCTCCGGAAACTGCTCCTCATTTTTTGGTAGCCATTCTGGGGTTTCGCAGGGTTCCGTTTTGGGTCCACTCCTGTTCCTTATCTCAATTAATGATTTAAGAACAGTATTGTGCAATACCTGCCATGTCCTATTCGCGGACAACCTCCAAATTTACCTGAGCCCACCCCCAGAAGATATAGGTTATGCTGTCGCTAGGTTGGTGGAGGATGTTCAATCGGTCTCAGACTGGGTCGCCGTGAATGGTCTGAGTCTGAATATCAATAAGACGAAGGCTATCATCCTGGGCAGCCAACCGAACCTACAGCGTCTATGGCGTGATGGAGTTCCTCCAGTCCTGATTACTAATTCTGTCGTTCCATATGTAACTTCGGTAAGAAACCTGGGTGTTCACCTATCTGCCGACCTTACTTGGAATGCTCACGTGATGCAGGTTTCTAGGAGGGTCTATGCAACCCTGCACAAGCGTGAACATCGAGGTTATGTCCTATCTGCTAGAGGGAACGCGATGCTGGTTTTTGCTTTGATCCAGCCGCACCTGGACTACTGTTGCGTTGTCTATCATGGTTTTGACCGATCATTTAAATATTAAATTGCAGCGGCTGGTAAACTGTGGAATCAGATTCGTATTTAATCTGAGGAGGGGTGTTTACATCACGCTCTATCGCCGTAGGCTCGAGTGGCTGCGTGTCTTCCACCGGCGTCGTCTCTTTCTCGGGGTTATTGTCTACCAAGCTTTGACAACATCCGGGCCCACCTACTTGCGCGAACTTCTGGTTGATCTCGATCCGTTTGTCCGGCGATCTCAGAGACATGCCAGTTCAGCCCCGGTGCAAATACTACATGTACGGCCGTGCAGAACCTCGGTCTATAAGAACTCTTTTGCATTATCGGCCGCTCATCTGTGGAGTGAGCTACCGTCAGATATTTCCACCGCATCATCGCCAGATCTCTTCAGACTGAGGTTCCTAGCTCACATTAAGTTAGCTGATCCGGATACCGCTAACATTATCTAGCTTCATAGTAGTTGTCGTTCGGCCAATTTTTAACCCAGTTCTAGCTCTCCGCCTGTCTCTGCTGGCATACTGTGTTCGGTCGTTATGTCGCTATGTGCCAGTTGTATTCAGTCATAATTATCTGTAATTGATCATTGTTAGTCTTACCTATATCTTCAATTCCTATGTTCTCTTCGTTCTTCTTGCTGAAACCTCAGTTTTCGTTGCGTAGGATATATTTAGTAAACTTAGCTCTTAATTCTTTAGTAACTACTGTTCATATTCTCTATTATGTTAAAATTCATGATCCTGTACACGAAATTTCTTGCTATTTGTTCTGAATGTATATTAACTGTTCATACTCTCTATACTCTTGCCCGCCGGCTATTACAAGCTACGGCATAAATAAACTGATATCTATCTATCTATCCATCTATTTTTCGCTGAGTTATGAGACTTTGATATCGAACGTTTCTCAGAGCGAGAATTGAGTGACCCGCTAATCTTTTTCCGCAGTGTATATAGGTATTATATCTATGTATACGTAATCTGTGCTTAATTCCTGAGGGAAATTAAATCGTTATCTTATAACTCCGTGTTTATGTATATGTTTCATAGTATGCATTCAAAAAACTCGTATACATCTTGTGGCTCTTTTTACCCTTGCACATACTATATTAGGGTGGTCCTTAAATGGGGTTGGGAAGAATTTTGACCGGGGTGCCCCCCAGATTAGCTCCGAATAATTCAAAAGAAATGTGGGAAAAGTTTCAGCCCTCCATCTTGGAAATTGGCCATTACCATCGGGGGGGGGGGGTAGGGGTAATTTGCCCCTTCAAAATACACATTTTTTCGATTTTTCGAAGACCTGCGTACCAGAGCGTCCTGAGCTCTTTTTTTGTTTGTTGTTGTTTTTTTTTTTTTTTCTAGTTGCCGGAAAATTTTTTCCAAACAAAGTTCGACATTGCAGAAAACATTGATCATGCGATAAAAAACTTCGATCCTGATATTAGAAAAAATCATCCCATATCAATTTCTAATTAGCGTAACACTTTTCTTTCCTTTAATTTTATGGTCAATTTTGAAGAAAGGAGAAAAAAAATTGATCATCAACTAAGCTCCTTCCATTCTCGCAGTTTCAGTTGACTCACCCTGTATAAATCAGATAACGGAGCTTAATTTTTGGATCGGTGTTCTTCATTAAAAAATTTTTTTTTCCTTTCTTCGAGATGAACCTTAAAATCAAAGGAAAGAAAAGGGTTACACCAGCTAGAAATTGATATGGGACGATCTTTTTTAATTTCGGGATAAAAATTTTTTTATACCATGATCAATGTTTTCAATGTCGAACTTTGTTCTGAAAAAATCTTCCGGCAACTAGAAAAAAAAAAAACAACAACAACAAACAAAAAACGTTTCCTCTTATTGAATGACCCATATAGCTGTCAAGGTTGAATCAGGAGTTTGATTTATTCATCTGGATATAGAATATGGGTACCAGGAACCGCGCTTTCGTAAGTATTTGAAATTTTTAGAAAGAGTTTAGGACGCTCTAGTACGCAGGTCTTTTGAAAAATCGAAAAAACACGTGTATTTTAAAGGGGCAAATTACCCCCTCTGGTAATAGCCAATCTCTAAGATGGAGGGCTGTAACGTTTCCCACATTTCTTTTGAATTATTTGGAGCTGATTTGGGGGACGCCCCGGTCAAAATTCTTCCCAACCCCATTTGAGGACCACCCTAACTATAATGCAGGTATCGAATGATTATGATTTATTGTAATCTCTATTATTTGTAATATCTTGTAAACTCTACTTGGCTTTAATAAAAAACTTACAAAGATTTATTTTTTGACAGCTGCCAAGTAGTAAGTTAGGCGATAAAGATCGCGCAGCCATAACTGCTAAGCAGTTGTCAGATTTCTTGCATCTATACAACAGAGAAACGGATTTGTATGCAGATACCGTAGATCGCCCACGAACCGTACCTAACAGACTGTTTCAAAAATTCCTTGCATCTGCTAGGTAAGCATTATCCAACCAAGCCTATCTCTTTGAAAATAATTTATTTATTCATAATGAGTTTCTACCATTCTCATAATTTACGAGGTTCTCAGTTCAACTGTGTTCAATTATATTTGTTGCACTTCTGAAATAGGAAAAGCTCATTGCCTACAGACTAGAATCTATCATTTTATCTTATAGAAATAGGCGTTTTAATAATGCGTATCCAAAGATTGAATGTTTGTCTTATTAATATCTATCTATTTAAGGGGAGGGGTATACACACTAGTGGGGTTCAATGAAACAGGCTTTCCAGATATAGCGCGTTGCTCATTCGTCTATGTGTACCTTTTCATTACAAAAATGATTTTGGCAGAACTTGAAGTCTGTGCGATCAGATTTACTACAGCCGCATCGATATCTAGGTTTAGAAGAACCATGACTCGCGGCATTTTCTTAGTAATAGCCGCTGTCATGTTAAACGTTCTTTTTCTTCATCACGATATACAAAGAATTCATGCGTAACTAAGGGTCTCTCCGGTGATGTTTAGCATTGCCGCATTGGAGATCTCAGTCGAACGGCTCAACTAAAAATGAATATATTGTTGGGTGTGAATCTCTCGGTGAAGCTTCTTCATGTATGTGCCTATAAATTTGTCTGAAAAAATTTGGGAATTTGAAAGGTTTTTCATAATTTTTTTATAGAATAGATTTATATATTTTTGAAATCATCTCCGAATATGCCACAAAATGACTAAATATATTGTATATGTCTGGATTTTACTGTTATCACAGAGTCGACATTGGAACTATATCAATATTTCTGTACCCCAATGTGCGTATACCCCCTTAATATTTATTCACTTAATTAATAATTATGAATTATTTGTGGTACAGCGAGGAAGATCTGGATGATGTACTCATACTACAAACAAGACTGTATAACTGCGCGCACAGCTTTCTAGGCAGAAGTGGGTTTGCGGGTAGCCTTCGTGGACCTAATCTACTAGGTTCTTTACCCCATATCACATCGCGGGTACATTCTAATGCCACTAGCACAGAGCAGTGTAAATGTAACCAGCCTAATAATAGATCAAGTAAGCCTCCACGCTAATGAATGACAATCCTTACCGATACCACATTCACATCTTTCTAGGTCAATTTTTAACATTATTTAACATACATAATATATACCAATATTGTAATATCAATTGGTTATACAGGGTGACCCAGAATTCGCGACGAAAAATTTACAGGGTAAATCTTGATCAAAAATGGGATCGAAATTTCCTTAGCCGTTTTTCCCGGAAATGCTTAGATTTCTCGTTATAATTATTACAATTTCAGTCAATAACGCGCGATTAAGGAACGGGCGCTTGTCGGTGTACTCGCCGCTTAGTTGTGTGCACTTGTTTTCGCGGTGGCAATAGGATGGGAGACACGCATACAACCGAGCAGTATCACATCGACGAACGGCCGTTTATAAGCTGCGCGTCATTGGCTGAATTTGGAATAATTATAACGAGAAATCTAAGCCCTTCCGGAAAAAACGGCTAAGGAAATTTCGATCCCGTTTTGGATCAAGATTTACCCTGTAAATTCCTCGTCACGAATTCTGGGTCACCCTGTATAGGATGGAAAGAGAGGCACAGTACTCTAAAAAACATAAACTTATATCATTGAATGCAACTTTGTGGCTTATGTGCTTGAGAAAAAATGTGACAATAGATAACCAGCAACTGACGCGCGAGGTTTTGCATTTCACGCTTGACTAATGAACTAGTTTTGCTTATTAAATTTCAAGTTTCACTTGGATATTGGGATGGTGCTGATTCTTTCACAGTTTGATAAATATCATGAAAACTGTATAAACTGACTTAATGCCTGCTCAGGTAGTTGAATTCGAACGTATTATATTTCATAATTGTTTTGATGAAATAATATATGAACAAAATTAATGATCAATCATCAACAAAATCTGATGAAGATAAAATATATGCGTGGCTGTGTTAAAAAGTTGCAAAGTTTTAATTCGGTGTCAGTATGCGATAAAGATATTTTCGAATTACTTTTTATAATCATACTTTCACAGATAATCAAACGGGATCATTTATTCCTATTTATTCTCTCTAATATTTGTTAATATTTATTCATTCATTGACAGACAAATGGTTATACACTTATATAATGCAATGAAACAATGATTTGCTAAATGTAAAAATATTGCAATTCAGCTATTTCTATGTCAATTAATATTCTAACGATAAGCTTGTTGCAAATGGCCTATCAGATAATACTAGAAAAGAATTCCCTGCCCACTTGGCACAGCTGCATTCTGGGTCAATATTATTTCTTTTGAAGCTTAAGCGGGGTATACTCGATTTGTTACCGGCCTGTCTTTTTTCGCGAATATCTCCGAAACGAAGCGATGAATCGAATTGTTCTTTCGGCAGCCGATGTTTAACGAGTAGTGAGTTCGAACTGGTACGTTTTATCGGATGAAATCGGGATTTTTTTTTTTTTTTTTGATCGAAAAGTTTTGGCGTGCAATTTATGTCGACTTATATCAAAGCCGACGCATCAAAAATGCAAAATAGGGGACGGGAGCCCGATTCTATAGGGAATTCCGAACACAACCATCCCAAAACATCTTTGTTTTCGACAACGATGAAGGGGCCAGTTGTATTCTACGTTTTTGTTGTAATTTTCGCGATTGTCAGAGGCTGGGAGCGGTAATGGCCGCTAAATGTCAACATGTTAGTACTCCGAACGCCCGTGAGACGTCGTCGTGCGTACATCTTTAGATTATTAGTCAGAGATGATTGGACTACAGGTCGAGTGACGTAGTACCAGGTGTATCAATGTAACAGCGGGCGATATCTCACGGGCGTTCGGAGAACTAACATCTTGACATTTAGCGGCCATTACCGTTCCCAGCCTCTGACAATCGCTAAAATTACAACAAAAACGTAGAATACAACTGGCCCGTTCATCGTTGTCGAAAACAAAGATGTTTTGGGATGGTTGTGTTCGGAATTCCCTATAGAATCGGGCTCCCGTCCCCTATTTTGCATTTTTGATGCGTCGGTTTTGATATAAGTCGACATAAATTGCACGCCAAAACTTTTCGATCAAAAAAAAAAAAAAATCCCGATTTCACCCGATAAAACGTACCAGTTCGAACTCATTGCTCGTCAAACATCGGCTGCCGAAAAAACAATTCGATTCATCGCTCCGTTTCGGAGATATTCGCGAAAAAAGACAGGCCGGTAACAAATCGAGTATACCCCCCCCCCCTCAACAAATCATCAATATCTCGAAAGTGTATCGTTCCTATTTGTACTGTGTTCCTTTTCCACTTAACCATTCATGCTTGATCAAGTATTAACAAACTTTATATTTCTGCTCTCTGTTTCTAGTCATTGCAGGGATGTTACATAGCGTGATTAATAAAGATGGTTTTTTTTTTTAATGCTTTACTTTGTTTTGATAATATTTTATTACTGCAATTAAAATTCAGTATAAAAGTTCCAGTAATTGACTAGATATTGCCGATCTACGGATTATTGCTAAATGGTATCAAAAAATGTTCTTTATCTATAATGGACATTGAAAGTAATAGCAGAAAGACTTGTCACAATCAACACAAGTGAACTCAATAATGTAAAATAGTAGGTTTGAAATTAAATACTGCTACCGTACATATACCGTGACAATCACGTGAAACCGAATGGATCCATGCTACCGGACAGCGAATATTGGCGAATATGACGTCATTTTAGCGGGCTAACCATTCGTTGCGCTGAACAATCCCTAGGGTGATTTTGGCGCGCGGTCGATGCAACTCGGCAGCCATTGTTGATAGAAGCCGGCTGACTGTCAATACATCGCGGAAGGTAGACATGTGGGGTTATGTTCGTTTATTTTAAGCAAATGATTAATAAGGTGAATAAAAACTACGTGAATAAGCTATGAATATTTATCAAAAATCTATCAATTAGTTTTGAATGATATCTTAATACAATCAAGGAATTGGTTGTTCTCGATGAACTCTTTGATTCTAATTAATTTGCAGTTATAGCTTAGGTTAATTCGTTGATTGTACTATGATATTATTTAAAACTGATTGATCGATTTTTGCTAAATATCAATAACTTATTCACGTAGGTTTTATTCACTTCATTTATCATTTGCTTAAAATAAGCGAACATAACCCCACATGTCTACCTTCCGCGATGTATTGACAGTCAGCCGGTTTGCAACAACAATGTCCAACAATGGCTGCCGAGTTTCATCGACCGCACGCCAAAATCACCCTAGGGGTTTTCAGTGCAACGAGTGGTTAACCTGCTAAAAATACGAAATATTCGCTTTTCGGTAGCATGGATCCATTCGGTTTCACGTGATTGTCACGGTATATAAATAAGTCCTCTTACAAATTAGTGTGAATTAAGTATTTTATAAGTAACACGAGCTTTTTACAATACAACGGGTTGGCAGGCCCCAATCCACATAGTTTGCATGAAGTGTTGTCGCACTGTATTCATGGCCATCCATGTAATTCCGTCTCCATTTTGATTATTCGAGCACAAGATGTTGTTACAGGAAATTCGTACTTTTGAATTTATATAACAATAACAAGCTGATGTACGAAGCATTCATAATTCATTACGAGTAGTCCACCGTAGATATGGCCCTAACTGAGACAATTTCGCGGAAGAACGTAAGGAAATCACGTAATAAATTTTTCGACCTCCTAAATTTATCTACGGATTAATTTTAACTATTAGCCCCGGGCTTCAGGGTGAAAAAAATTATTTAAGGGTTGAAACGCCCATATTACGCGGAGGAATGAGAAATCGTGAAAAAGTTTTCAACAAATGTTGAAGTTCGTAAAATTTCGCGTAAAAAAAATCCGAACTTTTTTTCTCTATCATCAATTTATAATCCGCTAATTAAGTCCGAAGTTTCGCTACCTTTAAAAATGAGAAGAACGCGCAGAGCACCTCTGCCGCCGTCGAGACATCCTCTTTCCACCCGCAGCGGCGACTGTGAAAATTGTTGTCTTTTTCGACTCTTTTTTTTCTCTCGTCTTTTCTCCTTATTTTAAGGAGGATAGCGCGGCTCATATCTCTCTCGGCGGCGGCAGAGGTGCTCTGGGTTGCGATTCTGTACTCCTCCGCTAACTCCGCTAACTCCGCTAACTCAGCAGAGACCGTGGGTTGGTTGAGAAACGTCTAATCGGAGATAGTTTCGGATCGGTGGTCGTACGGCGGCGCCGTGGGCTTTACCCGGCCGCTAGTCGTAACAAACGCGAGGCCCTAGTGTACCATAAGGATAAACCGAGGAGATGAAAAGAAAGAAAGAGAACGAATAAATGAATCAAAATATCGGACTGCATTTATTCATTGATTTATTCGTTCTCTTTCTTTCTTTTCATCTCCTAGGTTTCTCTTTGTGGTACATATGCATGTATATCAAGTGTAAGTGGGCCTCGCGTTTATTGCGACTAACGGCCGGGCCAAGCCCACGGCGCCACCGTACGACTGTACTGACCGATCCGAAACGACCTGCGATTGGACGCTGCTCAGCCAACCAACGGTCTTCGCTGAGTTAGCGGAGTTAGCGGAGAAGTACAGAATCGCAACCCTGAGAGTTTTTGTCATTTTTAGAGGTATAGCGAAACTTTGGACTTATCTAGCGGATTATAAATTAATGATAGAAAAAAAAACTTCGGAAGTTTTTTACGCGAAATTTTCGAACTTCAACATTTGTTCAAAACTTTTTCACGATTTCTCATTCCTTCGCGTGATAGTCGCGTATCAACCCTTGAATAATTTTTTTCACCCTGAAGCCGGGGGCTCATAGTTAAAATTCATCCGTAGATAGATTGGGAGGTCGAAAAACCTATGATGTGATTTCTTTGCGCTCTTCCACAAAATCGTCTCAGTTAGAGCCATATCTACTGGACTAGAGTAGCGAAACTTCATTTTACATCTACAAGGCTCATACTTCAAGTGAGTGACAAACAGCGTCATTGATTGACAAAGATTTTTGTTAATTGGTGCTTATAAAGGTCGGTTATAATCACTTTATCACAATTTATTTCAGTTAATATTTATATAGTTATAAGAATATTTATTTAATAATTATCTTAATTAGTAAAATCTCAATTTCGTGTTGAAGTTTGAGATTAATATGTTTTGGTATATAATATTGATAACGTCTGAAGTGAGGAAATTTCTTCAACAAATTGAGCCTAAAACGGACACGAATTTCACGGAAATGATCTTTTTTATCGATGTTTCAATCAAACTTTAGGGTGCGTGCTCAACCATGTCTAACTCAGATTACCAATAACGTAGCACACGATTAAACGGAAATTATATTACTCCTGTCGTCCGCTATAGATGACATTTATCATGTCGTTGATAAAACAGACTTGTGTTTTCACCGATTCGCCGATACGAGAACGTCTCCAGCTGAAGATAGGAAATGAGCGTCCGGAGTAACGCACACTCGATTAGGAGAAACTTATTTCGACCGTCTGTGTTTTGTAAGTGAGGCTTAATTTGTCGTATAGGTATTCGTCATATTCGAGGTTTCGGCATGGCATATATCTTTCGAAAACCTCTGAACTGACATCAGTGCTGCAGCACCTTAGTTCTATAATTTCTGATCAATACCCCATCAATACGGAAAATTGATATTTTAAAGTGTGACTATACATGCGCACAATTGAATTTTATTGATGATTTAATATATTTGCAAGAACTCCGTAGCTGTAAGTTCATAAATTGATGAAGTGCATTCTCTTAGACTCAATATAATGGTATATGTTATACTTATTCATTGTACTATTATTTGTTGCTTTTCAACAACACCTTTGGAACCGCACAAATTTCGGGAAAAGCGTAAAAAGAAACATGACATCTTTGTCCTAGCATATAATCTTTCATTTGTTACACGGAATATATTTTTACGTACCAAGCTTTTGTAAACGTAATTGTGCTTGCACATTTCATGGTCGTACCGTTTATGCTATTATGCTAGTCTTATACGCGATATTTGAAAACAGTGGTGACTCGTCAAGTGGCAAATCACTCCCTTGGTTTGATATTTATAAATCAATCATTGCATAGTAAAATCTTATGAAATTTTTTTCGTAGCTTGTTTAATTTTATCTGAACCAACAACATAGTATGCTAGAACTTTTGCCATCCGATTTGCGAAATATTTCAGGAATGTATTTCAGAGTGGTTCAGACTAATGTGATTCCACAATTAAATCGAGTCCCAGATTGCCTCTAAGAATTATACAAGACTACCTTAGACTAGTAGATACTGCTATTCTTTGGTCCTGTGCGGAGGGGAATATATTCCCCTATCTAATTTTGATATATCTTGTTCTCTGAGCGTTTAGCACTTGTGTACTATATTTAGGTCAAACTATGTCATTGTACTTAGGAATTTTGTATTGTAAGTTTTCAGTAATTTCTTTCATTGATATTTTATTACACTCCAACGTTAATGACTATATCTCAAGAACTTGCGCGCAATAATATTATCTCTTTATATACATATATTCATGCAGAGGTCGCTGATTTGTAATCTCGTTCGAAGTGAGTTTCTATGATTGAGGAAACATTTACTGAGAATACTTCTTGTTATACATAGTCATCAACATTCGAATTAAACTATTTCTTGAAATTATGGAGTTGAAGGGATCGTGCGAGCTTTTAAATGCTTATTGAAATGCACGTCACATGCTTTTATGTGGTACTTATATTCTACCTGTGATTTTAAACAAATTTACTAGTCAGCTTGTATTGTACATTGATCCCAGAAACATCTAGCTTATACATAAGATATAGATATCAGCTTTGTACCGAAAAGCAATCTGTAAATCAGCACAAGCAAATCTGGGTGCGTCGAAATCTTAGCTGCGAATTAGCCGCCTGAATATATCGATCATCTGGACGTGCAATGCACGTCTTTTCGAACTTCTACTCGTACTAATCCTCAGTCAGATCAGATCGTTTGAAATTTATTTATTGAGAATAATTCTGTAAGATACATTATTGACATAAGGCATCAAAGTAGGTTGAATTATTGACTGTGCTCGCGGCTACTTCGATAGCTAAGTTATTTGCAATCTCTTTAAACTAATTGTAAGAAATAATTTAAACATTAAAACATGAATATATATTGTCAAGACGTACTTTTCCCATTGTATTAAATAATGAACTTCAAGCAACAGTTAATAAAAATAATTCACTCGGAAACAACAAATTTCTTATTGTAGCTTTAAGGTGCTTGCCTACGCAATTCCACCAGACCTGAAAACATTGGGGAAAAAGGTGCCATTAAACGGAATATTTTGGCCTAGGCACCGCAATCAATGAAACAAAATACGTCGCGCAATTCTATGTGCGACTCCGAACACGTACGGCCCAAAAAATGTTTTTTGTTACGCAAAAATAGAGAAGATATCCATATAAAACGGTTTCGGTTCGTTATCAATGTTTTCAGGTCTGGTGGAATTGCGTATAGGCAAGCACCTTAAGTGTATGAATTCAATTTTATTCATACCTAAATGGTAATGGACTCTAGTTTTGGTGGTAAAAGAGCAGGTAAGAGTGCTGCGGGCAGAACATTTCATCAGTAAGTACACAAATGGATTATAATTTTGGTCGTTATTTATTTTCCCTAAGGTTAGAGTTAGGTTACTTCGCATCTAGCATTATGCTGCTAGATATTTCTTGAGAAAATTAAATATCACATACAGATCAGTATTTCACTTGAAATTCTCATACAAAATTTATGTACGTGTGCACAATTGAATTCATCAATTACGCAGTTTTTCCAACTTAAATATATGTAGTTCATTTACTGTCGTTCGAATTTACCGCCATATTAGGTGTCAAATTGCCACCAACCTTGAGCTTTCACTTGTCACAGCGAGCGGCGGCTAAAAGGCCGCGCGTACCCTATTCAGTGTATAATAGAGATCAGTGGCTGTGATTGGTCGGTGCTGCCTGTGAGTGACTGTACACTGTTCACGATCTCCGTAGGTGATCCGGTACAGAAAGTTTGTGCTCCAGGCTTTAGAGGGCAACGCGCACTACGCGGAAGCGAAGCGTGGCGAACGGAAGAAAACAGTGGTGTATCGTATTTTATAATGAAAATTATGCACGCTTTTAGAAGTAACTACAGAAAATAGTCAATGCACCACTCTTTTCTTCCGTTCGCTGCACTTCGCTTCCGCGTAGTGCGCGTTGGCCTTAATTTTCAAAAACAATAAAATGTGTTCTCCAAACCCGTTGCCGATAATACAGCTGATGCAGAAGTTAGTTATTTGATATCGCATTTGTTGGAATATATAATATAGCTTTAGTCTAAATAATCACTTCATAAGATATATGAGTCCAAAAACTACTCGATGGAGAGAGTGCCGGAGGGTTGATGTAAATATAAACAAAAGATAGAACTTAGAGTTCTTTATAGTTAGGGATGATATTCATCTGGTCTAATGACTGGTTCTTAGTCTTAGAAAGAACTGAATAGAGTACAGACGTTCCTTCCTCGAGAAATATATTTAATAAAGAAAACATTAATAGTTAAATCCACTGAGCAAATCATTATTTACCAACCCATTTCCAATAGGTTATGGGCCCAGATCACATCGTGTATTAACTGTGTATTTTAGAAATAATTTAGTGTAATTAAACTGTAAAAGTTTCAGTGTTTGAATGTATAGTATTAAGTGCAAGTGACAATGAATAAATCTAAGGACAGGAGAAATATAGAGCCATTCAATGGCAGCAAATACATTGCTTGGAAACATAGAATACGTAACTTACTTTACGAACTTGACGTGCTTGACGTCATTGACGAAGAATCGCCTGATCCAATGAGAAGAAAGTGGATAAAAAAGGAAAGAATTGCTAAATGTGTAATCGTCGAGTATTTGGCTGACGCATACCTCAAATACGATACACCTGGAAGTACTGCAAAATCCATTCTAACGAGTTTGAATGCCATTTATGAGAGAAAAAGTGCTGCCACTGAAGCGTCGGTTCGTAATCGGTTGAGCCGATTGAAAATGAAAAGTGATACACAATTAAAAGACCATTTCGAATGTTTTGATGATTTAATAACAGAGCTAGGAGCTGCAGGCGTGTCTGTGACTGAGAGTCAAAAGGTTTCATATTTGCTAACCAGTCTTCCTGCGACGTATGAAACTGTATCAACGGTAATAGAGACAATGACAGAAGACAAAATTACGTTGGATTTTGTGAAAACAAGGCTTCTGGACCATGAAACAAAAATTAAAAATGGAAGTGAAGATACGAGTGCGAAAGGGCAAACGCAGAGGTCAAAATAGAAGCGTGTAACAGCGATTTGCGCGAGCTCGGGTGTTACCCGCGGAAACTACGACCTATTATCAAATAAGACGCCAACGTTTACCTCCTCCAAACCAGCGACGTAAGGTTGGGCGCCAGGCTTCTGTTCGAAGCCCTCTCTCTCTCTCTCTCGCTCCGACTAGCTAGTTGGTAGAGGGATAGTTCGTGGGGGCGAGAAATAAAAATACTCAACACTAATGAATATATTTGTTACGAAATTATTTATTAAAAAGCAAAAAAGAAAAAGATAACATTATTTTGTTCAGCCTGTTATCTGGCTTCGGTTTTTACCACCGCTACTCTATGTTTTTAAATACTACTGGACTAGAAGATAACAATACTATAATATGACATAAGTGACTCTACTCTAACTTGAATAAAAGAAAAAGAAATTAGGTAATACGACTGACTTTATCACCGACTCAGGGACTTCGCCTTCTCCCTACTACCTGCTGGAGATCCAGCTGCTCAGCCTGATTTCGAGCTCTGCGCTCTATTCTCTGGCTGACAGCTGATCGCTCGACAGCAGGGAGGGGAAGGGGATCGGGACTCGGTACTCTGCCGCGAGAGTTCTCTGACACGCTAGCAGACAACTGCGACGCGTGACGTCAGAGGACTCGGGCAAGATGGCGTCGGCTCTGGATTTGCGAATTCTGCGCAGCGACTGCAAAAGCGGCTCGCAGTCGCGCAGACTCGACAGCCACAAGGAACAACAACAGGTTCAAACTCGCCGGGACTCAACGGCCATGCGGTACTGGATTAACTTCGGGACTGGGGACGGTACTTGGGGAACGAAGAGTTTTTCGGGACTATGACTCGAGACTTGAAGGGGTTCTCGGGACTCGGGGGAAGAATTTAGGGTTAGACTTGGGCTGGATTTATCGGATAGATCCTACCTGATCGTACGTTTCCTTGGCCTCGTGGTCGGCTCACTGTCCGGGGGCAAGCAAGGGTCGTAATAAATCCAAATCGGTAGCAATCAAGTCCAATAATCGAAATCTCAAGTCCAGAAGAAATAGCAGGGGATCACAATAAAACAATAGCACCAATAAACTCTCCACAACTCTACACTAAACACAACTCTCTCGATTCACTGATAAGGACGCACGTGATTACTCAACGGCAGTAAGACCATGAATGAACGACTCTTCGTTTCCGGGATGCTAATTACCTACCCTCGCCGTTCGTCCTGTGAGCGCTAGCCGTCATCGATAGACCAATCCGATGATCTACGATCGATATGGCCGCGCTAGGACGAAGGCGGCAGATATTCGAATTAGCTAACGGTACTTTTCGGGCATAAGGGCTTACATACGTTCGTTTAGGCTGGTACGGAGGAGGTCCAAACGTTTGCCACGTTACAACACTCCTCCGCCAAACGGAACGTACGGGGTTACCGGACGCTTCCGCAACCTCCGACTCTACCAGCCTTTTTTTTTTTTTTTTTTTTTTTTTTTTTTTTTTTTTTTTACTCTCTCTTAATCTACTCAGTCTTATTGAGTTTGTTCTCTGTTTCGAGGCTAGGAGGAGGGGCGAGCAATCACGGGCTATTAGGAATTAGGGGCTGGGTTCGGTACTCAATTCGAGACTGTTTTTCGGGACTGAACTCGGGACTTGATTTCGGGACTTTTTCTCTCTCGGGACTCGTTTGGGGTTTCGGCAGTAGGGGAGGGAGGGTTTATTGAAGGCGGCGGAGGACCGCGATGACCGCCGCGACTAATTCGGGGTCAGGGTCTCTCGACGCCGGGGCTCGGATCGGGCTCCGTGGAGCTCTCCTTCCAGTTCGGGGTGGCTCTCTCGTGGCGGGGGCAGTCGAGGCTCGTCTTTGAGGCTCCTGCCTCTCCTGGGCTCCTCTTCTTGGCGGGGGAGTCGGCTCGGCCATGATGTGGGCCGCATAGGCCAGCTCCCAGGTCTGGCGATGGGTCGGGCAGGTTCTGGCCGTATATCCGCGCCATCCGCAGATATAACAGTGCGCGTGCCTAGGTCTCGGGCAGCGCGCGTACCTATGGCCCTCTTCGTCACACGCCCAACAACGACGGCTGTCTGGCGGCGGCGGGCCTTGGTACGAGGCAGGATGTGGCGGCAAGGACGAGTGGGCCGGGGTCGTGAGAGGGGCTACAAAGGAAGCGGGAGGGGGGTAGGGTCGGTCCATCAATCCGATCAGACGACCAGGTGGACGGGAAGGACCGGGGTTGTAGCGGGGGGGTGAGGGATCCGGACGGATAAAGTCCTCGGGAACAAACTCCCGGGGTGCCGTTAAGCGGCGTATGGGTGGCCCAGGCGGCGTCTCTGCCAAGCTCGCCACACTCGCGACCGATGGCGACATCGGTCGAGTAGTGCGACGGCGGTTACGCGGCCTGTTGCGGCGACGGCGACGTCTGCTACGGCGCTCGGGGGCGGAAGTAGTAGGGACGGGGGTAGGTGTCGGTGCTCGGACCGGCACTCGTCGACGGAACGGGTTCGGGGGGTTGGAGCCCGCCTCTGGCTGAAGGCCGGGGTTCTCCTGCGGTACTAGGGGGGTTGGGGTTTCCGAGGCCAGGACGCCCACGGTTGCCACGGGCTCTGGGGGGTCTACCCCGCGATCTCCGGGAGGTGCTACCACCTCTTCCTCGTCCATCGGCTCGGACAAGCTCGCTAGGACCGTCGGAGGGGCTTCCTGGAGGAGCTGGGACGTCCGTTCCATCTCCAGGGAGAGGGTCGACTCCCGTCGGAAGGGCTCGTGGCGGAGGTAGTCTAGGCCCTGGTGGCGGTCCTCCAGGTCGGGCGGGACTAGGGTGGCTCTCCAATCTTCCGGGGCCGTCCAGCTGCCGATCAGGCGCCGGGGCGGGCCCTGACTGCGGCTCCTCCGCATCGTCGTCGCTACTCTCTCTCTCTCTTTCTCCTCTCTCGTCTCTCTGTAAAAGGTCAGGTATAAGCGAGTTGTCAACAATGCGGGGGGGTGGAGGTTCGGGAGAAGCGGGACTAAGCTCTGGGGAAAGTCTCAAGCCATTTGGAATAGCAGTAAGGTCCGCTTGTGCGGGGTGATACGGTTTAAGGTCCTTGATATGGACCTTGCCCGCTGGGTTACCTTCAGTATCCGTTATAGTATAAACAGTCGGACTTCTCCGACGTTTTATAACGAAGGGACCGCTAAACTTAGCCGACAGCTTTGAGGCGATGTAGTTCGCAGCTGATGACAACACATGTTGTCGGCGTAAGACGAGGTCGCCTGGCTTAAACTCGAGGTCTCGGCGTCCTCGGTTGTAGTACCGAGCCTGACGTTCGGTTGCATCCTCGAGGTTTTGAGCGACTAGATCTCGTAAGGCGTCCAGCCTTCTGATGCGACTCTCCCATTCCTCTGGTGTCTGTAAGGTAATCACCGGGGGACCTTCCACGTCTCTCCTCACGGTTTTCGGGGGCCTTAGCTCTCGCCCGAAATTTAGAAAGGCTGGTGAGACTTTCGTGGAGCTGTGAATGGCGGAATTGACTGCAAAACGGAACTCGGGTAAATGTCTATCCCACTCGCGATGATCGCCTTCTAAGAAGGTGGTGATCATCGTCTTGATCACCCGATTCACTCTCTCGACGGGGTTGGCTTGGGCATGGTAGGGAGGGATAGTGGTGTGGTAAATGCCTAGGTCCTGACACGCGGCCGTTATAATTTTATTCGAAAATTCGGTGCCGTTGTCGGTCAGAAGGACCTCGGGAATTCCCCAGCGATAGAAGACCAGCTCTTCCAACGACTTGAGGATAGCCGGGCCGTTTGCTTTACGCAGCGGCGCGCATTCCACCCACTTAGTAAAAAGATCTTGGATCACCAAGACGTAGACGAATCCTTGGCGACTCGGTGGGAATGGACCCATAATATCCGCGGCGATCGCGGTAAAAGGTGCCTCGGTGACTCGGCGACCCATCAGACCTCGTGGTCCGGTCTGGTCTACCTTGCACCGTTGACATTCCTCGCAGGCGCGAATAAACTGTACCACGTCTCGATATATTCCGGGCCAGTAATAGAGGAGAGCCACGCGCGCGTAGGACTTCTCTACTCCAAGGTGACCTGAGGTAGGGAGGGAATGGGCTTCTCTAAGGGCGGCAGTACGTCTCTCTAAGGGTAATACTAGTTTCCAGGGATCCAAATCGGGTAGAAGGGGGTCAGCCAAAGGGTCGACCTTGTGTCGGTACAATCGGCCTTCTTCCACCTTCCAGTTCGGATACTGGACTGGCATTTTCTCGACTGCCTCTACTCTTCTCCGGTACCAGGGATCAAGGGTTTCCTCTACGGTAGCTACTGGGACAGGGGTTGGTTCGGGTATACGACTTAACGCGTCGGGGACGTGGTGCAAGGCTCCTTTGCGATGTATGATTTCAAAATCATACTCAAGCAATTCCAACGCCCACCGAGCAAGTCGACCCGTTGGGTTGTGTAGGTTATGTAGCCACCGCAGGCTACTATGATCGGTAATCACGGTAAAATGATAACCCTCGAGATAGGGACGGAACTTCCGGACTGACCATAAAACAGCGAGACATTCGCGTTCTGTGACGGTGTACTTTCGTTCAGTTTCCGTAAGCGACCTGCTCGCGTACGCTATCACGTGCTCTACGTCCTGTACGCTCTGAGTAAGGACGGCACCGATGCCGTAATCGCTCGCGTCGGTCTGTAACGTGAAGGGTTGGGTAAAATCGGGACAAGCTAAGGTCGGGGGTGTGACTAGAGCGGTCTGAAGAGCTTCGAACGCCTGTTGTTGTTCTTCCTCCCATTGCCAACGGCGGCTTTTCTTCAGAAGACTATTCAGCGGTTCTGCCTTCGTCGCGAAATCGTCAATAAAACGTCGGTACCAAGAAGCCATACCAAGGAATCTCCTTACTTGTTTAACGGTACTCGGAACCGGGTAGTTGACTATCGCTTCGACCTTTTCCGGGTCGGCTTGAAGGCCGTCACGGTTGACTCGGAACCCCAAGTATTTTACTTCGGACCGGCAAAACTCGCATTTATCTGGGTTGATAGTGAGTCCGGCGTCCGTGATTTTACTTAGGACTCGCGTCAACCATCTCAGGTGGTCCTCGAACGTCTCGTTCACGATTATTACGTCGTCTAGGTAGACGAAGACGTGAGGTTCCATTTCGGGACCAATCAAGCGATCCATCAGGCGTTGGAACGTCGCGGGGGCGCCTGATAAGCCATAAGGCATTCGCTTGAATTGAAACAAACCGCGACCAGGAACGGTAAACGCGGTTATCTCCCGACTCTCTCTCTCTAACGGGACTTGGAAGTACGCCTGACTCAAGTCCAAGGTAGTGATATACTTCGCCTCGCGGAGTTTATCTAGGATACTATTCATGTGCGGTAAGGGGTACGCATCCTTTTTAGCTACCTGATTCACTTTTCGGAAATCGAGACAAAAGCGGTACTTTCCGGAGGGTTTTCGGATCATCACGATCGGATTCGACCATTCGCTATTCGAAGGCTCAATAATATCTCCGGCCAACATGGCATCTATTTCCGCGTACATGTATTCGCGTACTTTCGGGGAGACTTGATAGTACCGTTGTTTGATCGGAGGGTGGCCCTGAACCTCGATACGATGGATCGCGAGATCGGTAGTTCCGGGATGGGGGTGATGTGGGGGTAAGATTCGGGCTAACAGGTTATCTAGTCGGGACTTCTCGAGGTGAGTGAGCTCGGTTAAGCCGGCACACTCGTTTTCCGGGGAATCCGCGACTTGGGGGTCTCTCTCTTGGGTATCGGGGAACTCTGTCGGTACCGCTACGTTAGTTTGCCAGTTCCGCTTCCGGAAGTCTACTACGAATCCGAATGCTTCTAACGTATCCATGCCGAGGATACACGCGTAATGGAATGAGGGGGCGACTCGAACTAGGATTGGTAACGTTACCTCGCCTATGCGTACAGGCATTTCCATTTCTCCTGTTACTGAATCTATCGCGCCATTGGGGTACATTACGTTGCATCGGGTGAGCGGCGTTAAACTGGACTCGAAATCGCGGAACTGTTCCATAGCTGGTCCACCGATATACGTTCGGCTGGAACCAGGATCGAAAAGGGCTCTAAGGGATCTTCCAGCTACCTCGATATCTAAGTAATATCGGGGATCTCTCTTCGAGGCGGGGCTAGGAGTATGGTTGCTCGAGAGTTCTTGGGGAGGGGAGGGTCCTCGCGAAACGGAGGAATAGGTAGGGACCCTGCCTACCGATTCCCGTTGGCGTTTCCCGGAGTGGGTCTCGAACAACGGCGGCAGCTCGCGTCGATTTCTCCGGGGGTCCTGCAGCGTGAGCATGCCGTATAAGACGGGGGATGGGGACACTCTCTAATGAAATGACCCGGAGCATAACACCTAAAACAACTAGCTGACCATCCGGTATTCGCGTTACGCATCGCATAGGCGGCCGGGGGGTTGCAGGTTGGTCGGGTTTGAGCCTCGGGGGATGTAGCGGGGTGGGAGAAGGGCATGGTTAACAGGGAAGGTATTCGGTTCGCCTGAGTCGAAGGTCGGTCAGAAGCGGAGGTCGCTTCCTTCCTCCGATTATCCCTGTTCCTCGGGCGGGACTTCGACTGGGGCTTCTCTAGGGCTGCGGTTGGCGCTGTACTGGTCGTAGGAGCGACTCCTGTTCCACGCACAGTCGCCTGAGGCGCGTTAGCGTTGACTGCGGGGGGTCTGTAGGCCAACTCCGGCAGCAACGTACTCTCAGGGGCTGGAGGGGGTGCATACGCTCGGTCCATCGCCCGGACAGACTCCAGCTGTCGGCCGGCTGCCTGTAAGGCGGCGAACGAGTCAACGTCCGAGCGAGCGATTGCGGCTCGATACGTCGGGTGTAGATTGGCATATGCCAAATCTAGCTGTTCCCTTTCCGGCCAAGGATTAGGGAGGCTGCTCAGGATCACCCTTAAACAAGTCAGATAGTGAGCTATTCGTTCCGTTGGGGCTTGGGTACGTCGGCGAGCTTCTTCTCGCAACCTGATCTCGTAGTTAACTTCACCGAACTGGCTTCGAAAGGCAGTGATGAAATCGGACCAGGAGCGCCACTCGTGATGCGTAAGGCGGTACCACTGTAGGGCGATATCTGTGAGCATGAAAGGGAGGGCGCCGAGGACATCACTATCACTCAGGCGACTACCTCTCCGACTTTCCGTGATTCTCTTTAGAAACTCTTCGCCACTAGCATCTCCGGCGCCCGAAAACGATAATTTCCATCTCTGTACTATTTCATTGGGGTCCCTGACTCGGGTTGACGAGGGGGTGGGGGATCTAGGTATGGGGGTAGGGGGTGGTGTGCCAGGAATACCGACTGTAACGGTAGGTATGGCTACCACTTGACACGGTGTACTCTCTTGGACTTGGGGAGAAACTCTTTCTGGGATTTGAGAGGCTATAGGGACTTGGGGATGGACTCTTTCGGGGATTTGGGGTGAGGTAGGCACTTGGGGAGGAACTCTATCTGGGAATTGGGAATAGGTTGGGACTTGGGGAGGAACTCTCTCGGGGAATTGGGAATAGGTTGGAACTTGGGGAGGAACTCTCTCGGGGAATTGGGAATAGGTTGGAACTTGGGGAGGAACTCTCTCTGGGAACTGGGGGAAGGTAAGGGGGTACTCTCTAGGATAGAAGGTGGGGGGCGGAACTGGGGAGGAAACAATCTTGATGATTCTCGGTTGAACCGGGCTCCTCTGGGGAGTGCGGGGTAATTGAGGAGTAGGACAACGTACGGGTGGGGGTGCAGAAGTTGAGTGTAACTCTCGGTGAATAGGGACAAACGCACTGCGGCGTAGGGGATGTTCCTCAGTAGGAGGATACCTGGGGTGTTCCGTATGGAGTAGGGAATGAAAGTAAGGGAACTCTGGGACTCTAGGGTATGGGGGATTTCCTGGGGTACTCCAAGGGTGACCGGTGAGCTGGGGAGGGGGTGCAACCATTGCGTCTTCGCCTCGGACGAGTTCCTCCTGGAACCGTACACGAGAGCGACCTACTCCCAGCGTTCGTCCGGTTGATGCATAATCGGGAGGGGGTACTGTTCGGTGGCCTAGGGGGGTACTATTGTACGTAGAAGGGCCTGTAACTGCACTTTGGGGGGGTGTCGGAACTATATGACGCGGTGAGGGAACGGGGGTAGCCTGTTCTTGAACCGGGGATGTCCGTCTTCTAGGAGAGGGCACTGGGGGTTCTCCACGCGGAGAAGGAACGGGGATAACTCTACGAGGGGAGGGGACGGGGGTTTCTCCACGAGGAGAGGGGACAGGGGTCTCCCTACGGGGTGAGGGGATCGGTGGAGGTGTACGAGGCCGCGGGGGAGGTGGTGATCTAAGACGAGAACTAGCATCTTGGCCTGACCGGGTTGGTCCGGTCGGTAACTCATCTTCCTCAACCACCCACGTGATGTTTCTATCTCTGGAGAGTTCGTGGTATCTCATTAACCTCCAACGAGCGTCGGTAGGCGTGCCTTCCGGATTTAGGTGGTATCGGCGAAGAAGCGTTCTCAGTGCTTCGTCCGATAGTCCGCATATCCATTCCACGATTCCTCCAGTATCGTCAGGGCGAATGCCCATGCGAGGATATACCTCGCGACCGGGGGTGGAAGTTCTATTCTCCATGTTATTAGAGGGTTCTTGCGAAGACGACCCTGTGGTTTGCGGACGGGACCAGTTCTCAAAGAACCAGACCATATGACGAAGGGGGGGGGGTTACTCGATAACAATCGTGATAAGGTCAACGTTAGGCAAAATCAACAAATAAAAGAAAACACAGAATAGGGGTGAGTTCGGCCGTTACCCGAAGTATTTTTATTTCGGGCCCCACGTTGGGCGCCAAATTTGTAACAGCGATTTGCGCGAGCTCGGGTGTTACCCGCGGAAACTACGACCTATTATCAAATAAGACGCCAACGTTTACCTCCTCCAAACCAGCGACGTAAGGTTGGGCGCCAGGCTTCTGTTCGAAGCCCTCTCTCTCTCTCTCTCGCTCCGACTAGCTAGTTGGTAGAGGGATAGTTCGTGGGGGCGAGAAATAAAAATACTCAACACTAATGAATATATTTGTTACGAAATTATTTATTAAAAAGCAAAAAAGAAAAAGATAACATTATTTTGTTCAGCCTGTTATCTGGCTTCGGTTTTTACCACCGCTACTCTATGTTTTTAAATACTACTGGACTAGAAGATAACAATACTATAATATGACATAAGTGACTCTACTCTAACTTGAATAAAAGAAAAAGAAATTAGGTAATACGACTGACTTTATCACCGACTCAGGGACTTCGCCTTCTCCCTACTACCTGCTGGAGATCCAGCTGCTCAGCCTGATTTCGAGCTCTGCGCTCTATTCTCTGGCTGACAGCTGATCGCTCGACAGCAGGGAGGGGAAGGGGATCGGGACTCGGTACTCTGCCGCGAGAGTTCTCTGACACGCTAGCAGACAACTGCGACGCGTGACGTCAGAGGACTCGGGCAAGATGGCGTCGGCTCTGGATTTGCGAATTCTGCGCAGCGACTGCAAAAGCGGCTCGCAGTCGCGCAGACTCGACAGCCACAAGGAACAACAACAGGTTCAAACTCGCCGGGACTCAACGGCCATGCGGTACTGGATTAACTTCGGGACTGGGGACGGTACTTGGGGAACGAAGAGTTTTTCGGGACTATGACTCGAGACTTGAAGGGGTTCTCGGGACTCGGGGGAAGAATTTAGGGTTAGACTTGGGCTGGATTTATCGGATAGATCCTACCTGATCGTACGTTTCCTTGGCCTCGTGGTCGGCTCACTGTCCGGGGGCAAGCAAGGGTCGTAATAAATCCAAATCGGTAGCAATCAAGTCCAATAATCGAAATCTCAAGTCCAGAAGAAATAGCAGGGGATCACAATAAAACAATAGCACCAATAAACTCTCCACAACTCTACACTAAACACAACTCTCTCGATTCACTGATAAGGACGCACGTGATTACTCAACGGCAGTAAGACCATGAATGAACGACTCTTCGTTTCCGGGATGCTAATTACCTACCCTCGCCGTTCGTCCTGTGAGCGCTAGCCGTCATCGATAGACCAATCCGATGATCTACGATCGATATGGCCGCGCTAGGACGAAGGCGGCAGATATTCGAATTAGCTAACGGTACTTTTCGGGCATAAGGGCTTACATACGTTCGTTTAGGCTGGTACGGAGGAGGTCCAAACGTTTGCCACGTTACAAGCGGTAGAAGCTCACATCAGTTCACAGGGTTCAAGTCTGACAAGTATTCATACCAAGGAAAATGTCATCAGTGTGGACGAATAGGGCATAAAATGATGGAGTGTATCTACTATAAGAAAAATCAACAATACAGAGCGGAAAGAAACAAAGCAGCTCACACAGTCCAAATGATGCGGAAGGAGTCAGAAAATAACACATCGGGCTTTGCCTTTATGACTGGAGAGTATCAAGCCAACCACAGCAACAAATTAATGTTTCTGTTGGACTCTGGAGCATCGGATCATCTCATCAATACGGACAACATGTTTTCAAGTGTAATTGAGTTGCATCCACTGATGAAAATCTTCGTGGCGAAGAATAAAGAATTCGTTACAGCAACAAAGAAGGGAAAAATCCATGTGACGAGCAATATGGGATTTAAAGCTGTTCTCGATGACGTCCTTTACAGTCCAGAGGTTCCATACAATTTGTTGTCTGTAAGGAAAATGCAGCGGGCAGGGATGAGTATCACCTTTAATGCAAAAGGAGTACAGATAAGCAAAAATGATAAACTGGTAATGTATGGTAAGCCCTCAAATAATCTAATAGCTGTTGATTTTGAAGTCACAAAAAGGGTAAATGTTAGTAATTCTCAAGTATATAATGTAAATAGGAATGATTATGATTTGTGGCATAAGCGATTAGGTCACATGAGTAAAACGAAATTCCAAGAGCTGAAAAATAAAGAAATGGTCCAGGATATGAGTTATCTCGAAAAAGTAACTCCGACCGATGATCTTTGTGAGGCTTGTATAAACGGTAAACAAACTCGATTGCCATTTGAAAGAGCGAAAGATAAGAGTCACGTAAAAAGACCATTGTTTATAGTCCACACGGACGTATGTGGTTCGATCGCTCCCCCAACCATCAATAGTAAAAATTATTATGTATCATTTGTCGATGAATTTACGCACTATTGTGTGACGTATTTGATTACACATAAGTCAGAAGCTTTCTCGGTTTTCAAAGATTATGTTGCAAAGAGTGAGGCTCATTTTGATTTAAAGATCGTGAATTTGTATTGTGATAACGGTGGAGAATATTTATCGAATGAAATGAAAGACTATTGCGTTCAAAAGGGAATCTGCTATCACTTGACTGTTCCATACACTCCTCAGTTAAATGGAGTTGCGGTACGTATGAACCGAACGATAACCGAAAGAGCACGTGCGATGGTAAACGGTGCAGGTTTAGAAAAAGATTTTTGGGGAGAAGCAGTTTTAACTGCTACGTACCTGATAAATTTAACTCCGACAAAAGCTCTAAAGATTGATAAAACCCCATTTGAATTGTGGCACGGTAAGAAGCCTAAAATGAAGTATTTGAAGATTTTCGGTTCAACAGTTTACATACATAATAAAATCAGGAAGCGGAAATTTGATGAAAAATCCTGGAAAGGCATTCTAGTTGGATTTGAACAAAACGGGTATAAAGTTTGGGATGTTGAGCATGAAAAATTCATGACAGTAAGAGATGTTATTGTAGATGAGGTAAATTACTTGAAATCTCGGCCAGTGATAAAAGGGGTCAATCATAAGAAAACCTCTTGTAAAACTGATGTTTCTGACACATCGTCAAAATCAGTAGAATTGCAAAATAAATCTGATATTGATAAATCAGATAGGTATAAGCAAAGTAAGTCTGATATTGATAAATCAGATAGGTATAAACGAAGTAAATCTGATATTGATAAATCAGATAGGTATAAACTAAGTCAATCTGATATTGATAAATCAGATAGGTTAATGCAAAGTAAGTCTGATATTGATAAATCAGATAGGTTGATGAGAAGTAATTCTGATAATAATGGTAAATCAGAAACACTGCAGCCGATTGATATAAAAGTAATAGAAAATCCTGAGTTTGGTAAATCTGTAATTGAAACAGATATATGCGATAATATGAGGCGCGAAAATAGTCGAGAGCAAACAGATAAAGTCGAGACTAGAAGAAGTGAGAGAATTAAACAACGCCCTCCTATTTCGTATGATAAAACTGAGACGCCTAATGATTACCTCTTGTGCGCTCAGTCCGTTGTTTATAAAGTACCCACCTCATTCGAGGAAATTAAAACACGCGATGACAGAGTCAAATGGGAGCGAGCGATTCAAGATGAAATAAATTCATTAATCACAAATAGAACATGGACATTGGTATCGAAGCCAAGAGATAAAAATATTGTTGACTGTAAATGGGTATTTGCGATTAAAAACGATGAATTTGGGAATCCAATGAAATACAAAGCTCGGCTCGTTGCTCGTGGTTTCACCCAAGAGTATTTGATAGATTACGAAGTGACATATGCACCAGTTGCAAGAATTTCTAGTTTCAGATTCATAGTCGCTTTTTCAAACCAGGATAATTTGTTAGTTCATCACATGGATGTGAAAACGGCATTTTTAAATGGTATATTAAAAGAAGAAATTTACATGGAAGTTCCAGAAGGAGTAAAAAGCAATAAAAATCAAGTTTGCAAATTGAACAAAGCTTTGTACGGTTTGAAACAAGCTGCGAGATGTTGGTTCGAAATGTTTGAAAAAGCTCTTGTAGAAAATAGTTTCCGAAATTCATTAAGTGATCGTTGTATCTACATTCTAGATAAAGAAAATATATCACAGAATATATATGTGGTACTTTATGTAGACGATCTTGTGATTGCGACTGCTAACATTGAGACAATAGGAAGCTTTAAAAATTATTTAATGAATAAATTTCGTATGATAGATTTAAGTGACATCAAATTATTTTTAGGAATAAAAATAGAGAGAAACAATGGAAAATTGACATTGGATCAAAGTGCATATAATAAAACTGTTCTAGACAAGTTCAAAATGCGCGATTGTAAATCAGTTAGTACACCTCTCCCTAATAAATTAGACTATGTAGCTTTAGACTCTGATGAAAAATATGATGCACCTTGTCGAAGTTTGATTGGATGTTTGATGTATATAATGATTTGTACAAGACCTGATTTATGTACAGCAGTAAATATTTTGAGTTGATATGCAAATAAAAACAACAAAGAACTTTGGAAAAATTTAAAAAGGGTTCTAAGATATCTAAAGGGGTCAGCTGATATTAAATTACCCTATGTTGAAAATGATTATGAAAATCTCTTAAGTGGTTATGTTGATTCTGATTGGGGAGGTGGTGATGGAACAGATCGAAAGAGCACAACGGGCTGGTTGTTTAAATTGTACGAACGATGCACGATCTGTTGGAACACAAAGAAACAAGCCACGATAGCAAGCTCTTCTACAGAAGCAGAGTACATGGCTTCACATGACGCCGTAAAAGAGGCACTTTGGTTAAAATCATTGGCAATTAGCATTGACGCATATATTTCGGATCCAATTACAATTTACGAAGACAATACTGGTTGTATTAGTATAGCAAATAATCCAAGCAGTCACAAACGATCAAAACATATTGACATAAAGTATCACGTCTCGAGAGAACAAGTCGAGAAAGGTGTAATAAAACTAAAATTCATTCCCACAGGTAGCGAACTGGCTGACGGACTGACCAAGCCACTGCCAGTAGTGTAATTCCTGGAGTTCAGAGCTGGAATAGGCCTGGAATAACCACATTTGTGCCTAACAATTATTTTGTCTCTTATATATAACAAGAGTCTTTAATGATCTGATTGGGTTTTTTCTGGGTTTCCCCAATCCTATGCAACGAATGTTGGATCATATGTAGTAGCCCCAGAGATAAAGAGAAAGCGCGAGGAAGGTCTGTCATAAGTACAATAGAAATAAGGATCAAATGTAATATTGAATTAAGGATCAGTTTAGAGTTTGATACACAGTTAATAGCACATTTAATTTAAAAGATAATCGATTAATTTTTGAGGAAGCGTGTTGGAATATATAATATAGCTTTAGTCTAAATAATCACTTCATAAGATATATGAGTCCAAAAACTACTCGATGGAGAGAGTGCCGGAGGGTTGATGTAAATATAAACAAAAGATAGAACTTAGAGTTCTTTATAGTTAGGGATGATATTCATCTGGTCTAATGACTGGTTCTTAGTCTTAGAAAGAACTGAATAGAGTACAGACGTTCCTTCCTCGAGAAATATATTTAATAAAGAAAACATTAATAGTTAAATCCACTGAGCAAATCATTATTTACCAACCCATTTCCAATAGCATTTAATTGCAAACAAGTCGAAACCATTCACAGAAGGGGAATTCACCAGTGAATGTTTAATTAAAACCGCTGAGTTTTCCTCCCGAGTGATAGTCCTGAGAAACTATGATTCACCTCTGAATGAATTGGTATGTTTAACAACTGATGGTGCTGCTGCCATGACCGATACTTCTAATGGGATTATTGAAAAACTAAAAGAAACGTGTGAACATAAACAGCATTCGTTCAAACACTTTCATTGAATCATACACCAAGAAGCCCTGTATTTCAAAGTTTAAAAAATGGACTAAAAGTATCTAAAGTTATGAATTTCATTTGTGCACGTGGACTCAACTATCGTCAATTTGCTATGTTCCTAGACGATTTGGGATCCGAACATACAGATCTGCCTTACACACGGAAATTCGTTGGCTTTCCTTTTTTTTTCTTTAAACCTTCGGCTTATCTCCTGTGTAGGGAATATAGCCTAGGCTTTCGAGTCATTAAGTTTTGAAACGTCTCTTTGAATTGTTGGACGTCATTATACTTTCTTTGCCACGGAGTAAAGTTTATAGGAATCGTTAATAAAAAATTATAGGAAGAAGTACCATACAGTAGCGTACTGGTGGAAGATACTTGCAATATGGTAGATTCTACAATACCGTAAGGGAATTTTTACTGTATACGTATTACTACGTGGTAAAGCAAGAATCGCTATACTAACTGTGACGTTGCAATTTTGCAGGCGTCACTAAGATGCCTTTAGCCTATCCTTTATTAGTTAGTATCGCACGAGAGAGATTTACCGCCGTCTAGACCCTTGGGAAACAAGCGACACACCTAAATATTCAGCAATAGGGTTAGACTAATTTAGAGTGTTCTTTTGTTAATGTACGACGAGAGAGAGAGAGACAGACGATACAGAAGATACCGCTTCAAGAGTTCCGCTGCAAGACTTCCGCTACAAAGATGACTGAAACGGTATGCAACCCGAAGCAAGTACCTCCGGAAGTTCCGCTGAGGATAGTACCGCACCATCGACGGGGAAGGCTGTCGACCTTGGTTAAATATCGCTGAACAGAGTATAGGGCCTGCATACGGCCTCCTGGCAGCTGACTGCATCTTACCGATGAGCGCCTGGTTGCAACGACGGCGTACAGGGTTGTACGACTGTTATAACCTCCCGTTACCGCACCAGAATCCATCTACCGCTCCAGGTATTATTACCGACGCCACGACCGGCGTAACGTTACCATTAAGGAGTGCACCGCGTGAGAAGGGACGAGAACAGCGTCCCGCGCGCTGAAGCCGGATCAAGGAAGGTGGAGGCCCAGTTCAGGGACACCTTTAGATTTGGCGGAGGAATGCGGCAAGGTCGTCTTCAGGTGAGATTGCCGCTGCAGAGTGCACGACTAGGATGGTTGATACCGCATGGACGGTACAGCTTCGTAAGAGCCAAGGTCACATCTTCCCCAGAGTCATCCCGCCACCGAAGTACCGCAGAACGTTCAACTACCGCTGAGAAGCGCCAGGACCTGCCGCCCAGTATCGCACAGCTGACGAGCTGTGCGAACGACGAACGTTTTTCAAAGAGCCAATAGGCAAATTATTAGGTCCTGATGGGTTCCCCACCCTTAAACCTACGATTCCGCACGTCGACGAGCCTAATTGTCGACGAGGATCTTCACTTCTACGTTCCGCTCACACGTGACTAGACGTGCTACCAATTCTCTCTCGCTCGCTAAAGTATAGTAAAGTATAGTAAAGTGAAGTAAAGTAAAGTAAAGTAAAGTAAAGTAAAGTAAAGTAAAGTAAAGTAAAGTAAAGTAAAGTAAAGTAAAATAAAGTAAAGTAAAGTAAAGTAAAGTAAAGTAAAGTAAAGTAAAGTGAAGTGAAGTGAAGTGAAGTGAAGTGAAGTGAAGTGAAGTGAAGTGAAGTGAAGTGAAGTGAAGCGAAGCGAAGCGAAGCGAAGCGAAGCGAAGCGAAGCGAAGTGAAGTGAAGTGAAGTGAAGTAAATTCAGTTTAGTGTGTGTAACCTCACAGCTAGTTTGAGGTAAGGTCTCTATGAGTTATTCCGCTAGTAAAAACCACAGGCTACCGCTGGATTTCTATTAGTATAGTTCTCTTTGCATTTTGATTTGGGGTCCGTTGTTTCGGTCCATTTAGTTAGGTATCTTAGTAGTTAATACGCCTTCTTTGTGTAGCGTTCTGCCTACGGGCTACGCGATTCGTTTGATAGTTTTAAGTAACGAAATCCAGCGAAAGCGCCTCATGATTGACTGTAGTTATTTTGAGTACCTTTGCTTTGTAATTTGATTTTCGCTTGATATGTTTTTCCGCTCATTAGTCTGATTTCTATGTTATCGCTGCTTATGATTTGTTAATAAGTTATTTGATAGCTTGTTCTGCTTAAATTTTCGCTTTGAGAGTATCTGAATTCTTTGATCCATCGCTATCTTTGATTTAGTAGTTTGTAGAAAATTTATTAGAACAATAACGCATGGTGTGTCGCTTATTATCCAACTCCCCGAGGGTTGGCTGAACGTAGTAGTCATAGTTTTAAGTTGTTCTAGTTGTTCTATTTGTTTGTTGCTTTATTTGATTATCTTTGATTTCCGCTGATTATATTTGTTCTGTTTGATTATTCTTGCCTGTGTAATTTGATTCGTAATTTAGTTATCGCTTCTCTTAGGTTCAGTCGAAATTATTTATTGAGCTTTTATATCACAATTAATTGAGAATAAAGCTAGCACGCCACATTAGAAAATTTGCTATAGAGTATCGTATCGCTCGGTGATACGCAGCCTGGAAAGTAGTCTAGCTTGCATTATATCGCTTCTACGGCGCTCGCTAGCTAACCGGTGTGTTTACATTTTTTATACCGCTGCGCCGCAATGAGGCTCAATAATATAATATCCTTTTCTTTGTCGAACAGTATTATTAAGTATTATTCCAACCGTAATTTCTGGCTTACGATTCTGCATTTATTGATCTGATAACTACCTCTGTATAATTTAATATCCGAGATCTTGTATACCGCTGAATCTGTTACCGCAAAACCGTACCGACAATATAAGAAATCAAAGATTTCATTGAAAGATTTTATATCTGGTGTTCTATATTTTATTTACTCAATTAAGAAGGTGAATCCACCCACTCTACTATTCCCTAAGCCCATCTGAGCTAACCGTCGCTTTAAGGCCGTCGTTCCGTCAAATATTGTTGAAATTCGATTAAATAACTGTGAAACGACACGAATGCGTGTCTGGCGCCCAACACTAACGTAGCTTCGATTAATTAGTATATTTTCATAAAGGGACGCCGTAGGGTGCGGAGTTGCACTCTGACATACTCCGTTACATAACATACTACTTGGAGTAGTATATTTGGTGCTACTCAACATATTCGAAAACTAATAAAATATAATGCTATTGAAAATCATTTTTGAAAGTATTTTGTTTTTAATGGGGGGTTGGGGGGCGTTGCCCCCCCCCCCAGCGGGGGCTTTTCCCCCTGCGCCCCCACCCCGTCCCCGTACTCCCCCATTTTCTAGAGTTCTCTACAGGTCAAGAACTTCGCACACTGAGTTGAAAAAATAGTAGTATACGACACGTGTGTGCGTACTTGTATCGTACTGTACTATTATAACACTTTTAATGATCAGCAATTTTCGAATATGTTAGTCTGTTTGGTAATCAGTTTGCGGTGCTGATGTATAGGTAGGTGAAGTTAGTGGTCGATAGGCTGGTAGAAGTTGGTTTATTTGAAAAAGATACGTAGACTGTTATAACTTTGGAGCAACTGTGAGCTACCTCTGTTTTGGGACATCGTCTTGCCAAAATATTATCTTCGTCTATTCCGATGGATTGATAATATGATAGGAATGGTTGACTGTAAAAGATAGAAAATAACATAGAACTGAATGAGAGGTTTCAGTATGTTACTACCAATTTTCCTAGCATTGCTATTACTTTGCAGCTATGGGCAGTGGGCTACCTTTGTCTTGGGACGCTGTTTTGTCGAAGTGTTATGTTCGTCTATCTCAACGGATTGATAATCGGAACCTTCGTTTTGGGACGTCGTTTAGTCAAATCAAAGCGTTATCTTCGTCTATTCCAGTGGATTGATAATAGGATAGAAATGGCCCGGGTGACTGTAAAAGATATAAAATAACATAGAATTGAATGAGAGGTTTCAGTATATTAGTACTAATTTTCCTAGCATGTGTCATCACAAGGGACTATTCTGGATCTTGAACGTTAACATAGCGACTAACGTTAATTTTTAGCGCCCGTGTTATCGTTGTGCTTCCCCGTGAGTCCTCTTTCATCTCCGCTACCGCCTATATGCTTCGTTTTCGGGTGGAAAACACAAGGTCGCTAAGCAACTTGAACGTTTATCATCGACAATCAACCATTGAACTCAGGCAAAACCCGATGCTATGATGACGCTGACTAGCAAACGGAATCATGGTTTCAGCCCAAAACTAATGGCTGGCGTTACCGCGGGTGCTAAGAACTCTCGTCAGTAGTGCCTAATCGGTAGGTAGCGTTATCATAGAGTCAGGATTTCTACGTCTCCAATTGTTGATTTCAAAAGACATAGGGGCCTGCGGAGATGAACGGGTGTAGTAGCGAAACGCGGGCGCTAAAAGTTAACGTCGGCGGTATGATAACGCCAAGAGATCCAGAATCGCACGTCAAGTGATCGTAGGAAACATACAAATCAATAGACAAATAACGAGTCATGCATTTAGTGGAAATGAAGGGTCGAGGCTGTTCTATTCATCTATTATTGTGTGAACAAATGCAAAATCTAGTGCAAATCAATGTATACATACCGTTTGTTGTGAGTCATCGTAGCCTTTTTTTCACTTGCTCCGGTTAGTATTAAAATAATATTTTGCCGGGTTCGTTGGTTTATTCGCTATATTCAAACCCAGCTCAGAGGATCTGTTCCGTGTAATTACAAGAGGCCACCATACAGATGTCAATAATTATTATCAATAGCAGTGATCGGCATGCAACCGAGGTCGTCGCACTATTTCACTCTTATTATTATTCACTGCGATTGACTGATTGACTGATTCACTGATATAAAACCATTAGCATGGCCGATAACACATTATATAATCATATAATATAAATATATAACTATATAATATGATTATTATATAAAATTAATAATTATGAATATTTTAACTGTCAATAGCGCGATGTGACAGCCATCCGACGGCCATTTTGATTTTGTCGACTCTTTGTAGCTCACATGGTAACTTTATCATTACATATTGACCGAGTGCGAATTCAGATTCATGCCAAAATCAATAGGGGTCGAGATTCCAATGGCTTGTACCCACGTTTCGAAGTTCAAGTCGATCTGTGTCACCGTTCGTTCGGAAACGTGGTCCCAAGTAAAGGTCTAGCGAAAACCTGGTGATGTCGGGGAAGAAGAAGAAGAGTCTTTCTCATCAACATCAGTGACTAATATGTCGGAAACCAGTGTACCGATTTCGATCAAATTTATACAGCGAAGTCGTGTGGTAAGGGAGTATCTATTTTGACAATTTCGTCGATAAATAATCACGCGTTCCGAAGTTATGACCTCGTGCTTACAGGTATAAAGAGTTCCCCCGAGACAATAGTTCCGCGTAGCTCTTGCCCGCCTACGGGTACTTGGCGGCGATTCGCTACCGCGAATCTTGATGTATTTTCACTAGGAAAGAATTCGGTCGCAGACCAAGTTTTATTTAACTCAACAATTTCAGAATTCAGAATATCCCCTCTGTCAGGTTTCTGGGAGTGGTTCTGGATTCCAGGCTCAAATGGAAAACCGAGATTGATATAACTAGAACTAAAGCCCTCAAGGCCAATTCAATACTTAAAGCTATAGCAGGATTTAAATGGGGGGCTCACCCCTCTACCCTACTTATAGTATACAAAAGTCTGGTGAGGGCCATTTTGGACTGGGGTAGCATCTTTTACCGATGGGGCTCTCACGGTTCCCTTCTTTCTCTCGATAGGGTTCAGTATGCTGCCCTTAGGATATGTTTGGGCTGCCTAAAAACCACCCCGACCAACATTATCCTTCACTTGGTAGGCGTCTCTTCTCTGGAGTGTAGAAGAGACTTCCTTTCGAAAAAATATATCACCAAGCAGGTCTCCCTTACATCTAGCATGATCATCCCAAAACTCGTCTGGATTTTGGATAGGTCCCGAACGGCTACGGTCAAAATCTCCCTACGTCCTCCATTATTATAGTCTTTGGCTAGAGATGAGAGACCGCCTCATCCCAGTTAGGAGATATAGATTTCCTCCTATTCTCGTTCTTATCATCCCTCACTATTTACCGACATTCAGACCGATACATCATTAGGTGCAACACCCAAGGAGGCCCGGGCGACCCGTCGGCTTCCTTTTCCCTTAGTAAATTTCTTAACCATAAACACATATACACAGACGGCTCGAAATCTGCCGTGGTCAGGCCCGGACATGGAAACCTGAGCTTATCCCCCTAAAATGTTCAGATTTTCGTCCAAAACAAATTTCGGCTGTTAAAGCCTTCTGGCATTAACTTCATGAAAAAAATCGCGCTGACCAATGCCAGAAGGGCGTATTCCCCAAAAATGTTCAGGTTTTCGTCCGAAACAAATTTTGGCGGATGCGCCCTACTGGCATTAGTTGGCATGATTATTTTCAGGAAGCTAATGCCAGAAGGGCGCATCCACCAGAAATAGTCCGCTTTTTGTCAAAAGTCAGTTTTGGCGAATACGCCCTTTTGGTATTAGCCCGAAAAATGGTTACTGGCAGGAAGGCGTAGTAATGGCGGTTACGCCCTTCTGCCTTTTATTTTAGGCTGGAAAAAAAACAGCACCTTTTTCATTTCAACCGATTTCCTATCGATTTACGAAAAAAAAAATATACGCCCTTTTGCCATTGAAATCGCGCTTTACGTCGCTTAGGCCCTTTTTCCATCAGTCAAGCGATATTTAAGTGGTATATCAATATGAGGTATTCCACGTCAACCGGGCCACTTTGTTACTGCAATAATCCCAATCTTTTTGTACTCTGAATATGTTTGAATATTATCCAAAAGGAAATTTCAAAGTGTATTTATTGGACGATCGGATGAAGTGTTCTGGACTTACAGACTGAAGAAATTCTTCGACACTTTTTCTTTCAAGTCATATCATATCGAAAACGACGAACACCACAATTAAATCTCACTTTTGCCATAGTTCATTTCACGAGCTTCACGAAAAAAAAATGTCATCATTGGATTCTCTCTATTTCATGGTGCAGCAAACGCACTTAGAAGTTGAGAAATCAATTTTTCGGAAATTATGACAATTTTTAAGAATTTGAAACTACTTTTTTCGGATTCCACGGAATTTTTCTCACAGAGCTGTGTATTTTTGCAGATGGGGGAATTTTAATCTTGTGTACAATAAAACAGATGTAATGAAGAATTATTGAATAAACTATTGTATCAAATGTATCTCTTTTCGCATTAATTAATTAATTAATCAATTAATTAATTGATCGAAAAGCAACAAAACAGCAACAAATGTGCTGTAACGAGCGATTTTCCTACCCGGAGAAAATAGATAGAAAAATAAATCGCGCTCAAAGAAGCGCCAACGTTGTTCTCACGCGAAAAGTTACGGATGATACAATACAGAAACCGGAACGAAAGCTAAAGTTGGGCGCCAGGCAGACGAATGTGCCGGATAGAGGTAACCAAAAGAACGCACTAAGCAACAACGAAATTCGGAAAATCCCAAAAGATAACCGAATAGTTAGACAGAGAGGGAAACGTGGGGGCCTAGAAATAACACACTTACTCGGTACAAGTAAAACGATGAGTGAAATATAATTTCTAGTCAAGGCAGCGATACGAAAAGAAAATAAATAGATAAAGCTTACAAGATGGCAGGACCACAGTTAGGCTTATATACGTACAATTAAATTTACCGCTAGGCAGAAAGAAGAGAGTTAGAGCGCCAAAGGAAAGAGAATAACAAGATAGGTGTCACATAAGCTAGAAAAACTACTGCTTGATGATGTGTAACTCAAGTTACCGTGCGCAAAATATAGAAATTACCTCAGTTGCACCCAGTCAGACACAATTCAGGCGTGGCCTATGTTTTGGCTTGAAAGAGAAAAAGAGACAAGAGAGTAGTGTATATATGAGAGTTCTGGATCCAGCCTTCTTTACCGGCCAGCAAGCAGTAGGTAAGTTACCGACCACGCCGATAAGTTATCGACGATCGGATGGTAACGATTACCGATCTTTGTTAGTGACAGTCTAATGGTAACGATTTTGGATTGCCGATATTTTGTTACCGACAGTCGAATGGTTGCGATTTTCCGTCGTGCGATGGCGCCACTACCGACCTGTTTCTCAGATCATGGTGATGATTGCCGATCTTTGGTTACCAATAGTCTGATGGTACTGATGTTGAATCATGGTAACGTGAATCATGGATTAGCGATCTTCCGTTACCGACAATCGAATGGTTGCAATTTTCCGCCGTGCGATAGCGCCACTTTCTTTATCGGTAGTCCGATGGTAACGATTCTGAATCGAGGATTGCCGATCTTCTGTTATCGACAAATCGGATGGCTGCAGTTCTTCCGTCTCGCGATGGCGCCATTACCGATTCGCTTTCGGATCATGGTAACGATTACCGATCTACCGACAATTGATCCATCATGGCCGCTCTGGAATATCTAATTCTTAGCTTACATATACGAATTATACTAGCTGAAAAGCTCAAAGAGTGGCAGGGTATGTTATATGCCAGCAGTGACGCGAATCTTCTGATAATATATGTTTTTTTTATTTGATATTTCTTAAGTCTAACCTATTCTGAAGTAACAATTTTCTTAAAACTAGCCTGAACTATATTTCTTAAGTCTGACCTATTCTAAAGTAACAATTTTCTTAAAAGTAGCTCAAACTATATTTCTTAAGTCTAACCTGTTCTAAATTAAAAATTTCCTTAAAACTAACTCAAACTATATATTTACAAAGAGGTGGCGATCACGCACCTAGGTTCACACGTATCTGAAACATACAGGTATTGCAATAACCGATCGCTATGTAATGAAAATGATATTAACTTACCGAACAATGAGTTGAGGTACCACCTCGGTATTCAACCACCACCTTCTCCTACTCTCCCTCCTTCTTATTATTCTCCCCATTCTCCTTCTTCTCCTCCTCCGCCCTCTCCTCATCGTCATCCTTCTGCTCATCCTCGTCATCCTTCTTCTCCTCCGCGTTATCCTTCTTCTCCTCCTCCTAGTCCCAATTCTCCACATCGTCATCCTCCTTCTTTTCCTCTTCCTCGTCCCAGTTCTCCACATTCTCCACATCCTCATCCAACTTTGGTGGTTTTCTCACCCTTATCTACATGGGCTCGTCATCGTCATAATATACCTCTATATACCGAGGTATATGATATTGGTCGTCATTCGAACTCGCATACCGGGTTTCATAACCATTATCGCACTCATCGTCACTATGCAGACGCTCATCCCAAAACTCGCCATCATACACATTAGCGGGATTCACTATTTGATTATTCATGTTGGCACTTGGTTTACTGGTTTGACTGCTTCTCTCTCGGTTGTTTGCGAAATGTGCAAAACTCGGTGCAAACCCTACTTCATACCCAACTAGAAATCTGAAATACACCCCAATATTAGTGGGGTTGGCCAACGGCAAACTCGAATAATATTTTTTTTACGAAGGTGCAAACCCCAGGTACAGAACTCCTGAACTATGGTTGGAAACGCTTGAATTTTCATGGTATTTGAATGGTGGTGGGGTGGAGGGCGTCTGCATATAAAACCCCAAAGCCCATGGTGGGTGTGAACATTTTCAAGGTGTGGGTCTGAATGCGGAGCTGTAAACTCATTGGAAAAAAATGGACAACGTCAGGTATATGAATCTCGTCGAGATGATGGAAGATGCATACAAGTTATTGTGTACACTACCTCCAAGACATGCGAGTGAAGATATTTTTATTCGCTGGCGTGATATCGCACTTGAAAATGTTCGATTCTTGAACAACATTTTGACCTGATCAAACCCGAGTGTGAGCGAAAAACAGCGACTACAACATATAGTATCACACCTCCAATCGTGGTTGGTAAAATTTGAACGACGCCGTGCGACTATTGTTGGAGGTAATATTGGGAATGATATTCAGATTCGTGTTCGTTGGGATGATATGAAGAGTGCCTTCAAGTGTCGTATGTCGTATACAAACTGGAGCCGTGACAAATCTTCAACATAAGGATTTGGCAAGATTTTTGGCTGACGCTGAGGTGGTAACGATGCAACGCTTGAAAAATGTGCTACGCGAAGAAGGATGTATTAAGGGGAATGTGGGGGTTTCATGTAAATTTGAGAACGTAAAAAACGATGAGATCAGCTTGGAAGTGAAGAACTTCAATACACGCAACGCTATGATTCTTCCATCAACGGACCTGAGGACCTGGTTCAACGATAACGTAACAAATCCTCTGCTGACCATGGTGGAGGATTTCGAACAACGAGATTCTGGTTGGAGTATGATTGAGATCATAAATGCGCTGGTCAGCATAAACCGATACGAGCCTCTTCGCGGTGGACTCTCAACATACACACCGCGACCTGAGGATATTTAGCAAAAAAAGGCGGTGGTCAACGTGCAGAATGATAATGATCGATGTTTGCTGTGGTCCTTTGCCGCAGCTCTCCACCCCATAGGCGTTAACGCAACCAGACCACGCAGCTATCGACGGTATATATCGGAACTAAATTGAACGGGTATTAAATTCCCAGCGACCCTGCATAGTCCAGAGAAATTCGAAAAGTTGAACAATTTGAGCATTCACGTATATGGAATCGAACCGGAAAATTTTCAGAGTGAGAAAAAGTCCAAAAATAGTGTAATTACCCCGCTTTATTTGAGTAAGAATATAACTAAGAGCAACACAATCCACCTACTCATGATAGAGAGTAAAAGCGAAATAGATGATGATGATGATGATGATGATTTAAATAATTTCAAGCCACGATTTCACTTTGCTTGAATTAAGAATCTTTCACGTTTGATTAGCAAACAATTATCAAGCCATAACGGTGAACAATTTTTGTGCGATAGATACCTGTGTCACTTTAGCGTACACGGTGCGTATGAAAGTCACAGGCAAGATTGTGTGCGAATGAATAGCATCCGAATGGGATTTCCAGAGAAAAAAGATTTGGAATTTTCAAATTTTCAGAATAAGGGGACTGTGCCATTCGTCGTTTGCGCCGATCTCGACTCTACCTATATTGAAACCGGCTGCAAATGGATCTCAAGAGCATATCCCACAAAGTGTCGCCTATTATGTACATTGCTCATATGACGGAACATTATCGGGATATGAGAATAAGCGTGGACCCGATTGTGTTGAATGGTTTATCGAACAGCTTCGCGAATTATCCATTAAAGTACAGTGACGCATAAAAAATATAATTCCAATGGAATCTCTGAATCAGGCACAACGCGACCATCATATGCGCGCGAAAAATTGTCACATCTGTGAGAAGCGATTTTCACCCGAAGAAAAAAAATGTCACGATCACTGCCATTTCACAGGTAAATATCGCGGTACCGCCCATAATCGGTGTAACTTGAATTTCAGAGAGAAACCCACGATTCCGGCGGTGTTTCATAATTTGTCGGGCTATGATTCGCATTTCATAATTAAATCTTAAGCTTCAAATTTTTCGAGTAAAATCACACTTGTGCCCATTATTAAGGAAAAGTATATATCATTTACCAAGAGGGTTGATGGCACTATGATGAGCTTAAGATTCATAGATTTGATTCGATTTCGGGCCAGCAGCATTGACAAATTAGCATCATACGTGTGCGATGCGGATCAAAAAATAACTCAGAATTTTTACAGTGATCAGGGAAGATTCGATTTGATGATTCGCAAAGGTGTATTCCCCTACGAATACATCGATTCTTGGGAAAAACTCGATGAACCGGAATTACCTATTGGAAAATATTTTTATTCGAGGCTTAACGATTCCCATATTTCCAATGAGGATTATAAACATGCGAAAAATGTTTGGGCCAAGTTTGAGCTGAAAACTCTGGGTGAATATTCTGATTTATACCTGGAAACCGATGTATTTTTATTAGCCGATATATTTCAAAATTTCCGCTTCAACACGTATAACGTGGATCCTTTGCATTATTACACCGGACCGGGGCTTGCTTTTGATGCTATGTTGAAGCAAACGAAAATTAATCTTCAACTTTTAGACGATCCGGAAATGATATTATTCATCGAAAAAAGCATAAGGAATAGTATGGCACAGTGCTCAAATCGCTATGCCAGAGCGAATAATAGACTTATGGGTTAAATTTTGATTCCAGCAAGGCAGAATCATATTCAATGTATTTCGATGTAAACAATCTCTATGGTGCAGCTATGAGTGAGCATTTACCGCGTGGATCGTTCGAGTGGGAAAATGATGCCATTGATGTATTGTCCCATCCGGATAATTCATCAACCGGTTATATTCTAGAGGTAGATTTAGATTACCCCGTAGAGCTGCATAAACAGCTTGCGGACTTACCTCTCTGTCCCGAGCATTTCATACCACCAGCTAGTGAAATTAGAAAACTTGCGACAACGCTTCTACCCAAGGAAAAGTATGTTCTGCACTATCGTAATTCAAAGCAATGCATTAAATTTGGTTTGAAGCTCGTGAAAGTGCATAGGATTTTTAGGTTCGCACAATCACCATGGTTAAAATCATACATCGACCTCAATACAAATATGCGAAAGCAGTCGAAAAATGAGTTTGAAAAAAATTTCTACAAGCTTATGAATAATGCAGTATTTGGCAAGACCATGGAGAATGTGCGTAACCATAAGAATGGTGAAGATATGGTGATTATTGAGCTAAATCGTACCAAGGTACATTTCAATAAGCCAATACAAATCGGCGCTGCGATTCTCGATTTTTCGAAAATCTTCCTATACAACTTCCACTATGATTATGTAAAGAATAATTTTTCGAGTAGTGAAGCAAAATTAATGTATACCGATACTGATAGTCTGATATATCAATTTACCGTGCCAAACATGTATGGAATGATTAGACGCGATGTCGCTACAATGTTCGTTACGTCGGACTATCCACCAGATAATGTCCATGTTATTCTACTGATGAATAAGAAACGTTTTGGTCTGATGAAGGATGAGAATAGCGGGAAAATTATGAATAAATTTATCGGACTGCGTGCAAGACTCTACACGTTTAGACATCGTGGTGATACCGATAAGAAACGCGCAAAGGGTGTGAAGGGTTCCACATTAAAATCTATCACGTTTGATGATTACAAGCGATGTCTTATTGGCCATCAAAATTTAGTTGAGAAACAGTATATGATGAAAAGTAGTCAACATGCGGTTAGCACTGTTGTACAAAATAAGTTAGCTTTAAGCTGGTGTGATGATGAGCGGAAATTGATACCTGGTAAAACCGATACTTTACCCCGGGGTTACCAAGATTCCGCGAACTAGCAAATTTCTTAAATATTTGAAAAGAGTTTTCTCACATTTTCTCACATTTTCTAAAACAGAATGAAATAATTTTCTATTTCCTTTGCATGTAAATGTGAGAAAATGTGAGAAAATGTGAGAAAATGTGAGAAAATGTGAGATAATGCGCGAAAATTTGAGATTATGTGTGAAAATGTGGGAAATATTTTTTCCTCAATGATCACGTAAACGAGCATTAAGATTGAGGAGGGTGAAGAAACAAATGTGAATATGTTGATAATAAATTTATTCATAAAATTATATTACATATCCGATTTATTTATCAAACTATTATGTGAACTGCCGAATCCCAACCATTTTACATAGAGTTGATCACCACGCCTCCGCAAGACCTTTTCTACAAGATAGCCATCGGGATATTGCACCCTGCTGAGCTTCTCCTCGTAAAACCCGCCCTCGATGGGCTGGTTCAGGTAGTCGATGAGTTTGTATGTTGGAGGGTTGGTATTTTTCACATCATCAACTGTAAATATTTCCGTTGTCCAATTCGGCGTATAACCCTTTTCGAACTCATTTTTATATTTGCTAATGCGAACTTTATCGCCAACCTTAGATTTGCGTTTTCGTTTGCTTCTTTTGATCTGACGCGGCTTATACATACTTCGATATATCTGTTTTTCATTAGCTATAGTTACATCTTTCGGTTTCATTCCAATCGTACGGTGTTTGGTGTTATTATACAATACGATCAAATCTGGTAGAATGTTAATCCACTTATGGGAACCTTGAAGAGTAAATTGCTTCCACATTTTATTTTCCGGTGTTCGATTGAAGCGTTCGCATGTCGATGCCTTCAAGTTGCTGAATGTCGAGTACATGTTGATCCCATTATGTTTCATAAGAATTTTGAATTCTTTGTTGTAAAATTCCTTGCCCTGATCAACGTGTAGATGTTTCGGTATGCGACCCAGAGTTAGCACAGATTTCATTGCCGCTGTCACGTCTTTGGCCTTTTTACTCTTGATCGGTAAGGCCCACGCAAATTTTGAGAATATATCAATCACTGTGAGCAAAAAATTTGAGCCCTTGTTGACAGATGAGCATGCGGACATATCGACAAGATCAGCCTGCCAGGTCTCATCCAAACCGCGAATACCGACATAACGTCGGGGATAATTACGCCGAGCGGGTCTATGAAGTTCGCTCGCTATTACTGCCTTCATCCTCCTGCATCCGTACCAAATGTTTAGTGTATTTATTCTGTTTGCTGTTCAACGAGTTGGTTGGAATAGGAATTCCCTGGATGTAGTGCTGGCTGAGCTTTTCAACGTCATTCTCCACTATCTCCAACCGCTTATCCAGAGATTCACAATCCCCTTTCAGCGCTTCAATCCTCTCTTTTGCCTGGATCCAAATACGCTGATCTTCTTCAAAACTTTCGCTGTGCTCCCGATCCATGCGGGCATTAAGTTCAGATTCAGGAGCTTCGAGAGCCTGCTGCATGGATTGCTCGAAGGTCTCTTTTATAGATCGTTCAAGAGCAATATATGATCGCTGTGTAAAATCCTCAAGACTTTGCAGAGAAACGGCATCGGTTGGTTCCTGTGGATGTGCGATATTACACGATCGTTTATTGTCTATGTCGTACTATGGTTATCGATGGTGGTTCTGAACCCAACACCGGGAGGTCCGCGACTACCCACACTTTTGATTTTTCTGCTAGCGAACCGACGACCTAATATGTCTATGCTCATTGTTGAATGATCTAGCTCGATTCGAAGCGAATTCCTCGAAGTAGTCCCCTATGACTGAACTCTTCAAGATCAGATCCTACGGCAGCCAATCGAATCTCCAGAACTTCCTTCTTCACCGTTAGAGCGTCAATCTCTTCTGTCATAAGAGTCTGAATGTGTTGATTTAAGCTGAAATTGTTGGTATGCTCTCGATCTAGTCGGGCAGTAAGATGAGATTCAAACTCGCGAAGTGCTTGTAGCGTGGAGTTTGCGAATGTATTTTCCATAGAATGCTCGAGGATACCCAAGGCTCGCCATGTAATATCTTCGAAACTTTTCAGAGAAACGACGTCATTAGGTTCCTGTGGATCGGCAATATTACATAATCGTTCGCCGTCTAGATCGTACTGCTTGCCGGCAGTGAATTCGAATCCAACACCCGGAAGGCCTGGAATCACACTTTTTTCAAAGCCGTTGCTCGCCAGCTGTCGTTCAAATATGTCTATGCTCATGGTTCAACGATCCATGACCGAATGATCATTCTATGATTAATCTCATGCTAATAAATGATTCCCGCCTCGCGTAGCTCCTCAATAATGGAGGATATTTCATTGGTATGGCTAGTATTACCGGCTGCTAAAGATGCCATGAGTGGTCGAAGACGATCAACGAGCTCATTAGGATCATCCCAATAAACATAATCCATGCTTTGCCCCTGCGCAATTTTATGGGTGGGTAATAAACCTTTACCGAATCTTTCTCGTGGTTTTTCCGCCGGCGGGTCGATGTATGGGGCAATGAAATCTCTATACTTTGAACTTTTTACCCTATCATGAAAAGGACTTTTTTCGGCTTTGTAATAGTTCCGATATGCATTCGTTTTCTTCACGATTCTGATATAATTTAATTTGTCGCTTTTATTCACAATCGAGGGATCGGGAAACTTTTTGAATAACAATTCAAGCAATCCCGGTGTGTTGTCATAGCTCTTGTCGCCTACATATATCTGATCTTCGCCAAATACGATATCCGAATCACCAATCTCCATACCACCGACTAGCTTTCGAACACCATATTTCGTGTCCAAGTTTTTGCGCTCTTTGGATGAGGTAAACATGCTCAAATAGCGCACCGTCTTAACCTCTTTTCTCGACACCGGTGTGCTTGCAGAAGCGACTGCAAACGCACCATCCTTGTTGTTATCATCGTCATCATCATAGGCATCATCCACAGCAGCAATAGCTGTAACATTGTCTCCAATAGCAACGTTAGCTCCCAGGCTCCCCTCAACCGCACTTTTATATGCATCATTATCATCATCATCATTATCTTCATCATCATCAGAAGCATTCTCATAATCTTCCGTTTTCACAAAATCTTTAGTCTTCTCTGTCTTAACCGAACCCCCTGGCTCCATTTTCACTTCTCGCTTCATGAGTCGCCGCTGCTGCTGCTTCGATGAATCTATCAACTTATGCAGTGGGGTAACCAGAGGTTTGAAGATTTCACCAATAGCCTGCTCGCTTGTGTCTTTCCCCATTTTTATCATTTTGTGTTTACGTCGAATGATGTCGCTAGCCCTTGCTATTTCTCGTAGCACATCGTTTTGCTTACGTATTTTGGAGCTCTCCGTGCTGCTAGTTCGATCGATGTGTTGTGACTGTATGCGGTTTATTGGTGATTCAGACTTACAAAGCAGTCGAAACTTCTCCTATATCGTCCGGCGTTAATTTCGCTGTCTTTGTCGAAGGTTACGAAACTATACCTACCGTCATTCCAACATGCCAGGCACAAATATTTGAATTGCTGATAGGTCATATCGGTGTTCACGTGATCAGCGTAGGTGTGTTTCAAATTCATACCATCTCAACGAAAAAGAATCAACAAGTTTGCATTATCACGCACCGAATGTTTCGGAATCCGGGCATATGTTTGACAAAGATGAAAACTATCGACATCTCTGTGTCGCCCCATGTAAAAATAGGCTGTGATATTATCCTGCTTCGCACAGGCCACGTCATCAAAAATCATAATCAAGTTGGGATGTGCATCTTTCGGCTCTACAACCTCCTTGTGCTCATCAAATGGAAAATAACCTATTTCCTCGACCAGTTCCAACATCCTCTTCAAGAACTCATACTTTGGCTGATTGAGGGATTTCGAATAGACGTACACATTCTCAAATCGTAGGCCATTAGCGTGGGTGGGTAGTGTGAGAAAGGCATTAGTTTCACCGCAATTTGAAGGCCCGCAAAAGACAGCCCTTACACTATTTGGTAGTAGGGCCCCGTGTCGTTTGCCCTTCTTCTTTTTTCGCTCGACCAATTTGTCGAAATTGGCAATGAGTAGTTTAATTGTTTGATCCTGAAGTTTCATGATGCTTGGCAAACGTCGCAATGCGAACCAATATATTCATGCATACAATACGCGCTTTTATAGAATTCATGTTAGTTCACGGTCAGCCATGGTTGGACACACACGTAGACAAAGGAGCGGCTGTGGATTAATAAATAAAATCATCAACAATCTCCCCGTCGAATTACATGTTCCTGGTTACCAGAACTGTAGACCTGGCACGAAATTGGCAAAGAGGTTAGCTCGTGGTGATCGAGGCATCAATGCTCTGGACGCTGCATGCAAACAGCACGCTATCGCATACTCCAAGAATCACGATGATAGTGCGGAACGTCATAAGGCTGATAGAGTGCTTGCCTAGAGGGCGTGGAATCGGATTGTGGCTAAAGACGCAAGTGCAGCTGAAAAAGCTGTCGCCTGGGCGGTCACCAACACCATGAAAGCAAAATCCAAACTGGGTATGGGTATGAGGAGGGTCAAGACACAGGAAACGCTCAAGAACAGGAAAAGGACATTGAAATTCATTATACAGGCGGCGAAGAAATCCATGAAGCCTGGTCCCAAAGCTATTGAGTCTGCTTCAGCTGGCGCCCGTTCGGCCATGTCTAATGAAAAACTGCGCGTGCCTCGTATTTTACCCGTCCCCGAGGAAATTGGTGGTTTATTACCGTTTCTTATCCCAATATTTGCGGCCCTTAGCGCCACAGGTACTTTAGTGGGCGGTGCTGCGGGCATAGCGAAGGTTATCAATACAGCTAATGTAAACAAGCATCAGTTACAAGAACCCAAGCGTCACAACCCAACAATGGAGGCGACTGCTTTGGGAAAGAGCTTATACCTTAAACCGTATAAGAAGGGTATGGGGCTGTATTTGAAGCCGGCAAAAAACTAATAAAGCTACCACACCGAGCCCTCACAGATACTGATTTGCTCAACTATGCAAGAGCTATGAAAATTCCACATTTTCGAGGTGTTTTTATGCGAAATGATTTACCCTGTTCAGGGCCTAAAAAGCTTGAGTCTGCAATCATGAATCTTGATGATAAACACGGTCTAGGAACGCATTAGGTTGCATACACGAAAAACGGCAACGATGCGGTGTATTTCGACAGTCTTGGTGATTTACAACCGTCTAGAGATCTCATGAAATATCTCGGTGTTGGTAGCGTGAAATATAATCATAAGAGATATCAAGAATATAATACAGTAATTTGCGGTCACTCGTGTCTCAAGTTTCTCAGCGGACAAGTATAAAATGTATGCGTATCGTTGATTTGTTATTAGTCATGGCTGATTCGTTCACTTTGACACTCTCCGGGGAATCGTCGGTCTTAAGGACTCAATATTTTCCCCCTATCGAGCTATCACCGACAAAGACGTATGTTCTTGTACTGATAGAGCTCTTGACATTCAACGCAATACCCAATATACATGAGAGGTGTAACAAGTTTTATGCATCACCCAACACTATAATTACCATACCCACAGGGAGCTATGAAATTAAAGATATCGCGAATTATTTGAAAAGAGCGCTACCTGATGTTATAAAATTTAGTCTAAAAGCTAATAACGACGAGTTACTCAGCGAAATCAGATGTAATCAACAGATAGACTTTCACCCAGAATATTCCATTGGTCATTTGCTAGGTTTCACCCCCGATGTTCTCCAAGGTGGTATTACCCACAAATCCAAGTTACCCGTTCGCATACTCAAAGTCAACGCTTTGCGAGTTGAGTGTAATATTACCACGGGTGCGTATATCAACGAGCATAGAGTACATACGATTCATCAATTTTTTCCAACCGTACCACCCGGATATAAGATCGTAGAAGTGCCGACAAATGTCATTTACTGTCCAATCACCGTACGGTCAATACATGATATACAGTTGAATATAGTCGATCAGGGCGGGAAATTGATCAATTTCCACGGTGAAACTGTAACTATACGATTACATGTGAAATCTTTGAGATAATATGGGCATCGTGTTTGAGAGGACAAGAAAATCTGGCAGTAGTTATAAAAGCCCGATAACATATCCAAGCATCATCAGTCATCGTGCAGCTCCGATTCGGGTAACCCATCGGAACGCTCAGTTTCTCCAGAGCTTAGGACTTCGACTTCGTTGTGGTGGAAAATAGGAATTCGTTGCTATATCTGCATGTGCCCATCGGGAAAATGATAAAAATCCAAACACCTGTGACCTTCGACGAGTCGATTGCCCACTGTGAAATACATGCACATCAACCGTATGCCGCGTCTACATTCAAAAATAACGATGAGATCCGCATAGCTGTGCAGAATCAAGATGCGTGTTTATTACCCGGCACAAGTTCGCTCCACATCTATGGTCGAATTACAAAATCAGATGGCAGCTCTGTTGGTGAAAGCACGGAATTGGTCAATATGGCTGTGTATCACATTTCTGGCGAGATGAGTTACGAGCTGAATGGTCACGAGATTGACCAGAATAAGAATGTTGGCATCACGAGTATTATGAAGGGGTACTTATCACTCACCCCAGGACAATGACATCTCCTGGAGAACACTGGCTGGTTGGAGGATAATAATAAGCTAGCCAACGCCGATGGGTACTTTGATGTTGTTATACCGCTGAACTTTCTACTCGGATTTGCCAAGGATTATAATCGAATAATCGTCAATGCAAAGCATGAGCTGATTTTGACCCGATCGAACAATGATATAAATGCCATATATCAAACCGCCGTGGAGGGGATCAAAATTTCGCTCGAAAGAATTGAATGGTTATTGCCATACATCAGACTGTCGGATCATGCAATGATCAAAATACTCAATTATATAGCCAAAGATCCGGCTGTATCTATGAGTTTCCGCTCGTGGGAAATGTACGAGTATCCGATGCTGCCTCAGGGTACACACAAAATCAGAATACTTGATTAAGATTCAAGAATTTATTCTTAAATATTATCTTTCTTTATATTGGAATCACAGATACTAAAACGAATAAGTATATACATTATATATAATTATATAAAATTATATAAATACTATTATTGAGATCAAGTATAAATCTTAAATATTTTTAGGAACTAAAACGAATGAGTATGTATACAGAGCGATTCTGTGGAAAGTAACGCGCCTGCAAGGTAGGCAAACGGGAAACGCCTGCATTGAGCAAATCAAACATCGACGATTGGGTTTTATTTAGTATGTGGGAAATAAAACCCAATCGTCGATGTTTGATCTGCTCAATGCAGGCGTTTCCCGTTTGCCTACCTTTTAGGCGCGTTACTTTCTACAGGATCGCTCGGTACATATACTATTTTGAGATCAAGTATAAAATCTTAAATATTTTTAGGGATTAAAACGAATAAGTTGTGGTTAAGAAGTACTTGAAGTGGCAAACTTTCACTTCGAAGTATCATAAGATACATTAATGTCAGATGAAGTAGAAAACTCTATACTATATTATGAGATACATGAAAACATTTGCTCTCGAATAATATACGTAAAAGGAATAAGTATAGATACTCGAGCTAGCAAACTTATTCTGGAGCATCACGATACTATCGCAATTTTTCATCCAGTGTCTTAACGGCTGCGCCAAAAGTTCCAACTCTTCTTTTACCACCTTTCTTACTCTTACTACCTTTTCCTATCGGGTTGATATCCACTAGGACCCTGGAATTATGATAAGCACATATATTGTATGTATACACGACAAAAATTAAGCAATATATGAGCCCCAAACATATGAAAATTTGTAATAGTCACCTTTGAAGAAATTCTAAGGTATTGAATAATTCATCAGGGTAAGTCATTCCAAATACGTAATAATTCAAAAAAGTAATGAGTATTTCCTGTAGGACATCTCTTGGTAAAAAGCAGACTTTTGTTTCGATTATAACTGCGCATGTAGCTGTTGGATCATATAATGATTCTCTTTTTATAAAAAGTGTGGGAGAAGGATGTTCCACAACATTTTCTACTTGTTCATCAGTAAAACGCTCCAACTATAGAAAAATAGATTTTACACGTAATACTGCAAAGTAAGATATTATATTGTATTGACAAAACATGATGCAATTTTATTTAAAAAAAAAAAGTGACTCACACCAACAATTTTAAATAAATAATTGGTTTTTTCCTTGAAATATAAAACCAACAGCGGAACGAATCGCATGCTACTAAAAGGCGTTTAGGAAACTTCTCCCACGTTAGTGTTTTCGACATTAATTTTGAAGTAGTCGATATTCCAATATCCTGTAGCTCAGAACTATTTTTGGTCAATTCACTCTGAGACGATTTTGATGGCCCAGCAACCTGCTGTTGCTTTTCTGAATCATTGTCATTTTCCAGTAGAGAAGGCGACAAATTACTTACCAAAAAAAAAAGGAAGAAAATATCATTTCGACCTGGCTCTGACCCTCGACCTCTCGGATTCGGCCCACGATTTTTTATATGATCGTTCTCACTCTTCTCACTCAAGGGTCAGAGCCAGGTCGAAATGAGCTGGAATTCCCCAAATATTTATAAGTGACAAAGTTTTGTTATTGTTTGACAATTAAGGAAAGATCATGATATTTTCAGTAGAAACTGAAATTTTTATTTCCTCCCACAACTTTCAGGAAAACACAAAAATGATCTGAATTTAAATAGAATTCAAACAAAATAGAATTGTTTTTATACTTTGATCATTGCAGTTAAGAACATTAACGACCATATCCAGCATTAAGCCGCTCAATTCCTCAAAAGACTTTGGTCTCCAAGGTTCGTTTTTTTCCGAAATCATCAGAGTTACTGTGCCTGTCTGACTACTAGCGTATACTTCCATTGTTTCGGTATCGGGAATCTCAGCCCCATCCTCTTCCAAAACAACCTGTTAAAATGAATAAACAAGTCAACGGATATTTGATTTGTAAATAGTATAATAATAACGTTGATCTCCTAATTTTTATGAATTGTTATGTATCATATACCACTTATCCCTCTTCGGCATCTGGTAACTCAAGCCTTTCTTTTGCTGCCGATATAAGCTCTTCTATGTTGTTTCCTAATGTCAGTATTTTTCGAGTACGATCTTTAGCCAGCACCTTAATTAATGGCATTTTCTACGAAAGCAAAAAAAAAAAAAAACGAACTAAAAAAAACCAAGTGCAAGTGTCATTGAAATATAAGAATAAACTGAAACGGCAGTAATGGACAAAGAAAGAGAGAAATTTTCTACAGTTGAATGGTTATTCCATGCTGTAATTTAACCCCTTTCATCGTACCCATTTGGTGAATCCAAAGAGGAGAATGATCTGATAATTCTTGTACATTTAGGCATTCATAAGACTTAGTGGGTCGCATCTCATAAAAACGAATTATCGGATGAAAAATTGTGATGGATTTTCGGACGATTAAATAAATATTTTCGTAGTGATTATCAAATAATATCAGCACAATTTTACCGATTTTAACGTCGTATTGATAATCTTTTTGTCTGATGACTACAGCATCCCCATTTTTGTAAGAAGTACCTTTGATCACAACAGCAGAGCTTCGTTGTAGATCTGAAGGTAATCTTGCATTAAAAATAGCTTTCTTCAAGAGCTCTGAATACATACCTGCATCAAATGGAAATTCATTTTGAACAGAAATAGAATGTCTCAAATCAGATCCTTTTCGTAGCAAGCTTTGGAAGAGCTCATGTTTTTCACTTAATGACTGTGTCACGTTTCGAAAGTGATGCCAAGCCCGGACTACTCTTTTGAAAAACGTGTGCTTACTTTCAAATCTCAATGTCCATACTTTTATTAGAGGCCCGAATTTCAAAAATAATTTAGCGTAGTGTGCAAGAAAGTGATGTTTGGGACGCAATTTAATTATTGGAAACAGTTTGACCCTCAGACTCAAATATTCATCGATTACATCTTGTAAATATGGTAGATGAGATTTGTTAATTTTGGGTGCGCACACTAACTCCATGATTCCGATCAATAAAAGTATTGTTGACCAAATAAAATCGGTAGGATCTCGAATTTTATTGTGAACGAGTAGAGGAAAAAGTTTGAGGGAACACCAAATCTGCCACGCTCCTCCAACGATTCTGTTGCTAGTGGATGAAAATTTCGTTGGCTTATCTCGTAAGTCCTGTGTTGCATATTTAAAGGAATTGATCCTGTCATTTAGCTCAGAACTGGTAAACCACCCTTTTTTTAATGAGATAATTAATAAAGAGGAAAAAATCCTACGCAACAACACCCTCCATAAGATCATGCCCCAAACATGGTGGTAATCCGGGTGAACAAACATGGAAACTGTACAAAGTGTCGAACGTGGAATCGAATTTAACACCACGATGATCTTTCAAAAAATTATCAGCTACTTCTTTCAAATATTCTTTATACGATTCTATATAGTTCTGCAAAGATATTCTTCGCGACTGTATTCTTCAATGACAGATTGTTCAACACATATCATGTTTCCGTTTGATTCACGAGTGGTTGTTTCCGAATTCTCAGATGTTCCACTACATTTTTGTCTTGGATTACTGGGACCCGGTTTCCCTTTATCGTATAATTTAACACCCTTTTTTTCTGGGACTAATAGAACTTCGTTTATGTAGCACTGTAGCTTTTCCAGGTATGTTTCCTTTTTTAGTTGTAATACTCTTTGATAGTTTTTTATTTGCTCTGACTTGATTTTTGCGTCTGAATAAACAATACCGACAAATATACGGAGAGGTACTAAAGTTTTCAACAAACCCGCCTGAAGAATGGCTTCCTAAATTATCCCCAGCAATAAAAACCAAACCGCCTTTTCTAAAATTGTCAGGAGATATCTCGATACCTTTATTTTCTAAAATTTTGAGATCATCCGCGATTCGTCCGCATACTTTCTTGTGATCGAAATGATCCTCTCTGTACAAGGCGACTAACTGTATAGAATTAATATGAGTGCGAATATAATCCGGCAGATTTCCCAAAGACATATAAACAGCCAAAATTTTATATTTTTTTTTTTTTGCCGATCCCAATGGGTTCACAATTTCGAAGCTATCTTGGTACAGTATCAACTTCAATGCATCAGGACTATTTTGGAAAAAAAGATTTTCTTTCAATACCGAACCATCTGTGAAATCTTGTAATAAATTCGACACAGGTGGAATTTCTTCATCTAAATAACTCTCTAACGATTTATCTTTTAGTATTGCCTTCAGTGTTTCAATAATCGGAACATAATGAAAGTATTCTTCTTTGCCATTCAGAATTTTGAGAAATACTTGTTCTGGTGAGACGTAAGAATGGTGTTTCTTATAAAACTCTTTCCTTTTATATTTAGTGTCTAATAGTTTGTTACTTCTATGAAAAGGATCTGCGTCAAGAACTTCAGCCATTATCGGACTTACAGTCTCGGCAGAGATATTTGCATCGATAAGGCATTTTTTAAGTGATTCAGAAGCTATCTCTTGACTTCGACTGTGAATATTACTCATTTCTGATACAAGATACTGAACTGTACTTACTGGAACTATGAATTGACTTTCCAGCTTCAAATATAAATTTGCCAAATTTTACAAAAAATGATCGCGTTCATCGTTACTCGTTATCAGAACTCCATCATTAGTCTCTTCAGAAAAACTGTCACCAGTATTAATCGTATTCTCAATGTCTGCATTAGTCTCACAATTAGTTGTTTCATCGACCTCAACAACTTCAGTTGGGCCTTCCTGAATGCTTCGGTGGCATTTCGATAGATGACCAGTAAAAGATTGAATGTTATTACACTGTTTTACACAATTTTCAGTAGGACATTTGACCTTCAAACCGTCGTTGATATGAGCTTTTGAATGTTTTAGAAAAAAAATGATAATTTTCAAATGTCTGTTTGCATAAGTCCTCGGAACAAACAAATTGAGCATTAAGATTGTTTGTTATAGATATTTTGTAATGCACTGTCTCTTGTTTCACTGAAACATTATGACTTCGCTTTATGTGCATCCTTAAGCTGGGTTCAGATTTAAAAGATAATTTGCATCCATTATAACCGCAATGAAAGTTTTTGGTCAAATTGCTATGGAACCGGTAATGACTTGTGCACATGTTAGGTGTTGTTGAAATTTGCAGGATTGGTGCGTACAAAACGACATATATACATTTTTTTATTACTATTTCACGACAGACACCAATAAATCGCTCAAAATGTCTCTAAAGTTAAGAAAATTCTTTTAATGTTATATTATAGATGTGTAATTGGGTACTTACCCTCTGAATTCAATATTATCCGTCAACCGTATATGAAGCGTGTTGAACCACGTTGAAGACTGCACACGTGCTGCAGCCTGCTGAGTGCACACGCGCTTTTCTAAATATTGCTAACCGGCGTCGTGCCATGCGCAAAGCTTCCTGCGCAACAAATTCATATGAATGCATACCAATTTTAATATCACTGACTCGCAATTTAACGTAAAAATAATTGAATTTTCAAACTCGTGTTTTAAAATTCAAACAATTAGATCTAAAATTCCAAAAGTCGACGTGGGATCCTCAAACAACTTAATTCTTCAGATATTCGTGTAAATGCATATGAATTTTAATATCACTGACTCGGAATTTAACGTAAAAGTGATTGTACTTTCAAACTCGTATTTTAAAATCTAAAAAAATAGATCTAAACTTCCTTGGGATCCTCAAACAACTTAATCCTTCAGATATTCGTGTAAATGCATATGAATTTCAAATCACTGATTCGGAATTTAACGTGAAAATAATTGAATTTTCGAACAATTAGTTCGAAAATGTCAGAAGTAGCTATTGCATCCATACACTACTTTGT